>CM057071.1:11184813-13584813 GCA_029379335.1 Thymus mandschuricus
ATGAACAGCAGTTCACAAAATAAGAGACTTGAAACTCGAAGGTTTCCTGCAGCCTCTTCCTTGTCTTCCTCCTTCTCCTCCTTCTCCTCTCCCTTCTTCTTCTCCTTCAAAATAAGCAGAGAGGACGTTTGTCTCCAAAGTACCAACAGTGTGGATACTTGGTCTCCTCCATCCGCTCTCCAATCTGAAAGCTTCATTCACTTCTGCATCTATGATGCTGCGGTCAGGAACTTTTGTGCCTGGAAGGAATGGCATTGGAAATTCCTTTACTGCGGGCACCTTGACGATAAGGGATTTGGGCTCTGCAAGCTCTGCCATAGTGAATATTTTTCGCCGCATCTTCTCATCATATGCGCACAAGAAATTGTTGAGGGCACTCATCCGAGAGCACTCATCCTGTAGTGGCACTACTCCCCAGTAGTAGTAGGCTTTGATGAAAAGCTCTTTATAGAACAGCCACTGATCACGAAGATCTCTCGGGATGAAGTCCTCTATCTCCCTTGCGTCAGGATGTTCATTCCTCCTTGCTGCCAATTCTTCCTCTGATCTGCTAGACAGTTCCTTCATGACCGCGTTGAATTTGGCACTCGTCTCAGTGCTCCAGATTGGAAGCTTCTCGTTGAGTCGCTTGTGGATGTAATTTTGTTCCTCGTTGCGGGGGTAGCAACCAGAATCGATCATTTCTTTTCCTGTCACATCACATGCATCGATTGTAGCTTGGGCCTCGCATGCTTCGGACTCTTCAGGCATGAACGGAATGAAGGCACTTCGGCAGATGGCGGACTGGATGAGTTTCACTTCGTTGAAGTGTTCCTCGATCCGGCCATCAATGATCTGAAGTCTCTTGGCCCTTATCATTTTCTCCTTCTCCACAACGTCCTTCCTCTTTTCTCCTCTTGTCCTCCTTTTCTCCTGCTTCTTTGCCCTCGAAGCGATTGCCTGCTTTATCTTTTGGCGTTTTGCCTCTGGATCTTCTCCTCTCGCTTCAGGCACAGTCCGTTTCAAGGTCTGTTTTGGTAGAGGGGGAGGCGGCATGTCCTTCTTTGCGGCACTTGGAGGGACTGCTGCTTGTGAAGATGAAGTGGCTCCTGTAGTCATTGAAGTGAGCGCCAGAGCTGAAGCGGGGGCGGAGCCTGAAGCGGGCACTTGGGAACCTGAAGCACCTGCAATAGTTAGAGAGTGTAAATCAAAGTCCTTCTCCATTTGTCGTGCCAGGGCCTCATCCGCCGCGATTTGCTGCTCCCTTTGCTCCTTGGTGAGCACAACGACAGGCGGGTGAGTAGCAATTGAAGAGCCCAGTATTTTCTCCTCATTTGGCCTTCGGGGCTCTTCGGGCTTTTTGGCAAGTTCTTCTTTAGTTAGTTTTACTTTGCCCTTCTTTGCTCGCTTCGCCCTAGCTTCATCATCCATTTCCTCCTCTTCAGCACCTCCAACTCCACTGCTTCCCTCCAACATCCTCTCAACACCAACTCCACTACCTCCTGATCCTCCAACACCTCTTTCCTTCACTTGATCTTCCCCCTTTTTGGCATCATCACTGCCGGGGGTTGGAATGATTGACTTTCCAGTGATTGTTTTGTGCATGTTATTTACAGCATCAAAGACGGCATGCAACATCCGTTCAGTTTTGTCTGCGAAGGTATGCTCCTGGGCGAGCACCATCCGTGCAGTTTTGATACTGATTTCCTCGAGTAAATAACCGCACTGTTTCTCCCTCTCCTTCACTGAGAGCATCAACCTCTCCAGTGGCTCTACTGCATTGAAGCGAGCCTCCAGCTCTGCTTCAATTTCATTCTTCATCCTCCTTCTCTCTTCCTGCAGAGTGAAGTCCCAGTGTTCTTGGGCCGCTTTAAGCTCGGCCTTCATTGTTTCAAGACTCCTCTCTCTCTGATTTAGAGAGGTATGGAATTCGACACTTGCAGCGACTCTCTCGGTGTAAGTTTCTCCCAGGCTCTTGACCTTTTCAAGTAGGATGGTTAATTCTGCATTTTTCAGATCAAGGGCCTGTGCACTCCTCCTTCGGCTCTCAAGCTCTCCCTTCTCCTCCTCTCTCTCAAGTTTGAGAATTTTCATTTCATTTTTGAGAGTGTCGAGGGCTTTCTTAGTGCTGAGCAACTCACTACCCTTCATCACCAGATCTCCATCCTTCTCTTCAATCTTCTCCTTCAACCCCTTCACCTCCTTCTCCAATTTTTCCTTTTCCTTGCCAACTCTCACAAGCTTGGCATTTACTTCCCTCAAGCGACTCCTTTCACTGTCAAGCGAGCCCTTGAGTTCGGTGATGTTTTTCTCCAGGTCTGCCACCATCTTCACATGTTCCTCCAACGCCTTCTCCTTCATCTCCAACTTCTCTTTTTCCTCCATCTTTCCCTCCAAATCCGCCTTGTTTTTGTCAAAGTCTTCTCGAAGACTCTTGACCTCCAGCACCTTCTTGTTCACCTCTTCCTCCTTTTTGGAGATCTCGCTTTGCAGATTTGAGATCTCCACCTCCTTCGCCTGTATCTCCTCCGCATGTTCTCTTATCAGCTGCTGCTCGTGGTGAGTTGGCACTCGCTTGGGAATCGTAGCGTCTGGGTAGGTTCGCTTCACCTTAGCATCCAACTTGTCCCAGAAGCTGGTCCCATCGAGAAAGGCATGGAAACCATTCTCTCCTATGAAATCGAGCAGCTTGGCCTCCAGTTGAATCAGTTCTTCTTCTTTGAAGGCCTTAAGAAGGTTAAAGACCTTGTAGTACTCCGTTCCGCGGTAAGTGATGTAAGTCAGGAAGTCGACGGTCTTGGTGTAGAACTCGTCGGTCCACGGAACGTTGGAGTAGCGGAGAGCGATAGTTTCTGCGGCTTGCTCTCTATCCTTGATGTAGCGATCGATAGCCTGCATCTCCGCAGTGACGGAGGGTGGAACGAATGGTGGTACTACGGCAAGATCAGTGCCGGTTGTTTGGGCGGTATCGGCTGTAGCTGCCGATGTCGAGGGGGATAGGGATGATGAGGCTTCAGAAGTTTCAGGGATTTGGATGGTTTCTTTGGGTGGTGATTGTGTTTGCTGGGTTTGGGTAGGTTGGAATGTGGTGTAGGCTTCAGCTGGGTCTACATGTAGTAGAGGGATTGGGGGTATTTGGAAAGAAGAACCAGTTTCTTCTTCCAATGGGGAATGTGGTGATTTCTGGGATTTGGGGTGAGCTGTTGATGAGGTTTGAGTTTCTAGTGGTGGCTGGGTTTGGGTTTGGGGTGTATGAATTTGGACTTGGGGTGGGGGAGTTTGTATTTTTGTGAGTGAGGGTTGCGGTTGAGTCACTTCAACATCCTCAAGCGGCTTCTCCTCCGCCTCGCTTGACAGGATGAGTGAAGCGACTCGCTTCAACTTTTTCTTCCCTCGCTTGGGCGCAACATGCTTCCCGGGTGAAGCGGCTCGCTTGGCTTGGGTCGCTTCAGCTCGCCTTTCGGCAACTGGCACTGCAACGGGCACTTCAACCTCGATAAGTCCCAAATCTATCGGAATTTTGTTTTTCCTCCACTTGTCATGGAACACCGTGAGCTTGTTGTAAACGGCGACATCAGATTCCTGCCACACTTTATCCGGATACCGTTCCTCCAGTGCAACGGAGAGTCTGGAGAAGAATTTCAGCTTCCCCTTGCGGAGAATCTGATCGGCGCTACCTTTCACGAACGCAAAATCATCAGCAGCTTCGTGAATTTGGTTGAGAAACCAACCATGCCAGTTGAATCTGGTTCCGGTGAGGCTGTCGACGATGATGGCGGTGGCGAACAGCTTCGTTTCAGACAGCGTGTCCAGGGTACCGACGTAGCATGCGACGCATTTCGAAAAGAGCTCGCAGATATGGTTGAAAGTAGCCTTCAAATTTGAACGGATACTTGCCTCCTTGTAGTTTGGTTCAGCTTCGTCGACGGCGAATCAGGCATATTCGACTCCGGCTGAAAATCCCAACTCCAACAGGGAGTTTCCACCTTCCCTCGGCAAGTCGAATACGCCGATGAGGTTGCTCAGGTCCACCTCCACCGGTTCTCCGGTTTGTGGATCAGCGAATGAGGATGTATTCTGCTCTTTCCTCAGATTCAGGAGAAGCTCACCCACCGCCTTGGCCAAAATCTTTGACGGCACCGCCGTCACGAATTTCCATAGGCCGGCCGTGATCACGGCCCTACGGAAGAATCCATCTTCAGCGATGACGACTGGGTCGAGATGAGGCTCGACGTTGATATGC
Source organism: Thymus mandschuricus (assembly GCA_029379335.1). Classification (NCBI taxonomy): domain Eukaryota; kingdom Viridiplantae; phylum Streptophyta; class Magnoliopsida; order Lamiales; family Lamiaceae; genus Thymus; species Thymus mandschuricus. The sequence goes on from CM057071.1 coordinate 11,189,036, forward strand.
TTGTCAACACCGATGAGAAACTGCTCCATCGTTTCAGAGTTTTGCTTCTTTCCCATGGTATGAGATTTGAGAGATTTTGAACGGAGATTTAAAGAAGAAAAACAGAGGTGAGACTCGTGAGTTTGCAGAAATTTTCAGATCTTTGCACAAGAATGGTAAAGATTGAGAGTTGTGAAAGTTTTCTCAGTTCTGCACAGCGCCCTTAAATAGAGGTAGGGTTTGGCTGACGTGGCAGGGGCAAGACAGTAAAATCGGCGAAGATCCTGTAGGTAGGCGGCGGACGCACGGTGATGGATCTGATGTGTCCGGCGTCATCACAGTAAAAAGTGAACCGCCAACTTGCTCGGCGTCTCCACGTGGCCTGCTGTGATTCGTCGCTTTACATGGCATCGGATCCAACGGCTATAAATCAGGGATTGTTGAGATTCGATGGTTGGATCTTCTCCGTCCTTTCCCGCTTCGAATTCAAAGTGTAAACCACGCGCCCGTTATTTTCGGCTGTACATGAACCTGCATTTAATGCAAAGTAAAAAGGTAAAATTGCACTCGAGTGCAGACATATCATACTCGCTTCGTACCCGCTCGCTTCGAGTTGGGCCGCTAGGCCTTTGCTCGCTTTGAGAGGTACTCGCTTGAGTGACTGTTCCGCACTCGCTTGCGATGGCTCGCTTGGAGTAACGTAGCACTCGCTTGGCCATCTGAAGCGACTGGAATAAGAAATGAAATTTCTTTACTTAATTTAAAATGTTTCTGACTTACATACTTCGAGGATAAACAAGAATGTTTTCCTCTTTGTATTTGTGTCAGATTCATTTCATATTTTCCACATAGCGAGTGAAGGTTTCTAGCACGCTTCAGCTCACTTAGTGTACTTAAAATTAAAACACTTACCAGTCAATCTCACTTCGTAGGAGATTGATACCACTTACTGAAGACTTCATTTTATGGATTTGAATAGCACTTGATGAATCCACTTGTTGATATTGCTTTGAAGCTTGTTGATACCACCTGTTGAGTACCACTCCACTTGTTAGATACTTCATCTTCTTGGCATTCATCTTCATGGCATTCATTTTCCTCTACGAATTAGAGAGTCCTCCATCGAAGTGAATGGGGGAGAAAATGAATATAGTACACAAGCTTACTACAACCCAGAGGGGAGCTTCAGGTAAGTGTACATATTCACGACGAATGGGGGATGAGTACAAGTCCTTATCTCAGAGCAGAATAGGACAGGATGACAATGAGAATGCTCTGACAAGACAATCTCGTATTTTACGCAGAAGCATGTCACCAGCCCTGCAACCTTTTGAAGAAAAAGGTAACCCTTCAAGCATCCTCCTACAAGCTACAGAATGAACTTGCAATCGACTCGCTTTGACCCAGAATAGGGTTAATTGAAGCGATGCAAAATTCAAAGTGGGGGAGGAATGGATAGACATCCGGCAGCTCAACTCAATGAAGAGTGAGTAAGGATTGAACATTTATCCACGATTAAGGAGATGAGAAGAATTGCTCCTCTTCGGGGGAAAGATGGGAAGAGGACGCAAGGTCTAGGTGCAGCCATGCCTAAGCTTTCACCATTTTTACGTGGGAAGGCCCGATACAAGATCCCACAACCGTTACTAGAAACGGCACTTGCGAGTGTTTATACCCACTCGCTAGGAATCTTAGGCTAGGTAGCAGCTTTCCTTGCTCGCTTTGGAAGTAGCTTGCTCCGAGAGCAAACAATAGTTCCCCCTTAACCAATGGCTTAACAATTCCTGTAAGCGGGTAGGGAACGTCTTCCAACACTCCACCTTTCTCCACCTTATTTCTCCTTCTTCAAGCGAGTGGAATTTTGAAGTGACTCGCTTGAGTTGGTGAAGATCCGAAGCGAGTGGCGCTCAAAGAACAAGCGAACACTCCTTCGTGCATCCTGGAACTAGCACTCTTCACCAGGGTCTAGCAACCTTAATTCCATGCATAGCTGATTGAAACGAGATTCAGCTAGAGGCTTGGTGAGGATATCTGCTCGCTGGAGATCGGTATGGATTTTCTCTAGCTTGATATCCTTCTTCTCGACATGATCATGAATGAAGTGATGTCGGATTTCCACGTGTTTGCATCTGGTGTGTAGCACTGGATTTTGAGAAATGCAGATCGCGCTGTTGTTGTCGCAGAATATTGGAATTTCATTTGCTTCAACATTGTAGTCCTTCAACTACTGACGAAGCCATAGAATTTGAGAGCAACAGCTTCCAGCGGCCATATAATCGGCCAGTCGTTGAAGTAGCTACACTCGTCTGCTTCTTCGAGAACCATGAGATCAGCTTGCTTCCCAAGAACTGACAAGTGCCCGAAGTTGATTTCCTATCAATTCGGCACCCTCCATAGTCAGCATCTGAATATCCAGTGAGCTCCAAATTGTCCTCCGTTGGATACCACAGCCCCATATTGACAGTGCCCTTCAAATATCGAAGAATTCTCTTGGCAGCTTCAAGATGGTTGTGCTTGGGATTGCTTTGGAAGCGAGCACATACTCCAACTGCAAAAGCAATATCCGGCCTACTTGCAGTGAGATATAGAAGGGATCCGATCAAGGCTCGGTAGTCTGTAGCATCCACAGACTTCCCATCTATGTCTGGCTCCATCTTCCAGTTCGTGTTCATCGGGATCTTCACAGCTTTGGCATGCTGAACACCGAACTTGGCAAGCATATCTCGAGTATACTTAGCTTGATTGATGAAGATACCATCATCCTGCTGCTTCACTTGAAGACCTAGAAAGCAGCTCATCAAGCCAATCATTGACATCTCATATTTGGTCTTCATAAGCTCTCCAAACTTCTCGCTAAGCGACTGGTTTGGCGACCCAAATATGATGTCATCCACATAGATCTGAACCCATAGCATATCATCTCCATGATTGATGGTGAACAGGGTTCGATCTATCTTTCCTTTGTGGAATCCATTATCCACTAGGAATTGGGATAGGGTATCATACCAAGCTCTGGGAGCTTGCTTCAATCCATATAGGGCTTTCTTCAATCGATACACCTTATCTCCCTGCTCGAAACCCGGTAGCTGCTCCACATATACTTCTTCCTTCAATTCACCGTTGAGGAACGCGCTCTTCACATCCATCTGATAGACTTTGAATTTCTTGGCCGCTGCATAGGCTAGAAATAGTCTGATCGTTTCAAGCCGTGCCACTGGAGCGAAGGTCTCATCGAAATCGATTCCGTCCTCTTGGCAGTAGCCTTTAGCAACGAGACGCGCCTTGTTCCTCACAACGTTGTGGTCCTCGTCCGTCTTGTTCTTGAACACCCACTTGGTGCTAATAACATGCTGGAATTTGGGACGATCTACGAGGTACCATACATCGTTCCTGGTGAACTGATTCAGCTCTTCTTGCATGGCGATCACCCAATAGGAATCAGCTAGGGCTTCCTCCATGCATGACGGCTCAATGTTTGAGAGAAAGCAACTGAACATGGCACTTTCTCCAAACACTTGACTTCTGGTCACTACACCCTTGATGGATCTCCAATGATTTGACTTGGTGAGTGATTCTTGAGCCATGCACGCTTGGATCCGCTAGCTTCATCTTCATCTTCTTCCTGGTCGCTCGCTTCACCTTCTGAAGCGACTGGATTGGGTGCTTGGCCTGCACTCGCTTCAGGAATCTTGGGGGCAGCTTCAACCTTTTCTTGGACATTCTGCTCGCTTGAGTCCTTGGCTTCTTCATCATCCTCAAGCATGTCCCAAGTTAATGAATTGATGGGTTCCTCGCTTGACTTATTTTCCTTGGATTGAACCTGTTCCTGTGGAAGACTCAAAGAAGACTCATCAAATACGACATGGGGTGATTCCTCCACAAATAGGGTTTTACAATTGAACACCCTGTAAGCTTTGCTTGATGTAGAATATCCTAAGAATATTCCTTCATCAGCTTTGCTTTCAAAGGCTTTCAATTGTGACTTCCCGTTATCATGGATGAAGACCCTACAACCAAAGATATGGAAATAAGATATGTTAGGAATTCTTCCTGTCCATATTTCATATGGTGTTTTGTCGTGTCGTTTGCAGAGAAGCGTTCGATTCTGCGTGTAGCATGCCGTGTTGGCAGCTTCGGCCCAATACTTCATCGGAAGCTTCGAGTCTGCAATCATGGTTCGAACGGCTTCTTTGATGATTCGATTCCTTCTTTCAGCAACTCCATTCTGCTGAGGTGTACGTTCTGAGGATGTCTGATGTGCTATCCCATGCTCCGTGCAGTAAGCTTCAATGGTAGAGTTCAGGAACTCTGTGCCTTTGTCGGAGCGAATGGTGACAATCGCTTGATTCTTCTCCACAGCCAATCGCTTGAGTAGTTGTGGTAGCTTGGTCAGTGTCTCCTTCTTACTGAAGAGAAATACAACCCAAGTGTAGCGAGAGAAGTCGTCGACTACAACTAGAGTGTACTTCCTCCCATTTACACTAACTGGAGTGACTAGACCAAACAAATCCATATGAAGCAGCTCGAGCACTCACTTGGATGAAGCTTCTTCAAGACTTGCGAAGTGCTTCTTCGTCTGCTTCCCTTTTTGGCATGGTAAGCATGGATGGTCTTTGATAAAGACTTCATTTGGTATGCCTTGCACCAGACCTTTCCGAGCTAAGCGATTTATGGCTTTGAAGTTGAGATGGTTCAAGCGTCGGTGCCATAGCCATCCCATTTCTGTAGCGCTTCTTGCAACTAAGCACGTCTCCTCTTTGCAGTTTTCCCATTGTGCTATGTAGACGTTCCTTTGTCTAATTCCAGTGAGCACAATCTGGGACGTGAGCTTGCTCTTCACTATGCACTTGTGGGAAATAAATTCCACCTTGTATCCTTTATCACAAAATTGTGAAATGGATAACAAGTTGTGCTTAAGTCCTTCCACATAGGAGACTTATTCTATTGTAAGCTTTTCGACTTTCAGTGCGCCGTACCCTTTGGTGCTTCCTCGAGAGTTATCACCAAAAGTAACGTGTGGACCCTTCTTCTCTATGTAGTCGTGAAGTAGAGCTCTCATGCCGGTCATGTGTCTTGAACATCCACTGTCCAAGTACCAGATTTGTTGACCCTCACTTGGCATGGGATCCACGGCGCTCACCTGCAATTAGACAGATTTTGGTACCCAAATCAGTTTGGGTCCTTGCAGGTTAGTTCCTTTAGGTACCCACACTTGCTTCACTCTCTTATGAGAGGTAGCTTGTGCTTTGGGTTTCTCGACCTTTGAAAACTGTGATTTCTGCCTTGAAGCAGCTTCACATGTGCAGCAGTGTGTGCAAGAGGGGTAACGGCTCGCTTGAGGCTTACCTATGCTCTTACCCGCTTGCTTGTATCCTGAAGCGACTCGCTTCGGATTAGCTACTGGCTTAGAGACTGACGTAGGGTTTACAGTCTTTCGAAGCGGCTCGCTAGGTTTTCTCGAAGCGGTCCAACTAGGGTTTTGACACCGACTCGCTTGAGAAACCTTGGAAGTTTGAAGCGGCCTTTTTGGTGTTTCAAGTTCTTCCCCCTCAGCGTTAGTCCGGTTGGACCATCTCCAGTCCGGATAACGTGACACATAAACATTACTCCTTTTCTTGAAAGGGAGATCCTTTGTCTCTGGTGTCTTGGTCTGAGACTTAGAAGCTACAACTGTTTTCCCTTTACCTTTGGATTGGTAAGATTTAGCATTGTGAGTGCTAGGGACAGTTGGTCTTTGCTTGCCCATAGTTTTTGCCCTTGAAGATATAGACATCTTCATTGGCTTCTTCTTAGGGTTCTCAGCCATTTGGCCTTTATCCTTGTTGGTGGTCGCTTTGGAGGCAGTGAGCACATCCAAAGTGACTGATGGTGTTGTGTTTGAAGCACCAACAAAGACAGTCGGCTTGGAAGGTCCACCCTCATATCCGAGTCCTCCCTTTCTACCAAAAGGTAGAAGTGAGCTCTCTAGTGCCTGCCTAGCATATGAAGCTTTGTTCAAGTTGGCAACTAGAGCGGATTGGGTTTCATACCTTCCTTCCAAGCTTTGAGTCTAGCGAAGAGATCCTCGAACTTACTAGTCATAGCCCTTAAGTTAAGTTTGACGTGGTCAAGCTCAGTGACTAGCTTTCGGTTCTCCTTCTCGCTTTGAGACAAAGCTTGTTCCAACACTTCGTGGTCGCTTGACAGTTTGATGTGCTTGTCAAGCAACTCACTCCATGTTGAGGAATTTTCTTCCTCTTGATGAGTGTGTGAGAGTGTAATTGAACTTGGTGAGGGATAGATAAATACCTCTCCAGTTTCCTCGTCGGTGAGCGCCATGAGTCCTAGATCCTCTCCCTCACTTGAGTTAGGATCTGTAAATGCGTCGGAGTCGCTTGATGGATCTTCAGTTGAAGCGACCGGCATTTCACTCGCTACGGGCGCTTGCCTCGGAGCATCCCTCTTTGCTCTTAGTTCCTCTCGCTCCTTTGCACTCAGCTTCGGGCAATCGGATTTGTAGTGGCCCATCTTGTGGCAGTGGTAGCATTCCACTTCCATCATGTCCCTTGAGATCGGCTTGGTTGTCTCTTCTCTCTTCCCTTTTCCTTATCGAGCATCAGTGCTCCTTCCCTTGTACTGCTTGTAGAATCTTTTGTATTTGCCCACTCGAGAGTTCATTTTGTTGAAGTTCTTGGATAAGAACGCAACATGTTCTTCGAGCTCTTCCCTCGTCATCTTGGCTAGCGACTGGTCGCTTGGCCCTTCAGCAGCTTTGAAAGCTACACCTTTTGACATCGTGGGAGCTTCATCCTCATCGTCGAGGTTCATTCGATTCAGATCGAATTCATGAGCTTTGAGTTCGGAGAACAGAATCTCCGGTGTGAGTTTTGATAGATCCTTGGTAGCTAGGTACAGCTCCTTCATTGTCTGTCACTTCCTTGTGAGAGCACGAACAATCTTCAGGTTCACTTCCTTGTCTGTGAGTTCCTTCCCAAGTGAGTTGAGAGTTGCAGTGATGTTGGTAACTCTCAGCTCGAAGGCATCGATGGACTCTCCTGGCTTCATCACTAGGCTTTCAAACTCCCGCATCTGAACGGCAAGCTTGTTTTCTTTGATTTTGTCCGTGCCTTGAGAAATGAGGGCTATGGGTTTCCCACATTTCTTTCGTCGTTGCGCACTTCCTTATCCGTGGTAGATAGGCGTCCGACACGGTGCTCTGCATCGTGTGGCGTGCGATCTTGTCGAGGTTGGCGACTTTGAAGTCATTTGGAGTGTACTCATCTTTGTCCTTCTCTACGTACCGTTGTCGGACATAGGCAGCCCGACCTTCGGCAACTGGGACGTTCTCAGAGACGGCTTTCCTGATTTCGATCGGTCCACCTTCGATGACCTCCCACATCCGGTCATGGATGGAGCATAGAAAGCTCTCAACGCGAAAGCTCCAGATCTCATAGCCTTCAATGGAAAACAGTGGAAGACTAGAAGCATTGTATGTAGACATGGCAAACAGTCAGTAGTATATGCAGTATGCGTGGGTGAGGTTTTGATGCACTTAGAAAGATAGGATCCGGTTCAGTGAGACAACGTGAAGCGAGTGGGGACTCGCTTCGGATATGCAAAGCAGAGGCTCGAAAGAACCGCTGCTCTGATACCATTTGTTGGTCCCGGTTTGTTATAGGAAAAAGAAGTTTTTTCAACTTCAAATCCTTAACTCAGAGTATGAAGTAAAGTGCTCTTTTGAAATACTAAGACCTAGCCGAGAGCTAGATATGAAGTAATCACGTTTCTCTTGACCTAAGCTTAGAGCTTGATCAAGAGTGAGACTTTACTCTTTAATGCGGAATTTGGTGAGCTATAATCTTTCCTAAGTAATTAAAAATTTCCAATTTATGTTTGTTTAGATGCAGATGCAGTGAATAATCAAACAAGGAATTAAAGAGTTTAGGGTTAGAGAGATACGACACGAGATTTATAGTGGTTCGGAGATAAGGCTCCTACGTCCACTTGTTGCATTCAGCAACTGTTCTCTTCACTCAAGAACTTGAAGATTACGGGCTCTTCAAAAGCCTGGTCAAGATCGAGCTTCACTCGCTTGGATCTGACGACAGACGCAGTGATTACGGGTTCACTACTAAAACCTAACTGGACTGGAAGCTTCACTCGCTTCAGTCCGACGACAGGGAGATTGCGGGCTCTCCTTACAGCCTAGCTTCGATCGAGCTTTACACGAACGATGTAAGTGCAAGCTTGGATCTAGACTCTATGATCGAGGCTTCTACAATCGATGAAAGTAGGGCCTTGGATCGAAACAACCTAACGACGACGAACACAAAAACCTAACGAACAGAACTTCGGGTTAGGGTTTTTGGTTTACGACGAACACACTATGAAGAGTTCTTTACAATAAGTGCAAAGATGGCTAGAACTCTTCTTCTAAGTTGGGATTATGAAGTTGGCTTAGAAATCTCAGTGTGAAGGTTGCGAAGACGAGTTCCGATGATACTGGAACTCGGAGAACACTTGGAAACAAAGACTCGAAGTTTGCTCTAAGGCTGGGAGTGTTTGTTTGCAGTAGGCTCGAATGCTCAGGAAGTGTTCTGCTTCTCTTCGTCTTCATCCTTCACTATTTATAGGCGGAGGGATGCCGAGATCCGTTGCTTGGTTGGTGGCTTTGTCCCTCCTCCTCTCGACAGTACTTGCACAGGCTGGATGCTTTTCAGACGCGCAGTTTGTCTCTTTGCCAAAAGCGGCTAAGTTACAAAACTAACAGTAACTGGAGCGAGCCAGTACTGTAGCGGCGCCCTGTCGGACTGGCAGTCAACTCCTCTGCTCCTCTCCACGTTCGACACGTGGAGATCTCGTAATTAATGCGGAGATCTCCAGTTGACTGGAGTTCAAAATCGGAGCGGGAATTGTGTTGTCGCTTCCTGGTAGGTAGTGGCTCGCTTTGCTTTGAAGTTGTAGCGTCCGCTTGATTGAGTCACTTCGGGTCATACTTGAAGCGTCTACTTTGGAAAATAGAATTTTCCGAGTATGCTTAAGTAGAGTTTGACTATCTTTGACTTTCTCTGTAGCGCTCGCTTTGCCTTTACACTGTAGCGCTCGCTTCGCTTTGCTTTGGCAGACTCGCTTTGAATCTACTGTAGCGCTCGCTATGCTTCGCTATACTTTGGCACGCTTCATTTCGGCTTGCTAGACACGCTTCGCTTTGGAAAACACACTCAAGCGAGTGGCCTTCACTTGAATTTTCTGCGGTCTAAAATCTAAGCAAAATAAAGCCATCCTAACAGAGTAGGCTTAGAAAAATTTTCTAACCTGTTTTCTAAATCAAATAGGGTCGCTTGGGAATAGAACACTTTGGGGGTTTGGAATCAAATCAAAACTATTTGACTCACTACGATGTGACTCATAGGAGTTCCCCCGTAACACTTTGTTCTTAACAATTCCCAACAGATGTTGAACGCTTGTCTGAGATGAGCAAGCCATCGATGTTGACTTCCATCGTCTTCCCAAGCAGTTTTGAGAACATCTTGTTGACTAGGCGTTGGTAGGTGGCTCCCGCGTTCTTCAGACCGAATGGCATCGCCTTGTAGCATAAGAGGCCTATGTTGGTCATGAAGGCCGTCTTCTCCTAGTCGTCTGGATGCATGAGAATCTGGTTGTAGCCCGAGTAGGCGTCCATGAAGCTCAGCAGTTCGTGGCCGGCTGTGGCGTCTACCAGCATGTCAATGTGAGGCAGAGGGAATGAATCTTTCGGACACGCCTTGTTAAGATCGATGAAGTCTATGCACACCCTCCACTTGCCGTTCTTTTTCTTCACGACGACCACGTTAGCCAGCCATTCGGGGTACTGGACCTCTCGCACCAAACCGCTATCTAGCAACTTTAGGACATCTTCATTAATTACTCGATTTCTTTCTGCAGCAAATTTCCTCCTTTTTTGTTTCTTAAGCGGGTGATTCGGATCAACCTGCAACCTGTGTACGATAATATTATGATCAATTCTAGTCATATCTGCATGAGTAGTTAGAGGAAAGGAAATCGATAAGCTTCTCTCTGATGTCGGGAGCCAGGTGTGCGCCGATTCGAACTTTGTTGTCCGGAAAATCTGCATGAATTTGGACTTCATCCAACTCCACCACGTCCGGCTGATCTGATTGGCTTGAATTGGACGGTTGTGGCCGGTTATGTGAGGGGTCGGATTGTCCTTGTTGTAAGTGCTATAAGGCCAGCTACATGGCCTTCATAGTGGTTTGGTAGCATGCCCTGGCATCTTTCTGATCTCCCCTTATCTCCTTCACCCCCCATTTAGTCAGGAACCGGAGAACTTGGTGGTAGGTGGATGGGACTGCTTCCATTTCGTGCAACCACGGTCGGCCTAGGATGACGTTGTAGGCAGACGGAGAGTCTATCACCAGGAACTTGGTAAACAGGTTGACTTCTTCGGCATACACGGGCAACTCAATTTCTCCGATTGTGCTCTTGTGTTCTCCACTGAAGCCAATAAGGACCGTAGTCTTCCTAACGATCTTGGACTCATCTAGTCCCATCTCCCTGAAAGCAGACATAAATAGGACATTGGCAAAACTACCGTTGTCTATCAGTACACGTTTGGTTAGGCAATTTGCAATATAAAGTGAAATAACAAGAGCATCATGATGAGGGTTTAGAAGCCTGGTTGATTCCGAGGCGGTGAAGCTTATCGTTTGGGCTGGTTGGCAAGCTGTGATGTTCTCCGGTCTGCATGAGTCGGCTGGGCTCCGGCTGGATTGTCTGGTGTGCCTTCTGGCGGCCGAATGGCTAACTCCGCTTACTTCCGAACCTCCAGTAATAACATTAACGGTCCGTTCATGGACCGACGGCCTCGGAGGGGTGACTTCTCTATTGTGATTCTGTCTGTCACGTCCTTGTTGGTATGTCTACTTGCCTTTATCCGTCAGCAGATCGGTCAGGTGGCCTTGCTTTAGAAGTTGTGACACCTCCAATTTTAAGGCGATGCAGTCGCCCATCCGATGGCCGTGATCAGCGTGGAACTCACACCATTTTGATCTGTCTCTTTTATCACCCGGGGTTCTCATCTTCTTAGGCCACTTGACTCAATTTCCAAGTCCCTTGAGAGCGGCTACAGCTTCAGCCGATGAGATGGACATATTGTATTCAGGACCTTTGCTCTCTCTCTCTCGGTCGGGTGTCTGAAAATGGGCCATTGTCTCTCCTCCGAATCTTTTGCCTCCGAGAAGATGGATACGTCTCAGGTCGTCTGTCAGTTGCACGTCTGTCTACTCGGGTATCCCTTCCAGAGATTGCAGGCGGAGAAGACCGACGGCTGTTGTATTGGTCTTCTTCCCACTTGATCTGTGCCCATGCCTTGGCAAGAACGTCCTCCATGGTTTTGCAAAGATATTTGGTAAAATCTTTGTAGAGATATGAGTCGGGGAGGAGACCCTTTCTAAAAGCGATGACAGTCGTCTGAGTGTTGCAGTTGGTTATGGACACCTTTTCCCTATTGAAGCTCCCGATGTAGTCGCGGAAGGATTCTCCGCGTCGTTGGACAATGGCATATAAATCTTCGGAGATTTTCTCCAACTTCCTGCTACTAGCATATTGCTGCACAAAAGTATCCGTTAATTGAGCGAAAGAGGAAATTGAATTATTAGGAAGATTTGTATACCACTGGAGGGCCGGTCCTATTAGACTAGAACCGAACCCCTTACACATGCAGGCCTCCCTCAACTGGCGAGGGATGGCCACGGTGAACATCCTCTGCCCGTATGGAGCGATGTGGTCGTCTGGATCGGAAGTGCCATCAAACGGCTTCATGTTTGGGAAGCTGAATTTGCTAGGCATCTCCACTAGTGTGATGTCATACGAAAGGTGAATCGGCATAACAGCTGGCCGCACTCTTCTTGATAGGAGTCGGCACACCCGGAATTCGATAGATCATGGCTTCCATCTCCGCCAACTTGTAGGCTAGGTCCGCATCAAGGTTCATGAAGGGCCCAGCTGTGGCCGTCCGGACTGGTTTAGGAGTGATGAATTGGTTCTGATAGGGGAAGCCAAAGTTCTATTCGGGTTGCATGGTTCCAACTATCGGGACCGCAGTTACAGTTGCACCCTGAATTGGCTGCTGAACGCCCGTATGTGCCATGTGACCCGTCCCTCCAATGACTGCCTGGCTTAAACCCATTGCGGGTGTTGTGCGAACCGGTTCAGGAGTCACATGTTGAAGACCGATGGCTTGATGGATTGATTCGGTCGCACCGACTGCTGGGATGGTCAGGCCAACTCCAACAGATCGTATTGGCCGTGCCACGGTTCTTTGAGGTTCGGGATCAAGGGATAATTGGTTGCCTGTAAGGAAAGACACACGAGTATGATCAGTATTAGGTTGATGAAAACTTTGGTTCCTTACCAGACCGGACGACTCTCCGGGGTTAACATCGTCGTTCTTGTCGTCATCATTGAAGTGGTCGTAATATTCATTCTCTAGGGGTTGCATCGGGTCAATCGGAGTCTTCAACCTAGAGGTCGGAGTATTCTGGGTTTGATTCGCAGCCGCCTCGAGACGCTTGAGTAAATCAGCGTTCTCCTTTTCAACCTTCTCCCTAGCCTCCCGCTCTCGATTCATCTGTTTGGTCAGGGTGGCTATCTGAGCGGCGAGGTCGACCTCGAGGGAGGTTTTTGAGGCACCGTTATCGTCAACCATGTCCGTCTGCGAGAAGGATCCTACGGTTTGATCGTATCGACTAGCTTGATTGCTAGGGCGCCACGGTGGGCGCCAAATTGTAGAGGGTAAATCTACAATTGAAGTGGATCCGACTGGTTCGGCCCGACTGATCAGATCCGAGTGAAAGGGCACTAGCAACCTGTCAAACAGAACAAATGTAAGAGCCCTTCGATGGACACGGGAGGGGGTGTCAGCCGAAGGACCTCCGACGCTCAAATCAGTAATCAGAAAATAAGGCAATCGGATAAAAATCAAATAAATGAATAATCGAATTGAAATGTAAATCCTGATTGAAATAATGGTGGTGACCGTGGATAATATGGAAGTGATGGTAGGTGGCGCCGTCTGATTGAAGTTCAATAGACGCCGACTAATGGAGCGTGGAGGGTTTCAGAGGAGGAGTCAGTTGGCGAGTGGAATGCGTGAATGCTTGCGTGAGAGAGTGCGTAAGATCGTGCGTTTGACCTAGCAGTCGGGGGGTTATATATGACGACTATCTGATTAGGGTTTTTCCTTCATACCCTAGTCCGCTCAAGCTATTGAGAACGTGGGGGGATTGTCTCCCGGCTGACTCGCTCATTCCGTTTGGTTAGTTGAGATTAATTTTAGGTCATTCGGCTGACTAAGTAGACCCCTAGGCGGTTTGTGGGTTCAGCCAGCCCAATAGGAACAAGGCCTTTTAATAGTTAATTGGGCCGGGCGAATTGTCCAGTTTGACTGACGGTTGATTATTCTCAAGTATTTAGAGTTGGGCTAATTAAGCATAAACAATTGGGTTGAGCCAGTCAGGCGGATTATACCCCCTACAGTTATGCCTTTACATAAGTTCATAAAGTACTTTTCTTTATTAGGTTCGAAAGCTCTTGTATGTTGGAGTACTATATATTTGTTGTCTCAAGACTAAAGAGTTACAATTTATAAAAGTATGAATTTGTGGTATGTGCGATGTCAATGAGGATTGCTCCTCTTATAATGCTTTCAGATCTTAGAATTCATTAGGTCATTTATTAGGTAGTTTAGTGTCCTTCCTTTTGGGACAATAGGTGGAGACCGTTGTGTTTAGTTTACTGTTTACTATGTTCTTTATGTTGTGAGATTTCTTTTTAATTGTTATTAAGTGATAAATGACTCTATCGTGTAGTAAGCTTAATGGTAGGGGTTAAGGTTCGGGACCAAAGATCTCGAGTCCGAGTCCTCTTTATTTCGTACATCGCACGGGTACAAGAACTAATAAATAGTAAAAAGAAATAGATTTAGTTGTGGGGGTGAAGAACAAAAAATGAAAAGACAAAAAAAACAAAATAAGTAGGTTGAAAAAATAAATAAATAAATAAATAAAGCCAAAAAAAACGAAAGGAGGGGGGGGGGGGAGGAGAGAGAGAGGATAGAGAGATTTGCGCTTTTAAAATTAATGGGCTTGATATTAAAGGAAAAAGGATTGTCAAATAATACTTTATAAGAAAGAATTTGAGAAAATAAATAAAATAAAATTGGGCCTTAAAAAAAATTGGACTTGATATTTTTTATGGGCTCTATTTTTCATGAGGCCCTATTTTGTAGAACTTGCTATACCTGCTCATAGACAGACCTGCGTTCATGTAATACAGTTCGAGCTCAAGTAAACTATATCGTGAGTTTTTCAATAATTTAAGATTTTTCTTCATGAAATCTGGCCATGCTTGTTTCCTTGTCACATACATACATTGGGCCAGGGTTGTTCACATGCATGCCAATCCTATATCATTCGATTATTTTCAATCCTTCAGCACTTTCTTTTGGATCATACCATCTCTCTCTATCTCTCTCTACTCTTATCTATAAAATCCCTCTTCATATCTTCAAACAACAACCATCATTTTATCCACACAAAACAACCAAATATGGATAGCTCTTCCATTCTTGCAACATTAATCTTCTTTACCGTTTGTCTCTCCACTCCCTTCTCCATGGATGCTGCTTCCGACACATGTTCGTCCCCCAAATCGGACCTATCTGTAATCCACATTTACGGCAAATGCTCGCCTTTCAACTCGCCCAAACCCGCCACTTCATGGTTCAATACTTTTCTCGACATGGCCTCCCACGACCCGAAGAGGGTCTCATACTTATCGAGTCTCGTCGCAACAAAACCTACTTCAGCCCCCATTGGACCGGGTCAAGTCATAAACATCGGTAACTATGTGGTCCGGGCCAAAATCGGCACGCCGGGCTAACTCATATTCATGGTACTGGATACTAGCAACGACGCTGCATGGGTCCCATGCAGCGGGTGCACTGGGTGCTCCTCCACCATCTTCGCCTCCAACACTTCATCCACCTACGGGTCATTGGAATGCTCCGTGCCCGAATGCACCCAAGTTAGAGGGGTCTCCTGCCCAGCAACCGGTTCTGGTTCGTGCCTCTTTAACCGGTCATACGGTGGCGACTCGACCTTTTCAGCCACGCTATCACGCGACACCCTCACACTAGGCAAGGACACCGTACCCAACTATGCTTTCGGGTGCGTCAATGTTGTCTCTGGTGGGTCGATCCCACCCCAAGGGTTATTAGGTTTGGGTCGTGGATCCATGTCATTGCTCTCGCAGACCGGGTCGCTCTACTCGGGTGTGTTTTCATACTGTTTGCCTAGCTTCAAGTCCTACTACTTTTCATGTTCACTCAATCTCGGACCCACGGGACAACCCAAGAACATCCGAACCACCCCACTCTTAAAGAATCCACACCGCCCATCGTTATATTACGCAAATCTCACTGGAGTGAGTGTGGGTCGGGTCAATGTGCCAATTGCACCGGAGCTACTTGCATTCGACCCCACAACTGGATTAGGTACCATCATAGATTCAGGTACGGTCATAACCCGGTTTGTCCAACCCGTATACAACGGGATCAGAGATGAATTTAGGAAGCAAATAAACGGAACGATAAGCTCATTGGGAGCATTCGACACTTGCTTTGCCGGGACAAATGAAGAGATAGCACCAGCTATCACATTTCATTTCACCGGGCTGGATCTGAAGCTGCCGATGGAGAACGTGTTGATCCACAGCAGCTCTGGGTCATTGGCGTGCTTGGCCATGGCTGCAACTCCAAACAACGTGAATTCAATGCTCAACGTGATAGCCAATCTGAAGCAGCAAAATCTGAGGATTATGTTCGATACTGCTAATTCTCGAATTGGAATCGCTCGGGAACTCTGCAACTAGCTATCATGGTTTATATCTCTTTCAATCGTTTCATTGAATTTCGATGTTTCATGTTGTATGAACATCTCCATGGTTTAAGGCAGAGAACATAGCTTCTCTGTCTTCTGATTGTCACATTTTCAAGAAATTCTCTTCAGATGCAAGCCTTATCGATTGTCCAAAAAGATCAAACAACAAGCTACCTTAACGAAAGGCAGATAACAGTTCCGAATTTTACCCTCACAACTTGATACGAACTAATAATTATATCAATAAAACGCATGAGAAAGTAGTTACATTCCAATCATGATATAGTTTCTGGAACAGTTAACGACTTCCCATCGGAAACGTTTAGCAGAAGGCAGGTGCTAGGAAGTACTACATAACAATGTCAGGAACTATAACTACTTGAGATGATACAATACAACACTTGAAGATATATATATATATATATATATATATATATATATATATATATATATATTTTGGTTTCCTAATCTTAAACTAAAGAAACAAAGAATATTAATAAGGGAGGAAAAAAAAAAATCAACCTAGCTAGGGCTTTGATGGTGATACAGATAGATGACTACATTCTCAAGTGTGCTTAACATCAAACCAGAAACACAATGAAGTGCGAGTATATATGACCCTTACTTGCTGGAGAGAAAGTGTTCCACTAGTCAAGACAGCCTTTGCACCTCCTTCAATCCTCGTTCGCATCACAGTAACACAGTCGCTATTATTCTTTAGTACATCAGAAGCAGTTGCAGTGGTGACTATGGCATGAGAGAGATGGTCCAAAGGATCCGACTCACACTGGAGGATACATCCATCGATTGTGAGTCTCCCACTTCTGTGCAGAAGGCAGCACCCAAGCTCTGCCCTCACTGTCAAATTAGCCAGTTTGCATGTCGACAACAACTCCAGGGCACTGTAGATTCACAATGAAATCACACTTCTTATATATGCCCAATTTTTTAAACAAACATAAACATATCTCTTGTGGTTTAGTAGGGTCAATCTCAACTGTGAATGCACAGAAAAACAAGCTGCATGAATTTTATAGCAGTGGAATCCCTTAAATTTAATGCGGAGCAATGGGTGATGTGATTAGCAAGCAGACATGAGCCACACTGATCAGTTAAAGAGAGAATGCTTTCTTTAATTGAGAACTAGATAATACAGGAAAGTGAGCATGCTGCAAACCTTTCAGAACCACGCGAGCAAATGAGTGTTGTATCATCAGGAAGCTCACCAGCACCAATCTGAGAAACAAATTTGGAAATAAATTACAATTTCCTATTAATGTATAATGCGAGTAATTGCAAAGGTTGAACGCCTTAAATCAAAAGCAGTAAACGTCCAGAAATCCTCATTATATACGTACACGAGGGGGAAAATGAGCCACTGGTTTTAACAGCTGAACAATTATGAAAGGGGAAAAAGAGTACAAACGATAGTGAAAATGAGCTCTACTTAAATAAAAATATGAGGATTCAACAACTGAACGAATATATATGTATAAAATGCAACAGAGCAGCTAAATAGCAAGGAGTTACCAAGGGCCACCAGTTTTAACTTAACGAAAAGAATTATTAAAAAGCAATGCTTTTATGTCCATTTTATGTTTATATTAGACAACATTTGTTTTGGATATAAATAACTTCATGACAGTAGTCATTTCTGCAACTAAGCTAAGAAGTTCAAACTGTGAGTATGACTATTAGGCATGTCATTATAAATAAATAAGTTGATTGCAAGGGCTTATTTTCTTTACCATCCAAATTATACCAGCAAACTCTGAAATTCATTATAGATAAATGACCGTTACAGTCTTATCTAAAAAAACACATACAGTTGGAGCTAACAGCAGTGCACGCACAACATCTGCTCTGCTTTGAGCTCAACATACAAACAGATAATTGTAAGAAAAACTCTCCCTTCCCCAGCATAAAATTGGAACAAATATGAAAGGGTAAATTTCTGAATAAACTCCGAATTTAAAGCATAGGGTCATTAAATACCAGACAAAGAGGCTTGTCAATCCGAATATTGGATGTGTGATGAATCCCTCCAGCTGCAATCAATATAGTGTCTCCAGGCCTGCAAATTATTAAGCAGAACAGTTATCGTTTCACAAGAAAAAACGTCTCTTGAAAATGAACATAAGCATGTCCAACTTCACTAACCTCGCAGCGGAGACAGCTGTCTCAATATTGGGGAAAACTCCAGGTTCCGAAAGATCTTTGAGAGACCTATCAACTCGTAACCAAAGTCGAGGGTGGCACGCCAAGAATCGCCATCTGCGGCAAACGAGGGCGGTGTTATACCGATCTGCAATCTCAACAAGAACTCATGACAGAATACTAACATAATTCACTTGTTTGCACATCTAGAACAATAAAAGGATCATTATTAGGAAAGGAACATCAGAAGAGAAGACAAACAATGTGGAAGAGAATCATACCAACGCTCAAAATTTCCATAATTACCTCAACGAGTTCCTATTCGGTATTAAGAAGCTCTCAAGAACTTCAATTTATTTATTAGAAAGATAACATGGAGATCAAAAAATGGGTTGATGTGCGAAAATTCAAAAAGAACATCAAAACTCGAACATGTAAGTAACGGCTTCAGCAATTGTAGCACAGAGCGTTCAAACGATCAACTGCACATAATTGCACCTTCTTATAAAATGGACTCATTATAAATCAAGATTCTTTACATATATGAAATCAACATAAACACTTCGATTTTCAAAATTCAATTAAATGTAAGAGTAAAATAAAATCTTGAACATAACCAGTAAACAAAAGCGCAATTTTTTAATGATTATACCGAAACTAACTCCACAACATTCATCTATCAATCTACAATAAACAGAAGGCAAAGACATTTCGACAGTTCAAAAAAACAAAAAAAAGAGAACCTCAAAAAAATTCTCATCGGATGCCCAACAATAAATCAAATTAACATTTACAATCCCTCCGAAAACAAAGCCCAACACCGAGCACAGAAAAATACTATACAGTTAATGGATTCGGAAACCAGTAATTTAGCCATAAGTAGTGGACAGCAGTAATTCATACCTGGAATGGGGCAGAGGAAGCTGAAAATTAGCATGATACAGCCATCATCAAGGTTATTTATGTGACAATTGAAAGAATTCTTGTAGCGCTTTGCAAATTTCTTGAGTTTCGGCTGCGCTGCCTCCATGCCCAGAAACTATAAAATTTAGGGATTTTTAGGGGTGAAGCGCAATTGTGTATGTGTTCCTCAGAAGCTGGTGCGAGGTTGGCATTTTAATATCAAATTTATTTATTTATTTATTTTATTTATTTATTTATTTATTTATTTTGATATGCTACTTCATCTCATTTAATATCATCTCGTATGTACATAATAAATAGAAGAGAAATGATGTGCTACTCATCCTATGGTATTTACCTTCGTGAACACTTTCATTATTTTTTCATTTTAACATTAGTTTGTTCGATTTTTTTCAATTGTAATATATTTTATGATTCTAGTACCTTATAAATTAATATTGAAATAATTAAATTTAAAAAAAAATACAAAATCAAAGCTCATTGTCTTCTTTTTCCTTCTAAGCTCAAAACGTGTATAATAAAACAAATCGAGCTTTGATTTTTATATACATATATATATTTTTTATTTTAATGATTTCAATATTAATTTATAACGTATTAGAATATACATTACAACTGAAAAAAATTGAACAAAATAATGTCAAAATGAAAAAAATAACGAAGGTGCTCACAAAGGTGAGCACCATAGGGTGAGTAGCACGTCATTTCTCATAAATAGAATGAGGTAGTATATATATAATATAATCTAATTATAATTAGGGGCATGTATAGTTTGTCGCCTTAACTTTAAGGCCTTGACAATGAAGCGCAACTCAGTTGGTAAGACGCTTCCCCTCCAACCAATAGGTCGGGGGTTCGAGTCACATTAAGGGGGGAAATGGGGAACCATTATTGATCCTCTTTTTTTTAAAAAAAAAAATAATAAAAAAAAATTAAGGCCTCGTTTGACCCTAAAGATAAGGATGGATAAGAATATATAAGAGTAGTAATCTTGGCTAATACGATCGTTTGGTAGACAAGATTCATAATATTGGGGGTCCCGGTATGATGACTAGGCCTGATACTAAAACATTGTTCTCATTAGTTAAATAAACTTTTCTCGACCCTTAGTTTATGTGACGAGGTGTAACAATAATTTAGATAAAGATGTTTCTACCCTCCATACCCTTCGTTCCTCTCCCAATATCGACATCTCCGCGAACATCCAGTGTTATAATAACTTATAGTAGATGGAGTTGAGGTAGTGAGGGAAGCCTATTAGGAGAGTTGGGCGCAAAGTTCACTCACCATAGGCTGTCGACACGTGTCCATTCTTATCGGCCGAAAATTGTTTTTATCGGCACGGTTTTTTTTTCCATCGGCCCGGTTTTTTTCCATTGATCCGGTTTTTTCTATTTTCGTTAAATCTCTCCGTTTTGTCTCTGTTACTTTTGTCTTTTCTTCAATTTTTTAGCGTTATATTAGGGGAGAGCCGAGAGACACCTCAAAGAGGCGCAATGTCGAGAGAAGGTGAGCAACCACGTAACCCTAAATCTGGAATTAGCTCCGGTTCGCCGTCGTCACCTGCGATAGTGCAACCGGAAAATTAGCCGCTGGGGAAGACCACCCCTCTCTACCCTCCAGCTCTCGTTTTCCCCTCTTTTTTCTAAAAATCTTTATTGGAATGCAGGTATCGAGGTCGCCACCATCGTGAAGATAGATGTTGGGAATTGTTATGGACCAACTTGTTAAGGGGGAACTATGTAGGATACTTGATAAACGAAGTCATTTGTTTTGATTGGATCCCAAAACCCCAAGTGTCCAGCTCCCAAGTGACCCACTTTGATGTAGTTAATAGGTTAGAATTTTTCTAAGCCTACTCTGTTAGGATGGCTCTTTTATTTTGCTTAGATTAGGCTTCAAAAGTTCAAGTGAAGGCCACTCGCTTGAGTGTGTTTTTCAAAGCGAAGCAAGCCAAGCAAACTGAAGTGAAGTGTGTCGAAGAACAGTGTAGCGAAGCGATCGCTACAGTAGATTCGAAGTGAGTCCGCCAAAGCGAAGCGAAGCAAGCGCTACAGTGAAGAGTCAAAGCTAGTCAACTCTAGTCAGCAGTTTCCAAAGCAGTCACTAGGGAACTTTATTTCCCGAAGCGACTCACTACAGAATGACTACGAAGTGACTCAACTAGAGCGGACGCTACAACTTCAAAGCGAAGCGAGCCACTACCTACCAGAAAGCGACAGCACAACTCCCGCCCATATTTTGAACTCCAGTCAACAGGAGATCGTAGCATTAATTACGAGATCTCCACGTGTCGAAGGCGGAGTGGAGCGGAAGAGTTGACTGCCAGGCCGACAAGGCGCCGTAACAGTACTGGGTCGCTCCAGTTACTGTTGAAATTGGAACTTAGCCATTTCCGGCAAAAATCCAAAACTGCGCATCTGAAAAGTTGCCAGCCTGCGCAAGTACTGTCGAGAGGAGGAGGGACAAGGCCACCAACCAAGCAACGGATCTCAGCCAACCCTCCGCCTATAAATAGTGAAGGATGAAGACGAAGAAGCGAAGAACACTACTTGAGCATTCGAGCGCCTACTGCAAACAAACACTCCCAGCTTTCATAGCAATCTTCGAGTCTTTGTTTTCCAGTGTTCTCCGAGTTTCCAGTTCATCGGAACTCGTCTTCACAACCTTCACACTTAGATTCTAAGCCCACTTCATATATCCAAAGCTTAGAAGAAGAACTCTAGCCAATCTTTGCATCTACTGTAAAGAGTTCTTCATAGTGTGTCGTCAACCAAAAACCCTATACTTTGTCTGTTAGGTTTTTAAAGTGTTGTCGTTAGGTTGTCCAGATCCAAGGCCCTTCTTTCATCGATTGAAGAAGCCTCGATCGTAGAGTTGAGATCCAAGCTTACACTTACATCGTTTGTGTAAAGCTCGATCGAAGCTAGGCTGTAAGGAGAGCCCGCAATCTCCCTGTTCGACTGAAGCGAGTGAAGCTTCCAGTCCTTGTTAGGTTTGTGTAGTGAACCCGCAATCACTACGTCTGTCGTTTGATCTAGGCGAGTGAAGCCCGATCTCGACCAGGTTTTTGAAGGACCCGTAACCTTCAAGTTCTTGAGTGAAGAGAACAGTTGCCGTCGTGCAACAAAGTGGACGTAGGAGCGTTATCTCCGAACCACTATAAATCTCTGTGTCATATCTCTCTTACCTTAATCTCTTTACAGTATTCGATTATCCATTGCACGTGCATATAAACAAACTTAACTTGGATTTTCAATTACTTAGGAAAGATTATAGCTCACCAAATTCCGCACAAAGAGTAAAGTCTCACTCTCGATCAAGCTCTAAGCTTAGGTCAAGAGATTCGTGATTGCTTTAGATCTAGCCCTCGGCTAGGTCTTTAGTATTTTGAAAGAGCACTTTATTTTATACTCTGAGTTAAGGAATTGAAGTTGAAAAACATCAAAATACGTATTCACCCCCCCCCCCCCCCCCCCTCTACGTATTTTTTCCTATAGCAAACCGGGACCAACAAGTGGTATCAGAGCAGCGGTTCTTTCGAGCCTCTGCTTTGCATATCCGAACCGAGTCCCCACTCGCTTCACGTTGTCTCACTGAACCGGATCCTATTTTCCTAAGTGCATCAAAACCTCACTCACGCATATTGCATTTACTGCTGATAGTTTGCTATGTCTACATACAGTGCTTCAAACCTTCCACAGTTCTCGATCGAAGGATACGAGACATGGAGTTTCCGAGTCGTGAGCTTCCTTTGCTCCATCCACGACCGGATGTGGGAAGTCATAGAGGACGGACCAATCGAAATCAAGAAAGCCATATCTGTGAACGTACCAGCTGCTGAAGGACGCGAAGCTCATGTCAGACAAGAGTACGTTGAGAAGGACAAAGATGAATACAATCCCAACGACTTCAAGATCGCCAACCTGGATAAAATCGCATGTCACACGATGCAGAGCACCGTGTCTGATGCCTATCTTCCTAGAATCAGGAAGTGTGCGACGGCGAAGGAAATGTGGGAAACTCTAGCCCTCATTTCTCAAGGAACAGACAAAATCAAGGAGAACAAACTCGCCGTTCAGATGCGGGAGTTTGAGAGTCTGATAATGAAGCCAGGAGAGTCCATCGACACCTTCGAGCTGAGAGTTACAAACATCATTGCAACTCTCAACTCGCTTGGGAAGGAACTCACAGATAAGGAAGTCAACCTGAAGATTGTCCGAGCTCTCACAAGGAAGTGGCAAACTATGAAGGAGTTGTATCTAGCAACCAAGGATCTATCAAAGTTCACACCGGAGATTCTGTTTTCCGAACTGAAAGCTCATGAATTCGATCTGAATCGAATGAACCTCGACGAAGAAGAGGAAGCGCCCACTACGTCAAAAGGAGTAGCATTCAAAGCTGCCGAAGGGCCAAGCGAGCAGTCACTAGCCAAGATGACGAGGGAAGAATTGGAAGAACACATTGCGTTCTTATCCAAAAACTTCAACAAAATGAATTCTCGAGTGGGCAAATACAAATTAAAGATTCTACAAGCAATACAAAGGGAGGAGCACTGATGCTCGAGAAGGAAAAGGAAAGAGAGAAGAGACGACAAAGCCGATCCCGAGAGACATGATGGAAGTGGAATGTTACCATTGCCACAAGATGGGCCACTACAAATCCGATTGCCCAAAGCTGAGTGCGAAAGAGCGAGAAGAACTGAAAGCAAAGAGGGATGCTCCAAGGCGAGCGCTCGTAGCGAGTGAAGTGCCGGTCGCTACAACTGAAGATCCACCAAGCGACTCAGATGCATTCACTGATCCAAATTCCAGTGATGGTGAGGATCTCGGATTTATGGCGCTCACCGATGAAGAAACTGGAGAGGTATTCATCTATCCCCCATCTAGTTCAATTACACTCGCACACTAGCACCAAGAGGAACCCAATTCCTCAACATGGAGTGAATTGCTTGACAAGCACGTTAAATTGTCAAGTGGTCACGAAGTGCTGCAACAAGCTCTGTCTCAAAGCGAGAAGGAGAACCGAAAGCTAGCCACTGAGCTTGACCAAGTCAAACTTAATCTAAGGGCTATGACTAGTAAGTTCGAGGATCTCTTCGCGAGACATCAGAGCTTGGAAGGAAGGTATGAAGCCCAATCCACTCTAGTCGCCAACCTAAACAAAGCTTCATATGCTAGACAGGCACTAGAGAGTTTTCTTCTACCTTTTGGTAGAAAGGAAGGACTTGGATTTGAGGGTGGACCTTCCAAGCCGACTGTCTTTGTTGGTGCTTCAAACACACCATCAGTCATTTTGGAAATGCCCACTGCATCCAAAGCGACCACTAACAAAGACAAAGGCAAAATGGCTGAGAACCCTAAGAAAAGGCCAATGAAGATGTCTATATCTTTAAGGACTGAATCTAAGGGTAAGCAAAATAAAACTATCCCGAGCACTCACAATGCTAAAAATTACCAATCCAAAGGTAAAGGGAAACCAGTTGTAGCTTCTAAGCCTCAAGCCAAGACACGAGAGACAAAGGATCTCCCTTTCAAAAAGAGGAGTAATGTCTATGTGTCACGTTATCCGGACTGGAGATGGTCCAACCGGACTAACGTTGAGGGGGAAGAATTCGAAGCACCAAAGAGGCCGCTTCGAACTCCCAAGGTTACTCAACGAGTCAGGGTCAAAACTCTAGTTGGACCGCTTCGAGGAAACCAAGCGAGCCGCTTCAACAGACTAGAAACCCTAAGTCAGCCTCTAAACCCAGAGCTAATCCGAAGCAAGTCGCTTCAGGATATAAGCAAAGTGGGAAGAGCATAGGTAAGACTGAAGCAAGCCGCTACCCCTCTTGCACACACTGTTGCACATGTGAAGCTGCTTCAAGGCAGAAGTCACAGTTTTCGAAGGTCGAGAAGCCCAAAGCACAAGCTTCATTTCAAAAGAAAGTGAAGCAAGTGTGGGTACCTAAGGGAACTAACCTGCAAGGACCCAAACTGATTTGGGTACCAAAATCTGTCTAATTGCAGGTGAGCGCCGTGGATCCCATGCCATGCGAGGGTCAACAAATTTGGTACTTGGACAGTGGATGTTCAAGACATATGACCGGCATGAAAGCTCTACTACACAACTATATAGAGAAAAAGGGTCCACACGTAACCTTTGGTGACAACTCTCGAGGAAGCACCAGGGGATACGGCGCACTGAAAGTTGGAAAGCTCACAATTGAAGAAGTCTCCTATGTGGAAGGACTCAAGCACAACCTGTTGTCCATTTCACAGTTTTGTGATAAAGGGTACAGGGTGGAATTCATTTCCAACAAGTGCATTGTGAAGAGCAAACTCACATCCCAGATTGTGCTTACTGGAATTAGACAAAGGAACGTCTATATAGCACAATGGGATAGCTGCAAAGTGGAAACGTGCTTAGTAGCGAGGAGTGCTACAGAGATAGGATGGCTTTGGCACAGACGCTTAAACCATCTCAACTTCAAAGCAATCAATCGCTTAGCTCGTAAGGGTTTGGTGCAAGGCATACCAAATGAAGTCTTCATCAAAGACCATCCATGCTCACCATGCCAACGAGGGAAGCAGACAAAGATGCACTTCGCCAGTCTCGAAGAAGCCTCATCAAAGCGAGTGCTCGAGCTGCTTCACATGGATCTGTTTGGTCCAGTTACTCCAGTTAGTGTGAATGGAAGAAAATACACTCTAGTTGTAGTCGACGACTTCTCTCGCTACACTTGGGTTGTATTTCTCTACAGCAAAAAGGAAACTCTGACCAAGCTACCACAACTGCTCAAGCGATTGGCTGTGGAGAAGAATCAAGCGATCGTGACCATCCGCTCCGACAAAGGGACAGAGTTCTTAAACTCTACCATCGAAGCTTACTGCACGGAGCATGGCATAGCACATCAGACCTCCTCAGCACGCACACCACAGCAGAATGGAGTTGCTGAAAGAAGAAATCGAATCATCAAAGAAGCCGTTCGCACCATGATTGCTGACTCAAAGCTTCCAATGAAATATTGGGCTGAAGCAGCCAATACAGCATGCTACATGCAGAATCGAACGCTTCTCTGCAAACGACACGACAAGACACCATATGAAATATGGACAGGAAGAATTCCTAACATATCTTATTTCCATATCTTTGGTTGTAGGGTCTTCATCCATGACAATGGGAAGTCACAGTTGAAAGCCTTTGAAAGCAAGGCTGATGAAGGAATATTCTTAGGATACTCCACATCAAGCAAAGCTTACAGGGTGTTCAACTGTAAAACCCTAATCGTGGAAGAATCACCCCATGTCGTATTTGATGAATCTTCTTTAAGCCATCCACAGGAACAGGATCTATCTAAAGACGGAAAGTCAGGTGAGGAACCCATCAACACTCTTACTTGGGACATACTTGAGGATGAAGAAGAGATCAAAGGCTCAAGCGAGCAGAATGTCCAAGGAAAAGATGAAGCTGCCCCCAAAACTTCTGAAGCAAGTGCAGGCCAAGCACCCAATCCACTTGCTACAGATGGTGAAGCAAGTAACCAAGAAGAAGATGAAGACGAAGCTGGCGTGTCCAAGCGAGCGTGGCTCAAAGATCACTCACCAAGTCAAATCATTGGAGATCCATCCAAGGGTGTAGTGACCAGAAGTCAAGTGTTTGAAGAAAGTGCCATGTTCAGTTGCTTTCTCTCAAACATTGAGCCATCAAGCGTGGAGGAAGCTCTAGCCGACTCAAACTGGGTGATTGCCATGCAAGAAGAGCTGAACCAGTTCACCAGGAATGACGTATGGTACCTCGTGGAACGTCCCAAATTTCAGCACGTTATTGGCACCAAATGGGTGTTCAAGAACAAGACGGACGAGGACCACAACGTTGTGAGGAACAAGGCGCGACTCGTTGCCAAAGGTTACTGCCAAGAGGAAGGAATCGACTTTGACGAGACTTTCGCTCCAAGTGGCACGACTTGAAGCTATCAGATTGTTCCTAGCCTATGCAGCAACCAAGAAGTTTAAGGTCTATCAAATGGATGTGAAGAGCGCATTCCTCAACGGTGAACTCAAGGAAGAAGTGTATGTGGAGCAGCCACCGGGTTTCGAGCAAGGAGACAAGGTGTATCGCTTGAAGAAAGCTCTATATGGGTTGAAGCAAGCTCCCAGAGCTTGGTATGATACACTTTCTCAATTCCTAGTGGATAATGGATTCCACAAAGGGAAAATAGATCGAACTCTATTCACTATCAACCATGGAGATGACATGCTATGGGTTCAGATCTACGTAGACGACATCATATTTGGATCGCCAAACCAGTCGCTTAGCGAGAAGTTTGGAGAGCTGATGAAGACCAAATATGAGATGTCAATGATTGGGCTTGATGAGCTGCTTTCTAGGTCTTCAAGTGAAGTAGCAGGATGATGGTATCTTCATCAATCAAGCGAAGTACACAAGAGATATGCTTGCTAAGTTCGGTATTCAACATGCTAAAGCTGTGAAGATCCCTATGAATACCAACTGGAAAATGGAGCCAGACGAAGAGGGAAAATCTGTGAATGCTACAGATTATCGTGCTCTTATTGGATCCCTCCTATATCTCACTGCAAGTAGGCCAGATATTACTTTTGCAGTTGGAGTCTGCGCTCGCTTCCAAAGCAACCCCAAGCACAGCCATCTTGAAGCTGCCAAAAGGATTCTTCGATATTTGAAGGGCACTATCAACATGGGTCTGTGGTATCCAGCTGAGGACAATTTGGAGCTCACTGGATACTCTGATGCTGACTATGGAGGGTGCAGAGTCGATAGGAAGTCAACTTCGGGCACATGTCAGTTCTTGGGAAGCAAGCTAATCTCGTGGTTCTCAAAGAAGCAAACAAGCGTAGCTACTTCAACAACTGAAGCTGAATACATGGCCGCTGGAAGCTGTTGTTCTCAAATCCTATGGCTTCGTCAACAGTTGAAGGACTACAAAGTTGAAGCGAATGAAATTCCGATCTTCTGCGACAACAACAGTGCCATATGTATTTCGCAGAATCCAGTGCTTCACACCAGATGCAAGCACGTGGAGATCCGACATCACTTCATTCGAGATCATGTCGAGAAGAAGGATATCAAGCTCGAGAAAATTCATACCGATCTCCAGCGAGCAGATATTCTCACAAAGCCTCTAGCTGAGTCTCGTTTCAACCAGCTATGCATTGAATTAGGGTTATTAGACCCTGGTGAAGAATGCTAGATTCAGGATGCACGAAGGAGTGATCGCTAGTTTTTTGTAGCGTCACTCGCTTCGGATCTTCACCAACTCAAGCGATTCACTTCAAAATCTCACTCGCTTGAAGAAGGAGAAACAAGGTGGAGTAAGGTGGAGTGTTGGAAGATGTTCCCTACCCGCTTACAGGAATTGTTAAGCCATCGGTTAAGGGGGAACTATTGTTTGCTCTCGGAGCAAGCTACTTCCTAGGCGAGCAAGGAAAGCTGCTACCTAGCATAGGATTCCTAGCGAGTGGGTATAAACACTCGCAAGTGCCGTTTCTAGTAACGGTTGTGGGGTCTTGTATCGGGCCTTCCCACGTAAAAATGGTGAAAGCTTAGGCAGGGCTGGTACCTAGACCTTGTGTCCTCTTCCCATCTTTCCGCCGAAGAGGAGCAAGTCCTCTCATCTCCTTCATCGTGGATAAATGTCCATTCCTTACTCACTCTTTACTGAGTTGAGCTGCCGGATGTCTATCCATTCCCCTCTCACTTTGAATTTTGCATCACCTCAATTTGCCCAAGCTTGGGTCAAAGCGAGTCGATTGCAAGTTCATTCTGTAGCATGTAGGAGGATGCTTGAAGGTTTACCTTTTTCTACAAAAGGTTGCAGGGCTGGTGACATGCTTCTGCGTAAAATACGAGATTGTCTTGTCAGAGCATTCTCATTGTCATCCTGTCCATCTCTGCTCTGAGATAAGGACTTGTACTCATCCCCCATTCGTCGTGAATATGTACACTTACGTGAAACTCCCCTCTGGGTTGTAGTAAGCTTGTGTACTATATTCATTTCCTCCCTCATTCACTTCGATGGAGGACTCTCTAATTCGTAGAGGAAGATGAATGCCATGAAGACTAATGCCAAGAAGTTGAATTACGAATCGGGTAGCATCAACAAGCTTCAAAGCAAACAAGTGGATTCTACAATCTGAAGTCCAAATCAAATGAAGTCTTCAAATAGTGGTATCAATCTCCTACGAAGTGAGATTGACTGGTAAGCGTTTCAATTTTAAGTACACTAAGTGAGCTGAAGCATGCTAGAAACCTTCACTCGCTATGTGGAAAATATGAAATGAATCTGACACCAATACAAAGAGGAAAACACTCTTGTTTATCCTCGAAGTATGTAAGTCAGAAACATTTTAAATTTAATTAAGTAAAGAAATTCAGTTTCTTATTCCAGTCGCTTCAGATGGCCAAGCGAGTGCTACGTCACTCAAAGCTAGCCATCGCAAGCGAGTGCGGAACAGTCACGTGAAGCGAGTACTCCGCAAGCGAGTGGATGCTGAAGCGGCTACACTCGAAGCAAGCGGATACGTAGCGAAGCGTATGAGCTGTCAGCACTCGAGTGCCTATTTTACTTTCTGCCAAGCATTTAATGCAGCGGCGCGTAGAAGAAGAAACAACAGGCGCGTGGACGTCAAAGCCGAGGAAAGCGGGAAAAACCGCACTCAATCCAGCCGTTGAATCTGAAACGTCTCTAAATCTCAACCGCTGGATTGACTACTATTGGAAGAGACGAATCAAAATCTGCCACGTGGCCACGTCAAACCAAATTGGCGGTTCACTTTTCCAGTGCTGACGCCGGACACGTCAGATCCATCACCGAAGGTCTGCCGCCCCTGCACAGGATCTTGGAAGATTTTACTGTCTTGCCCCTGCCTCGTCAGCCGAACCCTAGTTCTAAATATATGCAACATCAAAGGCTGCAGAAAAATTTCAAAGTCCCAAAACTACCATTTTAGTGAAACCTCTGCACCTCTGAAATCTCAAACCTAAAATCCCTCAAAGCCTTAACTTTTTCTCAACCCTCTCTACAAGTATACACCATGGGAAAGAAGGAGAAAACTGAAACAATGAAGGAATTCCTGAAAAACCTCGACGACAATGTCTTCATTGAACCGCATCTTAATGAAGATGTGGTAATGGAGAATGGCTTTCTCCGCAGGGCTGTGACCACGGCCGGCCTGTGGAAGTTCGTGACTGCCAAGCCGCAAAAGATTCTGAGCAAGGCCGTTGCCGAGGTTCTCCTGAATCTCAAAAAGGAAGAAGATACGTCAACTTTCTCTCATCCACTGAGAGGAACACCCGTGGAGATCGAGCTAGACAGGATAGCACGAGTATTCGATTTGCCGTCAACCGGACCAGTATCTCTGTCAGAACTGGGCATGTCAACTCAGGTGGAGTATGCTCGCTTCGCCAAACAAAGAGGCGTAAAGTTTGGGAACCCTAAGTTGAGCAACATCAGAAACGACTTGAAGGCTCCATTCAATCTGATCTACGAGATGTACACGAAGTCCATTCTCTGTGTTGTTGGTTCGCTCAGTCAACTGTGAGACACCAAGATCTACGCCACCTCCGTAATTGTAGATAGCTTAAATGGAACAAAATTCAACTGGCATCGCTGGTTTATCAACCAGATTCATGAAGTTGCGGCGGATTTCGAATACGAGAAGGGAAGCACGAGTGAAATCGTCCGCAAAGGAAGGTTGAAGTTTTTCTCTAGGATCTCCTACGCCCTGGAGAAACTGTTCAAAGACATGCCATGGACAGATACTGCTCCATACAAGAAGAACACTCTTTACTTTGATTCGTGGAAATCTGAGAAGCTTCCGATGGACCAGGATTGTGTTGATGTGATAGTTCTTCCTTCTGTTCCAGTCGCTGAATCCTGCAGCGAGGCGGAAGAAGAAATCGAAGCTTCGTCACCATTGAAGCGAGTATCGAGGAAAGCAAGGTCTAAGCGGCCTCAAAGATTGAGAAGTGTTTCAACAATAATCGGAACGAGCGAGGCTGAGGAGCAGCCGCTCGAGAAGATCGTTGAAGAAGAAAATCCCCAACCCTCACCGGAAAAAGATCTACCTCAGCCTTCACCAACCAAAATCCAATCACCTTCTACCCATATTCAAACCCAAACCCAGCCTCTACCGGAACCTCAAACATCAACCACTGCCATTCCCATCACTCAAACATCACCCTCACCACAAGAATCAACCCACTCATCTTTTCAAATTCCTAACATACCTTTTCTGGGCACGGACCTCACCGATGCCTACAAACTTTTCTCTGTCCCACTCAATCCTCAACCAGAATCCAACCAACCTGAAGCTACTGAAGCTTCCACCCCCAGCTCTCAATCCTCATCAGCCGAAAGCGCTGATACCGCCCAAACTGCCAAAACAACCAACACCTATCCCAACATCATCCCAGATTCTTCCCAAACTCCAACCGAAAAGGAATTGGTCCTTGAACGGTACCTGAAGGACCGAGAACAAGCTGCCGAGCTCATCCGTGAGCGATACCTCTCTGTGAAAATGGCCGATGACTTCTTCACCCGCGCAGTAGATTTCCTCACGTACATCACGTACAGAGGAACAGAGTTCTACAAAATCTTTAACCTGCACAAGGCGATGGAAGAAGAGGTGATAGAAGCCATGGAGGTTGAAGTGCTCAAATTTGCCCAAGTAGACGGTTTCCACACCTTCCTCAGTGAGGCAAAGTACTGGGAGGCGCTTGATGCAAGAGTAAAGATGGAGTATCCCAATGCGCACATCCCAGAGCGTGAGCCTTCACTACATGAGCTCCAGTTGATCAAGGATCATGAAGCTGAAGTGAGAGAAAAAGACGCGGTGATCTCTAATTTGCAAAATGAGATCACCAAGAAGGATGCTGAGCTAACTTCGAAAATATTGGAGGTCACTAATCTGCGTGCAGTTTGTGACAAGAGGAAGACGGAAATGGAGGAGTTAGTTGTGGAAAAGACAAAGCTTGTGAATGAGAAAGCAAGTTTGTCAAAGCAGGTAGAGGAGTTAGAGAAAGGAAGTCAGGAAATGAAACAATCCCTAGATGCTGAGAGAAGCAGGCTTAGGGAAGTAAACACGAAGTTGGTGGAAGTGAGTGGAGAGAAGGAGAAGCTAGAGAAGGTGGTGGAGTCAGAAAAGGAGGAGAAGAGGATCATGAGAAACAAGTACAGAGAGAATATCAACAAAGCAACTGGTAATGTTGAGAAGATGGAGAAGCAGATCTCCAATAATGAGGAAAAGATAAGGAAGCTGGAGAGCGAGCTGACGAGAGGAAAAGTGAAATCTCTCAGTCTTGAAAAAGAAGTTGAAATCCTCACCAGCAAGCTTGACGAAGCAAATGCCGAGTTGAACAGCCGAAGGAAAGCTGGTCTCGATGTAGCTCTCAAGCAGGCTCAACTTGCTAATGACATCGAGAAGGCACAAAAGACGGCCGGAGAATTTGCTGCCCGCATGGCTGGAGCTGCCCAGGTCTATGTGACCTTAAAGCAAAAACAGAACGCTCTTGCCACTGCTCAAGCGGAACTGGAAGCTTCGCAGAACTTCTTCAACCTCAAGCTGGAGGAAGAGAGCAAGCTTATCCGTGCAGATATTGAAGCGGAGCTGGATGCTCGCTTCAGAGCAGTAGAACCATTAGAAAACTTGATGCGGTCAGTAAAGGAGAGAGAGGACCAGTGCAAGTATCTCCTTGAAGAAATTTCTATAAAGACAGCAGAGCTCATCCTCGCCAAGGAAAATGTGTTTGCAGCACGGTCTGAAAAGATGCTACAAGATGTGCTAGGCAAGCTGACAAACATTCACCAATCCATCAGCGGAACGGTGTTTACAATCGCCCCCGGCAGTCTTGATGATGCCAAAAAGGGGGAAAACATTGAAAAAGCTCTCATTCAATCAAGTGAAGTTGGAGGATCGAGCAACGCAGGAAGGGCGATCGAAGCCAGAGGCTTGATCGAAGGAGGTGTTGGAGGGTCTGGAGGCTGTGAAATCATTGAGATTGAGAAGATGCTAGAAGGAGGAAGTAGTGCAGTGGAGGAAGTGGCTGATGAAGCTAGAACTGAACTAGCAAGGACAAAAGGCAAAGAGAAGGTTACGGAGGAGCCCCGCTTGCCGACGGTCGGAAAACTGTTAGGTTCATCAATCGCCACTCATCCCGTTATTCCTGGTGTTCCTTTATCCAAAGAACAAAGGGAGCGACAGATTGCACAGGATGAAGCTTACGCACGAGCCTTGGAAGTGAAACTTGAGCTCAAAAGAACTGTCACTCAAGATGGTGCATCTCTGCATGCACCCGCTTCATCTTCGCGAACGGTTGCTTCGCCCTCTGCCCCTGTCTCTGCACAGGCACTCACTTCAGCATTGGCTGGAATTGTTCCTGCCAGAGAAACTGCAACTCAAATGCCACCACCGCCACCTCCTGTTCAGAAAGTTTCCTTGAAGCGATCAACGCCTGAAACAAAGGAAGATGACACTACTGCCAAACGTCAGAAAATGCAGCAAGTGGTCAAAGAGAAGGCTAGTCGCTTCGAGAAGAGGCAAAAGAAGACAGAGGAGAAGAAGAGAAGAAGGGAGAAGGATGAGGAAGTAAGGGAGAAAAGACTGATGAAATTGGATGAACGGATCGAGTCCAAATGGAATGAAGTGAGGCTCATCCAATCTGCCATCACGCGCAGTGCTTACATTCCTCACTTGCCTGAAGAGTCTGATGCTGTCAATCTCCAAGCCTGGATGGATACTGGCAGAGTTATGCTGAAAGAAATGATCAATTCCGGTCGCTACTCGACTGAAGAGCATGACTTCATTCGGAAGCGAATTAATGATATGCTTCCGAAATGGAGTGGTGATGCCAGCACACAATTTAACTCAGTCATGAAGGAGTTGAAAAGCAGGACAGAAGAGGAGCTGGCTATGCGGAGAGATCATCATCCGGACTCCAGACAAATCGAGGATTTCATCCCAAGAGACCTTCTCGACACTTGGCTGATTCTAAAGGATAAGTTCATAAAAGCCTACTACTGGTGGAAAGTAGTACAGTATCAAGACAAGTGTCCTAGAATGGAGGCTCTCAGCAACTTCCTGCATCAATACAATGAGAGATTGAGGCGAAAGATCTTCACGTTGGCAGAAGAAGCAAAACCCCTTCCACTTATTGTCAAAGTGCCAGCTGCGAAAAAGTTTCCTATGCCTCTCAAACCAAATTCAGAGATTCCTAATCGAAAGGAAATTGATGCAGAAGTGGATGAAGCACTAAGATTGGAGAAAAGCTGGAGAGACAACCAGTACAACATCCGGACAATGGAGTTGAATGTCCGATCTGCTTACTATTCAGAGAAGAAGAAAGAAAGAGGAGGAGAAGAAGAAACGTGATGAAACTGCAGGAAACCGTTGAGTTTCAAGTTTCATATTTTTGACTATGTGAACTGCTTGTTCATCTATCAAATTTCAATTTCTGTCAAAATTTGTCATTTACCTGCTTTGTGAATGACCTTACCTTTTGCTACAAACTCTAATTATTTAACCGAAAAAAAAGGGAAAGGAACTTAAAAAAAAAAAAAAAAAAAATTTACAAACGAAGCTGCAAAGGAAGCAGTCGCTTGGAGTTCCCTTCACGGTTAGATAGGCTGGAACTTTCTAAGTCTTAGCCTTTGGGTTTTGGCATCATCAAAAAGGGGGAAATTGTTGGGAATTGTTATGGACCAACTTGTTAAGGGGGAACTATGTAGGATACTTGATAAACGAAGTCATTTGTTTTGATTGGATCCCAAAACCCCAAGTGTCCAGCTCCCAAGTGACCCACTTTGATGTAGTTAATAGGTTAGAATTTTTCTAAGCCTACTCTGTTAGGATGGCTCTTTTATTTTGCTTAGATTAGGCTTCAAAAGTTCAAGTGAAGGCCACTCGCTTGAGTGTGTTTTTCAAAGCGAAGCAAGTCAAGCAAACTGAAGTGAAGCGTGTCGAAGAACAGTGTAGCGAAGCGATCGCTACAGTAGATTCGAAGTGAGTCCGCCAAAGCGAAGCGAAGCAAGCGCTACAGTGAAGAGTCAAAGCTAGTCAACTCTAGTCAGCAGTTTCCAAAGCAGTCACTAGGGAACTTTATTTCCCGAAGCGACTCACTACAGAATGACTACGAAGTGACTCAACTAGAGCGGACGCTACAACTTCAAAGCGAAGCGAGCCACTACCTACCAGAAAGCGACAGCACAACTCCCGCCCATATTTTGAACTCCAGTCAACAGGAGATCGTAGCATTAATTACGAGATCTCCACGTGTCGAAGGCGGAGTGGAGCGGAAGAGTTGACTGCCAGGCCGACAAGGCGCCGTAACAGTACTGGGTCGCTCCAGTTACTGTTGAAATTGGAACTTAGCCATTTCCGGCAAAAATCCAAAACTGCGCATCTGAAAAGTTGCCAGCCTGCGCAAGTACTGTCGAGAGGAGAGGGACAAGGCCACCAACCAAGCAACGGATCTCAGCCAACCCTCCGCCTATAAATAGTGAAGGATGAAGACGAAGAAGCGAAGAACACTACTTGAGCATTCGAGCGCCTACTGCAAACAAACACTCCCAGCTTTCATAGCAATCTTCGAGTCTTTGTTTTCCAGTGTTCTCCGAGTTTCCAGTTCATCGGAACTCGTCTTCACAACCTTCACACTTAGATTCTAAGCCCACTTCATATATCCAAAGCTTAGAAGAAGAACTCTAGCCAATCTTTGCAGCTACTGTAAAGAGTTCTTCATAGTGTGTCGTCAACCAAAAACCCTATACTTTGTCTGTTAGGTTTTTGAAGTGTTGTCGTTAGGTTGTCCAGATCCAAGGCCCTTCTTTCATCGATTGAAGAAGCCTCGATCGTAGAGTTGAGATCCAAGCTTACACTTACATCGTTTGTGTAAAGCTCGATCGAAGCTAGGCTGTAAGGAGAGCCCGCAATCTCCCTGTTCGACTGAAGCGAGTGAAGCTTCCAGTCCTTGTTAGGTTTGTGTAGTGAACCCGCAATCACTACGTCTGTCGTTTGATCTAGGCGAGTGAAGCCCGATCTCGACTAGGTTTTTGAAGGACCCGTAACCTTCAAGTTCTTGAGTGAAGAGAACAGTTGCCGTCGTGCAACAAAGTGGACGTAGGAGCGTTATCTCCGAACCACTATAAATCTCTGTGTCATATCTCTCTTACCTTAATCTCTTTACAGTATTCGATTATCCATTGCACGTGCATATAAACAAACTTAACTTGGATTTTCAATTACTTAGGAAAGATTATAGCTCACCAAATTCCGCACAAAGAGTAAAGTCTCACTCTCGATCAAGCTCTAAGCTTAGGTCAAGAGATTCGTGATTGCTTTAGATCTAGCCCTCGGCTAGGTCTTAGTATTTTGAAAGAGCACTTTATTTTATACTCTGAGTTAAGGAATTGAAGTTGAAAAACTTCAAAATACGTATTCACCCCCCCCCCTCTACGTATTTTTTCCTATAGCAAATCGGGACCAACAATAGAGAACGGGTTTGATGGCGCTTCCACATGTCTCTAACGGCCATCAATCCGACACTTCCACCTCCTACTTGCTCATCAACATGTACTCCAAATGCCCATGTGTGGATTGCGCCCGCAAGGTATTCGACGAAATGCGTGTTAGAAGTGAGGTTTCTTGGAACACTATGATTGGCGCCTACACGCAAAATGGAGATGGAGTGGTTGCTTTGAAGCTTTCCGTGAGGATGCTGAGGGACGGATCGGAGTTCAGCGCGTACGCTCTGTCAGCAGTTTGTGTGTCTGCACGTCGAATGCGCTGCAGATCGAGAGCAAGCAGCTGCATGCTTTTGTTGTGAAGACGTCGATGGAGTCGAACTTGTTTGCTGGTACTGCGTTGCTTGATGTTTATGCGAATTGCCGTTCTGTTGAGGATGCGTTGATGGTGTTTGAGACCATGCCGAAGAAGATTGAGGTGACGGGGAGCTCGATGATGGTGGGGTTCGTGCAAAACAGCCTCTACGAGGAGGCGTTGAGATTGTTTCTAACAGCACAAAGAGATGGCATCGAGATGAGTGTGTTCTCGATTTCGTCCGTTCTCAGCTCGTGTGCGGCCTTGGCTGCTTTGATAGAAGGAAAACAAGTGCATGCCGTTGTGTGTAAATCTGGTTTTGGTGCAAATGAGTACATCGCTTCGTCTCTCGTTGATGTTTACGCGAGATGTGGGACCATCGAACAGTCTCACTCGGTGTTTGCTGAAGTAGAGAACGAATCTGATTATATGGAACACTATAATCTCTGGCTTTGCTAGAAATGCTAGGCCGTTAGAGGCTATGATGTTGTTCGAAAAAATGCAGCAGGCCTTTCTGGTTTGATGGCCGCTAGAGCCCCATGTCTCTCTTCTTCTCTATGTATATCTCTCTTCCCTCACTTATCATTTATTGATAGAATAGAAAGAAAGAATATTTTTCCCCCAAATCTAACCACACCACAGGCACGGCACAGGTAATCCCTCAAATTTATTTTCTTTGTTGTGGTTTACAGTTGATAATTAGCGATCAAATGGCATCATCATCATCATCAATTCGCTGGTAATTAAGTAAGATGCTTCTGAATCAGTGTAGGTTTAAGAAAGGGGTATTATGGTTGACGAGAATCCAGATACTCGGCAGCCAGGTTCTGCCGTCGGAGAATCTCCGGACGCTGCAAATAGCTCGAACTTGGCAGCAGTGGTGGATGGTTTGTCCTCTTGATTTCATCTGTAATTGCTGCCTTCGATTCCCGAGCTGAATCCACTGTTCGGTAGCCAAGATCAACTTACATTTGCACTCGATCGTCTCACTGGAGGTAGTTCGACATATTCCTTCATTTTCTTCTGTTTAGCTTCTTCCATGTTGTGTTTGAAATGAAATTATGTCAATTTTCCTGCATTCTTGAGGTTTCATACTTTATGTTGATTAACGTTTCGAATTAAAACTCATATCTTCCGGATCATGAAGCTTTGTTTTATGGGTTTTGTTTGTCCTCTTCTATTACTCCACTTTGATAGCTGTAAGTTGAGCTACATTGAAGTTTTTTTTTCCCTAAGCTAAAATTGCTCAAACTTTCAGAGCTCGACAAATTGCTAGAGGATGCTCCATCACCCTTCATTATGCAGCATACAGCTAGGATTTCCGGCGCCACCAGCGTCGAGATTGTGCTGAAAGAGTACGGCCTTGAGTTCTTTTAGGTAATTGACAACGGTTCCTGCATCTCCTACAGAATTTCAAAGTCAGTCAGATATTGAGCTGCGATTTTTGCTTTCCTAGAAAAAGTAACAATCTCAATTCCTATAATATTGTTTTGAGGCGCATTTGCATGGAGAAGGCAACTACCAAATCCCAAGCACTCTACAAACTCAGGCTGCAAACTAGTAATGCTTATGGATCAGGCCTCACTGATTTCAATTCTGGTATCCTCCTATGTTTAATTGATGAAAATGTATTCTCCGTCCTGCAACTATTTTCGGGAGTTGATGATTATTTACATTTCGAGAGAGGTGTCGTTGATGAATTTGCTTTTGGGGGACCTCATCTTGGGAGGATTGTTGTTGTATGGATCAGTTTGGATTTGGAATCAGGTAAATAAATGCATTTCTGTAGATGGCCAGGGAAAAAATCTTTCTCGGTTTACACATATATATAGTTCATGTTGTATGTTGTAATGGAGCTTAATAACTCTAGGCTTGCTAAAATGGCAGGTCAGTGGAAAATAAGTGCCATAAATTTGAGAGTTGTTCCTCCGCTTGTTGGAGAAAACAATGAAGAGATGCAGCAGCCAAGTGGCTGCAGTATAACTTAAATTGGATGATATCTTACTCAATCCGGAGATAGAAGTGGATTTGCCTCTGCTGGAGTTAGAAGACTTACAAAAGATTGCACTGATTTTCTGCAGTTATTTGGCAATATTGTATTTGATTAGAAGACTTAATTCATTGTATTTGATTAGATTTCTCTTAATTTGATCAATTTAAGGAAAGAGATCTTAAATATTTTGAAAACATAGAGTAAGTTTTTATTTGAGTTCTCATCGAATTAAATAACATTATGAATTGATTTTGGATATATTGAATCATTTATTTATTGCCGTTTTTAGCCGTATTATTAATTGTTCTCGTCACATAATCTCTCGAGTTTAGACATCGCAATATATCGCTCCACTAAAATCCACTTACTCAATTGAAACAAGTACATCACTAATCCATTAATATCGCCTCGACACGTGATCTCTCGCCTTTAGAAATCGGAATATATTGCACCTATAGCTTACACCTAGAGAATTAGCGTAATAATATCGTTCAATCAAAAAACACAAATCATTTGCTAGTTACAAGTACATCACCAATCCATTAATATCGCCTCGACGCGTGATCTTTCACCTTTAGACATCGGAATATATCGCGATAATAGCTTACCCCTATAGATTTAGCGTAATAATATCGCTCGATCAAAAAACACAAGTCATTTGCTAGTTACAATTAAATCACTAATCCATTAATATCGCCTCGACACGTGATCTCTCGCCTTTAGACATTGGAATATATCACCACAATATCTTACACCTAGAGATTTAGCGTAATAATATCGCTCAATCAAAAAACACAATTCATTTGCTATTTACTAATATACCACTAATCCATTATTATCGCCCCCCTCACATGATCTCTCCAATTTAGACATCGAACATATCGCCACAATATCTTACAAATAGAAATTTAGCGTAAAAATATCGCTCAATCAAAAAGACAACTCATTTGGTAGTTACTAGTATACCACTAATCCATTATTATCGCCCTCGTCACATGATATCTCCAGTTTAGACTTCGAATATATCGCCACAATATCTTACAAATAGAGATTTAGCGTAATTATATCGCTTAATCGAAAATACACCTCATTTTCTAACTTCTGGAGTTTGTTTACGTCGGTTTACATCGCATCACAAATTTGCACTACCTTCACTCACATAATGGTTATGTTTACTAGGAAGTCCAACTCATTTTCTAGTTAGTAGCATACCACTAATCCATTAGTATCGCCCTCGTCACATGATCTCTCCAATTTAGAAATCAAATATATCGTCACACTATCTTACACCTAGAGAATTAGCGTGATAATATCGTTAAACCAAAAATCACAACTCATTTGCTAGTTACTAGTATATCGTTAATTCATTATTATCGCCCTTGTCACATGATATCTCCAATATAGACATCGAATATATCGCCACACTATCTTACACCTAGAGAATTAGCGTAATATTATCGCTCAATCAAAAATCACAACTCATTTGCTAGTTACTAGTATATCGTTAATCCATTATTATCGACCTCGTCACATGATCTCTCCAATCTAGACATCGGAATATATCGCCACTATATCTTACACCTAGAGAATTAGCGTGATAATATCGCTTAATCGGAACACAACTCATTTTCTAACCTCTGAAGTTTTTTAACGTCAGTTTACATCACACCACAAATTTGCACTACCTTCACTCGCATAATGGTTATGTTAACTAGGAAGTCCAACTCATTTTCTAGTTACTAACATACCACTAATCCATTAGTATCACCCTCGTCACATGATCTCTCGAGTTTAGACATCGCAATATATCACTCCAGTTTTTTCATCGTTTTTTTCGAGCTATATATGAATGCGTTTACTTGAAAGGATTTGATGATTTTGAGCTATGTTGAAGTAACCAATACTTTTGTACACATACATACAAGTGATAACACTGAGTTACAAACTATTGCAACTAGGAAACAACATATCAGTTGCTTTGGTTTCGTGTTTTTAGTAATCATCGTCGTCTTGCTGTCTTGATTGGAAGTAATTTCCGGACGAAGGCGGAAACTTCCCCGAGAACAATGACAAGAAGGAAAAGATTGAATCCATCTCCAACACCTACAGCAACGCTCAGACCCGGGGAGAAAAATGAGAAGGGTGACCACTGACCAGCCCCATCCACCGTAATACGGTGAGCCAAAGCCCGTATCCTCCCACTAGAGGCGGGGCTACTGGGGGATTAATGTAGATGTTTGCTCTGCAATGAAAGCCATTGTTACATACAACACCAAAGAATAAAACGAAATGCTTCTGCAAATTACTCTTATCGAAAAAAAAATAGAAAAAAAAAATGAGATACTATAATATTAATCAAAACCGGAGACTAAGCCATTTGGAAAGAAATTCACTTTGATAGGGATGAAATATCAGCCTCACCGCGTGACATTCCCTCGATAGGGAGTAAAAGCATCTTTCGTAACCTTACAAGTGCCCAACCTCGCACAAGGGTAAGCGAGAGCTGGCCAGATCCTAGCTAATGCAGAAGTTGCAAGGTTATATGTCCTTGAGCTAGGCGGGATCTGACAATTATTATAATTTGGGATAAAAACCCATGTGCAGAAGCTAGTGCTCACAGAAGCCGCTTCGGCCCTAGTATGCTTCTGCTAAAACCCAGGGGTCTGCAGGAGCATGTAATCAGCGTGACTCTAGTTTTCCTAGAGTGAGGACCACAGTATCAATGGCAAAAGGAATTTGTCATTAAGAAAATTCCTCTTTTATCCTTTCCATAGGAGAAATATCCACCCATCAACCCTCCTCACACCTATAAATATTAAGTGAACGCATACATCAAAGGGACATAAGTAATCATCCACTTTCTCACGAACAAACACGCTCCTCAGCATACTGTTACATTCCATACTCTTTCTCCTACGAGCCCCGCCGAGCTCACATGGCCAAGGTTTTCAAAGCCCTCTTCTGGAGAGCTCCGGTTCCCCTTCACCTCCATCGATTCTTCTTGACGTCGGGATAAATCTCTCTTTTACACCTCGTCTCAAGCCTAAGGTAAAACCCTCATTACCAAAAGGTAATGAGGCTCAGCAGAGCTCCATGCTCCTTGTTTCTCTCTTCTTTCCTGTTACATTTCTTCAGTATCTACTTATATGAGGGCAAAACTCCATGAATCTTGCTAGTTTATGGCTAAACATGCCTTTTATGCCCTACTCATAACTCAACTATTATTTGTCTTCACCACGCAAATCGTGCTCTGTATAAAATACTCATCTATGGCCCTATACGCACCTGAATCTCTTGCTCTTCACTGTTTTAACGCTTTACCCATGAATGCTATTTGCAAAACATGATGAATAATCTCTTAAATTGTTGTGGATCTTTGACCCGGATCTGTCAACTAGCGCCGTCTGTGGGAAATTCTTGAGTTAAGATGTTGATTTCCCCTGTTTTTTATGCAAAATTCTAGCTCGCTGTTGTAATGTTGCTTGCGATTTCTCTGTATTACGTCCTTATGTGGAGAATGTGAGGAAATCTGATGTTACATTGATTGGGAATGCCCTGCTTGTGATCTAGCTAGCGAAAACTCAGATGGGTATGCTGTTGTTTAACATTTGCTAGGCTCTCCTCGGTTACGAGCTGTTGAGTGTGATATGATCTTAGGATTATGCTCCCTTTGAAACGGAAATCATGATAAACACCTTGATTGAAAGGGAACTTGTGTTTGAGAGGCTAATCTCCTCTCCTTAAATGTGAATTAAGCATTGATATCTGTAAGTACTGTCAGAACCCGTGGGTTCAAAGGGCCAATCCCCTGTTTATCTTCGAAGTTCTAGTTGATTCTGATGATATGCGCATAAACTTGTCTTTTCATTTGCCCTGCCACGATGATCACCTAGAATGATGGCTATCCAATCAAAGGAATGTGTATTGAATGCGAGATTTATGTTATTCCGAGAAAATTTTAGTATGTATACCATGAACCTGTTTCAGCTATATTGCTTGTAATTCATGAATCCAGCGATTAGAAGCAATCTCAAGGCCTCATCTTCTTCATGACATGAATTGTGATGGCTAATCTGACGTTGTTTTGTCAAAAACCTAAGGTTGTGAGGGATCCAGAGGAAAGACGGGTCACAAACTGCAGCAATCTCAAAATACACCCGCCTCACCTTGTGTACTTGGTGAGCATACAATTCTGTCTGTTATATGCTCAATATGACACCCATCTATAAGTTGAAAAGGGCTGGTGATTACAAAATAAGCATCTCCACTAAAGCTAGTCTAATGCTCCTGACTTGCCATGGCCCCAAAATCCATGAAGTAACAAAAACATTAAAGAAAACGGAGAGCCGAAAGATGCTAAGGTTACCCCATTCATGTTGATGAAGGGAGCCCGCATCTGGAAGCAGAACCTCCTCTCAGAAGCCCTGTTTAACAGGCAACTCCCTCGTAAGCCCCGAATAACGGGAAGAACCTCCTCTCAGAAGCCCTGTTTAACAGGCAACTCCCTCGTAAGCCCTGAATAACGGGCAGAACCTCTCAGAAGCCCTGTTTAACAGGCAACTCCCTCGTAAGCCCCGAATAACGGGCAGAACCCCCAGAAGCCCTACACAGTAGGCAACATCATCGTAAGCCCCATATAATGGGCAGAACCCTTCATAAGCCCTATTTAATAGGCAATCCTCCTCAAAAAGCCCTGTTTAACAGGCAATATCATCGTAAGCCCCATATAATGGGCAGAACACTTTATAAGCCCTACTTAATAGGCAACCCTTTCACGAAGCCCTATCTAATAGGCACCTCTTTTGTAAGCCCCATTCAATGGGCAGAACCTTCTACAAAGCCCTATCCAATAGGCGACTCCTTTGCAAGCCCCCTGCAATGAGCAGAACTTTTCCCAAGCCCTACTCAGTAGGCAACATCCTCCTAAACTCATACAATAGACAAAATTCCTTATAAGTCTCATTAAATGGGTAGTGCACCCCTAAGCCTTGCTCTAAAGGCGTCATTTTTGTGTATCACTCCTATAAGTTTTACCCATTGCATTCCAGTGGGTAAAATCCCACCTAAATCCCGCTTCACGAGTGGTATTCTCAAAAAACTCTATTTGATAGACAGTACCTTTATAAACCTCTAAGGAGG
The DNA here is from genome assembly GCA_029379335.1 of Thymus mandschuricus. NCBI lineage: Eukaryota > Viridiplantae > Streptophyta > Magnoliopsida > Lamiales > Lamiaceae > Thymus > Thymus mandschuricus. The sequence continues at coordinate 11,232,979 of CM057071.1, forward strand.
ATATTGCTTTCATAAGCTTAACCTGACAGTCAGCGCTTCTGCAAGCTTTATAAAATGGACCAAGTTCCCATAGGCTCGGTTCAATAAGTAATGTTCTTAGGAATCCCGCATAAGGGACACCATTCTCATAATCCTTGGATAACGGGGAATATCTTTAAAGAAAGTCCTATAAAATAGGTGCTAATGATAAAAAGGGCCTATACGGCCGAGGCATATCATATTAAGCTTAATAAAATAAGATGCCACACAAATTCTTAATAACCTTTTCTTCTGATCAGATCCCTCCCAGAGGCCTCATCAGGAGAGCCTTAGGATGACAAACAACCTAACAAAATAGATCTCGTAAAGACAGATGTCGCTGACATCAGCTCCATGAAGGCGAAAGCCATCTTTGAAAAACCTTATACTAAGTAAACCACGCTTGTTAAAGCCGCTTTGAATGGTTAACGATTGCAACAGGATCTGCTAAATCAGCAGTGGGCCGTAACTAAATCTCATATGATCAGATGCCTCATGTTAAAGGGAGGAAACTATGTCAAAGTCCTTTATCATAATTAGACTTCTATCTTTAAGTCGTTACTTACCTTCACCATACATTGGCAGAAGCCACCCCCTTTAAGAGCCTTATAGCAAATAAGCTATACGCGTTGAAGCCACTATAAATAATGCTCAAATGCAGAAAGCTTGTTAATAGCTAGTTACATATACTTCAAGTCTCTCTCAAAGAGCATCTGGAATTAATCCTCTACGTGTCCTTAAATCTTTGCAGATTCCTATAAGGATGAATGTTACATCAGATGCCGTTTCCAAGGAAGCCGATCAAGCCACCGGGAATCCAGGAAATTATGTGGTGGGACACAAAGGAACGGGCACTAGGCTGACAGAGGCTAGTGTCAACATGGAGGCTCAGTTTTCTCCAGTTATGCTTCAGCAAATGAAAGCCCTTATCAAAGGAATAGTAGAAGGGGCTGTTGAGAAAAGACTTCACACTTTAGGAGCAAATCCTCAAAACACAGATCCCTTGGGCGAGACCCAGGAATGGGGAGGAAGTAAGAGCACTCCCGCAATGCATAAGCAGAAGCCTATGCATCAAGGCGCAACTCAGGAGCTAGTCTCAAGGTTGCCTCTGACAGTGGCCGAAGAGGAAGAGGGATTTTCCGCTGATTGGGAATCCCCAAATGAAGAAGATCCTGAAGAACTTGAAGGGAATCTCAATGAGAACATCGAAAATGCATGGGCCAAGAAGTATGCCCAACAGCAAGAGCAGATGAAGCTCTTAGCAAAAAAGAGATCCGCAACCTGAAGGAAGGAAAGAATCCAAAACCTTCCTCAAACAATAGGAATGGGGGGACAAATCAGAGCTCTTTCCCCTATATATCGACAAGAACAGCCCGTTCTCAGTGGACATCCAAACTGATCCTGTCCCAAGCAGTCTCAAGACAATCTCTTGTGAGTATCAAGGGAAAGGAGACCCCGAAGAGCACATGACAAAGTTCAAAAGCCTATGTCTCCGTCATCAATATTAAGAAGGGGTTAGGTGTCGAGTGTTCCTCGCAACCCTATTAGGAACCGCTCAACATTGGTGTAAACGGCTACCGAAAGCCTCCATACACTCCTTCATGGATCTGAAAGAGGTTTTCCTCCAACAGTTCATTAGTGCTAAAAGAACTACCAGAAATCCTCTACATCTAACAACTATCAAGCAAGGTGCCAATGAGAGTTTGAGAGACTACATGACACATTTCAACGAAGCCGTCCTGGAAATCCCAGGAGTGGAGCTGAAGCTAAATAGGCATGCCTATGTGGACGGTTTTGAAGGAACCATATCTGATCGGTGAAGATCGGTTCGCCCGAGGATCTATTTCGGATATCTAACTATCGAATTAAACCTATCATGCTCCTATGAATTTAGTGCGGAATCATAGGGGGTTTATAGATCGATTACCTGAAGAAGTAGAGAACTCGCGAATAGATCTTCTGATCTGTATCCCTGCTCGATTCTGACGTTGGATGGACAACGAACCTCGGAATCAGCCACGGAAAACGGGATCCCCACCGAACTGCTACTCGCCCGGCGCGCGTCTCTCTCTCTCTAACCCTAGCCTCCCTTTCTTGTTCAGAATATTTAAGTGCACTCGATTATTCTGATCGTTTGGTCTAAACAAGACCTTGAGGGGGTATATATAGAGGAGACCAAGTGAGACTTGGGCTTAAGTTGCAGGCCAGGCCTGCAACACATGGACTTGGCCGCCCATGAGCAGTATTGGTGCCCTCACTGGGCCCAATTAAGTGGTGGCCCACTTATTCCTTATACTGTGACCTGTTGAGCTTTTTGGGCCAGATCAGAGATCTACTAGCTGGTAAAACCGAGGCCTCCCAATGGCTAAATTCTCCATACTCAGCCCAGAGTAAAATTTAGGCCATAAGTACTAAAACATTCCACTAGAGTAATAGTACTGAATTACCTGTTTTACCCCTGTTGAGTTCAGGGCTAGTATTAGACTTAGCGACCCCCATATTTAAGATATCCCACATCCGTTGATTAACTTAGAGCTTCTGACTGCTCGTGTTATTCAACTTCTTTTATTCCTGAGTAGTACCATTCATTCCTTATTCATCATACCGGAAATTAATCCACCTGCAGGGTTTGGTATGATAATCCTTAATGATTTCCTCAGGGGATGTGATCAACCTGTTCTACCAGGATATGGTGCTCTGTTGCAGTTACACTAAGAGTCGTACTAGTTGTAGTTGCTTCCCAAGATACGGAGCATATTGAGTTGCAGATACTCTGAACTCTCACCCATGGTAAATCAAAGAAGCAGACCACAACTATACACCCTTAGGACTCAACTAGAGTTAAGGTTCATCTTAAGTCACCGAGGTCTTGATTCTTTCTACATCTGGTCAGAATAGAAGAATACACCTCACCGTGATCCTATCAGTACACGCACGTACTAGTATAGACAAGTAGCAAAGACAAGCTACTTATGCAGCCTATACTACAGCCTAAACCGACAGTTATATCCAGAACTGTCTCAACTGTGATACCCTTTTATATCTCTTGAGGAACCGGCAACTATGGTCTTCTGTGATCTACAACACACCATAAAGCCTACAACTTTGAGATAATGGATAGATGTTTGATGCATAGATAACAATTCATACTTAATCAGATAGAAGATTGTTAGTGGCTATGGACAACACATGTATACAAGCTAAAAGGCCTGCTTTCTAGTATACAAATCCATCAATCTCCCACTTATACTAAAGCAAACTTTTAGTATATCATGTGACAAATAGGCAAAGTGTCTACAATCTAACATCTATTACACATCTTCTCCCACTTATACTCAAAGTTTACTAGTATGGGAGGCGCTCCTTGTGCATAGATCCGCTAGATCTACCGTTGAAGGGATTATCTCAACTTCCCCTTTACCTCCTTAGACGATTTCTCGTACAATGGTACTCTCTATGTTGTTACTTGCCTTGTGAGCTCCGAGTTCCATACAGTTTGCAACTGCTCCAACATTATCACAACACGATGTGATACCTTTGGGCAAACTGGGAACCAGATCTAGCTCAATGAGGAAGTCCAGGAGCTTCACAACCATTTAGTAGCATTACAAGAAGCCACATAATCGGCTACATGGTAGAGTCTCCGTGACACCCTCCTGCGTCACACCCTTCCAAGTGATAGCTCCACCTCCCAAGGTGAACACATAGTCCGAGGTAGATTTCCTCTCATCTCGATCAGCCTGGAAGTCTGAGTCCGTATACCCTATCGGGATCATCTCTTTGGACTGATAAACAAGCACATGATCTCTTGTCCTCTTGAGATACTTCAATATGTGCTTAACAACCGTCCAATGTCCCTGACCAGGATTAGACTGATATCTTGCCACCATGCCAACCGCATAGCAGATATCCGGTCTAGTACACCGCATTGCATACATGAGACTTCTAACCGCGGAAGCATACGGTATAGTCTTCATGCCCTCTATCTCCTCTTGTGTCTTTGGACACATGTCCTTAGATAGAGGTATGCCATGTCTGAAGGGAAGAAAACCCTTCTTGGCATTCTGCATGCTGAAACGGGCGATCACAGTATCTATATATGAAGCTTGGATTAAGCCTAACATCCTCTTACGGCGATCTCTGATCACCTTGATCCCTAGGATGTAACCTGCTTCTCCCAAGTCTTTCATCTGAAACTGTTCAGACAACCAATCCTTTACGCCTGATAACACGTTCACATTGTTGCCAATGAGAAGTATGTCATCTACGTACAGTACTAAGAATACCACGCTTCCGTCCGAACTGAGCCTGTAAACACAGCTTTCGTTTAAGCACTGGACAAATCCGTAGGATTTAATCACTCCATCAAAACGAGTGTTCCAGGACCTGGACGCTTGCTTAAGTCTGTATAAGGACTTCTTAAGCTTCCATACGAGATGCTCCTGGCCATCCCTCACATAACCTTCTGGTTGGCGCATATAAATGTCCCTACCTTTTTCAAGGTACCCGTTCAAGAACGCAGTCTTGACGTCCATTTGCCAAACCTCTAGGTCTAAATGTGCCGCCATGGACAAGAGTATTCTGACGGACTTAAGCATGGCAACCGGCGAAAATGTCTCATCATAATCGATTCCCTCTTTCTGAGTGAATCCTTTCGCCACCAATCTAGCTTTGAAGGCTAAAACCTTCCCGTCAGGTCCTCTCTTTCTCTTGTACACCCACTTGCAACCGATGAGTTTTACCCCATCCGGCAGCTCCGCAAGGTCATACACGTCCATGTTAACTATGGATTCTATCTCCGAATCCATAGAAACTCTCCAGGAATCTGCATCCTTGTCCTCCATCGCTTCCTCGTAAGTCCAGGGGTCGATCTCATCATGTTCGATACCCGAGAGTAGTTCAGTGGATTCTCCCACGAACATGAAATGGTCCGGTTGACGAACAACCCTCCCACTGCGACGAAGCGATGGTGGAGATACAGTATCGGATAAGGGTGCAGTTAGTGGTATAACCTCTTGTACTCTAGGCTGTTCTGGAATTTCAGCTGCTGCTGATGCTCGCAACTCATCGAGCATTATTTCACTCCTTGTCCAATGGTTACTAATAAAGTCCTCCTCTAGGAATCGGGCATTAGTGCTCACAATGACCTTCTGATCCTGGGGACTATAAAAGTAACCTCCTTTCATTCCGTTTGGATATCCTACAAACAGCCTAACCTCAGTCTTAGACCTCAATTTGTCGGCCTCCTTAGTCAGCACGTGTGCTGGGCATCCCCAAACCCGAATATGACCCAAGCTAGGCTTGCGCCCTGTCCATAATTCGGAAGGAGTTTTAACTGTCGACTTTGTAGGTACTAGATTGAGGAGATAACCTGCTGTTTCTAAGGCATATCCCCAGAACGAAATTGGCAAGGATGCATAGCTCATCATCGATCTAACTGTGTCTAAAAGAGTACGATTCCGTCTCTCAGCTACACCGTTCTGTTGGGGAGTACCAGGCATAGTTAACTGAGATGAAATCCCATTTTCTGACAAGAAAGTTCGAAACTCAGTTCCGAGGTACTCGCCACCTCTATCAGAGCGAAGTGACTTGATACTTCTACCCGTTCTCTTCTCCACTTCCGCTTTGAATTCCTTGAATTTGTCAAAGCACTCGGATTTCTTGTGGAGTAGGTAGATGAAAACGTATCTCGAGTATTCATCGATAAACGTGACGAAATACTCGTAACCTCCTCGAGCTTGAACGGACATCGGTCCACACAAGTCAGAATGAACCAACTCTAAGAGCTCTTGGGCTCGATATCCTATGGACTTGAAAGGTCTGGTCACCATCTTTCCTTCCAAACACGATTCACACGTTGATAAAGGTTCTATTTGGAAATCCAAAACACCTTCTTTTATCAACCTTTGAATCCTCTTTTGGTTGATGTGACCCAATCGTAAGTGCCATAATAGAGTTTGGTTCGTTTGAGACGGATTCTTCCTCTTTTTAGTATTCAATGATGAGGAAGCATTATAAGAAGAAGAACCATTCATAGGACAAGTAATGGTATAGAGAGACCGGGACAATGTGCCAGAAACTATAACCTCATTGTTTCTCATGATAGAAACACTTCTATCAAAAACAACTGAATATCCGTAAACAAATAGTTTCGAAACAGAAATCAAGTTTCACCTAAAAACCAGGCACATACAACACGTCTCTCAAAACCAAAACAGTACTATTGAAAGATAAATGAATGTCTCCAACTGCGACAGCTGCAACTCTCGATGCATCGCCCATGGAGATGGTAATCTCGTCATCATTCACCTCGTTTATCCGCAGAAAAACACTGCAAGGTGTAACGCATATGATCAATTGCTCCCGTATCTACTACCCCAGCCTGGGTAGAACATGCAGTTGATCATTTCTCAGTATGACGTACCAAAATTCTTCTTCTTTAGAGGGCAGACAGCCTTCCAGTGTCCTTTCTTGTTGTATATGAAGCACTTGCCCTTCCCCTTTGGCTTTTCTTGCCATCGGTAGGCTCAACACTTCTATCTTCTTCCAAGCTCTTGTTAACTTGCTAGTGTTTGTCACCTTCTTCCTCACTTTCATCTTTCGATGCCGTCTGAGGAGCAAACATAAGCACACAAGCTTCTTGACTCGCAAGTTCCATATCATCCAATTTCTAGAAGATTTCCAGGAGTTCTGGGATATCTGCAATATCTGCCAAGTGAGAACACAAGGCTTGCAACCCTGGCGTCAGAGAGTATTTGACTAGTCTTAGTCATATCATTACTCTCATGCCACAACTTGTGTAACTCTCTATCTTCAATCGATGACACTAGAGCTTTCAGATAAGGTGTAGTGAGTACTAACTTGTACTCTTCATCAACAAGGACAATATCGAGATTTATTCCTTCACTCCAAATATTTGGAATCCGTGAGAGGACTCGAAGTGAGAACATTTATCAACGGGCCTAAAGTCATATCTGATAAAGCAATAAACACGTAGACACTCGTAAGAAAAGATCATGCATCAATTCGTAACGAAAATTATTGTAACCTTTTGATAAACCAATAATTTCGAAACCTTCAACAGCCCAAACAATGCGGATCGCAAGCCACGTTCGTGTGGACGTTTACGCTCCCACTGTTCGACCAGATACTCGGATCTTTAACTCTACTTATCTTGCCAACCTATCCTTATGGCAAATAGAGCTAACAGTTGAACCTTACTAGACCATATTAGATTAGAAAAGGGACTCCATTGGGGAGTTGTATTCTAACTAATATCTAAGCTTTTAACCACAATCTTAGCCTAACTCGGAAAAAACACTATTTTCCTTAAGCTATCTTTGTTCAAAAACCAACTCCAGAGAAAACCGTAGTTACTATTCCGAGCAAGCCACGTTAGTGTGGACGTTTACTCAGAAAAGCTCCCACTTCTCATTTTGGTTAGAACATTTTTGTTAAGAAACCCTAAGTCTGGCGAACTCGTCCAGTACGATGTGCAAGCCACGTTCGTGTGGACGTTTACACACTCGCACCAAACTTCACCTTAAGGTTAGTTGTGGAGGTCTTAACATTTTCTATACCAAAAACGTTTTTATCTGCTTAGTATTTTTCTTTCAAAAGGTTGTCGACATGCTAGATCACGTTGTCACATAATCCTAAGCATAATTTTCTAAACGCAGCAAATAAACCATGCTCGTAGAAAATTTAAAACATGCTTATATTGACAATCCTAAAACATGCTCGACTAAGCGCAATTTAATCACCTCGACAGGCAAGACATGCTATAATAATAAATAAATTACATCCATAGCATGCTTAAGAAAAACGAGATAAAAACAAAATAAAACTCGCTTTTCGTGGTGTGACAACCCGTCTAAACTATTACATGAAATAATAAAATCCGAAACAGGCTTCGGTCTTGAATAAGTCCTCCGAGTTGATCTCCCGTTTCTCCCCGAAAATAAATAAATTATTTAGATAATTTATTTTCTAATTTTCGTTGCCATTGGGCTTCTCTAACCGAGATTGGGCCCACACCACGTGACCCAATTCTCTCGAAAAGGCCCAAACCGCGCTCGTTTCACTCTTATGGGCCCACGAACCCGAAACCGACCTAACACGGCCCGAATTCGTGACTGGGCCCGAGCCCGAACGCTGGAGGCAGCCCGTAAACGCGAACGGGCCGGGTTGGAAAACCCTAGGCCCGTCCACGGGCTAGGGCACGGGCGCGCGAGGCTGCCCGCGCCGCGACCGACAGCGTGAGGCGCTGCCGCCGGCCGCCTCCGCCTCCCTGGTGCCGCTGCTGCTGCTGGCCGTCGTTCCCCTCCGGTGACACGGCCGGCAACCGCCCCGGCAAGGCTCGCAGCGTAGAACCCTATCTAGGGTTCCGCCGCGGCACCCCTCACCTCGCTGCCGCCGTTTCAGCCGCCGGCGACGTCCGCCGCGACTCCTGCTGCTGGTGTTGATGTCGCCGGTGTGCTCCGCCTCCCTGGACGCTGCCTCCGCCACCGTCGCCGTCGCCTTCAGCAGCGTTTCCCGCGGCAGAAACCCTCGCGGGTTCTGCCGCCGCTGCTGCTCGCTCCGGCGCCGCCTGCACCGGCTGTCGACGATGACGACCACGTGGAGTCCGTCACCGGACTCTGTGGTCGTCATCTCCGGCTCCCATGCTGGCCTGGACGACTGTCGCGGCGTCGAACCCTAACTAGGGTTCCGCCGTGGCCGTCCCTCGCGCTGCCGTGCTCCTCCGCCGCCCGTCGCACCTCCCCAGCCCTCCCCCGACGACGTCCAGGCTCCAGCAACCTGCTGGAGCCCCGTCGATCACCGGAGAAGAAGGAGACACGCCGTTGGGCGGCTGCACGCGCGCGTGCGCTGGCGCGTGGCTCTCACGCGCCGCCGCGTGCGGCGGTCGTCCTTTGGTGTTCGACTCCTCGTTCTTCGTGTTCTTCATCTCGTCCAGCAGGTACAAACGAAAAACCACAAAAAATATCTATCTAATCCTATTCTAGATCACACCTTATTATCTCGCGATCAAAAATTACATAGATTGCCAAATCGGCCCCGAAAAACGACAAACACCACGAGAAGCGACATCCTAATCGATCTAACATGCATAATAATCGATAATTACTCAGATAGAGCAGAAAATCTGATCCTTGGCTCTGATACCAACTGAAGGAACCATATCTGATCGGTGAAGATTGGTTCGCCCGAGGATCTATTTCGGATATCTAACTATCGAATTAAACCTATCAAGCTCCTATGAATTTAGTGCGGAATCATAGGGGGTTTATAGATCAATTACCTGAAGAAGTAGAGAACTCGCGAATAGATCTTCTGATCTGTATCCCTGTTCGATTCTGACGTTGGATGGACAACGAACCTCGAAATCGGCCACGGAAAACGGGATCCCCACCGAACTGCTACTCGCCCGGCGCGCGTCTCTCTCTCTCTAACCCTAGCCTCCCTTTCTTGTTCAAAATATTTAAGTGCACTCGATTATTCTGATCGTTTGGTCTAAACAAGACCTTGAGGGGGTATATATAGAGGAGACCAAGTGAGACTTGGGCTTAAGTTGCAGCCAGGCCTGCAACATATGGACTTGGCCGCCCATGAGCAGTATTGGTGCCCTCACTGGGCCCAATTAAGTGGTGGCCCACTTATTCCTTATACTGTGACCTGTTGAGCTTTTTGGGCCAGATCAGGGATCTACTAGCAGGTAAAACCGAGGCCTCCCAATGGCTAAATTCTCCATACTCAGCCCAGAGTAAAATTTAGTCCATAAGTACTAAAACATTCCACTAGAGTAATAGTACTGAATTACCTGTTTTACCCCTGTTGAGTTCAGGGCTAGTATTAGACTTAGCGACCCCCATATTTAAGATATCCCACATCCGTTGATTAACTTAGAGCTTCTGACTGCTCGTGTTATTCAACTTCTTTTATTCCTGAGTAGTACCATTCATTCCTTATTCATCATACCGGAAATTAATCCACCTGCAGGGTTTGGTATGATAATCCTTAATGAATTCCTCAGGGGATGTGATCAACCTGTTCTACCAGGATATGGTGCTCTGTTGCAGTTACACTAAGAGTCGTACTAGTTGTAGTTGCTTCCCAAGATACGGAGCATATTGAGTTGCAGATACTCTGAACTCTCACCCATGGTAAATCAAAGAAGCAGACCACAACTATACACCCTTAGGACTCAACTAGAGTTAAGGTTCATCTTAAGTCACCGAGGTCTTGATTCTTTCTACATCTGGTCAGAATAGAAGAATACACCTCACCGTGATCCTATCAGTACACGCACGTACTAGTATAGACAAGTAGCCAAGACAAGCTACTTATGCAGCCTATACTACAGCCTAAACCAACAGTTATATCCAGAACTGTCTCAACTGTGATACCCTTTTATATCTCTTGAGGAACCAGCAACTATGGTCTTCTGTGATCTACAACACACCATAAAGCCTACAACTTTGAGATAATGGATAGATGTTTGATGCATAGATAACAATTCATACTTAATCAGATAGAAGATTGTTAGTGGCTATGGACAACACATGTATACAAGCTAAAAGGCCTGCTTTCTAGTATACAAATCCATCAGGTTTGAAGCCAAGACAATTCTTTGTTTCTTTGATTAAGAAAGAGGCTACCTCTTTTGAAGAGTTATTGACAAAAACCCGAAAGTACATCCACGCTGAAAGAGGAATTGGAATGCAAAAGAGCTATCAATATGATACTTGAGAGCTACCTTAAAGTAAGCAATTTCCCCAGGCATGGGAAAATGAATGTCCTCCCATGAGAAAGGACGGAATTTACCCTACCTTTTTTGCAGTGTTTATACCTTAAAAATTCATAATGGATGAACGAATCGAACTGAGTCCCTAATAGCGAGGGGGCATTTTTGAGGAAAGCATCACCAAAATGAGGTATAATTCCACATATTCCTTATACCTCACTTGGGGGGGGGGGGGGGGGGGGGGGAGTAGGGAGTATCTCCCCATAGAAAATATCCCCTCATAACAATATTTGTATTCCATTATCTTAAAATGCTTTTTCTATCCTTTTCTATGCCGACGTTTACACCATGTCGCATATAAGGGGAACAAGTAAAGATAAGAAGAAAGGTTGTATACCCATAAAAATCATACCAACAAAAGCAGAAAGTAGATTTTGAAATCCATCTTAATCATCCAAAAACTCAGGATAAAAAACTAAAAAAGAAAAAGTCTGTTTCAAATAGCATCAGAATTGAACAGATTAGCCACAAAACGGTCCCCAGCTTCTTGATTGGGATCTGTAATCACATCTTGAGTGGTATTGGAAGAAGTACCTTGGACAAGTTCTACGGGATCCTCGGAAGGAGGGACAGTAGCATCATGGGAGGGAGAAACCACAGGAGAATTATGAACGGCAACCGACTCTTCATTGGTCTGCCCAGCCTTGGAGGCAAAGATATGAGCCTCGCTTGTTTCCCCCACTTGAGCTTCCACAGAAGGAACCGAAGAAGCCTTCCCAGAACTCTTAAGGGAAGTAGCTTGATCAGCCAAGGTGTGCATATCAATGTCAGACTCCGTATCTGAAGAATCGACGGAAAACGATTCGGAAGACGAAGCCTCAAAGGGAAGCTCACATGCAGGCGGAAGCAAATCGGGAGTATCTTTCTCATAGAAAAATAAAGGAGAATATAATACAAAGATAACCTATGAAAATAAACAATCTAGAAAATTACTATTTTCAAGGCACGGTCAGCAAAAGAGAAAAAAGAGAGGAGGTTCCGAGATCACAAAACTATACCTCTTCAAAAATTCTCTTCAATAACCTCTGGACTTCAGCATCTGGAAGGTAGGTTTGAATACGTGGAGAATTCCAGAGAGCCGAGGGCTCTAAATGATCATGAGGCCGATGGAGAATCCGAGCTGCCTTCTGAAATACTCGAAGATACCAGGGATTCTAGTCATTGATTCGGCGATTAAGAGCAAGAGTCTCAAGGGCCCTGCTAAAAGCCTCCACAATGGGACCCAAGTTCACGGATGTAGCTCTTTCAGGGATGCCCAGCATCTTACAGCACTCAAATACAGACTTTGCGGCCCATTCGGAAAGAGGCTCAGTCATCCTAATCCAGAAGCCTGGGGAGTGGAGATAAGCCTCAGGTAAATGATTAGCTAAGTAGTCAAGAAAGGCTTGCCCATATGGAGTAAGAAGAAGCTGGGATCGGCAACATCTCATGCCCCTGATAAGTCCCTGTTCCAACCCGCTTCTTAGGCCTTCAGCGTGAGAAAAAGCCCTCACCCGGGCCAACTCTTGTTCATGCTGCCTCTTAAGTTGTTCTATTTCTGCGAAGCGCGCATCTTGCGCCCCTACTAATTGCATGATCGAAGATCTTAAAGCTTCACGAAAATCCTCCGCTTGTTGAGCATAAGAGGAAGAGCTAGCTCGGAGTTCAGAAATCTCCTTCTCCTGAGCCCGAAGATAACATTCCCTATCTTGGTCCCTTTTCTTAAACTCAAACAACTCCTCCTCCAGTTTTGTTTTTTGAGTTTGAAGGGTTTTGAAAGTTTCGTGCTAACGAGCTTCTTCTTGAAGGCGGCTCACTTCGGCCTGAAGTTTATTCTTTTCTTTTTCCATATGAAAGTGTTGAGCATGTAAGTTGTCATAAGCTAAGGCACGAATGCCTAGCATAGATCTGCAGCTAGCAGCCTGAAAATAGAATGAACAGTCAATAAAGAACGCTGTTAATATTTCCCTCTATCCAAAAAAGAGAAGAAATTAAGTAAGCCCAATAATATACCTATAGCTCGAAACTAGCAGCTCTCTTCAATAAGAAGTCAGAAGGTTGAGCTTCTGCCAATCGCCAATCTTCCTCGCGGGGAATGCTATCCAGGATCATAGCAGCTAAACCCCCATCTATTGAACTGACCATCCCAGGGAAAGAAACGCTGGCACCCCTCCCCTGAACGGTAGAAGGGGGAACATCCAAGCCTTTTCGACGAAGGGAGTGGATGAAAGCTAAAGAGCCAGTAGAGGATGGAGAAAGACAAGACTGAGAAGTTTGAGCTTCCTTCTGAGGAAGATAGGGGTTTGCACTAGCAAATGTAGCCAAAGGACTCAAAGCCTGAACCTGAGAATCTCGCTCGCACAAGCGTGGGATCGGGAAGCAGAGGAGCCAGAGGTTGAAAGGACCAAGGCTCCTGAGGCAGAGCTGGGCATTGACGAGTCAGATTCATGCCTGCTTTTCTTAGCAAAGGGAGCGAAAGCAGGCGACCCTTTCCTCTTATCAGAAGAGAAAGGGGGATCTTTCGAGATGATTCCCAGATCCTGGTCGGGAGGAGGGAAGGTCTCCATGCTTGTCAGATCCTGACTCGAGGGCGAAAAGGTAAAACCTTCCACAGAAGAAGAAGTAACAGGGAAGGGAGAGAAGGAGTCAGGGTTCTCCGCAGCTATCATTGACCCTGGTTCAGTAGGAACTCTGTTTTTCCCCTGTCGGGGAGTTTTCGTTATTAAACGAGAAGAAGAGGGAGAATCTGCCCCTTTTGAGGGCTTAGACAAGCCCTTGGAACCTTCTGTAGGAGAAGAAAAGGCTTCACGCTCAGCTTTGGAAGCCTCTACAACCAAGCCTGGGGCTCCATTGCTCTGGCCTGCTGCAGCAACTATCCGTTGAAGTTTGACGGATGCCTTATTCTTCAAATTCTGTTTAGAAGCGTCCATCCCTATGTGCATGAAGGGAATTAGTATTGCTCGTAGGCTTGACGAAAAATATATAAAAAATCATAACATAATGATTACATCAAGGAAATTTTTACCCATTGATGGAGACCAGGGAACGCTGGGTTTCAAACCAAAGAGGGAAAGAGTACTTTCACTTTCTACAAGAGGCCTAAGCATGGTATGATCTGGGGGATACTCACTCAAAAGTGTAGCCATTATCCCTTTTTCCCAAGAAGATAATTTCTGAGGAAGGGATCGAGAGGTTTTCTCTTTACCAGGATTCCTATATAAATCAATATCAGGAATATTCCAGGAAACGCCAGGGGGAGGGCTAACTACTAAATAGCATTTGTGCCAATCTTTATCTATGGATTCGTATTTGCCATATATCTCAGCAAACTTAACATTGGGAGAAAAATAAAGATGAGAATCTCTGTGTTTTAATTCATGGGTACGAAAGAAAAGGAACGCTGTATCTTTCACCCCCTCTATGCTAGCAATTATGTGAAAAAAGGCTGCCTTGCGAATGGAGGTTGGGTTTAGTTGATTCAGAGGCGCATTGTACAAAAAAGCAATGCGGGAAAAGAAGTGAGGTACTGGAAAACGCAATCCAGCCCCCAATTGGAAGAACCAAAAGGCTTTGAAAGGAGGAATCAGCGACGAAGGCCGCTCATCCTTCTCCGGGATTCTCAAAGAATATCCCCCAAATTCTTCCGCTTTTCTCATAAACCCGTCTAGAGATGCCTTATCTAGGGTAGAGGATTCATATTTTTCTAAGGGAAGAAGTTGTTTCTTGGGTTTATGCCCGGCGCCCCCCTTCTGCACCTCGGATTCAGAAGCAGATCTAGTAGATCGGTTATGACCCGGGTGTCCAGCGGTACCTCGTCGAGAGGAGGAAGATTTCATGGCGTTCATCTAAAGGGATGATAGCGGAAAAGTCTAAGAGAAAGGCAAAATGCAGAGAAATACCTGTGTAATAGAGAGGAAAAGCTCCGAGGAATCGAAAGGAAAGGGGAAGGGTTTCTTCTCTCCCGGAAGTTCGACAAATGTAAAGAAAAGTGAATAGTTACTATTCATAAATCTTAGAAAAGGGAAAGGAAAAAGCGTGCCTCTCTCAGCACCGTGAGGCTTAATTAATTCCATAGAACGGAAATTATCCCCTACACACTCAAAAAAAAAAAAGAAAAAAAGGAGAAAAGGAAGAAGCATCATCTTCTATGGAATATAAAGGGAGTCATAATCTTTTCATTTTTCTGTTCTAGTAAAGCTAAATGGCACATCGTTTCCCGTGCTATAAAATATTGGGGCATGTTCATATAACTTCTCTCTTACTAACACCTAGCCAGAAGCTGTTGTAGCATACTTCTGGACCTAGGGGGGAAGTAGCTGATAGGGATGAAATATCAGCCTCACCGCGTGACATTCCCTCGATAGGGAGTAAAAGCATCTTTCGTAACCTTACAAGTGCCCAACCTCGCACAAGGGTAAGCGAGAGCTGGCCAGATCCTAGCTAATGCAGAAATTGCAAGGTTATATGTCCTTGAGCTAGGCGGGATCTGACAGTTATTATAATTTGGGATAAAAACCCATGTGCAGAAGCTAGTGCTCACAGAAGCCGCTTCGGCCCTAGTATGCTTCTGCTAAAACCCAGGGGTCTACAGGAGCATGTAATCAGCGTGACTCTAGTTTTCCTAGAGTGAGGACCACAGTATCAATGACAAAAGGAATTTGTCATTAAGAAAATTCCTCTTTTATCCTTTCCATAGGAGAAATATCCACCCATCAACCCTCCTCACACCTATAAATATTAAGTGAACGCATAAATCAAAGGGACATAAGTAATCATCCACTTTCTCACGAACAAACACGCTCCTCAGCGTACTGTTACATTCCATACTCTTTCTCCTATGAGCCCCGCCGAGCTCACATGGCCAAGATGTTCAAAGCCCTCTTCCGGAGAGCTCCGGTTCCCCTTCACCTCCATCGATTCTTCTTGACGTCGGGAGAAATCTCTCTTTTACACCTCGTCTCAAGCCTAAAGTAAAACCCTCATTACCAAAAGGTAATGAGGCTCAGCAGAGCTCCATGCTCCTTGTTTCTCTCTTCTTTCCTGTTACATTTCTTCAGTATCTACTTATATGAGGGCAAAACTCCATGAATCTTGCTAGTTTATGGCTAAACATGCCTTTTATGCCCTACTCATAACTCAACTATTATTTGTCTTCACCACGCAAATCGTGCTCTGTATAAAATACTCATCTATGGCCCTATACGCACCTGAATCTCTTGCTCTTCACTGTTTTAACGCTTTACCCATAAATGCTATTTGCAAAACATGATGAATAATCTCTTAAATTGTTGTGGATCTTTGACCCGGATCTATCACACTTACCTCAGTGTCCTGAGAAATGGAGAAGCCAAAACAAGGTAGTGAAGGTTGATCTGATCTATTCTGCGGTTGGAACAAAAGAATCCAAGAGACACAAAAAGAAGGCAGTCGAGCGGCTCTTCAATAAAAAAATTCCCATTCTCCAGTTTGACACATTGATCAATGTCCAACTGAAGCTCTTCATTCTAGGAAAGATTTATGTCAACAAAATATAGTTAGATGAGAAAAACTGAAAAGATTATAACTTGCAACAGGTTTACTGGGGTAGCAAATTTACAACCTATATCCTGTAGATAAATACCTCTCTGTAAAACCGCTGGAAGTGGGAGAGTAAAAGGTCAAAAATGGTGCCCGCACTTGGAGGATCCACTAGAACAAGCTTCATGATACCATGGTAAACATTTTCCCGGACATTTGCCTGGAAACAAACAAAAGTAAAGAGTGGAACTCAAGATTGGAGGAAATGGTGACATTTTACTTTAGACTTTGATTATTTTATGGTTCTTCAAACTAAGAAAAATAGATGCAACACTTAACAGAGTTGAATAAATTCGAAAGTACATGTGCTGACATCGAAGCTCCTTAACATGGCTTCACTTTGGAGATTCAAATAATATTGCTGCTTAATTAGAACTCAGAATTTGTCCAAAGTTTCTGATCTCAAGGCAATAAAAATGAAGTTTAAGCATCAAAACTCAATGAACCTGTTGATAAAGGCATCGTTGCAGTAAACCACTGAGCTCTCGGAAAAGGTCTGGTGTAGTTGCATAAGGTTTTTAGCTTGCTGGCTACAACTGGCCTGGCTGCTTGATTCTTGAAAGGAAAAAAGTCCATCTGGTTTGATTATTTTTCTACTGAAAGCAGGTCGAAAATGGCACTACATGCCGCTAGACGGACGAAATTTTCTCGTCTAAACATAGCCTTCCTCAGAACCAAGATAGTGTAATCCTGTATGGTTAAATAGTTAAATTAGAATTTGTCACATTAAT
Source organism: Thymus mandschuricus (assembly GCA_029379335.1). NCBI lineage: Eukaryota > Viridiplantae > Streptophyta > Magnoliopsida > Lamiales > Lamiaceae > Thymus > Thymus mandschuricus. The sequence continues at coordinate 11,250,088 of CM057071.1, forward strand.
AAACAAATTTAGAATGACAGAGAACATTCATAGACTTCACTAATTGCTGGTCCGTTTGTAAAAAGCATATTTCAAATGTTAGATTTCAACAAATGTCTTGTTTTACAATTCACACAGCAGTTTGCTTATGGTTACAGGAGCTGAAAATGTGTCTCATAATGATCGAACATATTTTCGTGAGGCAATCAATGTAACGAAGAATTAAACGAAAGATTAAAGAACACAAAAGATTTACGTGGTTCGACCTATCGGAATAGATCTACGTCCACGGGAAAGAGAAAGAGCGGCGATATTTTATTTAGGGTTTCTCGTGTAGAGTACAAAAGAGTGTGTCCATCCCCTCTAACCCTCATCTAACATCTATTTATACAAGTAATTATGGTTTTTCCCTAATAATAATCGGGCTTCGAGTTGGGCCTATTCTTGGGCCTGAATCCGAGTCTTCTACGTTTGGCTGAACCGCTTCTCGTGGGCCTAAGTACGTGGGCCGAGCTTTATTGTTAGGCCTAGTAGTTGGGCCGTATCCTATCACATCCCCTCCCAAAAAGACGTAGAAGCGAGGATGCGATGGTGATGATGACATAGTTGAGGTTCCCGAACTGGGGGATGTGGGCCGAACTGGAGTATTTGGACCGAACTGGAGTATGTTGACCGAACTGGAGTATGTGGACTGAACTGGAGGATGTGGACCGAACTGGAGTATGTTGACCGAACTGGAGTATGTGGACCGAACTGGAGTATGTGGACCGAACTGGACGATGTGTGCCGAACTGGAGTATGTGGGCCGAACTGGATGAACTCAGAACCGTTTCGTCGAGGCCGAGCTGGAATATCGCGGGGGTTCGAAACGTATCGCTGTAGGGTAAAAGGTGGCTTCTCCCATACCTCCCACTCTTCTTCTATTCCGTGAAATTGAAAGCAAACTTTGCCCTCCTATTGTTCATCTTCTCCGGCGTTTCTATCCTCTCCGACGACTCGACCCCCACCTGCGAAATCAAGTGAGTGATCATGACTTCTTCTCCTTCTCTGATTCCGGCTACTTCTTCTTCTGCGGGGCTTTCCGATGGGCGGGTTAGGCTAGAGGTGGTGTCTGCCTGTCCTCCCAACATTTCCGGCTTAGATGTAGGGTTTCCTGATCGGGGAAGGGCGATAGGCGGGAAGGTTAGGGATTATCAATCCTCATTGAACTCCGACGATTTGATTTGGATCAGTAATGCTTACGGATTCCCTCCCTCCACCATCCTTGCTGTTCCTCGGCCTGTAGATAGGGCCTGCTGGCCACCGGTAGGGTTTGTTGCGGTTTACGAAGACTCACTCCGGTGTGGTCTTCGTGTTCCGTATCCTTCAGTTTACACTGCGATAGAATCGCGTCTCGGTGCGCCTATATCTCAACTAACCCCCAATTCCTTTTACCATATAAATGCCCTTGGCGTCCTCTCTCATCGGCAGAACTTTCAGGTGACGGCCGGGCTGGTGGCCCATTACTTTTCCTTGAGAAATAGGGATAGCTGGTTTTACCTCTCTCCACGTCGCCGACTGCGAACTGAGGTGGAGAATAAAGTCCGGGGGGATTGGAAGAGGAAATTTTTCTTCTGTCAGTTCGGTGGCGCGTTGCAGTTCGAGTGGAAGACCAGTAAGGTCGAGGGGTGGCTCTCTCATGATGTAATCACCAACTTCCTGCCGATCTTAGATGGCTGTGGGACTGTAAAAGAGAGATTTGTCGAGTCCGATCTCGTGCGGGCCGGACTAGGTCCCAATGATCTAGCCATTTTATTGGCTCCGGGGAGGGGTGAGGTTCTTTTAGTTCGGGTCGTAATAACAGCACTGATTCTGCCTTGCTTCTTTTCTTGCTTTATTCTCTTCGGTTGTACTGACTTCTTCCGTTTGTTCTCCTCTTTTGGTTTTTTTTTTTTTTAGTGTCATTTACTCCGGTTGCTCCACCACCCTCTCCCCCATCGAACAAGAACAAACGGAAGAGGACCATGGTGTATTCGACCAGCGATCTGGTGGCGGAGTCATCAGAGAGAACCGACGCCTCCTCGGAGAAGACAGTCCCAGTGACGGAGTCTCCTCCCCTCGTCAGCCCTAAGCGACGTGAAGGGAAGGAGCCGCTGTCGGCTGACGTGGTTGGCGATTGCTTCGATGTAGGGGCAAATCGGCCTCTGCCTGAATTCCCCGAGGTGAGTAGTATTGCCTTTAATTTTGTTCTTGTTGATCGGTGAATGTGTTCTAAGTTGGCATGGTGGTGCAGGGCACTGAGCAAGTGTGTGGCGAGCTGAATCGCGTAGTCGAATATCTTCGCTGCGCGGCTGTACAGTTTGCCTCGCTGGCCGAGGTGCGGGACACGATGGCTGGTGATAAGCACAGGCTCTTGCGCGAACTGCGGGAGAAAGAAGCCGAGATAGTGGACCTTCAGGCCACCATGGAATCGACGAGGGGGAAGGTGGCCGCTTAGGCCGAAACTATAGCTGCGTTGGAGGCCGAAGTGGCTACAGCGAAGGCTCGTAAGGCCGAGCTGTTGGGTTCGCAGGCCGGGTGATACAGGCCGTAATGGAGAAGGTACTGCGATCCAATTACTTCTCCGACTTGGCCAGCAAGTTGGGATCACTGTTATCGATCCCGATGACGGCGGATAACCTGGACGCAGTGGCGAAGAAGTACCCGGACATCGATGTGTCCCAGTTCGGGTATAAACGGCGGTCTGATGAGGATATGCTAGCGAGCTATGCGTCCACCATCGTGGGTTTCACTTCTTCCGCGCCCTTGCTGAAGAAGCTTTGTGCGTCTGACGAACTGCTCACGCCAGAAACTGTTATGGCTTATGACGTGGATGAATACACTGACCTCGTTAAAGCCATAGCGGAGCTCGGGGTGGTGGAGGTGGAGACCACGGGTGAGAAGGTGGCGCAGCAGAAGGATGCTCCCGGGCAGGGGCTAGCGGGCGAGCATACGGGCGGGGAGGCGGCGCAGCTTAAGGGTGCTCCCGGGCAGGAGCAAGCCAGCGGGCAAGGAGGGGCCATTGGATCCCTTCCTTACTTTTCCCCTTCCCTTTTCTATGATCACTCCGCAAATGATGTATTCTCTCGCTTTTTTGACTGAAAACTTTTTATTTTTGTTGATTGCGCCTTCATGCGCTGTAGCCAAACGATAAAACGAAAGCTGTGTCGCCGTTCATAGCCGAAGTTAGGCACTTCTTCCTCGTAATTCTTGCGCGTTCATCCCGAAATAAATCCGGATTTGATGGCCGATGTGAATAGGGCTTAGGTGGCCGAAATGTATCGGGCTTAGTGGCCGAAATGAATCGGGCTTAGTTGGCCGATATGAATCGGGCTTTAGTGGCCGAAATGAATCGGGCTTTAGTGGCCGAAATGAATCGGGCTTTAGTCTCCATGTTTGCCGAAAAGTATCGGTAGGAGTGGGCTCCTCAAGTGGCCGAAATTAATCTGGCTTCACTCTCCATGTTTACCGAGAAGTATCGGTAGGAGTGGGCTCCTCATACGCGTTTATTGTATTATTTACATACCCGAGACGCGTGTCTCTAGGGTAACACACTTTTCCTCGTCAGGATAGTGTGGAAAGAGAGTATCACATTACCCTCGTCAGAGTAGTGTGTTAAAGGATGAGAGGTGGTATGCGCAGGTAGTAGAGTATGCAAGACTGGACTGACTCGAGAAAGACGACTCAAAAGACAAAGACTCAAAGTATGAACTCTCTACCCCTATGCATAGTACCTCTTGAGATGAGATTAATTCTCGAGTGCCGCGTGGCTTCGAGCTTACTGAGCTTGGCAGCTTTAGGGAGTGGAGAGATTCCACGAGTGTGTTGAGACATTGGTGGCGTTGTTGGCAGCGGGCAGTGCAACTTGGCAGTTGTTCTCTTGAAACTAACATTTTGTCGAACACCTTGAGTCCAATATCCACCTGTGTCTTTTATTTCTTTGGAACTGGCATTTTGTCGAACACCTTGAGGGAATCCGAATATAGCTCTTCCAAAGTGGAAGAGGTTGAAGTCTTCTCCGTGCTGGAGTGGGCCGGAGTGGAGTTCGGGGTCTCCACCTCGTTGTTGACGTCGTCGTATTTTATATCTTGCTCATTGGTGGGAGAATTTTCGAGCTCTTGCTCCTCTAGCTTCACAGGAACATTCTGAGTTCGTGAGTGTGTCCCACCTCCTTTATTTTGTAGTGTGAGAGGTGAATGACTTGAGAGAGACTTCCTCTCTCTTCTATCTCTCTTTTCTCCCCACGAACCACCGTCAATGGCGGGGAGCTCGTTGCCGGCGAGGTAGAGCTTGTCGGCGAGGTTGAGGTGTGGCACGACATCGTCGATGTCCTGCTGCTAGTGGAGGGACCAGGACGCCGGGCTGTGGAGGTCGGAACTGGAGTTGAAGTCGGCGAAGTGGTGAGGCCCAGCTGAAGTCTTTCTCCCTCTCTAGGAAGTTGCCGAGGTGGCCTTCTCCGCTGAGGAGGGAGTTGAGCCGAGCTGCGGCAAATTGTGGTCGCCGAATCGGGCTCGCGCGGTTGCATGCCGTGGCACCTTGCAGCGGTGAAGGGACATGCGGATGTCATGAGGATTCTCGTCGACGGCGGGGTAAGCTCGGTCCGGAACTCGGTTGAGCTCCAAGGCTCCAAGGTTGAGTTCGATGGATTGACTAGGACATACCTCCGAGATGAGCTCGTTCTCGTCCGGTGCTGGCGACAGAGCTATTAAATGTGTCGAGGCCGAAAATGAAGGCAAGGTTTGCGGCTTTACCACTCCAACATCCATTCAATATAATAGAGCTCGGCGGCGGTGGTAACGTGAATCCTCCGAAGAAACTAATAAAAAATCCTCCAATGGATGCGGAAGCAAATTGAGTTCACCGCAAATTAACTTCTCCAAATTGAATTCGTCATGGATGATGAACTTCACCATCGAGAACTCGGAGTTGGGCCACCTCGGTATCGGAATTTCCGAGGAGCTGATCGAGATAGACTTTGGCAAAACCGCCGCGGCCGAGGATGCGGCCGAATTGGAGTCTCTCTCTCTAGTCTTTGGATTTATGTATGTATAAGTTGTTTTGGTTTTGGTGTCCTCCATCGAAAGCGGCGGAAATGGCAGTGGATGTGTCCCCCGAGGGGAGGGTTGTTCCCGAGATGGGAGGCCACGTCGACGGCGAGCTGGGTTTGCGAGGTAATGAATCGAGATGGCGATGATGAAATGGAGGTTGGGTGCGAGTTGCGCCCGTGATGGCATTGGCATCTTTCCTCTTTTGATGGAGGATACCTGTGCGTCCGCGTCCACGGCGGCCTTGGCGACTGCGATTGGCGTCGACGGCAGTGTGGGCCCGCCTCCTTCCTCGTGAGATCTCTTCATGCGTTCAGCGGCCGGTGATGAGGCGGCTGCTAGCGGCGGAAGGAAAATTACGGAGAGGGAGATAGCATAGGAATATGTTCCCATGCAAACTGCTCTCTAGTTCGCATTGTGATGATAGTTGTTGTTCATGGCATGTTTGTTTTGCTTTCGGCACGCCATCTCTCCCTCCTCTCTCTTTTCTTTTCTCTTATCTGTGGTTGTCCTCTTTCTCCGTCTGAGGGCCTTGAAGATACGAGGTAGTTGAGATGTTTTTGGTGAAGAACGTTTCCGGTGAATACGAGAGAAGGCGGACTCAATAGCAGGACCGCCTCCGTGGTAGTGGAGGGGGTTTGTTGCTCCGATCAACATTCGGCATGAGGTAATTATGCCGCCAGAGACACCGTACTGGCCATCGTTGCTGATGGTCTTCACGGCGCTGTAGAGGCCGAGCTAGGTGATGAAGGCTTGGGTGCAGAGCTTCTTCTCGAACTCCTGGAGTTTTTGACTAGATCCATCTCGTCCGTTGCTCGCTGCAGGCCTGGCTTCGCGTGGCTCGGGCTGTAGATAACATCATTGGCGAAACGTGTTGATCGGTGCCACCAAGACCGAAGTGAAGGTAACATGGCTGGTGGCGAAGTGCTGGAGTTCGGGCTTGGCGGGGCCGCTGGAGTAGCGACTGGGCGAACTCGGGCAGATCGTGTATCCCCGGCTACGCGAGCTGATTGATGCAGAACTCCTCCGGGTTGAGGGCGGAAGAGTCGAGGAGGCCGAGGTGGGAACCGGAGAAGAAGTTCTTCCCGAAGTGTGAGGCCACCTCGGCGGCGTTGGTGACGGGTAGCTACAGGATGCGGAGGAGGAGGTCGACGAGGTCCTTTCCGACCTCGTCGAAGACCACGCGCTTGCTGCCCATGTCGACCAGCAGCAAATGCCTCATGGGGGCAGCAGAGGCAGTGGTGGGTTTCTTTGGGTTCATCATGGCGGAGGCGCTATACGGGCTCGTACTGCCGAGAGTGGAGCTTATAGCTCGCGGCGTGGGCCCGGGGGGATCTGCCCCAAGCCGTTTGGGTGTCAGCGTTGAAGTCGAGCGGCTGGTTCCCTCTACTACGCTGCCGGCGGCGAAGGGGAGAGAGAGTTGTGGCGGTGAAGATGGCGGACTCTGATCCTTCATCTTGATCTCCTTTTGTCTTCAATTGATGGGGCTTGGGAGTTCCTTATCCGTGATGACGGTGGATCCCATCAAATAGATCTAGGAATTTGAGGATTTTTCTCGTAACGGCGTGGCCACCCCTCAACTTGATCTTGATAGCACCGATGGTGATTCTGGAACTCAATGTGGTTGTAGTGAACGTATTTGCTCTCTTTGGATAGAGATGTAGTGGTGTCGGTGTTGTTAAGCAGCGACAACAGGTTCTTCGTCACAATCGACTGCCTTAGAAAACAATGATTCAAAACACGAATTTTTCGTTTCCCACAGACGGCGCCAGTGATCGAACATATTTTCGTGAGGCAATCAATGTAACGAAGAATTAAACGAATGATTAAAGAACACAAAAGATTTACGTGGTTCGACCTATCGGAATAGATCTACGTCCACGGGAAAGAGAAAGAGCGGCGATATTTTATTTAGGGTTTCTCGTGTAGAGTACAAAAGAGTGTGTCCATCCCCTCTAACCCTCATCTAACATCTATTTATACAAGTAATTAGGGCTTTTCCCTAATAATAATCGGGCTTCGAGTTGGGCCTATTCTTGGGCCTGAATCCGAGTCTTCTACGTTTGGCTGAACCGCTTCTCGTGGGCCTAACTACGTGGGCCGAGCTTTATTGTTAGGCCTAGTAGTTGGGCCGTATCCTATCACATAATATGACATATACTCCTTTGGGGAAAACAAAACATGATTTGATGCTGCAGTGTTTGGTTGAACCAGGTGTTGCAAAATAAGTACCTGAATTTCACGAACAAACATTTCAGCACTTGTGTACCAAGCTCCTTTGTACCCATGAGACCATCAGATTTTGATATTTCTTTATGTACTCCCTCTTCCACTCCATGAAGCAATCCAAACCCCAATTGCACTATACTGGGCACAATGTGTTCTCTTCCATAGTGGCTTGCATTCACCTGCAGAAAGAGTACACAGAATTGTTTAAAAGGAAGAAAAAACTTTAATCCAAACAAAACTGTATTAATCAAGACAATTAAAGTATGGAACAGATACATTAGATAAAGGGATGATAACTTGGTGTTGGGTTTTGTTTAAAAAAAAATGGCAATCCTAAAATATATGGACATATTTAGAAATGAGCAGCCCTCAGATGGTCATTGGAGAAGCCAGTGCAGAAAACTGAACCGACAGATCTACTAATCTTAGAGTCCAGTCCATCGTTACATTATCCGATAAGCATGTCTTAATTTATAATCAACTCAGGCAGCAAGTCTCCTCTTTAGTAATGTTGCTTCCAAAATCTACACCCTAAGAAACATTAGCATAAAAGACACACGAAGCAGCACCCAAAATAGCAAATACCAAGACTACAATAGTTGTTAAAGGCGAAATAAAGAGGCAGCAATTGGGAATTAAAACCAGAGAAGCAATAGTCAACAAAATTGGAGAATAAATTAGCCACCAATAACATAAAGATATATATCCACTCTGAAAAACATTATATATATATATATATATATATATATATATATATATATATATATATATATATATATATATTTATATATAAGATAAATAGCAGCAATAATCAGCACAAAGAATGCAAGAAAATTCCAATGGATTGCTTAAAGAGCAATATAAGTAGGTACATGTAGAGTTGAGGCAGGAGACGCACGTCAGGATCGAGCCATTTCAAGATAGGCCTAATTAGCTTCACTGCATCAAGAGAAGCAAGAGAATGAATTGATACAAGTAGTAGTAGTATGTAATGTTATATACAAGCTGCCAACACCTTGAAGCTTTGGCTAGTTCCGGGTTTCTACTACCACCGATGAATGTAGTGTAGAGATAAACATCAGAGGAAGCTCAATCCGGAAACATCATTGATGAAAAGAGGGTGCCTATGAGTAGAAACTTTTATAGGAGACATAAATCGACAGCAGCATCAGAAAATTGTGAGATTAAAAAAGTTCTAAGATTACCAAGTGTTCTCAATCCATTTTGTTGCTCTTTTGAGGGTACGAGAACCCCGAAGCCTTCAAGTGGACGCTTTACATTCTCCCTCTTAAATGTTGTGATCATGACAGACATTGGTAAATAACTAACCTGTTCAGAACAAATAAGCATGAATATTGAAGGTAATTGATATAGAATTAAATTTGACAATGGACAACTCAAGTAAATTTTGAGATAAGACCCTGAAGTAACATAAACTGGAGGCAAATTACAATTTGTTCTGCAGTCTTTCTCTTTACAGGAAGAAGTTATAACTTATAATTCCTCCTTCACAATATTTTCTTTAAAAGAAATGCAATATACAAAGTTTATAAACTTTCTTTTGATTAGAAAATTTTGGACACCCGATATATTCGCACAAGTACAGATCTCCATTCTAGATGCTAACAGAGAACAGTCAGAATTGCATACCTCAGGGATGAAATCTAGGGGAAATGTGCTTGCTCGTTTGGTAATTTTCATTTGTTTAACATCGGAAAGAGGGGCCTAATGAAAGACATTAGAAGCTATAAGCACCCATCATTATACGCAATCTAATATTCAAAATTTAGAAAAACTGTGTTACATTAAATCTTTAATACTCAATAACATGAACCTATAATTGTGAAGTGCAGTAAGTGAATAAAGCACACAAAGCCACACAAGACGCTTAAATACAACTCATTTCCGAATTTTAGAAGCAAACAAGCCACAGAGACAGCAGAAGGCACACAAAATAATATATTGTCCAAAGAAAGATAAGTAAATTACAGAAAGGAAGCATACATAGCTATAAAAGCAAGTAAAGCAGACAAAAATAATAGGAAAATCTGACCTTCAGAAGCTTCACGAGGTTTTGAATCCGAATCCAAGACCAATGCCCTGAAAGTAACAATTCCTACCCTTTTCACGACTCCGCTGCACAACTACGAGTTATCCCCTACAATTGCCCAGTGTTTAGGGTGCTTCACAATACAGTTGCACGAACTGCGACTAGGATACGCATAATTCCTTGACCCTTTGCACGACTCTCTGCTCCACCTAGGGTTTTGCTCTTGTTGGCTTAGGAGAACACAAGCCACTAGATGTGTGAGAGAGAGAGAGAGAGAGACAGAGAGAGAGAGAGAGAGAGAGAGAGATACGGCGGTGGTGGAGGGGCGTCGGTTGTGGTGGAGGGGCGCTGCGTCTGAGTTGCGCTCGTGAGGGAGACTATTTTTGATTTTTTGATTATAGAAACCATCAAACCAAGGTAATGAAAACTTGTTGGGCGGGGGAGCCCTAATTTGATTTTGGGGGAGGGCGGGTTTTCTTTTTCGTTTGGCGGGAAGACGATTTTTCACCAAAATGTATTGCTTTAATTAGTATACTAATCTTTCTTTTTTTAAATGCTTTCTACAAATTCGAGTACATGCTAATGATTGTTCTAATTTTTATTTTTTATTTTTAAGAAAATTAACAGGTAATTTAAAGACGGTGTCACGGAAAACTCAAACTTGAGATCTTTACCCTGAAATATAACTCTCTACCAGTAAGTCAATACGCGCACATAATTCTAATTTTTTTTGTCTACTACCATTGGTTGATGTCCATATTGATGAAAATGACTTTTCATTAGTATTTGTAGCCAATGTTTTTCTCTAGCTATTAGTTTGGAATTGATTAGACAATTAATTAGTTACACTCATGGATAAATCTAGTATATTCCAAGTTTATACATCATTGATTAATTTAGCATTCATTTGATTGGTTAGTCAATTAAAAAACAATTTATCATGTTATTATAGTATGATTCCACTAATCAATAATCGAATCGAATCGAATCGCTAATAAAATCTTGTGACTAACATAACAGTAATCATATTTCAATTATATTATAAGCAAGTTAGATTGTAGTTGATTGGTCTATCAATTATTTTATAATTTATCAATATATCATATTTCAATTTCACTAATCAATGATTGAATTAGATCATCATGGCTAACTGAATAATCTAAAAACAATATCTTACGGTTTTCATCAAAGAATCAACTATATTTCAATCATATTGGTAGCAAGTTAGGTTCGAGCTGATTAGACAATCAATTATGCTCCTTTAATTGATCTACAATCGATTTCAACTTTACTAATCATTTTGATTAAATTATATACGAATCGTTAATAGAGCAATCTAATAAACATAAAATTATTTTTAGAATATTTGAGCCTTTGAGGCCCTAACCTTCCCACCAAAGTCGTCGGAAAGTGTTTACCGTCATCAACGATTATAAACACCTGCCATAATTGACCAAATTAAATATAACATAATAATATTATTGAAATTTGGTTAATATAACATAATTAAAATTCATTTACCCATCTATCATAATAATATCGCTTATTTGAAAATCCAAATCATTTAATACGTACGAGTATATTGCTAATCCGTTAATATCGTTCTCGTCACCTAATCTCTCGAGTTTAGATATCGCAGTATATCGCTCCACTAACATTCACTTACTCATTTATCTTAATAATATTTTGCTTATTCGAAATACCAAATCATTTAATACGTACGGGTATATTGCTAATCCGTTAATATCGTCCTCGTCACCTAATCTCTCGAGTTTAGACATCGCAATATATCGCTCCACTAACATTCACTTACTCATTTATCTTAATAATATTGCTTATTCAAAAATCCAAATCATTTAATACGTACGGGTATATTGCTAATCCGTTAATATCGTCATCGTCACCTAATCTCTTGAGTTTAGACATCGCAATATATCGCACCACTAACTTACACTTACAGATTTAGCATAATTATATCGATTACTTAGAACCCCCAACTCAAAAGGTTCTTTCTCATCTCTCTGAAATCTAAATAATGTAGACACATGATGAGACAACTATAATCTATTATTTATATAAAGAGGGAGTTTGAAATTGAGAAATCACTTGAGAATTAGTTATTGGTGGCAATTTTGTAATTAACATAAAATAGCATGGTTATATGATTTATAAAAGTTCCACAAATTTAGGCATATTCGTATTTTTTCATTTAACTTCCAAGAAAACTCATAATTGCATTTTAAAATTTATTCTACTTTATATTTTTATTAATTTTTTGTAACATAATTTCATATGTGCGGTAATGAGAGTATAATTTTAAAAAAAAATGAATAAATATTATAATTATAAAAGTACTATAAATTTGTATTATTGGTTTAACTATTATCAAATTACAATACATTAATGATATTGAATGTATAATGATGATAACTTAATACTTTTGATTAAATTGTGTGAGATATGATTGCTAAAAAAAGTAATTTACAGATTTATTCTTTATTATGAGTGAGATATTTGGTTTGTGTTTATAAATATCTACCATAAATATAAATTATTTGTATCCAATATTTACCTTACATATATTTTAATAATAAGGGTATAATAGGCAATCAATATTTTGTAAAACAAGGCTCTTTTATATAATTATAGATTACTAATAACTAGTAAATGATTTGAGCAAAATTTGCCCAAAAATTCTGCATAGACACGGTCGATTTGGGAATCAACCGTGTTCGACACGGTCAAATTTATAGTCAACCGTGTCTCCTTTCTTTGATAGTTGACTTTCGCAGACACTGTTGACTGTTGGGTTTGACCGTGTACCCTTACCGTGTACCCTAACCGTGTCAAAGTCAACGGGAAAAATTGGAAAGTCAACCTTCTAAAATTTCGTTAATGTTGATGTTAATATGTAAATTAATCATCCATTAAACATTAGATACTAACGACACTTCAATTGTATGCCCTTAACAACAACAACGAACCGAAACAAAGTTTAAATCTTTAGATAATGAGGTAGGGGACCATATACATTGTAGAAGTGTTTCATCTTAAGCAGTCTCAATGCATTAGATATATTAGATTACGCTATTTTAATCATTAAAACTCAATGTTTCCGCTATATTTGTTGTTTTGTAATCAACTATGGCATAAAACATTGAGCTCACACTTTAATTACGATTAAATAATGGATTATTGTACAAATTGTTCTTCGTGGCACGGTTGATGTTCACGGAAACACTGTTTGACACGGTCAAACCCAAAAGTCAACAGTGTCTGTGAGAGGAGACATGATTGACTCTTGAATTTGACCGTGTCACACGGTCGAAAGTGAAATCATTGAGAATTTGCAATTATCGAATTAGATTATCGAATGTGCATGAATTGGATTTAGAAAATTTGAGCAAAATTCCAATTTTCTGCATAGACACGGTTGATTTGGAGAATCAACCGTGTTTGACACGGTCAAATTCAAGAGTCAACCGTGTCTCCTCTCTTTGACAGTTTCCTCTCACAGACACTGTTGACTTTTGGGTTTGACCGTGTCAAACAGTGTTTCCATGAAAACCAACCGTGCCACAAATAACAATTTGTACAATAATTCATTATTAAATCGTAGTTAAAGTGTGAACTCAATGTTTTATGCCATAGTTGATTACAAAACAATAAATATAGCGGAAACATTGAGTTTTAATGATTAAAATGGTGTAATCTAATATATCTAATGCATTGAGACTTCTTAAGATGAAACACTTCTACAATGTATATGGTCCCCTACCTCATTATCTAAAGATTCGAACTTCGTTTCGGTTCGTTGTTGTTGTTAAGGGCATACAATTGAAGTATCGTTATTAATTAATGTTTAATGAATGATTAATTTATATATTAACATCAACATTAACGAAATGTTAGAAGGTTGACTTTCCAATTTTTCCCGTTGACTTTGACACGGTTAGGGGACACGGTAAGGGTACACGGTCAAACCCAACAGTCAACAGTGTGTGCGAAAGTCAACTGTCAAAGAGAGGAGACACGGTTGACTCTTGAATTTGACCGTGTCGAACACGGTTGATTCTCCAAATCGACCGTGTCTATGCAAAATTTTTTGACTTTTTTGACTTAATTTTGACTTTTCACGAGTATGGTACACGACATTTATCAATTTAAATCGTGGAAAGTCAACAATCGAGTAGAGGGCATTGACTTTTATACAATTTTGACTTTGTTAACTTTTCGAAATTGCTTTTGACTTTCTCTCATTTTGATTTTACACGGTAAATGTGTTATATTAATCGTGTATACGCGGTTTACTACTTTGCACTAAGTCCCCTTGCACAATCGTTATGCTTACTAGGATGTCTAACTCATTTTCTATTTACAAGTATATCACTAATCCATTAGTATCGTCGTCCTCGTCACCTAATCTCTCGCCATTATTATCGCCCTCATCACATGATCTCTCCAATTCAGACATCGAATATATCGTCACAATATCTTACACATAGAGAATTAGCGTTATAATATCTCTCAATCAAAAAACACAACTCATTTTCTAGTTACCAGCATACCACTAATCCATTAGTATCGCCCTCGTCACATGATCTCTCGAGCTTAGACATCGCAATATATCGCTCCACTAAATTTCACTTACTCATTATCATAATAATATAGCTTATTCGAAAATCCAGATCATTTAATACGTACGGGTATATTGACAATCCGTTAATATTATCCTCGTCACCTAATCTCTCTTTAGACATTAGAATATATCTCCCCACTAACTTTCACTTAATGATTTATCATAATAATATCACTTCATTTGGAAATCCACTTCATTTACTAACCTCACACATTGTTTGACGTCGGATTACATCCCTACTAATTAGCACTATGTTCCCTCACTTAATCATTATGATTACTAGGATGTCCAACTCATTTTCCAAGTGCAAGGATACCTGTTGGTCCCGGTATGTTAATAGGGAAATACGTAGGGGGGGGGGGTGAATACGTATTTCAAGTTTTTCAACTTTTTCCCTTTAACTCAGAGTGACAAGTAAAGAGCTCGCTTGAAACTTAAGACCTAGCTGAAGCTAGATCTACAGTACGTAGCTTGCCTGCTTGACCGAAGTAAGGACTTGATCAAGAGGGAGTCTTTACTCGTATATGCGGAAATTCGGTGAGCTAAAATCTTTTCCTAAGTAATTAAAAATCCAAGTTATGTTTGTTTAGATGCACGTGCAATGGATAATCAAATACAGTAAAGAGTTTATTGTTAGAGAGATGTACGACACAGAGATTTATAGTGGTTCGGAGATAAAGCTCCTACATCCACTTTGTTGCACGACGGCAACTGTTCTCTTCACTCAAGAACTTGAAGATTTCGGGCTCTTCAAAAGCCTGGTCAAGATCGGGCTTCACTTGCCTGGATCCGACGTTAGACGTAGTGATTGCGGGTTCACTACACAAACCTAGACAAGACTGGAAGCTTCACTTGCTTCAGTCAAAACACAGACAGGGAGATTGCGGGCTCTCCTTACAGCCTAGTTTCGATCGAGCTTCACACAAACGATGTAGGTGCAAGCTTGGATCTAAACTCTATGATCGAGACTACTTCAATCGATGAAAGAAGAGTCTTGGATCGAGACAACCTAACGACGACTCAAAAACCTAACAGACAGAGTTTAGGGTTTTTGGTAGACGAACACACTATGAAGAGCTCTTTACAGTAGATGCAAAGTAGGCTAGAGCTCTTCTTCTAAGCATGGATATTTGAAGTGGGCTTAGACTCTAAGTGTGAAGGTTGTGAAGACGAGTTCCAATGAACTAGAAACTCGGAGAACACTTGGTAACAAAGACTCGAAGATTTGCTTAGAAAGCTTGGGAGTGTTTGTTTGCTGTATGCGCTCGAATGCTCAAGTAGTGTTCTACTTCTTCACGTTGTGATCCTTCACTATTTATAGGCGGAGGGTTGGCTAAGATCCGTTGCTTGGTTGGTGGCCTTGTCCCTCCTCCTCTCGACAGTACTTGCACAGGCGGATGCTTTTACAGACGCGTCAGTTTGTCTGTTTGCCAAAAATGGCTAACTTACAAATCTAACAGTAACTGGAGCGAGCCAGTACTGTTGCGGCGCCTTTGTCGGCCTGGCAGTCAACTCCTCTGCTCCTCTCCGCGTTCGACACGTGGAGATCTCGTAATAAATGCGGAGATCTCTGGTTGACTGGAGTTCAAATTTGGAGCGGGAATTGCGCTGTCGCTTTCTGGTAGGTAGTGGCTCGCTTCGCTTTGAAGTTGTAGCGTCCGCTTGTAGTTGAGTCACTTTGTAGTCATTCTGTAGTGAGTCGCTTTGGGAAATAAAGTTCCCTTAGTGACTGCTATAGTTGACTAGCTTTTGACTTTATACTGTAGCGCTTGCTTTGCTTCACTTTGGCTTCGAACTGTAGTGATTGCTTCGCTTCGCTTCGCTTTGGCAGACTCACGTTGAATCTACTGTAGCGCTTGCTTCACTTTGCTTTGCTTTGGCAGACTCACTTTGAATCTACTGTAGCCCTTGCTTCGCTACACTGTTCTTCGGCACGCTTCACTTCATCTTGCTAGATTTGCTTTGCTTCGAAAAACACACTCAAGCGAGTGGCCTTTACTTGAACTTATTGAAGCCTATAATCTAAGCAAACATAAGGAGCCATCCTAACACAGTAGGCTTAGAAAAATTCTAACTTATTGACTACACCAAAAATGGGTCGCTTGGGAACAGAACACTTGGGGTTTTGGGATCAAATCAAAACAATAAATTTATCCCTTATAGGTTCCCCCTTAACATGTTGTTCTTAACAATTCCCAACAATTTCCCCCTTTTTGATGATGCCAAAACCCAAAGATTAAGATTATCGAAATCTAGTCTATCTAACCGTGGAAAGAACTTCAAGCGCCTGCTTCCTTTGCAGCTTCGTTTGAATTATTTTTAAGTTCCTTTCCCCTTTTTTTTCGGTTAGATTTTGTTTGAGTTTGTAGCAAAAAGTAAAGTCATTCACAAAGCAAGTAAATGACGCATTTTGACAGAAATTGAAATTGGATAAATGAACAAGCAGTTCACAAAAATATTAAGGAGCTTGAAACTCAACGGTTTCCTGCAGCCCCTTCCCTGTCATCCTCCTTCTTCTTCTCTTCTTCCTCTTCCTCCAAATCCTTAGCAATCATTTCTTCAGGAATAGTGTATGCACTGAAGACCTTCGCTTCTAATGAGCCAATAGTGTGAATACTTGGCCTCCTCCAAGTCTCCTCAAGTTGGAAGGCTTCATCTACTTCGATGATGCTACGATCTGGGATGCATGTACCGGGTAGGAAGGGCATGGGGAATTCCTTCTTAGCAGGTACCTTGATGATTAGAGGCATGGGCTCTGCAAGCTGTGCAAGTGAGAACACCTTCCGCCTGAACTTCTCATCATAGGCACTAAGAAAGTTGTTGAGAGCGCTGATCTTTGAGCATTCGGTCTGCAGTGGCACTACCTCCCAATGGTAGTATGCTTTGATAAATTTTTCTTTGTAGTGTAGCCACTGCTCAAGTAATTCATCAGGGACGAACTGCTCAATCTCACGGGCATCAAGATGCTCGTTTCTGCGCACAGTCAACTCCTCTTCCGACCGGCTGGCCATCTGTGCCATGACTGCATTGAATTTCTTCCCTGACTCGCCACTCCAGATAGGAAGCTTCTCATTGAGTCGCTTGCGAATGTAGTTCTGTTCCTCCTTGAGGCGGTAGCGGCTAGATTCAATCATTTCTTTTGCAGTTATCTGGCATGTGTCGATCATAGCTTGAGCAAGGCATGCTTCGGACTCTTCTGGCATGAGTGGAACAAAAGCGCTACGAACTAGAGCGGACTGGATGAGTCTCACTTCATTGAAGTGTTCCTCGATCCGGCCGTCTATCACTTGGAGTCGCTTGGCCTTTATTCTCCTCTCCTTCTCAGCTTCATCCCTTCCTTCCTCTCCTCTCTTTCTTCTTCTTTCCTCCTTCTCCGCCCTTGTAGCGACTGCTTCTTTGACCTTTTGGTGCTTAGCCTCGGGGTCATCTCTCTTTGAATCTGGGGCAGCTCGCTTCAATGGTAGCTTCGGTGGTGGGGGAGGCGGCATGTCCACCTTTGAAGTGCTTGAAGGAACGATTGCGGACGAAGTGGCTCCTACGGTAGTTGCAGCGAGCGCGGCAGTTGAAGCGGGCGTGATGGCTGAAGCGGGCGCTTTGGAACCTGAAGCACCTGCACCTGCAACAGTTAGCTTTTTCAACTCAAATTGGCGCTCAATTTCTCGAGCCATGGCCTCGTCCACCTCCACTTGCTTCCGCCTCTCCTCCTTGGTAAGCACCGTGACTGGAGGATGTCGAGCAATGGAAGAGGCAAGCACTTTCTCTCCAAGTGGCTTGCGGGGCTCTTCAGGCTTTTTCAAGAGCTCCTCCTCCGTGAGCTTCACCTTTTCTTTCTTTGCAAGCCTCACTCTTGCTTCATCATCCAGTTCTTCCTCCTCATCTCCGGCACCACTACCTCCTTCAATCATCCTCTCTACTCCAGCACCTCCACTTTCTCCACCTTGTAGCTCCAAGAGATTGGCATTTTTCAGTACATTTCCTTCCCCCTTTTTGGCATCATCACTGCCAGGGGTCGGGACGATTGTTTTCCCATTAAGAGTTTTGCAAAGCTCCTCCACCTTGTTAAGTACTGCTTGGAGCATTTTCTCAGACCTTGTCGCGAAGACTTGCTCTTCCGACAATACAATGCCTGCCGTTTTGATAGAGATTTCTTCCAGCAAGAATTCGCATTGCTTCTCTCTCTCAACAACAGACACCATCATCCTCTCCAACGGTTCCACCGTTCTGAAGCGAGCCTCCAGCTCCGCTTCAACTTCCCTCTTCATATCCTTCTTCTCCTCTTGCAGGTTGAAATACCAGAATTCCTGAGCCGCTTTAAGTTCAGCTTGCATTGTTTCAAGGCTCCTCTCTCTCTGGTTTAGAGAGAGATGGAATTCGGCACCTGCAGCAATCTTCTTAGTGTACGCTTCACCCAGCTCCTTGACCTTTTGCAGTAGTATAGATAATTCAGCATTCTGCAAATCAATAGCCTGCGCACTCCTCCTCCGACTCTCCAGTTCTTTCTTGTCAATGGCACTCTCTTCTTTGACTTCCTTCAATTCAGTTCGAAGTGAGTCAAGAGTCTTTTTGGTACTGATCAGCTCACTTCCCTTCCTGATCAATTCTTCATCTTTCTTTTCAACCGCCTCTTTCAACTTCCTTATTTCCTTCTCCAATTCCTTCTTTTCTTTTCCGATTGAGACCAGTTTGGCATTGATCTCCCTCAAGCGGCTCCTTTCTGCATCAAGCAAGCCCTTGAGTTCGGTGATCGTTTTTGAGTGGTCATCCACCAGCTTCACTTGCTCCTCCAGCGCCTTTTCCTTCTCTTCCAATAACCTTTCCTTTTCTCCTACCTTTCCATCCAGTTCTCTCTTCTTCTTGTCAAAGTCTTCTCGAAGACTCTTGACCTCCTCTGTCTTCTTCTCCATCTCCAACTCCTTTCTGGTGATCTCGCTTTGCAGACTCGAGATCTCCGCCTCCTTAACCTCCACCTCCTCCGCGTGCTCCCTCATCAATTTTCTCTCGTGGATGGTTGGGGTGCGCTCAGGGACTATAGCGTCCGGATAGGCACGCTTCACTTTAGTGTCCAGCTTATCCCAGAAGCTGGTTCCGGTGAGAAATGCATGAAGCCATTCTCACCGATGAAGTCCAGGAGCTTTCCCTCCATCTGGATTAGATCGTCCTTTGAGAAGGCATCTAGGAGTTTAAACACCTAGTAATACTCCGTGCCGCGGTAGGTGACGTATGTCAAGAAGTCGACAACCTTGGTGAAGAAGTCGTCTGACATAGGCACCGAGGGATAGCGGGTTCTGATGGTTTCAGCTGCCTGCTTTCTATCTCTCTTGTATCTTTTGAGAGCATCAACTTGGGTAGGCGTTTTGGAGATTTGAAATTCAGGAATAATGGATGTATGGGCGGTATCGGCTGTTGCTGCCGATGTCGAAGGGGATTGGGATGGTGTGACTTCAGGAGTTTCAGGGATCAAAGTAGGTTCTGTGGTTGGCTGGATTGGCTGGGATTGAAGAGGTTGAAATGTAGTATAGGCAACAGAAGGATCTGTGCTGAGGAATGGGACAGTAGGAATATGGAAAGAAGATGCAGATTCTTCTTCCTGGGGAGAGAGGGGGGTTGTTAGTGTAAGAGGTTGGTGAGTTGATGAGGCTTGTGGTTCTGGGATTTGGGTAATTTGAAGTGGGGGAGTTTGGGCTTTGATTGGTGAAGGCTGGGGTTGAGTCACTTCAACGTCCTCAAGCGGCTTCTCCACCGCCTCGCTTTCTTGGACAAGAGAAACGACTCGCTTCATCTTTTTCTTGCCTCGCTTGGGCGCGGCTCGCTTCCCGGGTGAAGCGACCTGCCTAGCTTGGCTCACTTCAGCTTGCCTTTCGGCAACTGGTCTTGCTACGGGCACTTCAATCTCAAGAAGTCCTAAGTCTATCAGCGTCTTGGTTTTCCTCCATTTGTCATAGAAGATGGATTGTTTGTTGTACACAGCAACGTCGGAATCCGGCCACACTTTGCCCGGAAACTTTTCTTCCAAGACAACAGACAGTCTGGAGAAAAACTTCAGCTTCCCTTTGCGGAGAATCTGATTGGTGTTCCCTGGCACGAACGCAAAATCCTTGGCAGCTTCATGGATTTGGTTGAGAAACCAACCATGCCAGTTAAACTTTGTTCCAGTGAGGCTGTCGACGATAACTGCGGTGGCAATCAGCTTCGTCTCCGAGAGAGTGTCTAGGGTTCCAATGTAGCATGCGACGCTCTTCGAGAAGAGCTCGCATATATGGTTGAAGGGATCCTTTAGGCTTGAACGGATACTGGCCTCCTTAAAATTTGGATCTGCTCCGTCGGCTGCAAATCGGCCATATTGGACTCCGGCCGAAAGTCCCAATTCCAACAGAGTGTCTCCTCCCTCTCTCGGCAAGTTGAACGCACCGACGAGTTCGCTCATATCCACCTCCACCGGCTTTCTTGTCTGTGGATCTGTGAACGAGGATGTATTTTGCTCCTTTTTCAAGTTTAGCAGGAGCTCACCCACCGCCTTGGCCAGAATTTTTGATGGCATTGCTGTTACGAACTTCCATAGACCGGCCGTGGTCACGGCTCTACAGAAGAATCCGTTTGCTTCTACGAGGACAGGGTCGAGATGGGGCTCGACGTTGATGTGCTTGTCAACCTCCGTGAGAAACTCCTCCATCGTCTCAGTATTCTGCTTCTTTCCCATGGTGTAGAACAAGAGATTTCGAACGGAGTTTTATCGGAAAAAAAATGGTTGAGACTCGTGAGTTGCAGATGTTGCAGATCTAAGCACGAGAATGGCAATTTTTGAAGGCTGTGAAAGGTTCTGCAGTTCAGCGAAGTCCCATATATATAGAATTAGGTCTTGGCTGACGTGGCAGGGGTAAGACGGTAATATCGCCGTAAGTCCTGTAGGTAGGCGGCGGACGTGCGGTGATGGATCTGATGTGTCCGGCGTCATCACAGTAAAAGTGAACCGCCACTTACTCGGCGTCTCCACGTGGCCTGCTGTGATTGGTTTGTCTTATACGGCGCTGATCTAACGGCTGTAGATCTGGGACTGTTAAGATTTGACGGCTGGATCTTCTCCGTCTTTTCCCGCTTCGAATTCAAAGTGAGAACCACGCGCCCGATATTTTCGCCGTACGTGAACCTGCATTAAATGCTTGGCAGAATGTGAAATTTGCACTCGAGTGCAGACAGCTCATACTCACTTCGTGCCCGCTCGCTTTGACGTGGGCCGCTAGGCCTTGACTCGCTTGAGAGGCACTCGCTTGAGTGACTGTTCCGCACTCGCTTGCGATGGCTAGCTTTGAGTGACGTAGCACTCGCTTGGCCATCTGAAGCGACTGGAATAAGAAATTGAATTTCTTTGCTTAATTTTAAAAATGTTTCTGACTTACATACTTCGAGGATAAACAAGAGTGTTTTCCTCTTTGTATTTGTGTCAGATTTATTTCATATTTTCCACATAGTGAGTGAATGTTTCTAGCACGCTTCAGCTCACTTAGTGTACTTTAAAATTGAAACGCTTACCAGTCAATCTCACTTTGTAGGAGATTGATACCACTTATTGAAGACATCATTTGATTTGGACTTCAAGTTGTTGAATCCACTTGTTGATGAATGCATTCGCTTTGAAGTTTGTTGATACCTCCTGTAGAATACTTCATCTTCTTGGCATTCATCTTCATGGCATTCATCTTCCTCTACGAATTAGAGAGTCCTCCATCGAAGTGAATGAGGGAGGAAATGAATATAGTACACAAGCTTACTACAACCCAGAGGGGAGCTTCACGTAAGTGTACATATTCACGACGAATGGGGGATGAGTACAAGTCCTTACCTCAGAGCAGAAATGGACAGGATGACAATGAGAATGTTTTGTCAAGACAATCTCGTATTTTACGCAGAAGCATGTCACCAGCCCTGCAACCTTTTGTAGAAAAAGGTAAACCTTCAAACTTCCTCCTACAAGCTACATAATGAACTTGCAATCGACTCGCTTTGACCCAAGCTAGGGCAAATTGAAGCGATGCAGAATTCAAGATAGCAGCATTCTTTGCTCGCTTTGGAAGTAGCTTGCTCCGAGAGTAAGCACTAGTTCCCCCTTAACCAAATACTTAACAATTCCTGTAAGTTGGTAAGGAACTTCTTCCAATACTCCACCTTTCTCCACCTAACTTCAATTTCTTCAAGCGAGTGAGATTTTGAAGTGACTCGCTTGAGTTGGTGAAGATCCGAAGCGAGTGACGCTACGAAAAACTAGCGACCACTCCTTCGTGCATCCTGGATCTAGCACTCTTCACCAGGGTCTAATAACCCTAATTCCATGCATAGCTGATTGAAACGAGACTCAGCTAGAGGCTTGGTGAGGATATCTGCTCGCTGGAGATCGGTATGAATTTTCTCGAGCTTGACATCCTTCTTTTCGACATGATCACGAATGAAGTGATGTCGGAATTCCACGTGCTTGCATCTGGTGTGTAGCACTGGATTTTGCGAGATGCAGATCGCACAGTTGTTGTCGCAGAATATAGGAATTTCATTTGCTTCAACATTGTAGTCCTTCAATTGCTGACGAAGCCATAGAATTTGGGAACAGCAGCTTCCAGCGGCCATATATTCGGCTTCAGTCGTTGAAGTAGCTACACTCGTCTGCTTCTTCGAAAACCATGAGATCAGCTTGCTTCCCAAGAACTGACAAGTGCCCGAAGTTGACTTCCTATCAATTCGGCACCCTCCATAGTCAGCGTCTGAATATCCAGTGAGCTCCAAATTGTCCTCCGTTGGATACCACAGCCCCATATTGACAGTGCCCTTCAAATATCGAAGAATTCTTTTGGCAGCTTCAAGATGGCTGTGCTTGGGGTTGCTTTGGAAGCGAGCACAGACTCCTACTGCAAAAGTTATATCCGGCCTACTTGCAGTGAGATACAGAAGGGATCCGATCAAGGATCGGTAGTCTGTAGCATCCACAGACTTCCCATCTATGTCTGGCTCCATCTTCCAGTTTGTGTTCATCGGAATCTTCACAGCTTTGGCATGCTGAACACCGAACTTGGCAAGCATATCTCGAGTATACTTAGCTTGATTGATGAAGATTCCATCATCCTGCTGCTTCACTTGAAGACCTAGAAAGCAGCTCATCAAGCCAATCATTGACATCTCATATTTGGTCTTCATAAGCTCTCCAAACTTCTCGCTAAGCGACTGGTTTGGTGATCCAAATATGATGTCGTCCACGTAGATCTGAACCCATAGCATATCATCTCCATGATTGATGGTGAATAGGGTTCGATCTATCTTCCCTTTGTGGAAACCATTATCCACTAGGAATTGAGAAAGGGTATCATACCAAGCTCTGGGAGCTTGCTTTAATCCATATAGGGCTTTCTTCAATCGATACACTTTATCTCCTTGCTCGAAACCCGGTGGCTGCTCCACATACACTTCTTCCTTCAATTCACCGTTGAGGAACGCGCTCTTCACATCCATTTGATAGACTTTGAACTTCTTGGCCGCTGCATAGGCCAGAAATAGTCGAATCGCTTCAAGCCGTGCCACTGGAGCGAAGGTCTCATCAAAGTCGATTCCTTCCTCTTGGCAGTAGCCTTTAGCAACGAGACGCGCCTTGTTCCTCACAACGTTGTGGTCCTCGTCCGTCTTGTTCTTGAACACCCACTTGGTGCCAATCACATGCTGAAATTTGGGACGATCCACGAGGTACCATACATCATTTCTGGTGAACTGATTCAGCTCTTCTTGCATGGCAATCACCCAATTTGAATCGGCTAGGGCTTCTTCCACGCATGACGGCTCGATGTTTGAGAGAAAGCAACTGAACATGGCACTTTCTCCAAACACTTGACTCCTGGTCACTACACCCTTGGATGGATCTCCAATGATTTGACTTGGTGAGTGATCCTTGAGCCATGCACGCTTGGATCTGCCAGCTTCATCTCCATCTTCTTCCTGGACACTCGCTTCACCATCTGAAGGGACTGGATTGGGTGCTTGGCCAGCACTCGCTTCAGGAATCTTGGGGGCAGCTTCACCTTCTCCTTTGGGATTTTTCTCGCTTGAATCTTTGATCTCATCATCTTCTTCGAGCATGTCCCAAGTGAGTGAGTTTAAGGGTTCCTTGCATGGATTCTTCTCATTCGCGTTAGCCTGTTCCTGTGAAAGACTTAAAGAAGATTCATCAAATACGACATGGGGTGATTCCTCCACGATTAGCGTTTTACAATTGAACACCCTATAAGCTTTGCTTGATGTAGAATATCCTAAGAATATTCCTTCATCAGCTTTGCTTTCAAAGGCTTTCAACTGTGACTTCCCATTGTCATGGATGAACACCCTACAACCGAAAATATGGAAATAAGATATGTTAGGAATTCTCCCTGTCCATATTTCATATGGTGTTTTGTCGTGCCGTTTGCAGAGAAGCGTTCTATTCTGCGTGTAGCATGCTGTATTGGCAGCTTCAGCCCAATACTTCATCGGAAGCTTCGAGTCTGCAATCATGGTGCGAACGACTTCTTTTATGATTCGATTTCTTCTTTCAGCAACTCCATTCTGCTGAGGTGTGCGTGCTGAAGAGGTCTGATGTGCTATGCCATGCTCCGTGCAGTAAGCTTCAATGGTAGAGTTTAAGAACTCTGTCCCTTTGTCAGAGCGAATGGTCACGATTGCTTGATTCTTCTCCACAGCCAATCGCTTGAGCAGTTGTGGTAGTTTGGTCAGAGTCTCCTTCTTGCTGAAGAGAAATACAACCCAAGTGTAGCGAGAGAAGTCGTCGACTACAACTAGAGTGTACTTCCTTCCATTTACACTGACTGGAGTGACTGGACCAAACAGATCCATGTGAAGCAGCTCGAGCACTCGCTTTGATGAAGCTTCTTCGAGACTGGCGAAGTGCTTCTTCGTCTGCTTCCCTCGTTGGCATGGTGAGCAAGGATGGTCTTTGATGAAGACTTCATTTGGTATGCCTTGCACCAAACCCTTTCGAGCTAAGCGATTGATGGCTTTGAAGTTGAGATGGTTCAAGCGTATGTGCCATAGCCATCCTATTTCTGTAGCACTCCTTGCTACTAAGCATGTCTCCTCTTTGCAGCTATCCCATTGTGCTATATAGACGTTCCTTTGTCTAATTCCAGTGAGCACAATCTGGGATGTGAGCTTACTTTTCACTATGCACTTGTTGGAAATGAATTCCACCTTGTATCCCTTGTCACAGTATTGTGAAATGGATAACAAGTTGTGCTTAAGTCCTTCCACGTAGGAAACTTCTTCAATCGTGAGCTTTCTGACTTTCAGTGCGCCGTACCCTTTGGTGCTTCCTCGAGAATTATCACCAAAAGTGACGTGTGGACCCTTCTTTTCTAAGTAGTTTTGAAGTAGAGCTTTCATGCCGGTCATGTGTCTTGAGCATCCACTGTCCAAGTACCATACTTGTTGACCCTCACTTGGCATGGGATCCACGGCGCTCACCTGCAATTAGACAGATTTTGGTACCCAAATCAGTTTGGGTCCTTGCAGGTTAGTTCCCTTAGGTACCCACACTTGCTTCACTCTCTTTTGAGATGAAGTTTGTGTCTTGGGTTTCTCGACCTTTGAAAACTTGGTGTTCTGCTTTGAAGCAGCTTCACACGTGCAACAGTGTGTGCAAGAGGGGTAGCGGCTCGCTTCAGTCCTACCTATGCTCTTCCCACTTTGCTTATATCCTGAAGCGACTCGCTTCGGATTAGTTATGGGTTTAGAGACTGACTTAGGATTTCTAGATTGTCGAAGCGGCTCGCTAAGTTTTCTCGAAGCGGTCCAACTAGGGTTTTGACCCCGACTCGCTTGAGTTACCTTGGGAGTTCGAAGCGACCTTCTTGGTGCTTCAAATTCTTCCCCCTCAACGTTAGTCCGGTTGGACCATCTCCAGTCCGGATAACGTGACACATAGACATTACTCCTTTTCCTGAAAGGGAGATCCTTTGTCTCTCGTGTCTTGGCTTGAGACTTAGAAGCTTCAACATTTTTCCCATTACCCTTTGATTGGTAAGCTTTAGCAGTTTGAGTGCTAGGGATTGTTGAATTTTGCTTGCCCTTAGTTTCCGCCCTTAAAGATATAGAGATCTTCATTGGCTTCCTTTTAGGGTTCTCAGCCACTTTGCCTTTGTCTTTGTTAGTGGTCGCTTTGAATGCAGTGGGCATTTCCAAAGTGACTGATGGTGTGGTGTTTGAAGCACCAACAAAGACAGTAGGCTTGGAAGGTCCACCCTCATATCCGAGTCCTCCCTTTCTACCAAAAGGTAGAAGTGAGCTCTCTAGTGCCTGCCTAGCATATGAGGCTTTGTTCAAGTTGGCAACTAGCGCGGATTGGGTTTCATACCTTCCTTGCAAGTCTTGATGTCTAGCGAAGAGATCCTCGAACTTACTAGTCATAGCCCTTAGATTAAGTTTGACTTGGTCAAGCTCAGTGGCTAGCTTTCGGTTCTCCTTCTCGCTTTGAGACATGGCTTGCTTCAACACTTCGTGGTCGCTTGACAGTTTAATGTGCTTGTCAAGCAACTCACTCCATGTCGAGGAAGTAGCTTCCTCTGGGTGAGTGTGTGTGAGTGTAATTGAACTAGGTGAGGGATAGATAAATACCTCTCCGGTCTCTTCGTCGGTGAGCACCATGAGTCCAAGATCCTCACCCTCACTGGAGTTGGGATCTGTGAATGCATCGGAGTCGCTTGCTGGATCTTCAGTTGAAGCGACCGGCACTTCACTCGCTACGAGCGCTCGCCTGGGAGCATTCCTCTTTGCTTTCAGTTCCTCTCGCTCCTTCGCACTCAGCTTTGGGCAATCGGATTTGTAGTGACCCATCTTGTGGCAGTGATAGCACTCCACTTCCATCATGTCCCTTGAGATCGGCTTGGTCGTCTCTTCTCTCTTCCCTTTTCCTTCTCGAGCATCAGTGCTCCTCCCCTTGTACTGCTTGTAGAATCTTTTGTATTTGCCTACTCGAGAGTTCATCTTGTTGAAGTTCTTTGATAAGAACGCAACATGTTCTTCCAGCTCTTCCCTCGTCATCTTGGCTAGCGACTGGTCACTTGGCCCTTCAGCAGCTTTGAACGCTACACCTTTTGATGTCGTGGGAGCTTCATCCTCTTCGTCGAGATTCATTCGATTCAGATCGAATTCATGAGCTTTGAGTTCGGAGAACTGAATCTCCGGTGTGAGCTTTGAAAGATCCTTGGTAGCTAGGTACAGCTCCTTCGTTGTCTGCCACTTCCTTGTGAGAGCTCGGACAATCTTCAGGTTGACTTCCTTATCTGTGAGTTCTTTCCCAAGTGAGTTGAGAGTTGCAATGATGTTTGTAACTCTCAGCTCGAAGGCGTCGATGGACTCTCCTGGCTTCATTATCAGACTTTCAAACTCCCGCATCTGAACGGCAAGCTTGTTTTCTTTGATTTTGTCTGTGCCTTGAGAAATGAGGGCTAGGGTTTCCCACATTTCTTTCGCCGTTGCGCACTTCCTTATCAGTGGTAGATAGGCGTCCGACACGGTTCTCTGCATCGTGTGGCGTGCAATCTTGTCGAGGTTGGCGACTTTGAAGTTATTCGGAGTGTACTCATCTTTGTCCTTTTCTACGTACGTTTGTCGAACATGAGCTTCGCGTCCTTCAGCAGCTGGGACGTTCACAGATATGGCTTTTTTGATTTCGATTGGTCCGTCCTCTATGACTTCCCACATCCGGTCATGGATGGAGCATAGGAAGCTCTCGACTCAGAAACTCCATATCTCGTATCCTTCGATCGAGAACTGTGGAAGATTTGATGCGTTGTATGTAGACATAGCAAACTATCAGCAGTAAATGCAATATGCGTGGGTGAGGTTTTGATGCACTTAGGAAAACAGGATCCGGTTCAGTGAGACAACGTGAAGCGAGTGGGGGCTCGCTTCAGGTATGCAAAGCAGAGGCTCGAAAGAACCGCTGCTCTGATACCACTTGTTGGTCCCAGTATGTTAATAGGGAAATACGTAGAGGGGGGGGGGGGGGGGGGTGAATACGTATTTCAAGTTTTTCAACTTTTTCCCTTTAACTCAGAGTGACAAGTAAAGAGCTCGCTTGAAACTTAAGACCTAGCTGAAGCTAGATCTACAGTACGTAGCTTGCCTGATTGACCGAAGTAAGGACTTGATCAAGAGGGAGTCTTTACTCGTATATGCGGAAATTCGGTGAGCTAAAATCTTTTCCTAAGTAATTAAAAATATAAGTTATGTTTGTTTAGATGCACGTGCAATGGATAATCAAATACAGTAAAGAGTTTAGGGTTAGAGAGATGTACGACACAGAGATTTATAGTGGTTCGGAGATAAAGCTCCTACTTCCACTTTGTTGCACGACGGCAACTGTTCTCTTCACTCAAGAACTTGAAGATTTCGGGCTCTTCAAAAGCCTGGTCAAGATCGGGCTTCACTTGCCTGGATCCGACGTTAGACGTAGTGATTGCGGGTTCACTACACAAACCTAGACAAGACTGGAAGCTTCACTTGCTTTAGTCAAAACACAGACAGGGAGATTGCGGGCTCTCCTTACATCCTAGTTTCGATCGAGCTTCACACAAACGATGTAGGTGCAAGCTTGGATCTAAACTCTATGATCGAGACTACTTCAATCGATGAAAGAAGAGTCTTGGATCGAGACAACCTAACGACGACTCAAAAACCTAACAGACAGAGTTTAGGGTTTTTGGTAGACGAACACACTATGAAGAGCTCTTTACAGTAGATGCAAAGTAGGCTAGAGCTCTTCTTCTAAGCTTGGATATTTGAAGTGGGCTTAGACTCTAAGTGTGAAGGTTGTGAAGACGAGTTCCAATGAACTGGAAACTCGGAGAACACTTGGTAACAAAGACTCGAAGATTTGCTTAGAAAGCTTGGGAGTGTTTGTTTGCTGTATGCGCTCGAATGCTCAAGTAGTATTTTACTTCTTCACGCTGTGATCCTTCACTATTTATAGGCGGAGGGTTGGCTGAGATCCGTTGCTTGGTTGGTGGCCTTGTCCCTCCTCCTCTCGACAGTACTTGCGCAGGCGGATGCTTTTACAGACGCGTCAGTTTGTCTGTTTGCCAAAAATGGCTAACTTACAAATCTAACAGTAACTGGAGCGAGCCAGTACTGTTGCGGCGCCTTTGTCGGCCTGGCAGTCAACTCCTCTGCTCCTCTCCGCGTTCGACACGTGGAGATCTCGTAATAAATGCGGAGATCTCTGGTTGACTGGAGTTCAAATTTGGAGCGGGAATTGCGCTGTCTCTTTCTGGTAGGTAGTGGCTCGCTTCGCTTTGAAGTTGTAGCGTCCGCTTGTAGTTGAGTCACTTTGTAGTCATTCTGTAGTGAGTCGCTTTGGGAAATAAAGTTCCCTTAGTGACTGCTATAGTTGACTAGCTTTTGACTTTATACTGTAGCGCTTACTTTGCTTCACTTTGGCTTCGAACTGTAGTGATTGCTTTGCTTCGCTTCGCTTTGGCAGACTCACTTTGAATCTACTGTAGCGCTTGCTTCACTTCGCTTTGCTTTGGCAGACTCACTTTGAATCTACTGTAGCCCTTGCTTCGCTACACTGTTCTTCGGCACGCTTCACTTCATCTTGCTAGATTTGCTTCGCTTCGAAAAACACACTCAAGCGAGCGGCCTTTACTTGAACTTATTGAAGCCTATAATCTAAGCAAACATAAGGAGCCATCCTAACACAGTAGGCTTAGAAAAATTCTAACTTATTGACTACACCAAAAATGGGTCGCTTGGGAACAGAACACTTGGGGTTTTGGGATCAAATCAAAACAATAAAATTATCCCTTATAGGTTCCCCCTTAACATGTTGTTCTTAACAATTCCCAACAATACCACTAATACATTAGTATCGACTTCGTCACTTAATTTCTCGAGTTTAGATATCGCAATATATCGCTCCACTAAATTTCACTTACTCATTTATCATAATAAAATCACTTATTCGGAAATCCAATTCGTACACGGGTATATTGCTAATCTGTTAATATCATCCTCGTCACCTAATCTCTCGAGTTTAGACATCGCAATATATCGCACCACTAACTTAGACTTAGAGATTTAGCATAATAATATCGCTTACTTAGAACTCAAACTCGTTTTCTAGTTACAAGTATATCACTAATACATTAGTATTGTCCTCGTCACATAATTTCTCCCCTTTAGACATCGGAATATATCGCACCCCTAACACTAAGAGATTTAGCATAATTATATCGCTTACTTAGAACCCCCAACTCGAAAGGTTCTTTCTCATCTCTCCGAAATCTGAATAACGTAGACACATGAGACAACTATAATATTTTTTGAATGCAACAAAAAGTGTGCAAAAGATAACCATTCCTCCTTTCACATTCTATAAGCAATTGTGGGAAAATGAAGCAAGCTTTTTGTTGTTTAAACAAAAATTTAACAACAATAGACAAAATGTGACATTTCACAAATATCAGAGTATAAAACATGTCAGTTTGAATAATGATCTATGATTTATCTCTCCTATTTTTATTTCTTCTTGTTCATGTCCTTCTCCTTTTATTTTTTCTTCACAACCTGCACAAATAAAATAATCCAAGAGGTCAACAAACTAGAAGACTCGAAAAACTAACATGAAAAGGTGAACTGAAGTCACTTTCACCTCTTGATACTAAAATGACCAAGTTAACAAGCAAGAGAAATAGAAGAATTCTTAGATTATAGGGTACCTTGGACGTCACAAAAACAACCACACGACAAGCAGCAAATATGGCATTAGAACTCCTCTGATTTGTGCGATTGGAGAAGATCTGAAATAACAATGATCTAGGTAAGGACATCAATTACAAACTTGCATGAGCAGGATAAACTCCACAAACCATATTAATCACTATACATGGGTAACAATTTAAAGTAAAATGAGATATGTAAAGTCATCAGTTGAAGTTACCTGATTGCTTTCGAGTAGTTCGAGTTTTCCTTCCTATAAGTTGAGCGGGTAGGAATTCAGTACATAACTCGTCCATTCAACTTTAGCTTAAGAGTTAAAGTGAAGTACTTAAGAAAATACAATGACTTACCAGGCCAGCTACCATTTCATGGATCAAGCTGATGTCACACCCTATCTTGTTAAGATCAGATCTCACATCACTAACCTGCAGTATCGAGAAAGTATTAGATTATCTTCATCATGGAACCAACTGGCCTAAAAACACAGTCAAGAAAGTATATACCCCATCTACCATGAAGAAGTAACATTCCCATTAACATAACCAAATCCCCTGAACCAAGCAATGTCTTTCAGATTGATATTGGCAGAGGTTGCTGAAGAACCTTCCATTAGAGTTAGAGCCATGAAATTACTCTCCAAATCCATCACCAATTTTTCATGGAATATTTTCAGGGAATAATTCAAAATATTAGGTGAAAGGAAGGTGGTGGCAACAACTTAGGCCAATATTACCTATTCATGGTTATTTGGCCATTTAGAAAGAATAAAACGCTTGTCTCCCCTTAATTTGTATAAACTATCATACCATAAAGATAACCCATTCTTAAAAGGATATTAGTAATATTTAACCCCCGTCTCAAAATGTTTAGAAGAAGACACGTAAGAAACATCAAAACTTTAAATTGATTTTAAAAACTAACAAGTTTTGATCTCACAGAAGTCAATAATCATCCATGTAGCTTCCCTTCATATCCTAAAGGGAGTACAATACTCAGCTTCTTCATCGATGCAAAAGCATCAACTATGAACTATTCAACTTAAAAAAGCATACAAGTTCATCAAATTCTCTAAAATCTCCCAATTGTAAACTATATCTGATCTTTCTACCAAATAACCCGGAATCGGCCCATATCGAATCGGCACCACCGAACAGAGTTCAGATACGTGCCCAAGCACAATCTAAGTTCAACGCTGCAATACAATGCGGTGTTCCCAGAAACCCCCAATTTTCTACCATATATCCAAAATTCAAATACTCCACAGCAATTCAATAACTCAATCAACGAAACTCAAACCATTCACAGCCCGCACAAAACTAGCATACAATCATAACAGTAGCACGAATTAACAGATATCACATTAATATTAGGACAACAAGTACGGATCAGAACAATTTCCAGTACTGAACTCGAAAAATCTGCAACAAACCTTATCAAAAATCGCATTACCTTAGTTCAAGTGCCTGCAGAAAGCTCTCGGAATCAGGTTCGGTGTGAAATTAGCTACAATCGCAAAGAACAACAAAAAATTTGGTCAGATCAGGGTCAGTGCAGTGGCTGCTGAAATGAGGGGGTTTTAGAGAGAAATTGGGGGAGAATTTTGTGGAATGAATTGGGGCAAGGAATCTGGTGAGAGAATTTTACTTGCTATTTACATTGACTTCTGGTTTTGGGGGTGGAAGAGGAAGACAACTAACTACTGTACTAATCAATAGTCATTCATTTGGATTTCACTCTCAACCAAATTTTCATCAGCCTCTATGGTCCTGAAAGTAAACTTACATGACTTCTCCAACGGCGAGCTCCAGGCGACGAAGGAGCCACGGCGAGGCGCCTCGGCACTGGAAACCCACCAACGGTGGTGGCAGCTCTTAGCAGCGACTCCACCGCCACCGGGACCCGGCAATGACAGAGAGAGTTAATGAGAGATGAAGAGGGGAAAACGACATCGACGGCGGCACTCCGGCACCTGTACGACACCCTATAACGGTGCTGACGGGATTGCAACGGTGGTGAAGCTGTGGCCGATGTGCGAGGAAGAAGAAGATGGAGGGGGCTATGAATTATTTTAGATCTGAAAGTTTTAATCGGTTTGCCTAGGTATACCGATAGAAATTATCACTTGACGGAGGAAAAACTCATTTAACGGAAAGAGTATAAAAAAACCGGACCACCGCTTAATTTCCGGTCCGAAGTTTATTGAATTTTTTATTGTCCGCCGATAAAAATGGACACGTGTCGCATCCCTATGGTGAGTGAAGTTTGCGCCCAACTCTCCTAATAATTCTCGTGGTAGTGAGGGGTGAAAGCATATTGTTAGAATGATGGTCGGATGGCGACGGTTTCGAGCGGTGCTAGCCTTTTAACGGAGGAGGGTATTTGGGGAGAGGGGTATACGGGGTGGAGAGAGATGCGGTGGTGGAGAGTGATGATTCAAAGCTATGAGTTTTTAATTTGAAGGTTTTTTTAATCTATATATTATTACTAAAACAAAATAGTCTTGCCTAATTTTCCCGCCTAAAACTTGCATTAATTCTACTATGTTATGTTTCATGTCCATTAATCTTCCAATACACTAATATGTGCAATATCACTGTAATAGCCGCAGTTTTATTTAGGGAGTAAATAAAAATTCGGCATTATTTTTATGTTTAGAGTGTTATTAGTAGTATTAGTATAACAAATATTAAAATACAACTATTAGTAGTGCTACATGTGGTAATTAAAACTTTCCCAAATAAAAGTCGAACCATTTAAAGAAGGGCCCGATAAAATACACAACGATTAATTATTATTGTTATTCAAGGGGCCGAGGCCCACTTAAAGACCGAAGGCCCAATTCAAGATTTATTACACGAATTATTTCGGCCCAATAAGAAAAGTCACGTCAACTGAATTAAAGCAATGAAGAATAAAGGCCCGATAGAATGAATCGAATATTATATTTAAGGGCCGAGGCCCACCTAGCTTTTACGAAGCCCACATCACGAATATTAGCTCGATTATTGGCCCAAGAAAGAAACCAATTTCAGATTAAATGTCCGCCAACAATAATATAAAAGGAGGCCCAAAACCAACATCTTAAGCCCATGATAATTCCATGTATATATATATATATATATATATATATATATATATATATATATATATATATATATATATATATATATAGCGGAGAGATCACATACAAAAGACAGGTTCTGTAAGAAATGAGAAATGATCTGGACCATTGATCTGTGTGATCTACGGTGTAGACTAACAGGTGCATTATGATTTTACTAAAATGCATTATGATTGTATAGATAATGCATTATAATGCATTGTGCATTATAATTATGTGCATCATGCATTATAATTATATGCATAAAATGCATCATTTTTTATTTTTTACGATAATCCTATTTTGTACAGGATCTCACCCCTATATATATATATTCAGTTTCTGTTATAAGTATATTTTTTCCTTTATTAATTTTTTCTTCTAATAAATTATACTTAAATTTTAATTGTTGTATTTGTTGTTCTAGAAGTTTAATAGCTAACTCATGTTTATCTATTCATGTTTATCTATTCTTTCTTTATAAAAATTTAAATTTTTATCTTGTTCTAATATATTTGACGTTCTTCCTTTTAGTTCAGTATTAATTTTGAATTTTTCTTGTATACATAAAAAACATATTTCTTTAAAATATTTATTACATTGATATCTTTTATCAATGGCTGGGAATAATTTACAAATAAAACAGCTAACATGATTATTTCCTTTAAATCTTATCCAATCATGTTGACACTCTATTTCTATATTCATATATGTGTAAATTATTTGTGATTTTTCTTCTTCACTGTATATACTATATACTGAATTATTATCTGAATCAGTTTTAATTTCTTCTATTTCAAAATCTCCTATTTGTTCTACTAAATTATTTCTTTCTCTTTCTCTATTTCTATTATCTTTATTTTTATCAGGACATCTATTAGCTAAATGTCTTGAATCTCCGCAAATAAAACATTTACAATTTCTATTTTGTGGTTTTCTAACATATTTATTTTTATCATAATTTTTATTTCTATCAAAACTAGTACTCTTTCTGATTTTTTTATATTTTTTAGGTTTTTCATAATATTCATATGCCTGTGGTGTATAAATTGTTGTTTTACAGAAAGCCCATGCTTGGCTTTTAATTTGTTCTTGCATTACAGCTTCTTTACATTTTTCTTCTAATTTATGAAAAACAAAAGATACTCTTGGTCCTATTCCTAAATTTGTAGGTTTTGGATCAAGTTTTTTCCATTCTTCATGTAGACTTTTTCCTAAATCTCCTAGTAATTTTATAAAATATTTATCACATAATTCATCTTCCATGGCTCTTCCAGTTTGTGATATTATTCTAGTAAAATCTGTACTAAATTCTCTGATATATTTAAAATGTGAAATACTTAATTGTTCTAAATTTCTAATTGCAGTATCTTGTATAAAAGTATTTTCTTTTGTAGGATCAACTCCTAATAATAATATTCTAATTTGACTTGTAAAATTATAAGGGTTTTCTCCTAAAGATTTAATTTGATTTATTTGTTCAGGAGATTGATTCTTTTTACTTTGCCATAATCCTAAGGCAATTGGTCTATATATATAATAATGAGAATAAATAAAAAGAAAAATAAAAGAAAAGAAAAGAAGGGGAAGGGAAGAAGCGGCAGATTGGCGCAATACAGTAGGCGCCCATGTTTTTCCCAACACAAATCTGGGATTTATATTTTTTTTACTAATTCTACTTAAGTACAATTAGAGAACTACAAACACTACAATTAAACACAATTAGAAGAGGATTGCTTGAACAATTAAAACCCCATCATCCCTTTTATGAAGCAGCCGAGCATGCAGCCCCCTTTACCTTCTCCTTCACTCCACCACCTACAAAATTCATTTTGAATAGACACCCCACCAATGCATGTCCTCCACCACCCTCCCTTGCAATGCTTGAAGCCCAAGACTCTCCTCACAAGAGTAACCATTTTCCCTACACAACACACACACACATCATTCGATCAACATTCATACAAGAGAGAGAGAGAGAGAGAGAGAGAGAGAGAGAGAGAGAGAGAGAGAGAGAGTCTAGAACAAGTAAAGAGAACATGAGAGGGGGGGGGCGATTTTCCAGCCAAGGGAGTAGCCGGAAAACAGCCCGACAACAGCCCATCGAGCACCGAATTCCTGCAAAATTTCTCTAGGTAACCCTCTAATCCTTCCTCCTTCAAAGACCTAGCTTGCATGCACTAACTAGAGCTTAAACCACTACCTATAGGAGAGGAAACGAGAAGAGAAGGAGGTTAACAATGCAAGATCTAAAGAGGGCAGCCTTGTTTAAAGGCTTGGAGTTCGTTTATCGATTCCCGATGGTAAGTAAGAGCCCCTACCCTTTCAATAGAATGATTATCTAAGCTAGAGATGCATAGAAACTAAATGCATGCCTCTAGGTAGCAAGCAATCGACTTTGGGGAAGGAAACGAAGGAGAAAGAATCACACGAAGGGTATTACGAGGAGGGGACAGCCCCTATACAAGCCCAAGAATCTCATGTTTCGACTTGTTTCGAACCAAGTAAGTACCCCACACCCTTCTTAAGGTTTAAGAGAAACATGAGCATGAATTTCCTCCTTAAAAATGACACAAGAACTCATGTAGAGGCTGCCCTAAGCATGAAAACCCCCAAGCATGTTATGAGCAATGTTTAAAGGCCTAAAACCAAACTCAAGCAACATAACAATATCTCACAAGCAATGCATGTACAAAGAGCTCAAAAATCTGCCCTAATGTGGAAGATCCTAAAGCATGTTAGGGCTAGCTTGATAGCCTTGTTAAGATATAGCAAGTTAGGATAAAAATTAACAACCAAGTCAAGATAAATTGTAACAAGGGATTATAAACTCATGTTTGGTAGACAACACAATATATCTATAAAAAACTTGTGGTATTTGGTAGTAATTATTATTATCAAAGATAAATCAATCAAATGACAAAATTATTCTTCTGAAATTAGGGTTTGGAATTGGGACTAGAAGGGGACAAACAAATTTTGACTATGAGGAAGTGAATTGGGGATCTGAGAGTAGGAATGAGGGGACGAAGGATTAATTGAGGGTAAGGGATTTAAAGTTTGAGAAGGCGGTGACAAATTTGGGGACGTGAGAAGGAGGCGCCGGCGAGGAACTTGAAGAGAGGTTGACGATGCGATTCCGCGAGACAGCGCTGAAGTAGGCGTTCATCAAGCAGGTGGGCAACGACGAGGAAGAGGTTAACGACGAGGCGGCGGCGCGGCAGAGATGAAGAAGGCTTCTCGGTGTTGGGTGGTTGTCTTGAGAGAGAGGACTTGGTGAGGAAGATGAATGCGGATTCAAAATTTTGGATTATGGTTGCATCACCGTCGCCGACGACTGTGCAGTGGAAGATGGTGAAGTTGTTGAGAGAGGCTGAGGTGTGGTTGTTGCTGAGGGAGATAAACTCATGGAAGATGACGACGATTTGAGTGGGGTAATTTTGGAAAAATAATAAAGTCTTGGAGTAGTGTTCTGCTCTTCTCCGTCTTTGGCCTTCACTATTTATAGAGGGAGATCTGGACAGGAGCCGTTGTTGGTTGGTGGTTTTGTCCCTCCTCTCTCGACAGTACTTGCCTTGACCTGCAGCTTTTTAGACGCGCCAATTTGTCTCTTTGCCGAAAATGGCTAAGAGACAATTTTAACAGTAATTGGAGTGCCCAGTACTGTTGCGGAGTCCTTGTTGGCCTGGCAGTCAACTCAGATGCTCCATTCTCCTTTCGCCACGTGGAGATACGCAATTAATGCATCGATCTGCACTTGACTGGAGTTTGAACTTTTAGTTTGAATCGGAGCGGGAATTGTGCTGTCGCTTTCATGCTAGGTAGTGGCTCACTTCACTTCAGATTAGGAGCGTCCACTTTGAGTGAGTCGCTTCAAGTCATACTGTAGCGTTCGCTTGGAAACAAATTTCCTAAGCGTCCTGCTTTAGTAATCGTTGACTCGCTTTAACTTTTACTGTAGCGCTCGCTTTGCTTCGCTTCAGCAAACTTGCTTTGATTCTACTGTAGCGTTCGCTTCGCTTCACCTCGTTACTCTTCAGCTCGCTTCGCCTCGCTTCGGTAGACTTGCTTCGCTTCAAAAACACACTCAAGTGAGTGGCCTTCACTTGAAAATCTAGCAGTCTAAAACCTAAGCGTCTAAAGCATAAAATCAAGCCTTCCTAACATTATAGGCTTAGAAAAATTCTGAGCTATCTAGATCAAAATAGGGTTGCTTGGGAATAGGATACATAGAGGGTTTTGGGATCGAATCAAAACATATGGTCTTTATTTTAAAGCGTCCCATTAAGTTCCCCCTTAACAAGTGATCCTTAACAATTCCCAACCCAAATGTTTGAAGATTTTAGAGCATTAGTTCCAGATGCCTTTAAAATGAGGCTTAAACAGATGTTGTTTGTTTCTGACAGATCTTTTATGATTAGGAGTCATTTGTACAAGCCTTTATAGATATTGTCTGCTTATGCAAGGCTTAAGGGGTGGCACTTGCTTGTATAAGGCTGGAATGGATGGCGCGTATCTTCACAGGGCTTAATGTATAGTGTCTGTTTTAATAGGGCTTAATGTATGGCGCCTATTTTCATAGGACATAAAGTATGATTCCTATTTTCATAGGGCTTAATGTTTGATGCCTAACTATGTAGGGCTTTTTGAGGGTTCTGCCTACTGTGTAGGGCTTATGAGGTTTATGCCTATTAAATAGGGCTTTTGAGGGTTCTGCCTACTGTGTAGGGCTTATGAGGTTTTATGCCTATTATATAGGGCTTTTGAGGGTTCTACCTACTGTGTAGGGCTTACGAGAATGTTGCCTATTAGATAGGGATTTTTTAGGGGGTTCTGCCTTCAAATGTGGGGCCCCCTCATCAGGGTGAGGGGGGTGACCTCGTCATTTGCAACTCTCTGTTTTCAGCGTTTTTACTCTATGTGTTTTCGGTTCATGGTAATACAAGGGCCTACGACTGGATCTGAGTCGCAGTGTTTCCTCTGTAACTACCAATCCCTCATAACCCATGAGCTAATTTTATGTTTTGCAATTTTCAATAGAACTTTAACTCACCAATTATCAGAGATGAGTTGAATACACTTCAAGATTATTCGACTTTCGTCCAAATTCTTCACAACCTTCGGACTAAACACAGAAGATAGTTCAGTTATCACAATTTATATTACGAGTTGAAAATAATCTTAAGATCGCCTCCGATTTCGCGGCTCAACATCATGAAAGACTCAGCTGAAATTAATTTGCCGTATTCATATCCCAGTTTTCCCTGAAGACCACTTAACTAACACCGGATACACATTCATTATGACATCCTTCTCTCGGGTGGCTTTTATACAAGGAAATAACAGAGAACATTCATAAAAATATTACCACAACCAGCTAGAATTCCAGTAATACCAAAGAGATTAACGTCTCAGACTCAAAAGCTTCAGCAGGGTTACAAATAACAAGTTAAAAATCCGCTTATAGGAAAGGAAAATCAACGTCTTAAACTTAAAGATTCCCACAGACGACGCCAGTTGATAGATCCGGGTTGAAGATCTACAACAATTATAGGATTATTCATCGTATATGCAAGGAGTATTCACATATAAAGGACTACAAACAGCAATAGGTAAGAGATTCATGCGATTCATTAACCTGAGCAACTCATTTTCTACATAGCATCTTTCCTTAGATATAAAAGAGAAGATCGAGCTAAGTAGTAAGCAAAGGGTGTTTTTAACCATAACATTAGTTAAATCCAGTGAGCGTAAAGCTCGTTTGGGCAGAAAAACAAGGGAGAAAGGAGAGGACGAAGTAGAGAAAGCAAGGTGCCTTCATGCTTCGTCCTTCATCAGCGATGAGAATTATACCTTCGGCTTAGGATGTGGGAGTGCCCTCATTACCAATGAGAATGTAGATAAAAGTGATGAGGTAAGAGAATCCTTGAAGAAGGACTCCGGTTGCTCTAACTTGCAAGAGTGCAAAACAGAGTATGAATGGAATAGAGTGTGTGTGAAAGATTATCTCCCCGGAAAGGGTTAGATCATCCGATATTTATAGGTATTGAAAGGACAAAAAGGTGAATGCTCGTGCCAGGGGAGGACAAGAGAGGAATTTCTAAGGAGGCAAGATTCCCTTCATCATCAATTTAGTGGTTCTCACCCTAAGGTATGTAGAGTCATGCGGATTGCGTGTTTGGCAGATCCTTGAGTCCCAGCAGATGCCAGCAAGACCGAGACAGCTTCTGCTAAGCCAGGGTCTGCCTAGAAACTTATAGCCTCTGTGCGGGCCTAGACATCTGTACCGAGCAGGTCATCTGAGGCTCTTGGAAGGATGGTCTAGTCAGCACTGAAGAACGCCACGTGGCAAGGCTGATATTAGTCCCTATCACAATGCATGGCTACTGCAGTATCTGTTGGGAATTGTTAAGGATTCTTGTGTTAAGGGGGAACTTAACGGGATGCTTAAATGAAATGTGTTTTATATTTTGATTAGATCCCAAAACCCTCTATGTGAAGAATCTTATTCCTAAGTGACCCTATTTTGATTAGATAGGTTAGAATTTTTCAAGCCTATTAATGTTAGGAAGGCCTAACTTTTAGCTTTAGTCGCTTTAGATAGACTGCAGGATTTTCAAGCGAAGCGAGAAGACCACTCGCTTGAGTGTGTTTCC
The DNA here is from genome assembly GCA_029379335.1 of Thymus mandschuricus. Lineage (NCBI taxonomy): Eukaryota > Viridiplantae > Streptophyta > Magnoliopsida > Lamiales > Lamiaceae > Thymus > Thymus mandschuricus. The sequence goes on from CM057071.1 coordinate 11,290,547, forward strand.
AAGCGAAGCGAATCTACTGGGCGAAGCGAAGCAAGCGCTACAACAAAGTCAAAACGAGTCAATCTGACTACGCTAAAGCGGACGCTCAAGAACTAAAGCGAAGCGAGCCACTTCCTAATTGAAAGCGACAGTTCAAGTTTCCCGCCCCGTTCAAACTCAAGTAAAGTGAAGATCGAAGTATTAATTGCGGATCTCCACGTGGCACAAGAAGAATGGAGCACGGGAGTTGACCGACAGACAAGCAAAGCCGCCACTACAGTACTAGGTGCTCCAGTTACTGTTGAACTTGGCTCTTAGCCATTTTCGGAAAGAAGACAAGCGTGCGTCTGAAAAGCTGTAGGTCAAAGGCAAATACTGTCGAGTGTGGAGGGACAAAGCCACCTGTTGGAATTTGGCTTTGACCAAATAAATGAATAATGATTTATATTTAATTTATTAAATTAAATGATAAATTATTAATCTACTCCGAGAGTAGATTAACGTGGTATATTGATATGCTCAAATCCGAATTCCGGTGAGTGAGATATAATATATCAAAGTTGAGAGTTGGTGGAATTATTACAAGGTGGATTAACTCTTGTAATAACTTTGTCCCACATTGATTAAAGAACATTAATTAGTTGTGTATTTAACTAACTATACTAATGGGCTAATTAATCAAGTGGGCCAAGTGGAAAGAGACGGGCTCTCGCGCGCACGCGTGTGTGTGCGCGCGCCGCCGCCGCCGCCGTCCGTCCGTCCGGCCGGCCGGCCGGCCGGCCGGGCCGGGCTCGGGCTCGGGCTCGGGCTCGTGGCTCGGGGCCGGGGCCGTGGCCGTGGACTTGGACTTGGATCTTGGCAATTGGTCCTTTGGGTGGTCCTTTGGGCTGTTCCTTGGGCTTGTGAGTGGGCTTGGGCTTGGGCCTCCATGTATTATCTTTTTGGGCCAGAAAAGCAAATGTGATTGGGCCTAGATTCAGGCCCAATACGAATAAGCCCAGCCCGCAAGATCTGTCCAGATTCGTTGATCTGGTTCGTCCAGGTTCAATGAACCGAATTCAAACGTTTAAACGTTTGTAACTCTCGTCCACCAACTTAATGGACATAATGGGCTGCCAGTAACTGACGTGGGCCTTAATGGTGTCCATTAACTCCTCCCATGGGCTGATGCCTATAAATAGAGGCCTTCTTGGCCATTAGCAGAGACACAACAATCGCATCTCTCTCTGCATTCTTTTCCTTCTGCATTTCATAACGAGTTCAGTCCTCGTCTTCATCCAGTTCGCCGGGGCTCGGTGGTTTGCGGTGCTGCTACCTCCGAGACGAAAGTCGTTTCACCTTTTGGGAAGCTACGCCGGTTCCGTGAGCACTACCGGGGCGTACAGCTTCTTGCGGGGAGAGTTTCTGCTCGACTCGACTTTACCACCTCTGTTCGTGCTTGCTGCTGCTGAACGTGTTCCACCGTCCTAACAATCGCAAGAAGCTGTAATCACGTTCTGCCTAGCAAGATGACAACCATCGGAGTCAACTCTTCCTCTGTTGCTGCAGCGATGTTCTCCAACGGCAACAACAACGTGAACAACAACAACGTCAACAACAACAACGGAACTGGAGGTCAACAGAACTCAACCATGGCCCCTCTTCAGACTTCATCCACGAAGGGGCTTGCTCAGAAACCTCCTGTCTTCTCGGGCCAAGACTTCCGTCATTGGCAGCAAAAGATGATGTTTTACCTAACTACGGTTGGGCTGCTTCAGTATCTGTCTGAGGACAAACCGGAGATGCCACATGAGGAGGAAACGGACTTCTTAGTTCGGGTTCGCTCCGACAGTTGGTATCAAGGCGACTATCTTTGTAAGAACACCCTTCTGTCGTACATCGATAAGGGCCTGTATGGTGTCTACTGCCAAATCAAGACAGCTAAGGAATTGTGGGCTGCTCTCGAGGACAAGTACCTTCTCGACGAGGCGAGTACCCGCAAGTTCGTAGTGTCTCGATGGCTAAAGTATGAGATGGTGGATTCCCGCCCAGTGATGGAACAAGTGGCCGAGTTTCAAACTCTCGCTCATGCCGTTCAGTCCGAGGGAATCACCTTGCCCGATGCTCTAACTGTGGCTGTCATTATCGAGAAACTCCCCCCGAGTTGGTGTGATTTTCAAGAGCAACTGAAGCACAAGAGCAAGGAGATCACCGAGCAAATCTTGGTGAAAAAGCTTCAAGTGGAGGCACACTTGAGAGAAGTTAGGAAGACGAAAGGGAAAGCTCCTATGGAAGCTCGAGCCAACCTCACGGAAAAGACGGACAAGTCCGGAGGCTCTTCCAAACGTTCTCGTCCGGGCCCTTCTAAAAAGGGACCTACCCCTAAGTTTGGGGGGGTGTGCTACAATTGTGACAAACCGGGTCACAAGGCTGCGGACTGCACTAAGCCGAAAAAGAAGAAGGCCAAAGCTCATGCCAACGCTGTCGACAACAATGAAGACAAGTGGGATGAGGGTGACCTTGCTGCTGTCGTGTTCGAGGCTAACCATGTTGATAGCCCGAAGGCTTGGTATGTGGACACTGCTGCGACCGTGCACGTGTGCTCGGACAAGAATGCGTTTTCCACCTACAAGGAGGCTAGTGCGGACAAGAAGATCCACATGGGCAACTCCAACACCTCCAAAGTTGTTGGGATTGGGAACGTGGCTTTGAAGCTGACTTCGGGTCAACAGCTGCTCCTGCGCAATGTTCTTCATGTTCCGGACATTCGCAAAAATCTTGTATCTGGTTCTATTCTTGTTAAGAATAAGTTTAGGCTAGTGTTTGATGCTGATAGTGTTACTATTAGTAAGAAGGGAAAGCCCCTTGGTCGTGGTCACATGATTGATGGGCTTTTCAAGCTTAGCACTGCTGTGGTTGTAACCCGTGCTCCCAAGAAGGGAAATAATGAGAATGCTTCTACTTCTGCTTACTTGCTTGAGTGTTCCAATTTATGGCATTGTAGATTAGGACATGTGAATCTAAATGCTATGAACTTACTAAATGTTGAGAACATAAATTCACATGATAAGTGTGAAGTTTGTGTTGAAGCAAAAATGACTAAACTACCTTTTAAGTCGGTAGAACGGAACACTACACCTCTCGAGTTAATCCATACAGACGTATGTGATTTAAAGTTTGTACAAACGAGGGGTGGGAAAAAGTACTTTATTACTTTCATCGATGATAGTACAAAGTACAGTTATCTTTACCTATTAAGAGGAAAAGATGAAGCAATTGAAGCGTTCAAACACTTCAAAATTGAAGTCGAAAATCAACTTGGCTGTCGCATTAAGATGATTCGATGTGATAGAGGTGGAGAATATGTAGCTCCGTTTGAAGAATTGTGCAACGAAAGTGGTATAATTCATCAAACGACAGCCCCATATTCACCACAATCTAATGGTGTTGCAGAACGCAAGAATCGAACTCTTAAGGACATGATGAATGCTTTGTTGATCAGTTCAGGATTACCCCAAAATTTGTGGGGGGAAGCTGTCTTAACGGCTAATTATATCTTGAACAAAATCCCACTCAAAGGTAAAGAGGTGACTCCATATGAACTATGGAAAGGAAGAAAACCTTCTTACAAATACCTTAAGGTGTGGGGTTGTTTGGCTAAAGTTGAAGTGCCATTTCCAAAGCGAGTTGCAATTGGACCTAAAACGGTTGATTGTATCTTTATTGGATATGCACTAAACAGTAGCGCCTATCGTTTTCTTGTGCATAAATCGGAGATACCCGATATACATGTGGGAACAACGATAGAGTCAAGAAATGCAATATTCTTCGAAAATATTTATCCTAGCAAGGATAAAGGTCGGGTTTCATCTAACGAGAATGTTGAGTTAGAATCTACTAGTTATAGACAAGTGGATGAAAACTCAAATTCTGAGCCGGAAGTTGAGGAATCAACTAGTCGTAAACGGCCAAGGTCTAATCCTTTGGATATAGAACCAAGACGTAGTGATCGGAAAAAGACTCCAAAAAGCTTTGGTCCGGACTATGTGGTGATGATGTTAGATGACGAACCAAGAACGATCAAGGAGGCTCTGTCTAGATCAGATGGAGATCTTTGGAAAGAAGCTATCAACAGTGAAATTGATTCCATTATGGAAAACAATACTTGGGTGTTAACCGAACTTCCTCAAGGAAGTAAGTCTTTAGGCTGTAAATGGATCCTAAAGAGAAAGTATAACGCCGATGGTACTGTTGATAAGTATAAAGCTAGACTTGTGGTCCAAGGCTTTAGACAAAGAGAAGGATATGATTTCTTTGACACTTACTCACCTGTAACGAGACATACGTCTATTAGAGTGCTTCTCGCTATTGCTGCTTTGCACAATCTTGAGATTCATCAAATGGATGTGAAGACTGCGTTTTTAAATGGTGAGTTAGATGATGAAATCTATATGAAGCAACCGGAAGGGTTTGTAGTACAAGGGAAAGAACACCTAGTATGCAAACTAAAAAGGTCTTTGTATGGATTGAAACAAGCGCCTCTACAGTGGCACTTAAAATTCGACAAAACAATGCTGTCGAATGGTTTCAAAATTAACGAGTGTGACAAGTGTGTATACATAAAGACGACTAATAATGGTTATGTTATAGTTTGTCTATATGTAGATGACATGTTGATCATGGGGAGTAACACTCGTATAATTTTAGAAACAAAGAGAATGCTAAGTAGAAACTTTAGCATGAAGGATTTGGGTTTAGCCGACGTGATACTTGGAATGAGAATTCTAAGAAAGCCGGACGGAATTGTTCTGACTCAATCTCACTATGCTGAGAAAGTACTCAGAAAATTCAACGCTTTTGAGTATTCACCAGCTAAGACTCCTATGGATCCTAGTGTTCACTTGAACAAGAATCGAGGAGATTCTGTTGCTCAAGAGGAGTATGCTAAGATTATTGGCAGTTTGATGTATATCACAAATTGTACAAGGCCAGATCTAGCGTGTTCTGTGAACAAGTTGAGTAGATTTACAAGTAATCCGAGTGATGATCACTGGAAAGCTCTTGTAAGGGTTTTGAGGTATCTTAAATATACTCAAAACTTTGGGATTCACTTCACGAGGGAACCCCCTATACTTGAAGGGTATAGTGACGCAAACTGGATATCCGACGCAAAAGACTCGTTTTCAACGAGCGGCTACGTGTTCACTATTGGGGGAGGGGCTGTGTCGTGGAAATCCTCAAAACAGACGTGTATAGCACGATCGACCATGGAATCGGAATTCATAGCTTTGGACAAAGCTGGTGAAGAAGCCGAATGGCTTAGAAATTTCCTCGAGGATATTCCGAGTTGGTCGAAGCCTGTGTCGTCGGTGATGATTCACTCAGATAGCCAAGCGGCTATAGGACGAGCACAGAACAGTATGTATAATGGCAAGTCTCGACACATACGTCGACGCCATAATACTGTTAGACATTTGATCTCAAGTGGTGTTATCTCGTTGAGTTTTATTAGATCAACCGATAACCTAGCGGATCCGCTAACGAAAGCAATAAATCGAGATCAATTGCATAAGCTAGTTAAGGGAATGGGGCTAAAATCCACAATATGAAGGATTGTAGTGGTAACCCTACCATATAATTTGGAAGTATCCATAATATGGTTCAAAGGGACAACTAAGCTACAATACTTCGAGTTGAAAACACTCAAACTGTGTGTACATTCCTTAAAGAAAGCTATGAGTGTTTGTCTGCATGTGGTGAGGATAAGTCGATAAGACTTTTAATGATTCTTGGGAGAAAACCTTGGAGAGGTTTTAGCAAAGCAGAATGCTATGTATAAGAATCACCTATATAAGTAAGAAGTAAAGGCCGCTTCGATGATATACTTATGAATCAAAAGGGGGTGATCCAGGGCCTGAAATGGACACAAACGTGAGAACGGATGAGATTGAGACGATATTGTGTCAACGTCGTTGTCTTGGTATACACCAAGGAGAACTAGTTCAAGGCATCATGTCCACTAGGTCGCCGGTATACTCGATGAGGTTGACTATGGAGAGGTTCAAGGCAAAAAACCACCTATCCTAATACAATAAAGTCTCTTGAGGACTGAGCTTTGCATGTGCATACATTTTTGCATCAGGCTATCTCGCTCATGGGGGGGATTGTTGGAATTTGGCTTTGACCAAATAAATGAATAATGATTTATATTTAATTTATTAAATTAAATGATAAATTATTAATCTACTCCGAGAGTAGATTAACGTGGTATATTGATATGCTCAAATCCGAATTCCGGTGAGTGAGATATAATATATCAAAGTTGAGAGTTGGTGGAATTATTACAAGGTGGATTAACTCTTGTAATAACTTTGTCCCACATTGATTAAAGAACATTAATTAGTTGTGTATTTAACTAACTATACTAATGGGCTAATTAATCAAGTGGGCCAAGTGGAAAGAGACGGGCTCTCGCGCGCACGCGTGTGTGTGCGCGCGCCGCCGCCGCCGCCGTCCGTCCGTCCGGCCGGCCGGCCGGCCGGCCGGGCCGGGCTCGGGCTCGGGCTCGGGCTCGTGGCTCGGGGCCGGGGCCGTGGCCGTGGACTTGGACTTGGATCTTGGCAATTGGTCCTTTGGGTGGTCCTTTGGGCTGTTCCTTGGGCTTGTGAGTGGGCTTGGGCTTGGGCCTCCATGTATTATCTTTTTGGGCCAGAAAAGCAAATGTGATTGGGCCTAGATTCAGGCCCAATACGAATAAGCCCAGCCCGCAAGATCTGTCCAGATTCGTTGATCTGGTTCGTCCAGGTTCAATGAACCGAATTCAAACGTTTAAACGTTTGTAACTCTCGTCCACCAACTTAATGGACATAATGGGCTGCCAGTAACTGACGTGGGCCTTAATGGTGTCCATTAACTCCTCCCATGGGCTGATGCCTATAAATAGAGGCCTTCTTGGCCATTAGCAGAGACACAACAATCGCATCTCTCTCTGCATTCTTTTCCTTCTGCATTTCATAACGAGTTCAGTCCTCGTCTTCATCCAGTTCGCCGGGGCTCGGTGGTTTGCGGTGCTGCTACCTCCGAGACGAAAGTCGTTTCACATTTTGGGAAGCTACGCCGGTTCCGTGAGCACTACCGGGGCGTACAGCTTCTTGCGGGGAGAGTTTCTGCTCGACTCGACTTTACCACCTCTGTTCGTGCTTGCTGCTGCTGAACGTGTTCCACCGTCCTAACACCACCAACCTTCAACGGCTCCAGACTATCTTCCCACACTATAAATAGTGGAGGCCAGAGACGAGAAGAAGTAGAACACTACCTGAGATTTCAGCGCATACAACAAATAAGCACTCAAACTTTCAAGCCATCTTTGGAGTTCTTGTTTAAGTGTTCTCCAAGCTTCAGTACCATCGAAGCTTGTCTCTGCAACCTTCACTCTCCTGGATTCTAAGCCAATTCATATATTCAAGCTTAGAGGAGAACTCTATCCTTTACTCACTGTAAAGAGTTCTTCACTTAACCAAAACCCTAAACCCTTGTTTCGTCAACTCTGATAGGTTTTGAGTGTTGTAGAAAGGTTGTGTTGTAAAGATCTAAGGTTCTACTTTCCTCAATAGTGAAAACCTCGATCATAGAGTGTAGATCCAAGCTTGCTCTTTCCTCGATTGTGTAAAGCTCGATCTTAGCTAGGTTAGTGGAGAACCCGTAATCTCCTTGTTGTCGTGTTCGGATCCAAGCGAGTAAAGCTTGATTCAGTTCAGGTTTTTGAGGAACCCGTAATCCTCAAGGTTTCTTAGTAAGAAGAAACTGTTGCAGCGTGCAACAAAGTGGACTTAGGTGTTTTATAACCGAACCACTCTAAACTCCGGTGTCGTATCTCTCTTAATTAAGCTTTCATACATTTCCTACTTTGCTCATCACATTGCACTTGCATTTAAACAAACCCTAAAACGGAGTTTTAAATACTTAGGAAAGACTAGCTCACCTAATTCCACATTTGCAAGCAAGTCGCTCTTTGATCAAGCTTACGCTTAGGTCCAGAGTTAAGCTTACACTGTAGATCAAGCTTACGGTTAGATCTTAAGTTGTGAAGTGACCCAAATCTTGCTACTCTGAGTAAAGTTGCAAAAGAAGTTAAAAAACTTCTATTACACGTATTCACCCCCCCCCCCCCCCCCCCTTCTACGTGTAATCCTCTTTACAAACCGGGACCAACAAGTGATATCAGAGCAGGGGTTCTTTCGAGCCACTACTTTGCATACCTGAAGCGAGTCCCCCTCGTTTCACGTTGTCTCACTGAGTTGATCCGATTTTCCTAGGTGCATCAAAGCTCACTCACGCATACCTGCATTACTACTAATATTTCATCATGTCTAGTCATAGTGCCTCCAACCTACCTCAGTTATCGATTGAAGGGTACGAGACTTGGAGTTTCCGAGTTTCGAGATTTCTATGTTCTGTCCACGACAGAATGTGGGAAGTTGTGATGGAAGGACCGATCACTATAATGAAAATCATCACGGTCAATGTCCCAGCAGCCGAAGGAAAGGAAGCAACCGTCCGCCATGACTACGTTGAGAAGTCCAAAGATGACTACACCACCAACGACTTCAAAGTGGCAAATCTGGATGGTCTAGCTCGTCACATCATGCAGAGCACCGTTTCTGGCACAAATCTACCAAGGATAAAGAAGTGCGCCCTGCCAAAGAGATGTGGGACACGCTCGCTCTAATTTCTCAAGGAACAGAGAAAATTAAGGAAAACAAACTCGCCGTACTGATGGGAGAGTTTGAAAGCTTGATGATGAAGCCAAACGAGTCGATCGACGCCTTCGAGCTTCGTGTTACTAATATCATCTCAACACTGGCTTCACTGGGAAAGGAGCTAGCAAACAAGGAAGTCAATCTCAAGATCGTGAGAGGCCTCACTAGAAAATGACAAACCAAGAAGGAGCTTTATCTTGCAACGAAGGACTTGTCAAAATTTTCACCAGAGATTCTATTCTCCGAGCTCAAAGAACATGAATTCGACCTCAATCGGATGAGCTTGGACGATGAAGATGAAGCCCCTGCAACATCAAAAGTAGTCGCATTCAAAGCTGCAGAAATGCCAAGCGATCCTTCCATTGCCAAGATGACCAAAGAAGATCTTGAGGAGCACTATGTATTTCTCTCAAGAAATTTCAACAAGATGAATTCTAGAGTGGTAAAATACAAAAGGTTCTACAAGCAATACAAAGGGAAAAGCAACGATGCTAGAGAAAAAGGAAAGCGTGAAGAGTCTACCAAGCCGATCGCAAGGGACGTGATGGATGTGGAGTGCAATCATTGCTACAAGATGGGTCACTACAAATCTGACTGCCCAAAGCTAAGTGCGAAAGAGAAAGAAGAAACGAAAGCTAGGAGGGACGCTCCACGTCGAGTGCTGGTGGCAAGCAAGTCGCCTTCCACGCCAAGCGAGGATCCTGCAAGCAACTCAAATGCCTTCACGAATCCAAACTCTAGCGAGGGAGAGGATCTGGGCTTTATAGCGCTCACCGACGAGGACACAGGAGAGGTATTCTTCTATCCCCCACTCAATTAAATTACAATAGCACACAAGCACGATGAGGAAGTTCATTCCTCTACATGGAGTGAGTTGCTTAACAAACACCATAAATTGTTAAACGACCACAAAATGTTACAACAAGCTATGTCTGATAGCGAGAGAGAAAACCAAAAGCTAGCCACTGAACTTGATGAAGTCAAGATTAATCTAAGGGCTATGACAAGTAAGTTTGAGGACCTCTTCGCTCGACATAAGAGCTTGGAAGATAGGTATGAGACCCAGTCCATCCTAGTGGACAATTTAAAGAAAGCCTCATTCGCTAGGCAGGCACTAGAAAGCTCACTACTTCCTTTTGGAAGAAAGGGAAGGCTTGGATATGAGGGTGGACCTATCAAGCCTACTGTTTTTGTTGGTGTTTCTAACATAACACCATCAGTCTCTTTGGAAATGTCCACTGCATCCAAAGCGACCACTAGCAAAGACAAAGGCTCAGATGTGTGCATTTCTCTGACAGACGCCTTTAGGCTTCTGCTAGAATTTCCCGCGATAGGACTTCCATGTATCATTTGGATCACTCCTCTGGGCCCCATATCTTCTTCAACATCTGACATTTTGTCATCAACCTCTCTGCGTTTCTTGTTTTGTCCTGACTCCTTCCGAACATATTCCAGGAGCTATCCTTCTTGAATTAGCTTTTCGATAGCTACCTTCAAGTTTCTGCAATAATTGGTAATATGACCATAATCATGTGGAACTTGCAGAACTTGTCAGAAGGAGGGTTCCTCGGCGGATGCCCATGCCCCATGGGGATCAGCACTTCAGGCTTTTTCATGATCACCTCTAGCAGATCCACAGGTTGTTTGTTGAGAGGGGTAAAAGATAGTAGGAATCGTTCGTTCTTGTCTACCCTCGTGGCCTCCGGAGCAGGCCTTTTCTTTTCTTTGGGTTTCTTTTCCTTCTTGAAAGCAATCTCAGCCCTTTTAGTGCTCATGGCCTCTTCCATGTGGATGTACTTTTGCACCCTTGTCAATAGCTCCACTAATGAGGTCGCTTCCTTTTTTATTAGGGAGGCGAAAAATTACCCTGGCCTTAGGCCATCCACACAGGAGAGTAGCTTCAATTTTGGCTCCACCCCGGGTATTTCCAGTACAGCTTCATTGAAGCAGGTCATGTTGTCCCTCAAACTTTCATTAGGGCCTTATTTGATTATTGTAAAATCACCTCCCTCAGATCCTGGAAGGAGTGGAATGAAAATTTAGGCAGCTGTTTAAACCAGTGTTGGGCTAGTCCAGATAGGGTGGTGAGAAATACTCAGCACTTAAAACTTTCGGAGTACTGGTGCAACAGGCACAAGCTCTCAAATTTCATTAGAGATTGTTTTGAAATTCTTTGGGATGGGATTTGTTTGAATATCCGCAGAAAAAGGACTACTCTCATCTCTGTAAGTTGGAATGGTCTGACCTTTCTTCATCATTAAGGATCTTATTTTCGGCCATGTCCATTTTCGCTCCTTCAGGAGCCTTCTCGGGAGCTTGTTGGTTCTTTTTCAGTTTTTCCAACTCTTTCATCAGAAGCTTCATTTTCTCTTGCTGCTGGGCCACTTGTTTGACTAGGGCATCTGTATCACCAACTTTTGGATTATTTCCCAGTTCTTCGGGATCTTCCTCCTCCGCCGATTCCCAATCGGTGATGAAGCCCTCTTCTTGCATTGGGGTTATCAGCGGCAATTTGGTGGCTAATTCATTGGCTGCTTTGGAGCGTCTGAGAGCAAATTTTTGTTTTTCTGTTCCAGGGGTGCTTTTGCTGCCCCCTCCTTCATGGATTTCATTATGAACATCTGCTCCTTTGTGGCTTACTCTTAGTGCAGTGAGCTTTTTATCGATGGCTCCATCAATAATGCTCTATTAGAGATTTCATTTGCTGTAACGCTACGGGAGAGAGGGTAGCTTCAGCATTGATGCTGGATTCTGTTACTATCGCGTTTCTCCTTTCAGGTCCGGGCGAAGGAATTTCCACATTTTCAAGGATCTGTGAGCCCCCTTGACGCGTAGCGTTAGAGCTAGAATCCATTTTCGTATGGTTCTGCAAATTTTCAAGAATTCAAGACATTAACTCCAGGTGCCTATCAGATAGGGTTTAGTAAATGTTGCCTATTATATAGGGCTTAGTAGGTGTTGCCTATTATATAGGGCTTAACAAGTGTTTCCTATTAAATAGGGCTTAGCAAGTGTTGCCAGTCATATAAGGCTTTAGTGAGTGTTGTCTATTATATAGGGCTTAGTAAGCATTTTAACTTATTTGCAGAGAATTGATGTCTTTTAATGTGGGGCCCCCTAATCAGGGTAAGGGAGGTATCTCGTCATTTTTGGCTTCTTTGTTTATAGTTATGTTTTTTATGGTTTTCGGTTCATGATAGTGATAGATCCGGGTTGAAGATCCACAACGATTTAAGTGATTATTCATTGTATTTGCAGAGAGCATTCATATATAAAGGATTACAACGACAGAGAGTAAGAGATTCATGCGATTTATTAGCCATAACTACTCATTTTATACAGAGCAACTTCCATGTGGATATAAAAGAGAGAATCAAGCTAAACGGTGAATAAAAGGTGTTTATAGTCACAATCCAGTTAAATTCATGGAGCTCAGGGCTCATTCAAGTGGAAAAACGAAGCGAGAAAGGGAGAAGAGGGGATGAAGTAGAGAGCGCAGGGCGCCTTCGGGCTTCGTCCCCTCTTAGCAACCAGGATTATACCTTAGGCTCGAGATGATGGGGAGTGTTCTTTCCCGTAATGAGAATGGAAATGAAGATGGTGACGTGCTAAGCTTCGTAGGAGAAGACCTCGAGCGCTCCAATTGCTCCGGCTTGATAGAGTTCAAAGCGATGCGTGAAAGTGAATGGAACAGTACGCTGAGTGCGTGTGTTTTTGTTGTGCTGAGAAAAAGGGTGTAGAGTGGTGAGATCACCCACTATTTATAGGTGAAGGAGGGGATGAGAAGGTGAATGCTCGTACTAGGGAAGGACAAGAAAGGAATTTCTAAGGGGACAAGATTCTCTTCGGTTATTAATGTGGTGGTCCTCACCCTAGAGTACGTAGAGTCATGCGGATAGTGTGTTGAGCAGATCCTGGAACTTTTTAAGATGCATAGGGACCTGGTATAGTTTTACGATACAAAGGCCGGTTCTGGCCAGATCTTAACATTCCCTTCGTCTTGGCAGGGCATTTGCGTTTGATGTAGCATCTGATGCCTTGTGGAAGTGACTTTAACTACCATTCGAGGTTATCATACGATACTGTTGGTATTAACTCCTTTTGGAGATGATGCCCCAGAGTTATGGGAAGCATGTTTTCTTAGCATTTAGAATTCTTTACGCGGCAGGGCTGATGCTAGTCCCTATCAGCTACTCCCCCCCCCCCCCCCCCCCCCCCCCCCCCAGGTCCAGAAGCACACTTTATTAGCTTCTGATGGGTATCTCGGCGGGAAACTACCTTTTTGGTTGAGGCTATTTGTTACGTGGTAGATTAGTGCGATGGTTGGCTTTCCATAGATAAAAAGCTGGGCCTATGTTCCCTAATCATCATTACTTCCCTTCTTAGAGTATATAATAGAAAGGAATCCTTCGCCTTAGAAGGCATATCCCAAAAGGCAGACTACTTTGCCATATTTGTATATATTTTATTATTATTATTGCTGACGTGGAGTAGAAAGTGGAGTGTCCCTTCTCTCTCTTTTTTCCCTTAAGCTTTTAACTCCTTCCTCTTTTCCTTTTCATTCTCCCTATTATATCTTCAAAGAGAAATAGTGGTGTTCCTGCTATTTTAATTATTCCGGCGACTATTCCGCTCCTCGTCTTTCCTAGGTACTACCTTCACTATCTTATTTTTTCCCCTTGTATTTGTGTAGACTACGCTTCAAGAGAGAGTTTTTTGTTTTTTTTTTCAAAGGAAAAATTGTTGGTTTTAGCCTTTATGTTTTGTGAACTCGGTTTTGGTACGAGTGTGATGAAAACTCCAATGTGGGATTAACCATTAGTTCTCAAGATTTCTAATGATCGGATTTTATTTGCGTTTATTTTCAGCCATGAATTCTAATGAGGGAGAACTGCTACACAAAATATTCAAACGAAATTAGCGCAGAAGATGACGGAAGCCAGAGTCGCTAGTCTCGGGTCCGCTTCTTCTTCGAATGATACCTTCGTACCATCCCTTACGGTCACCGGGGCTTCGACATCTGCTCAGGAAAATCCTCAAGAGATAACAAAAATGGGGCCTCGTCCGAGATTCTGCTTCCCCGACCCACCACTGGTTAGCCATTTTGAGGAGCGCGATAAATCCTTTCCTCTCTCCCCCATCTTGATCGGCGCAGGTATCCATACCTCTTCTCCAAAGAAGACAGATGATTTTTGCCCCCCTGTGCTTACAGAGGTGAACTAGGCCTCGACACCTTCTTTTGATATTCAAGCCTTGGCTTTCGACTAGTTCTTGGAGATTCTATCCCAGGTCGAGCAAAGTAGAGACCGATTCCAGGTTAAGGTTCGTGATCTCCAGGACTGTCTGCATGATAGGGAAAGGCATTGTTCTGTTCTCAAACAGCATGTATCTTTTCTTTCAGAGCGGGTGGAGGAGTTGGAAAGGGCTTTGAAGCTCTCATCTGGGCGAGCAACACAAATGCAAGAGGCTTTTCTTGCTGAGACTAAACAACTATCGTCTGCTTATGAACAAGAGTTGGAGCGTTCTCGAGTCTCCTCTTTCGCTGAAGGTAAACGGATGGGCCTAGATCAGGGCATTTCCTTGGGGATACGAGATTGCCGGTCCCATTTCATGATGACCCCCTATGGTCAGGCTTTTGTAAGTTCCTTAGTGAAGCAGTTGCCCGAAGCGTATCTTAACTCACCCGATTTTTGGGCACGGATATTGGATCCTCTTACGGATTGGGCAGCTGATGTTGTCCTCGAGTGCTGTCAACAATTGGGTGTCCCTGAACTAGCTACTGCTATTAATTTGGGGCCTATAGTAGGAATGTTTGAAACAAAACCTGAAGCCCTTAAGAGGAACTATTTTTTACCTACCGGAGAGCCTTGGTTTATGCCTGTATAGAGGGAAACCTCGAAAGTCTTTTGTCAGTCCATTCGATCCATTAAGGATCTTCCTGCTTGGGATGCTCCTCCTTTTCCTCTCTTTCCCCTTGACACTACGATTATGGGGTTTATGAAGAGAGCCTTCGAAGAGGTGCCTTCTTCTTTCTTCTTTCTATTTTTTTTTTAAACCTTACTTGTTTATTATTTGTCGTTTTTTACTTGGCGATTCTTTTTCCTTGTCAGGAATCAAGAGAACAAGGTGCGTTAGGTCTGTCTACAAGTGGGGAAGGTAACTCCTCCACATTTACTCCGAGAGTGACAGCAAGTGACTCTAAGGAAGAGGATGCCTTGAAGATTCCAGCGGGTTCACCCCGGGGTGTTCCCTTTGTGGTTTCGGCCTTGGCTTCCCCCGCTTCCAGGGATCGGGCTTCATCCCTTCACTCATCTAGTTCTAAGGATCTGGTTTCTGCTTCAGACCCGTCTTTTTGATCATATTGCTCTTGATGGGGTGTCTTAAAATAATTTACTTTTCTGGTGCTGGTAATGGGGGTGCTCTTTTATGGCCCCTACATTATGTTGATAGAACAAAAACGCTTTTATTTTCTTTTGTCTGGGGCCAGGTGCTTCTTGAGACCTTGCCCTCATCATGCTTTTGCTACTTCCAGCTACTATCTTTCTGTTTTTATGTTTGTGTGCCTTTTTATTTTATTTTTTATCTTCTGCTATGTTTCTCCTGCTAAAGCATTTTGAGATAATGGAATACGAGTATTGGGATGTAGGGTATCCCCCCCCCCGAAGTGAGGTGTAAGGAGCCGAAGGAATTACACCACATTTTAGGGCTAACAATTATCAAAATAAAATTACTTTAAAGACAAGGGGGTATGACCCTGTGTTTTCCACATATTGACTAAAGATAAAAGTTTTAGGACAGATAAAGGTTATGATCAACCATACTTTCTTTTCCTTAAGAACCACGCTTAATTTTCCCTGCATACTTTGAGGGTATTACCCTTTTTCCTCGTTTGTTGCCTCTTTGACGTTCTCTTGATCTGGCATTTTGATTGCATCCTTGACCTTTGCCCTTGCCTCGGCTATCAGAGTTTCCCAGTGCCCTTTCACAATTGGGGCATTGCATGTGCCTACTATTTTGGCTTCAGGTCCTTTGCTTTCATCATTCTGCTGGAGCGACCGTTTGTTTGAATACTTGGGTAGCGTGAGCTTTTCAGAGGAATTGGTGTTGATAATCATCAAGTGTTCCATTGAAATGGAAAGATCCTGGCCTTCTTCTGCAGTAGTTGCAGCTTTAATCCTTTTTCCCTCAGGCTTCACTTCAGTCTTATCGCCGGCGAATTATGACATTGGCCTTTTTCTGGCTTCTCCTGCCTGTACTGATTGGATATAACATTTTCGTGATATCATTTGGTCTCCAGATACTTGTCCCACCTAGCCTCCTACTGGGAATTTCATCATCAAATGGTAGGTGGAAACCACCGCTTGGAATGGGTTCAGGGCAGTTCTCCCCAAGATAATGTTGTAAGAAGATTGCAGTCGCACCACTAGAAAGGTGACTGGTTTTGATACCCGCATGGGTCCTTCGCCCAGTGTGAGCATTAGATCTATTGATCCTAATGACATCACTGGGTCTCCTGAGAAGCCATGCAAAGCCGTGGCTACCCCATTTAGAGGCTTCTGAAGGCTCATTTGGTTGAAACAATTCTCGAATATGACATTAACCGCAGCCCCTGTATCTACAAAGACTCTTTGGACTTGATATCTTTCTACCTCCACCGTGATAACCAATGCGTCATCATGTGGGTGAATCACATTTTGATTGTCCTCTGGTCCAAACGAGATTTCTTGTGGGGGTAAGCCCTTTTCGACCTTCCAGATCCCATGTCTCTCGTGCATATGCAGCTCTCTAGCAGATGCCTTTCGGCTTCCGTTGGAGTCCCCTACGGCTGGTCCTCCATATATCATTTGAATAACAGCTTTGGGTTCTGATCCCTGGTTAGCCTTGGGCGTTTTCCCAGGAGCTTCTTTGCGCTTTTTGTTTTGTTCTGTTTCTCTTTTGACATATTCCAGGAGTTCCCCCTCTTGGACCAACTTCTCGATAGCATTTATCAGATTTCTAAAGTCGTTTGTCATGTGACCGAAGTCATTATGGAACTTGCAGAATTTTTCAGAGGGTGGGTTCCTAGGCGGTTGCATGTGCCCCGCAGGGACTTGGACCCCCGGCTTTCTCATGACTACCTCCAGCAGCTCAACAGGTTGCTTGGTGAGTGGGGTAAGGGATCTCAAGAATCGTTCATTCTTGTCGGCTTTCTTGGCATCTGGGGCCAGCCTTTTCCTTTCTTCCGGCTTCTTTTCCTTTTGAGCGGCCAGCTTGGCCCTTTTGCTACTTAGAGCCTCCTCCATATGGATATATTTTTGGACCCTTGTTAGCAATTCTTCAAAAGAAGTAGCTTCTTTCTTAATGAGAGAGGCAAAGAACTGCTCTGGCTTTAGGCCATCTACGTAGGCGTGTACTTTTAGCTTCGGCTCTACTTCTGGGATTTCCAGGATAGCCTCATTGAAGTGCGTCATATAATCCCTCAAACTTTCATTAGCACCTTGTTTAATAGTTGTTAGGTGTAGGGAATTTCTAGTAGTCCTCTTGGCGCTGACGAACTGTTGTAGAAAAACTTCTTTCAGATCCATGAAGGAATGAATAGAGGCTTTTGGTAACTGGTTGAACCAATGTTGGGCAATCCCTGACAGAGTTGTGAGGAATACTCTACACTTGACTCCTTCCGAATATTGGTGGAGGAGGCATAAGCTCTCAAATTTCATCAAGTGTTCCTCAGGATCCCCCTTCCCCTGATATTCACAGGAAACTGTTTTGAAGTTACCAGGAACAGGATTTGTTTGGATACCTGCTGAGAATGGGCTGTTCTCGTCAATATATACGAGAAAAAGCTCTAGCTTGTGCCCCCGTTTTTAGGATCCGGAACGTGCTTTAGGTTCCTTTCTTCATTTGCACAGCGAATTCCTCTTTCACTTACTTCTATTTCCTTTGAGGTTCTTTCTGAGGCCTGCTTCTGCTCTTTCAGCCTTTTTACTTCTTTCACCAAGAGCTTCATCTACTCTTGTTGTTGGGCATATTTCTTGGCCCATGCATTGTCAGTGTCTTCATTGAGATTTACTTCGGGTCCTTCAGGACCCTCTTCATCTGGGGATTCCCAATCAGTAAGGAATCCCTCCTCTTGTCCTGCCATTATTGGTGGCGGCTTTGAAAGTAATTCTTGGGCTATGCATGGGGTTACAAGCTTCTGCTTGTGCATCGCGGGAGTGTTCTTACTTCCTCCATCCTCTTGGGTTTCACCCGGGAGATCTGCGTCTTGGGAGTTCATTCCCAAAGTATGAAGTCTTTTTTCAACAGCCCCCTCGACTATGCCTTCCACCAGCGTTTTCATTTGGAGGAGCATAGTTGGGGAAAACTGAGCTTCCATGTTGACACTGGCCTCTGTCACCATAGTGCCTTTTCCTTTATTCCCGAGTAGAGAATTTTC
Organism: Thymus mandschuricus; assembly: GCA_029379335.1. Classification (NCBI taxonomy): domain Eukaryota; kingdom Viridiplantae; phylum Streptophyta; class Magnoliopsida; order Lamiales; family Lamiaceae; genus Thymus; species Thymus mandschuricus. The sequence goes on from CM057071.1 coordinate 11,308,679, forward strand.
TGAATTTCCAGTAGCTTGGCCGGCTTCTTTTGAAGCAGCATCTGAGCTGATATCCATCTTTGCGAGGTTCTGCAAATGTTTTGAAGATTTTCAGAGAATTAGTCCCAGATGCTCTTGAGATGAGGCTTGAAATAGATAGGGTTTGCTTTTTATAAGTCTTTTATGATTGGGAATCATCTATATGAGTTTTCATGGATATGGCCTGTTTATGTAAGGCTTTAAAGGGTAGCTTCTGCCTGTATAAGGCGGGAAGGGGTTATGCTTGCTTTTGCAGGGCTTAATGTTATAGTGCCTACTTTAGACGAGTTTAAGGTAGTGCCTACTTTTATAGGACTCAACGCGCGGTGCCTGATCATGCATGACTTTATGTATGGTGCCTAACTATGTAGGTGATAACCACATATTTAGCATGCTTTAGAGTGCGTCTCGATGCGTGTTTTGGGTGCGTTATGTGCTTAAATGGATAGAAAATGATAGGTTTTTACAACTTATGCATTTTCTATACGTTTTGCATTTTCTCTCATTTTTCGTGCCAATTTTAGGTGCTGTGGCAATTTTCTGGGAATGTTCGAGTAATTCTATGTCGAACAGGATCGAAAGAGGAAGCCGTAGCACATTGCGGATTATTTTTCTTAGGTCGAACGAGAGAGAACGAGCCAAAACCGTAGGAGTGCGCAAAGTGGTGAATGTGGCCGAAAATGCACAACACACACCCTATGGATTGGGACTTTATTTGTATGCATGACTAATTGATCACTAGGAGTGCGTCTAAGATGTTTGATGGAATGCCTATGAAGCTTCCATTCATAGCACTTGGCATCAATTCATACTCATATCATTTGATTGCATCTCATATGATTTCTAGAAATAATTAGATGGGTTGCATGATAGTTGGTAGGTTATCTTAGACTAAAATGAGCTATTTGGAGTTGGTAAAGCATTTAAAGGCTTAGAAAGCATTTATTGTTCTATTGATCTACTTGTTAATCACCCTAGTAAGGTAGGTTAACGTATATGCTATAAGAGACCATTCAAGGTGGATTAAATTGGTTTGAAGCATCTAGATTCTAAAGCCCTCATCATAGTCACATCGGAAGTTACTTAGATCCATGCCTTTATTACTTGAATTTCCATTGGTTTACTTGCTAGTTTCATTTACTTATTGCATGTTTAAGTTTGTCATTTACTTACTTCATTGCCTAGTTTAAAAAAAATCAAACCAAGTCTATGTGCTCAAATAGGATAATAGAGACAAGGCGAACTACTTAATTATCTCTCGACACATTCACTCCTCGTGTTCGATACTCGGACTTCTCTAGTTTGATATTATTGCTAGGTTAGAAATAGCCTAGTCAATTTTTGGCGCCGTTGCCGAGGAGTGAATAGATTGATGACCAATAGTTTGTTTAGTTTCTTGTTGCTAATTTGAGCTTGTTTTTATTTTTATAGTTAGGATGGTATTGTGCTTGTTGATTCAAGCATTTTATTGGACTATTGTTGATTTCTTTATTGGTGTGCTTGATAGGTACACACTTCAAAGATCCAAGGTTAAACATGTGGAACCTTTCATTTTGGATTATGAGAAAAGAGAAAGAACTTCCAAAGAGCAACATGTGGAAATCAATCGAGAAGTGGAAGTTCTTAGGAAGCAATTGGAGGTTATGGAAGCAAGAGTGGACGAGCAAAGGAGAAGAACTCAAGAGGTTCAATTAACTCCTATAATTGAGATATTCCAACCTCCAAAGGAAAGTTATCAAGGAAGAGAATGGGGCACGGTAGATGCACCTAGCTTTGAGCTCAAACCGGGTTTGATTCGTTTGGTTCAAGCAAATCAATTTGGAGGAGAAGTCACCGAGGACCCAAATGATCATCTATACTCATTCCTCGAAATTTGTGATACCCTCAAGCTTGAAGGAGTGCCAAATGACACAATCCGGATGAGACTCTTCGGATTTTCACTTCGTGACCGGGCTAAAGAGTGGTTCAAAGGTCTCAATGGGAAGTCAATCAAATCTTGGGAGGATTTATGCAAAGCTTTTCTCTCGAGATACTTTCCACCTTCCAAGGTACAACGCCTAATATCGGAGATTTATCAATTTTCCCAACATGTGGATGGGACAATATTCGATGCTTGGGAGAGATTTCGTGAGCTCTTAAGGAAATGCCCTCCACATGGCCTAGATGAGAGTCGAAAAATCTTCATCTTCTATGGTGGTTTGAGTTCGCAAAGAAGAACTATCTTAGATGCCACCTCCGGAGGTTGCTTGCTAAATCGAGATGTAAAGGAAGCTAGGAGGATTCTTGAAGAGATGGTTTCCAATTCTTTTCAATGGCCTTTGGAAAGGGTGAATTTGAAGAAAGATACCTCCATGTTGGATGATAAATATGAAGATCTTGCATTCCAAATTACCAACCTCAAGAAAGAGCATGAGGAGATTAGAAAGGCGTTGATGGAAGCACGAGCTTGGCAAAGACCTAAGAATGGAGGAATTCATGGACAAGAGGAGCTGATTCACATCAACCAACAATCTCTCTTGGTTTTTCAACAACTTGTAGAAGATGATCCACTCCAATCTTGGAGTTATGAGGCTCCATTGGTTTCTCCACCTCCCATGCCTAATCATGAGCTTCAAGAGAAGATAGAGCCCTATTTGCCGTATGCAATGAAGGATGAAGGTACCTCTCTTACTCTTTTTCCCCAAACTTCTATAGAGAATGATGAATTTGGGGGTGAGAAGACGGAAGACCTTGTGGAGAGTACTCCTCATGAGGAAGTTGTAAAGATGAGCATTGATAGGCTGGAAGTGTTGAAGAAGTTGGATATCAATGCTCATTTGGTTGGTTTGTTGAGTAGTATGCCAAATCATGAGAAGTTCTTGGATGATGTAGACAAGAGAAAGGTGAAAATGGATGATGATATGACCATTGAGTTATCGGAGGGATGTAGTGCTAGACTACAAAGAGAAATCCCCAACAAGGAAAGTGATCTTGGAGATTTCACAATTCCTTGTGAAATTGGTGGACAAATGTTAGAAAAGGTATTGTGCGACACGGGCTCAAGAGTGAACGTGATGCCTCTTCCTATCTTTGAACATTTGAAGATTGGAACCCTTATGCCCACGATGACTATCTTTCAAATGGTGGATCGCTCAATCACAATTCCTTGGGGAAAGATCGACAATGTGCTTATCAAGGTTGGAAAGTTCATCTTTCTGGTGGATTTCTTCGTTCTTGACATCGAGGAAGAGCACAACATTCCTTTGATCCTTGGTATGCCCTTCTTGTCTACAAGCCGAGCTTTAATGGATGTATGTGATGGAAGCCTCACTTTCCGAGTTGATGAAGAGGAAGTGACATTCTATAATCCGAAACTTGAGAATGAATCGCCAATTCCAAGAGAAGAGGTTCAAGCTCCATGTCCCAAGAGAGGTGGCATGATGATGAATGAAGTGAAGTTCCAAGAAAAGAGTGTCGATCCTTTACATGTGAGGTTTACAAGTTTTGGAGGTCAAGAGAGAGCCTCGTTTGATGTCCCATGAGCTCCATTGAGGTATCGTCAAGCTAGCGACGTTAAAAAAGCGCTCGTTGGGAGGCACTCCAACACGTATCCTTTTATTTACTTGTTTTTCAAAATAAAGTTTAGTTTGAGTCGTTTTGTTTGAATAAGAGTTGAGAGTGAGGTTATACTTGCATTAGGAAGGAATTTTTAAGTGTTGAGAGTATTTTCATGCCTTAGAAAATTTTTGACATTTTTCAAGTTTGGAAGATTTCCATGCCTTAGAAATTTTTTGAAAATTTTCAAGTTTTTATGCTTCAACACTTAGAAAATTTTTGAACATTTTTCCAGCTTTGCGCAGTCTCACGGAAAAGGCAAAACGGAGTATCAAAACTCATCGGAATTTGATTCCGTCAATTGGAATGAATTCGGAAGACCCGAGAGTAGGGGGGAGAGTCATCGATGGCCGAAAAATCCGCCGGAATCCGGCTGCCGGCCGGACAAACAGCGGGAATCGAGGCCTAAATCGCGGCCAGATTTGGTTGGGTCGCGGGTGAAGTTTGGCCGCAATTTCAGCCGGGATTTAGCCTTCCCAAATCGCGGCCAACGGTCCCAGCTCTCCTTTGACCGCGATTTCACCTTCTCCTCTCATTTGTCCACACATTTCTTCACCTTATCTTCTCCATTCAAGACACCAAACTCCATTGTTGCTCTAACCTTCAAGAAACCCACAAAAACTCAAATTTCTTTCAATCATATCTCTCAAACCACCTAGAATCATGTCAAATCCTTTGGTGAAAGTGTTTTTCTTCACTTAAGCTACATTTCAAGATAAGAATTTCAAGTTTTCATGGTGTTTTGAGTGAAAAACGAAAATTCCATTTGTTGAGCTAAGAAGTGTGTTTTCTTCACATTTTGCTATGACCATGTGGTAATATGCTCCAATTCATTGCTCGAATGGGATTTATTTAGCTATATCATGTGTAAGTTGATGGAGTCTTGATAGAAATGTGTGGGAATTTTGAAGAATTAATTTTCTTTGTTTTCTTGCAAATTCTTGGAAATTCAATTTGGCATACATGATGTTGAGCTTGAATGTATCATGTTCCTAGCATATTTTAAGAAGCTTGCTACACTTATCTCTTGATTTGGCATGATTTTATGAATTTTGGTCGTATAAGAGGATAGTGTTAGTTCGCTTGTTCTCGAGCTAGAAGGTTTTCTTGCTAGTGAATTATTGAATATGAGCATGAATTTGACTTCTTGTAACTCATGAGTTGAGGCAAATGTAATTAAATCTTACTTGAGACTTGATTCGTATGTAGGCACAAGGCAAAGCTGCGAAATGTGGTGAGTGATTGTTGGAAGGATTTGAATGAATAGTGGAGACGGGGCAAGAAAGGAGGGTCGAAAATAGATCGAGCAAGCATTAGATTGAGTAGCTTGGACCTTTGTGAGTATAGTTTAAATTCCTTATTATTTTTCCCTCCAAACTCATTTTAGACTTTGTTTCTAAAATAAGTTTGGGGGAGGGGTAAGATATGGTCTTTAAACTACTTTTCTCTCTTCGGTTTTTGCATTAAGTTGTGTGCTTAGTTGGAATTTGATTCAAGTGATTAATATGTGTGCAAATGATTCAAGTGACATTCCATGCTTTATAAGGGTGCTTAGTTGCGTAGGTGCAAAATTTTTCAAGTTCCATTTTAAAATCATTACTTGAGTTGTAGGGCTTCTTGTTTATATGGTTAGATACTGTGGTTATCACTCATTTGCTTTCAAGAGAGATGTCGATGATGATTTGAGCGGAAAATGGCATCATATTTTTGGAATTTCTCATGTGTGTATTGAGCATGAAATGGTTGCATAACATGATTAACTAGGAATAATTGACCTTAGGCACGTGAACTCTAGACAAAAGCTAGTGAGGATTGAGCCAAAAACGTTGAATCAAATAACATTTTTTTTCCTTCTTGAGAGCTTGCCATGCATTGCATTCATCACTTCTAGAAAAGAACAGGTTAAGAATATAGTTCTTATGAAAAAAAAATGAAAGAAAGAAAGAAAAAAATGAAAAAAAAAAAAAAGAGCATAGAGGAGTAGTCTTTAGAAATTTTCGAAACATTCCATTAAAAGGTTTGAGTTTCATTGAAAAGGTGAGATGGTGAGGTAGAAGATGGAGGAATCCATACTTGTTGAGAATGTTATAAGGGTGAAGTACTTAGAAGAAGTTTTGAGTCACTTAGCCTAAAATTCCCTACCTAAACAAATGTCCCTACATTACAAGCCTAAGCAAAGACCTAATTGATCTTAGTCATAGCACACAACCAAGCGATGGAGATTTAGAGACTTGAGGCAAGCATATGGTAAGTATGGATACATGTATGAGATCGTTGAGTGTTAAACCCCACTCCACATTGAGCGATTGAGTGATACACTTATCTTGTGAGGTTTAGAGTTCATTTGTGCTTGAGTGATTGATTTTCTAGTTGAGATTGTTGTGTAATTGTGGATTGTTCTCTCACCTTGAGAGTGTCATGGAAAATCATTTATGAGTGAGCTTTGAGGCATCGATGATCTTGATTTGCATACCCATATGTGCTTATGTTCTTTGATTGTTCGTTCCATTGTCGGGACAAGCAATGGCTTAAGTTTGGGGGAGTTTGATAACCACATATTTAGCATGCTTTAGAGTGCATCTCGATGCGTGTTTTGGGTGCGTTATGTGCTTAAATGGATAGGAAATGATAGGTTTTTACAACTTATGCATTTTCTATACGTTTTGCGTTTTCTCTAATTTTTCATGCAAATTTCAGGTGCTGTGGCAATTTTCTGGGAATGTTCGAGTAATTCTATGTCGAAAAGGATCGAAAGAGGAAGCCGTAGCACTTTGCGGATTATTTTTCTGAGGTCGGACGAGAGAGAATGAGCCAAAACCGTAGGAGTGCGCAAAGTGATGAATGTGGCCGAAAATGCACAACACACACCCTTGAACTACTTTCCGGAAATTACAGTTTTTACCCCACCTTCTCAACTCAAGTTTCTTTTTATTGCAATTTGACCCCAACTTGTGGGAAGACTATAAATACTATTTTCCTCATTTGGGAGGGAGAACACTTGTAATTCACTCTTGATCATCTACTTTAGAACCCTAGCTTTTTTCCTCTTTCCTCTTTAGTATTTTCAAATTATGTTGAAGATTATGCTTGGAGTTTGAAGAGATTATTGAAGATTTCTTCTCTACTTTCCTTCATTGTTATTTTCATTACGTTTTCTCTTACTTTTGTTGGATTGCTTGCTAGATCTATTGCTAGCTAAGCACCTTTATGGTTCCAATTAATGGATGATGTGATTTAGATGTTGGGTGCTAGAGTTTAGGATGTTGATTTACCTTCCCCTTGAATTGCCTATGGATTGGGACTTTATTTGTATGCATGACTAATTGATCACTAGGAGTGCATCTAAGGTGTTTGATGGAATGCCTATGAAGCTTCCATTCATAGCACTTGGCATCAATTCATACTCATATCACTTGATTGCATCTCATATGATAGGGCTTCTAGGAGGTTCTGCCTTCAAATGTGGGGCCCCTTCATCAAGGTGAATGGGGTGACCTCACATTTTTGGCCCCCTGTTTCCAATATTTTCACTCTGTGTGTTTTCGGTTCATGGCAATATAGGGGCCTAAGGCTGGGTTTGAGCCGTAGTGCTTCCTCTGTAATTACCAATCCCTCATAACCCACGAACTAACTTCACATTTTTGCAATATTTAACGGAGTTTTAACCTCACCAATTACGAAAGATGAGCCGAATGCGTTCTAGGATTGCTGCAATTTCGATTCAACTTTTCCTCAGATTCTTCACAACCTTAAGATCAAACACAAGATATAATTCAGTTATTACAATTCGTATGAGGAGAGCATAATATTAAGATCTCCTCCAATTTTGTAACTCAATACCATGAAAGATTCAGCTGAAATCCATTTACAATATGCATACCAAGATTTTCCTAAGAAGACTACTTAACTAACACAGAGTATTCATCCGTGCTAACTTCCCTTTTCCGGGCCTCTCACGCCCGAGGGAATAACAGAGAAAATTCGCAACAATATTATCAAAACCAGCTAGGATTTCAGCGGTACCGAAGAGATTAGCATTTCAGATTCAAAAGATTCAACAATATTACGAATAACAAGCTACGAATTCATATATAAGCAAGGAAATCGACGTCTAAAACTCAAATTTCCCACAGACGGCGCCAGTTGATAGATCCGGGTTGAAGATCCACAACGACTTAAGTGATTATTCAACGTATTTGCAGAGAGCATTCATAGATAAAGGATTACAATGGTAGAGAGTAAGAGATTCATGAGATTTATTAGCCATAACTACTCAATTTATACAGTGCATCTTCCATGTGGATATAAAAGAGAGAATCAAGCTAAACGGTGAATAAAAGGTGTTTATAGTCACAATCCAGTTAAATTCATGGAGCTCAGGGCTCATTCAAGTGGAAAAACGAAGAGAGAAAGGGGGAAGAGGGGATGAAGTAAAGAGCACAAGGCGCCTTCTGGCTTCGTCCCCTCTTAGCAACCAAGATTATACCTTAGGCTTGAGATGATGGGGAGTGTTCTTTCCCGTGATGAGAATGGAAATGAGGATAGTGATGGGCCAAGCTTCCTAGGAGAAGACCTCGAGAGCTCCAATTGCTTCGGCTTGATAGAGTTCAAAGCAAAGCGTGAAAGTGAATGGAACAGTACGCAGAGTGCGTGTGTTTTTGTTGTGCTGAAAAAGGTGTGTAGAGTGGTGAGATCACCCACTATTTATAGGTGAAGGAGAGGATGAGAATGTTGGGAATTGTTAAGAACAAAGTGTTAAGGGTGAACTACTATGGGACACTTCGAAGTGAGTCACATAGTTGTTTTGATTTGATCCCAAAACCCCCAAAGCGTTCTGTTCCCAAGCGACCCATTTTTGATATAGATAATAGGTTAGAAAATTTTTCTAAGTCTATACTGTTAGGATGGCTTTGTTTTGCTTAGAATTTAGACCGCAGAAAATTCAAGTGAAGGCCACTCGCTTGAGTGCGTTTTCCAAGCGAAGCGAGTCTACCGAGCTGAAGTGAAGCGTGCCGAAGAATAGCGAAGCGAAGCGAGCGCTACAGTGGAATTAAAGCGAGCCCACCAAAGCGAAGCGAAGCGAGCGCTACAGCGAAAGTCAAAGCGAGTCAAAACTTACTTAAGCAATACTCGAAAACTTTGTTTTCCAAATAGACGCTTCAAGTATGACCCTGAAGAGGCTCGATTCGAAGCGGACGCTACGAGACTGAAGCAAAGCAAGCCACTACCTAGTAGAAAGCAACAGCTCAATTCCCGCTCCAATTTTGAACTCCAGTCAAACTGAAGATCGTCGCATTAATTACGAGATCTCCACGTGTCGATTGCGGAGAGGAGCAGCGGAGTTGACTGCCAGGCCGACAAGGGTGCCGCAACAGTATTGGCTCGCTCCAGTTACTGTTACAATTGGAATTTAGCCAATTTCGGCAAAGAGCCAAAACTGCGCGTCTGAAAAGCAGTCAGCCTGTGCAAGTACTATCGAGAGGAGGAGGGACAAGGCCACCAACCAAGCAACGGATCTCGGCCAATCCTCTGCCTATAAATAGTGAAGGATGAAGACGAAGAGAAGTAGAACACTTCCTGAGCATTCAAGCGCCTACTGCAAACAAACACTCCCAGCCTTAGAGCATTCATCGAGTCTTTGTTTCCAAGTGTTCTCCGAGTTCTAGTCTCATCGGAACTCGTCTTCACAGCCTTCACACTTAGAGTCTAAGACCATTCCATATCCAAGCTTAGAAGAAGAACTCTAGCCATCTTTGAATCTACTGTAAAGAGTTCTTCATAGTGTGTTCGTCGCATACCAAAAACCCTAACCCTAAGTTCTGTTGTAAGGTTTTTGTGTTCGTCGTTGTTAGGTTGTTTCGATCCAAGGCCCTACCTTCATCGATTGTAGAAGCCTCGATCATAGAGTCTAGATCCATGCTTGCACATACATCGTTCGTGTAAAGCTCGATCGAAGCTAGGCTGTAAGGAGAGCCCGCAATCTCCCTGTCGTTGGACTGAAGCAAGTTAAGCTTCCAGTCCAGTTTAGGTTTTTGTAGTGAACCCGTAATCACTGCATCTGTCGTCAGATCCAAGCGAGTGAAGCTCAATCTCGACTAGGCTTTTGAAGAGCCCGTAATCTTCAAGTTCTTGAGTGAAGAGAACAGTTTCTGAGTGCAACAAAGTGGACGTAGGAGCTTTATCTCCGAACCACTATAAATCTCGTGTCGTATCTCTCTAACCCTAAACTCTTTATTTTCCTTGTTTGATTATTCATTGCACTTGCATCTAAACAAACATAACTTGGAAATTTTAAATTCTTAGGAAAGATTTAGCTCACCAAATTCCGCACTAAGAGTAAAGTCTCACTCTTGATCAACCTCTAAGCTTAGGTCAAGAGAATCACGATTACTTTAGATCTAGCTCTCGGCTAGGTCTTAGTATTTCAAAGAGCACTTTTCTTCATACTCTGAGTTAAGGATTTGAAGTTGAAAAACTTCAAAATACGTATTCACCCCCCCCCCCCCTCTACGTATTTTTCTTATAACAAATCGGGACCAACAAGTGGTATCAGAGCAGCGGTTCTTTCGAGCCTCTGCTTTGCATACCTGAAGCGAGTCCCCACTCGCTTCACGTTGTCTCACTGAACCGGATCCTTTTTTCCTAAGTGCATAAAACCCTCACTCACGCATACTGCATTTCTACTGACTGTTTGCTATGTCTACATATAGTGCTTCGAATCTTCCACAGTTCTCTATCGAAGGGTACGAGACATGGAGCTTTCGAGTCGAGAGCTTCCTCTGCTCTATCCACGACCGGATGTGGGAAGTTATAGAGGAAGGACCAATCGAAATCAAGAAAGCCGTGTCTGCGGACGTTCCAGCCGCTAAAGGTCGTCCAGCCCATGTCAGACAGACATATGTCGAGAAGGACAAAGATGAATACAATCCTACTGACTTCAAGATCGCGAACCTTGACAAAATCGCACGCCACACGATGCAGAGCACTGTGTCGGATGCCTACCTTCCAAGAATCAGGAAGTGTGCGACAGCGAAAGAAATGTGGGAAACCCTAGCCCTCATTTCTCAAGGAACGGACAAGATCAAAGAAAACAAGCTCGTCTATGAGAGTCACCAACATCATAGCTACTCTCAACTCACTTGGGAAGGAACTCACAGACAAAGAGGTGAACCTCAAGATTGTCCGAGCTCTCACGAGAAAGTGGCAGACAATGAAGGAGCTGTACCTAGCTACTAAGGATCTATCAAAGCTCACACCGGAGATTCTGTTCTCCGAACTCAAAGCTCACGAATTCGATCTGAATCGAATGAACCTCGACAAAGAGGATGAAGCTCCCACGACGTCAAAGGGTGTAGCTTTCAAAGCTGCTGAAGGGCCAAGCGACCAGTCACTAGCCAAGATGACGAGGGAAGAGCTGGAAGAATATGTTGCGTTCTTATCCAAGAACTTCAACAAAATGAACTCTCGAGTGGGCAAATACAAAAGATTCTACAAGCAGTACAAGGGAAGGAGCACTGATGCTCGAGAAGGAAAAGGGAAGAGAGAAGAGACGACCAAGCCGATCTCAAGGGACATGATGGAAGTGGAATGCTACCACTGCCACAAGATGGGCCACTACAAATCTGATTGCCCGAAGCTGAGTGCAAAGGAGCGAGAGGAACTAAAAGCAAAGAGGGATGCCCCCAGGCGAGCGCTCGTAGCGAGTGAAATGCCGGTCGCTTCAACTGAAGATCCATCAAGCGACTCCGATGCATTTACAGATCCTAACTCAAGTGAGGTAGAGGATCTTGGACTCATGGCACTCACCGACGAAGAAACAGGAGAGGTATTTATCTATCCCTCACCAAGTTCAATTACACTCGCACACACTCACCAAGAGGAAGTCAATTCCTCGACATGGAGTGAATTACTTGACAAGCACCTCAAATTGTCAAGTGATCACAAAATGTTGTAACAAGCTTTGTCTCAAAGCGAGAAGGAGAACCGAAAGCTAGCCACTGAGCTTGACCAAGTCAAACTTTACTTAAGGGCTATGACTAGTAAGTTCGAGGATCTCTTCGCTAGACATCAAAGCTTGGAAGGAAGGTATGAAACCCAATCCAATCTAGTGGCCAACTTAAATAAAGCCTCATATGCTAGGCAGGCACTAGAGAGCTCACTTCTACCTTTTGGTAGAAAGGGAGGACTTGGATATGAGGGTGGACATTCCAAGCCCACTGTCTTTGTTGGTGCTTCAATCATGACACCATCAGTCACTTTGGATGTGCCTACTGCCTCCGAAGCGACCACCAACAAAGATAAAGGCCAAATGGCTGAGAACCCTAAGAAGAAGCCAATGAAGATGTCTATATCTTCAAAGGCAGAAACTATGGGCAAGCAAAGATCAACTATCCCTAGCACTCACAATGCTAAATCTTACCAATCCAAAGGTAAAGGGAAACCAGTTGTAGCTTCTAAGTCTCAGACCAAGACACCAGAGACAAAGGATCTACCTTTCAAGAAAAGGAGTAATGTCTATGTGTCACGTTATCCGGACTGGAGATGGTCTAACCGAACTAACGTTGAGGGGGAAAAACTTGAAGCACCAAAGAGGTCGCTTCAGATTCCCAAGGTTTCTCAAGCGAGTCGGGGTCAAAACCCTAGTTGGACCGCTTCGAGAAAACCAAGCGAGCCGCTTCGAAAGACTGTAAACCCTAAGTCAGTCTCTAAGCCTGTAGCTAATCCGAAGCGAGTCGCTTCATGATACAAGCAATTGGGTAAGAGCATAGGTATGCCTCAAGCGAGCCGCTACCCCTCTTGCACACACTGTTGCACGTGTGAAGCTGCTTCAAGGCAGAACTCACAGTTTTCAAAGGTCGAGAAACCCAAAGCACAAGCTATCTTTCAAAAGAAAGTAAAGCAAGTGTGGGTACCTAAGGGAACTAACCTGCAAGGACCCAAACTGATTTGGGTACCAAAATCTGTCTAAATACAGGTGAGCGCTGTGGATCCCATGCCAAGTGAGGGTCAACAAATCTGGTACTTGGACAGTGGATGTTCAAGACACATGACCGGCATGAGAGCTCTAATTCATGACTACATAGAGAAGAAGGGTCCACACGTTACATTTGGTGATAACTCTCGAGGAAGCACCAAAGGGTATGGCGCACTGAAAGTTGGAAAGCTCAAAATAGAAGAAGTCTCCTATGTGGAAGGACTTAAGCACAACTTGCTATCCATTTCACAATTCTGTGATAAAGGATACAAGGTGGAATTTATTTCCAACAAGTGCATTGTGAAGAGCAAAATCACGCCCCAAATTGTGCTGACTGGAATTAGACAAAGGAACGTCTACATTGCACAATGGGACAGCTGCAAAGAGGAGACGTGCTTAGTTGCTAGAAGTGCTACAGACTTAGGATGGCTATGGCATCGACGCTTGAACCATCTCAATTTCAAAGCAATCAATCGCATAGCTCGAAAAGGCTTGGTGCAAGGCATACCAAATGAGGTCATTGTCAAAGACCATCCATGCTCACCATGCCAACGGGGGAAGCAGACGAAGAAGCACTTCGCCAGTCTTGAAGAAGCTTCATCCAAGCGAGTGCTCGAGCTGCTTCATATGGATCTGTTTGGTCCAGTCACTCCAGTTAGTGTAAATGGAAGGAAGTACACTCTAGTTGTAGTCGACGACTTCTCTCGCTACACTTGGGTTGTATTTCTCTTCAGTAAGAAGGATACACTGATCAAGCTACCACAACTACTCAAGCGGTTGGCTGTGGAAAAGAACCAAGCGATTGTCACCATCCGCTCCGACAAAGGCACAGAGTTTCTGAACTCTACCATCGAAGCTTACTGCACGGAGCATGGTATTGCACATCAAACATCCGCAACACGCACACCTCAGCAGAACGGAGTTGCTGAAAGAAGAAATCGGATCATCAAAGAAGCCGTTCGAACCATGATTGCTGACTCAAAGCTTCCGATGAAGTATTGGGCTGAAGCTGCCAACACGGCATGCTACACGCAGAATTGGACGCTTCTCAATAAACGGCACGACAAGACACCATATGAAATATGGACAGGGAGAATTCCTAACATATCTTATTTCCATATCTTTGGTTGTAGGGTCTTCATCCATGATAATGGGAAGTCACAGTTGAAAGCATTTGAAAGCAAAGCTGATGAAGGAATATTCTTAGGATATTCTACATCAAGCAAAGCTTACAGGGTGTTCAATTGTAAAACCCTAATTGTGGAGGAATCACCCCATGTCGTATTTGATGAATCTTCTTTGAGTCTTCCACAGGAATATGTTCAATCTAAAGAAGGAAAGTCAAACGAGGAACCCATCAACTCACTGACTTGGGACATGCTTGAGGATGATGAAGAAACCAAGGACTCAAGCGAGCTGATTGTCCAAGGAAAAGATGAAGCTGCCCCCAAGATTCCTGAAGCGAGTGCTGGCCAAGCACCCAATCCAGTCGCTTCAAATGGTGAAGCGAGCGACCAGGAAGAAGATGAAGACGAAGCTGGTGGATCCAAGTGTGCATGGCTCAAAGATCACTCACCAAGTCAAATCATTGGAGATCCATCCAAGGGTGTAGTGACCAGAAGTCAAGTGTTTGGAGAAAGTGCCATGTTCAGTTGCTTTCTCTCAAACATTGAGCCATCATGCGTGGAGGAAGCCCTAGCCGATTCCAACTGGGTGATTGCCATGCAAGAAGAGCTGAATCAGTTCACCAGAAACGACGTATGGTATCTCGTGGATCATCCCAAATTTCATCATGTTATTGGCACCAAGTGGGTGTTCAAGAACAAGACGGACGAGGACCACAACGTTGTGAGGAACAAGGCGCGACTGGTCGCTAAGGGCTACTGCCAAGAGGAAGGAATCGATTTCGATGAGACCTTCGCTCCAGTGGCACGGCTTGAAGCGATCAGATTATTTCTAGCCTATGCAGCAGCAAAGAAATTCAAAGTATATCAGATGGATGTTAAGAGCGCGTTTCTCAATGGTGAATTGAAGGAAGAAGTATATGTGGAGCAGCCACCGGGTTTCGAGCAGGGAGATAAGGTGTACCGATTGAAGAAAGCCCTATATGGATTGAAGCAAGCTCCCAGAGCTTGGTATGATACCCTATCCCAATTCCTAGTGGATAATGGATTCCACAAAGGAAAGATAGATCGAACCCTATTCACCATCAATCATGGAGATGATATGCTATGGGTTCAGATCTATGTGGACGACATCATATTTGGATCACCAAACCAGTCGCTTAGCGAGAAGTTTGGAGAGCTTATGAAGACCAAATATGAGATGTCGATGATTGGCTTGATGAGCTGCTTTCTAGGTCTTCAAGTGAAGCAGCAGGATGATGGAATCTTCATCAATCAAGCTAAATATACTCGAGATATGCTTGCCAAGTTCGGTGTTCAACATGCCAAAGCTGTGAAGATTCCAATGAACACCAACTGGAAGATGGAGCCAGACCTAGATGGGAAGTCTGTGGATGCTACAGACTACCGATCCTTGATCGGATCCCTTCTATATCTCACTGCAAGTAGGCCGGATATTGCCTTTGCAGTTGGAGTATGTGCTCGCTTCCAAAGCAATCCCAAGCACAGCCATCTTGAAGCTGCCAAAAGAATTCTTCGATATTTGAAGGGCACTGTCAACATGGGGCTGTGGTATCCAACGGAGGACAATTTGGAGCTCACTGGATACTCAGATGCTGACTATGGAGGGTGCCGCATTGATAGGAAATCAACTTCGGGCACTTGTCAGTTCTTGGGAAGCAAGCTGATCTCATGGTTTTCGAAGAAGTAGACGAGTGTAGCTACTTCAACGACTGAAGCTGAATATATGGCCGCTGGAAGCTGCTGTTCTCAATATCTATGGCTTCGTCAGCAGTTGAAGGACTACAAAGTTGAAGCGAATGAAATTCCTATATTCTGCGACAACAACAACGCGATCTGCATCTCGCAAAATCCAGTGCTTCACACCAAATGCAAGCACGTGGAAATCCGACATCACTTCATTCGTGATCATGTCGAGAAGAAGGATATCAAGCTCGAGAAAATCCATACCGATCTCCAGCGAGCAGATATCCTCACCAAGCCTCTAGCTGAGTCTCGTTTCAATCAGCTATGCATGGAATTAGGGTTGCTAGACCCTGGTGAAGAGTGCTAGTTCCTGGATGCACGAAGGAGTGGTCGCTTGTTCTTTGAGCGTCACTCACTTCGGATCTTCACCAACTCAAGCGAGTCACTTCAAAAGTCCACTCGCTTGAAGAAGGAGAAATAAGGTGGAGAAAGGTGGAGTGTTGGAAGATGTTCCCTACCCGCTTACAGGAATTGTTAAGCCATTGGTTAAGGGGGAACTATTGTTTACCCTCGGAGCAAACTACTTCCAAAGTGAGCAAGGAAAGCTGCTACCTAGCCTAAGATTCCTAGCGAGTGGGTATAAACACTCGCAAGTGCCGTTTCTAGTAACGGTTGTGGGGTCTTGTATCGGGCCTTTCCACGTAAAAATGGTGAAAGCTTAGGCAGGGCTGGCACCTAGACCTTGTGTCCTCTTCCCATCTTTCCGCCGAAGAGGAGCAAGTCTTCTCATCTCCTTCATCGTGGATAAATATTCATTCCCTACTCACTCTTCATTGAGTTAAGCTGCCGGATGTTTATCCATTCCTCCCCCATCTTTGAATTTTGCATCGCTTCAATTTGCCCTTGTTTGGGTCAAGCGAGTCGATTGCAAATTCATTCTGTAGCTTGTAGGAGGGAGCTTGAAGGGTTACCTTTTTCTTCAAAAGATTGCAGGGCTGGTGACATGCTTCTACGTAAAATACGAGATTGTCTTGTCAGAGCATTCTCATTGTCATCCTGTCCTATTCTGCTCTGAGATAAGGACTTGTACTCATCCCCCATTCGTCGTGAATATGTACACTTACGTGAAGCTCCCCTCTGGGTTGTAGTAAGCTTGTGTAATATATTCATTCTCTCCCCCATTCACTTCGATGGAGGACTCTCTAATTCGTAGAGGAAGATGAATGCAATGAAGATGAGTGAAATCCTACCCAAAATGAAGCATTCAACAAAGGTGGTATCAACAAGCTTCAAGCAATATCATCAAGTGAATTCAACAAATGGAGTTCAAATGATGACCTCAATAAGTGGTATCAATCTCCTACGAAGTGAGATTGACTGGTAAGTGTTTCAATTTTAAGTACACTAAGTGAGCTGAAGCGTGCTAGAAACCTTCACTCACTATGTGGAAAATATGAAATGAATCTGACACAAATACAAAGAGGAAAACATTTTTGTTTATCCTCGAAGTATGTAAGTCAGAAACATTTTAAATAATGTCAAAGAAATTTCATTTCTTTTCCAGTCGCTTCAGATGGCCAAGCGAGTGCTACGTCACTCCAAGCGAGCCATCGCAAGCGAGTGCGGAACAGTCACTCAAGCGAGTACCTCTCGAAGCGAGTAAAGGCCAAGCGGCCCAACTCGAAGCGAGCGGGTACGAAGCGAGTATGAGCTGTCTGTACTCGAGTGCAATTTTACCTTTTGCTTTGCATTTAATGCAGGTTCACGTACAGCCGAAAATAACGGGCGCGTGCACTGCACTTTGAATTCGAAGCGGGATAAGACGGACGAGATCCAACCATCGAATCCAAATAGTCCCTAATTTATAGCCGTTGGATCCGACGCCGTGTAAAGTGACGAATCACAGCAGGCCAGCGCCGACTCAAATTGACGGTTCACTTTTTACTGTGATGACGCCGGACACGTCAATCACTTCGCCATTGGCCGCCGTATAGAAACAGGATCTTCGGCGATTTTACTGTCTTGCCCCTGCCACGTCAGCCGAACCCTACCTCTATTTAAGAACGTCGTTGCAGACTGAGAAAACTTTCACCACTCTCAATCTTTACCACTCTTGTGCAAAGATCTGCAAATCTTCTGCAACTCACGAGTCTCACCTCTGTTTTCGTTCTTAAATCTCCGATCAAAATTCTCATATTTCATACCATGGGAAAGAAGCAGAACACCGAGACAATGGAGGAGTTTCTCACCAAGGTCGACACTCACATCAACGTCGACCCTCATCTCGACCCGATCATCATCGAGGAAGATGGATTCTTCCGTAAGGCCGTGATCACGGCCGGCTTATGGAAGTTCGTGACGGCGGTGCCGACAAAGATCTTGGCCAAGGCGGTGGCCGAGCTTCTTCTAAATCTTCGTCTTTCACCGATCCACAGACCGGAGAGCCGGTGGAGGTGGACCTGAGCAATCTCATCGACGTATTCGACCTGCCAAAGGAAGGAGGAAACTCCTTGTCGGAGTTGGGATTTTCAGCCAGAATTGAATATGCTCGGTTTGCCACCGAGAAAGCAGAGCCCAACTATAAGGAGGCCAGTATCCGTTTAGATTTGAAGGCTCCTTTCAACCACATATGCAAGCTCTTTTCGAAGTGCGTCGCATGCTACGTCGGAACCTTGGGCACACTCTCTGAAACTAAGCTGTTCACCACCACCATCATCGTCGACAGCCTTACCGGAACTAGGTTCAACTGGCATGGTTGGTTTCTCAACCAGATTCACGAAGCTGCTGATGATTTCGCGTTCGTGAAAGGAAGCGCCAATCAGATTCTCCGCAAGGGGAAGCTAAAATTTTTCTCCAGACTCTCCGTCGCACTAGAGGAACGGTATCCCGACAAAGTGTGGTCGGAATCTGATGTCGCCGTCTACAACAAGCTCACGGTGTTCCATGACCTGTGGAGGTCAAACAAAATTCCTATTGATTTGGGAGTTCTCGAGGTTGAAGTGCCCGTTGCAGTACCAGTTGCCGAAAGGCAAGCTGAAGCGAGCCAAGCAAAGCGAGCCGCTTCACCCGGGAAGCGTGCTGCGCCGAAGCGAGGCAAGAAGAAGAAAACGAAGCTAGTCGCTCCGTTGGTCAAATCAAGCGAGGCTGAGGAGCAGCCGCTTGAGGAGGCCAAAGCTACCCAAACCCAGCCTTCACCTATCAAAACCCAAACTCCCCCACCACAAACACAAACAACCCAACCACCAAAACCCCAAGCCTCATCATCCGCCCAACCACATACCAAGAAATCACCCCTATATCCACATGAAGAAGAATCCGCTTCTTCATTCCAACTACCCAAAATACCTCTTCTAAGCACTGATCCCACAACTGCATTTTCCACATTCCAACCTACTCAATCCCAGCAAACCCAGCAAACTCAACCACCCACCGAACCCATCGAAATAACAGAAACCACCCAAACCTCTTCATCATCCCAATCACCTACCTCATCGGCAGCTACAGCCGATACCGCCCAAACAACCATCATTCCCCAATTCCAAATCTCCAAAGCCCCTGCACAGCTTGATGCTCTCGAAAGATATGCGAGAGATAGAGAGCAGGCCGCACAAACAATCAGAACCCGCTACTCCTCAGTGCCGATGTCCGACGACTTCTTCACTAAGGTCGTCGATTTTCTCACCTACATCACATACCGCGGCACTGAGTACTACAAGGTCTTTAAACTCCTAAAGGCCTTCTCAGAGGAAGACCTCATCCAGATGGAGGGAAAGCTGCTCGACTTCATCGGTGAGAATAGCTTCCATGCATTTCTCACTGGGACCAGCTTCTGGGATAAGCTGGATGCGAAGGTGAAGCAAGCCTATCCGGACGCTTCAGTCCCCGAGCACGTCCCGACCATCCACGAGCGGCGATTGATAAGGGAGCATGCGGAGGAGGTGGAGGTGAAAGATGCGGAGATCTCCAGCTTACAGAGTGAGATCACCAGGAAGGATGTGGAGTTGGAGAAGAAGGTGGAAGAAGTCAATAATCTGCGTGCAGATTTTGACCGGAAAAAGGGTGAGCTGGAGGGAAAGGTTGAGGAGAAGGCGAAGCTAGTGGAGGAGAAGGAGAAGGTGTTGGAGGTACAAGTGAAGCTGGTGGAAGACCAGAAGAAAAATCTCAACGAACTCAAGGACTCGCTTGATGCCGAAAGGAGTCGCTTGAGGGAGGTCAATGCCAAGTTAGTGATTGTTGGCAAAGAGAAGGAGAAGTTAGAGAAGGAGGTGAAGGAGTTGAAGGAGGCAGTAGAGAAGAAAGATGGGGATCTAGTGATGAAGGGAAGTGAGCTGACAAGGACCAAGACAGCCCTTGACAAGCTTAAACAGGAGATGAAGGATCTGAAGCTCGAGCATGAGATAAATTTGAAGGAGCTTGAAAGCCGGCGAAGGAGTGCTCAAGCCATGGATCTAAAGCATGCAGAGCTGGCCATCCAAGTTGATGAAGCCAAGGAGAAGGCCAGTGAGCTTGCTGGCAAGATGATCGAAGCTGCCCAGCTTCGCGTGACACTAAACAGCCAAGAAAGCGCCCTAGCTACTGCAAAGGCGGAGCTTGAAGCTTCTCAGGACTTCCTAAATCTCACGATCGAGGAGGAGCGCAAGGAAATTCGCGCTGAGATCGAAGCGGAGCTTGCCGCTCGCTTCAGAAATGTGGAGTCGCTGGAGAGGCTGATGGCTTCTGTCAGAGAGAGAGAGAAGCAGTGCGAGTATCTGCTCGAGGAGATTAGTGTCAAAACAGCCGAACTTGTGCTCTCCCAGAAGCATACTTTCGTAGGAAAGACAGAGCGGATGCTGCATGCTGTGTTCAATGCAGTGAACAACCTTCATCATTCCATCACTGGAAAGATAATCACACCAACCCCCGGCAGTGATGATGCCAAAAAGGGGGAAGGTATTGGGAAGCAATCCCTGGAGCTACAAGGTGGAGTTGGAGGTAGTGGAGAGGAAAGGACGATGGAAATCGAAGGAGGTAGTGGAGTTGGAGGAAGTGTAGCCGAGAAGGAGTTGGAGAAGGAGGATGAAGCTCGTGCAGAGCGTGCTAGGAAACTGGGCAAGGAAAAATTAACTGAAGAGCCCCGAAGGCCAATTGAAGGGAAGCTGCTCGGATCCTCCATTGCTGCTCACCCTCCGGTTGTTCCGTTGACCAAGGAACAAAGGGAGGAGCAAATCCGAGCAGACGAGGCCCTAGCTCGCGACATGGAGAAGCAATTTGATCTGAAGGCCTTTGCCGAGTTCCAAGCGCCCGCTTCACCTTTGGTCGCTTCAACTCTTGCACTAATTTCTAATTTTGCAGGAGCCACTTCATCAACTGCTGGAGCTACTTCATCCAGTAAAGTCATTACTCCAAGTGCCCTAGCAGTCATCCCTCCTAAAGAAGCAGAGAAAAAGAAGAAGGAAGAAATGCCTCCACCACCAGCACCGAAACAAACTTCGAAGCGGACTGTCCCCGAAGCGAGAGAAGATGATCCCGAGGCCAAGCGCCGAAAGATCAAGCAGGCAGTCGCTTCACGAGCTGGTCAAGTGGAGAGGAGGAGGAAGAGAGAAGAGGAGAGAAAGGAGGAAGGAGAGAAGGAAAGGAAGATCAAGGCAAGGCGCATGGAAATCATTGAAGGTCGGATTGAGGAACACTTCAATGAAGTGAGACTCATCCAGTCCGCCCTTACTCGAAGCGCCTTCATCCCATTTTTGCCTGAAGAATCTGATGCGTGTGTGAAGCAAACTTGGATGGATGCTTGCCACGTTACTACGAAGGAGATGATCGACTCTGGTCGGTATCCACAAAGAGAAGAGCAAGCATACATTCGCATGCGGTTGACTGATATGCTCCCGATGTGGAACACAGAGCTGAGTGCAAGATTCAACGCCATCATGACTGAAATGTCAAGCCGATCAGAAGAGGAGTTGGTTGAGCGTAGGAATGAACACCCTGATGCCTGAGAAATCGAGCAGTTCATCCCCGATGATCTACTTGAGCGGTGGCTATACTACAAAGAAAAATTCATCAAAGCGTACTACTACTAGGAGGTAGTGCCACTTCAGACTGAGTGCTCAAGGATCAATGCGCTCAACAACTTCCTGAGTGTCTACGATGAGAAATTCAGGCGGAAGGTCTTCACTCTTGCAGAGCTTGCTGAGCCCAAGCCTCTGATCATCAAAGTGCCAGCTTCGAAGGATTTCCCAATGCCCTTCCTGCCCGGCACAAGCGTTCCAGATCGTCGAATCACAGACGCAGAAGTTGATGAAGCCTTCAAATTGGAGCAGACTTGGAGAAGACCAAGCATCTACAATGTAGGAACGTTGGAAATGAAGGTTCTTCATGCATATGTTGTTCCTGAAGAGATGATAGAGATGGATTTGGAGTCAGAGGAGAAGGAGAAGGAGAAGGAAGTGGAGGTGACGGAGAAAGAGAAGGAAGAGGAGGATGAAGATGCAGGAAACCCTTGAGTTTCAAGCTTCATATTTTGTGAACTGTTGTTCATATATCCCATTTTATTTTCTGTCTCTCCTGTGTCATTTACCAGCTTTGTGAAAATTTATCCTTATGCTACAAAACTCAAAATAACTTAACCGAAAAAAAAAACGGGGGAAAGGAACCTAAAAGAAAATTTTCAAACGAACATGCATAGGAAGCATTCGCTTGAAGTTCCTTCCACGGTTAGGTAGGCTAAATCTCTTAGTCTAAAAATTTGTTTTAGGTTTTGGCATCATCAAAAAGGGGGAAATTGTTGGGAATTGTTAAGAACAAAGTGTTAAGGGAGAACTACTATGGGACACTTCGAAGTGAGTCACATGGTTGTTTTGATTTGATCCCAAAACCCCCATAGCGTTCTGTTCCCAAGCGACCCATTTTTGATATAGATAATAGTTTAGAAAATTTTTCTAAGTCTATACTGTTAGGATGGCTTTGTTTTGCTTAGAATTTAGACCGCAGAAAATTCAAGTGAAGGCCACTCACTTGAGTGCGTTTTCCAAGCGAAGCGAGTCTACCGAGCTGAAGTGAAGCGTGCCGAAGAATAGCGAAGCGAAGCGAGCGCTACAGTGGAATCAAAGCGAGTCCACCAAAGCGAAGCTAAGCGAGCGATACAGCGAAAGTCAAAGCGAGTCAAAACTTACTTAAGCAATACTCGGAAACTTTGTTTTCCAAATAGACGCTTCAAGTATGACCCTGAAGCGACTCGATTCGAAGCGGACGCTACGAGACTGAAGCAAAGCGAGCCACTACCTACCAGAAAGCGACAGCTCAATTCCCGCTCCGATTTTGAACTCCAGTCAAACCGAAGATCGTCGCATTAATTACGAGATCTCCACGTGTCGATTGCGGAGAGGAGCAGCGGAGTTGACTGCCAGGCTGACAAGGGCGCCGCAACAGTACTGGCTCGCTCCAGTTACTGTTACAATTGGAACTTAGCCAATTTCGGCAAAGAGCCAAAACTGCGCGTCTGAAAAGCAGCCAGCCTGTGCAAGTACTGTCGAGAGGAGGAGGGACAAGGCCACCAACTAAGCAACGGATCTCGGCCAACCCTCCGACTATAAATAGTGAAGGATGAAGACGAAGAGAAGTAGAACACTTCCTGAGCATTCGAGCGCCTACTGCAAACAAACACTCCTAGCCTTAGAGCATTCATCGAGTCTTTGTTTCCAAGTGTTCTCCGAGTTCCAGTCTCATCGGAACTCGTCTTCGCAGCCTTCACACTTAGAGTCTAAGCCCATTCCATATCCAAGCTTAGAAGAAGAACTCTAGCCATCTTTGCATCTACTGTAAAGAGTTCTTCATAGTGTGTTCGTTGCATACCAAAAACCCTAACCCTAAGTTCTGTTGTTAGGTTTTTGTGTTGATCGTCGTTAGGTTGTTTCGATCCAAGGCCCTACCTTCATCGATTGTAGAAGCCTCGATCATAAAGTCTAGATCCAAGCTTGCACTTACATCGTTCGTGTAAAGCTCGATCGAAGCTAGGCTGTAAGGAGACCCCGCAATCTCCCCGTCGTCGGACTGAAGCGAGTGAAGGTTCCAGTCCAGTTTAGGTCTTTGTAGTGAACCCGTAATCACTGCATCTGTCGTCAGATCCAAGCGAGTGAAGCTCGATCTCGACTAGGCTTTTGAAGAGCCCGTAATCTTTAAGTTCTTGAGTGAAGAGAACAGTTGCCGAGTGCAACAAAGTGGACGTAGGAGCTTTATCTTCGAACCACTATAAATCTCGTGTCGTATCTCTCTAACCCTAAACTCTTTATTTTCCTTGTTGATTATTCATTGTACTTGCATCTAAACAAACATTTGGAAATTTTAAATACTTAGGAAAGATTTAGCTCACCAAATTTCGCACTAAGAGTAAAGTCTCACTCTTGATCAAGCTCTAAGCTTAGGTCAAGAGAATCGTGATTACTTTAGATCTTGCTCTCGGCTAGGTCTTAGTATTTGAAAGAGCACTTTACTTCATACTCTGAGTTAAGGATTTGAAGTTGAAAAACCTCAAAATACGTATTCACCCCCCCCCCCCCCCCCCCTCTACGTATTTTTCCTATAACAAACCGGGACCAACAGAGAAGGTGAATGCTCGTACTAGGGGAGGACAAGAAAGGAATTTCTAAGGGGACAAGATTCTCTTCGGTTATTATTGTGGTGGTCCTCACCCTAGAGCACGTAGAGTCATGCGGATAGTGTGTTGAGCAGATCCTGGAGCTTTTTAAGATGCCTACCGACCTGGTATAGTTTTACGATACAAAGGCCGGTTCTGGCCAGATCTTAACATTCCCTTCGTCTTGGCAGGGCATCTGCGTTTGATGTAGCATCTGATGCCTTGTGGAAGTGACTTTAACTACCATTCAAGGTTATCATACAATACCGTTGGTATTAACTCCTTTTGGAGATGATGCCCCAGAGTTATGGGAAGCATGTTTTCTTAGCATTTAGAATTCTTTACGTGGCAGGGCTGATGCTAGTCCCTATCAGATAGCATAAGGATTTATGATTTTATCATAGTATCTCCTCTGTTCCTATCAATTCCTCATAACGAACAGATTATTTATAATTCATGACTTTGGCAGAACTCTAGACTCACCAATTGTCAATGGGAGGGGTGTGCGTTTTTGAACTTCTCCAAATTTGATGTGAGTCTCGTTTTTTCTCTGAGAAAAAGAGATCAATCAAATTTTGTGAGTTCGAGCACTATATTGTTCATTCATCCCACGCTTTAGGTATAGATCTTTGTCTATGTCCTTAGTTTTGTGAGGAAAATATTTGAATCCCGACAGAACTTTGTTCTTACGAGTATTTGAAGATGATGACAGCTATTATCCCCTGCACTGCTTCTTGCTTATAACGGATTTTGTCAAATTTCTCAGCCACAGAATATCATAGTAAGAAACACTAATAGATTCAAACGATTATTCACAATTTGAATTTAGAAAAGGGGAAATAAGCAGAAATTATACAGTGTTGCTCACATCCGATATTATGGTAGATTCTTCAGGGAATACTACTTACCCACTTACTCTCTCAGTAACTTTTTCTCAATTCTATTGGCAGAACAAGAGAAAATCGCATCAGTAAAATCATAACGATAAGTTAAAAGTTTGCTCGGAAAGAGAGAATCGACGTCTTAGACTCAAAATTTCCTACAGACGGCGCCAGTTGTTAGATCCGGGTTAAAGATTAACAAAAATTATGGATTTATTATGTTTATTTCAGTACAAATTAGTGAGAACAAAACAATACCGAATTCAACAGAAGGCGCTGATTCGCATAGCCCATTTCCCACAAAATATCCTTCCTCCACATAATCGGCTAGGACAGATATAGAACGCAAGGCGTTCACACTATCAACCCAACCATTTCCACGAAGAATGGTTACAACTAAGAAAAGCAGGACGAGATGATAGACGCAAGGTGTCGACACACTCATCCTCTTAGATTCAGATTGAATACCTTCCAGCTCCATCACCACAGCCGCTGCGAGCCTGTAAAACAAGGCCGGAGGAACAAAGGGGGAGGTTCCTCCGGGAAGAACCTCCGACGCTCAAGTCAGTATGAGTAGTTAAATTCCAGAGAAAATATCAATGGAACAATATAGAAAGTATAGAACTCGTACCTCAAAATGACTGGATCACTATCTATTTATAGGTGTAAAGAAGGGTAAAAAGGTGAATGTACCTGTGAGGAGAGAACAAAAAAGGAATTTTTGGGGGGACAAGATTCCCTCCGTCATTAATTTAGTGGTCCTCACCCTAAGGTACGTAGAGTCATGCGGTTCGCGTGCTTAGCAGATCCCTGCGTCCTTCGGCAGGTGCCACAAGATTTGATACAACATGGGCTTCTGCCCGGGCGTGGATCCGCACGGGGCTTATAGCTTCTTTTGTGTACAAGGAATCTGCACTTACTGCAGCATCTGGCGGTACTGCGACGCAGATCCAGGTGGTATTAGCGGGAGCCACATGGCAAGGTTGATACAGGTCCCTATCATAGACTTCTCTCTTTTTCAGTCACGCGCCTTCTTTTCTAAAACATATATTGATTAACTATTTATGCACCTTCACTTTTGGTCGCTTTTGATTATATATTGATTCCATCTTGATTCTAAAAATTTCTATTTCGGGTGTTTAGGCTTAGTTCTTATTTTAAGGAAACATATTACACGTCGGAGATAACTTTAGATGTTTTACTGTTTCTTTATTTTTATTATTGTTTTATTTTAGAAGATTTAGTTGTTTTTTGTGTTCAACAACATTCATCAATGAAGCGTTTTGAGATCAATAAATGTAGAAAGACAGCAACCTTGTTTAACTTAACTATAAGTAATCTATTAACAAAATTGGTTAATTGTGCAATCAATCTATAAAATTGGTTAATAGGATTTCTTTCAACAGAAAATACATCTTGGAGTCCTTATACTTTTAAATTTTGTTTCATTAAATCCTTTTACAATATTGTGTTTAATAAGTCCCTCTACTTTCAAATTTCAATTTCAGTAAATCCTTAATTAACGGATGGTTAACTTTTTCGTTATCTTAATAAAAATCAATTGTTATTGGTTAGATATTTTTTATAGTAATTTTGCGCATATTTCAACAACTCTAGTTATTTGAGGATGTGATAAAATTATACACTACACTGTATTGCATACGTTTCCAATATAAGTAAACCGTCAACAATCTTCCTGTCCACTTTCATGGCTTCCATCCCTTCCTCCGCCTCTCCTTCCCACCATCGTGCACTCACTACATCGTGTTTCTCTTATCGGAAAAACAAAATTCGTATATGATCGAAAGTGGAGCTATGAGCCTTTTATTGCGACATTAATTCTTTCGAAATAAAATAATAGCAAAAATCAATGAGAAGAGACATGTAGATCATAATCAATTGATGGTTAAGAAGGAAGAATAAAAACTCATTGGTCGGGAATTAAACACACGGTTTACTATGTGAAATTTATGTTCCACAAAATAATTAATTTTATTGAGATGACAAAATATTAAAAATTTTGGTTGAATAAGGATCCATTGAAATCAAAATTTAAAATTAAAAGGACTTGCTAAAACAAAATATTGTATAAGGACCAAATGAAACAAAAATTTTAAATACAAGGACCTCAAAATGTGTTTTGCCTTTTTTCAACTGAATAAAGTAATAAAATCATAATACGATTAATCTATAATTTCTTTAAAGCGTATCGTTGTAGACATAATGAATTCAAATTTGTCAATTATAATGAATTATAAACGCTAATGTAAATAAATGACGACATTAATTAATCTCATTGAAATTGTGCATAAATTAACAACTAAAACATCTAAATAGTCATTGAATCATAAACTAACCATTTGTTCAACATAAGTTATTGGAATTATGCATAAATTTCAATAGTTTTACAAGTACCACCCCATGAACACTGTCAGTGAGTGCTAACATATGGCCATGTGTTACTAACGGTTAGATTGATTCTTGTGGTTTTATGGGGCGGTTAGCATTTTTTCCAAAATAATATTTAACATTTATTTGTTATTTTTTACTTAAAAAAACTTATTAATGTGTACTCGACGAGTAATCTTCTTTAGCGCAAATAATCCGCACCCCACTCCAGCATTGATTTAAATATTTTCCAATTGGGTTATGTGGAATAATTTGGGGCAGGTACGGGGATGGAAAAAAATATCCACCCCATCCTTCTCCGTTGGCATAAATAATTTGACAAGGGTTTTTTCAAATATTCCCTTGGAATAAAATGGATTTATGAGTGAAACAAATGGATTCATTTCCCGTGAAATGTTAATCGATCATTGCTGCCAAGATATACGCTAAAAAATGAAGCCTCTTTTGCCAAATTAAAAGAATGAAAATTTTAGATTAGTCAACTTAGTTTCCGACGACAAATTAATGTCATCATCATGATTCTTATTGCTTGAGTGATAAACAAATTTATTTCTTAAAATTTCTCAAACAATCATCCCACCATCCTAATTGAAAAAAAAAAAAAAAAAAAAAAAAAAAAAAAAAAAAAAAAAAAAAAAAAAAAAAAAATCCAACTATCAATTTATTAACATCCAATAATCTTGATCCCTCTATTTTATTGTTTCATGAATTCGTTGTTCATTGCAAGTTGGGGGGATTTAATCCATGCAACTAATAATGATGAAGCGTCGGCGATGTTTCGATGATCATATCATCTAAAATTTCTCATTTCTAACGGCATTCGTAGCCCAGATTTTCAATACCATGTAAGAGTCGTTCTCTCGCTTTTATGCTCTTTTTTCTTTCTTTTAATTTTAGAATATTCTGTTTTTTTTTTTCCATAATACATTTTCAATTGGTTGTTGTATGTTATTGAATAACCTGCAAATTTTCCTCATTTATTTTCTTTGCATAAAATGCAGGAAAAGTGATAAATTGGTTATTCTGAAACCATAGTCCACAGAGGTTGTTTGTCCAGAATTCATACAATGTCTATTCAACAAGACAACGCGGAATCTAAAGATGTTCAAGGTATTTTTCTTGTGTCACTTACGCCTCATGTGATTATTTTGGACTATCTTTCCAAATTTTGGTGAAAATTGATGGAACACTACCATGTAATTCGTTTCTAAGACTAGTTTTTGACAAGACTGTATTCAAGAATATCATTCATCCTTTGATGATGTATCTATCTTATATTCATGCTTCAACTTGATTTATATCATGAACACTATCATGTTATTTTCTAAATTTTGTTGGGAATGATTTTGATTCTCCTTTGATCGTATGCTACCATATTAAGTACACTTTATTGTTCAGCTTCAATCGCAAGTATTAATTAGCTAAGATAACTTAATGGGTTTCTCATATGTTTGGTTTGATTTATGAGTTTCCAGGTGAAAATTTTCGGAACTAGGCTATATTATAAAGCCGCATTACTTAATTACTATATGAATCAGGTGCCTGCCTCTATGATCTCTTGAAAATGGAGACCTCTTCAAAGTGGAGTCAGTACTCGAATAAATGGAAGAATTCTTCCTTAGGTAATATAAAATTTCTCATTAATTATTATTATTCTGGTGCATAAGATGATATGGTTTCGGAGATCAATTAAATATGTTCATGGCAGTGGTGACAATTTGTCATTCGATAGAAATCGTCTTCAATCATTTTGCTCTCATTTTCTTTATTTTGTGCTCATTTACATGTTAACTATTGATTATTGAGGGATGATGTAACTTAAACGTTTGTGTTCGAAGTCTCGAATTTATTATTCACTAAACTGAATTAGCTAACAATATAAATATACTTCAAGTAAGGAAGAAAACAAATTGAAAATTACATCTTATCAAACTTACCGTACTGAAGGGGGTTTCAATCCTTGTTTACATTGAATTGAGTTTCAACTGAAATCTTTTTGAAAGGGATTTATGACCAAAAGAAATATATTTCCATTGAGGATGACACCAATTTAAATTAACTTATCATCATACCATACCAGTTTGTAAGGTGGTTTCAATCCATGTTTAAACTCAACTAAATCCTATTTTATAATCAATTCTCATTTTTGTAGAAAATGCATTCTAGGAAGTGAGTTTTTTTATTCTTACTTCCTCTTCCCTTTGTATATACCATTGAAGAAATAAATGTTTTGACAAAGTAATCTACATGAGCTATGTCCTTACTTTTCCTTTCAATCCTTGCAGCGGGTTGAATCTTCAAACACGACACTCTGCACTCATTAATAAAAAGAAAAAAGAAAAGAGTTATTTAATCAGTTGATACAACACCAATTATTGTGTAGGATTACAAATGGTTAATTCGATTTCTGACTTATCGTAGCAGTAACAGTTAGACTCACAAAGATCATTTCTTTAGCAGATCAAAGAATAAACTATGTTTTTCTCCTTTCTGTGATTCTTTCCTTTTTTATTTTTTACTTTGGAAAAAAAAAAAGTTTATAACACACTTTTTAGCATGTGATTATTATATTCATCTTATGCATTATGTGTTTAAGGTGCACGCGGGAGGCTGGAAAGTCTATTATCCGAAGCCGGCAATAAAAATTGTGCAGATTGTGGTTCACCAGATCCAAAATGGGTGTAATTCTCATACTAATTACTGTACTTAGTTCAACTATCTATTTTTTTAAAATTAAGATTCAAATTTATAATTAATATCTTATGTCAAGTTCTTTTCATTTGAATGTAGTTGGAGGAAAGTAATTATTTATAGTTATGTTACTGAATACTATATATATATATATATAGTGGAGAGATCAAATACAAAAGACATGTCTAGTAAGAAATGAGAAATGATCTGGACCATTGATCTCAATGTGATCTATGATTCATATTAACTGGTGCATTATGATAATACTGAAAATGCATTATGATGGTTGATGCATTATAATAGTATAGAACGTGCATTATAATGCACAATGCATTATAATTATGCATACCTTGCATTATAGTTATGTATAAAATGCATCATTTTTTTATTTTTTACGATAACCTCATTTTGTACATGATCTCACCCCTACATATATATATATATATATATATATGTTTGATAGATGATGTTAAACTGTAATAATGATCTTATGGTGAAATATTGTCAGTGTTGTTGCAAATTTCTTCACTTTACATAGTTATCTAAATTTTACTTTTGTGATGTTCATTTTTTGTTCATAACCAGATCGCTTACCACTGGAGCTTTTATTTGTATAAAGTGTTCGGGAGTTCATAGAAGCCTTGGAGTGCATATATCACAGGTGTGGATATCATCAATCGACTTATATGTTCACACGCTTTTAACAAGTTATGTGTTATAGACTTTTGAAATCGATTAATATAAGCTTATTGTTTTTGCTTTTCCTATTTTCGTAAGTTTAGTACTCATCAAGTTAGATTTCTTGCTTATCTGCACATGCCAATAGTTG
Source organism: Thymus mandschuricus (assembly GCA_029379335.1). NCBI lineage: Eukaryota > Viridiplantae > Streptophyta > Magnoliopsida > Lamiales > Lamiaceae > Thymus > Thymus mandschuricus. The sequence goes on from CM057071.1 coordinate 11,339,517, forward strand.
ATGACTATTCATAATGTAGGAGCCTAGCGCGGGAGGTGATATCATTTTGTCATATCAATATAATCTTTGCTGCTTTGCTTGCTTAACTACGTTATGATTAATCTTCTAACAATGATTTTGATTGCCAAAAAGGTTATATACTTCTTAACAAATTATAATGTTTTACTTATTGATTTTTAACATTATGAGTAGGCCCTATTACAATTATCTTTGGCTTCGTCACCTGGTATAGGTGTTCTCCATAAAGCTTGACGATTGGACACATGAGCAAGTCGATACTTTAATGGAAATGGGTGGAAATAATGCTGTCAACTTGAAGTATGAAGCTCACATTCCTGATAACTATAAGAAACCTAATCCCAGCTCTTCTACGCAGGAACGCGTTGATTTTATAAGGTAGTACATGTACAACGTTTTCTTGTTTCATACAATATATAGAACACTGTAATTTTATACGTAAGTATAATACTATATGTTATGTAAAAATATTCAACGTAATGCATTCCCAGTACTTTTAATGCATCTATCGTTATAATGCATTCTCAGTACATTTAAAATGTACAAATATATTTATACCGTAGATCATAAAGTAATCAACACTCAAGATACTTTCTTATTTCTTAAAGAAATTCTATTAATTATTTAATCTCTTGCGCTCGTGTGTGTGAGTATATATATATGCCTGTGTGTAAATATATTTTTTGAATTTTAAGACTGCATTTTGGATTGATTCTTAGGAGAAAATACGAGCGCCAACAGTTCTTGAACTGTGAATTTCCGCCACCTTATCCACTTTCATCTTCATCAGCTTCCTACCAAAGTTCCACATTGCCCACTGATAAGAAGCACCACCACGAGAAACATACAACGAACCTTGGCCATGCGTTTGGTAATAACAAGAAAAGATCAGAGCATAAGATTTCCAAGATAACTAAATCAATGGTAAACTTTTTAAATTTACCATGATCTTCCATGATTTTTTCTATTGAATATTTTAAATGCTATCACATTTAGAGGACACTACTTAATTCTTGTAGTATCTAATAAATAACTTTAGCACCTTTCGATGTGAACCATTATTTGTAGCATAATATTTTTATTGTATCTAGAATTATATGTATGTTCTCTTCCTTTTTTTTTGTTTTCTTTGAATTATCTAGACCATATAGTTAATTTTGAATAGGTAGGATGAGAATTATCAAATTTAACTAGCCATGTTGTATAATTCATTCGTCCGCTATCTTCAATCTATTATGTGATGCAAATTAACGTGGTATAGGCAGGTATGGTCGAATTTGTAGGCCTGATTAAGGTCAATATAATACGAGGCACCAACCTAGTTGTTCGAGATATGGTGAGTAGTGATCCATATGTTGTTCTATCACTTGGAAATCAGGTAAAAGCAACTTCTGCGAAATTCATGTTTTCCACTCCATGTGCAACATTATGTATGGTGATAGAAGGTTATGTTTTTATTAATGCAGTCCATGAAGACACGGGTTATAAAGAATAATATCAATCCAGTTTGGAATGAATGCTTAATGTTGTCAATTCCAGAAAATATACCGCATTTGAAGTTGGTAAGTGCTCTTATTTATGGAAGCAAAAATGCCATTTCAGACTCCGTTTAATTGTATATATTTTTGATTTGGTCTTCTTATTATTACTTTGAGTTATTTTACTTCCATCTATCTCAAATTAAATTTGTATACATTCAAAGAAAAATCATTATGCAAATCAAAATCTCTCCAAGTTTTAAATTATAATTATTTTAGGACATTTCTTACACTACATGCAATAATCTATTTTGAATATGATTGGAAGTACACAACTTACTTCTTACAAACAAGAATTTCACGATCCACATTCTCTAAAATTAGTCAAAAGCACGAGGATCAAATTACGAAAACGTGAAAACGGGACTTAATAGTTATAATTGGAAGTACAATGATCCAATTAAAATGTTTTATACTAGGAGTAATGGAATGTGTTGTATTACTTAGTAAAATATCAATCATAACATTAGTGATAAAATCATTTTTGTTCTTGATGGAGGCATGGCCCTAGCCTATAATGCGTAAAATGTTAAACAAAAGGCTAGGTTATACAGACTAGTTAAAATTTCAAGTACCATGTTAGAAGTCTAGTATTGAATACTATCAACATATTTCAAAATTGTACCACTTGCAGAAGCTCTCAATCATTTTAATTTTTCTTTTGGTAAATGAAGTTCATAATATAAATGTTTCAAATTCTATTTAACTCTTTCACGATGATGCAAATTTGTGCTGATAATTCTTTATGGTTTTGACAGTATGTTTATGACAAAGATACATTCTCGACAGATGATTTTATGGGGGATGCTGAGATTGACATTGAACCACTGCTTTCTGCTGCTAGGGCTACCGAGTCATCCGCATCCTCAACCAATGATGGAGGTGGCATCACATTCCAACCTGGTAAGGTCAAACAAGTTGTTTGTATCCATTTGCAGAATGTCGAACGTGGCGCATTAGAGGTTGAGCTTGAGTGTATGCCTCTCACACAATAGCAAACCTCAAAACTTCTCCATTTTGTTGCTAAGCATTGCCGGATGCAGAAAAATAGTCACGGGGCTATTGGTCTTATTTCATTTTTAGTTCGAAAACAATACCTGATTCGGTGGGCTTCAGTCTACCCTATCCACTCATATTCGTCAACAATTATGATGAGAGTATTTCATCATGTAATCATTCTTTTCGACATTGTTCTCTCTTGGATCCCTTCACCTTTTCGATTGTTGTTTTATTGTACCTTAATGAAAAAACTGTGAAAAAAATTAGATTTTATTCTATTTCAGAGTATGAAAGTGTACCATTGTACATAATTATCAACTTATATTTCTCCATATTGTACTTCAGATAGTACACAGATGTGGACCCGAGCGAGCGTGACAGCTAAGCTCGTTGCGGCGTAGGGTAATCCCACTCAAGTTAGTTATTGTTTAAACTACAAAGAATCCTAAAGGATATATAAAAGCTCAGTTTGTTCAAGGGTTAATATTTGAGGAAGAATGTGATAATTACCTCTATATAGAACATGCAATATGATATACTGCCTTAAAGATATATGTATTATTGTTGGGCATCACATATTTAATAAGAGAGATGATGACATTTCATATATTGTAAGAAATCCACACACTGAATAGATGACTATGTCACACTACCTTCTTATTTACATATGTTGCTATTATAACCCCAAATAATTCTACGTTAAGTGAGACTCATGTTCTACTCACACTACACCAGTGGACGAAATTCATATTGTAGGGGTAGAATCCTAAAATTATGATGGTGTTTATTTTTCCCATAAATAGTTAATTAATATATTGGGGGGGGGGGGGGGGGGGGGGGGAGTTTGAATACACCAGTAGCCATCATTTTTCGTCTTTTAAAAACAAACTGTGTTCTAACTTTGACTTTATCAAGGTCGATGATCACATACATGCTGATGTATCAAACTTATTAGAATAAGCTTAGTTAATCAAACTGAACTCAGTGCATAAGTTGGTGGTTTGTTGGACTTAACTCTTAGAAAATCTCTTCTCTTTAGCTTTGTAGTATTAATGCAAAGATTAAAACGACCTACTCTATAATGTCAAAGTACTTATAGACACAAACTAAACCAAATATAGCCAAAAAGGTTGAGTAGTTTCTATGTTAACTTGAAGCAGCAATAAATGCTTCGAACTTAGTTGATTCCAATGATGACATTCTCCTTCTTCAACATATGGGAAATTTCGATGGGTTTTGAGTGTGGAATAAGTATATGGCTGAGAGAGAATTTTCACAGCTTTTTTGCTTGAATACTTAATTTCACGTACTGCACAATTGATATGGAAAAACTATTTATAGACTTGTTATTGAAAACAGGCCATTGGAGTCAATTCTGATGTGCATAAAGTTGTTGGTATTGACCCACTTCTTCTTGCTGAGTTATGTCCTAACTTATACCTAATGTGGTGGCTAGATGGCAAGGTCGAAAAATGAAAATGGATCGACTGCCTGGCAGATTGTTCCCCATCAACTTGATGTTTTTAATGAGGAACGAGCTGGACAACAAAGGAGCAGGTTGATGCTACGAAAGTTATCTCAATAGGTAAGGTCGATGAGAACAACCTTACACGTGGAAGATCAACCTTTCTGTTGGGAAATGTAGTGGGCAAAATTTGTCTAACGGCCCAACGGGCTAAAAAGACCAAACAGATTAGCCCGATCATCAGTATTTTGGCCCATTTACACATCCGGCCCACAAGAAAAATAAAGGCCCAATTTAAAGGGCTCATTTATGTCAAACGGAGTAAGCGGAACGAGCAACTCCCACATAAGCAGGAGAAAACGGTCTGGATAGAAGGGTTTCCACAAAAATCGGAACCAACCGGAAGAGGCAGACCTAACGAATAAACCTGGAGTGGTGAAGAGAAAACCCTAGACGGTACAAGTCGCCCTATAAATAAAAAGAACCTTACTTGTAACACACGATCTCTACACACGAACTCTCCACTCTCATACTCACCCTCTCCATCTTCTCTCTACGCTCTTACCACTTCCGCCTAGGGTTTTCGATCGTCGACTGAGCGGGCTAGCCTGACCAAGCAGACTAACCTGAAGAGACTGACATTCTGTCATCTTTATTCTCATCTTCGTTACTCTCGCTTCCGTTGTTCCCTCTACATTATTGTTATTCGTTATTTATTTTGTTTGCTTTATTTACGTTCAAAATATACTTTATAGCCCAACTGACTTGAGCATTGGAGGCCCTTCGCTGGAAACCCCACCGTGCTCTCGAAGGGTTGTAGATTTTACCCTCTACAATTTGGAGCCCACCATGGGGCCCTAGCAATCAAACGAATCAATACGACCAAAGCGTAGGATCCTTCCTTGCACCGAACATGGCTGACAATAGCAATGCATTGAAAACTGATCAAGAAGTTGACCTCGCTGCCCAGTTGGTCGCCCTAACCGAACAGATGAACAAAGAGTGGGAGAACCGGCAAAAGCTTGAGAATGAGAACGCTGATCTGACTGCCAGCCTTGAAGCAACAACAGTACAAGCTTAGGCAACCAACACGCCTAGGTTCAAGGATTTGGTTAACCCTATGCAATCCCTCGAGGACTACGTTCACGTCACCGATGATGATGAATTTAATGATCTTAACCCGAGATATTTATCCGGTTTGGTAAGCAATCGGAATGCCCATCAAGCTAGCACTGACCGCACTCGTGTATTTTTCCTTATAGGTAATCGAGTCTATTTGGATCTCAATCCCCAAAGAACAATAACGCATGCTGTGAGTGAAGGAACCGGATTGGTAAAGATCGATTCGTCTCCCGAGGATCTATTTCGGTTATCTAAGTTGACGAATAATCCTATCATGCTCCTATGAATTAAATGCAAAACATAGGGTGTTCAGATCGATATACCTTAGGATTGAAGAGAACTCACGAATAGATCTTCTGATCTGTATCCCTGCTCGATTCTGACGTTGGATCGACAACGAACCTCAGAATCAGCCACGGAAAGGGATCCCCGTTGTTTAGTGCTCAACGCCGGTGCCACCTCTATCTCTCTCAAACCCTAGCCTCCTTTTCTCGTGGAATATTATGAGTGCACTCGAAATTCAAGAAACTTAGGTCAACGAGACCTTGAGGAGGTATTTATAGGAGAGACCAAGTGAGACTTGGGCTTAAGTTGCAGGCCAGGCCTGCAACTAATGGATTGGGCGTCCATGAGCTGTATTGGTGCTCAGACTGGCCCCAATTACATGACGGCCCACTTATTCCTTATTCTATGGCCTATTGAGCTTTTTGGACCAGATCAGGGATCTACTAGCTTGTAAAACTGAGGCCTTCCAATGGCTAAATTCTCCATACTTAGCCCAGAGTATAATTTAGTCCATAAGTACTAAAACATTCCACTAGAGTAATAGTACTGAATTACCTGTTTTACCCTTGTTGAGTTCAGGGCTAGTATTAGACTTAGCGACCCCCGTATTTAAGATATCCCACATCCGTTGATATTTAATCTTCTTGTAGACGTCACAAATGTCCTGTCGCGTGAGAAACAGTGCGACGTTTAGTCTTTCGAGGACAAGGCAATGTAAAAGCTCTCTCACTCATCATCATTTCTTTTCTGATGTAACCGAAGCAAGAGAGAGGAGCACTCTATTATTTTCTTGTCTATAAAGGGCCTTATCTTCTCATCACAGTTTACCACTACCAAAACTGATGATTAAATTTTGTAGTCGCTGAGCTTGAGCTTTCTCCGGCTATGTAAGTGCTTTCTCTGTGTTATATGAAGTTCTGGTAGTACCCTTGGGATGATCTTGAGGCTTTTTTCCACTCATTACTTTGTGAAAAATTAACCTATTTTCTGAAGGGGAAACCTATACTCTTGCTTATCCTTCCCTTATTTCTACTATGTTTAATTTTGTCATTTTTCTCATGGCCTGACTTGGGTGATTCCAACATAAAATGAGATTTAGCGACTGTGATTTTGATGGATTTTAGATATCTTTTTTCTTTGGATATATTATTATTATTATTTTTTGTTTTTGGCGCGTGTAATCACGCTGGAGAGGGGCGAAGCTCATTTTTGGAATTAATTGTATCATGGTGTAGTGGGTAGGACACGTTCTTCTTTTCTCTTTCCCACGCTTTTGCCTTTATTTCTCTCATCCCCCGATTTTATAAGCAATGGTTGTTCACCCTTCTTTATATTCTTCCTAGCGCTCCAAAGAAAAGGAAAAGCTTTTCCACCATTTTCAGTTTCTCGGAGTTTCTAATTCCCCATAAAGCAGGTACTCTTGCATTCTATTCCTCTCTTAGATTTTCCGCTATCATCTTTTAGAAAGTCGCTATGAAACCTTCTTCTTCCCGTCGAAGTACTTCCGACTATCGGGGTAACAGTAGGTATACTAGATCTGCTCAGGGATCTGAATCTCTGAGAGACAGTACCAAGAATAGGCTGAAGAAACAAATTCTCGCCTTGGATAGATACGAAGCCTCTGCCCTATATAAGATTGCTATGGATGTCTTTATTAAGAAAGTGAAGAAGTTTGGGGGATATCTGCTAAAAATCCCTGAGAGGGATGAGCGCCCTTTATTGCCAAAATCCCCTCTCAAGACTTTCTGGTTTTTTGAACTAACGGCTGGCTTGCGCTTTCCAGTGCCTCCCTTTTATGTTCGCATCGCTCAATTATACAATGTGCCCCTAAACCAATTAAACCCTGCCTCTATCCGCAAGGCTGCCTTTTTTCACATAATTACGAGCCTGGAAGGGGTAAAGGATACGCATTCCTTTTCTTTCGCACCCACGAACTAAAACACAGGGATTCTCATCTGTATTTTTCTCCAATTGTTCGTTTTGCAAATATATACGGCAAATACGAGTCCAAAGATAAAGACTGGCATGAAAGTTATTTGACTGTCAGCCCCCCCTTCTGGTGCTTCTTGGAATATCCCTGACATTAGTTTGTATAGAAATCCTAGCAGAGAGAAACCTTCCCGGTCTCTTCCTTCTCTATCTCCTGGGGAGGAAGAAATAATGTCTGAGCTCTTATCTCAATATCCTTCTGACCATACTATGCTTAGACCTTTTGTAGAGAGTGAAGAGGTTCTATCATTCTTTGGCTTAAAACCCAGCATCCCTTGGTCTTCGTCAATGGGTAAAAATCCTTGATTTTGTTGCTGTTTTCTAATTTCTTGTATATCTTTTCTTGAATGGGTAGGCAATTTTAACTTTCTTAACTTGGGCATGAATGGATACTTCCAAACAGAATTTGGAGAAAACGGCGTATGATAAGCTCCTGCGGATGATCGCAGAGGCCAGCGCTGAGGATGTCGCTCCTGGTGTTGTAATTACCAATCCCTCATAACCCACGAGCTAACTTCACATTTTTGCAATATTTAACGGAGTTTTAAACTCACCAATTACGAAAGATGAGCCGAATGCGTTCTAGGATTGCTGCAATTTCGATTCAACTTTTCCTCAGATTCTTCACAACCTTAAGATCAAACACAAGATATAATTCAGTTATTACAATTCGTATGAGGAGAACATAATCTTAAGATCTCCTCCAATTTCGCCACTCAATACCATGAAAGATTCAGCTGAAATCCATTTACAATATACATACCAAGATTTTCCTAAGACTACTTAACTAACACAGAGTATTCATCCTTGCTAACTTCCCTTTTCCAGGCCTCTAACGCCCGAGGAAATAACAGAGAAAATTCGCAACAATATTATCAAAACCAGCAAGGGTTTCAGCGGTACCGAAGAAATTAGTATTTCAGATTCAAAAGATTCAACAATATTACGAATATCAAGCTACGAATTCATATATAAGCAAGGAAATCGACGTCTAAAACTCAAAGATTCCCACAGACGGTGCCAGTTGATAGATCCGGGGTGAAGATCCACAACGATTTAAGTGATTATTCATCGTATTTGCAGAAAGCATTCATAGATAAAGGATTACAACGGTAGAGAGTAAAAGATTCATGCGTTTTATTAGCCATAACCACTTATTTTATACAGAGCATCTTCCATGTGGATATAAAAGAGAGTATTAAGCTAAATGTTGAATAAAAGGTGTTTATGATCACAATCCAGTTAAATCCATGGAGCTCAGAGCTCATTCAAGTGGAAAAACGAAAGGGGAAAGAGGGGATGAAGTAGAGAGCGCAAGGCGCCTTCGGGCTTCGTCCCCTCTTAGCAACCAGGATTATACCTTAGGCTCGAGATGATGGGGAGTGTTCTTTCCCGTGATGACAATGGAAATGAAGATGGTGACGGGCTAAGCTTCCTAGGAGAAGACCTCGAGCGCTCCAATTGCTCTGGCTTGATAGAGTTCAAAGCAAAGCGTGAAAGTGAATGGAACAGTACGCAGAGTGCATGTGTTTTTGTTGTGCTGAGAAAAAAGGTGTAGAGTGGTGAGATCACCCACTATTTATAGGTGAAGGAGAGGATGAGAAGGTGCATGCTCGTACTAGGGGAGGACAAGAAAGGAATTTCTAAGGGGACAAGATTCTCTTCGTCATCAATTTGGTGGTCCTCACTCTAGAGTGTATAGAGTCATGCGGACCGTGTGTTTAAACAGATCCTTCAATCATAGCAGGTGCCAGCGATCCCTGGATAGCTTCTGGGATGAAGCAGATCTATATAGGGTCTTAGAGCTTCTGTGTGAAATATGCCTTTCGGCCTTACATAGCATCTGAGGCTTCTAAGAACCCGTAGAACCAATGATAAGATGTTGTCATATGGCACCGTTATTACCGGTCCCTATCACCCAGGGAAGATGATTGGCGATTGGTAGAGGGCTATCCCTCGGATTTCTTGATTAAAAGGGCTGCTAGCCTCGAATTACAGGTATACCTTGATTCATCTATTTCTACATCCGGGTATGTGAGTATATCCTTTTCCCACTATATCTTAATTGTTTATATTGCTTTCAGGCTGCTAGTTGCAGGTCTATGTTGGGAGTTCGTGCTTTAGCGTATGACAATCTGCAAGCTCACCACTCTCACACAGAGAGAAAAATGGAGAAACTTCAAGCCGTAAATCGCCTTCGTGAATGGGCCCATAATCGTGAGGCTTTTCAAGCTCCCAAGACTCAAAAAACGAAGTTGGAGGAGGAATTGTTAGAGTTGAAGAAGAAGGATCAAGATAGGGAGATTTCTACAGGCTCAGGAAAAAGAAGTCTCACTACTCCGCGTGACCTCCACATCCTTTTCCTAACAAGAAAATGATTTGTATAAGGCTTTAGAAGCTTCTGTTATGCAGATGGCAAGGGCGCATGATGCCCATTTCGCAGAAGAGGAGCGGCTTAGAAAGCAGCATGAGCAAGAACTAGCACAAGCAAAGGCTTCTTCCCATGCTATGGTCTTAAAGGAAGGGTTGGAACAGGGTCTTATTAGAGGCATGAGAGGTTGCCGATCCCAGCTCCTGCTCACTCCTTACGGCCAAGCCTTCCTTGATCACCTTATTCACAACTTGCCAGAGGCATATCTTCATTCTCCAGATTTTTGGGTCAGGATGACGGAGCCCCTCACCGAATGGGCTACTAAGTCTGTATTTGCATGTTGCCGAATGCTGGGCCTTCCTGAGAGGGCTGCCTTTGTGAATTTGGAGCCTATCGTACAAACTTTCGGCCAAGCACCTGAGACGCTGGAGCTTAATCGTAAGATTAACGCCCAAAACACTTGGTACTCCCAAGTGCTACGGAAGGCTTCTGACATTCTCCACCGCCCTCATGATCACTTGGAGCAATCACCGTCCTGGGGTTCTCCTCGCATTCAAACCTTCCTCCCTGATGCTGAAATACAAGGATATCTAAGAAAGGTTTTTGAGGAGGTATTATTTTATTGTCACGGGACCCTTTTATTTGCCTTTTTGTTATCTATATTTTGGCATAAGTAATCAATTTTTCTCTCTCTCTTCTCCCTTTTATATATATATATATATATATATATATATATATATATATATATATATATATATATATATATGTACACATATGCAGGAAAAGGAATTTCTCGATCTGCTCCCGCCCAGATGTGAGCCTTCTCCTGAGATCTCTTATCCTAATATGTCCTTATCCAGCTCTTCGGATACGTAATCTGATGATGATGTACGTACCCTTGCTGAGCGAGTTGCTTCACTTAAGGGTCCTGGGAAAGTCCCTTCTGTCCCTTCTACGGAGGCTCAAGTGGAAAGTGTGGCAGAAGAAAGCGTTCCTTCTTCAGAGGTTGAGCAAGTCAATGAGGATTCCGCAGCTGCTTCCGATCCCCCTTCGGCCCCTTCTACCACTAGTTTTTCTACTTCCCGTGCCGAGGACCCTACAGATCCTACTCAGGATGCTGACCGCTTTGTGGCCAACTTATTCAATTCCGATGTTGCTGAACCCTCTACTCAACGCTAGGGTTCTCTTATTGACACTTCTTTTATGCTAATTGATAGTTCAAAGATAATTCTTCCGTTTTAGTTTCTAGTTTTCACTTTAGGTTTTCGAAGTATTGGAACAATTTCACTTTTATTCTTAGGATCTGCTTTATACTTTTGTCGGAGCAACTTATTTTTTGCTTTCATGCCTATGCCATTTCTTGCCATGTTTCCGTTCGTTAAAGCATTTTAAGATAATGAAATATAGATGATGGGGTGCAGGGTATCCCCTACAACTCCCCCCCCCCCCCCCCCCCCCAAGTGATATATAAGAAATCGAAGGAATTATATCTCATTTGTGGCATCGTCTGCAGAATAACCACTTTAAAAAAAAAAACATACTTTGCGTTCCCTACATATTGATTTAAATAAGAAGAAAAAACCGAATATAGATAGATAAAGGACATTACTGGCCCTTCTTTTCCCTTTCTCTCAGAAGGTAATGTTTAATTCCTCTTAGCTTTTCCTGGGGTAGGTGAGTCTTGTTTTCCTTCTCAAGTGATAATGCCTTTGGGTTCTGGGGTTCCTTCAACCTCAGATATTTTGTCATCCGCCTCCTTGCACTTCTTATTTTGATCAGATTCCTTCTTGACATATTCCAGGAGCTCTTCTTCTTGGATCAGTTTTTCGATAGCTATCTTCAAATTGTTGCAGACAAGGCAGTTTCCCTGGAGGATGTCTGTGTCCCATAGGAATCTGAACTCCTGGTTTTCTCATGACTATCTCAAGCAGGTCGTCAGGCTGTTTAACGAGAGGGGTAAAAGGCCTCAGGAACCGCTCGTTCTGGTCAGTTCTCTTAGCATCTGGAGCTAATCTATTCCTTTCCTCGTGCCTTTTTACCTTTTGAGAAGCGAGTTCGGCCCTCTTGCTACTCAGGGCTTTCTCCATGTGAATATATTTTTGAACTCTCATCAGCAACTCCTCAAAAGAGGTAGCTTCTTTCTTGATGAGAGAGGCAAAGAATTGTCCTGGCTTCAGACCATCCACACAAGCGTGCACCTTTGGCTTCGGCTCCACCCCCGGTATCTCCAGGACGGCCTCATTGAAATGTGCCATATAGTCTCTCAGACTTTCATCGACACCTTGTTTGATCGTCGTTAGGTGCAGGGAGTTCCGAGTAGTCCTTTTGGCATTGACAAATTGTTGTAGAAAAACCTCTCTTGGATCCTGAAAGGAGTGAATAAAAGATTTTGGTAGTTGCTTGAACCAGTGCTGAGCGGTTCCAGACAAAGTAGTGAGAAACACTCTGCATTTAACGCCTTCCGAATATTGATGAAGGAGGCACAAGCTCACAAATTTCAATAAGTGTTCCTCTGGATCACCTTTTCCTTGGTACTCACAAGAGACTGTCTTAAAGTAACCTGGTATGGGATATGTCTGGATATCAGCCGAGAATGGGCTATTTTCATCAATGTAAATAGAAAAGAGATCTAATTTGTGTTCTCCACTTTTTTGGGCTGAGATATACTTTTTGTTTCTTTCCTCATTTACAGTATGAATTCTCCTTCATCTGCTTCTGCCTCTCTTGAGATCCTCTCAGGGATTTGTTTCTGCCTTTTTAGCTTTTCTACCTCTTTCATCAGAAGCTTCATTTGCTCCTGCCGTTGGGCATACTTCTTGGCCCATGCATCAGCGGTGTTTTCTCCGGGGTCGTCCCTGTGTTCTTGAGGATCTTCCACTTTTGGGGATTCCCAATCAGTAAGGAATCCCTCTTCTTGAACTGCGGCCATTGATGGCAGTCTGGTAACCAGCTCTTGAACCACACTTGAGTTTCTAGGCTTCTGCTTGTGTGCCGCAGGGGTATTTTTGCTTCCCCCACCTTCTTGGGGTTCGTGTTGAGGATCTGAGCTTCTGGGATTCATTCTCAAGACATGGAGTCTCTTTTCGACAGCTCCATCGACCACACCTTCTATGAGTGTTTTCATTTGCAGGAGCATAGCATGAGAAAACTGAGGCCCAGCATTGACACTAGCTTCTGTCACCAGAGTGTCTTTTCCCTTACTCCCCTGTGGAGAATTTTCTGAACCTCCAGGAGCTTGGAAAGCTTCTTTTGAAGCAACATCTGAATGGGCAGTCATCTTTGCAAGGTTCTGCACATTTTTTGAATGTTTTCAGCATATCAGTCCCGAGGGGTTATGAAATGGGACGTAAAATAGATATTGTTTATGTTCCATAAAGCTTCTGCAAGTGTAATGCATCTGCTTGAGTCTTTGTAAATGTTGCCTACTTGCATAGGGCTTGATATATGGTGCCTACTCTCATAGGGCTTGATACATGGTGCTTATTTATATAGGGCTTATGTGTTTTTTGCCTATTTAAATAGGGCTTTTCAGAGGTTCTGCCTATTAATAGGGCTTATGAAGTTTATGCCTATTAGATAGGGCTATTTTGAAGGTTCTGCCTATGAGATAGGACTTACGAGGGTTTTGCCTATTAGATAGGGCTTGTGAGAGCATTTTAGCTTGATTGCAGAGGGTTTATGCCTTCGAATGTGGTGCTCCCTCATCAGGGTAAGGGGGTTGACCTCGTCATCTTCAGCTCTCTGTTTTTTAGTGTTTGCTCTGTGTGGTTTTCGGTTCATGATAATACAGGGGCCTATGATTAGATCATAGTGCTTCCTCTGTACCTACCAATTCCTCATAACCCACAGGCTAATTTCGTGATTTATGACTTCCAACAAAACTTTTTAAACTCACCAATTGTCAGAGATTGAGTCGAATACGCCTTAGAATTGCTCCAAATTTGATTCAACTTTCCCTCAAATTCTTCACAACCTTTAGATTAAGTTGAAAACACAGTTCAGTCATCATAATTTCTATTACTAGGAGAACATAATCTAAAGATCGCCTCATATTTCGTAGCTCGACATCATGAAAGACTCAACAGAAATTAATCCATAATATTCACATCCAGATTTTCGGGTGAACTACTCAGCCAACACAGAATATCCATTCATTCTAGCATCCCTTTCATGGATGTTTCTTGCATAAGGAAATAACAGAGAAAATCCATAACAACATTGCAACAATAAGTTAAAACTCCAATTATACAGAAGAGATCGACGTCTTAAACTCAAAATTTCCCAAAAACGGCGCCAATTGTTAGATCCGGGTCAAAGATCCACAACAATTATACAATTATTCATCATATTTATAGATTAGCCAAGAGTATTCATGTACGAATGATTACAAGTGAAGATATAGAAGAGACTCGTGAGGAGTATTGGTCTTAACAACTCAACTTCCTTAGAACGCCTCTTTTCCATGTAAACGGGGATTAAGATAGGGGTCAAGCGCCAGGCGTTTGAGCTATCGATCCAGCCGAATCCACTAAGGATAGAGCTCGTTTAGAAAGGTGAAAAAGAGAGAAGAGGGCAATGTAGAGAACGCAAGGCGCCTTCATACTCGTCCTCGTCCAGTAACAAGAATTATACCTTTAAATTGAGTTGTCGAGAGTGTTTTTTGCCCACAAAGTGAAGATGGGAGAAATAGTGGAGGAGGCTCCTTGAAGAAGGACCTTGGCTGCTCTGGTTTGAGAGAAAGTTCTAGGTAGAACGTGAATGGAATAGTATGCAAAGTGTTGGAAAAGTTGTTGGAATGGTGAGATCACCCTTTACTTATAGGTGTAGGAAAGGACGAAAAAGTGAATGTACTTATATGGGAAGGACATGAGAAGAATTTCTAGGGGGACAAGATTCCCTTCGTCATTAATTTAGTGGTCCTCACCTTAGGGTACGTAGAGTCATGCGGGTTGCATGTCCAGCAGATCCCTGGGTATGCGCAGATGCCAACAAGTTAAGATAGCTTCTGCGAGGTGAAAGACCTGCATAGAACCTTGTAGCTTCTGCGTTGAGTACGCCTTCTGCACCGAGACGGCATCTGAGATTTCTGGAACGCAGGTCCGGTCGATGCTAAAGGTTACCACGTGGCAAGGCTGATATTAATCCCTATCACCCAGGATCATTTTTTCGGCTCTATCGGTTTAATTATCGATTATTATGCATGTTGATCGATTAAGATGTCGCTTTTCGTGGTGTTTTTCATTTTTCGGGTGCTGGTTTGGCGATTTATGTAACTTTTTTATCGCGAGATAATAAGGTGCGATCTAGAATAGGCATAGATTAGTTGTTTTTCGTATGTAACTGCTGGACGAGATGAAGAACGCAATGAACGCAAGACACGAACACCGGTTGGACGACCGCCGTACGCGGCGGCGCGTGAGAAACACGCGCTGCCGCACGCGCTTGTGCAGTTACCCTAGGAGGTGTTTTTTCATTCTCTGGCGATCGGAGATATCCCAGCATGTATGCTGGAGTCCAATCGAGGCCGGAGGAGGTGGAGGAGGCGCTGGGGGCGGCGGGGTATCACGGCAGCGCAAGAGACGGCCGCAGTGGAACCCTGGTTAGGGTTCGATGCAGTGGCAGCGTCTGCAACCTGCATGGATGCCGGAGACGACGACCACGGAGTCCGGCGATGAACTCCACATGGTCGCTATCGTTGATGGTAGCGGCAGGCAGCATCGGTGCGAGCGCTGCGGCGGCAGAACCGGTTTAGGGTTTCTGCCGCGGAAACGACGGCTGAAGGCGACGGTGATCGGCGGCAGAGGACGCGTCCAGCAGCATGGATCACGGAGACATTGATGCCAGTAGCAACGGCGGCCGCGGCGGACGTCGCCGGCGGCTGGAACGACGGCAGCGGGCGTAAAGGTTTCGCAACGGAACCCTAGAAAGGGCTCAACGCTGCGAGGCCGTGCTGGGAGGCTTACCAGCCGTGCCGCCGATGGGAGACGACCACTAGCAGCAGCAGCGGCACCGGGGAGGTGGAGGTGACCGGCGGCAGAGCCTCAGGCGGCCGGTCGTGGCACGGACGGCTTTGGCCGATTCGTGCCCTAGCCCGCGATTCGGGCCTAGGGTTTTTCAACCAAGGCTTGTTCGCGTTACGGGCTACCTCCAGCGTTCGGGCTCGGGCCCAGTTACGAGCTTGGGCCGATTTTAGGTCTGGTTTGAGTTCTTGGGCCCATGAGAGTGAAACGAGCGCGGTTTGGTCCTTTTCGAGAGTATTGGGTCTCGTGGTGTGAGCCCAATCTCGGTTAGGAGGGCCCAATGGTAACGAAAAATTAGATAATAAATTTTAAAAATTTATTTATTTTTCGGGGAGAAACAGGAGATCAAGACGAAGGCCTTATTGAAGACCGAAGCTTGTTTCAGATTTATTTTATTTATGTAATAGAATAGACAGGGGTCGTCACACCACGAAAAGCGAGTTTTTATTTTTGTTTTTATCTCGTTTTTCTCAATCATGTTATGGATGCAATTTACTTAATATTATAGCATGTCTTGCCTGTCAAGGTGAATAAATTGCGCATAGTCGAGCATATTTTAAAATTGTCAATATAAGCATGTTTTAATTTTCTGCGAGCATGGTTTATTTCCTGCGTTTATAAAATTATGCTTAGGATTATGTGACAACGTGATCTAGCTGTCGACAACCTTTTGAAAGAAAAATACTAAGCAGATAAAAATATTATGCCTAGGGTTTCTTAACAAAAATGTTCTAACCAAAATGAGAAGTGGGAGCTTTTCTGAGTAAACGTCCACACTAACGTGGCTTGTTTGGAATAGTAACTACGGTTTTCTCTGGAGTTGGTTTTTGAACAAAGATAGCTTAAGGAAAATAGTGCTTTTTCCAAGTTAGGCTAATATTGTGGTTAAAAGCTTAGGTATTAGTTAGAATACAACTCGCCAACAGAATCCCTTTTCTAATCTAATATGGTCTAGTAAGGTTCAACTATTAGCTCTATTTGCCATAAGGATAGGTTGGCAAGATAAGTAAAGTTAAAGATCTGAGTATCTGGTTGAGCAGTGGGAGCGTAAATGTCCACACGAACGTGGCTTGCGATCCGCACTGCTCGGGCTGTTGAAGGTTTCGATATTATTGGTTTATCAAAAGGTTATAAAAATTTTCGTTACGAATTGATGAATGATCTTTTCTTACTTGTGTCTAAGTGTTTATTGCTTTTTCTGATATGACTTTAGGCCCGTTGATTAACATTCTCACTTTGAGTCCTCTCACGGAATCCAACTATGTAGAGTGGAGGAAGAATCTCGATAATGTCCTCATTGATGAAGGGTACAAGTTCGTACTCTCGACACCTCATTCTAAAGCCATTACTGAGAATTCGACTACCGAAGAAAAGAAGTTACATGAGGCGTGGCACGAAGGAAACAGAGTGATTAGATAGCTAGTCATAATGTCTCTGATGCCGAGATTGCAGGCTTTCTGTTCTCACTTAGCAGATGCTGCGGATATCCTAGAACTTCTTGAGATCTTCTGTGAGTCAGACGATTTGAAATTGGGTGAGGAAGAAGTTAGTGCACTTATGTTTGGTACTCAGACTACATCTGGAGATATTAGTGAGGCAAAGGTTCAAGGATGCACTGAAAGCTTAAAGAAGGAGGATGTCGTAAAGCCTGCCGAAGAAGCAAAGAAGCCTAAGGCAAAAGGAAAGTGCTTCAAATGCAATGAGAAAGGACACTGGAAGGCTGACTGCCCTCTAAAGAAGAAGAATTCTGGTACATCATTCACATACGTAACTGAAACATGTTTAGCTGCAAGTTCTACCCAGACTTGGGTAGTAGATACGAGAGCAACTGACCATGTATGTTACTCCTTGCAGGGGTTTCTGCAGACAAGTTAGCTGAGTGATGACGAGATTACCATCTCCATTGGCGATGCATCGAGAGTTGCAGCTGTCGGAGTTGGAGATATTCATTTACATTTTGATCATTCTGTTTTGGTTTTGAGAGACGTTTTGTATGTGCCAGCTTTTTGGCGAAACTTGATTTCAGTTTCTAAACTTTATGTTTATGGATATTCAGTTGTTTTTGATAGTGGTGTTTTTATCATGAAAAACAATGAGATTATAGTTTCTGGCACATTGTCCCGGTCTCTCTATACCATTACTTGTCCAATGAATGAATCTTCTTCTTATAATGCTTCCTCATCATTGAATACTAAAAAGAGGAAAAATCCGTCTCAAATTGATACGATCCTTGATGACCGAATTGAAGACGCACGCGGAAGGAATAATACGATGAAGAACGAAATTGAAAGAACAGGATGGATATTCCAATACACCTAAGATCTAATTCTATAAATGATATAAGTCAGTTCTAAGAACAGCCTATACCCCAAATAGTGATCATCTTAGTCACACGGGAACGATGAATGACACACAACGAGGGATGATTGACTCGCTGATTCGCCGGATAATGAATTCGTCTTGGAATAATCAAGAGAAATTCAATAAACTCTCAAGAGAGAATAAACTCACAATAATATTAATGATAAGCTGTCTAATTTTCGTCCACAAAGACCCCCTTATATAGAGAGGCAAATAAAAACCATCTAAACCTAATCAAACTAGGAAATAACTGACCTAAAGTCAAAGGCATGGTCCAACCCATTAACCAACATGATAAAAACCCAAAAACAAGTCTTTTAAGGCCCAAAAATGTGGCCTGACCCAAAACACACGAAAATTAAAATAAAATCTTCAATCTTCAGCCCGAACACACTCGATAAAATTAATAACTCGCGGGCTGTCGGGTTTGCCTTCTCCAATGGGCTTCTTCATCAATTCTTGAGCCCAAACTTCTTGGATCAATCCTTGCAAGCCTTCCTTGAACTTCTTAGCTCGAGCTCTCGTCACCGGCCCTTCGGGAACACGAACAGGATCTTGACTCTTCGAACCTTGGACTCCATCATTCCCCTCCTCTTGAAGAGGATTTGTCCTCAAATCCAAGTCGTCACCTACATCAAAAGGACTCAAATCAGCCACATTGAATGTAGCACTAACATTATACTCACCGGGTAAGTCCAATTTGTAGGCGTTATCATTGATGCGCTCCAACACTTGAAAAGGTCCATTGCCTCGAGGTAGCAACTTCGAACGCCGTTGCAATGGAAACCTTTCCTTGCGCATATGCAGCCATACCCAATCTCCGGGCTCAAACACAACTTGACGATGCCCCTTGTTGGCTTGTTTGGCGTACTGCTCCATTCGTCTCTCAATATTCAGCCTTGCCTTCTCATGAATCTGTTTCACAAAATCAGCCTTTTTCTGGCCATCAAGGTTAGTATGCTCATGTTCAGGCAATGGAGATAAATCTAAAGGAGTTAGAGGATTAAACCCATAGACAATCTCAAAAGGCGAAAACTTAGTAGCAGAATGAACAGAACGATTATATGCAAACTCAACATGTGGCAAACATTCTTCCCAAGACTTAATATTCTTCTTAATTATAGCCTTAAGCAAAGTAGTAAAAGTCCTATTGACTACTTCAGTTTGACCATCAGTTTGTGGATGACAAGTAGTAGAAAACAACAGTTTAGTACCTAACTTACCCCATAAAGTCTTCCAAAAGTAACTCAAGAACTTCGCATCCCTATCAGAAACAATAGTCCTAGGCATTCCATGCAATCTAACAATCTCTCGAAAGAACAAATCAGCAACATGCAATGCATTATCAGATTTATGACATGAAATGAAATGCGCCATCTTAGAAAATCTATCCACCACCAAAAAAACAGAATCACTACCACGCTTACTCCTAGGCAGTCCTAACACAAAATCCATAGATATATCAATCCAAGGAGCATTAGGAATAGGCAATGGCGTATGCAAACCATGGGAACTAACTCTAGACTTAGCTTGTTTACAAGTGACACATCTACCACAAATTCGCTCAACATCTCTCTTCATATGAGGCCAAAAGAAGTGTTCATGCAAAATAGCTAAAGTCTTAGCAACACCGAAATGTCCCATCAAACCCCCACCATGAGATTCAAGCAACAATAATTCACGAAGAGAACACTTAGGAACACACAACCTATTTTTCTTAAACAAATAGTCATCATGCCTAAAGTACTCTTCAAAACCAGATTTTTCACATGCTCGATATATCTCACCAAAATCAGCATCATCCACATATAAACTCTTCAAGCACTCGAAACCTAGCAACTTAGCATCTAAAGTAGAGATCAAGGCATACCTCCATGAAAGTGCATCAGCCACTACATTCTCTTTACCTTGCTTGTACTTAATGACGTAAGGAAACGTCTCTATGAACTCCATCCACCTAGCATGCCTCTTGTTCAACTTGTGCTGCCCCTTCAAATGCTTCAAGGACTCATGATCAGTGTGAATGACGAATTCCTTTGTCCACAAGTAGTGCTGCCACGTTTTCAAAGCCCGCACCAATGCATACAGCTCCTTATCGTACGTTGGATAGCTCAACGTTGCTCCGTTTAGCTTCTCGCTGAAGTACGCCACCGGCCGGCCTTCTTGCATCAAAACTGCACCAATTCCAACACCAGAAGCATCACATTCAATCTCAAAAGACTTAGAAAAGTTAGGAAGAGGTAATACCGGGGCGTGTGTCAGTTTGTACTTCAAAAGCGGAAATGCCTTCTCTTGGTCTTCTCCCCAATTAAACTTCACATTCTTCTTAATGATTGCCGTCAATGGTGCTGCAACACTACTGAAATGAGGCACGAATCTCCTATAAAAGCTAGCAAGTCCGTGGAAACTTCTAACTTCTCCGATGCTCTTTGGACTCGGCCTGTCACACCCCGATTTTCCTAACTCTAAAAATAATCAATTTTAATTATGACCAATTAAATCGGGATGCAACGAAGGGTAAAATAAAAAGGGAGAATCATAATTCAATTTATTTTAATTAATTTTAATTAAAATCCATTTAGATTAGCCCGGAAATTTGGGCAACATCTCCCCTTAAACCAGGATCAAGTCGTAGTAAATACCAAAGACTATACATCAGCTAACCAAGTACATAAACCATAACGATGAGGTCGGACCAGACCGCGCCATCATCGGATCCAAAATACTTAATAAAAATAACAACCGAGGCGGTCCAGACCGCTCTACAGTAGGATCCAAAATACATATCGAAAGCATAACAACCGTGGCGGACCAGACCGCACTACAGTTGGGTCCAGAATATATAGTTACATCAAAGTTGCGTTTAAATAGCGGAAGCGAATAAATAAACATTCATTTATCAACCGTTATAGTTTTTATAAATTCGTTTAAGTTTTCGTTATATGAATTCATATTTTTAAAACGTCAAGTTTTAAACTAACAAATGAATAACGAAATAAACTTTAAACGAATATTAACTTTCTAAGTTAACTAAACCATAACTCCCAATTCAATTATTAAATATGATGATTCGGTTATCGAAATAACTAAAAGGGAAATTGTTTAACGATCCAAGCATACGTAAATTGTTTATAACCAAATAAAAGTTTAAGAAACGGGAAAGAGTCTAACGGTTTAAGTTTTATTATCCTCGTCTCTTGTTTATTCCTCCTTTCCTTTTCTCTCTCTTCTCGCCCCGTCACTATGCCTCCGGCTCCCAATCTGCAAAACAAAGAAAGTTTCACAGGGCTGAGTACAACTAGCACTCAGTGGGAATCATTGCCAATCAAAGGAAAACAAAAGCAGGGCTTTCAGGATTTTAAAAGAGAGAAGAGAAAGAATAAGTCTTGATCCCATATGACCAAACCATTTAGACGTCCATTTAGGTATTCCCGAGGTTACTCGTAATCGAATCCCGGTTAAACCACCTGTCGGATTATAAAAACATTTGCAGGGTGACATACATAAAGTGTATATAAACCCATCAGCTATGCTAGACGGCATAAATAAGTTATATGCAAGTCTATCGGCTAGGGATCGAGATTTCCGTGGTAAACCCCACTCCCGATCCCGGTGTACACCAGTTGCTCGTTGGTGTGTTAGACCTAACGATGTCAACCCGATATCGTAAAAGATTAGAGCATTAAACCTGGGAAACCTGTGATTCACAATTTAATCCTGAAACAAAGCCTGCACTTGAAGAATATAGAACTTACTAGCTCAAGAGTTATCAAGAAATAAGAATCCCCAAGGATTTTAACAAGTTCGAATAAATAGATCCCCACCTTTACCGGTTACTCGATTCTTTGGTTCGAATCTTAGTTCAGCTTCTTCGGAGAGTCTTCCTACAAATATTTCTTGAGGTTAAGTTACGTTCGTAGTTTCATTCTTAGAACTTTCTAACATAACTTTCCTTTTTAATTATTAATATTCCCTAAAATTATATATATAACTTATTAACCTTCAATAATTCTTTTCTTATGTTTTCGTCGTTTGCATGGCTTAGACTTCAACACAAAAGTTGTTCAACTAATCATTAGGAATATTTTGGTGCAAAAATATTAGACATGCAAAAAGGGTAAGGGTCCTTCGAGTCGAAATGAACACAGTTTCATTTTTAGAAAATCAACGGTGACTCCGATTGTTACCAAATTTTATAGGATGCTAGATAATCTCATTTCGAAACTATATTAATATTTTCAAAACATTTGGACAGAGTCTCGACATGCAGGGAAACATTATCCATGAACAAGAAAGGTATACGAACAACAATTCATTTTCACAAGTTCGTTCCGATTAAGAGGTTAATTATTAGGTTACGAACAACTTTAATTCGATGATATGGATGCAAAAAGGAACACCGGCAACCACCAAAGAAAGGGCGGCTGCACGGCTACGGAGAAGAAGAGAAGATGCAAATGATGAATGCGATGCATGTCCTATCTCGGGAGTTCGTGGCGACGATCAGCCACTATCCCTAGAATCGAAATCTCCCTACGAGTTCATAGAAACGAACGACATACCTTTCCGATGATTGGAGAAGAAGATATGCTCGAAAAGATGATCGGTGACGATCGGGGCTGTTCTCGGTCTTGAAAGGAAGGTGGCGGTGGAAAGGTGATGGTGCTGAAATGATGAAGAAGATGGTGGCAGCAGCTGCTGCTTGATCGGAGAGATGATCGGCGGCGGCGGCGGCGGAGATGGAGAGATGAAGCTGCTGCTCCTTGCGGCTTCTCGGAGAGGAAGACGAAGATGATGGCTGGAGGATGGTGGTGTTCGGTGGAGGTGGAGATGATGATGGTGGTGATGATCGGTGTTGATGGAGGGTGGTGGAGATGGCGGAGGTGATCGGCGATGGAGGGGCTGCCGACGGGAGGTGAGGGAGAGAGGGAGAGAAGATCGGTTAGAGAGAGAGAGATGAGTCGGTGGATTGGTTTCCTTATGATGAAGGAAATGGATTGGATATGATCAAGTGAGGCGGTGGTGGCCTCTATTTATAGGGGCCATCCCGTCTCCGATCGAAGGTCTCGTTTCCCGACGAAAAGATATTTTTCCGGCAACGAATTCCGATTCAAGATTTCAAAGGGTTTACGGAATCCACAAAAAATATCGAACACAACGATATAGGTTAAAGAATTTTCGGAAGGAATTTGATAGCTCGAAGATTTTTAAAGAAACGAAAAGATCGAAAATAGACAAACGGCGACTCGGGTTTCCTTAACCGTTTATCCGAAAAATACCTAGCTTCTTTCATAATTCTTTTAATGTCAAAACTAGGTTAAATATATTAACATTACATTTTTGAAATTTTATTAAGTTAGAAATAATATTTTTAGTTAACTAATTTTAATTAAATTAAATATTCTAAAATTCTTTTATTAAGAAATTTACATAACTAATAATATCAAAGCTTTTTAAATTTTAAATTCTTTTATCATTTTACTATATAAATTATGAAAAGCTTATTATATTAAAGGAAACTATTTATTTTTCTATTTTCTAGAATTTAAAAATACGGGTTATTACACTACCACCCCCTTAAAAGAAATTTCGTCCCGAAATTTAAGTACCTTCATACACTAGGTCGGGGTATTGGGCTCTCATCTTTTCCTCCGGTTCCCACGTGGCCTCTTCCAAGTCGTGGTGGTTCCACAACACCTTAACTGTGGCAATCTCCTTGTTCCTAAGGACCTTGATCTTTCGATCCAAAATCCTAACAGGTTTTTCTATATAATGTAAATCAGGGTTAAGTTCTACCTCTTCATACCTAATCACGTGCTTGGGGTCAAACACGTACTTCCTAAGCATGGATACGTGGAAGACATCGTGAACATTTGCTAGGCTGGGAGGTAGTGCTAGGCGATATGCTACATTCTTGATCTTCTCTAGAATTTCGAATGGTCCAACGTATCTTGGCCTCAACTTTCCTCGTTTTCCGAATCTAATGACTCCTCGGGTTGGACTGATCTTCAAGAACACTTTATCTCCAACTTCAAACTCCAATTCGGTCCTTCTTTTGTCGACATAAGATTTCTGTCGATCTTGTGCTTCTTTGATTCGCTGCCGAATTGTGTCGACAATAGTTACCATCTCTTGAACTACGTCTGGTCCCAAAAGCTTTCGTTCTCCGACTTCGTCCCAATAGAGAGGTGAATGGCACTTCCTTCCATACAAAGCTTCGTATGGCGCCATTCCGATAGTAGATTGAAAACTGTTGTTGTAGGCAAAATCCACCAATGGCAAAATTTCTTCCCAATTATCTCCTCGGTCGGCAACAACTGCTCTTAGCATGTCTTCTAAGATTTGGATCATACGTTCTGACTGTTCGTCGGTCTGAGGGTGAAAAGCAGAGCTGAACTTTAACTGAGTACCCATGGCTTCTTGCAAACTCGTCCAGAACTTTGACGTGAAACGGGAGTCGCGATCTGAAGTGATAGAGATCGGAATTCCGTGAAGTCTTACTATCTCCTTGACATAGACTTTGGCCAACTTCTCTAATCCAAATGTCATCTTAATCGGCAAGAAGTGAGCTGACTTTGTGAGTCGATCGATGATAACCCAAATTGCGGTGTTTCCCTAAGAACAACATGTTAAGGGGAAACCTATAAGGGACACTTCATTGTTTTGATTTGATCCCAAAACCCCAAAGCGTTCTATTCCCAAGCAACCCATTTTGATGTAGATAATAGGTTAGAAATAGTCTAAGCCTACTCTGTTAGGATGGCTCTTTATTATGCTTAGAATATAGACTTCAAAATGTTCAAATGAAGGCCACTCGCTTGAGTGTGTTTTCCAAGCGAAGCAAAGTCTAGCGAGCTGAAGTAAAGCGTGCCGAAGAATAGCGAAGCGAAGCGAGCGCTACAGTAGATTCAAAGCGAGTCTGCCAAAGCGAAGCGAAGCGAGAGCTACAGTGTAAAGTCAAAGCGAGTCAACTCTGGTGAACATTTTCCAAGGCAGTCACTAGGGAACTTTACTTCCCAAGAGACTCACTACAGAATGACTACGAAGTGACTCAATTCAAAGTGAACGCTACAACTTCAAAGCAAAGCGAGCCACTACCTACCAGAAAGCGACAGCACAATTCCCGCTCCGATTTTGAACTCCAGTCAACTGGAGATCTACGCATTAATTACGACAGGGCGCCGCAACAGTACTGGGTCGCTCCAGTTACTGTTACAATTGGATCTTAGCCAAATTCGGCAAAGAGCCAAAACTGCGCGTCTGCAAAAGTAGCCAGCCTGTGCAAGTACTTTCGAGAGGAGGAGGGACAAAGCCACCAACCAAGCAACGGATCTCGGCATCCCTCTGACTTTGGAAAACTCACCACAAAATCCATGTTGATATGGTCCCACTTCCACTCTGGGATAGGCAATGGTTGCAAGGTTCCGTATGGCCTCTGGTGTATAGCCTTCACTTGTTGACAGGCTAAGCACCGTTCTACAAACGAAGCGATGTCTTTCTTCATGGACTCCCACCAAAACTTCTGTCGTAGATCCCGATACATTTTGGTGCTACCGGGATGAGCTGTGTAGGGTGTATTGTGAGCCTCGTACATAATTTCTTCTTTCAATGCTTTGTCGTCTGGCACACATAACCTGTCTCCATAGAGTAGCGCGCCGTCGGTGCTGATTTTGCAATCCTTCACAAAGTCGTTGCATCCTTCTGAGCCAACCTGTGATCATAACTTTTCCATGCGTGCATCGGTTTGTTGGCCAGCAATGATTCGTTCTCGAAGGTCCGGCTTTGCAACCATTGTAGCAGAAGAGGAGTTGGTTGTGCGCAGGAATGAGCATCCTGATGCCCGAGAGATCGAGCAGTTCATCCCTGACGATTTACTTGAGCTATGGCTATACTACAAGGATAAATTCATCAAAGCCTATTACTACTGGGAGGTAGTGCCACTGCAGAATCAATGCTCAAGGATCAGCGCATTCAGCAACTTCCTGAGTGCCTACGATGAGAAGTTCAGGCAAAAGGTCTTCTCTCTTGCAGAGCTTGCAGAGCCAATGCCTCTTATCATCAAGGTGCCAGCTAAGAAGGACTTTCCCATACCCTTCCTACCCGGCACAAGTGTCCCAGATCGCAGCATCGTCGATGCAGAAGTTGATGAAGCCTTCAAACTCGAAGAAACTTGGAGGAGGCCAAGTATTCACAATGTTGGAACATTGGAAGTGAAGGTCTTCAGTGCATATACTGTTCCTGAAGAGATGATCGCGAAGGACTTGGAGGCAGAGGAAAAGGAGAAGGAAGTGGAAGTGACGGAGAAGAGGAAGGAAGACAAGGATGAAGCTGCAGGAAACCTTTGAGTTTCAAGCTTCTTATTTTGTGAACTGATGTTCAATCTATCCAATTTTATTTTCTGTCTCTCATGTGTTATTTACAAGCTTTATGGATATTTTATCCTTATGCTACAAAACTCAAACAACTTAACCGAAAAAAAAGGGAAAATGAACCTAAAGAAAAATTTCAAACGAACATGCAAAGGAAGCATTCGCTTGAAGTTTCTTCCACGGTTAGGTAGGCTAAATCTCTTAGTCTAAGAATTTGTTTTGGGTTTTGGCATCATCAAAAAGGGGGAAATTGTTGGGAATTGTTATAGTTGTGAAGTAGAGCTTTCATGCCGGTCATGTGTCTTGAACATCCACTGTCCAAGTACCATACTAGTTGACCCTCACTTGGCATGGAATCCACGGCGCTCACCTGCATTTATACAGATTTTGGTACCCAAATCAGTTTGGGTCCTTGCAGGTTAGTTCCCTTAGGTACCCACACTTGCTTCAATTTCTTTTGAAAGGAAGTTTGTGCTTTGGGTTTCTCGACCTTCGAAAACTGTGACTTCTGCCTTAACGCAGTTTCACACGTGCAACAGTGTGTGTAAGAGGGGTAGCGACTCGCTTTAGACCTCCCTATGCTCTTCCCATTTTGCTTATATCCTGAAGCGACTCGCTTCGGATTAGCTCTGGGTTTAGTGACTGACTTAGGGTTTCTAGTCTGTCGAAGCGGCTCGCTTGGTTTCCTCGAAGCGGTCCAATTAAGTTTTTGACCCTGACTTGCTTGAGAAACCTTGAGAATCTGAAGCGACCCAGTGGAAGCTTCAAAATCTTCCCCCTCAACGTTAGTCCGGTTGGACCATCTCCAGTCCGTATAACGTGACACATAGACATTACTCCTTTTCTTGAAAGGAAGATCCTTTGTCTTTCGTGTCTTGGCTTGAGACTTAGAAGCTTCAACATTTTTCCCATTACCCTTTGATTGGTAAGCTTTAGCAGTTTGAGTGCTAGGGAATGTTGAATTTTGCTTGCCCTTAGTTTCCACCCTTGAAGATATAGACATCTTCACTGGCTTCCTTTTAGGGTTCTCAGCCACTTTGCCTTTATCTTTGTTAGTGGTCGCTTTGGATGCAGTGGGCAATTCCAAAGTGACTGATGGTGTAGTGTGAGATACACCAACAAAGACAGTTGGCTTGGGAGGTCCACCCTCATATCCAAGGCCAGCTTTCCTACCAAAGGGCAGAAGCGAGCCCTCTAGTGCCTGCCTAGCATATGATGCTTTGTTCAAGTTGGCAACTAGAGCGGATTGGGTTTCATACCTTCCTTGCAAGTTTTGATGTCTAGCGAAGAGATCCTCGAACTTACTAGTTATAGCCCTTAGATTAAGTTTGACTTGGTCAAGTTCAGTGGCTAGCTTTCGGTTCTCCTTCTCGCTTTGAAACATAGCTTGCTTCAACACTTCGTGGTCACTTGACAATTTAATGTGTTTGTCAAGCAACTCACTCCATGTCGAGGAATTTGCTTCCTCTTGGTGAGTGTGTGTGAGTGTAATTGAACTAGGTGAGGGATAGATAAATACCTCTCCGGTCTCTTCGTCGGTGAGCGCCATGAGTCCAAGATCCTCACCCTCACTGGAGTTGGGATCAGTGAATGCATCGGAGTCGCTAGCTGGATCTTCAGTTGAAGCGACCGACACTTCACTCGCTACGAGCGCTCGCCTTGGAGTATCCCTCTTTGCTTTAAGTTCCTCTCGCTCCTTCGCACTCAGCTTTGGGCAATCGGATTTGTAGTGGCCCATCTTGTGGCAGTGGTAGCACTCCACATCCATCATATCTCGCGGGATCGGCTTGGTCGACTCTTCTCTCTTCCCTTTTCCTTCTCGAGCATCAGTGCTCCTCCCTTTGTATTGCTTATAGAATCTTTTGTACTTGCCCACTCGAGAGTTCATTTTGTTGAAGTTCTTGGATAAGAACGCAATGTGTTCTTCCAACTCTTCCCTCGTCATCTTGGCTAGCGACTGCTCGCTTGGCCCTTCAGCAGCTTTGAATGCTACTCCTTTTGACGTAGTGGGCGCTTCATCCTCTTCGTCGAGGTTCATTCGATTCAGATCGAATTCATGAGCTTTGAGTTCGGAGAACAGAATCTCCGGTGTGAGCTTTGATAGATCCTTGGTTGCTAGGTACAGCTCCTTCATAGTCTGCCACTTCCTTGTGAGAGCTCGGACTATCTTCAGATTCACTTCCTTGTCTGTGAGTTCCTTCCCAAGTGAGTTGAGAGTTGCAGTGATGTTGGTAACTCTCAGCTCGAATGCGTCGATGGATTCTCTGGCTTCATTATCAGACTTTCAAACTCCCGCATCTGAACGGCGAGTTTGTTCTCCTTGATTTTGTCTGTTCCTTGAGAAATGAGGGCTAGGGTTTCCCACATTTCCTTCGCCGTTGCACATTTCCTTATTCGTGGTAGATAGGCGTCCGACACGGTGCTCTGCATCGTGTGGCGTGCAATCTTGTCGAGGTTGGCAACGTTGAAGTCATTTGGAGTATACTCATCCTTATCCTTCTCCACGTACTGTTGTCGAACGTGGGCTGGACGGCCTTCAGCGGCTGGAACATCCATAGATATGGCTTTCTTGATCTCGATTGGTCCATCTTCAATGACCTCCCACATTCGGTCGTGGATGGAGCACAGGCTCGACTCGGAAGCTCCAGATTTCATAGCCTTCAATGGAAAACTGTGGAAGACTAGAAGCACTGTATGTAGACATGGCAAACAGTCAGTAGTATATGCAGTATGCGTGGGTGAAGTTTTGATGCACTTAGGAAAATAGGATCCGGTTCAGTGAGACAACGTGAAGCGAGTGGGGACTCGCTTCGGATATGCAAAGCAGAGGCTCGAAAGAACCGCTGCTCTGATACAACTTGTTGGTCCCGGTTTGTTAATAGGAAAATACGTAGAGGGGGGGGGGGTGAATACGTATTTTGAAGTTTTTCAACTTCAAATCCCTTAACTCAGAGTAACAAGTAAAGAGCTTGCTTGAAACTTAAGTCCTAGCTGAAGCTGGATCTACAGTACGTAGCTTGCCTGCTTGACCGAAGTGAGCAATTGATCAAGAGGGAGTCTTTACTCGTGTACGCGGAATTTGGTGAGCTAAAAATCTTTCCTAAG
The DNA here is from genome assembly GCA_029379335.1 of Thymus mandschuricus. NCBI lineage: Eukaryota > Viridiplantae > Streptophyta > Magnoliopsida > Lamiales > Lamiaceae > Thymus > Thymus mandschuricus. Next base: position 11,369,159 of record CM057071.1, read on the forward strand.
TATTTTAAATTTTCAGATTAGGTTTGTTTAGATGCAATATGCAATGGATAATCAAACAAGTAAGAGTTTAGGGTTAGAGAGATACGACACAGAGAATTATAGTGGTTCGGAGATAACGCTCCTACGTCCACTTTGTTGCACGACGGCAACTGTTCTCTTCACTCAAGAACTTGAAGATTTCGGGCTCTTCAAAAGCCTGGTCAAGATCGAGCTTCACTTGCTTGGATCTGACAGACGCTGGGTGATTCCGGGTTCACACCAAAAACCTAACTAGACTGGAAGCTTCACTCGCTTCAGTCGAACAGACAGGGAGATTACGGGCTCTCCTTACAGCCTAGCTTCGATCGAGCTTTACACGAATGATGTAAGTGCAAGCTTGGATCTAGACTCTATGATCGAGGATTCTTCTATCGGTGAAAGAAGGGCCTTGGATCGAAACAACCTAACGAGTACTCAAAAACCTAACAGACAGATTTAGGGTTTTTGGTTGACGAACACACTATGAAGAGCTCTTTACAGTAAGTGCAAAGATGGCTAGAGCTCTTCTTCTAAGCTTGGATATGGAATGGGCTTAGACTCTAAGTGTGAAGGTTGTGAAGACGAGTTCCGATGAACTTGGAAACTCGGAGAACACTTGGAAACAAAGACTCGAAGATTTGCTCGAAGGCTTGGGAGTGTTTGTTTGCTGTATGCGCTCGAATGCTCAAGTAGTGTTCTACTTCTCTTCGTCTTCATCCTTCACTATTTATTGGCGGAGAGATGGCCGAGATCCGTTGCTTGGTTGGTGGCCTTGTCCCTCCTCCTCTCGACAGTACTTGCGCAAGCTGGCACCTTTTCAGACATCCAGTTTTGGCATTTTGCCAAAATTGGCTAACTTACAAGGCTAACAGTAACTGGAGCGAGCCAGTACTGTTGCGGCGCCTTTGTCGGCCTGGCAGTCAACTCTTCCGCTCCACTCCGCTTTCGACACGTGGAGATCTTGTAATCAATGCTACGATCTCCTGTTGACTGGAGTTCTAAATATGGGCGGGAGTCGTGCTATCGCTTTCTGGTAGGTAGTGGCTCGCTTCGCTTTGAAGTTGTAGCGTCTGCTTTAGTTGAGTCACTTCGTAGTCATTCTGTAGTGAGCCGCTTCGGGAGATAAAGTTCCCTAGTGACTGCTGACTAGAGTTGACTAGCTTTGACTTTTCACTGTAGCGCTTGCTTCGCTTCGCTTCAGCTTTGAACTGTAGCGTTCGCTTCGCTTCGCTTTTGGCTTTGAACTGTAGCGCTTGCTTCGCTTTGCCTTGGCAGACTCGCTTTGAATCTACTGTAGCGATCGCTTCGCTACACTATTCTTCGGCACGCTTCACTTCGGCTTGCTAGACTTGCTTCGCTTCGAAAACCACACTCAAGCGAGTGGTCTTCATTTGAAATTTTGAAGCCTATAATCTAAGCAAATTAAAGAGCCATCCTAACAGAGTAGGCTTAGAAAAATTCTAAACTATCATCTACATCAAAATGGGTCGCTTGGGAACAGAACGCTTTGGGGTTTTTGGGATCAAATCAAAACACTAAGATATCCCTTATAGGTTCCCCCTTAACATGTCGTTCTTAACAATTCCCAACATCCTTCAATACGTTCCACCGTACCAGCATAATTAGTGATTAGGACTCATCACTACCATTAAGCTGCAGTCTAGACCGATAGCTCAGCCCAAGCTATCTCGACTGTGAACTGTTTATATCTCATCATTATTAACGACCTTCGTGATCCTCTCCGAACTCAGATCGACACGTGGTCTAAAACATGAGATAATGGGCTTTATTCTTGCTTATACATATTCTTCAGATAGGGATTGTTAACAGTGGATCTGTGTCGTAACCACTAAAACAACTGGTTTTGCTTTAGTTATACAACAACCCCAACAATCTCCCACTTATACTAAAGTAAAACCTTTTAGTATACCAACGCGTCTACAGGAAACCATATGACTTCATCCATGTACAATGTTAACAATCACAATCGTTAACAACCGTCATACACTTTTTCTCCCACTTATACTCAAAGATTTTACCTTTTAGTGTACCTTGCCGTGGGAGGCTCACTAAGACATGTTAGCCACGTGCTACAGTATACCTGACATGTTGCACTTAGTGAGGAACCGTCGTCGTACATTCCTCTAGTGTTTCTATTTTTCCCGCGAAATCGCCTTAATATTAGGTACTCACTATGTTGTTACCGGCATTTCCAAATCTCAAAAATTTGCCACTGCACTTAGAATCCTTCCAGGGGGTGTAAGAATTCTAGCAAATTTGAGATTACTGCCAAATCACGAAGCCAAGCCCTGAATTATCTAGCTCCCTCTCAGCATTTCACTGCGTGAGAATCCTCAAGACAAATCTGCTTTCTACGTGAATCCATAGTAAAAGGTCGATAATGTCGTTTTTTGTAGCTACCATTCGATTATCCGTGTCCTCAAACGATTAAGAATGATAGACTATATCCGTTACCATGCACTAAGCATTAACATATATTTGGCTCTTTATGAAATATCCAAGTGTATTGCAAACTTTGCCATAACAGTAGTCTATGAAGAGTACTTGAATAATGTTATACTATCCGCTGATATATCTAACATTACTCCTAACCTTCATTCTCAACTGTTCAGATAATCACCACCTATTGTGTCAGATAATACTTTCACATTGTCTCCAAGTGCTAGTAATATTATCTCACAATGTACAAGACAACCAATTCAACGTCTTTTGTAGATAAAAGATATACCATTTGTCAACACATTTCATGAACAAATCTATATGTGTTGTTTGACAAATGAATGCTTTATATCATTGAACCACACATATCAATGTGTTTATCCCGAAATATGGAACTTTTGAGAAAAATTTACTTTTCTCAAACCACATCCATTTTCTCATATGTATGTCCTCAACTAATATGAGCATACAACTTACCAGTCTTCCGAGTGTTAAACTCATAGACTTATCAATGATATGCAAACACTTTCATCTAACTTATCCTTAACAGTCAACTTGGTCTATTCATTGTCCAAGAAATTAGATTTCTTGATGAACAATTCACAATTTTCGAGACACACCCGAAAATACTCCCACTGTGATGACAAGGATTCTTAAATAATCTTGTGCAGATCCTTTTGGTTATCTGTCTTGTACTTCCGGCCTTATGATGTTCCAATCCATAAATTCCTTTTATTCTTGGACGTTAATCAAGAATAAATACTTGTCTTTCCTTGAAAGATGACTACTAATCCAACTAGTTACTAAATCTAACATCGAACTTGCGACACTTCGTGTGCAAATTATCCTTATTTTCGAACAGATTTAACCAAGGAAATCTAATATTTAGCATCTCCGTAAGGAGGAAGACCCAAAAGTCAGCGTATATGCCAATTGATTCCTTTTAAGTCACAATGAAATCCATGATCAACACGAATGTTCAATCATTTCATTTCAAATAAGGAGAAGACATAGATTTAGATGTAGTGAAGTAGTACTTTATTAAAAGACAATCTCGAACAAGAAGGGCAACATTTATCATAACACATTTTGGAATATCTCTTAAGATTCAAAATTATTACTCCCACTACGAATGATATATCAAAACAACCAGTATTAAAGAAATAAATCTCTAATACAATGTAAGAAAACTATCATCCACCAATATCCAAAAACATAAGTATCCGCCAAAATAAGGCAACTAACGTAGTGAGCAAGTAATAAACCAAATCTAATATCCAAAAACCAAGATAAAACTAAGATATGAAGTCTTCAAGTCTTCTGGACAACTGCATCATCGGAATGACGCTTGTCAAGCTCAAGAACTTGAAGTCGTCCTACTCATTCTTCGTAGCTGAACCTACAAAGATTGCAACAAACCACAATTAATATCCACCAGTTAAATCCGTCCGCGAGGACTAAACTAGTATAATTTGGTTTTTCATGTTACAAGAGTCTGACATACCTCCATCTATCTTCAACTTCTTGTTCCTCCTCTGATAGACCTTTATTATCGGAGGTCTCTCCTTCCTGGCATCATTCACTTCCTGAGTAGGCTGATCAGAGCTCAGCTCATTCACATTGTGAACGAGTCCGTCATGCTCAAAATCGCCCACTTCCTGAATGGATTGATCAGAATTCAGCTCATTCACATCCTGAACGAGTCCGTCATACTCAAGATCATCAATCCTCAGTGATTGGAGGTACTCGTCTATGATGGTCTAGTTATCCTGAGCCGTAAAATGCTCATTCAAATCGACGTTCCTATCAACAGGACGATTCCAGAAGTTCATCTCCGCCTCATAGGCAGTCTGTAAAATACCAATCCTCTCCCTGTCAACCACGAGCAACTCCCTTATAAGGGCAATTGGATCCTCATTAATGATGTGGTTAGGGACGACTGCTTCCCTAAGAGCCAGGAACCAACTCGGAAAACGTGCAAGGAGAACCTCGCAAACAGACTTTCCCGACATAACGCCACCATATGACACGTACATGTATACAAGGTTCTTAAACCTCATAATAAATTCCTTAAAGTTGAGGAAATCCTCAAACCTCAGGAAACTAATCTCCTTCCGTGCCAGGAAACCGAGTAGTCGAAATCGAAAGGACTCTGGAACACCATCGGAATAAGCCAAACGACAAATCTTCGTGCGAATAGAAACAATAGACATATCTGAAATAAATAACAAGTAAATAAACAACTCGTAAGCAAAAATAATTTATGTTATCAATGTTATAAACCCTGAAATAACATTGAACCAACAAACGAGTAGCCCGATACTATTTACAAATAGTCCACTATAGGTGGATGCTACCTATAAAATTATCGACCATGACCGCAGTCTATTTTATTTCTTATCCCATCACACAGACCTTAGTGAAACAAAGAAATAATAACCCGTGCCTCAGGACCCTGCTAATTCGAGAAGTGACCTCTATTGGAGGATTCATCAATATGAAGCTAAGCTACAACCATACTTTAATATCCCGAAAATAATTCTATTAAGAGCAATCCTACTGAAAGGAGGAAATACCTTTATAAAATCATTTTTCCCATATTATCAATATTTGAATTAACCAATGAATTCCATAATTAGTATCTCCTATAGGGAGGAAGACTCATTGTCAACGCGAATACTAATTATTTCATTTTAAATCAAATTATCCTTTTATGAAGTCTAAACCAATGAAATCCATAACCAGCATCTCCTATAGGGAGGAAGACTCATCGTCAACGCGAATGCTAATTATTTCATTTTTAAACCAAATATGGAGGTCCTTTAAATCAATTAACCAATAATCGATTAACTTTACCGCTTAGTCTTTTTAAGGGTTTGTGTGACAAACGTAGCACATAGACAATTAAGTCCTATCACATGATTTCTAAGCGCAAGTAATAAAACATGCTCGCATTGAAATCATTAAAACCGACATGCTATGACCCCTATGCATGTTATTTCTATTACGCAAACAATGAAAAACAACTATAACATGCAAAACATGCTAATCATCTCATCGCGTAATTTAAATCCATCCATAGCATGCATAATAATTAAATAAATAAATAGGCTGCCGACCAGGAATAGAAAGCCCTATCTATTACATTTAATTAAAATAAAAATCCGGAACAAGCTCCGGTCTTCAATCTTCAATTTGGAAGCCAACCCCGGTCTTCAAGTCCACCTTCCCAAATTAGCAACTGCTCGAAATAACTAGGGTGCGGAAAACCCTAATTACCAAAAGCGGAAAGCGATTTATTTTCGAAACGAACTAGGGTACGAAAACCCTAGCCGTCGACGATCATGCTAAGGTTTCGGAAAACCCTAGCCGTCGTCAACGTCATGGGCTGAACGTTTGAAAAACGAACAGCCCTTCTTTCAAAAATCCGGCCACGCGCCGCCGCCGAGCCGCGCGTGCAAACCACGCGCCGCCGTGGCACCTACCGAGGCTGTCGTTTCGGCTCACGATGAGCCTGACGTGGCTGAGTCCGGGCTGGGTGCGTCCGTTGCAGCCCAGCCCGAGCCACTGCTCGCCGCCGTCGCCTGAAACGCCTTCGCCGTCGCCGTTTTTTCGCTGCAAGAAATAGTGCTGCCGCCGCGAGCCACTGCCGGTGGCTGGAATGCCACCGGTCACTCCCACTGGCCTCGCCAGCATCCCAGCACCACCAGAGGTGCTAGGTTCGAGCCTAAGCCGTCGTGGCTAGGTCCGGCAGCAACGCACGCGCAGGGGAAAAACCCAGCCGCCGCTGCCGCCGTGTGACTACGCCTCAGCCGCCGCCGCCGGTGGTTCCCAGACCATCGGACCTGCTGTCAACCGTCGTCCGCGCCTCCCCGTCGTCATCGAGCCACCGTTGGGCCGCGGGCTTGAGCCCAGCAGCGCGCGCGAGCCAAGAACCCGTTAGGGTTTCGGCCGCCACTGCTGTAACTCGCCGCTGCAGCCCTCCCCGCGCCGCCGCTGGTTGTCCGGCGCCGTCACGGCTCCGTCCCGACGTTGAGCCGGGCAGGCCGTGGTTCAGGCCCAGCAGCACGCGCGCGAACCAAAACCCTAGGGGTTTCACGTCACCGCCGCTGCCTTGGCCCATTCCGTCGTCCGCCGCTGATTCTGCCGCTGCCGCCTCTCGTCTCCGGCTCGCCTGAACCCTAGGATGAACCCTAGGGTTCGGCCGCCATGAAAACATGACGAGGAGCAGCCGCGCAAAACGCGGCAGACTACGCTGCCCACCGCCGTGCGCTGGCCGACGCGCCGCCGCTTGCGGCCGTCGTTGCCACCGTCTTCGTGTTCGTCTCCGGACTTCGATCTTCCACAATCTTTCGATTCTCCAACAACAACAATGCAAAAATCGAAAAATACAAGAAAACGAATCCTAATCTAATCGGCACCTTATTATCTCGCCGATTTAAAACAAAACGAACAACGATAAAATTAACGCACGTAAATCCCGGACAGCAGCATGCACACATAATCATGATGACTCGAATGCATGAACATTAAATTCGAATCAACACAGAGCCGATCCAAAAACCTCGGGCTCTGATACCACTTGTTGGAACGGCTGCTTGAAAGCCGCCCCGACCCAGATCTTGGTTCGGTTGTGTCGATTCGATCATGCACATAAGTTCATGCAAGGGCACGAGTACATACCTTACGATTATGCAGATGCAGGAATCTGAGTCGTGTCTGATCGATCTACGGTTCTGATCTTCAAGGATGTGATCCCACACCTTCAGATCTGAGACTTGGTGGACGTCTCGAGATCACTGGAACCTCGATCTCCCTCACTCAGAACCAGCGGCCGCTACTCTCTCTCGTCTAAAGTTTCTGCGTGAAACTCAATCTGACCACTCTAGAGAATTAGGGTTTAGATGAGAGACTTGGAGAGTATTTATATGGTACATAAATAAGGAGATATGATTCCTTATTTATCTCTAACCATATCTTTGCCTTTCCCATATTTATTCTTTTTCCATAACTTACAAATCTTATTCCTTTATTAATACGGAATTAATAAGGAATTAATCTGTTCAGTTATGCAACTGTATATCCGCAATTAATTCTAACCAATAGAATTTAATCCTAATTCCAGTAGAAGAATAAATAAATAAATATATACTAAATATATTTATTTATATGATATTTATCCCCATAAGATTTAATTAAATAAATCTTATCCTATTAGATTTAATCCTATCCATGAATGATTAAATTATAACTAATTAGATTTAATCTTATCCCACTGGATATAAATCTAAATTAATTATATTTAATATCCATCCAACGGATATAAATCCAATATACATCATATACTGGGCCTGAGTACAATTATTGAGCCCATACTCAATAATACTATTTAGATCTATTCCCGAGGTCTGTTTGGGCCATCCTAGGGATCAGATACCAGACAGAGTTGGGCCTTATCTAATTCGATATTTCCATGTCCACCCCTGAACATGTATCTCATTAGAACTATGACGCACTCCACTAAAGTGTCATAGCTGAATCACCGCTCTGTCCCAATTATGTAGATTGGGTTGGAATTTTGTTTAGTTCGACCCCCGTGTTTAAGACCTTCCATATCCGTTAATCAATTAGAGCTACCATGACTGCTCCTAATTGTTAACATCTATTCCTCAGGTAGTACCCGTTCACAACTTATTATATACCTGAACTTAATCAGCATGCATGACTTGGTATAATAATCCTTGTGAACTCCCTGAGGGGATAACGTCAACCTACACTCACGTAGGACACGACTTATTGATAACACTTATTTGACATACTATGCATCTTCGTGTTACCCAAAGTACGACATGATTGAGATGAACTAACGAGAAGTTCATGTCTTCGTAAATCAAAGTAACATCGAAGAATACATATAAATCTAATAGTTTACCAAGGTTAAGATCGAGCTAGAGCCTGAGATGTGTTGCTCTTCACCTATATCACCTTTGATACAGGGTCAGTATCAGAAGAGCATTATCTCCCTTGATCCTTCAATACGTTCCACCGTACCAGCATAATTAGTGATTAGGACTCATCACTACCATTAAGCTGCAGTCTAGACCGATAGCTCAGCCCAAGCTATCTCGACTGTGAACTGTTTATATCTCATCATTATTAACGACCTTCGTGATCCTCTCCGAACTCAGATCGACACGTGGTCTAAAACATGAGATAATGGGCTTTATTCTTGCTTATACATATTCTTCCAGATAGGGATTGTTAACAGTGGATCTGTGTCGTAACCACTAAAACAACTGGTTTTGCTTTAGTTATACAATAACCCCAACATGGACCTTCCAAGCCTACTGGTTTTGTTGGTGCTTCTAACATAACCCCATCAGTCTCTTTGGATGTGCCTACTGCCTCCAAAGTGGCCACCAGCAAGAACAAAGGTAAGATTGAGACTCCAAAGAAGGAACCGATGAGGATGTCTATTTCCTCAAAGGAAGTTCCTAAGGGAAAGCCAACAACAACAGTCCCTAGCACTAAAAATGCTAAAGCTTACCATTCAAAAGGTAAAGGGAAAACTGTTGAGGCTATAAGCTCTCAATCCCAAACACCAAAGATAAAGGACGTTCCCTTGAAAAAGAGAACTAATGTCTATGTGTCACGTGAATCGGATTGGAGATGGTCCAACCGATCTTACGTTGAGGGGGAAGTATTTGAAGTTCCCAAAAGGAAGCTTCAAACCCCAAAGGTTTCCCAAGCGAGTCATGCTCAAATGCCTAAGTTGATTGCACAAAAGAAACCAAGTGAGAAGTTTGCCAAGACTAGAAATCCTAAGTTAGTCTCCAAGCCTACGGCTAATCCTAAGCGAGACGCTTCAGGATATAAGTAAAAAGGCAAGAGCATGGGTTGGTCTCAAGCGAGTCGCTCTCGTAACTTCCCTCCATGCACATATTGTTGCACTTGTGAAGCCGCATTCAAGCAGAATTCACATTTTAGAAAGGCCGAGGAACCTAAAACACAAGCTAATACTCAAAGGAGAGTGAAGCAAGTGTGGGTACCTAACAAAGCTAACCTGCAAGGACCCAAACTGATATGGGTACCAAAATTGGCTTAAATGTAGGTGAGCGCCATGGATCCCATGCCCAGCAAAGGTCAAGCTACATGGTACTTGGACAGTGGATGTTCAAGACACATGACGGGCATGAAGTCTCTACTCCAAGACTACACAGAGAAAAAGGGTCCACAAGTAACCTTTGGTGACAACTCACGAGGAAGCACCAAGGGATACGGCGTACTGAAAGTTAGGAAGCTGAGCATAGAGAATGTCTCCTACGTTGAAGGTCTCAAGCACAACTTGCTATCCATATCACAGTTCTGTGACAAAGGATACAATGTGGAGTTCATCTCCAACAAGTGTGTTGTGAGAAACAAGCTCACCTCCCAAGTTGCTCTAACTAGAGAAAGGAAGAGGAACGTGTATATTGCTCAATGGGAGAGCTGTAAAGAAGATATATGCTTGGTTGCTAGAAGTGCAACGGAAACTGGATGGCTATGGCACCGACGCTTAAGCCACCTCAACTTCAAGACGATCAATCGCTTAGCTCGTAAGGGTTTGGTGAAGGGCATACCAAATGAGGTTTTCTTCATAGACCATACTTGCTAACCATGCCAACGAGGAAAACAGACAAAGAAGCACTTCGCCAGTTTAGAAGAAGCATCTTCCAAGCGAGTGCTAGAGATGCTACATATGGATCTGTTTGGACCAGTCACTCCAGTGAGCGTCAATGGAAGAAAGTACACTCTAGTGGTAGTCGATGATTACTCTCGCTACACTTGGGTTATATTTCTCTTTAGCAAAAAGAGACACTGTCCAAACTACCTCAACTGCTTAAGCGTCTCACTGTGGAGAAGAACCAAGCGATCGCTACCATTCGCTCCGTTAAAGGCATAGAGTTTCTCAATTCTATGATTGAAGCATACTGCACGGAGCATGGGATAGCACACCAAACATCTGCAGCTCGCACACCTCAACAAAACAGAGTTGCTGAACTAAGAAATAGTATCATCAAAGAAGCTGTTCGCACAATGATTGCAGATTTGAAGCTTCCGATGAAATACTGGGCTGAAGCAGCTAACACCGCATGCTATACTCAGAATCGGATGGTTCTTAACAAACGCTTCGACAAGACACCATATGAAATACGGACAGGGAGAATTCCTAACATTTCCTATTTCCATATATTTGGTTGTCGGGTCTTCATTCACAGCAATGGGAAGTCACAGTTGAAAGCTTTAGAAAGCAAAGTGGATGAAGGAATATTCTTAGGATATTCTACATCTAGCAAAGCTTACAGGGTGTTCAATTGCAAAACCCTAATTGTGGAAGAATCACCCCATGTTGTATTTGATGAATCTACTTTAAGTCTTCCACAGGAACAGGTTCAAGCGAATGACAAGATTTCAAGCGAGGAGCTCATCAATCCACTTACATGGGACATGGTTGAAGATGAAGAAGAAGTGAAAGAACCAAATGATCAAGATGTTCAAGAAGATGAAGCAGCCCCCAAATCAAAGGAAGAGATTGCAAGCCAAGCACCCATTCCGGTCGCTTTAGAGGATGAAGCAAGCGACCCACTTGAAGAAGAAGCAGAAGCTGGAGGATCCAAGCGTGTGTGGCTCAAAGATCATTCACCTAGCCAAATTCTTGGAGATCCTTCCAAAGGCGTGGTGACCAGAAGCTAAGTGATTGGAGAAAGCGCCATGTTCAGCTGCTTTCTATCCAATATCGAGCCATCAAGCATGGAAGAAGCTCTAGCAGATTCGAATTGGGTGATCGCCATGCAAGAAGAGCTCAATCAATTCATCAGAAACGACGTATGGTATCTTGTGGATCGTCCTTAATTCCAGCATGTGATTGGCGTCAAGTGGGTGTTCAAGAACAAGATGGACGAGGACCACAACGTCGTGAGAAACAAAGCTAGACTCATCGCCAAGGGCTACTATCAAGAGGAAGGAATCGATTTTGATGAGACCTTCGCTCCAGTGGCCAGGCTTGAAGCCATTAGACTTTTTCTTGCCTATGCAGCGGATAAGAAATTCAAAGTCTATCAGATGGACGTCAAGAGCGCGTTTCTCAGAGGAGAGCTCAAAGAAGAAGTCTATGTGGAGCAGCAACCTAGATTTGAGCAAGGAGATAAGGTGTATCGATTGAAGAAGGCCCTGTATGGATTGAAGCAGGCGCCCAGAGCATGGTATGATACCTTATCCCAGTTTCTAGTGGATAATGGTTTCCCCAAGGGGAAGATAGATCGAACTCTCTTCACCATCAATGATGGAGAAGACATGCTATGGGTTCAGATCTACGTCGACGACATCATATTTGGTTCGCCACCAGTTGCTTAGCGAGAAGTTTGGAGAGCTTATGAAGACCAAGTACGAGATGTCGATGATAGGCTTCATGAGTTGCTTCCTAGGTCTTCAAGTGAAGCAGCAAGATGATGGGAATTTCATTAATCAAGCGAAGTATACTCTAGATATGCTTGCCAAGTTTGGTGTTCAGCATGCTAAAGCTGTGAAAATTCCGATGAACACCAACTGGAAGATGGAGCCAGACCTAGAAGGGAAGTCTGTGGATGCTACAGACTACCGAGCTTTGATCAGATCCCTTCACTATCTCAATGCAAGCAGGCCAGGCAGATATTGCATTTGCAGTTGGAGTATGTGCTTGCTTCCAAAGCAATCCCAAGCTTAGCCACTTTGAAGCTGACAAGCGAATTCTTCGCTATCTGAAGGGCACTGTTAATATGGGCTTATGGTATCCTGCTGAAGATGATCTGGAGCTTACAGGATATTCAGACGCTGACTATGGAGGGTGCCGAATTGATAGGAAATCAACTTCGGGCACGTGTCAGTTCTTGGGAAGCAAGCTTGTCTCGTGGTTCTCAAAGAAGCCGACAAGCGTAGCTACTTCAACGACTGAAGCTGAGTATATGGCCGCCAGAAGCTGCTGTTCTCAGATCTTATGGCTTCGTCAGCAGTTGAAGGATTATCGAGTTGAAGCGAAGGAGATTCCAATTTTCTGCGACAACAATAGTGCCATTTGTATCTTGCAGAATCCAGTGCTTCACACCAGGTGCAAGCATGTGGAGATTCGACATCAATTTATTCGTGATCATGTCGAATAGAAGGATATCAAGCTCGAGAAAATCCATACCGATCTCCAGCGAGCCGATATCCTCACCAAGCCTCTAGCTGAGTCTCGCTTCAACCAGCTATGCATGGAATTAAGGTTACTAGACCCTGATGAAGAGTGCTAGTTCCGGGATGCACAAGGAGAGTGGAAGCTTGTTTTCAAGCAACCCTCGCCTTGGATCTTCACCAAGTCAAGCGAGTCGCTTCAACCTTACTCGCTTGAAGGAGGAATAAGGTGGAGAAAGGTGGAGTGTCGGAAGATGTTCCCTACCAACTAACAGGATTGTTAAGTCTATGGTTAAGGGGGAACTATTGATTGCTCTCGGAGTGATCTACTTCCAAAGCGAGCAAGGAAAGCTACTACCTAGCCTAGGATTCCCTGCAAGTGGGTATAAATGCTTGCAAGTACCTTTTCTTGTAAAGGTTGTGGGGACTTGTATCGGGCCTTCCCAAGTAAAAACGGTGAAAGCTTATGCAGGGCTGGCACCAAGACCTTGCGTCCTCTTCCCATCTTTCCGTCGAAGAGGAGCATGTCTCCTCATCTCCTTTGTCGTGGATAATCACTCACTTGATACTCACTCTTAACTGAGTTGAGCCGCCGGGTGCTTATTCATTTATCCCCCTCCCTGAATAATGCATCGCTCTACTTTTCCTTTTTAGGTCAAGCAAGTCGAATGCTTATTCATTTTGTAGACCTAGGGCGGAGCGCTTGAAGGGTACCTTTTACTTCAAAAGGTTGCAGGGCTGGTGACATGCTTCTGCGTAAAACCAAGAATGGCTTGTCAGAGCTTCTCATTGTCATCCTATGCTTTTCCCACTTTTGCGAAAAGTACTTGTAACTCATCTCCCATTCATCGTGAATAGCATTCAAGCAAGTCTCCCTTCCGGTTGTAGAAAGCTAGAGTGTCTTATTCATTCTCCCCCTCATTCTCTTCGATGGAGGACTCTCTAATTCGTAGAGGAAGATGGAAGAGATGAATGCCATGAAGATCAAGCTAATAGTCTACATATGTGGTACAATCTCCTACGACATGAGATTGACTGGTAAGTGTTTCAATTCGAGTACACTAAGCAAAGTGAAGTGTGCTAGAAACCTTCACTTGCTATGTGGAAAATACAAAATGAATCTGACATAAATACATAGAGGAAAACATTCTTGTTTATCCTCGAAGTATGTTAGTCAGAAATATTTTTTTTAAAAGCAAAGAAATTTCAATTCTTAAATTATTCTCTTTAAGATGGTCAAGCGAGTGCCACGTCACTCAAGCGAGCCATCGCAAGCGAGTGTGTCACAGTCACGTCAAGCGAGTACTTCGCAAGCGAGTAAAGAGCCAAGCGGCTACTATCGCCAAGCGAGCAAGTACAAGCGAGCCGTATGAATTGTACACACTCAAGTGCCTATTTTACCTTTTTACTTTGCATTTAATGCATAACAGTAATAGGTCCGAGAATCCTGGCGCGTGTAGTTCACAGCAAAATTGAAGCGCCACTTTCGAATCGTTGGTGGTTGTGGGAATGGCCTCGACCCACCTAGAGACGTACTCCACCCAAGTAGAATGTAAGAGAAGCCTTGCGACTTGGGGAAAGGACCCATGAAGTCGATTCCCCATACATCGAACAACTCCACCTCCATGATAGTGCGCTGCGGCATCTCGTCTCTCTTTGATATGTTCCCCATCCTTTGGCATCGATCGCATGTCTTGATGTAAGCATAGCAATCATTGTAGATCGATGGCAAATAAAATCCACTATGGAAAATCTTGAGGGCAATGCGATTTGCTACGAAGTGCCCCCCATTCGGAGCGCTATGGCAATGTTCGAAGATTTTCTTCCACTCCGTTTGTCGAACACACCTTCGAATAATTCTGTCGGCACACATCCGGTACAAGTAAGGATCCTCCCAATAATAGAACTTGCAATCATGTAGGAACTTCTTCTTTTGGTGAGACGAGAGGCCTGTGGGGACATGTTGAATCGCCAAATAATTCACAATGTCGGCGAACCAAGTGGTGTACATATCTATCTCGAAAATCTGCTCATCGGGAAAGCTCTCCTTGATGACGATTCTCGAATCTTCTTCTTCCACCGGCTGCTCAAGTCTCGAGAGATGATCGGCCACCACGTTCTTGCATCCCTTCCTATCCTTTATCTCCATATCGAACTCTTGAAGAAGTAAAATACAACGAACTAACCTCGGCTTAGAGTCCTTCTTGGTGAATAGGTAGCGAATGGCGGCATGATCGGTGTGCACAATAGTGTGAGACCCCACCAAATAAGGTCTAAACTTGTCGAAAGCATAGACCACCGCAAGTAATTCCTTCTCCGTGGTGGTGTAGTTCCTTTGGGCCGAGTCCAACGTCTTGCTAGCATAATAGATAATTCGAAAGAGCTTCTCCCTTTTCTACCCCGTAACCGCTCCTATTGCCCAATCGCTTGCATCGCATATAAGCTCGAATGGAGCACTCCAATCCGGTGAAACCAAGATGGGAGTAGAGATAAGCACCTTCTTCAACGGCTCGAAGGCTTCCAAGCAATCTTTATTGAACACGAACTTGACATCCTTCTCGAGCAATCCACATAACGGCTTCGTAATCTTCGAGAAATCTTTGATGAATCTTCTATAGAAGCCGGCATGTCCCAAGAAACTCCTCACCGATTTGACATTGGTAGGTGGTGGTAACTTCTCGATGGCTACAACTTTGGCTCGATCCACCTCCAATCCTTGTGAAGACACCTTGTGGCCAAGTACAATCCCTTCCTGCACCATGAAGTGGCACTTCTCCCAATTGAGAACGAGATTCGTCACTTCACACATTTGAAGTACCGTGGCTAGATTCTCCAAGCATTGATCAAACGAAGAGCCAAAAACTGAAAAATTGTCCATGAATAACTCCACGATGTTCTCGATCAATCTGTGGAAGATGGCCATCATGCACCTTTAAAACTTGGCCGGAACGTTGCATAACCCGAACAACATCCTCCGATAAGCAAAGACTCCATAAGGGCATGTGAATGCCGTCTTGTATTGGTCCTCCAGAGCAGTGGTGATTTGGTTGTAGCCGGAGTATCCATCCAGGAAGTAATAGTACTCATGTCCGGCCAATCGATCGAGCATTTGATCCACGAAAGGAAGGGGAAAGTGATCCTTCCTAGTTGTTGCGTTGAGAAGTCGATAATCGATACATACTCGCCATCCCGTAATGAGCCTCATCGCGATCAACTCTCCTTTCTCATCATCGATAACTGTCATACGTCCCTTCTTTGATACCACTTGAGTAGGACTCACCCACTCGCTGTCCGAGATAGCATAGATCATGCTGGCATCGAGCAACTTCATAACTTCCTTCCTCACGACCTCTTGCATGGCTGGATTTAATCGTCTTTGAGGTTTGACTCTCGGTCGATGTTTGTCTTCAAGGAGTATCCTATGCATGCAAATCGAAAAACTAATGCCCTTGATGTCGGCAATCGTCCATCCAATCGAAGATTTATGCTTCCTTAGCACCCTCAAAAGCTTGTCCTTGTTCGTCTCCGTCAAGTAAGAAGAAACGATCACCGGGTATGTCTCCTCCTCTCCCATGAATTGGTACTCGAGATGCTCCGGTAGTGGCTTCAACTCCACTTTTGGGGCGGAATCCTTCTTCACTTCCTCCTCGATGACTCCATCATCCACCTTGTTGTTGATGTTGAGGTAAAAAGCCTCCTTTTGGTTCGGTGATGGTTGATATGCTTCCAATTGATTATGATACTCCAAAATCTCGTCAAAAGTGTCATCGATCTCCGAGTATGAGTGTACCGAGTTGGTGATACAATAGTTTAGAGCCTCCTCCGAAGTAGGTGGTGTCAATGCCTCGATGGAGAAGATGTCCTCACGATGATCGTCAGGCCTCTTTATTGCGTCATATATCGAAATTTTTAGCTCCTCTCCATTGACTCGAAAAGTGAGGTCTCCATCTTGAACATCTATTAATGCTCTCCCCATAGCTAGGAATGGCCGTCCCAAGATCAATGGTTGATTAGCATCCTCCGGCATATCCAAGACTACGAAATCCGCTGGAAATACAAGGTTATGGACTTGTACGAGCACATCTTCGACTATCCCCCTTGGATAAGAAACTGAATGGTCCGCTATGAGTAGAGAGATAGTAGTCGGCTTCATCTTCCCAATCTTGAGCCGGTTGAAGATAGATAGAGGCATCAAATTGATGCTAGCGCCAAGATCACAAAGAACATTCTGGAATATGTGATGACCGATCTTGCACGCCAATGTAAACCTCCCAGGATCCTTCTGCTTCAATGGGAGCTTCTTTTGAATCACCGCGTTGCACTCCTCTGTTAAGTTGATCGTCTCGAACTTGGCCCATCTCATCTTTCCCGAAACCACAATCTTGATGAACTTCATATGATTGGGCATATCTCTGAGTACGTTGAGAAGTGGTATGTCGATATTAACCTTCTGAAAGATCTCCAAGAACCTTTGATACTTCTCGTCTTGCTTGGTATTCGCTAATCATTACGAAAATGGAGCTTTAGGGGTTGATCCTTCGTCGGAGCCGGAACAGGGCTGGCTCGACAGGCGGCACGGTCGCGTGCCCGGTCGAGCAGATCTGGGTTGACATCTCGTACATTGGCTCGACCAGCGGCTCGGTTGCGCGCCGGGTGGAGTACACCTTCTAAGTTGGTGGCTCGACCGGTGGCTCGGTCGAGCGCCCTGTCGAGCCCAGCCTGGGTAACTTTTTCATCATTTGCTCGACCGGATGCGCGATTGAGCACTCCTCCCTCCGTGCCTTCGTCTTTTGTTTCATCCGCTTTCGACTCCAAGTTGTTTCCATCTCCCAAATATTCAACTTCAACTTAATCTTCATCTTCCAAGGATGGATTTGTATACCGAGTGCCACTCCTATGCTCAATATCATGGACTTGATGGTTCTTCGGGTTTTGCTCGGTTGTGCTTGGGAATTGGCCGGGCTTATGGACTCCTCCTTGAGCGTTGGCTAATTGACTCACTTGCGTCTCCAACATCTGCATTTGCTTGGTTAAAGCGATGAAGCTACTCCCAAAATTGTTACTCAAAGTAGTTTGAGTGAACTCCAATGTCCTCAACTTCGCGTCTTGTTGCGCCATCCTCGTCTCCGATTGAGCCATATAGTGCTGAATCAAATCATCGGTTGACATATCCTTCTTCGACTCTTGGATGACTCCATTCTCAACATGAAGGAGATGGTTGCAAGGCATTGTTCGGGTTGGCATAGGAAAAGTTCTGATGGTTTCGGTTGTTGGGAACATAAGGCTTCTTGTATCCTCCTTGATAGTCCGAACCTCCTTGGCCTCCTTGTCCTCCTTGCCACTTGTTTCCTTGATTTGGTTGCCACTTGCCACCTTGTTGCACAAAATTAACATCTTCTTCTTCGGTTGGGGGTGCTTGTTCATCAACTATAGCATCGCACCAAAGCACTCATTTCTTGACGGTATCCAACTCCTTTGCTGTTTTCGTGTACTTCTCCATCAAGTCATCGTAAGTGTCGATCCCAATAGTGGCAACTGTAGCCCTTCCAATGCGTCGGTCAGTAGCCTCTTTATAACTCAAGTTAACGGTAAGCTCAATAATCTCCATCGCCACATCGTACTCGTTGTTCAAAAATCCTCCATTAAAAGCGTAGTCTAGCTCCTTCTTGCACATATTGTTCAAACCACGGTAGAAGCATGTGATTTGATCCTCTAATGCCATGGTTCGGGCATGCTCTCAACAATCTCTTGAACCTTCCCCCAAGCCTCGTAGAAGTGCTCATCCTCATATTGTTGAAATTGATTGATCTCGTTGATAAGTTTCTGAGCCCTCGAAGGTGGAAAAAATTTGTTGAGAAACCTCGTGCACATCTCGATCAAAGTCCTAATCTCTATCTTGTCCAATCCATCAAGCCACTCTCTTGCATCGTCCTTGAGAGACCACACGAACAAACTGAGCTTGAGGTAGTCCGATGAAACTCCATTAGCCATGTAGGTTGCACAAATGTCCAAAAACTGCTTCAAGTGAGCATTTGGATCCTCCATTGGTGTGCTTCCATATTGGTTAGATTGCACCATGTTGATGAGGGGAGTCTTAATCTCGTAGTTGTTGGCGTTCGTGGTCACCCATCCTCCTTGCTGAAACTGATCAACGATCGGCTTGAACCAATCGTTCAAAGTCCTCCTCACTACTCGATCCCCCATTGAATCTTGACTCCTTGGTGAATCCGGTGGTGTATCAATCTTGACAGTCCCTTCATCTGCCTCTTCTTCCTCCTTAGTGAGCGCTCGAGTTCCAAATCTATCGGAATAAGATCTATCCCTTTAGATCTAGTGTACATGCACTACCTAAAAACAAAGAAGAGAGATGAAGAAAAAGTTAGATCAATAAACCGAAAACAGAAAAATAAAAGCGCTTAAATCACCTATTAATTCTATTTCAAAATATGCGTATGAAATCTAATCAATCCCCGACAACGGCGCCAAAATTTGACCGCACTATTTTCTACCACACAAAATAGGTATAGTAAAAGGGAAGCACGAGTATCGTATCCACAGGGATTGACAAATCGAAAACACACACAATTCCTTTAATCTAGAACTAAACTGATGTTTAAGCAATTAAGAATTTAGGGATGTGGTATTTATAATCCTATAAAAATAAATAAAAGTAATAAAGAACACTATTGAGGAAATAACTAAATAAGCAAATAAACAAATAAAGCAAAGTAAACAAATAAGCAAATAAATCAAATAAGGAAAATCAAATAAGGAACAAACGTTGATTCTAGGGAAGCCTACCTAATCAAATCTATGCAAGTAACAATTAACCCAATTAACCAATTTAATCCAATCTAAATGCGATACATGAAAATAACCTAACACTCCGGCTAAGGCAGTATAGATCGTCACTCGATAAAATCCTAATCTCCTCTCGGTCTAATAGAAATTAAATCGAATGTAAAACAAAACAAGTATCGATAGATATAATCATAAGGTTCAGCTACGACACCTATATCAACTATATGCTTGACCTATGATAATCTTACTCCGGCTATGATAATTAAATCATCATACCATGTATTCATGAGATCTGATAGGGACTAATATCAGCCTCACCACGTGGCATCCTTTAGTGCTGATTAGATATGAATATTAGAAGCCTCAGATGCCACCCTTAGCACAGATGTCATCCTCGACGCAGATGCCACCCTTAGAGCAAGAGATGTCGTACCCAGTGAAGAGGCCAGAAGCTCTGCGCAGATCCATCCTTATGCAGGAGCTATCCCAGATCCGTCGGCATCCGCCGGAGCATAGGGACCTGATGAACACACAATCCGTGTGACTCTATACACTTTAGGGTGAGGACCACCAAATGAATGACAAATGGAATCTTGTCCCCTTAGAAATTCCTCTCTTGCCCTCTCTCTGCACGAATATTCACCTTTTTGTCCTTTCCGCTATAAATAGAGAATGATCTCACCATTCCAAAACCTAACATACGCATACTACACATACACACTTCATATACTATTCTATTCACTTAGAACTTTCTCTCGAACTCAAGCAACCAAGTTCCTTCTCTAAGGAGCCTTCTTCATCATTTCTCCCATTTTCACTTTGTGGGTGAAATACATTCTCAACCGGTTCACTTGAAGGTATAATTCTTGTTGCGAAGAGAGGACAAGTACGAAGGCGCCTAGCGTTCTCTAGTCCGTCCTCCTCTTCCCTTTATTTTTTCCTAAACGAACTCGGTTCTCCATAAACTTGGCTAGAATTATGGCTCAAACGCCTTGTTCTCGACCTCCTCCCCACTCCTCCTTCAACCATGAAGAACAGGCATCCGGCGGAAGTTGAGCTATTATGATCATTAAACCTCATGAATCTCTTTTATATCTTTGCTTGTAATAATATGCACATGAACACTCTTTACTAGTCTTTAGAGGTGATGAATATTGGTATAATTGTTGTGGATCTTTGATCCGGATCTAACAACTGGCGCCGTCTGTGGGAAAAACTAAGTTTAAGACGTCGATCTCTGCTGTATTATTAGAATTTTAGCTGGTTGTTGCTATATTGTTATGGATTCTCTCTGTTATTTCCTTATGCTAGAGTGAATGGATAATTTGTGATTTAATGAACAGCTTCTCAGAAAATTTTGATGTGAATACTGTGGATTAATGTCTATTGAGTCCTTCATGGGGTCGAGCTACGAAGTAGGAGGCGATCTTAAGATTATGCTCTCCTCGTAATAGAAATTGTGATAACTGACTTGTATTCCCTGCTCAATCTAAAGGTTGTGAAAGAATTTGAAGGAAAGTTGAATCAGAGTTGCAGAAATTTCGAAGCGCATTCAACTCATCTGTGACAATTGGTGAGTTTAAAAGTTTGATTGGAAGTCATAAATCACAAAATTAGCCTGTGGGTTATGAGAAATTGGTAAATATAGAGGAAGCATTATGATCTAATCATAAACCCCTGTATTATCATGAACCAAAAACCACACAGAGCAAACACTTAAAACAGAGAGCCGAAGATGACGAGGTCATCCCCCTCACCCTGATGAGGGGGCCCCACATTCAAAGGCATAAATCCTCTGCAATCGAGCTAAGATGCTCCCATAAGCCCTATCTAATAGGCAAAAACTCTCATAAGCCTTATTTAAATAGGCAGAACCTTCAAAAAGCCCTATCTAATAGACAAAACTCTCGTAAGCCCTATATAATAGGCAGAACCCTCGAAAGTTCTATACAAATAGGCACCAAATATTAAACCCTATACAAATAGGCACCATATATCGAGCCCTGCATAAGTAGGCAACACTTATAAAAAGCCCAGGCAGATGCAGTGCATCCGCAGAAGCCTAACTAAAAATAAACAATCTCTATTTCATGTCCCATCTTATAACCCCTCAGGGCTAATACACTTCGAACTCTTGAAAAATGTGCAGAACCCTGCAAAAATGATTGCCAATTCAGATGCCGCTTCAAAAAAAGCTCTCCCAACTCCTGGAGGTTCAGGAAACTCTCCACAGGAAACCCAGAGGAATGGGGGGAACGCAATTGCCCTCAGTACTCAAGAGCCTGAGTCAAGAGGCAAACATGAAGTCCCAAATAGGATATGTAATTCATCATTCATGGCCGGGGCAGAGAACATAATGCCGGATGGGTTGATACAAATGATACACATGGACCTCATTGCATCCGGCTCCAATAGTAACTATGGGGAACTACATGAAGCAACCCATGCACCTATAGGAAGCAAAGGAAGATGTATTGCCCCAAGAATATCCTTTGGCCCCAAAGATAACAAGGCCATTTTGCATCAGCATGATAACACCCTTATGGTGACAGCAGAAATAGAAGGATATCATGTTCAAAGGGTTTTTATCGACACAGGAGTATCTGTTAGCATAATCTTAGAGGATAGTTTCAATCGAATGAACCAGAGAAAGTCCCTTAAACCGGACAGAGTCGCCCTGCACGGTTTTTCGCAGAAGCCTGTTATGACAATAGGATCTGTGGATGTGACACTAACACTGGGCAAAGGATCTATTAAGGCATCAAGGCTGGTCACCTTTTGGGTGGTTAACCAGAGATCATTCTACAATTTTATCTTGGGGAGAATTGCCCTAAACTCTTTTCAAGCAATAGTATCCACCTATCACCTGATAATGAAATTCCCTATTGGAGAGAAAGTAGGTCAGGTGTCGGGGCATCAAGTGACCTCACGAAAATGTTACATCCAATCTGTCAAGCTGGGGTAAACTCAAAATTGGTCGGTACCTGAACCCACCACCCCTAGGTAGAAGATGGATGATGAAAAGAAAGGACTCAAAACCGCTGTCACGCTTAAAGAGGGACAAAATTTAATAGTCCCTGCGGAGCAGCTGGTTGAGGTGGAATTAATTCCTGGTAAAAATGGCTTCACTACTAAGATCGGCACTTAGATGCCTCAAGACATATCATTACGGCTGATAAAGTGCCTACAGGAGAATGCAGATGTTTTGCTTTCAGGTCATCTGACCTGGTGGGGGTAGATACAACTGTAGCTATGCATTGTTTGAATGTGGACCCCATGGCGAAACCAGTAAAGCAAAAATTAAGGCAATTCGGCCCTGAGAAAGACAAAATTATCCGGGAAGAAGTTGCGAAATTGCTAGAAGCCAAGCACATCAGGGAAATACAATTCCCAGGATGGTTGTCAAATGCAGTAATGGTGGCCAAGGGAAACACGGGCACCTGGAGGATGTGCATTGACTTTAGAGACTTAAACAAAGCTTGCCCAAAAGATCATTACCCGCTACCATGAATCGATCAATTGGTAGATTCTACATCAGGGTGTGAACTGCTGTCTATGATAGATGCGTATCAAGGCTATCATCAAGTCAAGATGAATCCGTCGGTTATCCCAAAAGCTGCATTCGGGGTCTGCGCTGGAACATTTGGTTTCCAGAGTATGCCTTTCGGTCTAAAAAATGCAGGAGCTACCTACCAAAGGATGATGGATAAAATCTCTAAAAACCAAATCGGTAAAAAACATGGAGGTATATGTTGATGACATATTAGCCAAAAGTGTGCGAGCCCAGGATCATATATGAGACTTAGAAGAGGTGTTTGCCGTAGCCAGGCTTTATCACCTTAAGCTAAACCCGGCCAAGACCTCGTTTGGTGTACAAGCTAGAAAATTCTTAGGTTATATGGTTACCCATAGAGGGATTGAAGTTAAACAGGCCAAAGTACAAGCTGTACTAGATATGACACCCCCGCGAAATATTCAAGATATCCAAAGGCTCAATGGACGAATTACGGCGCTAAGTCGCTTCATCTCTAGATCGGCTAACAGAAGCCTACCATTCTTCAAAATTTTGAGAAAAGGAAGTAGGTTCGAATGGACAGATGAATGCCAGAAAGCCTTTGAGGAATTGAAAAAGCATCTGGCAGAGTTGCCTCTGCTTACTAAGCCATTGCCGCAAGAAGTCTTATATTTATATATAGACGTGGGAGAAGAATCTATTAGTTTTGTACTCCTGAGAGAGGAAGGGCCAACCCAGAAGCCTATTTATTATACGAGCAAGATGATACAGGGGGCAAAAATGAGTAACCGAGCATTGAGAAAGCAGCCTTAGTCGTGATGGTCACGGCCAGAAAACTGAGACCCTATTTCTTATCACATAAGGTAGTGGCCAGGACAAACGAGCCACTGAAGAAAATATTAGGCAAACCAGACTTGTCAGGAAGGTTAGTCAAATGGGCAATAGAACTAAGCGAATATGACGTGGGCTTTGAGCCAAGAGTAGCTATTAAAGCTTAGGCATTGGCTGATTTTTTGCAAGAAACTACTAGAGGAGAAGAAGAAGAATACCAGCTGTGGAAAGCTTATGTAGATGGCTCGGTTACCAAAGAAGGAGCTGGGGTATGGATCTATATCCAAGACCCTGAAGGCCATTGATATAGGTGAAATTTACCTTATTTTTATAACCAAAAAGAGTCGTTTTTTAGTCTCGATTGTGTAGTATTGTCTATGTTTTATATGGTTTATATTATATTGGACGATATTATGCTTGTGGGTGTTTTACTGTGTTTTTAGGCATATTTTGATGATAAAACCCCGAGATGAGACAAGGTGTGAAGATCAAAGGTTGAAATTCAAGATTTGAAGTCAATTTGGAGACCTCTCGATACCTCTCTCAATCGAGAGGCCTATCGAGAGGAGAGCTTCTGGAGCAGCTATCGATCGAGAACATTTCTGGCACCTCTCGACACCTCTCTCGATCGAGAGGTGTATCGAGAGGTGGTGTGTCGAGAGGGGGTGTTCCAGCCGAGAATTCCTCTATTTTTAATTAGATTCCTTTTTGGTTTATGTTTCCTTATGTAAATTTCTCCTATATATATTCCTTAGTCTAGCATTGTAAACCTAGAACATCTCATATACTTTCTAGCACTCTATATACTTTTACTTTAGAGCTTTTATTTTCTTGTATTCGACATTGGAGATTTTTCAAGTTTATGCAAGATTCAAGATTCGAAGTTCTTCGTTTCTATTCAAGTTTTTCTTACTCTTACTCTTTAATTATGTTCTTTCAATTCTTTGTGTTTATGTTTGCTTTAATTATGTCTAGCTAAATGTTGGTCCCGGTTTGTAAGAGGAAAAACACGTAGGGGGGGGGGGGAGGGGGTGAATACGTGTTTTGAAGTTTTTCAACTTCTTTTCCTCGAACTCAGAGTATGAAGTAAAGTGCTTGCTTCAGTCACTAAGACCTAGCCGAGAGCTAGATCTACAGTACTTGCAATTCTCTTGACCTAAGCTTAAAGCTAGACCAAGAGTGAGACTTTACTCTATATGCGGAATTTCGGTGAGCTAAATATTTCCTAAGTAATTGAAAATCTCAAGTTAAGTTTGTTTAAATGCTTGTGCAATGAATAATCAAACTGTAAGGAAATAGAGAGATTAGTGTTAGAGATACGACACAAGGATTTATAGTGGTTCGGAGATGAAACTCCTACGTCCACTTGTTGCACTAGGCAACTCGTTCTCTTCACTCAAGAACTTGAAGATTACGGGCTCTTCAAAGCCAATGACAAGATCGAGCTTCACTTGCTTGGATCTGTCGGTCGCTGGGTGATTCCGGGTTCACACCAAAAACCTAAACTGGACTGGAAGCTTCACTCGCTTCAGTCCGACGACAGGGAGATTACGGGTTCTCCTTACAACCTAGTTTCGATCGAGCTTCACTTAATGAAAGTGTAAGCTTGGATCTAGACTCTATGATCGAGGCTTCTACTATCGATGAAGGTAGAGCCTTGGATCGAACACAACCTAACGACGAACACACAAAACCTAAACTGAACTTTAGGGTTAGGGTAGTCTGTTTCGACAGAGACACACTATTGAAGAGTTCTTTACAATGAATGCAAAGATGGCTAGAACTCTTCTTCTAAGCTGGGATTTTGAAATGGGCTTAGAAATCTAAGTATGAAGGTTGCGAAGACGAGTTCCGATGAGGCTGGAACTCGGAGAACACTTGGAAACAAAGACTCGATGAATTGCTAGAAAGCTGGGAGTGTTTGTTTGCAGTAGGCGCTCAAAGCTCAAGTAGTGTTCTACTTCTCTTTATCTTCATCCTTCACTATTTATAGGCGGAGGTTTGGCCAAGATCCGTTGCTTGGTAGGTGGCCTTGTCCCTCCTCCTCTCGACAGTACTTGCGCAGGCTGGCACCTTTTCAGACACCCAGATTTGGCATTTTGCCAAATATAGCTAACTTACAAACCTAACAGTAACTGGAGCGAGCCAGTACTGTTACGGCGCCCTTGTCGGCCTGGCAGTCAACTCCGCTGCTCCTCTCCGCATTCGACACGTGGAGATCTCGCAATTAATGCGACGATCTCCAGTTGACTGGAGTTCAAAATAGGAGCGGGAATCAAGCTGTCGCTTTCTGTTAGGTAGGGGCTCACTTTGCTTTAGAAATATAGTGGCCGCTTGAAGTGAGTCGCTTCAAAGTCATACTGTAGCGAGTACTTTGGAAAATAAATTTTCCCGAGTAACTGCTTTAGTATTCGTTGACCCGTGTTGACTCGCTTCGGATTTCCACTGTTGCGCTCGCTTCGCTTCGCTTTGGCAGACTCGCTTTGAATCTACTGTTGCACTAGCTTCACTTCGCTATTCATCGGCACGCTTCACTTTGGCTGAGTAGACTTGCTTCAATTGAAAAACACACACAAGCGAGTGGTCTTCACTTGAATTTTCTGCAGTCTAAAAACCTAAGTGACTAAAACAAAAGCAAAGCCATCCTAACAGTATAGGCTTAGAAAAATTTTCTAACCTATTTACTACATCAAATTGGGTCGCTTGGGAATAGGATACTTAGGGGTTTAGGGATCAAATCAAAACACATATTTTACATACTTCAAAGTGTCCCATATGAGTTCCCCCTTAACAAAACAAGTGATCCTTAACAATTCCCAACACTAAATTTCTTAGTTGATTATAGGGATTGAATGCCTAATTGAATTTATGTAAGTGTGTTTTTGTTTACAATTAGCCTTCCAATCTAGATGCATGTTTCATGGTGCTTATTCTCATGCATAATTACTTGATCACTAACTGTGTATGCATAGTTATGTGTTTATGCCCTAATAGGATAATTGCATAATATATCTCATGAATACATGGTATGATGATTTGATTGTCTTAGTTGAGGTTGAATTATCATATGTTTGCATATAGTTGATTTAGGTGTCATAACTGAACCTAGTTGATTATATTATTGATACTTGTTCTATTTTGCACTTGATTTAATATCTATGAGTCCGAGAGGATATTACGATCTTATTAGGTGACGACCTACATTGTCTTAATTGGAGTGTTAGGTTATTTTCATGTATCACATTTAGATTGGAATAAAGTGGTTAATTGTATGCATTAATTACTTACATGCTTTTGATTAGGTAGGCTTCCCTAGAATCAACAATTTTCCTTAATTGAGTTTTATCTTTATTTGTTATTTGCCTTATTTGTTTATTTTCTTATTTGTTTTAATTGAGTCTTTTATTTATCTGCCTAGTTATAAATACCACAATCTCTAAACTCTTAAAAGTTTAAACATCAGTTTCATTCTATAGTAGAGGTACTGTGTGTAGTTTCGACACATCAATCCCTGTGGATACAATACTCGCTTATTCTATACTATACCTATTTTGTGTGGTAGAAAATAGTGCGATCAAATTTTGGCGCCGTTGCCGGTGATTGATAAGATTCATACACATATTTTTAAATAGAATTAATAGGTGATTTAGGCGCTTTAATTTTCTGTTTTTGGTTTATTGATATAATTTTCTTCTTTCTCTTATCTTTGATTTTAGGTAGTGCATGACCACATGGTCTAAAGGGATAAATCTTATTCCGATAGACTTGGAGGTCGAGCGCTCACTAAAGGCAAGGAGGCGAGAGAAGGAGGCAAGCAAGATTGATACACCACCCTCTTCACCACCCGATTCACCTAGGAGTTTTGATTCAATGGGGGATCAAGCGGCGAGGAGAACTTTGAACGATCAGTTCAAGTCGGTCGTGGACCAATTTCAGCAAGGAGGATAGGGGACCACTGAGGCTAACAACTACGAGATCAAGACATCCCTCATCAATATGGTGCAATCAAACCAATGTGGAGGCATACCCATGGAAGATCCAAACGCTCACTTGAAGCAATTCTTGGACATTTGTGTTACATACAAGGCCAATGGAGTTTCATCAGACTACCTCAAGCTCAGTCTGTTTGTGTGGTCTCTCGAGGACGATGCAAGGAAGTGGCTTGATGGATTAGATAAGACGGAGATAAGGACTTGGACCGAGATGTGCACCACATTTTTGAACAAGTTTTTCCCACCCTCGAGGGCTCAGAAACTCATCAATGAGATCAACCAATTCCAACAATACGAGGATGAGTATTTCTATGAGGCGTGGGGGAGATTCAAGAAGTTACTACGAGCATGCCCGAACCATGGAATTAGCAAGGAGGATCAAATCACGTGCTTCTATCGTGGTTTGAACAAGTTGTGTAGGAAGGAGCTCGACTACGCTTCAAAGGGAGGATTTTTGAACAATGAGTAAGATGTGGCTATGGAGATTATTGAGCTGACCGTCAATTCGAGTTATGAAGAGGCTACTGATCGACGCGTTGGAAGAAGGAGAGTTGCCAATATTGGAATCGATGCTTACGAAGACTTGATGGAGAAGTACACGAAAACAGCAAATGAGTTGGATACTATCAAGAAAGGAGTGCTTCGGTGCGATGCTATAGTTGAAGAACAAGCACCTCTAACCGAAGAAGAGGACACCAATATTGTGCAACAAGGTGGAAAGTGGCAACAAAATCAAGGAAATAAGTGGCAAGGAGGACAAGGAGGCCAAGGAGGTTTGGACTATGAAGGAGGATACAAGAAGCCTTATGTTCCCTACAACCGAAACCATCCGAACTTTTCCTATGATAACCCGAACAATGCCTTGCAACCACCTCCCGGCTTTCATGTTGAGAATGGAGTCATCTGAGAGTCGAAGAAGGATATGTCCACAGATGACTTGATTCGTCAATATATGGCTCAATCGGAGAAGAGGATGACACAACAAGATGCAAAGTTGAGGACGTTGGAGCTTACTCAAAACACTTTGAGCAACAACTTGGGGAGTAGCATCAACGCCCTAACCAAGCAAATACAGATGTTGGAGACGCAAATGAGTCAAATAGCCAATGCTTAAGGAGGAGTCCATAATCTCGGCCAATTCCCAAACAACACCGAGCAAAACCCGAAGAACAACCATCATGTTCATGCTATTGAGCTTCGGAGTGGCACAAAGTATACAAATCCATCCTTGGAAGCTAGAGATGCTGGAAACGGAGGCCACAAGAATGCGGTGTTCAAGGAATCGAGGAGAAAAGTGACGAATCGAGGACCTCTCGATACCTCTCTCGATCGAGAGGTCTGTCGAGAGGTCAATACTGGAGTCCAGCAGGTTCCTCTCGATACCCATATCGATCGAGAGGAGGATCGAGAGCCTTACGACGTGGAGATCCAATGCGACCCTCTTGACACCTCTCTCGATCGAGAGGCCTGTCGAGAGGTCGCCCAGCAAAAGCAGAGGAAACCTCTCGATACCCCTATCGATCAAGAAGGGGGTCGAGTGGTCAAAGATCAAGGTCAAAAGGGACCTCTCGACACCTCTCTCGATCGAGAGGGTGATCGAGAGACCAAGCAGCTGCCCCAATTCCTGACGTACACTCCGAAGGCCCCTTTTCCACAACGTTTGACCAAAACAAAGCAAGATGAGAAGTATCAATGTTTCTTGGAGATACTATAAAAGGTCAACATCAACATACCACTTCTCGATGCTCTTTGAGACATGCCCAACCACATGAAGTTCATCAAGTATGCGGTTTCGGGAAAGAAAAAATGTGGGAAGTTCGAGACAATCAATCTAACGGAGGAGTGTAGCGCGGTGATCCAAAAGAAGCTATCGTTGAAGCAAAAGGATCCCGGGAGGTTCACATTAGCATGCAAGATTGGAGATCAAGTCTTTCAAATCGTTCTATGTGATCTTGATGCTAGCATCAATTTGATGCCCCTCTCTATATTCAACTGTCTAAATATCGGGAGGATGAAGCCAACCACCATCTCCTCTACTTATGGCGGACTGATCGGTTTCTTATCCAAGGGGGATAGTGGAGGACGTTCTCGTTCAAGTGCACAACCTTGTCTTCCCGGCGGATTTCATAGTCTTCGACATGCTCGAGGATGCAAATCAACCTTTGATCTTAGGACGGCCATTCTTAGCCCCGGGGAGAGCATTGATCGATGTTCAAGATGGAGACCTCACCTTTCGAGTCAACGGAGAAGAGCTGAAAATTTCTATCTATGAAGCCATGAAGAGACCCGACGATCAACGTGAGGATATCTTCTCCATCGAGACATTGATACCACCTACTTCGGAGGCGGCACTTAATCATTGCATCTCAAACTCTTTATATGCCTACTCGGAGTTGGATGAAGCTTGCGATGAGATTCTCGAGTATCTAAATCAATTTGAGGCAAACCAACCACCACTTCACCACGAGGAAGTTCCCTACCTCGACATCAACAAGAAGGTGGATGATGGAGTTCTCGAAGATGAAGACAATAAGGATGCAGCCCCGAAGGTGGAGTTGAAGCCATTACCCGAGCACCTCAAGTACAAATTCTTAGGAGAAGAAGAGACGTATCCGGTGATCGTGTCTTCTCAACTCACCGAGGCAAATACGGACAAGTTATTGAGGGTTCTAAGGAAGCACAAATCTGCGATTGGATGGACAATTGCCGACATCAAAGGTATTAGTCCTTCGATTTGCATGCATAGGATATTGCTCGAAGATAGTCATCGCCCAAGAGTCCAACCTCAAAGGCGATTGAATCCGGCTATGCAAGAAGTGGTGAGGAAGGAGGTATTGAAGTTGCTTGATGCCGGAATGATCTACACTATTTCGGATAGTGAGTGGGTGAGCCCTACTCAAGTGGTGTCAAAGAAAGGAGGCATGACGGTCATCAACGATGAGAAAGGTGAGCTTATAGCAACAAGGCTTGTCACGGGATGGCGAGTTTGCATTGATTACCGCCTTCTCAATGCAGCAACTAGGAAGGATCACTTCCCCCTCCCGTTCGTAGATCAAATGCTCGATAGATTGGCCGGACACGAGTACTATTGCTTTCTCGATGGATACTCCGGCTACAACCAAATCGCCATTGCTCCGGAGGACCAACACAAGATGGCGTTCACTTGTCCATATGGAGTCTTCGCTTATCGGAGGATGCCGTTCGGGTTATGCAACGCACCGGCTACTTTTCAACGGTGCATGATGGCCATCTTCCATGGATTGATCGAGAACATTATGGAGGTATTCATGGACGACTTTTCAGTTTTTGGTGCATCTTTTGATCAATGCTTGGAGAATCTTGCCACGGTGCTTCAAAGGTGCGAAGAGACGAACCTCGTTCTCAATTGGGAGAAGTACCACTTCATGGTGCAAGAAGGAGTCGTTTTGGGGTCATAAGGTGTCTTCGCAAGGATTGGAGGTGGATCGAGCCAAAGTCGTAGCTATCGAGAAGTTGCCACCACCATCCAACATCAAATCGGTAAGGAGTTTCCTAGGACATGCCGGCTTCTATAGAAGGTTCATCAATGACTTTTCGAAGATCACGAAGCCGTTGTGTGCATTGCTCGAGAAAGATGTCAAGTTCGTATTCGATGAGGATTGTTTGGAAGCCTTCGAGAAGTTGAAGAAGGAGCTTATCTCTACTCCCGTTTTGGTGTCACCGGATTGGAGTGCCCCGTTCGAGCTCATGTGCGATGCAAGCGATTGGGCGATAGGAGCAGTTTTGGGGCAGAAAAGGGAGAAGCTTTTCTAAGTGATCTACTATGCTAGCAAGACGTTGGACTCGGCTCAAAGGAACTACACCACCACGGATAAGGAGTTACTCACTGTGGTCTATGCTTTCGACAAGTTTAGGACTTATTTGGTGGGATCTCACACGATTGTGCACACCGACCATGTCGCCATTCGCTATCTATTCAACAAGAAGGACTCGAAGCCTAGGTTAGTTCGCTGGATTTTGCTTCTTCAAGAGTTCGACATGGAGATCAAGGATAGGAAGGGGTGTGAGAATGTGGTGGCCGATCATCTTTCGAGACTTGAGCAGCCCGTGGATGGAGAGGATTCGAGGATCGCTATCAAGGAGAGCTTCCCCGATGAGTAGATTTTCGAGTTAGACGATTTGACTCCCTGGTTCGCCGACATCGTCAACTATTTGGTGATTCATCATGTGCCCAAGGATCTTTATTTGTATCGGAGGTGCGCCGACGGAATTATTCGAAGGTGTGTTCGACAATCAGAGTGGAAAAAGATCATCGAAGATTGCCATAGCCCTCCGAATGGGGGACACTTCGCAGCAATTTGCACCGCCCTCAAGATCTTTCATAGTGGTTTCTATTGGCCTTCGATCTACAAGGATAGCCATGAGTACATCAAGACGTGTGATCGATGCCAAAGGATGGGGAACATCACAAAGAGAGACGAGATGCCGCAACGCACTATCATGGAGGTGGAGCTCTTCAATATTTGGGGGATCGACTTCATGGGTCCCTTTCCCAAGTCTTAAGGGTTCTCTTACATCTTACTTGCGGTGGAGTATGTTTCTAGGTGGGTCGAGGCCATTCCCACAACAACCAACGATTCGAAGGTGGTGATCAAATTCCTCCAAAGGAATATTTTGACTCGGTATGGAACTCCGAGAGCTTTGCTTTGTGATAGAGGGAGCCACATCAACAATCGTTGGTTAGGATCGCTTCTTGCAAAATATGGAGTCAA
The DNA here is from genome assembly GCA_029379335.1 of Thymus mandschuricus. NCBI lineage: Eukaryota > Viridiplantae > Streptophyta > Magnoliopsida > Lamiales > Lamiaceae > Thymus > Thymus mandschuricus. The sequence goes on from CM057071.1 coordinate 11,401,714, forward strand.
GCACAAGGTTACGACGCCCTACCACCCTCAAGCAAACGGTCAAGCCGAGCTAGCTAATCGAGAGATCAAGCAAATTTTGGAGAAGACCGTCACCAACAAGGAGTGGGCGAAGTACTTGGACAACGCACTATGGGCCTATAGGACTGCTTTCAAGACGCTAATTGGAAGGTCTCCATATAATTTGCTATTTGGCAAATCTTGTCATTTACCAATGGAGTTGGAGCACAAAGCTTATTGGGCGACGAGAAGGATCAATTTCGAGTTCAAGGAAGCTATGGGTCAAAGGTGCAATGACTTGTTGGAGCTTGATAAATGGAGGAACGAGGCGTTCGAGAATTCGAGGATTTACAAAGAACGAGCCGCAAGATTTCACGACTTGAGCATCAAAAAGCGTAAGTTTGAAATTGGTGATGATGTTCTTGTTTTTAATTCTCGACTTCGTTTGTTCCCAGGAAAATTGAAAAGCAAGTGGTCGGGTCCGTGCGTTATCTACAAGGATTTGAAGAATGTTGCTTTCGAAGTGTTGAAAAACGACGGTGAAAAATCCGTGGTGAATGGACATCGACTCAAGCACTACTTCAAGCCGTTGCCTCTCTACCCCAAGAAAGCGGCCACTTATCTTGATGACCCGAGCTAGAAAAGAGGTATCGTCGGGCTAAAGACGTTAAACGTAGCATTTGTTGGGAGGTAACCCAACAATATTCGTATCCCGTTTTTATTTCCAATTTTAAGTCGTAGTTATTTTTTTTAGAGTCGTAGTTAGATTTTTCGTTTTCAGAGTCGAACCCCTTAATATGCTAACAAATTCAAAGTTTTGTGTACAAAACAAAAATTCGTGCAGGACCTCTCGACACCTCTCTCGATCAAGAGGCCTGTCGAGAGGTGAAAATTTGTCTTCCAGTAGGGGTCTCTTGACACCTCTCTCGATCGAGAGGTGTATCGAGAGTTTCTGAAAATTGTGCCCAGGTGCGTTCACGTGATGCCTCTCAATCGAGACCCCCGTGTTTTCGATCGAGAGGGGAGAACAGTTTATGCAGAACATGACCTCTCGATACCTCTCTCGATCGAGAGGCCTATCAAGAGGTCAAAAGACGTGATCCAGTAGCACCCTCTCGACACCTCTCTCGATCGAGAGGTGTATCGAGAGGGTCGTTGACGCGAACTAAACCGACTTTGACCAGGTTTTTCTAACCCTATTTATATACCATATACACACAATTCACATACCATTCACACACAATTCACAAATTCTCTCAAGAACACAAGAGCACTCTCAATTTTCTCTCTTCGATTCCTCGCAAGGTAATCAATTTCTCGCCCTTCTCTTATTAATTCTTGATTCTCTACATGAACAATCATGTTTTGACCGATTGGAATTCGTTTGTGATGGTTAAAATCTTGGATTGATAGAATGGGTATTGGATTGAGATTTATGAATTGAATTCATGGTTTGCTTTGTGTTATTTGTATTAATTAAATTCATTGAGGATTGAAAAGATGAATGCATGTTGATTTTTGAATGGGTATTTGAATTTGTCTATGAATTTGTGGAGATTCATTGATTGATATGCATTTGACTCGGCTATTTGTAGCCTATCAATAATACAATAACCGAACTAGCTAGTAGTCCGGGTCGAACCACAAGGAGTGAAAATATGGATAGAAAGTCAAGTAGTGTGTCTCGTCTCTATCATACTATCCAAGCAACCAAATATCATTTGTGTTTTGTTTATCTAGGCAAAGAGCTAAATGAACATCAAACTAAACAATGCACTCAAATTTAAGTAAACAATGCAAGAAGAAACAAGTAGTGAAAGTTCAATAAAAGCAAGCAAGGATTCAAATGATTTCCGGTGTGATTAGGCTAAGGACTAGGCAAGTGATGTATCAAACCATTTTAATTCCTTTGAGTGGCATTATTACATAAATCAAGCTACCTCATCCTCCTAAGACTTGATAACTAGTGGATTGAATAACATGCTTATCATTCTAAACATATTACCAACTCCTAAAAGCACAATGCCTACTAATCTAACATCAATTCACATGAATCTTTCTAGGAATGATGTAAATCAATGCTAGCTAATATGAGCAAGGATTCATGCCAAGTGCTATGAATGGAAGCTTCCTAGGCATTCCATCAAGCACCTTGTATGCACTCATGGATGTCAATCATTCATGCAATTAAATTCAATAAAATCCAAGGGCAACTCAAAGGAAAGGTAGATCCACATCAACAACCATTAAATCCTAGCCTAATTCACACCATCCATCATTTGAAACCTCTAAAAGATCTAGCCACTTATCATAGATCTAACAATCAAACCAACAAAAAGAAGAAAATTCATGGTAGAAATAACAAGGAAAGTAAAAGGAAATAAAACGCTTCAATAATCTTCAATCTTCAAGCTTGATCATCCCATAATATTTGAAAATACCAAAAAGGAAAGAGGGAAAGCTAGGGTTCTAAAGTAGAGTGCTCAAGTGAATTACAAGTGTTGTTAGATGACAAATAAGGAAAATAACTAGCTATTTATAGTTTTCCCACACATTGGGGTCAAATTGCAAATAACAGAAACTTAAGTTGAGAAGGTGGGGTAAAATTTGTAATTTCTGGAAAGTTGAATGAAGGGTTGACTAGTGCATTTTCGTTTGACTCGTGCATTTCCGTCCACATTTCACAGTTTGCGCGCCCTCACGGTTTTGGCTTGTTCTCTCTCGTCCGACATCGGAAAATTAATCCGCAAAGTTCTACGGCTTCCTCTTTCGATCCTCTTCGACATAGGATAAGTCAAACTTACCCAGAAAATTGCCACAGCACCTGAAATCAGCACGGAAACCGATAGAAAACGCAAAACATATAGAAAATGAATAAATTGTAAAAACCTATCATTTCCTATTCATTTAAACACATATCTCAACCAAAACACGCATCGAGACGCACTCTAAAGCATGCTAAATATGTGGTTATCAAACTCCCCCAAACTTAAGCCATTGCTCGTCCCGACAATGGAACGAACAATCAAAGAACATAAGCACATATGGGTATGCAAATCAAGATCATCGATGCCTCAAAGATCACTCAATAAAGCATTTTCAAGTATGGAACTCCCAAGGTGCATTAAACAATCCACAACCACACAACACTCTCAACCAAGAAATCAATCACTCAAGCATAATGAAACTCCAAACCTCTCTAAGTGTAAGTGTATCGCTCTTTCTCTCAAGTGTATGGTAGGAAGTTTACACTCATCGAACTCATGCATGCATCGCTCTTACCATAAGCTTGCCCTAAATCTCAAGATCTCCATCGCTTGGTTGTGCACTCGAACTAAGATCATTTAGGTCTTTTATTTAGGCTTATAATGTGGGGACATTGGTTTAGGTAGGGACTTTTAGGCTAAAGTGACTAAAATATCTCCTAAGTACTTTCACCCTCTCTTTTCCACTCTAAGTGTGAATTTCTCCACCTTCTACCTTCACCATTTCACCTCTTTACACTCTTTAATACCCAAGCTTGATTGAAGCTTCTCAAATATTAATTAATAACTCCTTTATGCTCTCATTCACAACTATCTTTATTCAAACTCTTTTTTTTTTTTTCTTTTCAACTTTTTTCCTCTTTTTTTTTTTTTTTTTTGTTTTGTTTTTTGTTTTGTTTTTCTCATCATTTTTTCACTTTCTTTTTTTTTCTATGTGAATTCCATTCTCATCTCTTCCATTTTTTTTTTCTTTCTATTTTTTTTAGAGCTCATAAGAGTATTCTCATCTCAAAACGATCTCTTCAATCAAACTACTCAAACCTCGTCGTCTCACTACTTCACAACCTCTCAATAGATTCCCTTAACCAACATTCACCCCCTTTCATCCGGTTTAAGAATAAAGGCTTTAAAGGCTCAAGGGGGGACCACAAAGTTAACGTTTCATTTGGTTAGTGTTTAGGGAATAATGAGGCTAACAAGTGAGGGCCTAAAATCATTTCTAAGTTCTAGTAGCACATATAGCAACCTCGATCGAGATTGAAGGCAAGTTCTAGAAGATAACAATGCAATACATGGCAAACTCTCAAGAAAGAAACATAACGTTTTTAATTCAACGTTTTGGCTCAAATCTCACAAGCTTTTGTTTAGAGTTCATGTGCCAAAGATCAGTCATTCCTAGTTAATCATGTTATGCAACCATTTCATGCTCAATACACACATGAGAAATCCCAAAAAATTCGACCGTGCCTCTACCGTGTTTCACACAGTTGCCGCCATCGTCGATTTTCCGATTTCCACCGTGCATTATTTCGTGATTTATAAACCCATAAACCTAAACCTTTACTCAATCTTGTTCAATGAAAAATAACAACCAAGAACTAAACTAATCGAACAAGAAAATTCAAAAAAAAAATTGAGAAATTTTCCTAAACTCACCGGCGGCGGAGGAGTAGCCCATTCTTGGTCGGAATCGGACCCCGACATATTCTTCGCTGGTGGAGGCGGTGGCGAAAGTGGGAGTCGACGGCGAAGGTGGTAGCGACGGCGACGGCGACGGCGACTGTGGGGTTTTTTTCTTCTTTTTTCCAGAAAAGGTCGAGAGTGAAGGAGAGGGAGAGGGTGGTGGTTGTGTGGCATTAATGGCCCACAAAATCTCCCTTTTTGTTTTTTTTTCCCATAATTCCTTTATTCCTTTTTTTTTAATTTTGTCAAATGATGATGTGGACAAACTTTTTGAGGGTAAGGATGTCTTTTTACCCAAAAGTGGCTAAATAAGTTATAGTTTTAAAGTTGTGGCTAAATAAGTTATAGATATAGTGAAAGTGGCTATTTTTATACATTGAGACTAAAATAAATATTTTTTCTATTTTATTTTAAATTATATTCTTTTAACTTTATACATTTTATTTAGTTTGTAACTTTAAAGTATGACAATTTTTTTAATCGATATATGTATATAATTTTTAATTTTTAAAATTTAATTAATTTTAATTATAACAAATTATAATATAAAAATAATATATAAAATAAATTATACTACCTCCATCTCACTAAATTAGCCCCATGTTGAATAGTAACTTTTTTCGGCACGCGTTTCCACCGAAACCTAGTACGGGTTTTACGATATAATATTGGAATATTATTTGTTTTACGGGATACTACGAGTGTCGGGCTATCCCGTAAAAGAAATAATATTTCAAAATTATATTGTAAAACCCTTACTAGGTTTCGGTGGAAACGCGTGCCGAAAAAGTCAAAACATCAAATGGGACTAATTTAATGAGATAGAGGTAGTAATTTAAGATGGGTTGGGTCATTGATAAAGTATATTGAGTTGTGAAATTGGATTGGATTGTAGATTGTGTACGTGGAAGAGAGAGAAATTAATATTTTAATTGTAGGTTAGGTTGTTGAAGGTTGTAGATAAAGATAGTCTTAGGAAAGAGAGAGGTAGAGGGAGTACTTTTTTTCTTTTATGCTTTTATTTCCCTGGCCCACATCTTTTGAAAAATAAAGGAAAAGTAACAAAAAAGATAATTACCACTTTATCAATACTGTTGTGTGTTAGAATGGGCTGCTTCCCACTTGGTGTAGCCCCACCGCATTTGCTTAAAATATTATGGATAAAAAAGTGCAATCAATGGGAGAAAAAATTGTTGATTAATTCCATGTAACTCTAAAATTAGTTATTTTTTGTATGTGAATACAAGAACACCTAACTCCAGCTACCGTGTAAATAATGCATACTATAGCAATTCTCTCCTACAAGGCTACAAGTTTATATAAACACATGATACAGAGATCGAAAAAGAATTACAAATGGAGATACCAAAAACTTATATCAAATCATCGAAGCTGCCTAGAACGTCCAGCTGTGAAGGGTCGTAAAAGGAATTTGACGAAAATACCTCAGCAAATTGCTCTCTCATCTGAGATGTAAAGGCATTTATATCCATAGTCCCGCCGGTCAAAGAGTCCGAACTAGAAGGCGTATCGTCTGTAGAGACGGACGAATAAGTTTGGTATTGATCGCTTGTCTCCTTGGCTAATGATCGATCCTCACAATCGACCTCATGATAAAAGTCTTGAGCTCCGTAGTTTAGGTTGTCATCCATATATTGCGATATATCGGAATTCTTTCCCGTGAGTTGTTGCACGAGTGACCTAAATCTGGAGGCGCTAGTCTTGACCTTCATGGGGCTAGAAATGTACACTACTTTGAGGGGGTCGTTAATATTCTTTTTCTTCCCTTTCTTTACTAATCTTGCTACGCTCCGATCGCCCTTCATTTTCTTGGATGAAAAACTTTTCTTTTTTTTAAATCGTGATGTTGGGACAAAGATTTTGTTAAGATTTATGTGGTAAGATATGGTATATATAGGTACCTAACTGTGTGTGGACATGATTAGGGTAATCCACAGAGTGGGTGTTTCTTGGAAGGTGATGAAGATTTGAATAAGATGAAGAAAATTGAAAAATATTCGGATTGATAAGGAGATAGGAAGGATGGAGGAAAAAGGGACTCAATAGAAGTTTCCGAAAAGGAGCTTGTATGACCCGCAAGCTCATAGTCTTCTATGCTACGTTGTATCTTAAAAATTGATATTAAGATATGTATAAAATACTTAATATAGTGTATTATATTATATTATCAAGTAACACATTTGTCGAGGGATATTGATATTAAGATAAAATACTTTATTAAATGAAACCTAATTTTTTTTTTTCCTTAATATCAACATTTTGTATATCGACTTACGTGTCGAAGGATTCTAATCACAAAATATGAATGAAAGAAGTATTCTTCCCATTCACGAAATATGTGTCTGAATTTCCTCTTTAGAAATCCATCTTATATATTCTTTCTTAAAAAGGGATGTCATTTCTTAAACTTTTTACTAAAATACCCTTATTGAAAATATTCTTACTCTTTCACAAAATAGTCGAACTTTTCCTCAAGATAGTCTAACTATTTTAACAACTACTTCATTCGTCCCATTTCACTAGTTTTGTTTCCTTTCTACATGAGATTTTATGGGCAAATGTATTACTCCCTCCGTCCTCTATTTAGTGACGGAGGGAGTTTGGGCACGCGTTTTTTCGCATTTTATGGTATAATAATAAATTAATGTGTTAAAGTGTTAAAGTTGAATAATTGTGGGTCCATTTGAATTGTTTAATAGTATTAAAATATTAAAATAATAAAAAGTAGATGTATAAAGTGTTAAAGTGTTAAAGTGATTGTGGGGTCTACGTCCAAAAATGGAAATTGTCAGTAAATGGAGGACGTCCCAATATAGTATTAACGTCACTAAATGGATGACGGAGGGAGTATTAAAAAGTAAAAGTTAATTATTTCCATTTTAGAAAACATAACTAGTGAAGTGGGATAACCCAAAATAATAAATAGTGAAGTGGGACGGAGGGAGTATTTCTTAATTTCATGTCAAATGAAATATGCCATACTATTCAAGGATGGAGGGAGTATAATTTTACTACCTCCATATATCCCACTTCGGTACTCTTATACATTATATTAGATTGTCTACTTTAATTGTCATATTTAAAAAGAAAATAATTAACTTTTTTATTTTAATATATATCTCATTAACTTTTAGTAATGCGTCAAAATTTTCGAATCAATGTATTTCACTATTTTTAATACTTAAAGACAATGATAATGATAACTTTTGTCAATGAATATATGGATAAAGTTGACTCACTTACATTACTTGGAGAAGGTGACGATAAATATAATCCTCACGTGCGCAGCCTTTGGCGACTAGGAAATTTAAATTAGGGTTTACTATGTACACGTACGGTGATGTTATTGGTAAGTATATATATTTAATTTGTAAAAGCCTTCGGAATAGTATATTTATGAATACCTGGATCCGATGAACGATTAAGGGATCTGATTCATTTCTACATTCTAGAATAACTGGATAACATAGTTTGACACAATTTCGCCGGGTTTATGGACTGTGAGTGTTATTTTCCCAAAAATCTTCGTGATGCTTGTTGTTTTAAGATATCTAGTTTGTCGAATGAGATTCTCTATTCCCGAATTGGTATACCAATGGTATACCCGATATAAAATTAGAAAGTTTTGAATTTTCATATTAGTGGTCATTTTGAATTTGGTTATTAGTATATGTCAAAACTTTCTAATTTTGTATCGGTACACCATTGGTACACCAATTTGGGGACAGAGGATCCCATCCGCTAATTTATTACTCTCTTCAACTTAAGATTGATAGTCTTTTTCCATTTTAAATCGTCTCACGGTTCATGAGCAATTTTCTATTCTATGAATAATTAACTAATTAAAGGTATATATCAACAATAAATCTCTTACTTCCCCTATCCTTACTCATTAGTCCCACTTGGGATGACCATGAACCAATGAAGGAAGGAGATATGTGGTTGTAATTAATATTGAGGAGAGCGCTAATTGTGGCCAACTATTCTTTGCCATTTTAGAAATAAGACTAATAAGTGGAACAAACTAAAATGACAAATGAGACTAATAACAAGGAATAGAGGTAGTATTACAATTATCATTCTTCTCTAATGAATTCTTATCGTTTACACGTATCCCAATATAATTTATATTCTAAAATTTTAAATTATCATGCTAATTTGTTCTCTGATTTTTATAATTTTTATACTACCAAATAAAAAATATTAATATGATCTTTCAATTAAGATCAAACATCAATATTCATAGATCTATAATATTCTCATTTTAAAAATAAGACAAAAATACATAAAGCACACTTTACATCTACACACAATGCACTTTACACACTAAACAATCTCGTCACATATCTAGAGGTGTTCAAAAGAACCGGAACCGGCGGTTAAAACCGTAACCGTAACCGGAATCGGCGGTTTTTTAACCGGAACCGGAACCGGCGGTTCGGAACCGGAAAAGGAACCGGTGGAACCGGCGGTTCGGTTAAGGTTCCTAAGGCTTGGAACCGTAACCGGCGGTTCGGTTCCGGTTCCGGATCCAAACCGGCGGTTCCAAATTTTGGAACCGTCCAATTTATATAAATTATATTATTTTTATTTTTATTAAATATAATTTATAAACAAATATAACATTATTTGTTAAACTTCATAAATAATAACTAAATATATATATATAATTTGAACTTTTTTCAATTATATAAGTGTTACTCTCAAACACTCATTTGTTATTTCTTCATTGTGAGGTATGTTTATTGTTTTTATAAGAGTATTACACTTTTCAAGCTTCTTATTTATTTGATATGTCATATCTAACATATCCCAAATTATGAGAAGAGTTGCATGGGGAACATCTATAAAATTGAAAGAATGTTCAAAGCCTTATGAAATAAAAAAGTTTAAAATTAAAAAATAAATAAATAATTGTCCGGTTTTTTCCGGTTAGAACCGGAACCGTAACCGGAACCGGCGGTTCCGGAACCGGAACCGTAACCGTGTGTTTGCGGTTCGGTTTCGGTTCCTCCCTCGACGGAACCGGAACCGTGGGCACCGCTACACATATCCTACTCTTTCGGTTTATTCTGAAATGGTCACGCTTCCATTTTGGGCATTTTATTCGAAATTACCAGTTTTCTATTTTGGCCCAACAAATCCATGTGCACACCCATTAACCACTTACTACCTCCGTCACGCCAAAGACGTTACATTTCTTTTTGTCAATTTCTGACACGTTTTTCCACGCTTCTTGATGATGCGTTTTAAAATAGATTTTTGAAGAATTTTTTCTTTTACGGGATACTATGATAGTTGTATATTATCCCGCAAAAGAAAAAATTATTCAAAAATCTATTTTAAAATACTTCATCAAGAAGTGTGGAAAAACGTGCCAGAAATTGACAAAAAGAATTGTAATGTCTTTGGCGGGACGGAGGGAGTAATACACTACATTTATACACTAAATTCTCATTTAGTATGTGGACCACCACTATTATACAATAAAACTCAATTTTCTTAATACACGTGCCCGAAAAAAAGTGGCTATTTCAAAAGATACGAAGGAAGTATGTCAAAAGGAAAAAGTTCATCAATCTTAAGCCTAAGGGAGTATATAAAAGCATAGTATTTTCACAACTCATTTTTCCACCTAACCTTGCTATAATTATATTATTATTATTTATTTGCAAAGTTTCATTGAAGTATGTTGTGAAAATTATCCGGCGCATACTTCCCTTTTCGTTAATGACTTAAATGCATCTACTTCTACTTCTTTCATTTAATTCTTTTTCGAGATTAGTGTTGTCATTTAAATTCAAATTTCAAATTCATGTGCTAAAGTTATTTATAGTTCTCTGTCTACATTCCAACAATATTTCATATGCTTCAAATTACTTCATGGCTTCAGTTATCCATTTTGTTTCGGTTTATAAGTTGTTGTTCCTTTTCATATATTCTTAAAATTATGAGATTTTTTTTTTTTTTTTTTTTTTTTTTTTTTTTTTTATAAATATTTCTAGTTTCCTTCACTTTTTTCTCCTCATATAAGTTGATTTTGAATACCAAACGCACCCTTTGAGGAGGAATTGAGGCGGGGAGGTACAAAGAAGACATTTGTAGTATTTTTTCTTTTCCTAGTGTTGTTAAAAGATTAAGATTCGCTATTGCTCACGAAAAGAGTTAATTAATTGGTTTATTAGGGTGCGGGAGAATACACCAATGGTCAACTGTTTTTTACTTTTAAAACAGACTGTAGTTAGGTCGATTGTTAAGGTCGATCTATTAGAGACAAGTTGATATATCAAGCTCCTTAGAAGACAAGCTTGTTCTATCAAACTATGTAGGTGCGGAAGTTGGTGGAAGGTTGGTTAACTCTTTTGAAAAATCTTAATTTTGATATTAAAATGCAGGTCGATTCTTGATATGTAGGTTGAAGTTCGTCAGTTCATAAGATATTGAAGTTGTAATAATAGAGAGAGAGAGAGAGAGAGAGAGAGAGAGAGTGAGAGAGAGAGAGAGAGAGACAACCGATATATCTGAAGGAACCAGATCGGTGAAGATCGATTCGTCTCCCGAGGATCTATTTCAGTTATCTAAGTTGTCGAATAATCCTATCATGCTCCTATAAATTAAATGCAGAACAAAGGGTGTACAGATCGATTTACATTAGGATTGAAAAGAACTCGCGAATAGATCTTCTGATCTGTATCCCTACTCGACTATGACGTTGGATGGACAATGAACCTCGGAATCAGCCACGGAAAGGGATTCCTGTCGTTTAGTGCTCAACGCCGACGCCGCCTCTATCTTTCTCAAACCCTAGCCTCCTTTTTCTCGTGGAATATTTAGAGTGCACTCGTAATTCCAGAAAACTTAGGTCAAACGAGACCTTAAGGGGATATATATAGGAGAGACCAAGTAAGACTTGGGCTTAAGTTGCAGGCCGGGCCTGCAACTTATGTACTAGGCATCCATGAGCTATATTGGTGCCCCAGACTGGGCCCAATTCCTTGACGGCCCACTTATTCCTTATAGTGTGGCCTATTGAGCTTTTTAGGCCGGATCAGGGATCTACTAGCTGGTAAAACCGAGGCCTCCCAATGGCTAAATTCTCCATACTCAGCCCAGGGTATAATTTAGTCCATAAGTACTAAAACATTCCACTAGAGTAATAGTACTGAATTACCTGTTTTACCCCTGTTGAGTCCAGGGCTAGTATTAGACTTAGCGACCCCCGTATTTAAGATATTCCACATCCGTTGATTAACTTAAAGCTTCTGACTGCTTATGTTATTCAACTTCTTTTATCATTCCTGAGTAGTACCATTCATTCCTTATTCATCATACCAGAACTTAATCCACCTGCAGGGTTTATTTAGTATGATAATCCTTAATGAATTCCTCAGAGGATGTGATCAACCTGTTCTACCAGGATACGGTGCTCTGTTGCAGTTGCACTAAGAGTCGTACTAGTTGTAGTTGTTTCCCAAGATACGAAACTTATTGAGTTACAGATCCTCTGAACTCTCACCCATGGTAAGTCAAGGAAATAGACCACAACTATACACCCTTAGGACTCAACTAGAGTTAATGTTCATCTTAAGTCACCGAGGTCTCGATTCATTCTACTTCAGTCAAAATAGAAGAATACACCTCACTATGATCCTATCAGTACACGCACATACTAGCATAGACAAGTAGCCAAGACAAGCTACATATGCAGCCTATACTACAGCCTAAACCGACAATATATCCAGAACTGTCTCGACTGTGATACCCTTTATATCTCTAGAGAAACCGACAGCTATGGTCTTCTATGATCTACAACACACCATAAAGCCTATAACTTTGAGAGAATGGATAGATGTTTGGAAGCATGGATAACAATTCATACTTAATCAGATAAGAGATTGTAAGTGGTTATGGACAACACATGCATACAAACTAAAAGGCTTGCTTTCTAGTATACAAATCCATCAATATCGTGGTTTAGAGATAACCCTTCTATGTCCACGTCAGGACGTGCTCGACTTGAGAAGGGTAATATAATGGTTGTTAGGGAGGGTATGGGTGGCTATATGATGGGGGACGATGATCGCACTATTTTTAACCAGACAAAATAAGTAGGTATAGTAAAGAACAACTACGAGTATCGTTTCCACAAGGACTGATATACCGAAATCACACAAGTTACCTCTATTCTAGAATTAAACTGATGTTTAGGAAAAAAGAAAATAAATATGTGGTTTTTAAAATCCTATGCAAAGAAAATAACCAAATTAAAGAACTCAAATAATTAAAAAAATTAAACAAAGCAAAGTAATCAACGAAGAACTCAAATAAAGAACAATGTTGATTCTAGGGAAGTCTACCTAATTAAATATAAACAAGTAACAAATAACTCAATCAACCAATTTAATCCAACCTAGATGCGATACACAAATATAATCTAACACTCAGGCTAGGACAGCATAGATAATCACTTAATAAAATCCTAATCTCCTCTCGGTCTCATAAAAATTAAACTAAGCGCAAAAAAGATCAAGTATCGATAGATATAATCAACAAGGTTCAACTATGACACCTATATCAATTATATGCAAGACTTATGATAATCTAACTTCGGCTAAGACAATCAAATCATCATAGTATGTGTTAGATCCGGGTCAAAGATTAACAAAAGTTATACAATTATCCATCACATTTATAGAGTTCCACAAGATACATAAGTACAAACAGTCATGAATAACAATATAACAAGAGCCAGTGCAAGGCACCAGTATTAACAATTCAACTTCCATGAAGCACCTCTTCTCCATGAAAAGGGGATCAATGTAGAGGCAAAATGCAAAGCGTCCAAACTACCGATCTAACTGAATCCATGGATAACAGAGCTTAACCAGGAAGAAGAAAGGGATGGAGCAGGAAACGCAAGGCGCTCTCGTACTCATCCTCGCTTTGTGATAGAGAAATACCTTCAAGTTCCGCTGCCGTGGCTTGCAAAACAGAACCGAAGGAACAAAGGGGGAGGTTCCTCCGGGAAGGACCTCCAACGCTCAAGTCAGTACAAGCACGAAAAGACTCTAAGGAGAGTATGAATGAAACAGTATGAAAAGTGTAGAACTCGTCCATAAGATGGTGAAATCATCATCTATTTATAGGTGTAAAAAAGGGTGAAAATGTGAAAAGTCTTGTACAGGGAGGACAGAAAAGGAATTTTTTTGGGGACAAGATTCCCTCCGTCATTAATTTAGTGGTCCTCACCCTATAGTGTGTAGAGTCATGCAGCCAGCGTGTTTAGCAGATCCCTATGCTTCAGTAGATGCTAACGGGCTTGGCAGAGCTTCTGCACGTGGATGGATCTGCACAGAACCTCATAGCTTCTGCACGGGATACGGCATTTGCACCGAATGCAGTGTTTGGAGCTTCTGAAATGCCGGTCCAGTCACCACAAGAAACTATCACGTGGCAGGGCTGATATTAGTCCCTATCAGCTAACCCCCCCCCCCCCCCCCCCCCCAAGTTCAGAAGCGTACCTGTTAACTTCTGCCGGACGCGTTTGCGGGAAACGATCTCCTTGTTGACATCTTAAATGTCTTGTCGCGTGGAATAATAGCGCAACAGTTAGTTTTTCGAGAAAAGAGAGGCATAAAGATTCCCTTCCTCATCATTACCTCTAATCTACATAATCGAGACAAAGAGAGAGAGAGAAAAAAGGAAATCTATATTATCTTCCTATCGATAAGGGGCTCCCTTTTCTTATCAGGCCTCAATATTACCAAGACCGATGATAAATTTGTGTAATTAACATGCTTGTTTTACTTGATTTATTTTTTGAGAGTCTATTTGTTATTTATTTGCATTACATTTTTAACGGACGTGTGTGAACACGCGAGGAACTTTTGCAGACTCATTAATGGCGGTAGTACATCGCGGAGTAGTGGATGGGACAGGCTCTACTATTTTTCTCTCTCCTTCCTTTTTTTAGGGAGGGTTTATAACTCCCTCATTGTAATGACCGCAGTTTTTAGTAGTGATTAATAAAAACTTCGGCATTTAAAATAAGAAAAGAAATGTTGAAGGAGGTATTATTGTTGTGAGTAGAATAAAATTTTAAAAGAACTACTAGTAGTAATGTTACGTTAGTAACATCAGAACTTCCCGAAACTAGAACCGAACTAAATTAGAAAGGCCGATTAAACAAATCGGTAAGAGAAAAATTCAGTATTTAATTTTGGGCCGAGGCCCATTTGATAAGTACAAGGCCCACTTAGCAGTTACAAGGCCCAGTTAATTGTACAAGGCCCAGTTAGTTGTACAAGGCCCAGTTAATTATCGAAGTCCACTTCATGATTATTAGTTCGATTTTATTTAATTGGCCCAAGAGAGGGAGCCCACTTCAGATTTAATACCCAATAGCAAATAATAAAAGGGCCCAAGAGATTAATTGCTTTAAGCCCACAATAATAGTCCATATATATATATACAATAAAAGAAAAAGAAAGAAAAAAAAGAAGAAGAGAATGAAGACAGGCGGTTTTTCCGCTTAGAAAACAGGCGCCCATGTTTTCCAACACAAGCTGGAATGTACTTTGCACTAATCTCTCCTACACCTATCATTAGAGGACCATTAACACTCTAATTACAATTTGAAGAAGAATTTCCCCAAGCATACACGTGTACTCCCCCTTCCACACACATGTCAACCATGCAATAATCTCTCTTGAAGGAAAACACTCCATCCCTGCAAACTTGAGAAGAGCTTCCACTCATTCTCCCACCCTTGCAGAGAGAGAGAGAGAGAGAGGGAGCAGTCTTTTCCCCCTCCATCACTCATTTCCCTGCACAACACACACACATCAATTAATCAACATAGAGAGAGAAAACAAGTGTTAAGAATGGAAACCAGTGGGAGAAGCAGATTTCCAGCCGAGAGCAGCCGGAGTTCAAGCATCGAATCCTCTACATTTTCCTCTAGGAGAAAGAACGAAGGAGAAAAAGGGCACACGAGACAAGATCAAGAAAAGGACAGCCCATTCGAACCAAAATCCCAACCCATGATGTTGATACGAACCAAGTAAGTGTTCTACATTTTACCTAAGGTTTAGAGAACAACAAAGCATGATATGAGTGATGTTTACAGCCTTAAGAACCAAAGCATGAAAGCATAAGAAGAATTGGCAAGCAATGCATGTAAATTTAGAAGCTCAAAATCAGTTTTAAGGCATGTTTGAATCACATAGAACCTCCTCTAACAAGCTTAAGGCCTTGCATGCATACCAATCTCTAATCTAACCATTCAACACAACGAAAACACCGACTTTAAGAACACCAAAATCTGGAAATTCACAACCCTCTTTGATTTCCAAAAACTCAGTTTATGAGGCAAGAATAACGAGACCTCAGTTTTAAACAAGTCTAAGAATGAATTGCTATACTCCCTAAACAAGCCATTCATACCCGGAATAGATGTTAACTCAATCATGTTTAAGAACTAGAAATTCCTCAACAAATCACCAATTACACACTCCCATAAACTCTTAAATCATCAAATATTATTTAAAATCGAACCTAACATAAAACGGGAAAGGAAAGTTGAGAAATATACCTCGTCGGCGATGCCGACGGTGACGACGAGGCTGCCCGGAAGAAGAAAGAAAGCCGAGGGTGGGATTGAGGCTACACCGGGGCATTCCGATTCCTCCCATACCCCACCGGAGGTTACCAGCCGCTGACAACATCGACGAAGCAGCTGCAGCGCCGAAGAACCACCCGGAGCCACCTGCAAATCGAAAGAGAGAAGAGAGATCAGAGAGAGAACAGAGAGTGTGAAGGGAAGGAGACACCGGCGGCGGCATCGCCGCCGGCGTCAAAAACAGATCGGAGAGAGAGAGAGTAAGGCAGCAGGCGGCAGAGGCGATTGGCGATGGTGGCTGACGCACAGACGACGGCGTTCGATGGCAGAGACGACGGTGCAATCTCCGCACCACTTTGCCGGAGCCGGAATAGGAGACGGAGGAGCGAGCCGGCGGGAATCCCCAATTTCCCTATCTTCAAGTTAGGGCTCCCCTGTTTTCCTCCAATCGGGCGAAGGACAGAGAGAGAGGAGTGAGAGAGACGAGGACCGACGGAGGAGGAGGCCGCCGGTCGACGTACGCCGGCGGGAAAGAACAGCAACGGCGGCGGCGATGACTGCTGAGAGAGAAAGCTCCGCGAGAGAGAAAGAGAGAGGGAGAAGTCGCGTAGAGAGAGAGAGAGAGGTGTTCTGCCAAGTGTAGGACCAGGCCGGGTCATACGGGCCGGACTAACTGTCGGGCCGAGGAAATTATTTACGGGCCACGAATTGATTGTGCCGAGCCTCATAATCGGCATGGGCCGAGATTAAAAGAAACATATGGGCCGGATTTATTTTTCAGACGGGCCATGTCACGATGGGCCGAAGCAATAAGTTGGGCCGAGAGATATTAATCACTTGATTGGCCGTAGAGATTATATCGGGCCGAACTCGACGGGATTAGACGAACCGAATTTTACTCATAAACCATAATTATTTTCCACTTGGGCCGAGGACTAACTAGCGATTGGGCCGAGATCTGCTTAGTGTTGGGCCAGATTTATTTTCCAGTTGGGCCAAGAATTATTTAAGTGATGGGCCGAGATTATTAGGCACTTGGGCCAGAATATTTCTTTGGGCCGACGTTTAAATCAGAAGACGAGAGCGGCACGTAATAATTTCCCGAGCTCGATTTAGTAATTTTCCGAGTTTAAATAATTAGGCTCAAACCCTTAATAAATTTTATTGGGCCTCAAGTAAATTATAAGCCTCAGATTAAATAATAAATCAAACCCAGTAACGACAGTTATGTTAATCTTATAAGTGTAGACCACTTATATTCTCTAGTAAAATTACGAAGCCTCATTATTGGCTTAATCAGATGTCCTGCGATTTCTGTCGAGGACGAAAAGACTATAAGACACAGGAAACGATCTAAGTGATCGATTTCAAATGAGAATCGAGAAACTCTCGGTTAAAAGAATAACCATGATAACGTTATCAGTAAAAGAGATCCATCAGTAAAAGAGATCTATCAGTAAAAGAGATCCATCAGTAAAAGAGATCTACCAGTAAAAGAGATCCATGAGTAAAAGAGATCTATCAGTAAAATAGATCCATCAGTAAAAGAGATCTATCAGTAAAAGAGATCATAACCTCGATAAAAGACAGCCTTCGCATAGATCGATAAGATTATCGATTTCATTTCAAGTCTCTCATTTTACGTTCTTTGAACGAGGTTAGGCGAAGGAGAAGGCCGAGACTAAGGCGGCGCCCAGAGTTATTCAGTTATATTCAGGAAAGCTATCGAGGTGGGCTTTCAGAAAACTAGAATGTTTCTTTATGCTATAGTTCTTTTCTTTAAAAGCATTGTCAGATCATAACTATTTTGTTTTGTATGATGATGTCTATCTGAAGGGCTTCGGCCACAGTTATCAGAAAGAATTCGGGTCTATCGAGGTCGCTCCTCGATGGACTTAGTGCACTCAGTTTACCGTTAGCTAACGTAGGTTGGCGCGGTCAGGTATCCGGGAGGGTGGCCAACCTCTCCGGATACACCCCAGCTCAGATATGATGGATTACCAGTAATTTGCTAGCAAGCGTCTTTTCTTTTTGAGTTAAAATGTTTTGGCATGAGCCCACTGAGTACTTTTGTACTCAGCCCTATACGTATTTCCCATGTGCAGGTTGAGCAGATGAAGTGAAGTTGCCAAAGGAGCTTTGTCGAGTATTAGAGTGTTGAAGCCTCTTGGTGGTGCATGTCTCCATACATGCATCTCACGATCTTCCGCCGTGATTCTTAGGTAGATAGACTCAGTCCAGTCCTGTGTATCGTTGCAACATATTGGTCTAGGTAGATAGACTCAGTTCAGTTATGTGTATCGTTGCAACATATTGGTCCTTCATGGACAATGCTTTCTTTTATGAACAACGTTTCCGCCTATATCATGTAAAACGCTTCCGTTGATGAATAGTTCCTTCTTCCATTCATTCTCGACGAATGATGGAGAACTTCAATGTATTCCAAATGCTATGTTTTCTCATCGTTTCACCCCAGGTCGTTCATTTATTTTATATCTTTTTCCTTTTTCTTGAGTCGCGGCCTCGCTCGGCCCAAGTTGTGGCGGGCGGGCTGTGACAGAGTGGTATCAGAGCATTTGGTTCGCTCTGAAATCCAAGAGTCTTCTTCTTCCAGTAAAGTCTAGACTTGATTCGCTAGACTTGTAAAGTCCTTCGACAAAAGCTCGGCACTTCACGACATCATGCTCGACCAGGACAGAGAAGAGGTAACTCTCACATGCCAGTATGAGAACATAGTCAAGATAACATAGAGCTCACATACAGTAGAAAAGCCAAGGCCTTTCTAGAGAACATAGCTCGCTTGAATTAAGTGCTTTCCCTCTATCACATACTAGGATAGTGCTTGAACAAAGAAATTCTTCTAACCTCAGTTATGGCACAAGAATGATAGTGAGACGAGGAAACAAGAGAAGCTCTACACGAAATGCCAACTCAAGAAAGCAGTGATAACTCCCTGGAAAGCTATTCCATGAAAAAGGGATACGTCAGATCAAGGAAAGCCAAGAAGTGCCAGAAGATCTGAACGAGTGTCATTTA
This sequence comes from Thymus mandschuricus, assembly GCA_029379335.1. Taxonomy (NCBI): domain Eukaryota; kingdom Viridiplantae; phylum Streptophyta; class Magnoliopsida; order Lamiales; family Lamiaceae; genus Thymus; species Thymus mandschuricus. Next base: position 11,420,836 of record CM057071.1, read on the forward strand.
AATCAATGACATGAGCCTCTAACTTTTCCGCCTCTGTGCGGAAAGAAACGAAACATATTCAATTGCGCTTCCTAAAAGAAAGTAAGAGATGAAACCAGAATCTTAAACAGGAATAAAAGTTTCATATGGTGGCACAATAAAAGATAAGTCCACTAGAATTTCCTGGATGTTTCCGCATCCATGCTTAAAGGAAGAAAACATTACTAGAATCTGAAGAAAGAAATCAAAGAAAAGGTTAAGGTCTTGTCCAACTTAGAGCTCTTGGGTATATAAACGTTAGGATCTCAGTTTCCCCGATGTTGTACTCATGAGAATAATTATGATAGAACGTGTTAGCCTCTACTTTCCTGAGTAGAAAATCATGCTCGAAGAGTGTAGAAAAGTGAGATCAGTAGCCGCGCCTAAGGATGAACTCGTAAGATTGGATATTGATATCCAAGATCAGTTAGAAGCTAAAACGATATAATATGCTTAATTTTCATAGGTGATGGGACTAGACTATACGATACAGAAGACTAAGGCGTGGTATTTAATGACAAAAACAGTGAACCATTAGCCTAATTACGTTCCCAGTACGACTGGAGGACGTGTAGAGAAACTTCACGCCGAGGACTAAGAGACTGTCGAAGAAAGAGTCATATCTATTTAGATCGTGATCTAGCAACTATTTCCGTTAGGATACCAGCAGACAAGCAATATGATTGTCCTTAGAAACGACTCTACGATACTAACGTTAATGAGTAAGTCGCAATTTCATATGTCAAGGTCCTTTACGCCAGTGCGAAGTACTAGAGTGTTCATGAAGGTACATAGACTAAGGAAGACCCTACGTTCTAATGCATTGTAACTTCGAAACCCTCTCTTGAACCTCTCAAAACCAGAAAGACCTTTGTAATATACGTAGAGTCGAGGAATCCCATATCCAAAGAATTGTTATCGAGCCTTATTCGAGCTTCTGTATTCTTTTGAATCAAGAGCCACCAGTGTATGAGAATCAAATCCTCCTTCATGTGACCGGAAGGATGCTTATGTGGGACTGGCCACCTCACATAATCTCTTTCTCGGTAGCGTCACTATCAGACAAGAAATCGGATGGGTATCGACAAGAGGGGTCCCCCACCCCCCCGACCCCTGTCAATTCATTTCTACCCTCTGGCTATTTCTTCAGAACTTGTCTGGTAATTCCTTGATGAGCTATTTTGGATAATTGACATACCAACTTGGACCCTTACACGAATATTTTCCAGAGCCAGCCCACAATGTTCTTATCTCATCGTGATCATGTTTGTCATCCTAGAGTGATAAGACCGTGAGGATTAGATCAACTGCAAGTTATAGAGTATGACTTAAGGTTACACACTCTTTTGAGTTGACGAATGTTTACGCATAAAAGGGGTGTATGATAGACAAACTGTTAAATGTATTGCACGAGACTCGAGTTGACAATGCGGTGCTAACTAGTTTTACATGTGACAGTAAAATAGAGACTCCGCAACCTCCCCAGTAAGACTTTGTATATCATAACTCAGAGGAGGAAAGCTTAATAGTGAAATTAAGAAATATGTTGGGTGAAGCCAGAATTCAGAGGACAGAAACTAGTATCGCGATGCACGCAATAGTAAGAGGCATAAATCTAGCCAGACTCCCCAACAAGTCCAGAAACAGAAATACAATGACGAAATGCAAAACTCATGAGTTAAAGGAGTTTATCAAGAAAAGTATACCGATGATCCATAAATCCAACACTAAGAGCTAACAATATTAGAGTCTAATTTAGACCCAAAATAGTAAAACCTTGAGTAGAAGAAGCTTGAACAGACGAGATCCTTGCGGATATGAAAATTTGGAATCCGCCGACAGATTGAAAATAATAAGAATATCAGAACATAAACGACCCAAGGTCGAGTACTATACTTGTCAAATACACGACGTGTTATCATTCCTAAGATCCAGATTAAACCAGCAACTAAAGGAAAGACAGTATCCCATGATTGCGGTCGGTAACCTGACGTTATTTGGGATTTCTCCCAGCTCGAGGATCAGAAACCTCTTAGAATATTGACGTGGACCAGACTAAAATATAAATTCTCACTAGACATAAGTTATGTGAAAATAGTGAGACCTAAATTATTCACCCAGAGAGGAATAATTATAGTATGACATTAGTCGGCCAAACATAGCAATGAATTGTAGCAGGCTACGAAATACGAGATATTGAAGGATGCTAAGGGAGGTAATGTTGGAAGAGATTTTCCCATAGAAGGTAATATGAAACGAGAAAGCCTTGAAGAAGTCATAAATAAAATTGGTGTAGAGCACGAGTTGGGAAAAGTTGTCAAGAAGAGTACAGAACGAGACCACCGTATGTCTCATACCTTTGAAAGAATCAAAGGATAAGTGCGCTAAGATCGTGACTACCGAGACTAAACCACAAGTAAATCAGGATAAATTTTTTTTACTATGTAACCATACATAGACATAAGACCTTGAAGCACCACAGCAGTATGAGCGATGCTCGTATAATAGATATACACAACCATAAGTTCCACCTTCGGGTAAGTCATAAGCTTTGTTATTATTGCAAAGTTGGTATAGTTCTCTCCACGAGAAGTGTGCAAGATAGACAATAGAGCAAAGGAAATGCGATTGAGAATAAGCATTGAATGAGGCGTATGTCTAAAGGGTCTAAACATGGTTATGGGACACCTAAGGAACCACGACTCAATAACAGAAAGGAATGAAATGTACGCCGATAGTAATGACGCTCGGTGGAATCAAGATGTGCGAGGACTAGTGAAAGAATATACTAAACAATATAGAAATGACCCGATAGAATATATGAGAAACAAAATTCTTTTAAAGAAAAGCCATGGTTGTCTAAGAAGTCGGTAAACTCAGATGTAAAATAGTTTGGAATATGGCTTTAATCATTAACCAACAAGCTATAAGGGACAATAAATTGAGACGAACCTATATTTATTTTAGGGAAACTAGATCGCATTATAAGAGAAGATGTTGATAGAAGAGAAGTTTTTACTAAAATCCTCACGTCATGAGAATCGAACGAATGCCATCTAGATCGAATTCTTAACCAAGAAGTAGTGTGAGCATTCAACGTGCCCAGATACCTAATGTATATTGCAAGTTCGAATAGATAATTAAAACCATAGTATTATCTTCATAAGTCCCTTGAGATAATAAGAATCCATATATTAAGTGTTCCAAGAACATAATTGTTGGTATGCGAGGTACAAACACACGAGATCGTTGAAACATATAGAAGGAATGTTAATCGAATAAATTAGGAAGTGTTTTATTAGATGGAAAACTATACGACTGAAACATTTGATTTCATTACAGAAAGGTAATTATTGCCCCGTCATCAAAGCCTACAAATTGAGTCAATGAGACTACCTAATTAGAACTACTAAAATCTCTAACAGATACGTAAGTCAGCCTCGAGAAGGATGGTAATAGAAGTTAGAATTTTCGGTCCAAGATAACATCAAAGTGCACTAGTGCATACAGTAGACGACTAAAGATAAAATTACGAGACACGTATATCATGAAGCTTGAGTATGAGATTATGCTCAACCCAGAATGTCCCGCAAAAAAGGAATAATCACAGTCGTGTAGTGTATTCACGATAATGAGTAGAGACCCTATATGGGTTATGAAATCGACTCAAGTAGTCATCCAAGCAGTATGAAGGGAGACAGAGGAGCTAAAGCCCTAAAATGAAACCTTGAAAGCCTTGAGTAACACTTAGAAAGGAAGAAACCTACTATTAATCGAAAATACCTCTTTACAACTTATGAAAGATAAGACGATACATTGAGAAGGGTAAACAGTAGAACCCATGAGATCTTCCCTAGAAACAGACACCCGCACGTAATGCCTTAAAAATGCTATAGTTATACGTGAATGAATAACGAATGAGCCGTTATCACCTTCGTTGCCCAGACTAATTGATCAGTAAATATGACACTAGCCAGACTTATGAGACACTACATCTAGATGCATTAGATTCATAAACGATTACAGAGGAAATAAGAACACTTGGTCTCGCGTTAGTAGAGCGACGCCCAGAACCGTCAACCAGTAGGAAGATAGTTCTACAATAGGGAATATAGCTATAGTAATAACTCTACGACGAATATCAAGACTGTCGATCTAACACGTATGGCCAGTATAGGCACGGTACGTATCTCTACCTCACACAGACAACTGCGAATAAAGGTGCAAAGTACTACAAGTGATCCAGAAACGATTGACTTAACCAACGAGTTAAAGCAAAATATCTAAGATGACGGTTGTTAATACCGCGACTTATGAATCAACTATAGTACGTAAAGCAGGTCATAGCTACGCTAGCATAAAGACCAAAGAGAAAATAGACTCGAGTGAAATACAAATCTTGAAACGATCAATATCCTAACCCTAGTATTATCAGTGACGCATGAATACACTTGTGAAAGGAGTAGATAGAAGGGTATACGGACTTAAGTTTATGACTAAGGTATAATGAAATTTGGAAAATGCCTAAGGTCGACGAAGAAGGTCTAGACACTAGTAGATTAATACTTTCACCTAACAGTTGGATAAGCTTGTATGGTCCACCGAGACGTTAGTGCTCTAATGCAGAGAGCAACTTGTGAAATCGTAGAACGCCTAGTATCTATACAGATTAGATCAGTGTGTCGCAAGGACATTTAACTCATAAACGATAGAAATCATGACGAGCATGTGGTCCAAAGGTAACAAGGTTAACACGAACCATCCAAGAAATATAGTTACTTGAAACGGCTAGTTCATAAGATCAATTAGAGACAGAATAAAAGAATCTTAAGACGAACATGAGTCACGTGCTAACGCCGGCAAGATGAATTACAATTCGAACTAGGAGACAAGTCTTCCTAGAAGTTCCACGTTTTAATACAACAGTTAGATCCAGCGCGAAAGGAAGACCAACAACGGTCTATTTGGACCCTGCAAACATCTAGAGAAGATAAGACCAGCATCGTGAATGAAAGTTAACATATCAGTTCCGTCAAACCTCGAGGATCTTTTGGAGAGGTAGGTACTCGGTGGAGGTGGAAACTGGAAAACGATATTTCCCCAGCTCAATTACTTAGACCCACCATACACCATAGACCCAGTATCGTACAATGCACCACACAGAGAATAAAGTGTAGACCACCACTCTATTGAGATGAGGTGGGAGATAAGAAAGAATTAAGATCAGTGTATGATTAAAGAAATGGTTGAGGAATACAACCAATCAGAGATATGATAAAGGAAGCTCATAGTAGCCAGAAGTCTTACGATGACGATGTAGATCCGAGTTATACCTCGCAGCAGAAGATAAGGTCTCCTTGAAAATTTCCCCACCAAGTGAATGACCAGATTCAGAACCAAAGACTAATTGGAACCTTGTTCCATCAGACCTTACGAAATTTTGGACAGAGTCGGCCCCGTAGCGTACAGGCTAGCGTTACCCCAAACCTAGGAAGCGTTCACAACGTATTTCATGTATCTCAATTAAGGAAATCCGTATTCGACCCCAAACACGTGATTCGACAGGAGGAAACAGTTATAGAACCCGATTTGAGCTACGAGACAAAACCTGAAGTCATCGTAGATCGGGAAATTCAGCAGCTTAGAAATAAGCAAAGTCCTCTAGTAAAGGTGCAGCGGAAGCACCACAGGCAGGAGGAAGCCACGTGAGAGTTGGAAGACAAAATGAAAGAGAAATACCCCGAATTGTTATAGAAGATAAGTAAATTTCGGGACGAAATTTTTCGTAAGGGGTGTAGGATGTAATGACCGCAGTTTTTAGTAGTGATTAATAAAAACTTCGGCATTTAAAATAAGAAAAGAAATGTTGAAGGAGGTATTATTGTTGTGAGTAGAATAAAATTTTAAAAGAACTACTAGTAGTAATGTTACGTTAGTAACATCAGAACTTCCCGAAACTAGAACCGAACTAAATTAGAAAGGCCGATTAAACAAATCGGTAAGAGAAAAATTCAGTATTTAATTTTGGGCCGAGGCCCATTTGATAAGTACAAGGCCCACTTAGCAGTTACAAGGCCCAGTTAATTGTACAAGGCCCAGTTAGTTGTACAAGGCCCAGTTAATTATCGAAGTCCACTTCATGATTATTAGTTCGATTTTATTTAATTGGCCCAAGAGAGGGAGCCCACTTCAGATTTAATACCCAATAGCAAATAATAAAAGGGCCCAAGAGATTAATTGCTTTAAGCCCACAATAATAGTCCATATATATATATACAATAAAAGAAAAAGAAAGAAAAAAAAGAAGAAGAGAATGAAGACAGGCGGTTTTTCCGCTTAGAAAACAGGCGCCCATGTTTTCCAACACAAGCTGGAATGTACTTTGCACTAATCTCTCCTACACCTATCATTAGAGGACCATTAACACTCTAATTACAATTTGAAGAAGAATTTCCCCAAGCATACACGTGTACTCCCCCTTCCACACACATGTCAACCATGCAATAATCTCTCTTGAAGGAAAACACTCCATCCCTGCAAACTTGAGAAGAGCTTCCACTCATTCTCCCACCCTTGCAGAGAGAGAGAGAGAGAGAGGGAGCAGTCTTTTCCCCCTCCATCACTCATTTCCCTGCACAACACACACACATCAATTAATCAACATAGAGAGAGAAAACAAGTGTTAAGAATGGAAACCAGTGGGAGAAGCAGATTTCCAGCCGAGAGCAGCCGGAGTTCAAGCATCGAATCCTCTACATTTTCCTCTAGGAGAAAGAACGAAGGAGAAAAAGGGCACACGAGACAAGATCAAGAAAAGGACAGCCCATTCGAACCAAAATCCCAACCCATGATGTTGATACGAACCAAGTAAGTGTTCTACATTTTACCTAAGGTTTAGAGAACAACAAAGCATGATATGAGTGATGTTTACAGCCTTAAGAACCAAAGCATGAAAGCATAAGAAGAATTGGCAAGCAATGCATGTAAATTTAGAAGCTCAAAATCAGTTTTAAGGCATGTTTGAATCACATAGAACCTCCTCTAACAAGCTTAAGGCCTTGCATGCATACCAATCTCTAATCTAACCATTCAACACAACGAAAACACCGACTTTAAGAACACCAAAATCTGGAAATTCACAACCCTCTTTGATTTCCAAAAACTCAGTTTATGAGGCAAGAATAACGAGACCTCAGTTTTAAACAAGTCTAAGAATGAATTGCTATACTCCCTAAACAAGCCATTCATACCCGGAATAGATGTTAACTCAATCATGTTTAAGAACTAGAAATTCCTCAACAAATCACCAATTACACACTCCCATAAACTCTTAAATCATCAAATATTATTTAAAATCGAACCTAACATAAAACGGGAAAGGAAAGTTGAGAAATATACCTCGTCGGCGATGCCGACGGTGACGACGAGGCTGCCCGGAAGAAGAAAGAAAGCCGAGGGTGGGATTGAGGCTACACCGGGGCATTCCGATTCCTCCCATACCCCACCGGAGGTTACCAGCCGCTGACAACATCGACGAAGCAGCTGCAGCGCCGAAGAACCACCCGGAGCCACCTGCAAATCGAAAGAGAGAAGAGAGATCAGAGAGAGAACAGAGAGTGTGAAGGGAAGGAGACACCGGCGGCGGCATCGCCGCCGGCGTCAAAAACAGATCGGAGAGAGAGAGAGTAAGGCAGCAGGCGGCAGAGGCGATTGGCGATGGTGGCTGACGCACAGACGACGGCGTTCGATGGCAGAGACGACGGTGCAATCTCCGCACCACTTTGCCGGAGCCGGAATAGGAGACGGAGGAGCGAGCCGGCGGGAATCCCCAATTTCCCTATCTTCAAGTTAGGGCTCCCCTGTTTTCCTCCAATCGGGCGAAGGACAGAGAGAGAGGAGTGAGAGAGACGAGGACCGACGGAGGAGGAGGCCGCCGGTCGACGTACGCCGGCGGGAAAGAACAGCAACGGCGGCGGCGATGACTGCTGAGAGAGAAAGCTCCGCGAGAGAGAAAGAGAGAGGGAGAAGTCGCGTAGAGAGAGAGAGAGAGGTGTTCTGCCAAGTGTAGGACCAGGCCGGGTCATACGGGCCGGACTAACTGTCGGGCCGAGGAAATTATTTACGGGCCACGAATTGATTGTGCCGAGCCTCATAATCGGCATGGGCCGAGATTAAAAGAAACATATGGGCCGGATTTATTTTTCAGACGGGCCATGTCACGATGGGCCGAAGCAATAAGTTGGGCCGAGAGATATTAATCACTTGATTGGCCGTAGAGATTATATCGGGCCGAACTCGACGGGATTAGACGAACCGAATTTTACTCATAAACCATAATTATTTTCCACTTGGGCCGAGGACTAACTAGCGATTGGGCCGAGATCTGCTTAGTGTTGGGCCAGATTTATTTTCCAGTTGGGCCAAGAATTATTTAAGTGATGGGCCGAGATTATTAGGCACTTGGGCCAGAATATTTCTTTGGGCCGACGTTTAAATCAGAAGACGAGAGCGGCACGTAATAATTTCCCGAGCTCGATTTAGTAATTTTCCGAGTTTAAATAATTAGGCTCAAACCCTTAATAAATTTTATTGGGCCTCAAGTAAATTATAAGCCTCAGATTAAATAATAAATCAAACCCAGTAACGACAGTTATGTTAATCTTATAAGTGTAGACCACTTATATTCTCTAGTAAAATTACGAAGCCTCATTATTGGCTTAATCAGATGTCCTGCGATTTCTGTCGAGGACGAAAAGACTATAAGACACAGGAAACGATCTAAGTGATCGATTTCAAATGAGAATCGAGAAACTCTCGGTTAAAAGAATAACCATGATAACGTTATCAGTAAAAGAGATCCATCAGTAAAAGAGATCTATCAGTAAAAGAGATCCATCAGTAAAAGAGATCTACCAGTAAAAGAGATCCATGAGTAAAAGAGATCTATCAGTAAAATAGATCCATCAGTAAAAGAGATCTATCAGTAAAAGAGATCATAACCTCGATAAAAGACAGCCTTCGCATAGATCGATAAGATTATCGATTTCATTTCAAGTCTCTCATTTTACGTTCTTTGAACGAGGTTAGGCGAAGGAGAAGGCCGAGACTAAGGCGGCGCCCAGAGTTATTCAGTTATATTCAGGAAAGCTATCGAGGTGGGCTTTCAGAAAACTAGAATGTTTCTTTATGCTATAGTTCTTTTCTTTAAAAGCATTGTCAGATCATAACTATTTTGTTTTGTATGATGATGTCTATCTGAAGGGCTTCGGCCACAGTTATCAGAAAGAATTCGGGTCTATCGAGGTCGCTCCTCGATGGACTTAGTGCACTCAGTTTACCGTTAGCTAACGTAGGTTGGCGCGGTCAGGTATCCGGGAGGGTGGCCAACCTCTCCGGATACACCCCAGCTCAGATATGATGGATTACCAGTAATTTGCTAGCAAGCGTCTTTTCTTTTTGAGTTAAAATGTTTTGGCATGAGCCCACTGAGTACTTTTGTACTCAGCCCTATACGTATTTCCCATGTGCAGGTTGAGCAGATGAAGTGAAGTTGCCAAAGGAGCTTTGTCGAGTATTAGAGTGTTGAAGCCTCTTGGTGGTGCATGTCTCCATACATGCATCTCACGATCTTCCGCCGTGATTCTTAGGTAGATAGACTCAGTCCAGTCCTGTGTATCGTTGCAACATATTGGTCTAGGTAGATAGACTCAGTTCAGTTATGTGTATCGTTGCAACATATTGGTCCTTCATGGACAATGCTTTCTTTTATGAACAACGTTTCCGCCTATATCATGTAAAACGCTTCCGTTGATGAATAGTTCCTTCTTCCATTCATTCTCGACGAATGATGGAGAACTTCAATGTATTCCAAATGCTATGTTTTCTCATCGTTTCACCCCAGGTCGTTCATTTATTTTATATCTTTTTCCTTTTTCTTGAGTCGCGGCCTCGCTCGGCCCAAGTTGTGGCGGGCGGGCTGTGACACTCATTTTCTTCCCTCCCTCTTTCATTTCTCACTTTGCTCCAAAGAGAAAAAGAACGACGCTTTTGTCTCTCTGGTTTTCTTCGTGCTTTAGGAGGTTATTCTGCTTACCCTTCTCTCAAGGGTAAACAGGTATTCTTCTTGTTATTCCGCCATCTCTTCCTACTTTTCTATGAACTGTATTCTGAAGGATTTAGAGTTAGAAAGCTTTTCACTTTCCTACTATTTTCTTCTGCATTTCCTAGGAGGAACACCAATGGGTTTGGTACTTTCAACTATAAGCCTAGTTTTTAAGGGAACAAAATAGGGATTTCAGTATGGAACAAATGACTTATTATTAAAGTTCCGATGCTAGATTTGCCCGAATTTGTTCGGCGACATTTCGCGTTGCTACTTTCTAGGGTTATTCCTACTAATATTCTCATAGAGAAAAGATTTTTACTTTCCTTTATTTTCCTTTATCGCTCATCTGTATTCTCTATTGCTTTGTAATCATGGATTCCACCAAACAGAGCTTAGGACAAAAAGCTCGTGAAAAACTATTACGCAGAATAGAGCAGGCAAAGGCCGGTAATCCTAATCCTGCTTCTTCCCTAGGTGGTACTTCCACCCAGGCAGTTATGGAGCCGGGAGATCTCGAGCTTTCTCAAGAAAATCCCCAGGAGATAGCAACTGTTGGGCCATGCTTGAAGCCCTTTTCTTCAAACCCAAATGCTTCCAATCAGCCAACTCCGTCCTTCTTCCCAGGGTTCATTTCCTCGTCCCTTATTGATGTGGATACCTATGTTCCTTCTTCCGCTCGCCCTGAACCCCTTTCCATAGGATTACCTCCCTCCTTCAAGAGGAAAAGTGATTCCTCCTCTTCCTCGATCATGAAGAAGGGTAAAACACAGGTGAATCCTACTGGTGTTCAGCATTGGCCTTTGAGCAATTGCAAGAACATCTATCCCAATCCGAAAGGAGTAAGGAGCAACTTCAGGCTGAGGTCTGCCGCCTCCGGGCATACTTGCAAGACAGAGAGAAACATTATTCTGTCCTTGGACAGTGCATGTCTTCTCTTTCTGAACGGGTGGGGGAATTGGAGGAAGCTCTGCAGGCTTCGTCGGATCGAATGATGCAGGTGCAGGAGGTTTATGCAGCCGAGACGGAGCAACTGGTGCATCTTCATAATCAAAAGTTGGAGCGTTCACAAGCTTCCTCTTACACCCAAGGAAGGAGAACTGGCCTAGACCAAGGCACCTCTTCGGGGATCCAGGATTGCAAATCTCATTTGCTAATGACCCCCTGTGGCCAAGCATTCTTGGATTCCCTGGTAAAGCATCTGCCAGAGGCATATCTCCACAAGCCTGATTTCTGGCTTCGAATGGTCAAGCCTCTTACTGAATGGGCTGCAACGGCCATTTTTGAGTGCTGCCAACAATTGGGTCTTCCTGAGAGCACAACCGTCATCAATGTAGGGCCTATAGTAAGGATGTTTGAGACGGAGCATGAAACTCTTAGGAGGGGCCGTCTCTTATCTGCTAAGGAGCCTTGGTTCGTGCCCGTGCTGAGAGAAGCATCCCAGATTCATCGTCAGCCTCCTAAATCCCTAGAAGACTTTCCCACTTGGGATGCCCATTTATTTCCTCTTTTCCCTCCTAATGCCATGGTTATGAGGTCTATGCAAAAGGCCTTTCGCGAGGTACCTCGTTAGGAGTTAAGAGAGAAGAACGTCCTAAGCTTATCTGGGAGCGGGCAGCTCTGTACCTATCTTGATCGAGACGGCGGATAGTCCCCGCGGGGCAGGTTCTTTAACAGTTGAAGTGGATCAGATCAAAGATAATCTCATCCCACACCCTGCAACAACTTCGGCCATTACTGAGGATCAGGCCTCGTCTCCTCATTCCCAGAGCTCTGAAGACCCAGTTTCTGACTCGGATCCTTCTATTTAATCTTGAATCATGGTGCGTTTGATTTGGTATCTCAAAACAATTTCGTTTTTATATTTTTGGTTATTTTGTGGCCCTAAAATTGTGCCGGTGGGGTACCAAAACAATTTTATTTCTGTTTGCTTTTGGCTATACGCTTTTCATGGCCCTGTACTTGACAGGCCCCCGTTTCTTCTTTGGATTTTCTAAAACAAACCTGTTCTAATCTTTTTGGTTATTCGCTCGGTATGTTTGGCTCCTGAGCGTTTTCTTTGTGATGATACATTCTATGAAGACGAGATATTGGACCTGAGGGGTCAGAATTCACCATAGATTATAACTTACCTTATAGCTATTAGACAGGTGTGCCCTAAAAAGACTTCTTCCTTTCGAAAGAGGTAGTTTATATATATTGTTATATTTTAATACCTTCTGCCCAGAGTAGTGTTTTTCCCGATAAGCCTTTTGACTTCATATGCTACTAGCACGCTGTTCATCTCCTCACCACCATAAGGATTATGCCGCTTGTTGCCTGGGTCTTAATGGCTATCTTTAACTTCGCTGAAACATTTTAAGATAATGAAATAAAAATAATGGGGTGTGGGGGATATCCCCTCTCTTGTCAAAGCATTTTAATATGATGAAATATAGAACATGAGGTATAGGTTATCCCCTACTCCCCCCCCCCCCCCCCCCCCCCCCCCCCAAGTGAGATATAAGAAATCGAAGGAATAATATATCTCATTCGCGGTATCATCTGCAAAACGACCATTTTAAAACAAGAGACATAATTTGTTCTCTCCACATATTGACTGAAAATAAAAAATTAATACAGATAAAGGGCACGACTGGCCCTGCTCACCCTCTTTCCTTGAAAAGTAATGTTTAATTCTCCCCAAATAATCTGAGAGTGCTTCCTTTTTCTCCACCTGTGACTTCTTTGATGCCTTTCTGGGCTGAAACCTTGACTGCACCACCAGTTTTCGCCCTCATTTTGGTTATCGGAGCTTCCCAGTTCCTTTTCATAGTTGGGAAGTTGCTCATGCGAGCCATTTCAGCTTCAGATCCCTCATCTTTGTCATTTTGCTTGGTTGACCATTGATTTGATTCTTCATTTAGCATGGGCTTCATCGAGGAGTTGGTGTTTGGATCGAGTATCTTTCTTCCAAGGGCTCATTTTCCCTTGATTCCACAACTATTAGGGTAACCTTTTCATTTTCTTCAAGGTCGTGGTTTGCAATCATCAATTGTTCCATTAGGGTAGGGGGATCCTGACTCCCTTCTGCAAAATCTGTAGCTCTAGGTTTCTTTGCATCAGTAACTACCTCGGTATTAGCATCGATAGGTTCTGTCATTGGCCTCTTCTTAGCTTCTCCTGTCTGTACAGACTGGATGTAGCATCTGCACGAGACTGTCTAATCCCCAGACATTTGACCTACTTGGTTTCCTACTGGAAACTTCATCATTAAATGATAAGTAGAAACCACAGCTTGGAAAGGATTCAGAGCAGTCCTTCCCAGGATAATGTTGTAGGAGGACTTTTGCTGCACTACTAGAAAAGTGATTGGCTTTGATACTCGCGCAGATCCTTCACCCAGGTTAAGCATCAGATTAATTGATCCCAATGGCATCACTGGGTCCCCTGAGAAACCATGCAGAGCAGTAGCTACGCCATTTAGAGGCTTCTGTAGGCTCATCTGGTTGAAACGTCTTTCGAAGATTACATTAACCGCGGCCCCAGTGTCCATGAAGACCCTTTGGACTTTATATCTCTCTAGCTCCACTGTAATAACCAGTGCATCGTCATGTGGATGGATCACCCTTGGGTTATCGTCAGGTCCGAATGATATCTCTGGCATGGGTAAGCCTTTCTCTACTTTACAGACATCATGCCTTTCATGCATGTGTAGTTTTCTTACAGATGCCTTCCGGCTTCTGTTAGAGTCTCCTATGGTGGGCCCCCATATATCATTTCAATGACGCCCTTGGGTTATGAGGTTCTTTCAGCCTCATGTGCTTTATCATTAGCTTCCTTGCGCTTCTTATTCTGCCCTGATTCTCTCCTGACATATTCCAAGAGCTCTCATTCCTGAATCAGCTTTTCGATAGCTATCTTCAAATTTCTGCAATCATTGGTCATATGTCCATATTCATTATGAAACATGCAGAATTTGTCAGAAGGTGGGTTCCTCAGTGGGTGCCTAAATCCAATAGGGATCTGGACCCCTGGTTTTCTCATGACGACCTCAAGTAGGTCAGCAGGCTGTTTAATGAGAGGGGTGAAAGACCTCAAGAATCTTTCATTTTTGTCAGTTTTCCTAGCATCTGGGGCAGGCCTCTTCTTTTCCTCGGGCTTCTTCTCTCTCTGGGAAGCGATTTCAGCCCTTTTGCTACTCATAGCTTCTTCCATATGAATGTATTTCTGTACTCTCGTTAACAACTCCTCAAAGGAGGAGGCCTCCTTCTTGATGAGGGATGTGAAGAACTGCCCCGGCCTCAGGCCATCTACACAAGCGTGCACTTTTAACTTCAGCTTTACCCCGGGTATTTCCAGAACTGCTTCATCGAAGCGAGTCATGTAGTCCCTTAGGCTTTCATTAGGACCCTGCTTGATCGTTGTCAGATGCAGAAAATTCCTGGTGGTTCTTTTGGCGCTCATAAATTGTTGCAGAAAAACTTCCCTCAGATCCTGAAAGGAGTGTATTGAGGATCTTGGTAGCTGCTTGAACCAGTGTTGGGCAGTTCCGGACAAAGTGGTGAGAAATACCCTGCACTTAACGCCCTCAGAGTATTAATGTAAGAGACACAAGCTCTCAAATTTCATTAGGTATTCCTCTGGGGCACCTTTTCCTTGGTACTCACAAGAAATTGTCTTAAAGCTCCCCGGAATAGGATATGTCGGGATGTTAGCCGAGAAAGGGCTGTTTTCATCGATATAGACATGAGAGAACTCCGCTTTGTGTCCTCTTCTTCTTTGGGATGTGGGGTGGATCATGTCCCTACCCCCATCCGAAACATGAATTTCTCCTTCATTAGCTTTTGATTCTTCTGATGCCCTTACTGGGATCTGCTTCTGCTTCCTTACCTTTTCTAGCTCTTTCATCAGAAGCTTCATTTGCTCTTGCTGCTGGGCACACTTTCTGGCCCATCCATCTGCGGTGTTTTCCTCGAATTCATTTCTGAGTTACTTTGGATCTTCATCCTCGGGGGATTCCCAATCAGTAAGATATCCATCCTCCTGGATCGTGGCCCTTAATGGCGGTCTGGTGGCCAACTCTTGGATCAAATTTACATCTTTGTGCTTCCGCTTGTGTGCCCCAGGGGTACTTGTGCTTCCCTTCCTCCTCTTGGGACTCGTGCTGAGGATCTGAATTTTTGGAATTCATCCCTAGGGCATGGAACCTTTTTTCCACAGCTCCATCGATCGTCCATTCTATGAGTATTTTCATTTGTCGGAGCATAGCGGGAGAAAAGTGAACTTCTTGATTGACGCTAGCTTCGCTTATTAGAGTGTCTTTTCTTTTATTTCCTTGTGGAGAATTTTCTGAGCCTCTAGGATCATGTGGAGCCTCCTGTGGAGCGGCCTTTGAGTTATCCGTCATCTTTGCGGGGCTCTGCAAATTTTTGAAGAGTTTTTAAAACATTAGTTCCAGATGCCTTTAAAGTTGGACTTAAACAGGTATTGCCTATTTTACATAGGGCTTTTGCGAGTGTGGTGTATTTACACAAGTCTTTATAGATGTTGCCTGCTTATGCAGGGCTTAAGTAAGGTTGCTTATTGATATAAGGCTTAATGGATGTTGCCTACTTATGTAGGGCCTGATGAATGGTGCCTATTTGCATAGGGCTTGATGTATGGCTCCTATTTGCATAGGGCTTGATGTATGGTGCCTATTTGCATACGGCTTGATGTATGGTGCCTATTTGCATAGGGTTTGATGTATGGTGCCTATTTGCATAGGGCTTATGAAGTTTCTGCCTACTAGATAGGGCTTACGAGTATTTTGCCTATTAGATAGGGCTTATGAGGGTTCTACCTATTATATAGGGCTTACGAAGTTTGTGCCTATTAAATAGGGCTTATGAGGGTTTTGCCTATTATATAGGGCTTACGAAGTTTATGCCTATTAGATAAGGCTTATGTTGGGAATTGTTAAGGATTCATGTGTTAAGGGGGAACCTTATGGGATGCTTTTATTGAATATGTTATGTGTTTTGATTAGATCCCAAAACCCTCTATGTAATTCCTATTCCCAATCGACCCTATTTTGATTAGATAGGCTAGAAATTTTCAAGCCTATAAATGTTAGGATGGCTTTGTTTTTGCTTTAGACGCTTAGATTTTAGATTGCAGATTTTCAAGCGAAGGCCACTCGCTTAAGTGTGTCTCCAAGCGAAGTGAGCGCTACAACAAAGTCAAAGCGAGTCAACGAACTCTAAAGCGGACGCTCAAGAATCTAAAGCGAAGCGAGCCACTTCCAAAGTGAAAGCGACAGTTCAAGTTTCCCGCACCGTTGAAACTAAGAGTTCAAACTCAAGCCAAGTGAAGATCGAAGCATTAATTGCGGATCTCCACGTGGCACACGAAGAATGGAGCACGGGAGTTGACTGCCAGACTGACAAAGCCGCCGCTACAGTACTGGGCGCTCCAGTTGCTGTTAAACTTGGATCTTAGCCCTTTTCGGAAAGAAGACAAAGCAGCCGTCTAAAAAGCTGCCGGTCAAAGGCAAGTACTGTTGAGTGTGGAGGGACGAAGCCACCAACCTTCAACGGCCACTTCTCACATTATAAATAGTGAAGGCTAGAGACGGAGAAGAGTAGAAAAATTCCTGAGATTTCAGCGCACAACGCAAACAAGCACTCACTTCCTTCGAGCAAATCATCTTTCGAGTTCTTGTCTATGTGTTCTCCAAGCTTCAGCAACACCAAAGCTTGTCTCTGCAACCTTCACTCTCCCAGATTCTAAGCCCACCTCATATATCCGAGCTTAGAGAAGAACTCTACCCTTTGCATCACTGTAAAGAGTTCTTCACTTAGAGAGTTTTTCTAACCAAAACCCTAAACCCTTGTTACGTCAAGTCAGTTAGGTTTTGAGTGTTGTAGAAAGGTTGTCGTGTAAAGATCCAAGGTTCTACTTTCCACGATAGTAGAAACCTCGATCATAGAGTGTAGATCCAAGCTATCACTTTCCTCGATTGTGTGAAGCTCGATCTTAGCTAGGTTTTGTGGAGAACCCGTAATCTCCCAGTCGTTGTTGTGTTCGGATCCAAGCGAGTGAAGCTCGATCCAGTTCAGGTTTTTGGGGAACTCGTAATCCTCAAGATTCTTAGTGAGAAGAATATGTTGCAGCATGCAACAAAGTGGACGTAGGTGTTTCATCACCGAACCACTATAAATACTGGTGTCGTATCACTTTTAATTATGCTTTCATATTTCTACTGCTTTACTTATCATTCTGCACTTGCATCTAATCAAACCCTAACACGGCATTTTAAATACTTAGGAAAGACTAGTGATAGATCCGGGTTTGAGATCCACAACAATTTAGAGATTATTCATCATGTTTTGCAAAGAGCATTTATGGGTAAAGCGTTAAAGCAGTAAAGAGCAAGAGATTCATATGCGTATAGAACCATAGAGGAGTATTTTACACAGAGCATGATTCGCGTAGTAATGACAAATAATAGTTGAGCTATGAGTAGGGCATATAAGGCATGTTTAGCCATAAACTAGCAAGATTCATGGAGTTTTACACTCATATAAGCAGATACCGAAGAAATGGAACAGGAAAAAAGGAGGGAAACAAGGAGAACGGAGCTCCGTCAAGCCTCATTACCTTTTGGCAATGAGGGTTTTACCTTAGGCTTAGAACAGGGTTTAAGATGGAGATTCTTCCCGGCGTCAAGAGGAATGGATGGAGGTGAAGGGAAACTAGAGCTTCCCGGAAGAAGGCTTTGAACGCCCTGGCTCCTTGAGCTCGGAGGAGCTCGTAAGAGAGAATATGGAATTGGATAAAACAGTATGCTAAGGAGCGTGTTCTTCGTCGAGAGTGATGTTGTGATGATGAATAGAGTGTGTGTTCATTTAGTATTTATAGACGTAAAGGGGGTGAGGAGATGTACATTCATGTGGAAAAGGGATAGTAAAGGAATTTCTATAGAGACAGTATTCTCCTTGTCATTAATGCCGTGGTCCTCACACTAGGAGGGCTAGAATCACACCGATCGCATGCTTAGGCAGATCCCTAGACTCTGGCAGAAGCCTAGCATAATCATGGCAGCCTCTGCACAAACTAGCTTCTGTGTAGGAGCCTTGGCATAAGCTAAGGTAGGTACCAGTTCTCACAATGCCCAGAACCTGTTCTTTATTTGGAAAAATCTCTCTCTTTAACTTATCTGAAGAATGCTCCAAATAAGTGTGGCGAAATCCCTTATAGGGAAAGCTGGTGCTCATCCCTACAAGGTTTAGGGAAGTACATCTTCTTCAACATTTAGAGTTATTTATATAGGAAAGGCTGATATTAGTCCCTATCAACTACCCCCCCCCCCCCCCCCCCCAAGTCCAGAAGCGTATCTGGTAAGCTTCTGGTTTAATGTTTTAGCGGGAGATGATAATGTTTCCTCTTCCCTTCTTTTTATTATTATTTATTTTTTACCGACGTCACTCAAGTCTTGTCATATCTTGTCATATGAGAAAGTAGTGCGACGTTTGGTTTTCCGAGGGCGCAGAGATATATAATTTCTTTCTTCCCCTTCCTTTCTATCATCTTTTTAAAACATCATCAAGAGAGAAAAGAAAAAGAAAGCCTTTCCACTCCCTTTGCAAATTTCTTCATCAGTAAAATTGTCGTTTTCACTCTTTCGGACCGCCAGAACCAGATAGGTAATCTCTTTATCGATTAACGCTATTATCGTTGAGAGCAAAGGGAGAAAAATCCCTCTTTCCCCTTTTACCAGGTTCTTTGATTGTTTCTAGCTTACGCCATTTATGTTTTGTTGCTCAGATATGTCGCTCGATTCCCTTCGTCGGAAAATCTGTGACCTGGTATATTCAGAGGACCTCTCCGACTCTCTCCGATTCCATCTACTTAGGTTTCTAACTAGGAAGGAAATAGATTTCCTGGAATTCGAGGATTTCCCCAATATGAAAGCCTATCTCCAACGGCTAAAGAATCTCTTTGTTCAATACGAAATGTATGACGGGCATTTATCGGAGGAAGCAAAGTGCGAAGCCATTCTCGCCCCTTTGATAGGTGGGTTTCTCTTACCAGGGGATGCCATTATTCATGACCCTGTCCACAATGGTCGTATGATTACTCTGATGGCCGAACTACTCTCTATTGAGGAAGTTAGGAAGACAGAAAGGGCAAATGAGGCCCGAGGGGTAGTTGAACCCTCAGCTAGTCAGATCCCTCAAGGGAGAAATAAAAGACAAAGGACAGACGAAGGTAAGCCATATAATCCTTTGACTATACTGGTTTTATTCTACCTTCCTTGGTGTGATTTTTAACTGATTAATACGTATGTGTTTGCCTCTCTCCTCCCCTTTTCTTCTTCCTTTTTCTTTTTTTTTTTTTTTTTAAAAAGGTTCAACTACAGGGGAGGACAGCAACTACAGTGATTCCCATTCCTTCCCTCGAGGTTCTGCGACCCCGTCGTCTAGCTCGTGCTCTTCTGCCTTAGCTTAACTTCATCGTACTTTGGTGCTTGTGTAGTGATTTTCTTTTTTATGTTTTTTGCTGGGATAGATGCTTCAAGACTTGGAGGCTCATTTTGTGCCTTTTCTGCTGTGACTATAATAGACTGCATGCCTTGCTGTTTATTGGATGTTCTGCTTTCTTATGCATGTAATATTTTGGAATAGTAGGATATGAGCCTCTCCAGATGCTGTGCCCTGATTAAGAATAGTTTCTTTTTAAGCTCTACTAAGGTATTACCTCCATACTTCCAGTCTTTGAACTTTCTCTAGTTTTCTTTTACCCAAGGGCTTGAGTTTTATGCCTTTATGCTAACTGTAATAAATTATGCTTTCTTTAATAGTTGCTTAACGCATGGGATCTGACGTTTTAAGATAGTAAATCATGGAAAGCATTTTAAGATAATGGGATATGGGGGGTATCCCCCTACTCCCCCCCTCCCCCCCCTCCCCCAGGTGGGTTATGAGAAATCGAGCGAATCATAACTCATTTAGTGCATGATTTCATACTAAGCATAATATTTCTTTAGGTTGTTAACATTCCAGGGCCGAGGTAGCACCCTTCCCTCTTCATCTTGAAGTTCATAGGCTCCTCCTTTTAATACCTCCCTTACCAGGTAAGGTCCTTCCCAATTTGCGTCTAGATTTCCCATGGGCTTGAGGGCATCTGCCCTTTTTAGGACTAGGTCTCCCTTGCAGAACCTTCTGATCTGCACTTTTTTGTTGTATGCATCCCGCACCTGCTGCTTGTATCTTTCCGCCTTCTGAAGAGCTTTGCTCCTGAGCTCCTCGACCATGTCTAGGTTCTCCCTCATCAAGGATGAATTTTAATTTTCATCATAAGCCATTATCCTTAATGACTTGAGCTCTGCCTCTACCGGCGTTACCGATGTTGCCCCATAAACTAAGTTAAATGGAGCTTCTCCTGTGGCTGTTTTAGGACTGGTGCGATATGCCCACAGCACCGAATCTAATTCACCAGCCCAGTTTCCTTTAGCTTGTTCTAGCCTGGCCTTGATGCCACTTACGATGGTCCTGTTTGTGACTTCGACTTGCCCATTAGCCTGGGGATGAGCCACAGCTACAAACCTTTGTTCGATGCCAATTTCTTTGCACCAAGCTTGTACCATGGATCCCGTGAACTGTGCACCATTGTCCGCGACCAGTATCCTTGGGACTCCATATCGGCAACATATATTCCTCCATATGAACTTCTTTATCACTTTTTCCGTGATTTTACTACGGCCTCGGCCTCAACCCATTTGGTGAAGTAGTCTACAGCTACGATTAAGAATACTCTTCCTCCCGTAGCTGTGGGGAATGTCCCCACTATCAATTCCCCATTTATCAAAGGGACAAGGTGCCATCATGGCCCCTAGTTCTTCAGCGGGCTTGTGAATGAGCCTCCCATTTCTTTGACAGCTATCACACCTTTTAACCAGGTTTTTAGCGTCTTTTTCCATTGTAGGCCAGAAGAACCCAGCCCTGAGTAGCTTCCTGACCAAATCTTTAAACCCAGTGTGTGCTCCTGCAGCGCCTTCATGTATTTCTCGCAGCGCATATTCTCCCTCAGGCTCTGATAGGCACTTGAGGTAGGGATGTGTGAACGCCCTTTTGTACAGTTTATCCCCTATTAGGCAGAATTTAGCTTTAAATGCACGGGGCAATTTTCCTCCATTGGCTGGAGTTACAGCTTCTGGTTCTCCAGGGAGGTCCTTTAAGGCTCGGACGATTGGAGTTCTCCAATCTTCCATTATTTCGATGGCCTGCATTTCGGCCTTGGCTAACTTGGCATCTGCGTTGCACAGCACGATTTCATCTGTCCAGGTTCCTTCTGCCGCGCTGGCTATTCGAGCCAGTTTGTCGGCTTCAATATTTTCTTCCCGAGGGATCTGGATCACCTCAGCTTTGGCAAAATGCCCCATTAATTCATCCACAATTTTTGCATATGCCACCATTCTCTCTTCTCGCTTTTCACAAGTCCCTAGGACCTGATGCGTTACTAATTGAGAATCTGAATGAACCATTACATGGGCGGCGCCCATGGTTCGCAGCAAGTCTAGGCATCTGACCAGAGCCTCATATTCTGCCTCATTATTGGAGACATGATAGTTTAACTTGATAGCAAATTTATAGGTGTGGTTTTTGGGGTCCTGGATGAAGATCCCTACCCCTGCACCATCTCTAGTAACAGAGCCGTCCACATAGGCTTTCCACCATTGGAGTTCTTCTTCTTCTCCTCTGGTGGTTTCTTGCAGGAAATCGGCCAGAGCTTGGGCCTTGATAGCCACTCTCGGCTCGAAATCTACGTCATACTCACTTAGCTCTATAGCCCATTTAACTAGTTTTCCCGACAAATCGGGCTTACCCAGTACTTGCTTCAATGGCTCATTTGTCCTAACTATCACTTTGTGTGATAGAAAGTAGGGCCTCAGTTTTCTAGCCGTTACCATTACTGCTAAGGTAGCCTTTTCGATACTAGGATACCGTGCCTCTACTCCCTGTATCATCTTACTTGTGTAGTAGATAGGCTTCTGCGCCAACTTTTCCTCTCTCAGGAGTACTGAGCTGATGGATTCTTCTCCCACAGCTATATATATAGATATAGAATTTTCTGTGGTAGCGGCTTAGTGAGCAACGGTAGTTCTGCCAGATGCCTTTTTAGTTCTTCAAAGGCCTTTTGGCACTCATTAGTCCATTCAAATCTACTACCCTTTCTCAATATTTTGAAAAAGGGAAGACTTTTATCTGCTGACCAGGAAATGAAGCGACTGAGCGCTGTAATTCGCCCATTGAGCCTTTGGATTTCTTGAATATTTCGAGGAGGTGTCATATCTAATACTGCTTGTACTTTGGCTTGATTTACTTCAATCCCTCTGGGAGTAACCATGTATCCTAGGAACTTTCCAGCTTGCACGCCGAATGAGCACTTAGCTAGGTTCAGCTTAAGATGGTATAATCTGGCTACAACAAACACTTCTTCCAGATCTTGTATGTGATTCTGAGCATACACGCTTTTGGCTAGTATATCATCAACATATACTTCCATATTTCTGCCTATTTGGCTTTTGAAGATTTTATCCATCATTCTTTGATAAGTAGCCCCCGCATTTTTCAAACCAAAGGGCATGCTTTGAAAACCAAATGTCCCTGCACAAACTCCAAATGCAGCTTTCGCGACATCTGATGGATTCATTTTTACTTGATGGTAGCCTTGATATGCGTCCATCATGGATAGCAATTCACAACCTGACGTGGAATCTACTAATTGATCAATCCTAGGCAGGGGGTAATGATCTTTTGGGCAGGCTTTATTTAAGTCTCTGAAGTGAATACACATCCTCCAGGTGCCTGTGTTTTTTTTAGCCACCATTACTGCGTTGGATAGCCATTCCGGGAATTGTATTTCCCTGATGTGTTTAGCCTCCAACAATTTGGCGACCTCCTCCCTGATGATTTTATCTTTCTCAGGGCCAAATTGCCTTAACTTTTGTTTTACTGGTTTCACCGAGGGGTCTACATTCAGACAGTGTAATGCCACGGTTGCATCTACCCCCACCAGGTCAGATGACCCGAAAGCAAAGATATATGCGTTCCTCCTCAGACACCTTATTAGTTGTTCTGATATGTCTTGAGGCATCTGAGTGCCAATTCTTGTGGTGAATCCCCTCCGATCTGGAATTAATTCTATTTCTATTAGTTCCTCTGCGGGGACCATTAGGCTCTATCCTTCTTTAACAGTGTCGGCCTCTTTGAGCTTGCCCTCTTCCCTTTCTGGCCTGTGTCGAGGGGCTACAGGTTCTGGGACGGCCTATTTTTTGGCCTCTCCCGTTTTAACAGATTGAACATAGCAGCTTCTTGAGGTCATTTGATTCCCTGATACTCATCCTACTTGATCCCCCACAGGGAATTTCATCATCAAGTGATGGGTGGATATGATTATTTGGAAAGAGTTCAGAGCAGCTCTTCCTAAAATAGCGTTATAAGATGACTCCTGATCGACCACCCAGAAGGTAGTCACTTTTGATGTTTTAACATGCCCTGCTCCCAGAGTGAGTGCAAGATCCACCGACCCCACTGTCATGACAGGCTTCTGCGAGAAGCCTTGGAGGGATACCCTGGCGGGTTTCAGAAGCCTCTTCTGGGGCATTTGATTAAGACAACTCATAAGGATCACTTTGATAGGGGTCCCGGTGTCTATAAAAATTCTCCGCACTTGGTACCCTTCTATTTAGCCGTTACTACAAGGGCGTCATTGTGTTGATGTATGATGGCCTTGTTATCCCTCAGTCCGAAGGATATTCTTGGCACAGTATTGCTAGGTCCTGATTCCTTGGGAGGATTGGAGACCCTGTCATCTGTCCTTTCCAAATGAACTTCTGAATCAACCATCATCCTTACAAGATTCTGCAAAGAGTTGAAGATGTTTTAGAGAATTAATCCCGTGGGCTCTTGAAAAGAGACTTGGGACGTATGCAATTTGCTTTTGGCAGATTTCCCGCGTTTGGGCATTATTTATGATAGCTTTAATAAGTATAGCTTATTTGTTATAGGATTCTCGGAAGGGGGTGACTCTTGCCAGTATATGACGAAGGTAAGTAACAATTTAGAGATGGGAACCTGATTATTATAAAGGGTTTCGACACAGTTTTCTCCTCCTGACATGAGGCATCTGATCATATGAGATTTAGTTATGACATACTGCTGATTTAGCAGACCCTTTTATAATCGTCAGCCATTCAAAGTGGCTTTAACAAGCGGGATTTACTTAATATAAGGTTTTTCCAGGATGGCTTTTGCCAGAACGAAACTGAGGTCGATGGCATCTGTTCTTACGGGACCCACTTCATTAAGGCGTTTGTTTTCCTAGAACTTTCTTTATGAAGCTTCTGGAAAGGATCTGATTAGGAAGAAAGGTTTGTAAGAATTTGTGTGGCATCTTATTCTATTAGTATCTGATTAGAAAGAGAGGTTTGTAAGAATTTGTGTGGCATCTTCGGCCATATGGGCCCTTTTTATATTTGGTGCCTATTTTGTAGGATTTTCTTATAAGACATTCCCTGTCAGCCAAGGACTGTGAGGGTGATATCCTTTAAGCCGGATTTATGAGAGCATTACTTATTGGACCGAGCTTAATAAAGAGCAAGAGATTCATATGCTTTCCTCATATTCTTCACATAAGGACATAATAAAGGGAAATCGCACACAACATTATAACAACGAGCTGGAATTTTACATAAAAGCAGGGGAAATCGACATCTCAACTCAAGGGATTTCCCACAGACGGCGCCAGTTGATAGATCCGGGTTTGAGATCCATAACAATTTAGAGATTATTCATCATGTTTTGCAAAGAGCATTTATGGGTAAAGCGTTAAAGCAGTAAAGAGCAAGAGATTCATATGCGTATAGAACCATAGAGGAGTATTTTACACAGAGCATGATTCGCGTAGTAATGACAAATAATAGTCGAGCTATGAGTAGGGCATATAAGGCATGTTTAGCCATAAACTAGCAAGATTCATGGAGTTTTACACTCATATAAGCAGATACCGAAGAAATGGAACAGGAAAAAAGGAGGGAAACAAGGAGAACGGAGCTCCGTCGAGCTTCATTCCCTTTTGGCAATGAGGGTTTTACCTTAGGCTTAGAACAGGGTTTAAGATGGAGATTCTTCCCGGCGTCAAGAGGAATGGATGGAGGTGAAGGGAAACTAGAGCTTCCCGGAAGAAGGCTTTGAACGCCCTGGCTCCTTGAGCTCGGAGGAGCTCGTAAGAGAGAATATGGAATTGGATAGAACAGTATGCTAAGGAGCGTGTTCTTCGTCGAGAGTGATGTTGTGATGATGAATAAAGTGTGCGTTCATTTAGTATTTATAGACGTAAAGGGGGTGAGGAGATGTACATTCATGTGGAAAAGGGATAGTAAAGGAATTTCTATAGAGACAGTATTCTCCTTGTCATTAATGCCGTGGTCCTCACACTAGGAGGGCTAGAATCACACCGATCGCATGCTTAGGCAGATCCCTAGACTCTGGCAGAAGCCTAACATAATCAAGGCAGCCTCTGCACAAACTAGCTTCTGTGCAGGAGCCTTGGCATAAGCTAAGGTAGGTACCAGTTCTCACAATGCCCAGAACCTGTTCTTTATTTGGAACAATCTCTCTCTTTAACTTATCTGAAGAATGCTCCAAATAAGTTTTGCGAAATCCCTTATAGGGAAAGCTGGTGCTCATCCTTACAAGGTTTAGGGAAGTACATCTTCTTCAACATTTAGAGTTATTTATATAAGAAAGGCTGATATTAGTCCCTATCAACTAGCTCACCTAATTCCGCATTTGCAAGTGAGTCGCTCTGTGAACAAGCGTACGCTTAGGTCCCGAGTTAAGCTTATACTGTAGATCAAGCTTCGGCTAGATCTTAAGTTGTAAAGCGACCCGATATCTTGCTACTCTGAGTAAAGTTGAAAAGAAGTTGAAAACTTCCTTTACACGTATTCACCCCCCTCTACGTGTTACCCTCTTTACAAACCGGGACCAACAAGTGGTATCAGAGCAGGGGTTGTTTCGAGCCACTGCTTTGCATACCTGAAGCGAGTCCCCTCTCGCTTCACGTTGTCTCACTGAACCGATCTTATTTTCTAAGTGCATCAAAACTCACTCACGCATACCTGCATTACTACTGATAGTTTATCATGTCTAGTCACAGTGCCTCCAATCTACCCCAATTCTCTATCGAAGGGTACGAGACTTGGAGTTACAGAGTTTCGAGCTTTCTATGTTCTGTCCATGACATAATGTGGGAAGTGGTGACAGAAGGACTGATCACCATAATGAAGATCATCACGGTCAATGTCCCAGCAGCCGAAGGAAAGGAAGCTACCGTTCGCCACGACTACGTCGAGAAGTCCAAAGATGATTACACCACCAACAACTTCAAGGTTGCAAATCTGGATGGTCTAGCTCGCCACATCATGCAGAGTACCGTGTCAGACGCATACCTTCCAAGGATAAGAAAGTGTGCCACTACCAAAGAAATGTGGGACACGCTGGCTCTAATTTCTCAAGGGACTGAGAAAATCAAGGAGAACAAACTCGCCGTACTGATGGGAGAGGTTGAAAGCTTGACGATGAAGCCAAGCGAGTCGATCGATGCCTTCGAACTACGCGTCACCAACATCATCTCAACACTGGCTTCACTGGGAAAGGAGCTAGCGAACAAGGAAGTCAACCTCAAAATCGTGAGAGGCTTCACCAGAAAATGGCAAACGATGAAGGAGCTTTATCTTGCAACAAAGGACTTGTCAAAATTCTCACCAGAAATTCTATTCTCCGAGCTCAAGGCACATGAGTTCGACCTCAACCGGATGAGCTTGGATGATGAAGATGAAGCCCCCGCTACATCAAAAGGAGTCGCATTCAAAGCTGCAGAAATGCCAAGCGATCCATCCATTGCCAAGATGACCAGAGAAGAGCTTGAAGAACATTATGTATTTCTCTCAAGAAACTTCAACCAAAATGGATTCTAGAGTGGGAAAATACAAAAGGTTCTACAAGCAATACAAAGGGAAGAGCACTGATGCTAGAGACAAAGGAAAGCGTGAAGAGTCTACCAAGCCGATCGCAAGGGACGTGATGGATGTGGAGTGCTATCACTGCCATAAGATGGGTCACTACAAATCTGATTGCCCAAAGCTGAGTGCAAAAGAGAAAGAAGAAATGAAAGCTATGAGGGACGCTCCACGTCGGGCGCTGGTGGCAAGCGAGTCGCCTTCCACGCCAAGCGAGGAACCTGCAAGTGACTCAGATGCCTTCACGGATCCAAACTCTAGCGAGGGAGAGGATCTGGGTTTTATGGCGCTCACCGACGAGGACACAGGAGAGGTATTCTTCTATCCCCCACTCAATTCAATTACAATTGCACACAAGCACGATGAGGAAGTTCATTCCTCTACATGGAGTGAGTTACTTAACAAACATCATAAATTGTTAAGCGACCACAAAGTGTTACAACAAGCTATGTCTGATAGTGAGAGAGAAAACCAAAAGCTAGCCACTGAACTTGATGAAGTCAAGATTAATCTAAGGGCTATGACGAGTAAGTTTGAGGACCTCTTCGCTCGACATAAGAGCTTGGAAGATAGGTATGAAACCCAGTCCATACTAGTGGCCAATTTAAACAAAGCCTCATTCGCTAGGCAGGCACTAGAAAGCTCACTTCTTCCTTTTGGAAGAAAGGGAGGGCTTGGATATGAGGGTGGACCTATCAAGCCTACTGTCTTTGTTGGTGCTTCTAACACAACACCATCAGTCTCTTTGGAATTGCCCACTGCATCCAAAGCGACCACTAGCAAAGACAAAGACAGGATTGAGATCCCCAAGAGGGGACCCATAAAGATGTCTATATCTTTGAGGGAAGCTTCTAAGGGAAAGCCAAAATCAACAGTCCCTAACACTGATAATGCTAAAGCTTACCATTCAAAAGGTAAAGGGAAAACTGTTGAAGCTTCTAAGTCTCAATCCCAGGCACCAAAGACAAAGGATGTTCCCTTGAAAAGGAGAACTAATGTCCTTGTGTCAAGTGAGTCCGATTGGAGATGGTCCAATCATGATTACGTTGAGGGGGATGGTCTCAAGCGAGCACATCTCGAGCATTCCCTCAATTCACACACTGCTTCACTTGTGAAGCTGCATATAAGCAGAGTTCACATTTCAGAAAGGCCGAGGAACCTAAAACACAAGCTAATACTCAAAGGAGAGTAAAGCAAGTGTGGGTACCAAAGAAAGCTAACCTGCAAGGACCCAAACTGATTTGGGTACCAAAATTGGCTTAATTGCAGGTGAGCGTGGATCCCATGCCCAATGAAGGTCAATCAATTTGGTACTTGGACAGTGGATGTTCAAGACATATGACGGGCATGAAGTCTCTACTCCAAGACTACACAGAGAAGAGGGGTCCACAAGTAACCTTCGTTGACAACTCTCGAGGAATCATCAAAGGCTATGGCGTGTTGAAGATTGGGAAGCAAAGCATTGAGAATGTCTCCTACGTTGAAGGACTCAAGCACAACATGCTGTCCATTTCACGGTTTTGTGATAAAGGATATAACGTGGAGTTCATCTCCAACAAGTGTGTTGTGAGAAACAAGCTTACCTCCCAAGTTGCTCTAACTGGAGAAAGAAAGAGGAACGTGTACGTTGCTCAATGGAAAGCTGCAAAGAAGATACATGCTTGGTCGCTAAAAGTGCAACGGAGATAGGATGGCTTTTGCACCGTCGCTTGAGCCACCTCAACTTCAAGACAATCAACCGCATAGCTCGTAAGGGCTTGGTGAAGGGCATAACAAATGTGAAGCAAACAAAGAAGCACTTCGCCAGCTTAGAAGAAGCATCATCCAAGCGAGTGCTGGAGCTACTGCATATGGATTTATTAGGGCCAATCACTCCTGTGAACGTCAATGGAAGAAAATACACTCTAGTGGTAGTCGATGATTACTCTCGCTACACTTGGGTTGTGTTTTTATTCAGTAAGAAGGAGACGCTGTCCAAAATTCCTCAATTGCTCAAGAGTCTCGCTGTGGAGAAGAACCAAGCGATAGCAACCATTCACTCCGACAAAGGCACAGAGTTTCTCAACTCTACAATTGAAGCATACTACACGGCGCATGGCATTGCGCATCAAACATCAGCAGCTCGCACACCCCAACAAAATGGAGTTGCTGAGAGATGAAACTGAATCATCAAGGAAGCCGTTCGAACAATGATAGCAGACTCAAAGCTACCAATGAAGTACTGGGCTGAAGCGGCCAACTCCGCATGCTATACCCAGAATCGGACGCTTCTCAACAAACTCTTCGACAAGACACCATATGAAATATGGACAGGGAGAATTCCTAACATCTCTTATTTCCACATATTTGGTTGTCAGGTCTTCATTCACAACAATAGGAAGTTACAGTTGAAAGCTTTTGAAAGCAAAGGGGAAGAAGGAATATTTCTAGGATATTCTACATCTTTCAAAGCTTATAGAGTGTTCAACTTTAAAACCCTAATTGTGGAGGAATCACCCCATGTTGTATTTGATGAATCTACTTTAAGTCTTCCACGGGAACAGAGTCAAGCGAATGTAAAGACTTCAAGCGAGGAGCCCGTCAGTTCACTGACATGGGATACACTTGAAGATGATGAAAAAGTGAAAGAATCAAGTGATCAAGATACTCAAGAAGATGAAGTTACCCACAAGTCAAAAGAAGAGCTTGCAGGCCAAGCACCCATCCAGGTCGCTTCAGATGATGATGCAAGCGACCCGCTTGAAGAAGAAGCTGAAGCTGGAGGATCCAAGCGTGCATGGCTCAAAGATCATTTACCAAGCCATATTCTTGGAGATCCCTCCAAAGGCGTGATGACCAAGAAGTCAAGTGATTGGAGAAAGTGCTATGTTCAATTGTTTTCTTTCAAATATCGAGTCGTCAAGCGTGGAGGAAATTCTAGCAGATTCAAATTGGGTGATCGCCATGCAAGAAGAGCTCAATCTAGTTATCAGGAACGATGTGTGGTACCTTGTCGATCGTCCCAAGTTCCAGCATGTTATTGGCACCAAGTGGGTGTTCAAATGATGGATTTGTATACTAGAAAGCAGGCCTTTTAGCTTGTATGCATATGTTGTCCATAGCCACTTTCTCTTATCTGATTAAGTATGAATTGTTATCCATGCATCAAACATCTATCCCTTATCTCAAAGTTATAGGCTTTATGGTGTGTTGTAGATCACAGAAGACCATAGTTGCCGGTTTCTCTAGAGATATAAAAGGGTATCATAGTAGAGGCCGTTCTGGATATAACTGTCAATTTAGGCTGTAGTATAGGCTGCATAAATGGCTTGTATTGGCTACTTGTCTATACTAGTACGTGCGTGTACTGATAGGATCACAGTGAGGTGTATTCTTCTATTCTGACCTATGTAGAAAGAATCAAGACCTCGGTGACTTAGGATGAACCTTAATTCTAGTTGAGTCCTAAGGGTGTATAGTTGTAGTCTATTTCTTTGACTTACCATGGGTGAGAGTTCAGAGGATCTGTAACTCAATATGCTCCGTATCTTGGGAAACAACTACAACTAGTACGATTCTTAGTGTAACTGCAACAGAGCACCGTATCCTGGTAGAACAGGTTGATCATATCCCCTGAGGGATTCATTAAGGATTATCTTACCAAACCCCTGCAGGTGGATTAAGATCCGGTATGATGAATAAGGAATGAATGGTACTACTCAGGAATGATAAAAGAAGTTGAATAACATAAGTAGTCTGGAGCTTTAAGTTAATCAACGGATGTGGGATATCTTAAATACGGGGGTCGCTAAGTCTAATACTAGCCCTGAACTCATCAGGGGTAAAATAGGTAATTCAGTACTATTACTCTAGTGGAATGTTTTAGTACTTATGGACTAAATTATACTTTGGGCTGAGTATGGAGAATTTAGCCATTGGAAGGCCTCGGTTTTGCCAGCTAGTAGATCCCTGATCTGGCCCAAAAAGCTCAATAAGCCACAGTATAAGGAATAAGTGGTCCATCACATAACTGGGCCCAGTGTGGGCGCCAGTCTTGCTCATGGACGCATGGTCCATTAGTTGCAGGCCTGACCTGCAACTTAAGCCCAAGTCTCACTTGGTCTCTCCTATATATACCCCCTCAAAGTCTTGTTTGACCTAAGTTTTGGAATTTACGAGTGCACTCTAAATATTCCACAAGAAAGGGAGGCTAGGGTTTGGAGAGCAACTGGGCGGCGCCGGCGTTGAGTAAGATCGACGGCAGTTCACTTTTCCGTGGCTGATTCCGAGGTTCGTTGTCCATCCAATGTCAGAATCGAGCAGGGATACAAATCAGAAGATCTATTCGCGAGTTCTCTTCATCCTAACGTAATCGATCTGAACACCCTATGTTCGGCACTTAAATTCATATGAGCATGATAGGTTTTATCGATAACTTCGATATCCGGAATAGATCCTCGGGGGACGAATCGATTTTCATTGATCCAGTTCCTTCAGTTGGTATCAGAGCCCAGGATCAGTTTTTCGGCTCTGTCGGTTTTATTATCGATTTATTATGCATGTTGATCGATTAGATGTCGCTTTTTGTGGTGTTTTTCATTTTTCGGGTGCCGTTTTGGCAATTTATGTAATTTTGATCGCGAGATAATAAGGTGCGATCAAGAATAGGCATAGATTAGTTGTTTTTCATTTGTAATTGCTGGACGGAGACGAAGAATGCGAAGAACGAGGGAGATGAACACCGCTGGACGACCGCCGCACGCGGCGGCACGTGAGCGACACGCGCCACCGCACGCGTGCGTGCAAGTCGCCGACGGCGTTTCTCTTCTTCACCGGCGATCGACAAGACTCCAGCATGATGCAAATGGCGCCGCGGCGGAACCCTAGTTTGGGTTCAACGCTGCGACAGCAGCCCTGTAGCTTGCATGGTCGCCGAAGACGACAACCACGGAGTTCGGCAACGGACTCCATGTGGTCGCCGTAGTTGATAGTGTCAGAAGGTGGCGCCAGAGCGAGCAGCGGCGGCGGCAGAACCCGCGAGGGTTTTCTGCCGGCAGCCTCGGCTGTTCGTGCCCTAGCTCGCGGACGGGCCTAGGGTTTTCGAACTCGGCCGTTTCGCGTTACGGGCTGCCTACTGCGTTCGGGCTCGGGCCCAGCTACGAATTTTGGCTGATTTTAGGTCCGATTTAAGTTTGTGGGCCCATGAGAGTGAAACGAGTGCGGTTTGGGCTTTTTCGAGAGTATTGGGCCTCGTGGTGTGAGCCCAATCTCGGTTAGAAAGCCCAATGGCAACGAAAAATTAGAAAATAAATTTTAATTAATTTATTTATTTTTCAGGGAGAAACGGGAGATCAAGACGAAGGACTTTTGAAGACCGAAGCCTGTTTCGGATTTATTTTATTTATGTAATAAAATAGGCAGGGGTTGTCACACCACGAAAAAGGAGTTTTATTTTTGTTTTTATCTCGTTTTTCTTCAAGCATGCTATGGATGCAATTTATTTTAAATATTATAGCATGTCTTGCCTGTCAAGGTGAATAAATTACGCTTAGTCGGGCATATTTTAGGATTGTCAATATAAGCATGTTTTAATATTCTGCGAGCATGGTTAATTTGCTGCGTTTAGAAAATTATGCTTAGGATTATGTGACAACGTGATCTAGCATGTCGACAACCTTTTGAAAGAAAAATACTAAGCAGATAAAAACATTTTGGTATAAAAATGTGAAGACCTCCACAATTGGCCATAAGGTGAAGTCTTGGTGCGGGTGTGTAAACGTACACACGAACGTGGCTTGCGCATCATGCCGGACGAGTTCGCCAGACTTCGAGTTTCTTAACAAAAATGTTCTAACCAAAATGAGAAGTGGGAGCTTTTCCGAGTAAACGTCCACACTAACGTGGCTTGCTTGGAATAGTAACTATAATTTTCTCTGGAGTTGGTTTTGAACAAAGATAGATTAAGGAAAATAGTGCTTTTTCCAAGTTAGGCTAATATTGTGGTTAAAAGCTTAGGTATTAGTTAGAATACAACTCCCCAACGGAGTCCCTTTTCTAACCTAATATGGTCTAGTAAGGGTCAGCTATTAGTTCTATTTGCCATAAGGATAGGTTGGCAAGATAAGTAGAGTTAAAGATCTGAGTATCTGGTTGAGTAGTGGGATCGTAAACGCCCACACGAACGTGGCTTACGATCCGCACTATTTGGGCTGTTGAAGGTTTCGAAATTATTGGTATATCAAAAGGTTGCAATAATTTTTGTTACGAATTGATGCATAATCTTTTCTTACTTGTGTTTACATGTTTATTGCTTTTTCAGATATGACTTTAGGCCCGTTTATAAATGTTCTCACTTCAAAACCTCTCGTTGGTTCCAATTACTTGGAATGGAAACGAAATCTTAAATATGTCCTGGTTGCGGAGAAGGGCTTTATTAATAACCATCGGACAAGGAGTGAAATAATGCTCGATGAGTTGCGAGCATCAGCAGCAGCTAGTATTCCAGAACAGCCGAGAGTTCAAGTAGAGATACCACAAACTGCACCTATTTCTGACACTGTATCTCTACCGTTGCTTCGTCGCAGTGGGAGGGTTGTTCGTCAACCAGACCGTTTCATGTTCTTGGGAGAATCCACAGAATTGCACTCGGGCATCGAACATGATGAGTTCGACCCCTGGACTTACAATGAAGCAATGGAGGACGAGGATGCAGATTCCTGGAGAGTTTTTATGGATTCGGAGATAGAATCCATAGTTAACATGGACGTGTACGACCTTGCGGAGCTGCCGGATGAGGCAAAGCCCATCTGTTGCAAGTGGTTGTACAAGCGGAAAAGAGGACTTGATGGGAAGGTTTTAGCCTTCAAAGCTAGATTGGTGGCGAAAGGATTCACTCAGAAAGAGGGAATCGATTATGATGACACATTTTCACCAGTTGCCATGCTTAAGTCCGTCAGAATACTCTTGTCCATGGTGGCACATTTAGACCTAGAGGTCTGGCAAATGGACGTCTTGTAATGACCGCAATTTTTCTTAGTGAGTAATAAAAACATCGGCATTATTTTTAGTATTAAGAGAGTTATTACTATTATTAGTATAACAAAATGTTAAGTGCTTCTAGTAGTAGTGCTATAATTGGTAATATTAGTATTCCCGAAACGAAGGTCGAATTAATTAAGAAAGGCCCGATAAGACGAATCGATTAATTTTAATTGTTTTAGGGCCGAGGCCCACTTAATGATCGAGGCCCACTTCACGATTTATTAAACGAGTTGTTTCGGCCCAAAGAAGAGAAGCCCACATCCGATCGATTTGTTCAACAAAGCCCAAGAACCAATATTATTATTCCATAATAATATTTTCCATGTAGATAAATAAAATTACATTTTATTACAACAATATACAAAAAAAAAAAAAGAAAGAAAGAAAAGAAAAGAAAGGATGAAACTCGGCAGCAGCTCTCCAGGCATCTCTCTCTTTCCCAAGGTTAGGCTCAGATTAGTATCCCTAATCACAAAATTAAGAGGCTAAACACCCCATAAGTGAGATTAGGGAGGGTGATTAACCCATCATCATTGCCTTTTTGCATGGGGACTCACCAAAATCAGCATGCGACGGCAAGAACCCCATCTTTGCCTCCCTTTTCTTCCAAAATTTGCCAACACTCCATCCCCATATCCCTTGAGAAGGAACACCACCAATCCACACCTCTCTCTCTCCCTCCAAGACATGATTGAAGCCCAAGAATTAATCTACACAAAAACATCTCAAGTCAACTCCCTTCACACAAACTTCATTCAAACACTCACAAGAATAGAGAGCAAGAGAGGAACGAGTGGAAGAAGAAGAGCAGCAGATTTCCAGCTCTTCCAAGTACCAAAACCTTCGGTAAGATCCCATCACCCTTCCCCTTTCAAGGCCCACACTTGCATGAGCTAACAAAGAACTCTCAACCCACTTTTAGGAGCAAGAACAAGAGGGAGAAGAGAGGGAACCGAAGCCATTCAAGGAGGACAGCCCCTATATCACAAACAAGACACACTTCAAGGTACTCCCCATAAGTAGAACCCCATTTTTCATAATAGAAAGATGAACAACATTTGAAGCACATAGGGGATTAAACCCACATTTTTAGGTTGCTAGTAATCGGCTCAAAGGAGGAGAAGGCAGCAACAAGGAAAGGACAAAGAAGGCAGCCCCTATTCAAGCCAAAAAGCTCCATTTCCAAACACTTTTGAAACAAGTAAGTACCCCCACATTTCTCTAAGGACTAGAACATAATCAAGCATGATTTCACCTTAAGAATGGCCCCAAGACCTCAGTTAGAAGCTGCCTAAACAAGAAAACCCCAAAAGCATGTTCACATAGTTCAAAATCCCATCAAAACCAAGCATGCAAGCATAGATGATGACTTAGAGTGAACAACGAACCATATAGGCTGCCAAAAATCAGAATTTTGCCTTCATTCAAGCTTAATAACCATGATCTAGCAAGGTTCAATCACAAGGCATGATAAATCCCCACAAAGAGCCCCTAACTTAATCATAAACCAACTGCAACATGTTCATAATCTGGAAACCCTCATCAACAATAGCCAACAACATAATCAAATCACAAACTGCCCCTAAATCAACCTAAGCACCGAGAATTGAACATATCAAGTAAAACCGAGAGAGAGAGAAGAGAGAGAGAGAGAGAGCTTATCATCGGTTCAAGCAACGGCAACAGGAGGCTGCCGGAATCGGAAGCAAGGCCAGAGAAGCCGGCAAAAACAGAGGAGGGCCACAACGGCGTCGAAGGCCGCCGGCAGGAACCACCACTACCTGCAAAAGAAAAAGAGAGGAAGGTCAGAGGAGGATGAAGGAAAGGGAGAAGGAGAACGAAGAAGGAGAGGGAGCAGACGACGGCGAGACATCGCCGGCCACCACCGAAATGGCAGCTAATGGCGGCAGTAACAACGGCGACGGACGGCGATTAAACTGAGAGGAAGCTGTCCCCTAAACCATCGGGTAAGGGTTCTGATTTAGGCTCGAACAGCCGGACGGGAACCGCCGTGGGTGTTGCCCTGGCAATGGAAATGAACCACGAAGCTCGAGCCGCCGGAGGCGGAAGCAATCGAGAACGGTGGCGACACCGCACCAACGCCTTCTCACCACGGCAGCGAGAATGACGGAGTAGGCATGTTTCGACGGCCATCCCGTCGATGAAGAGAATCGGAGGATTTTTCCCAAATCCCCAAATCCGAATTTAGGGCATTTCTCCCTTAGGGAGAAATCGAATTGAAAGGAGAGAGAATGCTAGCCGACGGCAGAAGAGGCCGCCGGTTAACAATCGCCGGCGGAGGTGAGGAGTGAACGGCGACGGACTGCCGAGAGTAAAGAGAGAGAGGGGGGATTGCCACGAAGAAGAAGAGGAGAGGAAGAAGAAGATCGCGACTGTGAGATGAGAGAAAGGGGGAAGGGTTTTGTCAAATAACAACCGGGCCGGTCTGGACTCGGGCCGGGCTAATGATTGGGCCGATAATTAACGATTGGGCTGATAATTATTTAAACAGGCCAAAACAGCATAATGGGCTGAACAATAATTATTTAATTGGGCCGGATTTCTAAAACCATAATGGACCGAACAATATTTAATTAATTGGGCTGAAAGATAAGTAATAATTGGGCCAGACTTCTAAATTAAATGGGCCAATATTTTAATCAAGAAACGAATGCCAAACGTGACAACTTTTCGGGTTGAATTTAATAATTCCCGAGCTTAAATAATTGGGCTTAAATCTCTAATAATTCTATTGGGCCTCTAACGATTATTAACGTTGATTTAATCAATCAAGCCCGAATATAATAGCCTTATAATTGTAGACCACTTATATCACGTAATAAAATCACGAAGCCTCATTAATGGCTAAATCAAGTATCCTGCGATTTATGTCGAGGATGAAAAGACTATAAGACACAAGAATCGATCGAAGTGACCGATTTCAAATGATGATCGTGAGACCCTCGATTAAGAGAATAACCTCGATAGCATTAACAGTAAAAGAGATCATAGCCTAGATAAAAGATAACCTTCGCATAGATCGATAAGATTATCGATTTTATTCCAAGGCTCTCACTTTACGTTCTTTGAACGAGGTTAGGCGAAGGGAAAGGCCGAGACTAAGGCGACACTCGGGACTGTTAAGCCAATCAAGGAAAGTTATCGAGGAGGGCTTTCATACAACGAAAATGTTTATTTATGCTAAAGTTCTTCCTTTTAAAAGAATTGTCATGCCATAAATGTTTTGTTTTGTATGAAGTCTATCTGTGAAAGAGCTTCGGCCAAATGTTAACAAAGACGAATTCAGGCCTATCGGGGTCGCACCCCGATGGGTTTAGTGCACTGTATGACCATGAGCCACCGTAGGCTGGCCGGTCAGGTATCCGGGTAGGGTGGCCACCCTTACCGGATACACCCACAACTCAGATATGACAGATTACGACAACGAACTTAGCTTGCAAGCGCCTTTAATGAAAATGTTTTTGTGAGCATAGGCCTTTTCCGAAAACCCCTATGACTCACTTGAATGGCTGACAATTAAATGTTTTGGCATGTGTCCACTGAGTACTTTGTACTCAGCCCTGTACATATTTCCCATGTGCAGGTTGATCGGGATGGAGTGAAGCAGTCGGGAGGGCTTTTGTCGAGCATGGAAAGTGTTGAAGCCTCTTTGTGGTGCATGTCTCCATACATGCATCTCACGTTCTTCGCTGTGATTGTTATGTAGTTAAACCCGATTTCATTTTGTGTATCATTGCAATGTATTGGCCCCATCTTAGACAATGACTCCTTTCATGAACAACGCTTCCGCATATTTCATGTAAAACGCTTCCGTTGATGAACAATACTTTTCCTCCATTCATTCTCGACGAATGATGGATAGTTTGAATGTAATATAATGCTTTGTCTTCACATCGTTTCACCTCACGTCGTTCGTTATTCTATTTAATTTCCCTTTTCTTGCGTCGCGACCTCGCTTGGCTAGTCCTAGCGGGGTCGGGTCGTGACAGGGTGGTATCAGAGCCTTGGTTCGCTCTGAAATCCAAGAGTCTTCTTCTTCATCGTAAAGTCTAGACTTGCTTCGCTAGACTTCTCAAAGCTCTCGACAAAAGCTCGACTCTTCATGACGTCACGATCGGCCAAGGAATAGGTTGCTTATCATCACTATGAGAACCTAGACGAGGCAACTCGTAGGGATCACATAAGGTGTTAAGATCAACAACTTTTAGAGAACGTAGCTCGCTTGAACTAGGGTTCTTTTTCTTCATTGTAACAGGTTGGATCGCGGGAAGCTACGAGGCGCACTTCCAAGCTTGGAAGAAAGGATTCGCGAGGAAGCAATTAGAATTTATAATCAAGAACGATGTCTCAAAAATGGGATAAATGAGGTGTCGTCGACCTTATAACGGACGCAAGGCGAGTTTCCCGACCGTCTCTAACCTAACCCAATGAGAACCTAGTAAGAGTAACATAACGTTGATTCTAAATCAAGAACTTACCTAGTATAGAACCACTACCACAAGTGCATGAAACAAAGTTATGACCTAGTTAAGGCTATTTTGAACCATAGATCATACGAATAAAAGAGATATTCTCTTTTCACCAACTTATTATGATTGTCGTTTTTCTATCCCAACCTTTCGAATAGAACCTGACTAGAATTCGCTGTCTCATGTAGATGGTGGGAGCTAGACCTACCCCGGACGTAGTTGCGATACTCCTCGACTCCTACCTGAACTACCGACGACGTGTAGAGCACGACATAAGTGAGTACTTGGTTCACTTCGGAGGACTCTGGGAGGAGGTACACCAGCACTCGGGAGTCTTCGGTTACGACGGCGTTGTAGGAGTGGTCGTGCACATGCCCCGTAGTTAGCAGAGTTGGGCGTGGACTCTTTCGCAGGACTTTACTACTTGTTACCGCCCCTACTACGACTTGGTGGCTGACTTCCGAGGGTTTCTGTCAGCTCTTCTGCACCAGTACACGGTGTACCATAGACCGCCTGACGGACCGTACCTGAGAAGTTTTGCTCCCGAGGCCGACCTTCCACTCCCAGTGCAGCCCCAACTAGACAGAGTACTGGCAGCGACGGAGGTTCCGACACCTCCCACTTCCGTCCTAGGTCGCCGAGACCGCGAGGACTTTGAAGCCGGGACCTCGGTGGCCCATTTTCGACGTACTCCCAGCGCACCTACAGCCACCACCTCCTTGTCAGGCGAGGGAGGCCCTTCGACAGCTGACCAGGGCAAGGCCCCGATAGTGGACGTAGCACCCCGTCCCTCTCCCTCTCGTCCACTTGGCCCAGGGACTTCCATGGAGGAGCTACTCCGTGTGCTGGCGGAGTTACAGCAGCCTACGACCCCCGCCTCACTCCCGGTAGCTCACCGAGACTGGCCCGTCGGGACTGGGCCCAGCAGCATCAGCCACATACTTTCCGACCAGGAGAAGTGGATGACGGAGAAGAGACGGAGCATCGAGGAGAACAGCCGGGCGATGGTCGAGGTTGGGCATCATTTGGAGGACTTCGCCCAGAGAGTGGAAGAATGGGTGAACGCACTCGAGCCAGAGCCACAGCCAGCTCCAGAGCCAGAGCCCGAGACCCGGAGGAGGAGCCCGAGGAGGAGGGACTGTTCGTTGACCTGGAAGACTCTGACGAGGACTTAGGAGGAGGACCGGACGCTGACTCCGACGCTGAGTCGTGCTTGAGTACCGAGAGTTCCCTAGAGGGCGAGAGTAGCCGTAGTTAGTGTCAGTAACGGATCCATGTAGACCGTCCTGACTTGTTTTGCGTTAGAACTTCTTAATTCCGGATATTCTGATTTGATATGGTAGTACGGAGCCACAAAGTGTTAGGTGGACCGTAAGACAATTTATTATGCTTTCCCTCAACTTTATTATGACATTTAAGACCTCTACGAGGCAATTTTCCCTATTTGCGCTATTTACGATATCTAAATGACGAAACCGTTCATTCGATTTATATTATGGCAAGTCAACATAGCATGAAAATCGAGAAAGTACGATATGATAAGTAGAAAGCCAAGCATGATAATTGCAATTTTTATTTCATCGTTTATCAGAATACCGCTAAGAACTAGGGGAAGAAATCGAGGTGGAGTTAGGAACGAACGTGACCAAGCACCTCCATCACCACCTCCACCACCGCCTTCACCACCTCCCCCACCACCACGGAGGGTCGAAGAACTCTTTCTACGTCAGAATCCACCTGTCTTCAATGGGATGGGTGACCCATCGGAGGCCAAAACCTGGATACGCGCTTTAGAGTGCATATTCAACTTCTTAGGATGCACTAACCGGGAATGCTTGACGTGTGTGGCGTTCCAACTAACTGGATCGGCTGATTTCTGGTGGGAAGCCCGACAAAAGATCATGACTCCCAAACAACAAGAGGGCCTTACTTGGGAAGAGTTCAAGATTAGGTTGTACGACAAGTACATTCCAAAGAGCTATCGTAAGAAGAAAGAGGCGGATTCTATAACCTCAAGCAGGGTAGGATGACAGTGACCGAGTACGACTGAGCTTTTTGCGATTTGTCCCGATACGTGCCCGATCAGGTTGACACTGACGAGAAGATGTCGGAAAAGTTTCGAGCCGGTCTGAGGCTCGAAATTAGGATGACACTTGCAGGTTTGGGTGCACTCTCTTACTCCGATGCACTAAGCCGCGCCCTGGACGTTGAAGCGACAATGCCGGGCAAGAAACCAGCCCCTGTGAACCCTCCGGCTCAACCAAACTCTCAGGCTTCCGCCGACAAAGGAGTGGGAAGAAAACCCGAGTGCCCAACGTGATAAGAAACCGTGGCAAGGACCACCCCACCTACCGAACCCCGGACCTACACCGACTCAGGCACAGGCCGCAAACCGTCCCCCACAATATCCCCCCTGCTCAAAGTGTAACCAAATACACGGAGGTGTCTGTAGGTTCGGAAGTGACGTGTGCTACGTCTGTGGTCAAAAGGGCCATTTTGCTAGAAATTGCCCGCAAAGGAAACCGAGGACAGGCATGGGACCTTAACCCTCCGGAAA
The DNA here is from genome assembly GCA_029379335.1 of Thymus mandschuricus. Lineage (NCBI taxonomy): Eukaryota > Viridiplantae > Streptophyta > Magnoliopsida > Lamiales > Lamiaceae > Thymus > Thymus mandschuricus. The sequence goes on from CM057071.1 coordinate 11,462,073, forward strand.
TAATCAGCAACTGCGTGCCATCCAGGCACAGCCACGGCCCCCGCAGCCGCAACAACCAACCCCTTTGCCCTTCCAACGTCAGCAATTTCAGCAGCACATGCGGGTGCAGCAGAACGTTAGGGCATACGCGCTCAAAGAGAAGCAGCCTGAGAAGAACCCGGGAAACCTAGCAGGTATTGGCCAACTCCTTGGAATACCTGTGATAATTTTGTTTGATACGGGCGCTTTCTTATTCTTTGATATCCCAAGCATGTGTAGAGGAGCTGAACTTAGAGGCAAAACCATTAATATCTGATTTAGGTATCACATCTCCGATAGGAGGAACTAAGGTTCTCACACACTGTTGCCCTAATCTTGAACTCGAATTAGGATCACTCAAACTCTCGGCAAACAACTTAAGTGTTATGGCTATGAAAGACGTAGATGTGATCTTAGGAATGGACTGGTTAGTCCAACACCATGCCACTATTTTGTGCAATGAGAGGCGAATTTCTTTCCAACCACCCGGTGAGGAACCAACGGACTTCTACGGGATCTCCATGAACAAAACAAAGGCGATCATCTCAGCACTTCAAGCAACCACTTTAGTTAAGAAGGGATACCCAGCATATCTCGTTCACTTATACGGAGAAACCAAGGAAGAAACGAAGGTCGAAAATGTAGAGATTGTGCGAGAATTTCCCGATGTGTTTCCCGAAACGCTACCAGGACTACCACCTGACCGAGAGATAGAATTTACCATCGAACTTGAGCTTGCGGCAACTCCGGTGTCCAAAGCACCGTACCGTATGGCTCCAAAGGAATTGGAAGAACTTAAGATTCAATTGCAAGAACTCCTAGAGTTAGGATTCATTAGACCTAGTGTTTCACCTTGGGGAGCACCTGTCCTCTTCGTGAGGAAAAAGGATGGATCGTTGAGAATGTGTGTTGATTATCGTGAACTGAACAAGCTGACTCTTAAGAATAAGTACCCCTTGCCCAGGATCGACGATCTATTCGATCAACTCATAGGAGCTAGTGTCTTCTCGAAGATAGACTTGATATCAGGATACCATCAGTTGAAAATTTGACCCAGCGATATACCCAAGACTGCCTTTCGAACTCGGTATGGCCACTACGAGTTTGTAGTTGTACCATTCAGACTCACCAATGCACCGACAGTGTTTATGGACCTCATGAACCGTGTGTTTCACCCTTATCTCGATATGTTTGTCCAAGTCTTTATAGACGACGTGCTAGTTTATTCAAGAAGCAGGGAAGAACACGGAGAACACTTGAGAACGGTCCTAGGAACCCTCAGAAAGGAGAGGCTATATGCGAAATTCAGCAAGTGCGAGTTTTGGCTCAGAGAAGTGATCTTTCAAGGACACATCGTATCTTCAGAAGGGATCAAGGTAGATCCTACAAAGGTGGAAGCTATGCAAAACTGGAAGTCCCCAACGACTCCGAATGAAGTCCAAAGCTTCTTAGGATTGGCTGGTTACTACTGAAGATTTATCGAAGGATTTTCCAAGATAGCAAGACCGATGATGCAATTGCTTCGAAAAGGGATCAAATTCGTTTGGACTACGAAATGTGAAGTAAGTTTTCAAATACTCAAGGAGAAGCTAACCACCACCCCAATTCTAGCAGTTCCAGAGCCTGACAAGAGTTACACGATTTACACCGATGCCTCGAAGAATGGACTCGGATGTGTATTGATGCAAGACGGACGAGTGATAGCATATGCCTCACGACAACTCAGGCCATACGAACTGAATTACCCGACCCACGATTTGAAGTTAGCTGCAGTAGTGCATGCGTTGAAGATTTTGAGACATCACCTCTATGGGGTGAATTGCGAGATCTTCACTGATCACAAGAGCCTTAAGTACTTCTTCGAACAGAAAGACCTCAACATGAGGCAACGACGAAGGCTTGAATTGGTTAAAGACTACGACTGTAGCATAAACTACCATCCAGGCAAGGCTAATGTTGTAGCTGACGCCTTGAGTCGAAAGACTCGACCAGAATTAGCTCATCTTCTCACGTCCGAAGAGATGCTTATCCGAGAGTTCGACAAACTAAGATTAGAGGTAGTGTCCTCACCAAAAATGATCGAGGGAATCGTTGCCACTATCACCATAGAGCCTGATTTGAGAAGCAGGATTATTCATGAGCAAAGGAAGGATGAGGTGTTAGAAAAGATCCGCCTAGGTGTAAGGACAAATGGGATAGGAGATTACCGGGAAGAGGCCGACAATGCACTCACATTCAAGGGAAGATTGTGCATTCCGCATAACGATGAGCTTCAAAATGAAATCTTGAGCGAAGCTCATGACACCCCGTACACCGCACACCCTGGAGGCACCAAGATGTATCAAGACTTGAAAGAAAAGTTCTGGTGGGAAGGCATGAAGAGAGACATAGCCTCATTCGTCGAGCGCTGCTTGACGTGTCAACAAGTGAAAGCATTGCACCAACGACCACATGGGAAGTTACAACCCTTGGAAGTTCTGCAGTGGAAATGGGAGCATATCACCATGGATTTTGTGATGGGTCTTTCTCGAACTAGGAGAGGGAACACGGCTATTTGGGTGATAGTAGACCGACTAACAAAATGTGCTCATTTCATTCCTATTCCTACCACCTACGGTTCGGAAAAGCTAGCACAGTTGTATGTTCGAGAAATCGTACGTCTTCATGGAGTACCACTATCTATTACATCGGATCAAGATGCGAAGTTCACCTCGAAATTCTGGATGAGTATGCAAAGAGAACAAGGCACCCGCCTGAACTTCAACACTGCTTTTCATCCTCAGACCGATGGTCAATCTGAAAGGACCATACAGATTCTCGAAGACATGCTGAGAGCAGTAATACTCAATAGAGGTGGAGAATGGGAGAACATTTTGCCATTAGCTGAGTTTGCTTGTAACAATAGCTATCAATCGACCGTAGGTATGGCCCCGTATGAGGCATTTTTTGGAAGAAAATGTAGATCTCCACTTTATTGGGATGATGTAGGAGAAAGAAAGAGCTTAGGTCCCGAAGCGATCGATGAAATGGTTGAGATAGTGCGCAAAATCCGAGATAGGATGCGAGAAGCTCAGAGCAGACAAAAGTCGTATGCCGACAACCGAAGATCCGAATTGTATTTCGAGATAGGAGACAAGGTTTTCCTGAAAGTTTCCCCTACCAAAGGATTAAACAGATTTGGAATCAAGGGCAAATTGAAACCTCGCTTGTTGGTCCCGGTTTGATAGGGTAAACACACGTAGAAGGGGGTGGGGGGGGGGGGGTGGTGAATACGTGTGTAGAAGTTTTTCAACTTCTTTTCCCTTTAACTCAGAGTGACAAGTAAAGGCGCTTGCTACAATACTTAAGACCTAGCCGAGATCTGGATCTACAGTGTTAGCTAACTACTTAACCTAAAAAAATGCTTGATCAAGAGTGATGCTTTACTCGAATGCGGAATTTGGTGAGCTAGTCTTTGCTAAATAATTATAAACTCAGTTTAAGTTTGTTTAAGATGCTTGTGCAAATGAATAATCAAAACAGTAAACAATTGAAAGATTAGGGTTAAAGAGATACGACACAAGGGTTTATAGTGGTTCGGTGATAAAACACCTACTTCCACTTTGTTGCACAAGGCAACTGATTCTCTTCACTCAAGAATCTTGAAGATTACGGGTTCTTCACAAACCTGGTCAAGATCGAGCTTCACTTGCTTGGATCTGAAGACGACAGGGAGATTGCGGGTTCTCCTTAAGACCTAGACTGACTAAGCTTCACTCGCTTCAGTCCGAAACTGGGAGATTACAGGTTCTCCACTCAGACCTAGCTTCGATCGAGCTTCACACAATTGAGGACTGTGCTAGCTTGGATCTAGACTCTATGATCGAGACTTCTACTATCAAGGAAAGTAGGGTCTTGGATCGTTACAACCTCTCGTCAAACACAAAGCCTAACAGACAGAACTTAGGGTTAGGGTTTTTGGTTTTTCCGACGAACACACTAATGAAGAACTCTTTACAGTAAATGCAAAGTAGGCTAGAGTTCTTCTCTATGCTTGGATATGGAATGGACTTAGATTTCTAAGTGTGAAGGTTGCAGAGACGAGCTTCGAAGGAACTGAAGCTCGGAGAACACTTAAAACAAAGACTCGAAGATTGCTGAAAGCTGGGAGTGTTTGTTTGCAGTATGCGCTGAATGCTCAAGTAGTGTTCTACTCTTCTCCATCTTCTACCTCCACTATTTATAGGCGGAGGGTTGGGCAGGAGCCGTTGCATGGTTTGTGGCTTTGTCCCTCCTCCTCTCTACAGTACTTGCACAGGCCTGCTGCTTTTCTGACGCGCAGATTTGTCACTTTGCCGAAAATGGCTAAGTTCCAATTTCAACAGTAACTGGAGCGATCTAGTACTGTTGCGCAGCCCTTTTCGGCCTGGCAGTCAACTCCGTTGCTCCTTTCTTCAATCGACACATGGAGATCTTGCAATTAATGCGGCGATCTTCAGTTGACTGGAGTTTGAACTCTTCGTTTGAATTGGAACAGGAATTGAGCTGTCGCAATCTGTTAGGTAGGGGTTCGCTTCGCTTTAGAATTGTAGCGTCCGCTTCAAATGAGTCGCTTCGGGTCATACTGTAGTGTGTACATGGAAAATAGAATTCCCGAGTATTACTTAAGTGATCTTTGACCCGCTTTGACTTTTTCTGTAGCGCTCGCTTCGCTTCGCTTTAGTAGACTCGCTTCGTTTCTACTGTAGCACTCGCTTCGCTTCGCTATTCTTCGGCACGCTTCGCTTCGGCTCGCTAGACTCGCTTCGCTTGAAAAACACACTCAAGCGAGTGGCCTTCGCTTGGAAATCCTGTAGACTAAAACCTAAGCGACTAAAGCAAAATTAAAGAGCCATCTTAACAGTATAGGCTTAGAAAAATTATAACCTATTCTACATCAATCAGGGTCGCTTGGGAATAGGATACTTAGGGGTTTTGGGATCAAATCAAAACATACATATTTATTTTAGGGCGTCCCATTTGAGTTCCCCCTTAACATGTTATCCTTAACAATTCCCAACAATTTCCCCCTTTTTGATGATGCCAAAACCCATTATTTTTCTAACCGTGAAAAGAATTTCAAGCGACTGCTTCCTTTGCAGACTTGGATCAAATTTTGAAGTTCCTTTCCCTTTTTTTTGGTTAATAATGTGAGTTTGTAGCAAAATGATAAATCATTCACAAAGCTTGTAAATGACATAATTTGACAAAAAGTAAAGATAAATTGATGAACGAGCAGTTCACAACATATGGAATTTAAAGTTCATTCTGCTGGCTTCTCCAACTCCTCCTCGCTGTAGTAAGCAGATCGAACCTTGACTTCCATTGTCTTCACATTGTTCTTGCTTTCACCGAGACTGCTCTCCATCATCAGTGCTTCATCCACTTCATCCTCAATCAACCTCCGATCTAGAACGCTTGAATTCGGCAAGAGCGACATCGGGAACTGCTTCATTGCTAGCACAATGATGATCTTGGGATTAGGTTCCGAGATCTCCGCCTGCGTGAAGATCTTCCGGCGTAATTCCTCATTGTAGAGGCATAAGAAATTGTTGAGAGCGTCCAGTCTTGAGCAATCATCCTGGAGAGGCACTACTTGCCAGAATTAGTAGGCCTTGATGAATTTTTCCTTGCAGACGCTCCACTCCTCTAACAGATCATCAGAAATGAAGTTTTCGATCTTGCATGCATCGGGATGATTCGCCCTTCTTACATTCATCTCTTCCTCCGATCTTCTCGTCAATTCTTTCATTATATGATTGAATTTTTCACTCGCAACAGTGTTGAATTGTGGAGTTCTTTCATTGACACTCTTGCGGATGAGATCAAATTCATCAGAAGTGTAGCGGCCGGAGTCAATCATCTCCTTTATAGTGACCCGACAAGTGTCAATCTCAGCTTGAGTCTTGCAAGCTTCCGATTCATCAGGTGTGAAGGGGATGAAGGTGCTTCGTGAGAGAGCGGATTGGATAAGCCTCACTTCATTCCAGTGAGTCTCAACTCGCTATTCCACCTTTTTGATTCTAGCAATTCTGAGCTTCTCATCCTTCTCAGCTTTTCTCCTCCTCTCTTCCCCACCTTACTTCCTCTGCTCCAAGCGATTGGATTTTGCAGTTATTGACTGTTGGATCTTTTGGCGCTTAGCCGCGGGATCCAACTCCCTAGTTTCCAGTGCAGTACGCTTCAACAGAGTCTTAGGTGCCGGAGGAGGTGGGGGCATGTCTTTCTTCTTTTCTGCAGGTGCAGAAGTGATCTTCTTAGCGACTGGAGCGGCGGCTACAATAGATGTAGTGTGTGCGAGAGTTGAAGCGGGCACTTGAATAGATGCTGTTGGTCCCGGTTTGTTATAGGAAAAATACGTAGAGGGGGGGTGAATACGTATTTTGAAGTTTTTCAACTTCAAATTCCTTAACTCAGAATATGAAGTAAAGTGCTCGTAGAAATACTAAGACCTAGCCGAAAGCTAGATCTAAAGCAATCAAGATTCTCTTGACCTAAGTATAGAGCTTGATCAAGAGTGAGACTTTACTCTTTAGTGCGGAATTCGGTGAGCTAAATCTTTTCCTAAGTAATTAAAATTTCCAAGTTATGTTTGTTTAGATGCACGTGCAATGGATAATCAAATAATGAAATAAGAGTTTAGGGTTAGAGAGATACGACACGAGATTTATAGTGGTTCGGAGATAAAGCTCCTACGTCCATTTGTTGCACTCAGCAACTGTTCTCTTCACTCAAGAACTTGAAGATTACGGGCTCTTCAAAAGCCTGGTCAAGATCGAGCTTCACTCGCTTGGATCTGACAGACGCTGGGTGATTCCGGGTTCACACCAAAAACCTAAACTGGACTGGAAGCTTCACTTGCTTCAGTCCTACAGACAGACAGGGAGATTGCGGGCTCTCCTTACAGCCTAGCTTCGATCGAGCTTTACACGAACGATGTAAGTGCAAGGTTGGATCTAGACTCTATGATCGAGGCTTCTTCAATCGATGAAAGAAGGGCCTTGGATCGAAACAACCTAACGACGACGAAAACAAAAACCTAACAACAGATTTAGGGTTTTTGGTTTACAATGACACACTATGAAGAACTCTTTACAATAAGTGCAAAGATGGCTAGAGTTCTTCTTCTAAGCTTGGATATGGAATGGGCTTAGACTCTAAGTGTGAAGGTTGTGAAGACGGGTTCCGATGAGACTGGAACTCGGAGAACACTTTGGAAACAAAGACTCGAAGTTTGCTCTAAGGCTGGGAGTGTTTGTTTGCAGTAGGCTCGAATGCTCAGGATGTGTTCTACTTCTCTTCGTCTTCATCCTTCACTATTTATAGGCGGAGGGATGCCGAGACCCGTTGCTTGGTTGGTGGCTTTGTCCCTCCTCCTCTCGACAGTACTTGCACAGGCTGGCTACTTTTGCAGACGCGCAGTTTTGGCTCTTTACCGAATTTGGCTAAGATCCAATTGTAACAGTAACTGGAGCGACCTAGTACTGTTGCGGCACCCTGTCGGCCTGGCAGTCAACTCCGCTGCTCCTCTCCGCATTCGACACGTGGAGATCTCGTAATTAATGCGGAGATCTCCAGTTGACTGGAGTTCAAAATCGGAGCGGGAATTGTGCTGTCGCTTTCTGGTAGGGAGTGGCTCGCTTTGCTTTGAAGTTGTAGCGTCCGCTTAGATTTGAGTCACTTCGTAGTCTTTCTGTAGTGAGTCGCTTGGGAGCAAAGTTCCCTAGTGACTGCCTTGAAAAATGTTGACCAGAGTTGACTCGCTTTGACTTTACACTGTAGCGCTTGCTTCGCTTCGCTTTGGCAGACTCGCTTTGAATCTACTGTAGCGCTCGCTACGCTTCGCTACGCTTCGCTACGCTTCGCTATGCTTCGGCACGCTTCACTTCAGCTCGCTAGACTCGCTTCGCTTTGGAAAACACACTCAAGCGAGTGGCCTTCACTTGAACTTTTTGAAGTCTATACTCTAAGCAAAATAAAAAGCCATCCTAACAGAGTAGACTTAGAAAAATTCTAACCTATTATCTATATCAAAAATGGGTTGCTTGGGAACATAACGCTTTGGGGTTTTGGGATCAAATCAAAACAATGAAGTGTCCCTTATAGGTTCCCCCTTAACAAGTTGTTCTTAACAATTCCCAACAGATGCACTTGTAGCGCCTGCTTGGGAAGACACAGCCTGAAGCGGCTTCACTTGAGGAATTTCAGTAACCCCTTCCTTGCGTTGATTGAATTCTTGCTGCAAGGCCAGGGCTAGAGCTTCGTCCTCTGCTATTTGTTTTTTAGTTTGAGCAGCAGAGGCGGCATGTGCGGCAAGTGACGCAGATAGAAGCTTCCCGGCCCGGGGCTTTCGCTTCTCCTCAAAAATCACCACATCCTTTCCTTTCCTGCGCGCCAGCTCCGCCCGCGCTTCATCATCCTCTCCTCCTTCAACTGCCTTCTCTTCTCCAGTTCCCCCTTCGATCAAGCTTCCTGCTTCGATCCTTCCTTCTCTCTCTACTCTTTCTTCCCCCTTTTTATTTTCCCCCTTTTTATTTTCCCCCTTTTTGGCATCATCAAGACTGCCAGAGGGAATGGTGATGGCCTTGCGAAGGGTTGAGAATTCATTGTAGACGGCGTGGAGCATCTCCTCTGCTCGCCTGGTGTGCTCTTGAGATAGCACAATTTCCGCCGTCTTTTATGAGATTTTATTTCCAGCAGATACTTGCACTGCTCCTCTCTCTCCTTCACCGACGCCATCAAATTTTCAAGTGGCTCAACAGCCTTGAAGCGAGCGTCCAGCTCCGCTTCGATCTCTGCTCGAATCCTCCGTCTCTCCTCCTGCAATAATAAATCAAAGTGAGACTGGGCCGCTTCAAGCTCGGCCCGTTGAGTAGCGAGTGTCCCTTCTCTGGTATTGAGCTTGGTATGGATCTGGGACACAGCTGCTATTTTTATGGCAAACTCTCTTGCCGTCTTATTCACTTCATCGGGCTTGATGGCTAGCTCGGCCTGCTTCAAGTCGACGTCCTGGGCAACTTTTCTGTGGCTCTCCAACTCACTCAACTCTTCAGCTCGCTTGAGTTTGAGAATTTCTGTTTCCTTCTCAAGTGAGTCGAGTTGGAGCTTGGTCCTGTTTAGCTCGCTGCCCAGCTTCACCAGTTCTCCATCCTTCTCCTCTACGACCCTCCTCATCTTTTCTAGATGGCTTGAGACTTTCTTCTTCTCTACTTCAACTGCCACCAGTTTAGAATTGATCTCTCTCAGTCTGCTTCGTTTAGCCTCAAGCAACTGCTTGGCTTCCTCCACTCTCTTCACCTCACCCTCGAGCTTACCCTCCAGCTCGACTTTCTTCTTGTCAAAATCTGCCCTCAGATTCTTGACCTCCTCCTCCTTCTTCTCCATCTCCTCAATCTTCCTTGTGATTACATCTTGAAGATTGGCAATTTCTTCTTCCTTCACTTGCACCTCCGCTTCATGCTCCTTTATCAACTTCTGCTTGTGAGCAGTGAGCTCTCGCTCTGGAAGCACTGCGTCAGGGTACGCACGCTTCACCTTGGCGTCAAGCAGCTCCAAATTTTTTGCCTTGTCAATGAAGGCGTTGAAGCCATCTACTCCAATAAACTGGAGTAGTTCTCCCTCTTTCATTGCAAGAGTCTCTTCGGAGAAGGCTTTGTGGAGATCAAAGATCTTGTAATATTCTGTGCCGCGGTATGTTATATAGGTTAGGAAATCAGTGGCTTGGGTGAAGAAGGTGTCGGACATTTGGATTTTTGAGTAGCGGCTTTCAAGTTCTTCTGCGGCTAGCTTCCTATCTGCTAAATAGCGGCGTAGAGCTCTCTCCTCCGCAGTTGGGGGTGGGGGTTTAGTGGGTGGTTTGATGGTTATTTCGGTGTCGGCGGTGTGAGTGGTGTCGGCTGTTTCTATAGGAGAATTGGGAGTTGAGGCTTGTACTGTTTGGGTGGCTTGGGTAGTTTGTTGTTGTGTTTGTTGGGTTGGTTCGAATAAGGTAAAGGCGGCATCAAGGCCGGTACTCAGAAATGGCAATTAAGGAATGGGGATTCAAGAGGTAGATTCTTCTTCGAAGAATGAATGGGAGGATGCTTGGGGTTGGGGTTGAGTTTGGGGTTGTGCGGTTGATGAAGTTTGTGGTTCTTGGGGTTGCTGTGATTGGATATGGGCTAGGGAAGCTTGGGGTTGTTCCTTGGCTGGAGAGGGTTGGGGTTGATCAACTTCGGCTTCCTTGGAAAGCGGTTTCTCCTCCTCCTCGCTTGCCTCCACCAGTGAAGTGACTCGCTTCACTTTTCTCGCTCGCTTGGGAGCCGCTCGCTTCGCAGGTGAAGCGGCTCACTTGGATTTCTTCCCACTTTGCCTTTCAGCAACGGGAACTGCCGGGAGCACATCCACCTCGAAGATCCCTTCGTCCACGACAATCTTCTCGGTCTAGTATAAATTGTAGAATATGGTGTTCTTCTTGTACTCCATAATATTTGTCCATCTCCTGTTCGGGAACAGTTTTTCCAGTGCAAACGAGATTCTGGAGAAAAAGCAAAGCTTCCCCTTCTAAAGGATTTCTTAAGTGCTTCCTTTCTCGTATTTGAAGTCCTTGGTGACCTCGTGCATTTGGTTGATGAACCAACTATGCCAGTTGAATCTCGTGCCGGTCAGACTATCCACGATGGCAGTGACGGCGAAAAGCTTTGTATCAAAAAGCTGGCCTAATGTTCCGATACTGCACGCCACTGATTTGGTGTAAAGTTCGCAAATAAGGTTGAAGGGGGTTTCCAGGTCAGTCCTTATGTTGCTGTGCTTCACCTCGAATTCTAAATTTTTGTCGGCGGCGAAGCGGGCAAATTCAACGTCGACGGACAGCTCCAAGTCCGAAAGAACATATGCTCCTTCCTTCAGCAAGTTGAATACTCCGCCAATGGTGTCTAGATCTACTTCCATCGGCTTACCATCCTCCGGATCTGTAAATGTGGAAGAAGTCCGTCCTTTCTTCAGATTCAATAGAAACTCAGCCACAGACTTGGCTAAGATCTTCTTGGGTTTTGCAGTGACAAACTCCCACAAGCCGGCCGTGGTCACAGCCTTGCGGAAGAAGCCATTGGCTTCTACAACCTTCGCGTCGAGATGGGGCTCGACGTTTATGTTGTCTCCAATGGTGGCTAGGAATTTCTCCATCGTCTGGGTTGCTTCTTTTTTCACCATGGTTGAGATTTAGAGAGATTAAGTGAAGAATATAAAAGGGTTGAGACTTGTGAATTGCAGAGGATGCAGAAATTTCACAAGAATGGCAAATTTGGGGAGGGTGATAAAGCTTCTGCAGTTTTGCGTCGACCCCTTATATAGATTTAGGGTTTTGCTGACGTGGCAGGGGTGAATTGGTAATTTCCCCGAAAGTGCTGTGCGTAGGCGGCGGCTATCGGCGATGTGACTGACGTGTTCGGCGTCATCACAGTAAAAGTGAGCCGTCAAGTTGACTTGGCACTCCACGTGGCCTTCCGCTATTAGTCTGCTCGAACGGCGTGGATCTAGTGGTTGAGATTCAAAAACTGTTGAGATTCAATGGCCAGATCTCTCGCGGTTTTGGCGGTTCAATTTTGAAGTGAGTCTCACGCGCCCAAAACTTCTGTATTGTACCTTATCTGCATTTAATGCAAAGTGAAAAGGTAAAATTGCACTCGAGTGTGTACAACTCATACACTCGCTTCGTACTCGCTCGCTTCGAGTGTGGCCGCTTGGCTTTTACTCGCTTGCGAAGTACTCGCTTGGCGTAACTGTTCCACACTCGCTTGCGATGGCTCGCTTGAGTGTCGAAGCACTCGCTAGACCATCTGAAGCGACTGGTTTAAGAAATTGAAATTTCTTTGGCTTTATTTAAAATGTTTCTGACTTACATACTTCGAGGATAAACAAGAATGTTTTCCTCTTTGTATTTGTGCCAGATTCATTTCATATTTTCCACATAGCAAATGAAGGTTTCTAGCACGCTTCACTTTGCTTAGTGTACTAAAATTGAACACTTACCAGTCAATCTCACATTGTAGAAGATTGATACCACATATGTAGATCTCTTCTAGCCTGGTCTTCGTGGCATTCATCTCTTCCATCTTCCTTTACAAATTAGAGACTCCTCCATCGAAGTGAATGGGTGGGGGGAGAATGAATAGAGTACACAAGCTTTCTACAACCCTAAGGGAGACTCACTATAGTGTACTTATTCACGATGAATGGGAGATGAGTACAAGTCCTTATCTCAGAGCAGAATAGGACAACATGACAATGAGAATGCTCTGACAAGACATTCTCGTTTTTACGCAAAGACATGTCACCAGTCATGCAACCTTCTGAAGTAAATGGTAACTCTTCAAGCTCTCCACTTAAGATCTACAGAATGAATATGCATTCGACTCGCTTGACCCAACATAGGGAAAAATTGAAGCGATGCAATATTCAAGGTGGGAGAAGAATGAATAACCACCCGACAGCTCAACTCAGTTAAGAGTGAGTAATGAGTGTGTGATACACGACGAAGGAGATGTGGAGACATGCTACTCTTCAGTGGAAAGATGGGAAGAGGACGCAAGGTCTATGTGCCAGCCCTGCCTAAGCTTTCACCGTTTTTACATGGGAAGGCCCGATACAAGACCCCACAACCCTTACTAGAAACGGTACTTGCAAGTGTTTATAACCACTTGCTAGGAATCCTAGGCTAGGTAGCAGCTTTCCTTTCTCGCTTTGGAAGTAGACTACTCCGAGAGCAATCAATAGTCCCCCATTAACCATAGCCATAACAATCCTGTTAGTTGGTAGGGAACGTCTTCCAACACTCCACCTTTCTCCACCTTATTTCTCCTTTTTCAAGCGAGTGAGTTTTGAAGCGACTCGCTTGAATTGGTGAATATTCAAAGCGAGGGACACTTGACGGCAAACATCTGCTCCTTTGTGCATCCTAGATCTAGCACTCTTCACCAGGGTCTAGTAACCGTAATTCCATGCATAGCTGGTTGAAGCGAGACTCAGCTAGAGGCTTGGTGAGGATATCTGCTCGCTGGAGATCGGTATGAATTTTCTCGAGCTTGATATCCTTCTTCTCGACATGATCACGAATGAAGTGATGTCGAATTTCCACGTGCTTGCATCTGGTGTGAAGCACTTGATTCTGCGAGATACATATAACACTGTTGTTGCAAAAGATTGGAATTTCATTCGCTTCAACTCTGTAGTCCTTCAACTGCTGACGAAGCCACAAGATTTGAGAACAACAGCTTCCAGCGGCCATGTACTCAGCTTCAGTCGTTGAGGTTGCTACGCTTGTCTGCTTCTTAGAGAACCATAAGATAAGCTTGCTTCCCAAAAATTGACACGTGCCCGAAGTTAATTTCCTATCAATTCAGCATCCTCCATAGTCAACATCTGAATATCCCGTGAGCTCTAGATTGTCCTCAGCAGGATACCATAGCCCCATATTGACGGTGCCTTTGAGATAGCGAAGGATTCGCTTGGCAGCTTCAAGGTGGCTATGCTTGGGATTGCTTTGGAAGCAAGCACAGACTCAGACTGCAAATGCTATATCCGGCCTGCTTGCAGTGAGATAGAAAAGGGATCCGATCAAAGCACGGTAGTCTGTAGCATCCACAGACTTCCCTTCTAGGTCTGGCTCCATCTTCCAGTTGGTGTTCATTGGGATCTTCACAGCTTTAGCATGCTGTACACCAAACTTGGCAAGCATATCTCGAGTATATTTAGCTTGATTGATGAATATCCCATCATCTTGCTGCTTCACTTGAAGACCTAGGATGCAACTCATCAACCCTATCATCGACATCTCATACTTGGTCTTCATCAATTCTCCAAACTTCTCGCTAAGCGACTGGTTTGGTGACCCGAATATGATGTCATCCACATATATTTGTCCCATAACATATCTTCTCCATGATTGATGGTGAAGAGAGTCCGATCTATCTTCCCTTTGTGGAATCCATTATCCACTAAGAACTGAGATAGTGTATCATACCATGCTCTAGGCGCCTGCTTCAATCCATACAGGGCCTTCTTCAATTGATACACCTTATCTCCTTGCTCGAAACCCAGCGGCTGCTCCACATACACTTCTTCCTTGAGCTCTCCATTGAGAAACGCGCTCTTGACATCCATTTGATAGACCTTGAATTTCTTAGCCACTGCATAGGCAAGAAATAGTCTAATCGCTTCAAGCCTGGCCACTGGAGCGAAGGTCTCATCGAAATCGATCCCTTCCTCTTGGCAGTAGCCCATGGCGACGAGTCGAGCCTTGTTTCTCACGATGTTATGGTCCTCATCCGTCTTGTTCTTGAACACCCACTTGGTGCCAATCACATGCTGGAATTTAGGACGATCTACGAGATACCATACGTCGTTTCTGGTGAATTGGTTCAACTCTTCTTGCATGGCAATCACCCAATTTGAATCAGCTAGGGCTTCCTCCATGCTTGCCGGCTCAATATTGGACAGAAAGCAACTAAACATAGCACTTTCTCCAATCACTTGGCTTCTGGTCACCACGCCTTTGGATAGATCTCCAATGATTTGGATTGGTGAATGATTTATGAGCCATGCACGCTTGGATCCACCAGCTTCTTCTTCTTCTTCATGCGGGTCGCTTGCTTCTCCATCTGAAGTGACTGGAATGGGTGCTTGGCCTGCATTCGCTTCATGAGTCTTGGGGGCAACTTCAACCTTCTCTTGAGCAATTTGATCGCTTGAATCTTTAACTTCTTCTTCATCTTCAAGCATGTCCCATGTCAATGGACTGATGGGTACCTCGCTTGAATTCTTGTCATTCGCTTGAACCTGTTCCTGTGGAAGACTTAAAGAAGATTCATCAAATACGACACGGGGTGATTCCTCCACAATCAGGGTTTTACAATTGAATACCCTGTAAGCTTTGCTAGATGTAGAATATCCTAAGAATATTCCTTCATCTGCTTTGCTTTCAAAGGCTTTCAATTGTGACTTCCCATTATTGTGAATGAAGACCCTACAACCAAATATATGGAAATAGGAAATATTAGGAATTCTCCCTATCCATATTTCATATGGTGTTTTGTCGAATCGTTTGTTGAGAAGTGTCCGATTTTGAGTATAGCATGCAGTATTGGCAGCTTCAGCCCAGTACTTCATCGGAAGATTCGAATCAGCAATCATAGTATGAACGGCTTCTTTGATGATTCGATTTCTTCTTTCTGCAACTCCGTTCTGCTGAGGTGTGTGTGCTGAGGAAGTTTGGTGTGCTATCCCATGCTCCGTGCAGTAGGCTTCGATTGTTGAGTTTAGATACTCTGTGCCTTTGTCGGAGCGAATGGCGGTGATCGCTTGGTTCTTCTCCACAGCGAGGCGCTTGAGCAATTGAGGCAGTTTGGACAGCGTCTCCTTCTTGCTAAAGAGAAATACAACCCAAGTGTAGCGAGAGAAGTCATCGACTACCACGAGAGTGTATTTTCTTCCGTTGACGTTTACTGGAGTGACTGGTCCAAACAAATCCATGTGCAGTAGCTCTAGCACTCGCTTGGAAGATGCTTCTTCTAAGCTGGCAAAGTGCTTCTTCGTCTGCTTGCCTCGTTGGCATGGTGAGCAAGTATGATCTTTGATGAAGACCTCGTTAGGTATGCCTTGCACCAAGCCTTTCCGAGCTAAGCGATTGATCGTCTTGAAATTGAGATGACTCAAGCGTCGGTGCCATAGCCATCCAATTTCAGTAGCACTTCTAGCAACAAAGCACGTCTCCTCTTTGCAGCTTTCCCATTGCGCAATGTAGACATTTCTTCTTCGAATTCCAATGAGCGCAATCTGGGATGTGAGCTTGTTCTTCTCCACACACTTGTTGGAGATGAACTCCACCTTGTATCCTTTATTACAGAATTGTGAAATGGATAGCAAGTTGTGCTTCAGTCCTTCCACATAGGAAACTTCTTCGATTATGAGCTTTCCTATCTTCAGTGCGCCGTATCCCTTGATGCTTCCTCGAGAGTTGTCACCAAAGGTTACATGTGGACCCTTCTTCTCTGTATAATCTTGAAGTAGAGCTTTCATGCCAGTCATGTGTCTTGAACATCCACTGTCCAAGTACCAAATTGGTTGACCTTCACTTGGCATGGGGTCCATGGCGCTCACCTGCAATTAGGCAAGTTTTGGTACCTAAATCAGCTTTGGGTCCTTGCCGGTTAGCTTTGTTTGGTACCCACACTTGCTTCACTTTTCTCTGAGTGTAAGCTTGTGCTTTGGGTTCCTCGGCCTTTCTAAATTGTGAATTTTGCTTGGATGCAGCTTCACATGTGCAACAGTGTGTGCACTGAGGGAAGTTTTGAGAGTGGCTCGCTTGAGACCAACCCATGCTCTTTCCAGTTTGCTTATATCCTGAAGCGACTCGCTTCGGATTAGCCGTTGGCTTAGAGACTGACTTAGGGTTTCTAGTCTTAGCAAGCGTCTCGCTTAGTTTCTTTGACGCGGTCAACTTAGGGTTTTGACCCTGACTCGCTTGAGAAACCTTTGGGGTTTGAAGCGACCTCTTGGGTGCTTCAAACACTTCCCCCTCAACGTAAGTACGGTTGGACAATCTCCAATCCGACTCACGTGACACATAGACATTACTTCTCTTCTTCAGAGGAAGATCCTTTGTCTCTAGTGTCTTGGTTTGAGACTTAGAAGCTTCAACATTTTTCCCTTTACCCTTTGATTAGTAAGTTTTAGCATTGTAAGTGCTAAGGACTGTTGAATTAGACTTACCCTTAGATTCTTCCCTTGAAGATATAGACATCTTCATTGGTTTCCTCTTAGGGTTCTCAAACGCTTTGCCCTTGTCTTTGTTAGTGGTTGCTTTGGAGACAGTAAGCACATCCAAAGGAACTGATGGTGTTGTGTTGGAAGCACCAACAAAGACTATAGGCTTGGAGGTTCCGCCCTCATATCCAAGACCTCCCTTTCTACTAAAAGGTAGAAAAGAGCTCTCTAGTGCCTGCGTAGCGTATGAGGCTTTGTTCAAGTTGGCCACTAGATTGGATTGGGTTTCATACCTTCCTTCCAAGCTTTTATGCCTGGCGAAGAGATCCTCGAACTTACTAGTCATAGCCCTTAAATTAATCTTGAGTGTATCAAGTTCTGTGGCTAGCTTTTGATTCTCTCTCTCACTATTAGACATAGCGTGTTTCAACACTTCGTGGTCGTTTAACAATTTGTGGTGCTTGTTAAGCAGCTCACTCCATGTCGAGGAATGAACTTCCTCTTCGTGTTCGTGTGCCAGTGTAATTGAACTAATTGAAGGATAGAAAAATACCTCTCCCGTGTCTTCATCGATGAGCGCCATTAATCAAAGATCCTCTCCCTCACTGGAGTTTGGATCAGTGAATGCATCTGAGTCGCTTGAAACTTCCTCATTTGAAACGTCTGGTGTCTCGCTAGCGACTAGTGCTCTCCGAGGAGCTTCTCTCTTTGCCTTCAATTCTTCTCGCTCCTTTGCACTTAGCTATGGGCAGTCAGACTTGTAGTGGCCCATCTTGTGGCAGTGATAATACTCCACATCCATTATGTCTCTTGGGATCGGCTTTGATGTGTCTTCTCTCTTCCCTTTTCCATCATGAGCATCTGTGCTCTTTCCTTTCTATTGCTTGTAAAACCTCTTGAATTTCCCCACGCGTGAATTCATTTTCTTGAAGTTCTTTGACAAGAACGCGTAGTGCTCTTCCAACTCTTCTCTTGACATTTTGGAAATCGTCTGGTCGCTTGGCACTTCTGTGGCTTTGAAAGCGACTCCCTTGGATGACGTAGGAGCTTCATCTTTGTCGTCAAGACTCATTCAATTAAGATCGAACTCGTGAGCCTTGAGCTCGGAGAACGATCTCCGGTGTGAGCTTCGACAGATCCTTGGTTGCCAAGTATAGCTCCTTCATGGTCTGCCACTTCCGTGTAAGAGCTCGAACGATCTTGAGATTTACTTCTTTGTCCGTGAATTCCTTGCCTAGTGAGATAAGAGTGGCAATGATATTGGTGACTCGTAGCTCGAAGGCGTCGATTGATTCTCCAGACTTCATTGTGAGGCTTTCAAATTCTCTCATCGGCACGGCCAGCTTGTTCTCCTTGATCTTTTCAGTGCCCTGGGAGATTAGGGCTAGGGTTTCCCACATCTCCTTCGATGTGGTGCACTTTCTGATCCTGGGGAGATAAGCGTCCGACACAGTGCTCTGCATTGTGTGGCGTGCGATGCGGTCAAGGTTGGCAATTTTGAAATCATTGGACGAATAGTCGTCCTTTTCCTTTTCTACGTATTCTTGTCTGACATGAGCTGCACGTCCTTCAGTAGCTGGAACGTTCACAGAGATGGCTTTCTTGATTTCGATCGGTCCTTCCTCTATGACTTCCCACATTCTGTCGTGAATGGAGCATAGGAAGCTCTCGACACGAAAGCTCCATGTTTCGTATCCTTCTATAGAAAACTGCGGAAGATTTGATGCACTGTATGTTGACATGATAAACTATTAGTAGTAATGCAGTATGCGTGAGTGAGGGTTTTATGCACTTAGGAAAATGGATCCGGTTCACTGAGACAACGTGAAGTGAGAGGGGACTCGCTTCAGATATGCAAAGCAGTGGCTCGAAAGAACCGCTGCTCTGATACCACTTGTTGGTCCCAGTTTGATAGGGTAAACACACGTGGGGAGGGGGGGGGGGGGGGGGGTGAATACGTGTGTAGAAGTTTTTCAACTTCTTTTCCCTTTAACTCAGAGTGACAAGTAAAGGAGCTTGCTACAATACTTAAGACCTAGCCGAGAGCTAGATCTACAGTGTTAGCTAACTACTTGACCTAAGCAAATGCTTGATCAAGAGTGAGGCTTTTTTCGAATGCGGAATTTGGTGAGCTAGTCTTTCCTAAATAATTAAAAACTGAGTTTAAGTTTGTTTACGATGCTTGTGCAAATGAATAATCAAAACAGTAAACAATTGAAATATTAGGGTTAGAGAGATACGACACAAGGGTTTATAGTGGTTCGGTGATAAAACACCTACTTTGACTTTGTTGCACAAGGCAACTGATTCTCTTCACTCAAGAATCTTGAAGATTACGGTTCTTCAAAAACCTGGTCAAGATTGAGCTTCACTTGCTTGGATCTGATGACGACAGGGAGATTGCGGGTTCTCCTTAAGACCTAGACTGGACTAAGCTTCACTTGCTTCATTTCGAAACTGGAAGATTACAGGTTCTCCACTCAGACCTAGCTTCAATCGAGCTTCACACAATCGAGGACTGTGCTAGCTTGGATCTAGACTCTATGATCGAGACTTCTACTATCGAGGAAAGTAGAGTCTTGGATCGTTACAACCTCTCGTCAAACACAAAACCTAACAGACAGAACTTAGGGTTAGGGTTTTTGGTTTTCCGACGAACACACTAATGAAGAACTCTTTACAGAAAATGGAAAGTAGGCTAGAGTTCTTCTCTAAACATGGATATGGAATGGACTTAGATTTCTAAGTGTGAAGGTTGCGGAGACAAGCTTCGAAGGAACTGAAGCTCGGAGAACAGTTAAAACAAAGACTCGAAGATTGTTGAAAGCTGGGAGTGTTTGTTTGCAGTATGCGCTTAATGCTCAAGTAGTGTTCTACTCTTCTCCGTCTTTTACCTCCACTATTTATAGGCGGAGGGTTGGGCAGGAGCCGTTGCTTGGTCGGTGGCTTTGTCCCTCCTCCTCTCAACATTACTTGCACAGGCCTGCTGCTTTTCAGACGCGCAGATTTGTCACTTTGCCGAAAATGGCTAAGTTCCAATTTTAACAGTAACTGGAGCGATCCAGTACTGTTGCGGCTCCCTTGTTGGCCTGGCAGTCAACTCCGTTGCTCCTTTCTTCAATCGACACGTGGAGATCTTGCAATTAATGCGGCGATCTTCAGTTGGCTGGAGTTTGAACTCTTCGTTTGAATTGGAACGGGAATTGAGCTGTCGCAATCTGTTAGGTAGGGGCTCGCTTCGCTTTAGAATTGTAGCGTCCGCTTCAAATGAGTTGCTTCGGGTCATACTGTAGTGTGTTTCATTGGAAAATAGAATTCCCGAGTATTACTTAAGTGATCTTTGACCCGCTTTGACTTTTTCTGTAGCGCTCGCTTCGCTTCGCTTTAGTAGACTCGCTTCGTTTCTACTGTAGCGCTCGCTTCGCTTCGCTATTCTTCGGCACGCTTCGCTACGGCTCACTAGACTCGCTTCGCTTGAAAAACACACTCAAGCGAGTGGCCTTCGCTTGGAAATCCTGTAGACTAAAACCTAAGCGACTAAAGCAAAATTAAGGAGCCATCCTAACTGTATAGGCTTAGAAAAATTCTAACCTATTCTACATCAATCAGGGTCGCTTGGGAATAGGATACTTAGGGGTTTTGGGATCAAATCAAAACATACATATTTATTTTAAGGCGTCCCATTTGAGTTCCCCCTTAACATGTTATCCTTAATGTTGGTCCCGGGAAAGAGTAATTGGTGTATGGGGGGGGGGGGGGGGGGGGGGGGGGAATACACCAATAACCAACCGTTTTTGACTTTTATAAAATCAGGTCGATCTAAAGGTCGATTGTCAAGGTCGATCTTTATCAGAGACAGGTTGATCTATCAAGCTCGTTTGGGAACAAGCTTGATTTATCAAACTGTGCTTATGCGGAAGTTGGTGGAGGTTGATTTACTCTTTGAAAAATCTTAAGGCTGATAGAACAGTAGCAGGTTGATGTGTGATATGCAGGTTGATGCAAGTTAGTTTGATGATAAAATATAAGGGCGATAAATAAAGAGAGAGAGAGAGAGAGAGAGAGAGAGAGAGACACCGCGATTTAGCGTGGTTCGGAGAAACCCTCCTACGTCCACGTCATGTCGACTCGACCTGAGAATCCCTTTACCTTTGGATTCAACCTCTCTCTTATTTATACTGACTGAGTATCAGTTCTAGATACAATCTAACCTGAAAATATCTAGACACGAGTTTTGGGTCGTGACCCTTACAACCTTCGTACTGAAACGTACAAACAACCTCACGCTTTTACAGAGCTTGACTAACTCTATAATGGCGAAAATAAAAACAAGCTTTCTAACTTCGAACAAGTCGGAGAAGAAGCTGTTGAACAATCGACAAGCAGCAGTGAACGCTTCGTCGTTGTGGTGTTTATCGGAATCGGAAACCTCTCTTCGTCAAGTGTTTGGGAAACTAATCGGATTTTGAACACTTGAATGGATATGAGCTTTGAGAGAGATTTGGGCAGAGATATGGCATTGATAACTTGTGTTTCCCGTGCTTGAATCCGATAATGGCTGAAGTATTTATAGGCAGTTTTGAAAAACTAGCCGTTGGAGTCAGGCTGACGTGGCACTAGCCGTTGGAAGCTGACTCACTTCTCGCCGTTGGGAATATTCGTCCTTGCTGGCACTCGACGTGGCAAGGATCAGGTCGTGACGCTCCATGAAGGCGGAGCATCGACCTTGATTGATAATCCAGCTCTTGAAATCTTCTAAGGCAATGCCAGCTGGAAGCTTGATAGGGGAGGTCGATAGACAGGCAGATGATCCAGCTCGATCCAATTTGAGGCAGGTTGATACATCGACCTTACTCTTACAGGGTGGATCGAACTTGATTCTAAACATTAGAGGGCATCGACCTGCACTAACAGATAGCAGGTCGATCTATCGGCCTTGACCCTAAACAAGTAAAATATGCCTAAGTGTGGTTTCGATAAACATCATCAAAATCAAACTGCAAGGGGTTCCCAACAATTTCCCCCTTTTTGATGATGTCGAAACCAAACACTTTACAAATAATTCCTAAGATATAAAACACTGAAAAATGATATCAGAGCTTGATATTTTTTAATCACGAAGATTGATAAGGAATTATAAGAAAGGCAGGTAATGACATAATTTAAAATTAAAGCAGTAAAGGCAGATGCCTGGACAAAGAGATATTGTCATCAGGACGAAAGATGATTTTGCTTCATTAAGCTCGATAGCAGAATACATGGAGAATTTACAACCAGCTGAGAGCATAAATGAAAAACAAAAAATTACAAAATCATCTATTCTCCATCGCCTGGATCTTGGCACGGGCTGCAATCCTCTCCTCTTGGACCTGCTCCCTCGACTTCGACTGCATGCTGGCATAAATTCCATCCCGGATTCGACGGAAGTCGGGATCGGAATTTGAGATGTTCACGCCCAGTCCGATGGCAGTCTGTGCAATGTATTGGTCGACCCGGGAGTAATCCAAATACCCCGAATCACCAAGATATAAGGGCGTGAAATATTGCTTTGCGGGCGCCCTTATCATCACACCGGCCTCTGCAGCTTTCCTTCGAAGCTCACCAATAAAATCTTGGTAAGGGAATTTAAGCATGTAAGCTGCATAGGCTTGATCGGCATCGGCAGGAAGCGAGGGGTCCTGGATCCAGTAATGCAGGAGGATGAAGCAGCTGTTAAGCTCCCGCAGCAGGTTGTTTTGAGATTCGTCGAGCCATTCAACGACCTGCTGCAGTCCTCCAGCATTCAAAACAAGAGCGGACTGGCTGATCCAGTCCAACTCCCTTTTCCTCCTAGCTTCAGCAGCCTGGCGCTCGGCCTTGAAACGCCTCTGCTCTTCTTGATTTGCGGCCTGCTCCGGCGTAGCACCAGCCAGAATCATGGCAGAAATAAGATCGGCCTCGGCAGCCAATCGAGCTTTGGCGGCGGCAGCCTCGGCAGCACCAAGCTGAGAAATTGGATCGGCATGGGAGGCAACGGCCTTGGAGGCAACGGCCTGGGAGGGCTTCTTTGGAGGAGGCGGAGGAGGAGCCACGAAAGTTGAAGGAGTTTTGGATTTTGGGGCCTTCTTCTTCTTCGCGGCGGCGGAGGCTCTTTCTTCTTCCCCCTTTTCGACATCATCAGTCAGGGCCTTTATTAGGGAAAGAAGAGTCGCATCCTCTTGCTGCAGCTTGATCACAGCATCCTTCAACTCCAGTTGCCCACTGAGAAGGGAGGAGATGGTGCCGTGGATGGCGTTGATCTGCTCATTGGAGGTCGATGCCGAGGTCGAGACAGATGAGGTCAAATTGGTTACACGCTCATCGACCTTGGCCAAGTCCTCCAATACTTCCGCGATCTGGTCACGGGACGCCATGTTCAGCTCATCAAGCTGGCCCGGCAGGAGCTTGTCAGTATATTCCTTCAAAAGCTTCACGGCAAAGTCCGTGACGCGCTCCCTGGCAGCTTCATCGGCCTGGGCTTTGGCATCTTTCACTATATCAGCCCGGGCCTCTGCTACGGCCTGCTTGATTTGCTCTGGGAGGCTGGTGATGATGGACTCAAGCTTGGCAGAAATTTCATCGAGCACAGCCTCCACATCAACTTTGGGAGACGGAGCAGCAGCAACAAGAGGCTGATCATCACCCTCAATCCTGGGTGATGATTGCTCCGGAGTTTGAATCCTTTCAAACTCGTCTCCGGCTTCTGCGGCGGAGTTGTACAGGGCGCGAGAGTGCGCATAGAGGGGGCGAAGGTCGATGCCCAAAATTTTGGCTTCGACCTTCATGCGGCGAAGCACAAGCTGTAGAAAATTTGAGGTCGCATCCCCCACGGTGAAGAATCCGAACTCCGCTTCTAGAGCCAGCTCCTCGACCTTCAGGTCGTTGAGAGTAACGACCTGCAGTAGCGCCTCGAAGACGTAATAGTAACTCGACTTACAATCCAGATAGAACTGGAGGCGAGTGGCGAGGTCGAGAGACTTGGGGAGTTGGGCTATCCCCGGCATCAGGTCGATGACCTTCAGCCTGGCCTCGGCCTTCAATGCAGCGACCTGGGAGTGAGCAGCAGACATCGGCTGCTCAGAGATTGGCTGGATCGGCAACACGACGTCTTCCTCCACAGGCGCATCCCGAATGGGGGAAGACAGAGATTCTTCCGCAGTGAGATCCTGGATCTCAACAGATCCAGCTCGATGGACGAGGGGGGACCTCACTGGCGAGGGAGCAACGACCTGCTGAGAGGATGCAGGGCGTTGCTGCGAGGCGGACGGCTCGGCGGCGGAACGGACTGGAGAGGGAGTCCGTTCGGCAGAGAGAGAGAGCGATGAAGCGGGCGAGGACTCCCTGCGAGGTGCAGATACCTCGAAATCCAGGGGGAGGATCTTGTGAAACGGCCTGGGTGGCTCACCCGAGGCTGACTGCGACCTGCGAGGGGGAGTCCGCTTCACGGGCTGTGCCTTCTTGACAGGGCGTGAGGGAACCAGATCGACATCGGCCTTCCTCTTCTTTTGAACAGGTCGATCCGGAATCCTCCAGCCAACTTTGGATTGCCCGGTTCTGGCGAGATGCTCCCTGACAGAGTCTGGGGAGTTGTAATAGATTTGCGGTGCCACCCCAATCGCCATCTCCAGCTGATGGAGATCTTTTGGAATAAACAGGGGGGGAAAGGCCGGATCATTGGACCATTTCTTATTCTTGAAGTAAGAAATGATAATACAGGTGGCCTTCGACCCAAGGCGCATCGGCCTTTTCTCGTTGTGAAGAGAAACTTTCACAACGGCCTCTCCCTCCGTCTTGCAGACGATCTGTCTGGCCTCCTCCCAGAGCAGCGAGACCATCAATTTTGCCCAACTAATCGGTAGATCGAGAATTACGGCCGTCAAAATCTGAAATTTGAACGGGGTGACCTGGTCGTAATTCCCGACGTGCCCTAGAAAGCACTTTTGGATGAAGTCCATTAGGAGGCGGAATTTGGGGCGCAGCTCGTTCCTTTTGAAGGCCACTGGAACGAACTGCCTCTGCTCAATCAAGACCCGATCTGCAACCTGCTGCAGTTGGTCTTGAGAAATCTCCGAGAGTTGCATCGACCCTCCGTCACCAATACCGAAGGCACCCTTCACCGCATCAAGAATGTTGATGGTGACCATGGATTTCTGGGTTCCGAGGGAGACTGTGTGGGAAGACACGGACTCGCCCTCGTTCCAGTTGTAGAAGAAGGCACATACCATCCTGGGCAGACTCTTCGCCGGCCGGTGGGAGATAATTTGATGGAATGGGAAGCATCTCTCTACCAGGGCGAACATGGAGTCTAGATCGCGAAAACCGTAGTTTTCGCGCACCATGTAGGGCTCGTACTTGATACGAGCGGTCAGATAGACCTCGATTTCCGCCCACTGCATTTCCTTTCGGCCGGAGGTAGAAACCTTTTCTGCCATTGTTGTGTTTTTTTTTTTTTTCTGCAAGTTTTTCGAGAAAGATTAGAAATTAAAGACAATGAAGAACTTGACAGAAATATAAAACATAATCGGTGAAAAGAGTACAAACCACGGAGAGTGATGTGATGCAGATAGTGAGAATGTAGAAAAGCGAAGAACACGACGGCGGTAGTTCAGTTTTTTTGCAGAAAGAAAAATTAGGTTTTATCGAGGAAAATTAAGAAGGCAAGTAAGTATGAGATAAAACTGCATGCCATATATATAGAGATTTCGAACGGTTGTGATCGTTCGAATTTGAAAAGGTGAGAATTTCTCTTTAATTCTCAACCACACGATGTGTGCGCGTGAAATGTGAAACGTTACACATTCGCGCGTGAGTTATTGAGAACTTGCGATAACTTGCACTTTTGCAGAGAGACGGCAGTGAATTAAATGCAGCCTCGGTCAATGTGTCAAAATTTGACACTTGACTGGATGTTTTACAAAAATGGTAATCATTACTCCCTTTTTCCTCATTTTCTGCAAATTATCAGAACCTTAAATAATGAAACACATTGAGAAATAAATAACATTAATAAATGAAGAAATCAATGCGTATTAAAGAAGTTATAAGACAAAAGGGTGATACTGCCCTTTTGATTCTTCCTTCATAAATGCAGTTGCATTCAGGTTGATATCGGCCTGATGATATCGGCCTTGTGACGGAGAACAGCCTGTCGAAATGAACGGCCTGTATTTGTGATATCGGCCTGGCGAGGTGGAACTGCCTGGATTTAAGATGTCGGCCTGGCGAAATAAACGCCCTGGAGACAGACATTGGCCATTGTTCCCCCTCAAATGATGGATCACTTTGGCCAAGTGTTCCCCCTCAATTGAGGAACACAGGTCAATCTATTGAATAGTCGACGGCCTGATGATGGACACGGCCTGTTGACAGGCACGGCCTGTAGATAGGCACGGTCTGTTCAAATAGTAACTCCCTGTTCATGTGGTAACGGCCTGTTGAGAGTTGACGGCCTGTTCCCCCTTGATATCTGCCTGTTTGTAAAGAGACGACCTGCTTGTTGGTCCCGATTGTTGGTCCCACACAAGCTTTTGAAAGATGTGTCAGGCTTATGAGGAGAAAACGGCCTGGAGGCTTACGATCGGCCTGATGACTCAACATTTAATAACCCTAGCTTTCCACATAGCATTTTGAATCTTTCTTCGGCTAGGGGTTTGGTTAGAATATCAGCTCGTTGAATGTCAGTGTGTATCTTCTCAATAACCACGTTCTTCTTTTCCACGTGATCACGAATAAAGTGATGTCGAATATCCACGTGTTTGCATCTTGAATGAAGAACTGGATTCTGGGTAATGGCGATGGCACTCGAGCTATCACAGAATATTGGCACTTCACTGACTTCAACTTCATAATCCTTAAGTTGTTGCTTGATCCACAAAATTTGTGCACAACAACTTCCTGCGGCCATGTACTCGGCCTCTGTGGTGGAGGTGGCAACTGAAGTTTGCTTCTTTGAAAACCAAGAAATCAGCTTGTTTCCGAGAAAATGGCAAGTACCCGATGTAGATTTCCTATCGAGCTTGCACCCTGCATGATCAGAATCTGAATAGCCTGTAAGCTGCAAATTATCATCACAAGGATACCAAAGACCTAGATTTGTGGTTCCTTTGATGTATCGAAGAATTTTCTTTGCTGCTTCCAAGTGAGATTCCTTCGGATTAGCTTGAAATCGAGCACACACTCCAACTGCAAAAGTGATGTCTGGTCGACTAGCAGTTAGATAAAGTAATGAACCAATTATACCCCTGTACTGTGTTATGTTGGCAGGTTTTCCTTGGGGATCCGGGTCGATCTTCCCTCCAGAGAGCATCGGTATTTTGACAGGCTTGCTGTCTTTGACACCAAACTTGTCGACCAGCTCGTGTGCGTACTTTGTTTGGCTAATGAAGATTCCTTCATCGGACTGCTTAACCTGCAACCCTAGAAAGAAATTCATTTCCCCCATCATAGACATTTTATATTTTTCGGTCATGAGGTTACCAAATTTTTCACACAAAATGGGAGATTTAGATCCAAAAATGATATCATCAACATAAATTTGTACTAAAAGGATATGTTCATTCACTTTGATAGTGAATAGCGTCTTGTCGACTGAACCACGCTTGAATCCTGATTCGATGAGGAAGGATGACAGTGTCTCATACCAAGCTCGAGGAGCTTGCTTAAGCCCGTAGACGGCCTTGTGCAGTTTGTAGACTTTGCTTGAATCACCCTCCTCGAATCCAGGAGGCTGTTCCACATAGACTTCCTCTTCGAGAACGCCATTGAGGAACACACTTTTAACGTCCATCTGGTAGACTTTGAATCGTTGATGAGCGGCATAAGCTAGAAACAGCCTTATAGCTTCTAATCTTGCAACGGGGGCAAACGTCTCATCATAGTCGATTCCTTCTTGTTGACAGTAACCCTTTGCTACTAATCTGGCTTTATTTCTGACAACTTCTCCAGATTCATCTCTCTTGTTCTTGTAAACCCATTTGACTCCAATGACACCCTGATGATAAGGACGATCAACTAGAGACCAAACTTCATTTCTTTTGAATTCATTGAGTTCTTCTTGCATGGCTTCATTCCAGTCAGCATCTTGAAGAGCTTCAATGGCATCTTTGGGTTCTATGCGAGAGAGATAGCAACTTAGCAGTGCGCTTTCACCAATCGTTCTTCTTGTTCGCACTCCTTGGTTTGGGTTCCCAACAATGAGTTCTTTTGGATGAGCATCGATCCAACGTCTGCGTCGAGCTCTTTCTTCATTTGAAATGATTGGCTCGGGCTCATTAATGGGTTCGTCAAACTCCGGGTGAGTTGAAGGTTGATCAGTGGATACGCGTTGTTGTTCGGGATGTTGATCAGGCTGCTGTTCGGCCTGGATGTGGAGCTGCTCCATTGTGTTATCGAGCTGCTCGATTTGGGATGTAAGGTCGTGAACAGCATCAGTCTGGGGGACTGAGGGAGGGGGATCAGCTTGGTTAAGTCCGGCTGATGTATTACAGCTCGACGTGTCATTTGCATCACTTCCCCCTTGCTGTGCGACCCTAGGATCAGATTGATCCTCTTCCTCCAAATCATTTGGAGTCCATACTAGCAGGTCGTCAATGGGGGAGTTAGACGGCCTGTTAGCAGCTGGCTGTTCTGTTCCTGTACTTGATTCTCTGTACAGACAAGTAGATTCATCAAACACAACATGAGGTGTTACCTCCACAACTAGGGTTTTCTTATTAAAGACTCTATAAGCTTTGCTAACCTCTGAGTATCCTAAAAATACTCCTGGATCGGCCTTGCTATCAAAAGTCTTCAATTGAGCTTTCCCATTGTTATGAATGTAACACAAACACCCAAAAGCTTTAAAATACTTTAACCTGGGGAGCTTGTTGTTCCACAGCTCGTATGGAGTCTTTCCATGTCGGGTCGTGATGATCGACCTGTTTTGGGTGTAGCAGGCTGTATTAACGGCCTCTGCCCAAAACTTCTTTGGAAGATTGGTTTCATCCAACATGGTACGAGCTGCTTCCTTCAGTGATCTGTTACGACGTTCCACCACGCCGTTTTGTTGAGGTGTGCGTGCAGCTGAAGTTTGATGATGAATCCCACTCTTTGTGCAATATTCTTCGATCATTGCATTGATAAATTCAGTGCCTCGATCTGATCGAATGGAGATGATGGATTTCTCCTTTTGATTGCACAGCTTGCTCAGCAACGCAGGTAGCTTCTCCAATGTCTCCTTCTTTTTGTACATGAAAATAACCCACGTAAATCTAGAATAATCATCTATAATAACGAGAGCATATTTTCTACCGTTTATACTCAAGGGAGTGACTGGACCGAAGAGGTCGAGATGGAGAAGCTCAAGAATTCGATTTGATGATTGTGCCGTCAAGCTTGGTAAGGATAATCTTGTTTGCTTTCCGGCTTGACAGGCTCTGCAGATGTGATCACGATCGAAGACTTGGTCTGGCAGGTCGTTCACCAGCTTGTTGCGTGCGAGCTTGTTGATGGCCTTGAAGTTTAAGTGACTCAACCTCTTGTGCCATAGCCAGCTTGTCTCGGAATCAGCCTTTGTGACCAGGCAGGTCTCTATCCAATCTGTCCATTGAACAATATAGAGTCTATCCCGCAAAACTCCGGTAAGAAGTGTTTCTCCTTCCTCATTTTTCACGAGACATTTGTTAGCGGTGAATTCTACTCGTTTACCACTCGAGCAGAATTGAGACACAGAGAATAGGTTATGATTAAGACCTTCAACATAAGAAACGTTAGAAATAGTTGTTTTACCAACTTTTAGATCGCCCTGGCCTCTCGTAAATCCCTTAGAATTTCCTCCAAAGGTTACAAGTGGCCCGTCTCGTTCTTGGTAATTTGAAAGTGGCGTTTTGTCACACGTCATGTGCTTCGAGCATCCACTATCAATGATCCATACAGCTCCATGAGCTGCTTGGCTCCTTCTTTGAGCCTTCCCAACCTGCAATTAGTTAAACTTAGCAACCCATTTGAGATTGGGTGCTACATCGGTTGCGGGAACGGCCTTTGGAACCCATATTTGCTTCACCGGTCTGCTTCTATCCGAGGCTGAGGACGAGGCAGTAGCGGTCTTGGGCTTGGGAGCCTTGGTTTTCTTCGAGCGAGGGCGACGAGGCTGATAATTGTGTTCTTCATAATACCCAGGTTGATACTGCCAGTCTGGAAAATTTGACTGTTGAGGATAGTGGCAGTAGCACCCTTGATAATCCGGGTAGAAGAACTGAGGATGATACGGCCTTTGATAGTGCTGGCCTTGGTATCGCCCTTGATGAACAACCTGATTTTGATGATAAGGGGCAGGTCGACGTTGCTGGACAGGTCGATTCTCTTTCTTTTGAGAAACAGGCTGTTCCTTCTTTTGTTGCTTTATGAGGATGGCCTGGGGCTGTCGAGCTGGATTCTTCAGCTTGACCATCTTATCAGGGAGAGCTTGATTAGCTTTCCGAACATTCTTCGATTTAGGCTGCGCTTTCACGAACGTGATCTCGCAGTCTTTGTTCTTGCTTTTCTTGGATTCTCCGTTAAATCCAATCCCAGAGTGATCGCGCGGATTGCGTT
The DNA here is from genome assembly GCA_029379335.1 of Thymus mandschuricus. Taxonomy (NCBI): domain Eukaryota; kingdom Viridiplantae; phylum Streptophyta; class Magnoliopsida; order Lamiales; family Lamiaceae; genus Thymus; species Thymus mandschuricus. The sequence continues at coordinate 11,492,436 of CM057071.1, forward strand.
GCATGGATTGGACCTCTTCCAGCTTCTTTCCACTTTTCTTCAACTGACTCAATGTGAGTTGAAGTTTTTCTTCCTTTTTCACGAGAAGTTCGTGTCGAATTACCAAGTCAGCCAATTTTGAAGTAAGGCTGTGTATTTCGGCATCTTTGGTCTTGAGGGTCTCGTCCTTCTCGAGCACCCTGGTATCGAACTCCTTAACCCGTAAAGTCAATTCATCAACCTTTGACTTTAGGGTTTCGATCTCCCTTTCCTTTTCTTCATCGTAGGGAGAGAATCTTTCTTCTAATGCTAGCTTGTATTTTTCATTTTTATCCAATAGCTCAGCATTGTCTTCAACGACCTCCTTGAGTGTATCCACGAGATCGGCATAGTCATCCAGCTGCTTCTTGATTTCTTCCCAAGACACAGCCTCGGATAGGTCTTCATCACCTTCTTCTGCACAATCATCGTCAGAGAAAGAAAGTGATATGGGTTGAAGATCTACCTTTGAAGATCCCTCGTTTTGTTGGTGCTCTCCAACGAAACATTCTTCATCATCACTTTCGTTGAAAGCGATGTAACCTTCGTCATCACTTGACGAGCTATCCGAGAGGTGAGCTTCCTTTGTTTCTTCGGCGATCATTGCAGCTCGTTGGTCTTTGAGCTTCTTATCGCGCTTTGCACGGAGCTCGTCTCTCTCGGCCTTGGTAAGATCCGGACAGTCGGTCTTGTAGTGACCTGGCCTGCCACAATTGAAACAACCACCCTCGGGTGTGTTAGAAGAATTGAAGGTTGAGGGTTTACCTTCTCCCTTTTTGTCAGGGCGGTCGTGGTTGCGGTTTGAGAAGTTTCGCTTGTTGTCACGCTAGAACTTTTTGTATTTGACAACCTTCCCTAGGAGCTTCTCATTTCTCCTAGCAGCTAGAGCATAGTCGAGAGTCATTTTCTCGAACTTCTTGACGATGGACTCGTCAATCGGACTTGGGGCAGCAGCTGAGGCTGAGTCGGCCTTGAAAGCTACCTCCTTGTTCTTTTCATCAGCCTTCTTCCTGGTGGAAGGCTGGGTTGATCAATGGATGCGGATCATCTCATACTCATTTCCGACAAGAATGTCGAAAAGGTCTTCAGTGGTGAGGGAGTTGAAATCCGATCGGGCTGGATGCATGGCGGCGTATACGTGCCAATTTGCAGGAAGGGCACGTATCACTTTGAGATTCTTCTCGCGCTGAGTGTATTTGTATGGGTTGATTGCAGCGACTTCGAGAATGATCTCGGTGAAGCGAATTTTCATTGCTTCAATGGTTTCACCCGAAATCATTTTGAAGTCATCGAACTTGCTGCACGCCATAGACAGCTTGTTCTCCTTCATTTCCTCTGAGCCAAGGCTGATGGACCGGAGGGTGTCCCACATTTCTTTGGCCGTTTCAAGATTTCGGATCTTGGCCAGGTAGACGCCCTTCACGGTGCTGGAGATGAGTCCCTTTGCGTAATCATCGAGACCGGCCTCTTTCCTTTCCTCGGTTGAGTAGTCGCGAGGGTTTTTGAGGACTTTCTCGTATGTGGCCTCCCCGGGGGATGTTCCATCCACAATAATCTCGATAATATCCCACATGAGGACGTGATGTGCCTTGAGACACATCTTGATTCGAAAACTCCAGTCTTCGTAGCCTTGAATGGAGAAGTCTTCACATACCCTGAGAAGAGAAGCCTCCATTGCAATAATATGATATGAAATGAATGAAAAGATTTTTCTAAGGATCGGTTCAAAATGACCAAAAGTTTGATAAAGAACTTTTAGTATGCAAAGCAGCGGTCAAAAGAACCACTGCTCTGACACCACTTGTTGGTCCCGGGAAAGAGTAATTGGTGTATGGGGAGGGGGGGGGGGGGGGGGGAATACACAAATAACCAACCGTTTTTGACTTTTATAAAATCAGGTCGATCTAAAGGTCGATTGTCAAGGTCGATCTTTATCAGAGACAGGTTGATCTATCAAGCTCGTTTGGGAACAAGCTTGATTTATCAAACTGTGCTTATGCGGAAGTTGGTGGAGGTTGATTTACTCTTTGAAAAATCTTAAGGCTGATAGAACAGTAGCAGGTTGATGCGTGATATGCAGGTTGATGCAAGTTAGTTTGATGATAAAATATAAGGGCGATAAATAAAGAGAGAGAGAGAGAGAGAGAGAGAGAGAGAGAGAGAGAGAGACACCGCGATTTAGCGTGGTTCGGAGAAACCCTCCTACGTCCACGTCAGGTCGACTCGACCTGAGAATCCCTTTACCTTTGGATTCAACCTCTCTCTTATTTATACTGACTGAGTATCAGTTCTAGATACAATCTAACCTGAAAATATCTAGACACGAGTTTTGGGTCGTGACCCTTACAACCTTCGTACTGAAACGTACAAACAACCTCACGCTTTTACAGAGCTTGACTAACTCTATAATGGCGAAAATAAAAACAAGCTTTCTAACTTCGAACAAGTCGGAGAAGAAGCTGTTGAACAATCGACAAGCAGCAGTGAACGCTTCGTCGTTGTGGTGTTTATCGGAATCGGAAACCTCTCTTCGTCAAGTGTTTGGGAAACTAATCGGATTTTGAACACTTGAATGGATATGAGCTTTGAGAGAGATTTGGGCAGAGATATGGCGTTGATAACTTGTGTTTCCCGTGCTTGAATCCGATAATGGCTGAAGTATTTATAGGCAGTTTTGAAAAACTAGCCGTTGGAGTCAGGCTGACGTGGCACTAGCCGTTGGAAGCTGACTCACTTCTAGCCGTTGGGAATATTCGTCCTTGTTGGCACTCGACGTGGCAAGGATCAGGTCGTGACGCTCCATGAAGGCGGAGCATCGACCTTGATTGATAATCCAGCTCTTGAAATCTTCTAAGGCAATGCCAGCTGGAAGCTTGATAGGGGAGGTCGATAGACAGGCAGATGATCCAGCTCGATCCAATTTGAGGCAGGTTGATACATCGACCTTACTCTTACAGGGTGGATCGAACTTGATTCTAAACATTAGAGGGCATCGACCTGCACTAACAGATAGCAGGTCGATCTATCGGCCTTGACCCTAAACAAGTAAAATATGCCTAAGTGTGGTTTCGATAAACATCATCAAAATCAAACTGCAAGGGGTTCCCAACACTTAACAATTCCCAACATCGTTTCATCGGACCTTATGAGGTTCTAAAGAGGATGGGTCCCGTAGCGTACAGGTTAGCATTACCTCCAAATTTAGGAGGTGTTCACAACGTATTCCATGTGTCTCAACTGAGAAAGTACGTGTTCGATCCCAAACACTTGCAATGACAAGAGGAAACAATTATAGAGCCCGATTTGAGCTACGAGACAAAACCTGAAGCCATAGTAGATCGAAAGATCCAACAGCTTAGGAATAAGCAAATCCCTCTAGTGAAAGTACTGTGGAAACACCACGGGCAGGAGGAAGCCACGTGGGAGTTGGAGGATAAAATGAAAGAGAAATACCCCGGTTTGTTTTTAGAAGGTAAGTAAATTTCGGGACGAAATTTTTCGTAAGGGGTGTAGGATGTAATGGCCGCAGTTTTTCTTAGTGAGTAATAAAAACTTCGGCATTATTTTTAGTATTAAGAGAGTTATTACTATTATTAGTATAACAAAATGTTAAGTGCTTCTAGTAGTAGTGCTATAATTGGTAATATTAGTATTGCCCGAAACGAAGGTCGAATTAATTAAGAAAGGCCTGATAAGACAAATCGATTAATTTTGATTGTTTAAGGGCCGAGACCCACTTAATGATCGAGGCCCACTTCACGATTTATTAAATGAATTGTTTCGGCCCAAAGAAGAGAAGCCCACATCCGATCGATTTGTTCAACAAACATAAAAAGCCCAAGAACCAATATTATTATTCCATAATAATATTTTCCATGTAGATAAATAAAATTACATTTTATTACAACAATATAAAAAAAAAAAATAAAAAAAAAAAAAAGAAGAAAAGAAAAGAAAGAATGAAACTCGGCAGCAGCTCTCCAGGCGTCTCTCTCTTTCCCAAGGTTAGGCTCAGATTAGTATCCCTAATCACAAAATTAAGAGGCTAAACACCCCATAAGTGAGATTAGGGAGGGTGATTAACCCATCATCATTGCCTTTTTGCATGGGGAATCACCAAAATCAGCTTGTGACGCTAAGAACCCCCTCTTTGCCTCCCTTTTCTTCCAAAATCTGCCAACACTCCATCCCCATATCCCTTGAGAAGGAACACCACCAATCCACACCTCTCTCTCTCCCTCCAAGACATGATTGAAGCCCAAGAACCTACACAAAAACATCTCAAGTTAACTCCCTTCACAGAAACTTCATTCAAACACTCACAAGAATAGAGAGCAAGAGAGGAACGAGTTGAAGAAGAAGAGCAACAGATTTCCAGCTCTTCCAAGCACCAAAACCTTCGGTAAGATCCCATCTCCCTTCCCCTTTCAAGCCCCACACTTGCATGAGTTAACAAAGAGCTCTCACCCCACTTTTAGGAGCAAGAACAATAGGGAGAAGAGAGGGAACCGAAGCCATTCAAGGAGGAAAGCCCCCTATATCACAAACAAGACACACTTCAAGGTACTCCCCACAAGTAGAACCCCATTTTTCATATTAGAAAGATGAACAACATTTGAAACACATAGGGGATTAAACCCACATTTTTAGGTTGCTAGTAATCGGCTCAAAGGAGGAGAAGGCAGCAACAAGGAAAGGACAAAGAAGGCAGCCCCTATTCAAGCCCAAAAGCTCCATTTCCAAACCCTTTTGAAACAAGTAAGTACCCCCACATTTCTCTAAGGACTAGAACATAATCAAGCATGATTTCACCTTAAGAATGGCCCCAAAAACTCAGTTAGAAGCTGCCTAAACAAGAAAACCCCAAAAACATGTTCACATAGTTCAAAATCCCATCAAAACCAAGCATGCAAGCAAAGATGATGACTTAGAGTGAATAATGAACCATAGGCTGCCAACAATCAGAATTTTGCCTTCATTCAAGCTTAATAACCATGATCTAGCATGGTTCAATCACAAGGCATGATAAATCCCCACAAAGAGCCCCTAACCTAATCATAAACCAACTCCAACATGTTCATAATCTGGAAACCTTCATCAACAATAGCCAACAACATAATCAAATCACAAACTGCCCCTAAATCAACCTAAGCACCGAGAATTGATCATAGCAAGTAAAACCGAGAGAGAGAGCTTATCATTGGTCCAAGCAACTGCAGCAGGAGGCTGCCGGAATCGGAAGCAAGGCCAGAGAAGCCGGCAAAAACAGAGGAGGGCCACAACGGCGTCGAAGGCCGCCGGCAGGAACCACCACTGCCCGCAATAGAGGGAGCAGACAACGGCGAGACATCGCCGACCACCACCGAAATGGTAGCGAATGGCGACAGTAGCAACGGCGACGGATGGCGATTAAACCGAGAGGAAGCTGTCCCCTAAACCATCGGGTTAGGGTTCCGATTTAGGCTCGAACAGCTGGACGGGAACCGTCGTGGAAGTTGCCCTGGCAACGGAAATGAACCACGAAGCTCGAGCCGCCGGAGGCGGAAGCAATCGAGAACGGCGGCGACTGATTGGTGTTTATTTGTTAGGTTTTTCGTTGCGTTTTCGTGTTAGTTTTCATTATGTTTTTGTGTCTTTTAGTGTGTCTTTTGGCTATGATTGTTTGTTTGGTGTTTTGAGTATCGTAGGAGCAAAAGGTGAGAAATTGGAAGAAAACGGGACGAAAAGTGCACGAAGAGAAGGAAAAGTCGTGAGAAGCAGTTCCTCATCTGGACGACCGTCCAGATTTCCTTCACAATCTGGACGATCGTCCAAACACGTGCGAAGCAGTTATCCAGTTCCTAATCTGGACGACCGGCCAGATTTACTCCACAATCTGGACGATCGTCCAAAAGTCGGCGACCAGCTGTTCTTTCCTTATTTATCTAGGTTTTTACCTAGTATATATATATCATCCCTTGTACACGAATGATGATCATCTTTTATCATTGTTTAGCTTTAGTTTTCAGATTCAAATACTTTAGTTTAGCTTTCTATTGTTCGGATCCGGATTCGTTCTTCGTTTATTGCAATTTAATTCAAGACGCTTATTTAATTCAAGTTCTTCGTTCTTCGTCTCAATTTTCGTAAGTTCTTTTATTGCTTTCGTTTACTCGTTTTAATTGCTTGCTTTCGTTTTAGATTCGTTTTCTTAATTGCTCCGTTTAAATTCCTTAGTTTAATTTCGTTCTTTCGATTTCAAGTTTAAAGTTTAGATTCGTTTTCTTGCTTTCAATTCTCTTTCGTTTTTCAAAGTTTTCAAGTTAGATTTATTTGCCTTTAATTTCCAGATTTCAATTCATCATGTCTAGATTTATTTATGCTTCTTTCTTTGCTTTCGTTTCCTTCGTTGCTTTCTTTATTGCTTTCTTTTCGATTCTTGCCTAGGTAGATTTATTGCTTTCTTCTAGTTTAATTCTTAGATTTATTTCTTGAGTTCTAGATTAGTTATTTAATTGCTTTTATTTACTTGCTTTGATTTATTTTATTTGTCTAGGATTTAAAACAAAAACCCCAAAATATTATTTACTTGCTTTCTTAGATTAGATTTTTACTACATAATTAATTGCCCTGTTAAGTTTTCCTTGAGATTCGATACTTAGGTTTTACTTGCTAGTGCTACGATAGATTTCGTCTATTGCGAACACTTTTTAGTGAAACAAATTTTGGCGCCGTTGCCGGGGAAAACTTTAGGCGATTTATTGTGTAGTATTTTTATTTGTTTTATTTTTATTTGTGTTTCTTCGATTTTCTTGTCTCTCCCACTCGGTGCGTTTAACCCGTTTGTTGAGTGTTGTTTATGCATGGTCGCCGAAGTCTTCAAAGGAATTTAGCGCCCTACGTCGACAACATCCATCAAAGGAAAGCGATTTTAGCCGCGAAGGAGAAGGAGGAGATCTATTCTCAAGACTTTGGTTTAGTCTTGTTGTTTGCAGAGCCCGAAGCCATGGCAGCTAGAGTCATGGGCGATTTTGCTCGCCCCACATTCACGGCCACCACTTCGGCGATTGTCCTGACGGAAGCGGTCAGGAATCATGAGCTTAAACCTCACCACATGGCGTTGCTTCCATCCTACCACGGGCTGGCCAACGAGGATGCGTTGACGTTCATCCGAGAGTTTTGCACGGTGGTGCAAACTTTCCCACTCGCGGGACTCACGGAGGACACCCTGAAGATGAAGTGCTTCCCGTACACCCTCAAGGATCGAGCAAAGTCGTGGTATTTGGCGCTCCCGGCCAATTCTCTTGCCACATGGAATGCGGTGTGCGAAAAGTTCATGCTCAAGTACTACCCGAACCGCAAGACTCAAGAGGTGCGGTCAAAGATTATGAATTTCTCCCAAGACAACGATGAGCCGTTTCACGAAGCATGGGAGAGGTTCCAAGAGCTGCTCCAACAATGCCCTCATCATCAAATGGCACCGGAGTTGCTTTGGCAATATTTCTACGACGCCCTCAACCAAACTTGCCAATTCATGGTGGATAGTTCGGCCGGAGGCAACATAGCGGTCAAGACGGCTGAAGAGTTGAAGGATATATTCGAGACGCTTGCTGCGAGTTCTCAACAAAAATCAGCTAGACCGAGGAAAGTGGAGGCGAGTGCAATTTCGATGAGCCCCGACTTGAAGAAGCAAATTGCCGACATGTATAGGGATCTCGAGAATTTGAAGGTTAAGCAAAGTGCACCGGCCCCGAAGGAGGAAGAGAGGAAGCCCGATCAATGCGAGATTTGTGGAGAGCTTGGACACATCAAGGAGGTGTGCCACAACATGGGGGAGTTTCAATACGAAGGAGGAGCCGAGGTCTACGCCGCTCAAGGATACCCACCTCAAGTACCACCTCAAGGATACCAAGGGGGATATAATGGACGCTACCAAAATCCGAGGCCGACACAAGGGCAAGGTAACCCCCCTACCTATCCAAATAGGCGTCCTCCACCATATAATAACCCCTATCCTCCTCCACCAAATCCCTACTACCCTCAACCTCCACCATATTATCCACCCCCTCAATACCCTCCAAATCCATATTATCCACCACCTCCATATTACCCTCCTCAATCTAATCCTACACCACCACCACCATATCCGAACTCTCGTCCTCAAGGACCTCCACAAAAGCCTCCCGCCGATGAGGATCGTTTCCATGCACTTGATGCAAACATAAAGCGGCTCGAGACGGCCATTGGCCAAATTTCGGGATCTATGCACTTGATGCAACAACCGGGGCGGATTCCGAGCCAAGGGATCCAACCACAACAAGCTAACGAGGTGCAATATCCCCCATATGTTCCTCCTTTTCCACCGCATCAAGCCCAAGCCGTCTCGGTGTTGCGGAGCGGGAGGCACGTGGACAATGGAGTGTCAATGCCACCTCAAGGACGCATGGGAGATAGATGGGGCCCGAGCCCCCGTTGGAATGGGCCGAAGACGCCGGCAGCACCTCCACATCAACACGCCCGTCCAGCACCCAATCTGGACGGTCGGCCAGATGCTGGACGAGCGGCCAAAACGCAGGCGCCAGAGCCCCGTCCAGTACCTGATCTGGACGGTCGTCCAGATTCTGGACGCTCGTCCAGATTACCCACACTACAAGAAAACAGGGCTTTTGCGACATACAAATGTGTCGCAAATGACCCTTTTTAGAGTCGCAAATGCTGATTTGCGACATTTTCTGCGTCACTGTTAGTTATGTCGTGAAAGGGGTATGTAGCAAAATTACGACATTTTTTATTCGTTTGTGTCGCAACACAAATGACACTTTATGCAACACTAAAATAATGTCGTATAAACTTTACGACTCATTATGCGTCATTATATTTAAGTGATGCATGATGATTTGCGACACATTACGTGACATTAGTTGATATGACGCGTCCTGATTTTCGACATTTTTTGCATCACAATTTTATGACGCAAAAATATAATTTGCAACACTATTTGCATCGCAATGTAATGTCGCAAAATATATTTTGCAACACTTTTTGCATCACTATTTAATGTCGCAAAAGTATGATGTGCGACATTTTCTGCATCACTATTTAACGTCACAAAATATATTTTGCAACATACTTTAACGTCGGTTATGAGTATGACACAAAAAGATTGTGTAGCAATTGTACGACATTTTTTCTATTATCGATGCAATATATGTGACACTTTTAGCATCACAAAATTAATTGATGTAGTAATTCACATTTTTCATTCCATATACATTAAATTTATCATATCATATAACAATAAATAAATAATAAAGTAACAAATACAGAGTATGTTATAATTTTGATATTCATTCAAAATATAAAAGAATATGGTTTCCAAATGCGAATAGAAAATAATCAAAATATAAAGTTCAAAGTTAGTCATTCAAATTTAATACCCAAAGCTAGATCAAAATCGAAATAACTTATTGTGCTAAATTTGAAATGCAGTATTTGTGAGCTAGAATGTGATATTCATTAATGCTTTATCTTCTTCTTCTTGCTCCTTGCAAAACCTTGTTCCTACAGAATAAAACATAATATATTATAATTTACATTCATAATGCGTAAAAGTTGAAAAAATATTAGTATTGATATTAAGGCACAAGAAGTCATAGTTGTTGCCTCAATAAGAGTTGCAAAGAAAAAGGGAATAAAATAAACTGGAACTTTTACTAAGAACCAAAAGTTATGTTTGTGAAGTAATAGGACTATAGGAGAACTTTAAATACAGCACTACACCAAAACGAAGAACTAAAAAATTTTACACCTGCGTCTCATTTGACTTATGTACAAGAGATAAAATGATTCATATAATACCTCTATTAAAGATCCTCTAATGTAAAATTATAAATGAAAGGCTTCATCTTAAAATAGTAGAGTCGACTATATTAAAGGTAACTGAAACCATATAAGTCAATTAACTAAGGTAAATCCATGGTGTAGAATCTCTATACATCACTATTACTAGAGTTCTTATTTAAAGTACTTTTTTACGGTCTATGTAATCTAGTAAGTGTTCGTCGAACTCACAATATAATTTAAACAAAAGTCAAGGACTTAATATGATACATCAATGAAATAAGGATTATCTAGACCAACACCTCAAGCTATAAATTTAACTTAAAATACCTTATGACGAGATCTTGCTCCCTGTGTCAACAACTTAAAATACCTCTTTATCATATACTCTAATGCTTAATTAAATACATGAACAAGATTATCATACCGTACACCTCAAAATCCCTTTATTTTTTACAGAATTTTAAGTTAAACAAACATAAGAATCGTAGCAGCAAGGTTGAGCTAAAGTTCCCGCAGGCAGATTGTACAGTCTAAATTTGGAGGCTCATAACTCTCTCATGTGATGTCGGATTAGAAATCCAAAGATACCGTTGGAAAGCTAACGAAAAGAGGTTTCTAACGGTACCTATTATGCTACATTTTGTCTCAGAGTAACACCCAGATCAGGAGCTAAAGAGGTTGTCCTGCTGCTGTAAAAACAGATGCTCAAGAAACAAAATCAGTTCACTACCCTACGACCATAGCCCCATCAATTCAAATTTTAAACAAATCCCGTATAAACACACACAAGTTAATCACGAAACAACTAAATTCAAGATGGTTTCAACTCTAAAGTTGAGGAATTCCTAAATCCACAGTTATTAATTCACATAAATAGTGTTGAGGTTAGACAATTCATTCTACAATTTATAACTTTGACAGCAACTTATGACATTGATTTCGGCCTATCCGATCATCGGATTTCGAGAATACAATGACGTATGGACCTCCTATGACTTATACTACATATCCCCTAAATAAATCATATGATTCAACAATGAATTGGTGCCAAAGTTTTGACTCAAACTCGCGCTAAAACAGCAGCGAGCAGACCCGCCACTCTGACTTCGACAGCCTATAACTTTTTCGTTTGAACTCCAAATGAAAATCCAAAAATAGATTTGGAAAGCCAACGAACAGAGGTTTCCAATGGTACCTAATTTGTTATGTTTTGACTGGAGAAAACGCCCAGAATTGTGCCTGAAAGTCACAACTTTGCACAGAATATTTCTGGTACAGCAACACATGAACACACTACTAAACTGATTTTCCACAAAATTTCAACAGTTGATCCCAACGAAAAATCGTCCTAAATATCTAATTAATCAACCCCCATAGCTTTCTTTACCAAGAATTCGTGAATCTAAAAACCCACGCACACACAACGCACACAACCAAAAAGAAATAAGTAAATTAAACCGTGACCTAACAATAAACACTCAAAATCGAAATATTCAATAATTTCCCAACAAGATGAGAAAACTCTACCTTAATTTTCGAAGAGCTTGCGAAGAGGGAGAGGGGAAGATAGCAGAAGAGAGAGCTTAGAGAAAGAGCGAGAAGCGAGAGGCGAGAGGCGAGACCGCGAGAGTGCAGGCCTCATCAGACGCGGTAATTGAAATTATGCCCTACTCTTTTTATTTTGTTTTATTTTATTTTTCCTTTTTTTTTCTAATTCCCTTCTTATTCTTATTGTTTAATTCAATCCTGTAAAGATGGATAATATCAAATTTATATATTTTAATATAATTATATTTTGATACAACCATATAATTAACATATACTTGAATACTAATTATATTATTAGATAGTATAATATGTGTTATAATTGCAATACATTTTATAATGTACTAATTATTATTATTATTATTCACTTTGTTTTGATTAATAAATTAAAACTTTTAAATAAAAAGGAAATAATAGATAACAATTTATATATTTTTATTCCATTAATTCGGATTTTGGTGTTTATAAGTAAATAATAACATCTAAATTAACCTTAAAAATAAAATGATAAAAGCAAATATAATATTTGAAACTTGAAAAGTACGAAAGTTAATTCATTATGGTGACAAGTTAATATAATTTTGTAGTCGCTCAACACTATTATAACTTTAATATAATTTAACTGCGACAAGTTAATAATACGAAGTAAATTTTGTCATAATTTTGCAATACCTACTATTAGCAATATATAATTAGATATGATATTTTACTAAGGTGTCACAATTAACTTGTCGCAATTCAAACTATAAGAACAATTATGTTATCACAATATTTGGATGACATACAAATCACAATTGATGTAAGTATATGATAGTACTCCTATAACATTCAAAATGTAGTATGAAGGAGTCCTTAATAAATTGTATTTCAGAAGACATAAAAAAAAGTGTCATGTGTGGGTAATAAAATCGTGATATAATATTTTAATAATTTATATTTGATGCAAATATACGATATAAAATGCAACATTATTCTGAATTTGAAGTAATATTATGATATGTAAATAATGTGTCGTAAATAAATTGATGTAAATCGAGACGCAAAACTAAGTGACGTACTGCTGTCGCAAAATAGCGACACAATATTTTAATGACGCATATATACGACACAAAGTGTAACACTGTTCTAAATGTGAAGTAAAATTATGACATTCAACCAATGTGTCGTAACTAAATTGTTGTAAATACGAGACACAAAACTAAGTGACGCATTGTTATCGCAAAATAGCGACACAATATGTTAGTGACGTCTATGTACGACACAAAATGCAACATAATTCTAAATGTGAAGTAAAATTATGACATTCAATTAATGTGTCGCAAATAAGTTGTTGAAAATACAAAACACAAAACTAAGTGACGCATTGTTGTCGCAAAATAGCGACACAATATTTTAATGACGCACATATACGACACAAATTGCAACACAGTTCTAAATGTGAAGTAAAATTATGACATTCAATTAATATGTCGCAAATAAATTGTTGTAAATATGAGACATAAAACTAAGTGTAGCATTGTTGTCGCAAAATAGTAACACAATATTTTTATGACGCACATTCGAAGCATATATACGACACTAATAGTTTAAGTGTCACAATTTTATGACAATTATCGGTAATGTCGCATGCACATATGTCGCAAAAGCCCTGTTTTCTTGTAGTGCCAACTCGCCCAAGAACCCAGCAGCTAATCTGGACGATCGGCCAAGTCACCCCGACTCTTCTGGCCGATCGTCCAAGTCAGGTGAGCAGCATACGGAGTCCGACGAGCCCGAGAAGGAAGCCCCACCTCTACACAAGACTTCCAATCCCTATGTTCCTCCCATTCCTTATCCAAGTCGTGTGAAGAACAAGAAGCGTGATCAACAATTCGCCAATCTTTACAAGCTTCTTTCAAAGGTGGACGTGAACTTGCCTCTCCTTGATGTTATTCGCAACGTGCCACCGTTCGTGAGGTTCGTGAAGGAGTTGACATCGAGGAAGAAGCCGTTCGATGAGATGGAGACAATTGCGGTATCGGAGGTGGCAACATCAATTATGCAACACCCTCTTCCACCTAAGCAACGAGATCCGGGTTCTTTCGTTATCACTATCTCTTTAGGTAATGGTAAGGAAGCATGTGGTATGCTAGATTTAGGTGCCGGTATTAATCTTATGCCTTATTCTATCTTCAAGCAATTAGAGTTAGGAGAACTTAAACCCACTCGCATGAGCCTTCAATTGGCGGATAGGTCTATTAGGTACCCTAGAGGTATTATTGAGGATATTCTTGTTCGCGTAGGGGGTTTGATTGTTCCCGTTGATTTTGTGGTTTTAGAGATAGGTGAGGTACAAGAAAATGGTATTGAGCACACACTTTTGCTAGGTCGTCCTTTCATGGCTACTACTAATACTTTGATTGATGTGAAGAGTGGTGTGATTAAGATGTCCGTTTTAGGAGAGGATGTCTCGTTTTCTGTGCATAAGAGTCGGCCTATGTCATCGGTCAATTTAATTGATAATTGTTCTTTCATCGATAAGGTTGATGCCTTGGCCGAGTGTTCTTCTGTGCAGGATTTTGACACCGAGGAGGTGTGTTGGGGATCCGGAGATCAAATGGAGTGGGAGCGAATGGAGAGAGACATTGGGATCAAGCTACCGTTTCCACCTCAAGATCCCGAGCCCGGCTCGAAGATTCCGGAGCCGTTGGAGTTGAAAGAGCTACCATCGCATTTGATCTCCGGATCCCCAACACACCTCCTCGGTGTCAAAATCCTGCACAAAAGAACACTCGGCCAAGGCATCAACCTTATCGATGAAAGAACAATTATCAATTAAATTGACCGATGACATAGGCCGACTAACTAAAGAAATTAAACGAGGTTGATGATTGTTCTTTCATCGATAAGGTTGATGCCTTGGCCGAGTGTTCTTTTGTGCAGGATTTTGACACCGAGGAGGTGTGTTGGGGATCCGGAGATCAAATGGAGTGGGAGCGAATGGAGAGAGACATCGGGAACGCACCTTCGAATCACCTCGTCCTTCCCAAGCTTGAACAAGTGAGGATCCTCCCAATAGTATTGCCTACACAAACGAAGAAACCTTTTCTCTTCTTGAGCGTTAAGGACGGGTTTAGTGTCCTTATCGGCCAAGTAATTAGCAATATCGGCAAACCAAGGGGTAGCACTCACTTCATTAACATTCTCAAAGGGAAAGGAATCACAAATATCATCAAGAGAAGCATAAGGGGGAGGTGAATCGAGACGAGAGAGATGGTCGGCCACAAGATTATCACTACCTTTCCTATCACGAATTTCAATGTCAAATTCTTGCAATAATAAGACCCATCTAATCAACCTAGGTTTTGCTTGGGCTTTAGTCAAAAGATGTTTAAGAGCACCATGATCACTATAAATAATAACCTTAGACCCTATGATGTAAGATCTAAATTTATCTAAGGCAAAAACAACGGCAAGCATCTCTTGTTCGGTGGTGGTGTAATTCACTTGAGCCGGATTAAGAGTTAAACTAGCATAGTAAATCACACGAAGCATCTTATCGACTCTTTGACCCAAAACAGCCCCTACGGCATTATTAGACGCATCACACATAATCTCAAAAGGCAATGACCAATCGGGACCAACTACAACGGGGGCAGAGATGAGTTTTTCTTTTAAAGTGAGAAAAGCATTCATACAAGACTCATCAAAGTGGAAAGGCACATCTTGAGCAAGCAATCGACAAAGAGGTTGGCTAATTTTAGAGAAATCCTTAATGAATCGTCTATAAAAGCCCGCATGACCAAGGAAACTCCTAATACCTTTGACATCACTAGGTGGTGGCAATTTTTCAATCACCTCCACTTTCGCTTTGTCAACCTCTATGCCCTTACTCGAAACTATATGGCCTAAAACAATTCCACTTCTAACCATAAAATGACTCTTTTCCCAACTCAAGGTAAGTCCACTCTCAATGCATCTCTTAAGGACTCTCTCTATTTTCAACAAGCAATCATGGAAAGACGACCCGAAAACAGAAAAATCATCCATAAAAATCTCTACAAAATCACCGATAAATTCCAAAAAAATAGACATCATGCATCTTTGGAACGTACCCGGTGCGTTGCAGAGACCAAATGGCATCCTCCTATAAGCGTAGGTCCCAAAAGGGCTTGTGAAGGCCGTCTTTGCTTGATCCTCCGAAGCTATCGCAATTTGATAGTAACCTGACAAACCATCTAGAAAACAATAAAACTCTTGCCCGGCTAACTTATCAAGCATTTGATCAATGAAAGGGAGAGGAAAGTGGTCCTTTTTGGTGGAAGCGTTGAGCTTCCGATAATCAATACACATTCTCCAACCGGTAACCGGGCGCGAGGCGACCAACTCGTCCTTCTCGTTCTTTGACACCGTGATTCCTCCCTTCTTTGGAACGACGTGCACCGGGCTAACCCACTCACTATCGGCGATGACATAGATAATACCCTCCGCCAATAGCTTGTAGATTTCCTTGCGCACTACCTCCATGAGCATTGGGTTGAGCCTCCTTTGTCCATCTCGTTTGGGGCGAGCGCCTTCTTCGAGATTGATGCGATGCATGCACGTGGCCGGGCTAATTCCTCATATATCCGCCAAGCTCCATCCAAAAGCGAGCTTGTTCTCCTTGAGTATGCCCACCAAAGCTCCTTCCTCTGCAAGAGACAAAGAAGAAGAGATGATTACGGGTTTTTGATTGCCTCCCTCTAAAAATATATATTTCAAATGCGATGGCAGCTCTTTCAACTCCAACGGCTCCGGAATCTTCGAGCCGGGCTCGGGATCTTGAGGTGGAAACGGTAGCTTGAGTGGAGGTGCTGCGACATTGTCACGAGGAGCAGAGTGGAGGACATTTTGGAGGCCAAAAGACTGCTCATAAGGTGCTACAAAGTGGATTATATTGGCCTACCTTGTTCAAGGATGCTCAAGCCTTCTACCTTGCATGCGATCGTTGCCAATGCACAGGTTCTATAGGTCACCGTAATGAGATGCCCCTTAATCCTATTTTAGTGGTTGAGATTTTTGATGTGTGGGGCATCGACTTTATGGGACCTTTTCCTAAATCCCATGGTTTCGAATACATTTTACTTGCGGTCGATTATGTGTCCAAGTGGGTTGAAGCCATCCCCACAAGGACGTGCGATTCTCACGTTGTCTTGAAGTTTGTGCAGGAAAATATTTTGTGTAGGTTTGGTTTCCCTCGTGTGATCATTAGTGATGGGGGAAAGCATTTTTGCAACAAATTGTTCGCCAAGCTCATGAAGAAGAACGCCATCACTCACAAGGTGGCGACTCCTTATCATCCACAAACCTCGGGACAAGCGGAGACGAGCAATCGCCAAATCAAGGGGATTTTAGAGAAGACGGTCAAGCCATCGAGGAAGGATTGGGCCGACAAGTTGAACGACGCTCTTTGGGCATATCGTACGGCTTACAAAGGCGTGCTTGGGATGAGTCCCTATAGGCTCGTCTATGGTAAGTCGTGCCATTTGCCCGTTGAGATCGAGTTCAAAGCATATTGGGCCCTCAAGCGCATCAATTTCGACCTCGACGATGCTCATGATCGGAGGATTTTGCAAATGGAGGAGCTCGACGAGCTAAGGAATGAAGCCTACGACAATGCCAAGATCTACAAGGACAAGGTGAAACGTCTACATGATAGACGCATAGCCTTCAAGGAGTTCAAACCCGGAATGAAGGTACTACTCTTTCACTCTCGTCTTCGTTTATTTCCGGGTAAGCTTAAGTTTAGGTGGGGAGGTCCTTACACAGTGGTGCAAGTTTTCCCCCATGGTGCGGTGGAAATCAAGAACGAGGATTCGGGATACATTTTCTCGGTCAACGGGCAACTATTGAAGCCATATATCGAAGGGACAACATTACCTCACACGGTGGAGACGATTCTCATCTCCGACCCCCCACTTTCCTCTTGAGTATTTGGTACGTCAAGCTAATGACGATAAACGAGCGCTTGGTGGGAGGCAACCCACGTAAAAAAAATAAATACTTTTAGATTTAGTATTTTTCATAGTATTTCGTGTTAATCTTCGATTTTCGTGTTAGTTAGTGTCTTTTTGCAGGAATAGGCGTCGACTACCAGCAGGTGATCTGGACGATCGGCCAGATTCCCTAAGGATTCTGGACGACCGGCCAGAAATGAGCAAATCAAATCGCAGCCAGTAGCTAATCTGGACGACCGGCCAGATTCTTTACGAAATCTGGACGATCCTCCAGAATCCCGTGGGCCCGTTTCCTTTGCCGAGTCAAACGCATGAGCTGGCCCATTATTTTTTTTAACCTACCTCTCTTCTCTCTTCTCCTATTTCTCCCTCAGCTCCCATCCAGCACACACACCAACGCCACCAGCCGAACCACAGCGCACCACCGACGCCGCCGCCAGCAGCTACCAACGCCGCCGCCGTCAGCCCCGCCGCTGTCAGCCACCGCTGCCGCCGTCAGTCCGCCGTTAGTCCGCCGCCGGCAGCCATATCACCACCGTTAGCCACCGCCGTTCACCCATCGCCGCCAGCTCGCCGACGTCGTTCGAACACCTCCAGCCACCACCGCGCCACCGTCGCTCAGCCATCACCCAGTCGCCGCCGCGTCACCGCGCTCGGCCAGAATCTCCGCGACCGGCCAGATTTTTGGACGACCGTCCAGAATTCAAGCTGAATCTGGACAACCGGCCAGATTGGAGGCTGCCCCATTTTTCACGTTCGTTGTTCGTGCTCCGTTCGTGTGCCATCCTTCGTCAAACCACTTCACATCATCACCATGAATCGTACTCCCTACATTGTGAGTCTCGATCGCCACTCACCGGGTGACAATGAGCAACAGTACGGGCGTCGCGAACGGGTTCCTTTTGAAACCGATAGGTACGCAACTACTAATCTCTACCTCCGTTTGAAGAATCTTGATATACGTCCTCCTAGGCATTACGATATGGATTTTTTGAGGCGTTTGTCTATTTTTCCGACTATTCGCGAATATGCTCTTCGATTAGGATTAATGCAATGTATGTCTAGACAATGGGAGGCGCATGATAGTTTGTGTCTAGAGATGTGTAGTAGTTTTCGTTTATCTAGAAGTGGTAATGAGGTTGTGATGGAATGCACTTTTCGTGGTGTCTTGTGTGAAGTTCTTAAGGAAACGATGAAATCAGTATTTGGTTTTCGTGCTAACCCTAATATCTCTGATTGTGTGCCTGCTGATTTTAATGTTAATGAGGCTTGGATGGATTTGACGGGTGTTAATAATTTTAGAACTTCGGGTGTGTCTAGTTCCTTTTTACGCGATGATGCTTTGATTATACTCCATCGCTTCATATCTAACATGGTCTCCGGTAAAAAGGAGGCCAGTAAGGTAACGGGCATGGAGGTCTATTTGCTTTGGTGTGCTAGGTACAATCGGAAGGTGTGTTTGGCCCCATTCATATGGACGCAGCTCTCACACGTGCAGTCGAAGAACGGCGCCCATCCCACTCTTGGATACGTCGCGACGGCCCTTGCTCGTCACTTTGGAGTGGATATTTCGGAGGCCGGAGGGTTGGTGCAAAGTGTGGAGATGTCATCCACGGAGTTGATCAATGCTCGCTTGATGAGGAGTCCAACCGAGTTCACTCGAGTTGAGGATCGAGCCTCTGTTCGTGCTTACTATTCTGACGCGCGTCGTATTCGAAGAGCCGGGCAAGAAGCTGCGCACCAAGAGGAGGAAGACGCTGAGGAAGAAGAAGAGGGAGAAGAAGAGGAAGAAGAGGAGGAAGTGGAAAACGAGGACGACGGGAATGGAGACGAGGAGGAGCAGCAGCATGTTCCGGACGATGATGAGCGCATTATTCACTACTACTACACTCGAAGAGATCGCGTCCGAGCTCGCCAGGCCATGGAGGCCGAGATTCCTCCATATTGGGCTGATTTTCAACAAGGGATGTTTGCTCGTTTCGATTCCATGTCCACCCAAATGACGGGTTTGTCTAACCAAATGGCGGGTTTGTCTACACACGTGTCTGGCTTGGATAGGCGGGTGTCGAACATCGAGGGCCATTTGATGCGGTACACCGACTTCTCCATTGGCTCCACCTCCGCCCCCCCAAACCCGAATGATCCCCGTTATTGGTCTCCCCACGATCCACGTTGGCAAGAACCACGGTTTGGAGGTCCATTCAATTGATCATAGCCATGTTTGTGTCTTTTATTTTTGTTGAGTCTTTTATTGTTTTCTCTTTATTTTGTTCGATTTTACGCTTTTGTGTTTTGTTTTGTGTTTTTTTTGTAGGTGATACTTGGAGTCTCTCGGGATTTCGAGTGTGTTGTTTGTCTTCATGCGATAAGTTTTTCTATCCCTTTCCTTTTTATTTTCTCGCAATGGGGACATTGCTTGATTTTAAGTGTGGGGGGGGGGGAGGGGGGGGGGGGTCTTTGAACTTTTGGCATGTAGTTTTTAATTTTGTTGAGTCTTAGGAGTTAATTGAGTCGTTGAGTCAAATGAGCATGTGATGATAGTATTGTGGACTTGGCCAATGATAGAGAATTGCGTTGATTTTTGGAAAAATTCATGATCTTTATTATGCATGGAACCTTGGCGAAGCGACGCATTTTATTTGATGAATTTGATGTATGCTATGATGTCGGGAACTAGATAGTTTGAACCCGTGAGATTTGAGCTTTTTGTGCATATTTATGCCTATTCTTGATTGAGTGATCATGCTTGCTTCGTTGTTTCTAGAACTTGCCTTGTTTCTCCATCAAGACCTTAGTATATTTACGAACTAGGAAATGATCTTAGGCCATTCTTTCGTAGCCACATGATTCCTATACACTAACCTTGTTCATAATCCTTTGTTTACCCCTTTTGAGCCTTTATTAGCCGTTCTTTGTGAAACCGGATGATAGGAGGTTTGGATGATTATGGGTATCCTTAGTTGTAGTTGGTGATATGGAAGGAGAAAATTTGAAAATACTTGTTGTGGTGTAGAAGGAGAGAAAGAAAAGAAATTTGAGATGCTTGTTTAAGTGTAGTTAGCTATCCCTATAAGCTTAGAAAAAAAAAAGAGAAAAAAAAAATAGAGCCTTTGTTCAAATTAGAAAGAACATGTATTAGTTGAGCTCTAGAGAAAAAAAAAAAAAAAAAAAAAAAAAAAAAAAAAAAAAAAAAAAAGGAAAAAAAAAAGAAAAAGAAAAAAAAATAAGCATAAGGGGATAGTTAGCTTTGATTTGTATAGTTTAGCATCTTTGAGTTTGTAATTGGTGTGTTGGAGGGTAGAAGATGGAGATTAAAATCCATACTTTGGTTGGAGTTGAAAAAGAGGTTGATGATTTAGAGCATTTTGAGTCACTTAGCCTATATATTCCCTACCTTAACCAATGTCCCTACATTACAAGCTTATATAAAGACCTTTTTGATCCTTGTTTATAAGTATTACATTAGGTGGAGATGTTGAGATTAAAGGCAAGCTTATGGTAAACATGTTGCATTGCATTGATGTTGAGTGAACCTTCTTGATGTGCATTATATTACATCTTTTCTTTGAGAGAGTTGAGTGTTCACTTTCATATACAAAATTTCACATGTTTGGGAGTGTTCTTTGATGGATTAGCATACTTTGAATTAGTTGAGTAGATTGTGTTGATTGATGCTAAGGTTGTGTGCATAGTTTTGATCATGAACATGAGAGTTGTTTTTGAAAAGCTTTGAGGCCAATATAGTTCACGATACTTGAGTCTATTGTTTGTTTTGTTTTGCTTGTGTAATGGCCCGCATTTTCGTTATTATAAAAACTAACTATCGATAATTAATTACAAACATTTTTCGTATCAGTATACATTATCGAATTTCGATGTTAGTATATAAATTCGGTTTGATAATCGGATTTTGGCTTATGATTTAAATTCGACTTTAGCAAATCGTATTTCATTTAGCTCGATGGATAAAGTTAGCTCGAATTATTAGATTACGAAGAGGAATGATAAGATGTTTAAAAAAAAAAAGGCCGAGAATTGAGTCGTTCTATGGTGAATTGGGCCGAGCCCGACTAATTACGGGACAAGCCCGTTACCAATAAGTATAGTGTATATATATATATATATATATATATATATATATATATATATATATATATTCAAGAATTCTAATGCAAAGAGAAAACGGAATAATTTATACTCCATACATAGTAATGCAACTATTCATGAGTGAATACAAGAATAATACAAGGATACTTATGCATAAAAGAAAAGGAATAACAATTTAGGATCTATCCAATTCAATCTATTATACAATGAGTAATGAAGATAAGTTAGAATGCAATAACTATTTACACACAAAGGTTATTACATAGAGGACTCAATCCAAAACCAAGAGGAAAAACATCTTTTCTTCACCTCCATCAAGTAGCAAATTGGCAGCCAATTCCTGCAAGAAAACAGCCCCCAACTTGTCCAAAGAGTATCCAAAATCTGCACAAAGGAGAAGAAAATATCTACAAGATCTCTAAGATAAGAATAGTACTAAAGTCAACATAATTTCAGCCATAAATGAGGAACTTTACAGCAAAAAGAAAGGAAGAAAATCAGTTCCAAAAGCCACCCAACTTGCAGCTGAAAATTCTGCAGAGAAAGAAATAAGAGAAAGGAGAAGATTTTGGTCAAGATCTTACCCCATCAACCCTCACACTCAACCATCAACAATCTCATCCAAGAGTGCTATAAGAACCCCTTTTCACCTCCCAAATCAGGTTACACTTCCAAACACTCTCAACACTTGAGAAAAACTAAGAATTAAAGGAGAAGGAGTCTAAGGAAGAGGAGGAAACTGCAGCCATTCAAATCAAATTAGTAAGCTTCCTAACACCTCTAGATAATGATTTAAACAAGTAGAAAGCATGATAATATTCATAATATCTATGAAGAGCATGCTCATTAATTTTGAGGAAGTTAGAAGCATGATGAACTCCAAACTTTCACCACAACAAGCATGCTAGAAATTGAACTTGATAACACACATATGTGCTTAAACTCATCCCTCACTACATCTAACTCTTCTTAGAACACTTCTTAGAAGATAAGAACCTTACTAATGACAAAGAAATAAGTTTCTTTTTCCAGATTAAACAAGAGAAAATTTAGAATGAAAGCCACTGCGATTTTTCGTTCAAACCTTTCAAATGAAATCAGGGAAATTTAACTCAAGATTAAGGAATCATAAAACACTAGATAAATTCTATCTTGAGAAGAGTGAGAAGTAGTATCGAACCTCCGTCGCGGCGCTAGGCCCCGATGGGTGAAGAAGACCGGACCAGTGGCGGCAAAGGCGGCCCTGGCTTCTGCGTCCGCATCCCCGACGGGATGGAGGGGCTGGACTCGGTCCAGGGGCACCGACGGGGCGGCAGAGGCGGCCCCGGGATTCCGGCAGCGGCGGATTTCGCCGGCACCGACTCGGTCACCTCCGAACCGGAAAATCAGAGAGAGAGAAAGAGAGGTCAGAGAGGGGAGGTAGAAAAAGGAAAGAGAGGAAGAAGGAGAAGAGGGGGAAGACCTCGGCGTCGGAGCCCTCGCCGTCGGCAAGAGCCACGGTGGAGGAACCAGGCCGAGAGAGAGAGTAAGGCCGAGAGAAAGAGTAAGGCCGAGAGAGAGAGATTACCGAGTGAGATGAGAATGAGAGAGGCGTCGCCGGCAACGCGAGCCCTCGCCGTCGGCAAGAGCGGCGCCGGTGACGGAGGGGGTGAACTGTCGGGGGAGAAAGAGAGAGGGGTGTGTGCGTGTGTGTGTTGTGAGAAAATGGGGGAAAGGGAATTAGGGATTTCAATTAGAGGGTCATGGGTTGGGTTCGGGTCGGTCGGGTCTGTGGCGGGTTCGGGTCTGGGCGGGTTTGAGAGTGGGTTTGGGTTTGGGTTTTAATTGGGTTGGGCTGAATTCATGGGCCGGATTAATTCTTCGGCCCAATTTCGTTTATTTATTTCATTCGTTATTTATTTAATTTTTACGAAGCGAGGAATGGTACGTCAAAGATAGTATTATATGATTAATTCGATTAACTCGAATCATTAATGAAAGTTCAATTTCTATCGAACTTATATTATTAAGATTTAAATTGCGATTAATAATAATCGTAGTTTATTAATCCTCCGGGATTTTATTTAATAAACTATACTTCAATTATGATTAATTAATTGAAGTGTATACAAGATAATCTACGACTATCCTTAGTCGTATAATTCATTTAATTCCGAATAATAGTCTTCCGACTCATTTTTCAGAATGTTAGACGAAACGAGGAAATAGGAACTTAAGAATAGGAATATTCTTAATAGGATTTATGTTGTTTATAAGAATGGAAATTCTTATAAATTTATCTTCCAAATAGGCGGAGGTCGACCGGAAGGCGAACGACGCGAAATCCCTAATACCAATTCTTGTTTCGGTATTCGAGGTGGGCTTTCTTATACAAGAAAAGTTATAGAATGTTTAGATGAAAATGTTTATTTTCAAGTATTGTTATGCCATAAATGTTTCGATTTATGTATGACGCCTATCTGAATTGGCTTCGCCAATAAAGTTAATCGATTTCGGGTCCTTGTTAAGACTTGCTATCTTGCTTGGACTAGTGTACACAGGACCGTGAGTCATCTTCAGGGTTGGCCGGTCAGGTGTCGTGTGAGGTGGCCACCTCCTCGACACCACAGTTTCAGATATGGTAGATTACGAAAGAACTTAGCCCTACAGGCACTTTTAGATCACAAGAACAATTTTAGTAAGCATGGGCACTTTTCAATAAAACCCCTATGTCTTACAGTTGAATGGCTTGACAATTATTATGTATAGTTTTCGGCATGTGCCCACTGAGTACTTTCGTACTCAGCCCTGCATGTATTTCTAAATGTGCAGGTTGAGCAAGATGATGTGAAGTGCCGATTGGAGCTTTTGTCGTTATTCAAGTAGATTAGGACTCTCGGTAGTACGTGTCCTCATACATGTATTTAAGTATTTCTTCCGCTGTGCAAACTCCTGAGCTTTCGAGAATTGTTTCAAGTCATGTAATAGATTATGACAAGTATCCTCGTACTCTCATCTGATATCCCGAGTCGAGACGTTCAATGGTATAAATGTTGTTCAAATAGCTATACGAGTCAGATTCCACACCAGTCTTTTGTTCCCCTTTCTTTCCCCTACTCTTAAGTCCCATCCCTAGTCATGGTTTCCCGGCTTAGCTATCCTTAGCAAAGTCCGGTCGTGACAGAGTGGTATCAGAGCAACGGTTGCTCTAAAACCCGAGAGTCTTCTTCAGAGTTTAGCCTAGTATTGATTCACCAGACTAATTGAGTCAGTCGACAAAGCTCTGCACTTCACTACATCGCGCTCAACGAGGAAAGGTAAGACTTTCATGAGATTGGAAGTTGAAGAATAGAAAGGACATAGTGGATTTAAGATCACATATAGAAAAGAACAAGGCTTGCTAGAGAACATAGCTCACTCGAACTAGTTGTTTTCCTCGGAGAACTTAGAAATAGACATTGAGGGAATGAAATTTCCTTCCTCTTCGTAAGAAGAGAAGAAGAAGAAAAGGCGATGAAGATGCATGAGTGCAAAGGAATTGAGGCAAGAGATACGATGAAGACAGATGTCATTCGATGACATGGGCTTAGCCTTTTAACGGCTTTTCAAGACATACGAACAACGTTAGTTCACTAACGTTTTTTCATAATGAAGTGTTTATAAGTTAACAAAGATAATGTGGCACAATAAAGATAAGACCACCACAAAACCATAGATGTACCACATCATGGTTAGACAAAAGAATATAACAGCAGTCAAATGAAAGATTACGGGTAAATGCTGATATCGTTTCACGATAAGATTTCACCCAGTAGAACTCCTCAAATGTTTCTACATTCTTGGCGCATCATGAATAAACAGGACAAGTAAATACAGAGTTATTATAGACCCCAAATCAAGATATACAAGTAAGCGAAGTGCTAGTCCATTGATGGTAGTTAATATGACCTTGAGGATCTCTCATAGGTTAATGAAGATATAAAGAAGAATAATGTTACTATGTGCTAGATAAGTAGAGAATTATTCGCAATATAAGAAAGTGAAAGCATCAAGGTTGTCAACTGAATAACCAGTAACAGCTAAAGTAGGGTTGCAAGTTCAGTTTGGAGGATAAGGTAAGGAAATACCAGCCAGTAATAGTTATTACTAAAGACCAAACCAATGAGTCATAAGGATGGTGCGACTAGCGTACAAACTAAATATCTAAAATAAATTAGTTATTACGGCCGGTTAAGATTAACCGATAGTCTGACATCCTAGAGGGTAGACTCGTAAGAAGTCTATAATATGGAAATACTAGTGCTATTTAAAAGAAACCTTATATGGATAAGGCCACCTCGATTGATATGTGAGGCAGTACCCCAAAGAGAACCCTGAGTTCTACAACGTACAATCAGAATAAAAATGCAAGGTTACACGCCTTTGTAAGGATATGAATAGTAAATATAGCACATTCAGTGAGAATGTGGAATTTTCTAATTAATAAAAGAAAATTTTGGACTATTTCATTGAAGTTGTACATGAGTACTTATAGTACGAAGGATTATATATATGGTTAGTGATAAAGGGAGACTTATCATGTTAACGTCTTATGTCATGATATCCTACGTAAGCCCCTTTGAAGCCTAGAAAATATATTATGAAAATATAGAGTTCAGAAAAATCATGAGTTAGAAGAGCTCGCCAAACATTACAAAGGCTTCTTTTCACCACCGAAAAGTTGAGAGTCACCAAAGTACTTGAACTTCGTGTGACTGAGATTGTGTCTATGCGGGACTGATCACCCCACATAATATCAATCTCGGTAGCGTAACCATCAGACAAGAAATCGGACGGGTATCGACAAAATGGGTCTCCTCCCCCTGACCTTTGTCATTTCATTTCTACCCTCTGATTATTCTTTCCTAGCTTGTCAGATGATTTATTGATAACATATTTTGGTTACTTCTTGTGCCAAAATTGAACCAAGGTCATTATACCTTCCAGCATCGTGTAACGATATTCTCATTCCACTTTGATACAATTAGCTATCCAAGCAATGGAGTTTACTAAGCCCAATTGCATGTCACGAGTATGACTTAAAGTATGGTACCCTTCGGATTACCCAAAGCAGTAAAATAGAATAAAAATGAATAGAGACTTACAGTTAGTGGAAGGGAATTTAAGATGTAGAATATTTAAGGACAATGATATGATCTTGAGTATGTTACAAAATGGTTCAGGGATTGATAAATGAGTAATGATATTGATACAAGACTCAAGTGGATAATGGTGTGAGGAGAGATAGTTAATAAAGACCTTTTGGAATTCCCAGAATTTTTTTTTTGTGAGTAATCAAGAAAAGAGATACTAGATAGTAAGGTAAGAAGCATGCTCGAAACTACGAGAATGGTAAGGCATATTAAGAGAATAAGTAAAGAGGAGAAATGAGTATATAAGCAGAATATATATTTTGAAGTGGATGCATGCATTAAAGTACGGGATAAATCAGTTCCCACGGAATATAGCAAAGGATCAGGAGTTGACACCACATTAACAAATGTAGTAGTTAGTGGTATAGGTTGATGACAAAATCTAGATTAAGATTTCCATACATCACGGTGATACACCCCTTAGAACAATAGCGTGGATCAGACGAATTTTTTTCTTTTCACTAGAAATAAAGTTTCGAATAACAAGATTTAAGTTGGTCGGCCACGAAAGACGTATGAACGAAAGTTAGCAACGGAATGTAACAGAGTAAGACAAACGGAAAGATAGTCCATTCCAAGGAACCTAATCCTCAAGGAACTCCTCCAGTTAAGAAACTATATGAAATAAGGAGCATTTGAGATATGGACCAAGAGTTACAGTAAATCCTCAATCTAGAAGATTGATTCGAAATGGTGGATTGACAAGATTATCTACAAGAGTATAAAGTAAGAGGATTATGTACAATTTAAACCTCCATAACGGAAACAATGGTACGTAAAAAAAAAAAAAAAAAAAAAAAAAAAAAAAAAAAAAAAAAAAAAAGTAATTAGCCCTAATCCAAAGAGAGGATGTCAATGAGACAAAAAAAAAAAAAATCTTGCCAAGGTCCCTTAAATATTAAAAGTCGAACGAAGGTGATATAGAGAAGGAAGAATTGGTAGAGATAAAGTATATGCAATTAGCATATCAAAGGACCATCCATGTAAAACTCGTATGAATTGAGCAAGTAAAGAATTGGAAGATGTAGCATTGCTACCAGAGGTAATTATTTTTACCCCTCATTTAAATGTATAAATTGAGCAATCGAAACGACCTGCCCAATTATTTATAAATCTCTACTCCATAGTGTATCCAGTGACACCTATACACGAGCAATTAAGGTTAAAAAGAATAGTACAAGGGAAATGCTTATACGTATGAAAATAAGAGAATATGTGTTCTAGCTTAACAAAGTGACATTACTTGGACACATCATGTCGTAGGATGAAATTAAGTAAACCCAGCAAAAGTAGAAGCTCTACAAGGGTGAGAATCATCATCCACACTGAACGAGATACGTAGCCTCTTAGGAGTGACTCGTTATTATAAGTTGTCAAGGAATTATCCAAGATATCAAGACCAATAATATGAATGTTAAAGCAAGTGATTCCGAGTATATAGACCTTATGCATTAGTCACGCTTTCAATAGTTGAAAGGGAAAGCGATAGTCGCGCTAATTCTGACAGTTCTAGAACTAGAAAAGAAATAAGCAACATACATAGATGCATCAGAGAATGGGATGAAGCATCCCAGTACCAATGAAAGGAAAGAAATGTAACAATTGGTTATACCACAACCCTACCCACAACTTAAAATTTTCAGTTGTGCACGCCTGTGGTGCACGCCCTGAAAATAGAAGCATTAACCTTATGGAGTTAATGCAAAAATCTCACGGATTACAAGAAGAAATTCGAACAGTGAGCTTTTATATGTGTCGAATAAGGTGGGTAGAACTAGTAGGAAATTATGAATGAAGTATCAACTACCAATGCAAAGGTAAATATAATAGTCAATGCTTTAAGTCGTAAACCACGCTTTATGTGGATACTTCTTCTCACGAGTGAGGAGACAATTGTCAGTGATTTTAAGAATATAAATTTAAAGGTAGTGCCTCGCCCAAGGCGGTAGAAAAGATTATTACTACTTTGACTATAACGTCAACGAGAGGCATAAAGCAAAGGAATGAAGTTAAAGAAGATACAGAGGTTAAGAATAAATAATACCGAAGAATATTGTTAAGAGGTTGTGCATACCATACGATGATGAGCTCAAGAATGAAATCTTAAGTAAGACTAAAGATACACTATAAACCGCTTACCCGGGAATACAAGATGCATTAAGACCTATAAAGAAAGTTGTGGTAGGAGACATGAAGAAATGTATAGCCTCAACTACCTGAAGGTGCTTTAGTATGTCAAACAAGTGAACTTGTTTCAGGATATGGTTAACCACTATGTTAATTAATTGATTATGATAAATTAGATCATAACCAAAACATTAATGGAATCTACAACCCTCGGAGATCTTGTAGTGAAACTACGAGCATGTTACAGTGAAATTGTGACAAGACTACCAAAACTAAGAAAGACAACAAAGTTGTATATTAGAAGTTATTGACCGACTTACAAAGGGGTCCTATTTGATTCCCATTTCGATCATGGATAAAAGTTAGTCAATTATGTGTTTAAGAGATCATGCGTTATACAGTGTGATTATTTTAATCACTAAAGATCAAGCCATTAAGTTATGTCCAAGTTCTGGAATAGTTACAGAAAGATTTAGGCACTAAGCTAATCATTAGCACAACTTGCCATCACCAAGCCAATAGGCAATAAGAATGGAAGATTCAGAGCCTATCAAGCATGTCGAGAATAGTCATACTCGTAAAGAAAGAAATAGACTTGCTAATAATAATTATTAGCCAACAATAGGTATGACTTCATATGACGTGTTATAATAAGGGTAACAATGTAGATTACCCTCTATAAGGACAAGATAGGTGAAAGAAAGATTTAAGGTCCTGATACGATCAATGAAAGGATCAAGATAGGAAATGTTGTAAGAGAGTGAGTGAGGCTAGAACGGACAAAAGTCCTAAGCCGACAAATGTCAAATAAAGATAAACTTGAAATAGTGGATGGTGTCTTCTTGGAGGTAACATCTTCCGAGTGAATAATGATGTTCACATTTAAGTAAAGCCGAGAACCCGTCTTATTAAGACCTTATGAAATTCTGAAGGAATATAATATGCTAAAATAACATACAAGTTAGCAGCACCTCCAAATTTAGAATGTATGCATAATGTGATTCCTTATGTACGCAAGTAAGAAAGTACGTGTTTGAGAACACGCGCGAAATTCATCAAGATGAATTTGTCTTAAGTAATAGTTTAATTACGTGAATAGAGTAAAAGAAGTTGTAGACCGAAAGGTGCAACGTCTTAGAAAGAAGTTTATTATTTCATTCAAGGTTCGGTGGGAACACCACGAACAAGAAAGAATCGAAGTGAGAATTCGATGTTAAGGGAAGTACCTCAAGCCTTTAATTAGAAGTACGCAAATTTCGGGGACGAAATTTTTTATAAGGTAGGTAGAATGTAATGGCCCGCATTTTCGTTATTATAAAAACTAACTATCGATAATTAATTACAAACATTTTTCGTATCAGTATACATTATCGAATTTCGATGTTAGTATATAAATTCGGTTTGATAATCGGATTTTGGCTTATGATTTAAATTCGACTTTAGCAAATCGTATTTCATTTAGCTCGATGGATAAAGTTAGCTCGAATTATTAGATTACGAAGAGGAATGATAAGATGTTTAAAAAAAAAAAGGCCGAGAATTGAGTCGTTCTATGGTGAATTGGGCCGAGCCCGACTAATTACGGGACAAGCCCGTTACCAATAAGTATAGTGTATATATATATATATATATATATATATATATATATATATATTCAAGAATTCTAATGCAAAGAGAAAACGGAATAATTTATACTCCATACATAGTAATGCAACTATTCATGAGTGAATACAAGAATAATACAAGGATACTTATGCATAAAAGAAAAGGAATAACAATTTAGGATCTATCCAATTCAATCTATTATACAATGAGTAATGAAGATAAGTTAGAATGCAATAACTATTTACACACAAAGGTTATTACATAGAGGACTCAATCCAAAACCAAGAGGAAAAACATCTTTTCTTCACCTCCATCAAGTAGCAAATTGGCAGCCAATTCCTGCAAGAAAACAGCCCCCAACTTGTCCAAAGAGTATCCAAAATCTGCACAAAGGAGAAGAAAATATCTACAAGATCTCTAAGATAAGAATAGTACTAAAGTCAACATAATTTCAGCCATAAATGAGGAACTTTACAGCAAAAAGAAAGGAAGAAAATCAGTTCCAAAAGCCACCCAACTTGCAGCTGAAAATTCTGCAGAGAAAGAAATAAGAGAAAGGAGAAGATTTTGGTCAAGATCTTACCCCATCAACCCTCACACTCAACCATCAACAATCTCATCCAAGAGTGCTATAAGAACCCCTTTTCACCTCCCAAATCAGGTTACACTTCCAAACACTCTCAACACTTGAGAAAAACTAAGAATTAAAGGAGAAGGAGTCTAAGGAAGAGGAGGAAACTGCAGCCATTCAAATCAAATTAGTAAGCTTCCTAACACCTCTAGATAATGATTTAAACAAGTAGAAAGCATGATAATATTCATAATATCTATGAAGAGCATGCTCATTAATTTTGAGGAAGTTAGAAGCATGATGAACTCCAAACTTTCACCACAACAAGCATGCTAGAAATTGAACTTGATAACACACATATGTGCTTAAACTCATCCCTCACTACATCTAACTCTTCTTAGAACACTTCTTAGAAGATAAGAACCTTACTAATGACAAAGAAATAAGTTTCTTTTTCCAGATTAAACAAGAGAAAATTTAGAATGAAAGCCACTGCGATTTTTCGTTCAAACCTTTCAAATGAAATCAGGGAAATTTAACTCAAGATTAAGGAATCATAAAACACTAGATAAATTCTATCTTGAGAAGAGTGAGAAGTAGTATCGAACCTCCGTCGCGGCGCTAGGCCCCGATGGGTGAAGAAGACCGGACCAGTGGCGGCAAAGGCGGCCCTGGCTTCTGCGTCCGCATCCCCGACGGGATGGAGGGGCTGGACTCGGTCCAGGGGCACCGACGGGGCGGCAGAGGCGGCCCCGGGATTCCGGCAGCGGCGGATTTCGCCGGCACCGACTCGGTCACCTCCGAACCGGAAAATCAGAGAGAGAGAAAGAGAGGTCAGAGAGGGGAGGTAGAAAAAGGAAAGAGAGGAAGAAGGAGAAGAGGGGGAAGACCTCGGCGTCGGAGCCCTCGCCGTCGGCAAGAGCCACGGTGGAGGAACCAGGCCGAGAGAGAGAGTAAGGCCGAGAGAAAGAGTAAGGCCGAGAGAGAGAGATTACCGAGTGAGATGAGAATGAGAGAGGCGTCGCCGGCAACGCGAGCCCTCGCCGTCGGCAAGAGCGGCGCCGGTGACGGAGGGGGTGAACTGTCGGGGGAGAAAGAGAGAGGGGTGTGTGCGTGTGTGTGTTGTGAGAAAATGGGGGAAAGGGAATTAGGGATTTCAATTAGAGGGTCATGGGTTGGGTTCGGGTCGGTCGGGTCTGTGGCGGGTTCGGGTCTGGGCGGGTTTGAGAGTGGGTTTGGGTTTGGGTTTTAATTGGGTTGGGCTGAATTCATGGGCCGGATTAATTCTTCGGCCCAATTTCGTTTATTTATTTCATTCGTTATTTATTTAATTTTTACGAAGCGAGGAATGGTACGTCAAAGATAGTATTATATGATTAATTCGATTAACTCGAATCATTAATGAAAGTTCAATTTCTATCGAACTTATATTATTAAGATTTAAATTGCGATTAATAATAATCGTAGTTTATTAATCCTCCGGGATTTTATTTAATAAACTATACTTCAATTATGATTAATTAATTGAAGTGTATACAAGATAATCTACGACTATCCTTAGTCGTATAATTCATTTAATTCCGAATAATAGTCTTCCGACTCATTTTTCAGAATGTTAGACGAAACGAGGAAATA
Source organism: Thymus mandschuricus (assembly GCA_029379335.1). Taxonomy (NCBI): domain Eukaryota; kingdom Viridiplantae; phylum Streptophyta; class Magnoliopsida; order Lamiales; family Lamiaceae; genus Thymus; species Thymus mandschuricus. The sequence continues at coordinate 11,525,012 of CM057071.1, forward strand.
GGAACTTAAGAATAGGAATATTCTTAATAGGATTTATGTTGTTTATAAGAATGGAAATTCTTATAAATTTATCTTCCAAATAGGCGGAGGTCGACCGGAAGGCGAACGACGCGAAATCCCTAATACCAATTCTTGTTTCGGTATTCGAGGTGGGCTTTCTTATACAAGAAAAGTTATAGAATGTTTAGATGAAAATGTTTATTTTCAAGTATTGTTATGCCATAAATGTTTCGATTTATGTATGACGCCTATCTGAATTGGCTTCGCCAATAAAGTTAATCGATTTCGGGTCCTTGTTAAGACTTGCTATCTTGCTTGGACTAGTGTACACAGGACCGTGAGTCATCTTCAGGGTTGGCCGGTCAGGTGTCGTGTGAGGTGGCCACCTCCTCGACACCACAGTTTCAGATATGGTAGATTACGAAAGAACTTAGCCCTACAGGCACTTTTAGATCACAAGAACAATTTTAGTAAGCATGGGCTCTTTTCAATAAAACCCCTATGTCTTACAGTTGAATGGCTTGACAATTATTATGTATAGTTTTCGGCATGTGCCCACTGAGTACTTTCGTACTCAGCCCTGCATGTATTTCTAAATGTGCAGGTTGAGCAAGATGATGTGAAGTGCCGATTGGAGCTTTTGTCGTTATTCAAGTAGATTAGGACTCTCGGTAGTACGTGTCCTCATACATGTATTTAAGTATTTCTTCCGCTGTGCAAACTCCTGAGCTTTCGAGAATTGTTTCAAGTCATGTAATAGATTATGACAAGTATCCTCGTACTCTCATCTGATATCCCGAGTCGAGACGTTCAATGGTATAAATGTTGTTCAAATAGCTATACGAGTCAGATTCCACACCAGTCTTTTGTTCCCCTTTCTTTCCCCTACTCTTAAGTCCCATCCCTAGTCATGGTTTCCCGGCTTAGCTATCCTTAGCAAAGTCCGGTCGTGACAGCTTGAGGACAAGCAAAGGTCTAAGTGTGGGGGAGTTTGATTGGTGTTTATTTGTTAGGTTTTTCGTTGCGTTTTCGTGTTAGTTTTCATTATGTTTTTGTGTCTTTTAGTGTGTCTTTTGGCTATGATTGTTTGTTTGGAGTTTTGAGTATCGTAGGAGCAAAAGGTGAGAAATTGGAAGAAAACGGGACGAAAAGTGCACGAAGAGAAGGAAAAGTCGTGAGAAGCAGTTCCTCATCTGGACGACCGTCCAGATTTCCTTCACAATCTGGACGATCGTCCAAACACGTGCGAAGCAATTATCCAGTTCCTAATCTGGACGACCGGCCAGATTTACTCCACAATCTGGACGATCGTCCAAAAGTCGGCGACCAGCTGTTCTTTCCTTATTTATCTAGGTTTTTACCTAGTATATATATATCATCCCTTGTACACGAATGATGATCATCTTTTATCATTGTTTAGCTTTAGTTTTCAGATTCAAATACTTTAGTTTAGCTTTCTATTGTTCGGATCCGGATTCGTTCTTCGTTTATTGCAATTTAATTCAAGACGCTTATTTAATTCAAGTTCTTCGTTCTTCGTCTCAATTTTCGTAAGTTCTTTTATTGCTTTCGTTTACTCGTTTTAATTGCTTGCTTTCGTTTTAGATTCGTTTTCTTAATTGCTCCGTTTAAATTCCTTAGTTTAATTTCGTTCTTTCGATTTCAAGTTTAAAGTTTAGATTCGTTTTCTTGCTTTCAATTCTCTTTCGTTTTTCAAAGTTTTCAAGTTAGATTTATTTGCCTTTAATTTCCAGATTTCAATTCATCATGTCTAGATTTATTTATGCTTCTTTCTTTGCTTTCGTTTCCTTCGTTGCTTTCTTTATTGCTTTCTTTTCGATTCTTGCCTAGGTAGATTTATTGCTTTCTTCTAGTTTAATTCTTAGATTTATTTCTTGAGTTCTAGATTAGTTATTTAATTGCTTTTATTTACATGCTTTGATTTATTTTATTTGTCTAGGATTTAAAACAAAAACCCAAAAATATTATTTACTTGCTTTCTTAGATTAGATTTTTACTACATAATTAATTGCCCTGTTAAGTTTTCCTTGAGATTCGATACTTAGGTTTTACTTGCTAGTGCTACGATAGATTTCGTCTATTGCGAACACTTTTTAGTGAAACAGCGACACCGCACCAGTGCCGTCTCACCATGGCGGCGAGAATGATGGAGGAGGCATGTACCAACGGCCATCCCGTCGACGAAGAGAATCGGAGGATTTTTCCCAAGTCCCCAAATCCGAATTTAGGGCATTTCTCCCTTAGGGAGAAATCGAATTGAAAGGAGAGAGAATGCTAGCCGACGACAGAAGAGGCCGCCGGTTAACAATCGCCGGCGGAGGCGAGGAGTGGACGGCGACGGACTGCCGAGAGTAAAGAGAGAGGGGGGATTGCCGCAAAGAAGAAGAGGAGAGGAAGAAGAAGATCGCGACTGTGAGATGAGAGAAAGGGGAGAAGGTTTTATCAAATAACAACCGGGTCGGGTTCTGGGCTGGACGTGTCAGTTTGGGCTCGGGTCGGGCTAACGATTGGGCCGATAATTATTTAAACGGGCCGAACAGCATAATGGGCCGAACAATAATTATTTAATTGGGCCAGATTTCTAAAACCATAATGGGCCGAACAATATTTAATTAATTGGGCCGAAAGATATGTAATAATTGGGCCGGACTTCTAAATTAAATGGGCCGATATTTTAATCAAGAAACGAAAGCCAAACGTGACAACTTTTCGAGTTGAATTCAATAATTCCCAAGCTTAAATAATTGGGCTTAAACCTCTAATAATTCTATTGGGCCTCTAACGATTATTAACGTTGATTTAATCAACCAAGCCCGAATATAATAGCTTTATAAGTGTAGACCACTTATATCACGTAATAAAATCACGAAGCCTCATTAATGGCTAAATCAAGTATCCTGCGATTTATGTCGAGGATGAAAAGACTATAAGACAAAAGAATCAATCGAAGTGACCAATTTCAAATGATAATCGAGAGACCCTCGATTAAGAGAATAACCTCGATAGCATTAACAGTAAAAGAGATCATAGCCTCGATAAAAGATGACCTTCGCATAGATCGATAAGATTATCGATTTTATTCCAAGTCTCTCATTTTACGTTCTTTGAACGAGGTTAGGCAAAGGGAAAGGCCGAGACTAAGGCGGCACTCAAGATTGTTAAGCAAATCAGGGAAAGCTATCGAGGTGGGCTTTCATACAACGAAAATGTTTATTTATGCTAAAGTTCTACCTTTTAAAAGACTTGTCATGCCATAAATGTTTTGTTTTGTATGAAGTCTATCTGTGAAAGGGCTTCGGCCAAATGTTAACAAAGACGAATTCGGGCCTATCGGGGTCGCACCCCGATGGGTTTAGTGCACTGCAGACCGTGAGCCACCGTAGGCTGGCCGGTTAGGTATCCGGGTAGGGTGGCCACCCTTTCCGGATACACCCACAACTCAGATATGACGGATTATGCCAACGAACGTAGCTTGCAAGCGCCTTTAATGAAAATGTTTTTGTGAGCATAGGTCTTTTCCGAAAACCCCTATGACTCACTTGAATGGCTGACAATTAAATGTTTTGGCATGTGTCCACTGAGTATTTTGTATTCAGCCCTGTACATATTTCCCATGTGCAGGTTGATCGGGATGGAGTGAAGCAGTCGGGAGGGCTTTTGTCGAGCATGGAAAGTGTTGAAGCCTCTTGGTGGTGCATGTCTCCATACATGCATCTCACGTTCTTCCACTGTGATTGTTATGTAGTTAAACCCGATTCCATTTTGCATATCGTTGCAATGTATTGGCCCCATCTTAGACAATGACTCCTTTCATGAACAACGCTTCCGCATATTTCTTGTAAAACGCTTCCGTTGATGAACAATACTTTTCCTCCATTCATTCTCGACGAATGATGGAGAGTTTGAATGTAATCTAATGCTTTGACTTCACATCGTTTCACCTCACGTCGTTCGTTATTCTATTTATTTTCCCTTTTCTTGTTTCGTGACCTCGCTTGGCTAGTCCTAGCGGGGTGAGGTCGTGACACGTCTAGACTGCGTTCTTGAACGGGTACCTTGTAAAAGGTAGGGACATTTACATGCGCCAACCAAAAGATTATGTGAGAGATGGCCAGGAGCATCTCGTTTAGAAGCTTAAGAAGTCCTTATATGGACTTAAGCAAGCATCCAGGTCCTGGAACATTAGTTTTGATGGAGTGATAAAATCTTATGGTTTTGTCTAGTTTGTGTTTACAGGCTCAGTGCGAACGGAAGCGTGGTATTCTTAGTACTGTACGTAGATGACATACTTCTCATTGGCGACAATGTGAACGTGTTGTCAGGCGTAAAGGATTGGTTGTCTGAACAGTTTCAGATGAAAGTCTTGGGAGAAGCTGGTTACATCCTAGGGATCATGGTGATAAGAGATTGCCATAAGAGGACGTTAGGCTTAAGCCAAACTTCATATATAGATATTGTGATCGCCCGTTTCAGCATGCAAAATGCCAAGAAGGGTTTTCTTCCCTTCAGACATGGCATTCCTCTATCCAAGGATATGTGTCCGAAGACACAAGAGGAAGTAGAGGACATGAAGACTGTACCGTATGCTTCCGCGGTTGGGAGTCTCATGTATGCGATGATGTGTACTAGACCGGATATCTGCTATGTGGGTGGCAAGATATCAGTCTAACCCTGGTCAGGGACATTGGAGAGCCGTTAAGCACATATTGAAGTTTCTCAAGAGGACAAGAGATCATGTGCTTGTTTATCAGTCCAATGAGATGATCCCGATAGAGTATACGGACTCAGACTTCCAGGCTGATCGAGATGAGAGGAAATCTACCTCAGGCTATGTGTTTACCTTGGGAGGTGGAGCTGTCACTTGGAAGAGTGTGAAGCAGAAGTGCATCGCAGACTCTACCATGGAGGCCGAATATGTGGCTGCTTGTGAGGCTACTAAAAAGGCTGTGTGGCTCCTGAACTTCCTGAATGAGCTAGAGCTAGTTCCCAGTTTGCCTACAGGTATCACATTGTATTGTGATAATGCTAGAGCAGTTGCAAACTGCAAGGAACCTAGGGCACACAAGGCAAGCAAGCACATAGAGAGAAAGTACCACCTAATACGAGCAATCGTCGAAAGAGGAGAAGTAGAAGTGAAGAAAATCCCTTCAGCGGATAATCTGGTGGATCCATTCACAATGAGCCTACCAGTCAAAGTGTTCGACAAGCATGTCAAAGGGATGGGACTGGAGCGCCTCCCACACTAGTAAACTTTGAGTATAAGTGGGAGAAGATGTGTAATAGATGCTAGATTGTAGACACTTTGCCTATTTGTCACATGGTATACTAAAAGTTTGCTTTAGTATAAGTGGGAGATTGACGGATTTGTATACTAGAAAGCAGGCCTTTTAGCTTGTATGCATGTGTTGTCCATAGCCACTTACAATCTCTTATCTGATTAAGTATTAATTGTTATCCATGCATCAAACATCTATCCATTATCTCAATGTTATAGGCTTTATGGTGTGTTGTAGATCACAGAAGACCATAGCTGCCAGTTTCTCTAGAGATATAAAATGGTATCACAGTCGAGACAGTTCTGGATATAACTGTCGGTTTAGGCTGTAGTATAGGCTGCATAAGTAGCTTGTCTTGGCTACTTGTCTATACTAGTACGTGCGTGTACTAATAGGATCACAGTGAGGTGTATTCTTCTATTCTGACCTATGTTGAAAGAATCAAGACCTCGGTGACTTAAGATGAACCTTAACTATAGTTGAGTCCTAAGGGTGTATAGTTGTAGTCTGTTTCTTTGACTTACTATGGGTAAGAGTTCAGAGGATCTGTAACTCAATATGCTCCGTATCTTGGGAAACAACTACAACTAGTACGACTCTTAGTGTAACTGCAATAGAGCACCGTATCCTAGTTGAACAGGTTGATCACATCCCCTGAGGAATTCATTAAGGATTATCATACCAAACGCTGCAGGTGGATTAAGTTCCGGTATGATGAATAAGGAATGAATGGTACTTCTCAGGAATGATAAAAGAAGTTGAATAACATAAGCAGTCAGAAGCTTTAAGTTGATCAAAGGATGTGGGATATCTTAAATACGGGGGTCGCTAAGTCTAATACTAGCCCTGAACTCAATAGGGATAAAACAGGTAATTCAGTACTATTACTCTAGTGGAATGTTTTAGTACTTATGGACTAAACTATACTCTGGGCTGAGTATGGAGAATTTAGCCATTGGGAGGCCTCGGTTTTACCAGCTAGTAGATCCCTGATCTGGCCCAAAAAGTTCAATAGGCCACAGTATAATGAATAAGCGGGCCATCACAAAACTGGGCCCAGTGTGGGCGCCAGTCTTGCTCATGGATGCATGGTCCATTAGTTGCAGGCCTAACCTGCAACTTAAGCCCAAGTCTCACTTGGTCTCTCCTATATATACCCCCTCAAAGTCTTGTTTGACCTAAGTTTTTGAATTTACGAGTGCACTCTAAATATTCCACAAGAAAGGGAGGCTAGGGTTTGGAGAGCAACTGGGCGGCGCCGGCGTTGAGTAAGATCGATGACAGTTCCCTTTTCTGTGGCTGATTCTGAGGTTCGTTGTCCATCCAACGTCAGAATCGACCAGGGATACAGATCAGAAGATCTATTGGCAACTTCTCTTTATCCTAAGATAATCGATTTGAACACCCTATGTTCCGCACTTAAATTCATAGAGCATGATAGGTTTTATCGATAACTTAGATATCCGGAATAGATCCTCGGGGGACGAATCTATCTTCATTGATCCGGTTCCTTCATCAAAAACAAGACGGACGAGGATCACAACGTAGTGAAGAACAAAGCTAGGATCGTCGCCAAAGGCTACTGCCAAGATAAAGTAATTGATTTCGATGAGACCTTTGCTCCAGTGGCCAGGCTTGAAGTTATCAGACTTTTTCTTGCCTATGCAGTGGCCAAGAAATTTAAAGTCTATCAAATGGATGTGAAGAGCGCGTTCCTCAATGGAGAGCTCAAAGAAGAAGTCTATGTGGAGCAGCCGCCTGGATTTGTGCAGGGAGATAAGGTGTATCGCTTGAAGAAAGCTCTCTATGGATTGAAGCAGGCCTTGAGAGCTTGGTATGATACCCTATCCCAATTTCTTGTGGATAATGGGTTCCACAAGGGGAAGATATGTTGGGGTTGTTGTATACCTAAAGCAAAACCGGTTGTTTTAGTGGTTACGACACAGGTCCACTGTTAACAATCTCTATCTGGAAGAATATGTTTAAGCAAGAATAAAGCCCATTATCTCATGTTTTAGACCACGTGTCGATCTGAGTTCGGAGAGGATCACGAAGGTCGTTAATAATGATGAGATATAAACAGTTCACAGTCGAGACAGCTTGGGCTGAGCTGTCGGTCTTGACTGCAGCTTAATGGTAGTGATGAGTCCTAATCACTTGTTATGCTGGTACGGTGGAACGTATTGAAGGATCAACAGAGATAATGCTCTTCTGATACTGACCCTATATCAGAGGTGATATAGGTGAAGAGCTATAGATCTCAGGCTCTAGCTTGATCTTAACCTTGGTAAACTATTAGATGTATATGTATTCTTCGATGTTACTTTGATTTACGATGATATGAACTTCGCGTTAGTTCATCTTAATCATGTCGTACTTTGGGTAACACGATGATGCATAGTATGTCTAATAAGTGTTATCAATAAGCCGTGTCCTGTGTGAGTGCAGGCTGACGTTATCCCCTCAAGGGAGTTCACAATGTTTATTATACCAAGTCATGCATGCTGATTAAGTTCAGGTATAATAATGAGGAGTGAACGGGTACTACCTGAGGAATAGATGTTAACAATTAGGAGCAGTCATGATAGCTCTAATTGGTTAACGGATAAGGAGGTCTTAAACACGGGGGTCGAACTATACAAAATACCTACCCAATCTACATAATTGGGACAGAGCGGTGATTCAGCTATGACTCTTTAGTGGAGTGCGTCATAGTTCTAATTAGATACATGTTCAGGGGTGGACATGGAAATATCGAATTAGATAAGGCCCAACTCTGTCTGGTATCCGATCCCTAGGATGGCCCAAACAGACCTCGGGAATCTATCTAAATAGTATTATTGAGTTTGGACTCAATAATTGTACTCAGGCCCGGTATATGATATATATTGGATTTATATCCGGTGAATGGATAATAAATATAATTAATTGAGATTTATATCCTATGGGATTAAATATAATTATTTATTATTTAGTTATTCACGGATAAGATTAAATCTAATAAGATAAGATTTATTTAATTAAATCTTGTGGGGATAAATATCATATCTAAATATATTTGGTATATATTTAGTTATTTATTCTTCTACTGATATTAGAATAAATTCTATTTGTTAGAATTAATTCCGGATATACAGTTGCATAACTGAACAGATTAATTCCTTATTAATTCCGTATTAATAAAGGAATAGGATTTGTAAGTTATGGAAAGAGAATAAATATGGGATGGCAAAGATATGGTTGGAGATAAATAAGGAATCATATCTCCTTATTTATGAACCATATAAATACTCTCCATGTCTCTCACCAAAACCCTAATTCATAAGTCGTCACTTGTGAGAAGGAGATTCACGCGAATCCCTAGGGCGAGAGAGAGAGTGCGGCCGCCGGCTTCTGAGTGAGGGAGATCGAGGTTCCAGTGATCTCGAGACGCCCACCAAGTCTCGGATTTCAAGGTGTGGGATCACATCCTAGAAGATCAGAACCGTAGATCGATCAGACACGACTCAGATTGCACGTTCTTCATAATCAAGGTATGTACTCGAACCATTGCATGAATTTATGTGCACGATCGAATCAACACATCCGAACCAAGATCTGGGTCGGGGCGGCTTTCAAGCAGCCGTTTCCCAACAAGATAGATCGAACTCTCTTCACCATCAATGATGGAGAAGACATGCTATGGGTTCAGATCTACGTCGACGACATCATATTTGGTTCACCAAACCAGTCGCTTAGCGAGAAGTTTGGAGAGCTTATGAATACCAAGTACGAGATGTCGATGATAGGCTTGATGAGATGCTTTCTAGGTCTTCAAGTGAAGCAGCAAGATGATGGGATTTTCATCAATCAAGCGAAGTATACTCGAGATATGCTTGCCAAGTTTGGTGTTCACCATGCCAAAGCTGTGAAGATTCCGATGAACACCAACTGGAAGATGGAGCCAGATCTTGAAGGGAAGTCTGTGGATGCTACATACTATCGAGCGTTGGAGTATGTGCTTGCTTCCAAAGCAATCCCAAGCTTAGCCATTTTGAAGCTGCTAAGCGAATCCTTCGCTATCTCAAAGGCACTGTCAATATGGGCTTATGGTATCCTGCAGAAGATAATCTAGAGCTTACAGGATACTCCAACACTGACTATGGAGGGTGCCAAATTGATAGGAAATTAACTTCGGGAACATGTCAGTTCATGGGAAGCAAGCTTGTCTCATGGTTCTCGAAGAAGCAGACAAGCATAGTTACTTCAATGACTGAAGCCGAGTATATGGCTGCCGGAAGCTGTTGTTCTTAGATTCTATGGCTTCATCAGCAGTTGAAGGATTATCGAGTTGAAGCGAAGGAGATTCCAATATTATGTGACAATAATAGTGCAATCTGCATCTTACAGAATCCTATGCTTCACTCCAGGTGCAAGCATGTGGAGATTCGACATCACTTCATTCGTGATCATGTCGAGAAGAAGGATATTAAGCTCGAGAAAATCCATACCGATCTCCAGCGAGCCGATATCCTCACCAAGCCTCTAGCTGAGCCTCGCTTCAACCACCTATACATGGAATTAGGGTTACTAAACCCCGGTGAAGAGTACTAGTTCTGGAATTTACAAGGGGAGTGGAAGCTTGTCGTTAAGCAACCCTCGCCTTGGATCTTCGCCAAGTCAAGCGAGCCACTTGAGTCTTGCTCGCTTGAAGAAGTTATAAGGTCGAGAAAGGTGGAGTGTTCGAAGATGTTCCCTACCAACTAACAGGATTGTTAAGTCTATGGTTAGGGGGGAACTATTGATCATTCTAGGATTGATCTACTTCCAAAGCGAGCAAGGAAAGCTGCTACCTAGCCTAGGATTCCCGCAAGTGGGTATTAACGTTTGCAAGTACCTTTTCTAGTAAAGGTTGTGGGGTCTTATATGGGGCCTTCCCACCTAAAAAGGGTGAAAGCTTAGGCAGGGCTGGCACCAAGATCTTGCGTCCTCTTCCCATTTTCCGCCGAAGAGGAGCATGTCTCCTCATCCCCCATTCGTCGTGGATAAACACTAACTTCAAAAGCCATATTTCGACCCGGACGTTTTCGGGATGCCGCTGTCATTCCCATTTAGGTCCGATTCGGATCCCTCCGACTCACTCTTAATAGAGTGTAGCTACCGAGTGATTATCCATTTTTCCCCCTCCTTGAGTAATGCATCGCTCTGTCTTTCCCTTCTTGGGTCAAGCGAGTCAAATGCTTACTCATTCTTTAGACTAGGTCTTATCGCTTGCTAGATTTTCCTTTGTACTCAAAGGTTGTAGGGCTGGTGACATGCCTCTGCGTAAAATCGTGAATGTCTTGTTAGAGCTTCACATTGTCATCCTGTTCTTTTCCCACGCCTATGAAAAGGACTTGTAAGTCATCTCCCATTCACATCGATGGAGGACTCTCTAATCGTAGAGGAAGATAGAAGAGATGAATACCATGAAGACACAAGCTCAAAGTCTACAACGAGGTATCAGTCTACTAGGATCAATTAACCGGGCACGTGGAGTTCACTGCGAAATTGAAGCTTCAAAACTGCTAGCGATCCAGCCGTTGAAACTCAACAATCTTCAAATCTGGATCGTTGGATCATCACCATGCAAGTGAGCGAATTGCAGCATGACACGCACTTGGCTGATTCACCTATATGGTTCATCTTTAACCATGGTGACGCCGCATTTAACCACGACACATCAGCCACGATGCCACTCACTTGCGCCCACATTGAAATTACCATGTTTCACTCCGCCACGACAGCCTGAACCCTAAAGCTATATAAGGCCAACTGTGTTAATTGCAGAAGTTTTATCACTCCCCAAAATTGCCATTCTCGTGCAAACTCGATGCAAATCATAAGTCTCTCCCCCTATATTTTCACCAATCCTTCTCAAATTACATCAAAATGGTGAAGAAGATACTCAAGCAAACCATGGAGGAATTTCTCTCCAACGTTGAGGAAAACATCAATGTCGAGCCCCATCTCGATGAAGCAATAGTTGAACCCGCTGGAATTTTCCGTAGGGCCGTGACCACGGCCGGACTATGGAAGCTAGTTACTATCAGGCCAACACAGATCCTCGCCAAGCATGTTGCTCAGTTCTTGCTGAATTTAAGAGAAAAACAATTGAGATCCTGCATCACCGATTCAAGCACTGGAAAATTGACGTACATTAGCCTACTCAAGATAGCAGAAATCTTTGATCTGCCAAGACTAGGAGTAAACTCATTCTCTAAACTGGAGCTGTCTGTGGACGTGGAGTACACCAGATTTGCTGCCAAACGGAACGTTGAATGGAAGGACAAAGGAAAGAATATGAGGACAGATCTGGAAAAACCATACAACTTTATCTGCGAGGTCTACACCAAATCCGTGGTGTGTAATATCGGAGGACTAGGGCAAATCTCCGACAACAAACTTTTTGCTGTGACGGCCATTGTTGACAGCCTGACGGGAACCAAATTCAACTGGTTCAATTGGTTCATTAGGAACATACAAGTGGCTGCCATAGATTTCAAATTCGAGGAAGGCAGCAGAGTCAATATCATCAGGAAAGGGAAGCTTCTCCTTTTTGGGAAGCTATCATACGCCTTGGAACAAGTATTTCCCGACAGAGACTGGACTGGAATGCTTGAATACAAGAAATCAAGTGTGTTCAACGATCTATCAAAGCCGGGGAAGCCAATTATTGATCGTGGGATTCTACAGAAAAACGTGCGTCCTGCGGTGCCCACTGCAGAAAGGAAGGGAAAGGGAAGGAAGCGAGCTGCTTCACCAGTCAAGCGAGCGGCTCCCAAAAAGAAGTTGAAGCTAATCGCTTCACTTGTAATGCCAAGCGTGGAGGAGGAGTCTCCGCTTGAAGACAATTTGCCGGAGACTACGGAGGATGAGGATGCCCGCTCTCCGGAGGGTAATGAAGTAAACTAGCCCATACCGCAAGCTTCCACCACCATCCCCATTCAACCCCAAGCCACACAAGAACCCCTAACCGAAGCCTCCACCACCATCCCTAGCCAACACTTAGCCATACAAACACCCCAACCACAAACTGAACCAACCCCTCAAACCCTAGATCCCGAAACTCAATTTCAACCCCGACCCCCTCATCCCAGAAATGCCCAAGGGATCATCCTACACAGTGGAGCCCTGTTTGATGACGAGGAAGAATCTGTCAGCACCCATCCTTTACCCGATCTACCACTTCTCAACACCAACCCAGAAGCAACCTACCAACTACATGAGCCCACTCAAGCTCAAATCAAAGCCCCCATTGAAACTACCAACCCAAACTCCCCCACCAATACCCTCGACACCAACATCCCATCTCATACAACCATTCAACCACCATCTCCAACCCAAGATGACAAAGCCCTCAAGCGGTACCGTGCGGACTGGGAGCAGGCCGCTCAGAAAATTCAAAAGAGGTACCCAAATATGCAGATGAATGAAGCCTTCCGCACAAAAGATGCTTACATCATGTACCGAGGAACGGAGTATTACAAAATATTCAGCCTCTGCCAAGCCTTCTCGGAGGACTCCATTATTGAGAAGCAAGCTGCACTGCTGCAGTTCATTGGAGTAGATGGGTTCAAAGCCCTGATAAACAAAGCAAGATACTGGGAGCGGCAAGACGTAGTTGTGAAGCGTGCCTACCCGGACGCTGAGCTCCCAGAAAGGAAGCTCTCAGCATATGAGCAGACTCTGGTGGAGATGCATGAGGAGGAGATGTCCACAAAGAACCAAGAAATTCTAGATCTCAAGGGAGATATAAGGAGGAAAGACGAGATTTTGCAACAGAAGGAAGAAGAGGAGAGCCACAAGTGGAATCTGGCTGAAATGAAGGAGGAGATTAGTGGAAAGCTCGAGGAGGAGAAGAAGCAAGCGGAGGATGCCAAGCTTCGGCTTGAGGAAGAGAGAAGCAGACTGAAAGAATTCACTTCCAAACATGTCACGTTGGAAGGTGAATTAAAGAAGAAGGAAGAAGAGAAAGCCTCGCTTGTGCCAAGGCACAAGGAGGACATAACAAAGGTTAATCGAGCACTTGAGAAGGAGAGTGAGTTCAAATCGCTGCAGAGCGAACTCACTCGCACCAAGCTTGCCAAAATCAATATGGAGCATGAGAAGGCCATCATACACTGGAAGTATGATGAGTATGTGAGCGAGCTTGAGAGTCATTGAAGGGGTGCAAAAAAATTCACTCTCAAGCATCTCGAGCTTGACCTTACATTGGCAGAAGCACATGATAGAGCGAGCAAACTGACAAGACGTGTGCAATCATTTGCTACAGCTTATATAGCTCTCAATGATCGTGCAAAGGAACTGGACTCCCGTGAAGCAGAGCTCGATGCTTCACGTAACTTTGTTGATCTTCTTGTGCAGGAAAAGACGAAAGAAATCAGAGCTGAAATGGAAGCGGAGCTCAACGCTCTCTTCAAAGCGGTTGAGCCGCTTGAAAATCTAATGAGCGAAGTGGCACGAAAGGAGAAGGCACTGATCGAGCGAGAGAAATAGTGCGCCTACCTGTTGGAAGAAGTGTTTGAAAAGACGGCGGAGCTCGTGCTCGCTAAAGAAGGACTTTTTGCTGAGCGTGCCGATGGGATGCTTTGAGCAATAATCAACGAGTTTGCCAGCCTTCGCCGTGCCATTGATGAGAAGGTTGTTGTCCCCGTTCCCTCTGGCAAGGTTGATGATGCCAAAAAGGGGGAAATTAGAGAAGGGAAGAAGAATGGTAAAAATGGAGAGGAGGAAGAGAAGGCAGAGGGCAAATCCATTGTTGAATATCAAGAGAATCCCAAGAAGCTTGACTAGCCAAAGCTACTCATTGCGTTAACTACTGCAGCTGCCGCACACGGAGCGAGAGTGTCCACCACCACCGCTCCCACCATTGATGCTGCAAGCTTGAACGTGGATACTACTCTGGCATCCACTTTGGAGGCCATGCAATCCTTTTTGATGGCAGAAGAAGGAGTCTTCAACATTCCCCAAGTCAAGCCTATCCAGGCCGTACCTTCTACTACTCAAGCTGCCCCTGCAGCTCATGCCAAAGCACTTTCTCTCACTGCACCTCCTGCTGCCAAGAAGAAAGCGATACCACCACCACCAAAGTGGGCCGCTCCAGCAGAAAAAGAGGCGAACCCCGCGGCCAAGCGACAGAGGATACAAGCGAGTCTTACCGTCAAAGCGTCTCGCTTGGCAGATGAGGAGGAGAAAAAGACGGATGCTGAGAGGAGGGAAGCCATAAGACAGGCCAGACTGAAGAAAGTAGAAGAGAGGACTGTCAAGCTATTGGATGAAAATATGCGCATTCAAGCATGCCTTATGCGATACGGATACGTCCCATTCTCTCAAGATGAATCCGAAGTATGCTATCTAGCAGCGGATATTAAAGCTTGCAACAAAACAATCAATGAAATGGCAGAGTCCAACAGATACACCCCTGAAGAAGTGGACTACATCAGGAAGCTAGTGAACCACAAGACTACAATCTTCAACTCAACACGGAGTGAAAAATTCAAGCGAGTGCTGAAGGAATTGACGGAGAGGCCCCCCCACGATGAGATTGAGCAGAGGAGAGCAAATCATCCTGATGCTTGCTAAATTGAGAACTTCATATCGGATGAACTGAAGAACGCTTGGAATGAATGCCGCGTAAAATTCATCAAGGCATATTACTTCTGGAAAATTGTTCCCTTCCAGGACACTTTTTCCAAGCTCGAGGCACTAAACAACTTTATGGTGCTGTGCTACGAACCGCTACGGAGGAGAATCTTTGTAGAAGCAGAACTTGCTGAGCCAAAGAAGTGGATCATCAAGGTTCTTGAGAAGATGTAATTCCCCATGCCTAGAGTGCCAAGCTCTGATATTCCCAACCGCGAGCTTCTTGATGACGAGATTGATGAAGCGTTGGAATTGGAGCGTATACACAGAGAGAGCACAGAAACCACAAAGACAATGAAGCCCAAAGTTTACATTGTTGATGAATCATGAACTGCTATATGTACACTGCTTGACTTATCTATCCCATTTTATTTTTTTGTCAATCGTCTCTCTTTTACTTTGTAGTACTTATATGCTTTATGTGTTTTTATCCCTATGCTACAAAGCCTACGCTTAAACCATAAGAACTTAAAAAAAAAATGATGAAAAAGACTGTGAAGGATTCAGTCGCTTGAAGTTCTTACAATGGTTAAAAGTGATGGGTTTTGGCATCATCAAAAAGGAGGAAATTGTTGGGAATTATTAAAGATTCATGTGTTAAGGGGGAACCTTATGCGATGCTTTAATTGAATATGTTATATGTTTTGATTACATCCCAAAACCCTCTATGTAAATCGTATTCCCAAACGACCCTATTTTGATTAGATAGTTAGAATTTTTCGAGCCTATAAATGTTAGGATGGCTTTATTTTTGCTTTAGACGCTAAGATTTTAGACTGTAGATTTTCAAGCGAAGGCCACTCGCTTGAGTGTGTCTCCAAGCGAAGCGAGCACTACAACAAAGTCAAAGTGAGTCAACAAACTCTATATAAGATTTATGAAGTTGACTCAAGTAGTCATCTAAGTAGTACGGAGGGTAAACAATAGAATTCATGAGGTTTTCCCTAGAAATAGACACCCGCACAGGATGCCTTAAAATGCTATAGGAATACGTGGATAAATAACAAATGGGCCGCTATCACCTTCATTGCCGAAATTAATTGACTAGTTAAGTATAACAACAGCCGGACTTATGAGACATTACATCTAGATACACTAGATTCATAAACGACTGCAAAGGGAATATAGCTATAGCAATACCTCTACGACAAGTATCAAGATTGTCAATATAACACGTATGGCAAGTATAGGCACGGTACTCATCCCTACCTTACACAGACAAGTGGGAATAAAAATGTAAAATACTATGAGTGATCCAGAGATGATTAACCTCCTCCAACGAGTTAAAGCATGAATAACTATTTGACAGTTGTTAATACCTCGATTTATAAAGTTAACTATAGTGAAGAAGGTAGATCATGGCTACACTAGCGTAAGGACCAATGAGGAAATAAATCGACTCGAGCATTTATTAGAAGACGATTAATATCCCGACCCTAGTATTATCGGTGACACTTGATTACACTCGTGAATGGAATAGATAGAAGGGTATATGAATTTAAGTATATGACTAAGGTATATTAAAATTTGGGAAAATGCTTAAGACCAATGAAGAAGGTCTAGACGCTCGTAGACTAATGCTATCACCTAACGATTGTATAAGTTCGTGCGGGCCACCGAAGTGCTAGTGCTCTAATGCAAATAGTAACTTATGAAATCGTAGAACGCCTAGTACCGATACCGGTTAGATCAGTGTATCACGAAGATATTTGTCTCATAAACAATAAGAATCAGGACAAGCATGTGGTCTAAAAGTAACAAAGTTAACACGGACCGACCAAAGAAATATGGTTACTAGAAGGACTAGTACATAAGATCGACGGGAGACGAAATAAAAGAATCTTAAGATGAACATGAGTCACTTGCTAACACCGACAAGTCAAATTACGATTCGAACTAAGAAATAAGACTTCTTAGAAGTTGATAACCACATATTTAGCATGCTTTAGAGTGCGTCTCGATGCGTGTTTTGGTTCGGATTTGTGCTTAAATGAATAGAAATGATAGGTTTTTACCATTTATGCCTTTTCTATATGCTTTGCGTTTTTCTCTCGGTTTCCGTGCTGATTTCAGGTGCTGTGGAAATTTTCTGGGCAAGTTTGACTTAGCCTATGTCGAAGAGGGTCGAAAGAGGAAGCCGTAGCACTTTGCGGATTAATTTTCCGATGTCGGACGAGAGAGAACGAGCCAAAACTGTGAGAGCGCGCAAACTGGAAATGTGGGCGGAAATTGCACGGGTCAACCGGAAATGAAATAGTCAACTCCTCAATTAACTTTCCAGAAATTACAGATTTTACCCCACCTTCTCAACTTAAGTTTCTAGTATTTGCAATTTAGCCCCAATGCTTGGGAAAACTATATATAGCTAGATATTTTCCTTATTTGTGATGAAATTTGACTTGTAATTCACTTTTGTGCACAACAACTTTAGAACCCTAGTTTCCCTCTTTCCTTTTTAGTATTTTCAAATAATTGTTGAAGATTATGCTTGGAGTTTGAAGAGATTGTTGAAGATTTCTTCTCTACTTTTCATTCCTTGTCATTTACATTATGTTTTTGCTTATTGTTCATGGTTTGATGCTTAGATCCATGCTAGGCTAGATCCATTGAGGATTCAAATGATGGATGGTGTGAATTAGGCTAGGATTTAATGGTTTTTGATGAGGATCTACCTTTCCTTTGAGTTGCCCTTGGATTTGATTGAATTTAATTGCATGAATGATTGACAACCATGAGTGCATATAAGGTGTTTGATGGAATGCCTAGGAAGCTTCCATTCATAGCACTTGGCATGAATCCTTGCTCATACTATCTAGTATTGATTTGCATTGCTCCTAGAAAGAATTATGTGAATTGATGTTAGATTAGTAGGCATTGTGCTTTTAGGAGTTGGTAATATGTTTAGAATGGTAAGCATGTTATTCAATCCACTAGTTATCAAGTCTTAGGAGGATGAGATAGCTTGATTTATGTAATAGTGCCACTCAAAGGAATTAAAATGGTTTGATACATCACTTGCCTAGTCCTTAGCCTAATCACACCGGAAATCATTTGAATCCTTGCTTGCTTTTATCGAATTTCTATTTCTTGCTCTTTTATTTGTTCTTTACATTGCTTGCCTTCATATTTTGCTTGTTATTTCAATTACTCATTACTTGCCTAGTTATAAAACACCAAACTCATGACTATGTGCTTAGATAGTATGATAGAGACTACGTGAACTACTTGATTGTCTATCGATACATTCACTCCTTGTGGTTCGACCCGGACTACTAGCTAGTTCGGTTATTGTATTATTGATAGGCTAGAAATTAGCCTAGTCAATTTTTGGCGCCGTTGCCGGGGAGTGATTAGATAGATATTTCAATAGTTTGTTTAGTCACTTGTTACTAATCTAAGCTTGTTTTTATTTTTTATAGTTAGGATGGTATCTTGCTTGTTAATTCAAGCATTTTATTGGATTATTTTTGATCTCTTTGTTGGTGTGTTTGAAAGGTACACACTTCATAGATCAAAGGTTAAACATGTGGAATCTTTCGTTTTGGACTATGAGAAGAGAGAAAGAACTTCCAAAGAGCAAGATGTGGAAATCAATCGGGAAGTGGAAGTTCTTAGGAAGCAATTGGAGGTTATGGAAGCAAGAATGGAAGAGCAAAGGAGGAGAACTCAAGAGGTTCAATTACCTCCTATAATTGAGATATTCCAACCTCCAAAGGCTAGTTATCAAGGAAGAGAATGGGGCACGGTTGATGCACCTAGCTTTGAGCTCAAACCGGGTTTGATTCGTTTGGTTCAAGCAAATCAATTTGGAGGAGAAGTCACCGAGGACCCAAATGATCATCTATACTCATTCCTTGAAATTTGTGATACCCTCAAGCTCGAAGGAGTGCCAAATGACACAATCCGGATGAGACTCTTTGGATTTTCACTTCGTGACCGGGCTAAAGAGTGGTTCAAAGGTCTCAATGGGAAGTCAATCAAATCATGGGAAGACCTATGCAAAGCTTTTCTCTTGAGATATTTTCCACCTTCTAAGGTACAACGCCTAATCTCGGAGATTTATCAATTTGCCCAACATGAGGATGAGACGATATTCAATGCTTGGGAGAGATTCCGTGAGCTCTTAAGGAAATGCCCTCCACATGGCCTAGATGAGAGTCGACAACTCTTCTTCTTCTATGGTGGTTTGAGTTCACAAACAAGAACTATGGTAGATGCTACCTCCGGAGGTTGTTTGCTAAATCGAGATGTGAAGGAAGCCATGAGGATTGTTGAAGATATGGTTTCTAATTCTTTTCAATGGCCTATGGAAAGGGTGAATTCGAAGAAAGCTACCTCCATGTTGGATGATAAATATGAAGACCTTGTTTTCCAAATTACCAACCTCAAGAAGGAGCATGAAGAGTTTAGAAAGGCGTTGATGGAAGCACGACCTTGGCAAAGACCTAAGAATGGAAGAATTGTTGGCCAAGAAGAGGTGATTCACATCAACCAACAACCTCTCTCGGTTTCTCAACAATTTGTAGAAGATGATCCACTCCAATCTTGGAGTTATGAGGTTCCATTTATGTCTCCACTTTCCATGCCTATTCATGAGCCTCAAGAGGAAATAAAGCCCTATATGCCATATTCAATGAAGGATGAAGGTACCTCTCTTACTCTTTTTCCCCAAACTTCTATAGAGAATGATGATGTGAGTGAGTTGAATGATGGCATCATGAACGATATGTCATTTCCTCTTGAGTTTGGATATGAAAATCATGCTAAGTTTGGGGGTGAGAAGAGAGAGAAGAGAGATGATCTTGTAGAGAGTATCCCTCATGAGGAAGTTGTAGAGAAAAGCATTGATAGGTTGGAAGTGTTTAAGAAGTTGGATATCAATGCTCATTTGGTTGATTTGTTGAGTAGTATGCCAAATCATGAGAAGTTCTTGGGGGATGTAGACAAGAGAAAGGTTAAAATGGATGATGATATGACCATTGAGCTATCGGAGGGATGTAGTGCTAGACTACGAAGAGAATTCCCCAATAAGAAAAGCGATCTTGGAGATTTCACAATTCCTTGTGAAATTGGTGATCAAGTGCTAGAGAAGGTCTTGTGTGACACGGGTTCAAGAGTGAACGTGATGCCTCTTCCTATCTTTGAACGTTTGAAGATTGGAACCCTTATGCCCACCATGTCGATACTTAAATTGGCGGATCGCTCTATCATAATTCCATGGGGAAAGGTCGACAATGTGCTTATCAAGGTTGGAAAGTTCATCTTTCCGGTGGACTTCTTCATTCTTGACATTGATGAGGAGCATAACTTTCCTTTGATACTTGGTATGCCTTTCTTGTCCACGAGCCGAGCTATATTGGACGTTTGTGATGGAAGTCTCACTTTCCGAGTTGATGAAGAAGAGATGACATTTCATGAACCGAAAGTTGAGAATGGATTGAACATGCCAACCAAGGATGAGGGCCTCGAGCTTGAAGACTCACCTCATTCAATGTTTGTTGATGCATTCCCATATCGTGGAGGAGGTTTCAAAAACTTAGGAGGCGTGAAATTCCAAGAAAAGATTGCCGATCCTTCACGTGAGAGGTTTACAAGTTTTGGAGGTCAAGAGAGGACCTCGTTTGATGTCCCATGAGTCGAAATGTGAGGTATCGTCGAGCTAGCGACGTTAAAAAAGCGCTCGTTAGGAGGCACCCTAACACGTATCCTTTTTATCGTTCTTATTTTTATTTTCTTTTATTTTTAGTCATTTTATTTCGTTTTATTTTTTATTTTATTTCGTTTTATTTTCTTATTTTCCCTAAGTACTATACAATATGTCTTTAAATAGGTTTATTTGTTTGAATTGTTAGAAAAAAATTGAAAAAAAAAAAATGAGCAAAATTAAAAAAATTTAGAGTAGATTTTGTCTCTTTGGTTTTTTTTTTTTTTTTTTTTTTTTTTTTTTTTTTTTTTTTTGTTAGTAAGGAAAAATTAGAAATTTAAAAATATACATATATATATAGTTATATATTAATAATAATAAAAATTAAACAAAAAAAAAAAATTTGAAAATTCGAATTTTTTTCAGGTTGCCGCCGGCGACGGGATTCCGGCGAGCGCTGAAACAGCGAGCTAGAGCAGCGACCTGCAGGTCGCCGTCGACCTTCTGGAGAGAAACAGCGAGCTGGAGCAGCGACCTGCAGGTCGCCGTCGACCTTCTGGAGAGAAACAGCGAGCTGGAGCAGCGACCTGCAGGTCGCCGTCGACGTCTTCACCTGCAGGCGACAGCAGCACGGTGAACGACAGCAGCAGCACCTCCCTCTCCGACGACAGAGTTGCGGGAACGTTGGCGGCGAGCTCGAGCAGGAACGGCGGCGGCGGGCAGCGCGATTCCGGCGAGGCGGAGCAGCAGCAGCGGCCATTGGAGAAAGCAGCAGCTCCGGCGTCATCCCCTCCCTCATTCTCGATTCCGGCGTGAGCAGCAGCAGGCCGGCGACGAGTGGGGCTGTGTCCACGACGGCGATGAGGAGAAAGCAGCAGTTTCCGGCGCGGATTCCGGCGAGCTCCGGCGAAGGCGGCTGGGCTCAATTCGGGCCCAGATCTAGGTCTGGGCCTGTTAGGGCCAGATTCGGGCCGGGTCTGGGCCGGGCCGGGCCCATTTTGCCAATTAAAAGAAAAAAAAAACCGAAAAAAACAAAAAACTGAAAAAAATTTTAAAAAATTTTAAAAAATTCTAAAAATTCTGAAAAAATTAATAAAAAATATTTTGCAATTTTTAATTTTCCTTTCTCACCCTCTTTTCTTCTAATTTTTGTGCAAAAATTGTGAAGTTTCTAATATTCCTTGTGATTTTTTTTTGCTCGTAGTAAATTGTGAAGACGATTTGTGGGGTGACGATAGGGGGAAACCATGCAAAGAAGACGACGGGGGATTCGCCATTGAATGAGTAATTACGATTGTGGGGTCCGTCTTGGGGCTCATCACACGGACACGGGAATCATTCCCCGTCTCGTCCCTTACCTATTAGCTTGGACGTTTGTGAGTAGTAACTTAAATATCTTATGTATATTCGTCCCTCCAACCTTATTTTTGATTTTTTTTTTTTTTTCAAAAATAAGTTTGGGGGAGGGGGATGGGATAAGATATTCAAGTTACTTTTTCATATTTCTTCAAGTTATTTTTATCGCATTTCTTTCTTTGTTTGCTTTAAATTTTTTATGTTTTGTTTGGAGTGAATTGGTGGTGGAATTTTTGTGTATTGAAGGATGAGTTGTTTTGGTGTGTGCAATTGATTAAAGTGGTGTTTCCATGCTTTAAAATTTTCAAATTTCGTTTTAAAAGCATCACTTGAGTTGTTGTAGTGCTCCTTGTTCACATGTCTAGATATTGTGGTTATCGCTCCTTTGCTTTCAAGAGAGATGTCGATGATGATTTGAGCGGAAAATGCATCATATTTTTGGGATTTCTCATGTGTGTATTGAGCATAAAATGGTTGCATAACATGATTGGCTAGGAATGATTGATCTTAGGCACATGAACTCTAAACAAAAGCTTGTGAGATTTGAGCCAAAACGTTGCATTAATAACGTTATTTTTTCTTTCTTGTGAGTTTGCCATGTATTGCATTGTTATCTTCTAGAACTTGCCTTTAATTTCGATCGAGGTTGCTATATGTGCCACTAGAACTTAGAAATGATTTTAGGCCCTCACTTGTTAGCCTCACTATTCCCTAAACACTAACCAAATGAAACGTTAACTTTGTGGTCCCCCTTGAGCCTTTAAAGCCTTTATTTTTTAACCGGATGAAAGGGGGTGAAGGTTGGTTAAGGGAATCCATTGAGAGGTTGTGAGTAGTGAGAAACGAGGTTGGAGTAGTTTGATTGAAGAGTCGTTGTGAGATGAGAATACTCCTATGAGCTCTAGTGAAAAGAAAAAAAGTGGAAAAAATGATGAGAAAAGAAAAGAAAAAAAAAAGAAAAAAAAAAGAAAAAAAAAAAAGAAGAGAGTTGAAAAGAAAGGAAAAAGTTTGAATAAAGTTAGTTGTGTTATGAGAGCATAAAGGAGTCATTCATGAATATTTAGAAGCTTCAATCAAGCTTGGGTATAAAAGAGTGTAAAGAGGTGAAATGGTGAAGGTAGAAGGTGGAGAAATTCACACTTAGAGTGGAAAAGAGAAGGTGAAAGTACTTAGGAAATTTCTTAGTCACTTAGCCTAAAAATCCCTACCTAAACCAATGTCCCCACATTACAAGCCTAAATAAAAGACCTAATTGATCTTAGTTCGAGTGCACAACCAAGCGATGGAGATCTTGAGGTTTAGGGCAAGCTTATGGTAAGAGCAATGCATGCATGAGTTCGATGAGTGTAAACATTTCATACCATACACTAGAGAGAAAGAGTGATACACTTGCATCTAGAGAGGTTTGGAGTTTCATTGAGCTTAAGTGATTGATTTCTTGGTTGAGAGTGTTGTGTGGTTGTGGAATGTTTGATGCACCTTGGGAGTTCCATGTTTGAAAATGATTTATTGAGTGAGCTTTGAGGCATCGATGATCTTGACTTGCATACCCATATGTGCTTATGTTCTTTGATTGTTCGTTCCATTGTCGGGACGAGCAATGGCTTAAGTTTGGGGGAGTTTGATAACCACATATTTAGCATGCTTTAGAGTGTGTCTCGATGCGTGTTTTGGTTCGGATTTGTGCTTAAATGAATAGAAATGATAGGTTTTTACCATTTATGCCTTTTCTATATGCTTTGCGTTTTTCTCTCGGTTTCCGTGCTGATTTCAGGTGCTGTGGCAATTTTCTGGGCAAGTTTGACTTAGCCTATGTCGAAGAGGGTCGAAAGAGGAAGCCGTAGCACTTTGCGGATTAATTTTCCGATGTCGGACGAGAGAGAACGAGCCAAAACTGTGAGAGCGCGCAAACTGGAAATGTGGGCGGAAATTGCACGGGTCAACCGGAAATGAAATAGTCAACTCCTCAATTAACTTTCCAGAAATTACAGATTTTACCCCACCTTCTCAACTTAAGTTTCTAGTATTTGCAATTTAGCCCCAATGCTTGGGAAAACTATATATAGCTAGATATTTTCCTTATTTGTGATGAAATTTGACTTGTAATTCACTTTTGTGCACAACAACTTTAGAACCCTAGTTTCCCTCTTTCCTTTTTAGTATTTTCAAATAATTGTTGAAGATTATGCTTGGAGTTTGAAGAGATTGTTGAAGATTTCTTCTCTACTTTTCATTCCTTGTCATTTACATTATGTTTTTGCTTATTGTTCATGGTTTGATGCTTAGATCCATGCTATGCTAGATCCATTGAGGATTCAAATGATGGATGGTGTGAATTAGGCTAGGATTTAATGGTTTTTGATGAGGATCTACCTTTCCTTTGAGTTGCCCTTGGATTTGATTGAATTTAATTGCATGAATGATTGACAACCATGAGTGCATATAAGGTGTTTGATGGAATGCCTAGGAAGCTTCCATTCATAGCACTTGGCATGAATCCTTGCTCATACTATCTAGTATTGATTTGCATTGCTCCTAGAAAGAATTATGTGAATTGATGTTAGATTAGTAGGCATTGTGCTTTTAGGAGTTGGAAATATGTTTAGAATGGTAAGCATGTTATTCAATCCACTAGTTATCAAGTCTTAGGAGGATGAGATAGCTTGATTTATGTAATAGTGCCACTCAAAGGAATTAAAATGGTTTGATACATCACTTGCCTAGTCCTTAGCCTAATCACACCGGAAATCATTTGAATCCTTGCTTGCTTTTATCGAATTTCTATTTCTTGCTCTTTTATTTGTTCTTTACATTGCTTGCCTTCATATTTTGCTTGTTATTTCATTTACTCATTACTTGCCTAGTTATAAAACACCAAACTCATGACTATGTGCTTAGATAGTATGATAGAGACTACGTGAACTACTTGATTGTCTATCGATACATTCACTCCTTGTGGTTCGACCCGGACTACTAGCTAGTTCGGTTATTGTATTATTGATAGGCTAGAAATTAGCCTAGTCAGAAGTCCCTCTTCTTTTCATCTAATAGCTAGATTTAGTGCGAAATGAAGACTAAAATCAGATTATTCGGACCCTACGAGTATCTAGATAAGATAAGACCAGCATAGTGAAGGTTAACATATCAGTTCTGTCAAACTTCGAAGACCTGTTAAAGATAACGATACTTGATGGAGGCGGAAACTGGAAAACGATACTGCCCTAGCTCAATTACTTAAACCCACCATACACCGTGGACACGGTATCGTGCAATGCACCGCACATATGAAAGTACAGACCACCACTCCATTGAGATGAGGTGGGAGATGAGAAAGAATTAAGGTCGGTGTATGATCAAATAAATGGTTGAGAAATGCAACCAATTAGAGATATGATAAAGGAAGCTCATAGTAGATAGAAGTCCTACGATGACGATGTAGGACCGAATTGCACCTCGAAGTAGAGGGCATGGCCCTGAAGATTGCCCTACCAAGGGTATAATTAGATTTGAAACCAAGGACAAAACTGAAACCTACGAAATTTAGGAGAAGGTAAGACTTGTAACATATATGCTAACATTACCTCCAAACCTCGGGATCGTTCACAACGTATTCCACGTGCCCCAACTAGGGAAGTAAGTATTTAACCCTAAACACGTACTACATCAAGAAGAAGCGGACATAGAGCAAGACCTGAAGCCATAGTAGATCGAAAGATTCAACAGCTTAGGAATAAGCAAATCCCTCTAGTGAAAGTGTTGTGGAAGCACCACGGGCAGGAAGAAGCAACGTATGAGTTGGAGGACGAAATAAAAGGGAAATACCTCGATTTATTTGTAGAAGGTAAGTAAATTTCGGGACGAAATTTTTCGTAAGGGGTGTAGGTGACTAGGCTATTTCTAACCTAGCAATAATATTGAACTAGAGAAGTCCGAGTATCGAACACGAGGAGTGAATGGTGTCGAGAGATAATCAAGTAGTTCGTCTTGTCTCTATTATCCTATTTGAGCACATAGACTTGGTTTGGTTTTTTCTATAACTAGGCAAGGAAGTAAGTAAATGACAAGCTTAACATGCAATAAGTAAATGGAAATATCAAGTAAACTAATGACAATTCAAGTAATAAAAGGTATGGATCCAAGTAACTTCCGATGTGATGATGATGAAGGGTTTTCGAGTTTAGATGCTTCAAACCAATTTAATCCACCTTGAATGGTCTCTTATATCATATATGCTAACCTACCTTACTAGGGTGATTAACAAGTGGATCAATCGAACAACAAATGTTTTATAAGCCTTTAAATGCTCTACCAACTCCAAATAGCTCATTCTAGTCTAAGATAACCTACCAACTATCATCCAACCCATCTAATTCTTTCTAAGAATCATATGAGATGCAATCAAGTGATATGGGTATGGATTGATGCCAAGTTGTAATGACCGCAGTTTTTAGTAGTGATTAATAAAAACTTCGGCATTTAAAATAAGAAAAGAAATGTTGAAGGAGGTATTATTGTTGTGAGTAGAATAAAATTTTAAAAGAACTACTAGTAGTAATGTTACGTTAGTAACATCAGAACTTCCCGAAACTAGAACCGAACTAAATTAGAAAGGCCGATTAAACAAATCGGTAAGAGAAAAATTCAGTATTTAATTTTGGGCCGAGGCCCATTTGATAAGTACAAGGCCCACTTAGCAGTTACAAGGCCCAGTTAATTGTACAAGGCCCAGTTAGTTGTACAAGGCCCAGTTAATTATCGAAGTCCACTTCATGATTATTAGTTCGATTTTATTTAATTGGCCCAAGAGAGGGAGCCCACTTCAGATTTAATACCCAATAGCAAATAATAAAAGGGCCCAAGAGATTAATTGCTTTAAGCCCACAATAATAGTCCATATATATATATACAATAAAAGAAAAAGAAAGAAAAAAAAGAAGAAGAGAATGAAGACAGGCGGTTTTTCCGCTTAGAAAACAGGCGCCCATGTTTTCCAACACAAGCTGGAATGTACTTTGCACTAATCTCTCCTACACCTATCATTAGAGGACCATTAACACTCTAATTACAATTTGAAGAAGAATTTCCCCAAGCATACACGTGTACTCCCCCTTCCACACACATGTCAACCATGCAATAATCTCTCTTGAAGGAAAACACTCCATCCCTGCAAACTTGAGAAGAGCTTCCACTCATTCTCCCACCCTTGCAGAGAGAGAGAGAGAGAGAGGGAGCAGTCTTTTCCCCCTCCATCACTCATTTCCCTGCACAACACACACACATCAATTAATCAACATAGAGAGAGAAAACAAGTGTTAAGAATGGAAACCAGTGGGAGAAGCAGATTTCCAGCCGAGAGCAGCCGGAGTTCAAGCATCGAATCCTCTACATTTTCCTCTAGGAGAAAGAACGAAGGAGAAAAAGGGCACACGAGACAAGATCAAGAAAAGGACAGCCCATTCGAACCAAAATCCCAACCCATGATGTTGATACGAACCAAGTAAGTGTTCTACATTTTACCTAAGGTTTAGAGAACAACAAAGCATGATATGAGTGATGTTTACAGCCTTAAGAACCAAAGCATGAAAGCATAAGAAGAATTGGCAAGCAATGCATGTAAATTTAGAAGCTCAAAATCAGTTTTAAGGCATGTTTGAATCACATAGAACCTCCTCTAACAAGCTTAAGGCCTTGCATGCATACCAATCTCTAATCTAACCATTCAACACAACGAAAACACCGACTTTAAGAACACCAAAATCTGGAAATTCACAACCCTCTTTGATTTCCAAAAACTCAGTTTATGAGGCAAGAATAACGAGACCTCAGTTTTAAACAAGTCTAAGAATGAATTGCTATACTCCCTAAACAAGCCATTCATACCCGGAATAGATGTTAACTCAATCATGTTTAAGAACTAGAAATTCCTCAACAAATCACCAATTACACACTCCCATAAACTCTTAAATCATCAAATATTATTTAAAATCGAACCTAACATAAAACGGGAAAGGAAAGTTGAGAAATATACCTCGTCGGCGATGCCGACGGTGACGACGAGGCTGCCCGGAAGAAGAAAGAAAGCCGAGGGTGGGATTGAGGCTACACCGGGGCATTCCGATTCCTCCCATACCCCACCGGAGGTTACCAGCCGCTGACAACATCGACGAAGCAGCTGCAGCGCCGAAGAACCACCCGGAGCCACCTGCAAATCGAAAGAGAGAAGAGAGATCAGAGAGAGAACAGAGAGTGTGAAGGGAAGGAGACACCGGCGGCGGCATCGCCGCCGGCGTCAAAAACAGATCGGAGAGAGAGAGAGTAAGGCAGCAGGCGGCAGAGGCGATTGGCGATGGTGGCTGACGCACAGA
Source organism: Thymus mandschuricus (assembly GCA_029379335.1). Classification (NCBI taxonomy): domain Eukaryota; kingdom Viridiplantae; phylum Streptophyta; class Magnoliopsida; order Lamiales; family Lamiaceae; genus Thymus; species Thymus mandschuricus. Next base: position 11,553,337 of record CM057071.1, read on the forward strand.
CGACGGCGTTCGATGGCAGAGACGACGGTGCAATCTCCGCACCACTTTGCCGGAGCCGGAATAGGAGACGGAGGAGCGAGCCGGCGGGAATCCCCAATTTCCCTATCTTCAAGTTAGGGCTCCCCTGTTTTCCTCCAATCGGGCGAAGGACAGAGAGAGAGGAGTGAGAGAGACGAGGACCGACGGAGGAGGAGGCCGCCGGTCGACGTACGCCGGCGGGAAAGAACAGCAACGGCGGCGGCGATGACTGCTGAGAGAGAAAGCTCCGCGAGAGAGAAAGAGAGAGGGAGAAGTCGCGTAGAGAGAGAGAGAGAGGTGTTCTGCCAAGTGTAGGACCAGGCCGGGTCATACGGGCCGGACTAACTGTCGGGCCGAGGAAATTATTTACGGGCCACGAATTGATTGTGCCGAGCCTCATAATCGGCATGGGCCGAGATTAAAAGAAACATATGGGCCGGATTTATTTTTCAGACGGGCCATGTCACGATGGGCCGAAGCAATAAGTTGGGCCGAGAGATATTAATCACTTGATGGGCCGTAGAGATTATATCGGGCCGAACTCGACGGGATTAGACGAACCGAATTTTACTCATAAACCATAATTATTTTCCACTTGGGCCGAGGACTAACTAGCGATTGGGCCGAGATCTGCTTAGTGTTGGGCCAGATTTATTTTCCAGTTGGGCCAAGAATTATTTAAGTGATGGGCCGAGATTATTAGGCACTTGGGCCAGAATATTTCTTTGGGCCGACGTTTAAATCAGAAGACGAGAGCGGCACGTAATAATTTCCCGAGCTCGATTTAGTAATTTTCCGAGTTTAAATAATTAGGCTCAAACCCTTAATAAATTTTATTGGGCCTCAAGTAAATTATAAGCCTCAGATTAAATAATAAATCAAACCCAGTAACGACAGTTATGTTAATCTTATAAGTGTAGACCACTTATATTCTCTAGTAAAATTACGAAGCCTCATTATTGGCTTAATCAGATGTCCTGCGATTTCTGTCGAGGACGAAAAGACTATAAGACACAGGAAACGATCTAAGTGATCGATTTCAAATGAGAATCGAGAAACTCTCGGTTAAAAGAATAACCATGATAACGTTATCAGTAAAAGAGATCCATCAGTAAAAGAGATCTATCAGTAAAAGAGATCCATCAGTAAAAGAGATCTACCAGTAAAAGAGATCCATGAGTAAAAGAGATCTATCAGTAAAATAGATCCATCAGTAAAAGAGATCTATCAGTAAAAGAGATCATAACCTCGATAAAAGACAGCCTTCGCATAGATCGATAAGATTATCGATTTCATTTCAAGTCTCTCATTTTACGTTCTTTGAACGAGGTTAGGCGAAGGAGAAGGCCGAGACTAAGGCGGCGCCCAGAGTTATTCAGTTATATTCAGGAAAGCTATCGAGGTGGGCTTTCAGAAAACTAGAATGTTTCTTTATGCTATAGTTCTTTTCTTTAAAAGCATTGTCAGATCATAACTATTTTGTTTTGTATGATGATGTCTATCTGAAGGGCTTCGGCCACAGTTATCAGAAAGAATTCGGGTCTATCGAGGTCGCTCCTCGATGGACTTAGTGCACTCAGTTTACCGTTAGCTAACGTAGGTTGGCGCGGTCAGGTATCCGGGAGGGTGGCCAACCTCTCCGGATACACCCCAGCTCAGATATGATGGATTACCAGTAATTTGCTAGCAAGCGTCTTTTCTTTTTGAGTTAAAATGTTTTGGCATGAGCCCACTGAGTACTTTTGTACTCAGCCCTATACGTATTTCCCATGTGCAGGTTGAGCAGATGAAGTGAAGTTGCCAAAGGAGCTTTGTCGAGTATTAGAGTGTTGAAGCCTCTTGGTGGTGCATGTCTCCATACATGCATCTCACGATCTTCCGCCGTGATTCTTAGGTAGATAGACTCAGTCCAGTCCTGTGTATCGTTGCAACATATTGGTCTAGGTAGATAGACTCAGTTCAGTTATGTGTATCGTTGCAACATATTGGTCCTTCATGGACAATGCTTTCTTTTATGAACAACGTTTCCGCCTATATCATGTAAAACGCTTCCGTTGATGAATAGTTCCTTCTTCCATTCATTCTCGACGAATGATGGAGAACTTCAATGTATTCCAAATGCTATGTTTTCTCATCGTTTCACCCCAGGTCGTTCATTTATTTTATATCTTTTTCCTTTTTCTTGAGTCGCGGCCTCGCTCGGCCCAAGTTGTGGCGGGCGGGCTGTGACAGAGTGGTATCAGAGCATTTGGTTCGCTCTGAAATCCAAGAGTCTTCTTCTTCCAGTAAAGTCTAGACTTGATTCGCTAGACTTGTAAAGTCCTTCGACAAAAGCTCGGCACTTCACGACATCATGCTCGACCAGGACAGAGAAGAGGTAACTCTCACATGCCAGTATGAGAACATAGTCAAGATAACATAGAGCTCACATACAGTAGAAAAGCCAAGGCCTTTCTAGAGAACATAGCTCGCTTGAATTAAGTGCTTTCCCTCTATCACATACTAGGATAGTGCTTGAACAAAGAAATTCTTCTAACCTCAGTTATGGCACAAGAATGATAGTGAGACGAGGAAACAAGAGAAGCTCTACACGAAATGCCAACTCAAGAAAGCAGTGATAACTCCCTGGAAAGCTATTCCATGAAAAAGGGATACGTCAGATCAAGGAAAGCCAAGAAGTGCCAGAAGATCTGAACGAGTGTCATTTAAATCAATGACATGAGCCTCTAACTTTTCCGCCTCTGTGCGGAAAGAAACGAAACATATTCAATTGCGCTTCCTAAAAGAAAGTAAGAGATGAAACCAGAATCTTAAACAGGAATAAAAGTTTCATATGGTGGCACAATAAAAGATAAGTCCACTAGAATTTCCTGGATGTTTCCGCATCCATGCTTAAAGGAAGAAAACATTACTAGAATCTGAAGAAAGAAATCAAAGAAAAGGTTAAGGTCTTGTCCAACTTAGAGCTCTTGGGTATATAAACGTTAGGATCTCAGTTTCCCCGATGTTGTACTCATGAGAATAATTATGATAGAACGTGTTAGCCTCTACTTTCCTGAGTAGAAAATCATGCTCGAAGAGTGTAGAAAAGTGAGATCAGTAGCCGCGCCTAAGGATGAACTCGTAAGATTGGATATTGATATCCAAGATCAGTTAGAAGCTAAAACGATATAATATGCTTAATTTTCATAGGTGATGGGACTAGACTATACGATACAGAAGACTAAGGCGTGGTATTTAATGACAAAAACAGTGAACCATTAGCCTAATTACGTTCCCAGTACGACTGGAGGACGTGTAGAGAAACTTCACGCCGAGGACTAAGAGACTGTCGAAGAAAGAGTCATATCTATTTAGATCGTGATCTAGCAACTATTTCCGTTAGGATACCAGCAGACAAGCAATATGATTGTCCTTAGAAACGACTCTACGATACTAACGTTAATGAGTAAGTCGCAATTTCATATGTCAAGGTCCTTTACGCCAGTGCGAAGTACTAGAGTGTTCATGAAGGTACATAGACTAAGGAAGACCCTACGTTCTAATGCATTGTAACTTCGAAACCCTCTCTTGAACCTCTCAAAACCAGAAAGACCTTTGTAATATACGTAGAGTCGAGGAATCCCATATCCAAAGAATTGTTATCGAGCCTTATTCGAGCTTCTGTATTCTTTTGAATCAAGAGCCACCAGTGTATGAGAATCAAATCCTCCTTCATGTGACCGGAAGGATGCTTATGTGGGACTGGCCACCTCACATAATCTCTTTCTCGGTAGCGTCACTATCAGACAAGAAATCGGATGGGTATCGACAAGAGGGGTCCCCCACCCCCCCGACCCCTGTCAATTCATTTCTACCCTCTGGCTATTTCTTCAGAACTTGTCTGGTAATTCCTTGATGAGCTATTTTGGATAATTGACATACCAACTTGGACCCTTACACGAATATTTTCCAGAGCCAGCCCACAATGTTCTTATCTCATCGTGATCATGTTTGTCATCCTAGAGTGATAAGACCGTGAGGATTAGATCAACTGCAAGTTATAGAGTATGACTTAAGGTTACACACTCTTTTGAGTTGACGAATGTTTACGCATAAAAGGGGTGTATGATAGACAAACTGTTAAATGTATTGCACGAGACTCGAGTTGACAATGCGGTGCTAACTAGTTTTACATGTGACAGTAAAATAGAGACTCCGCAACCTCCCCAGTAAGACTTTGTATATCATAACTCAGAGGAGGAAAGCTTAATAGTGAAATTAAGAAATATGTTGGGTGAAGCCAGAATTCAGAGGACAGAAACTAGTATCGCGATGCACGCAATAGTAAGAGGCATAAATCTAGCCAGACTCCCCAACAAGTCCAGAAACAGAAATACAATGACGAAATGCAAAACTCATGAGTTAAAGGAGTTTATCAAGAAAAGTATACCGATGATCCATAAATCCAACACTAAGAGCTAACAATATTAGAGTCTAATTTAGACCCAAAATAGTAAAACCTTGAGTAGAAGAAGCTTGAACAGACGAGATCCTTGCGGATATGAAAATTTGGAATCCGCCGACAGATTGAAAATAATAAGAATATCAGAACATAAACGACCCAAGGTCGAGTACTATACTTGTCAAATACACGACGTGTTATCATTCCTAAGATCCAGATTAAACCAGCAACTAAAGGAAAGACAGTATCCCATGATTGCGGTCGGTAACCTGACGTTATTTGGGATTTCTCCCAGCTCGAGGATCAGAAACCTCTTAGAATATTGACGTGGACCAGACTAAAATATAAATTCTCACTAGACATAAGTTATGTGAAAATAGTGAGACCTAAATTATTCACCCAGAGAGGAATAATTATAGTATGACATTAGTCGGCCAAACATAGCAATGAATTGTAGCAGACTACGAAATACGAGATATTGAAGGATGCTAAGGGAGGTAATGTTGGAAGAGATTTTCCCATAGAAGGTAATATGAAACGAGAAAGCCTTGAAGAAGTCATAAATAAAATTGGTGTAGAGCACGAGTTGGGAAAAGTTGTCAAGAAGAGTACAGAACGAGACCACCGTATGTCTCATACCTTTGAAAGAATCAAAGGATAAGTGCGCTAAGATCGTGACTACCGAGACTAAACCACAAGTAAATCAGGATAAATTTTTTTTACTATGTAACCATACATAGACATAAGACCTTGAAGCACCACAGCAGTATGAGCGATGCTCGTATAATAGATATACACAACCATAAGTTCCACCTTCGGGTAAGTCATAAGCTTTGTTATTATTGCAAAGTTGGTATAGTTCTCTCCACGAGAAGTGTGCAAGATAGACAATAGAGCAAAGGAAATGCGATTGAGAATAAGCATTGAATGAGGCGTATGTCTAAAGGGTCTAAACATGGTTATGGGACACCTAAGGAACCACGACTCAATAACAGAAAGGAATGAAATGTACGCCGATAGTAATGACGCTCGTTGGAATCAAGATGTGCGAGGACTAGTGAAAGAATATACTAAACAATATAGAAATGACCCGATAGAATATATGAGAAACAAAATTCTTTTAAAGAAAAGCCATGGTTGTCTAAGAAGTCGGTAAACTCAGATGTAAAATAGTTTGGAATATGGCTTTAATCATTAACCAACAAGCTATAAGGGACAATAAATTGAGACGAACCTATATTTATTTTAGGGAAACTAGATCGCATTATAAGAGAAGATGTTGATAGAAGAGAAGTTTTTACTAAAATCCTCACGTCATGAGAATCGAACGAATGCCATCTAGATCGAATTCTTAACCAAGAAGTAGTGTGAGCATTCAACGTGCCCAGATACCTAATGTATATTGCAAGTTCGAATAGATAATTAAAACCATAGTATTATCTTCATAAGTCCCTTGAGATAATAAGAATCCATATATTAAGTGTTCCAAGAACATAATTGTTGGTATGCGAGGTACAAACACACGAGATCGTTGAAACATATAGAAGGAATGTTAATCGAATAAATTAGGAAGTGTTTTATTAGATGGAAAACTATACGACTGAAACATTTGATTTCATTACAGAAAGGTAATTATTGCCCCGTCATCAAAGCCTACAAATTGAGTCAATGAGACTACCTAATTAGAACTACTAAAATCTCTAACAGATACGTAAGTCAGCCTCGAGAAGGATGGTAATAGAAGTTAGAATTTTCGGTCCAAGATAACATCAAAGTGCACTAGTGCATACAGTAGACGACTAAAGATAAAATTACGAGACACGTATATCATGAAGCTTGAGTATGAGATTATGCTCAACCCAGAATGTCCCGCAAAAAAGGAATAATCACAGTCGTGTAGTGTATTCACGATAATGAGTAGAGACCCTATATGGGTTATGAAATCGACTCAAGTAGTCATCCAAGCAGTATGAAGGGAGACAGAGGAGCTAAAGCCCTAAAATGAAACCTTGAAAGCCTTGAGTAACACTTAGAAAGGAAGAAACCTACTATTAATCGAAAATACCTCTTTACAACTTATGAAAGATAAGACGATACATTGAGAAGGGTAAACAGTAGAACCCATGAGATCTTCCCTAGAAACAGACACCCGCACGTAATGCCTTAAAAATGCTATAGTTATACGTGAATGAATAACGAATGAGCCGTTATCACCTTCGTTGCCCAGACTAATTGATCAGTAAATATGACACTAGCCAGACTTATGAGACACTACATCTAGATGCATTAGATTCATAAACGATTACAGAGGAAATAAGAACACTTGGTCTCGCGTTAGTAGAGCGACGCCCAGAACCGTCAACCAGTAGGAAGATAGTTCTACAATAGGGAATATAGCTATAGTAATAACTCTACGACGAATATCAAGACTGTCGATCTAACACGTATGGCCAGTATAGGCACGGTACGTATCTCTACCTCACACAGACAACTGCGAATAAAGGTGCAAAGTACTACAAGTGATCCAGAAACGATTGACTTAACCAACGAGTTAAAGCAAAATATCTAAGATGACGGTTGTTAATACCGCGACTTATGAATCAACTATAGTATGTAGAGCAGGTCATAGCTACGCTAGCATAAAGACCAAAGAGAAAATAGACTCGAGTGAAATACAAATCTTGAAACGATCAATATCCTAACCCTAGTATTATCAGTGACGCATGAATACACTTGTGAAAGGAGTAGATAGAAGGGTATACGGACTTAAGTTTATGACTAAGGTATAATGAAATTTGGAAAATGCCTAAGGTCGACGAAGAAGGTCTAGACACTAGTAGATTAATACTTTCACCTAACAGTTGGATAAGCTTGTGTGGTCCACCGAGACGTTAGTGCTCTAATGCAGAGAGCAACTTGTGAAATCGTAGAACGCCTAGTATCTATACAGATTAGATCAGTGTGTCGCAAGGACATTTAACTCATAAACGATAGAAATCATGACGAGCATGTGGTCCAAAGGTAACAAGGTTAACACGAACCATCCAAGAAATATAGTTACTTGAAACGGCTAGTTCATAAGATCAATTAGAGACAGAATAAAAGAATCTTAAGACGAACATGAGTCACGTGCTAACGCCGGCAAGATGAATTACAATTCGAACTAGGAGACAAGTCTTCCTAGAAGTTCCACGTTTTAATACAACAGTTAGATCCAGCGCGAAAGGAAGACCAACAACGGTCTATTTGGACCCTGCAAACATCTAGAGAAGATAAGACCAGCATCGTGAATGAAAGTTAACATATCAGTTCCGTCAAACCTCGAGGATCTTTTGGAGAGGTAGGTACTCGGTGGAGGTGGAAACTGGAAAACGATATTTCCCCAGCTCAATTACTTAGACCCACCATACACCATAGACCCAGTATCGTACAATGCACCACACAGAGAATAAAGTGTAGACCACCACTCTATTGAGATGAGGTGGGAGATAAGAAAGAATTAAGATCAGTGTATGATTAAAGAAATGGTTGAGGAATACAACCAATCAGAGATATGATAAAGGAAGCTCATAGTAGCCAGAAGTCTTACGATGACGATGTAGATCCGAGTTATACCTCGCAGCAGAAGATAAGGTCTCCTTGAAAATTTCCCCACCAAGTGAATGACCAGATTCAGAACCAAAGACTAATTGGAACCTTGTTCCATCAGACCTTACGAAATTTTGGACAGAGTCGGCCCCGTAGCGTACAGGCTAGCGTTACCCCAAACCTAGGAAGCGTTCACAACGTATTTCATGTATCTCAATTAAGGAAATCCGTATTCGACCCCAAACACGTGATTCGACAGGAGGAAACAGTTATAGAACCCGATTTGAGCTACGAGACAAAACCTGAAGTCATCGTAGATCGGGAAATTCAGCAGCTTAGAAATAAGCAAAGTCCTCTAGTAAAGGTGCAGCGGAAGCACCACAGGCAGGAGGAAGCCACGTGAGAGTTGGAAGACAAAATGAAAGAGAAATACCCCGAATTGTTATAGAAGATAAGTAAATTTCGGGACGAAATTTTTCGTAAGGGGTGTAGGATGTAATGACCGCAGTTTTTAGTAGTGATTAATAAAAACTTCGGCATTTAAAATAAGAAAAGAAATGTTGAAGGAGGTATTATTGTTGTGAGTAGAATAAAATTTTAAAAGAACTACTAGTAGTAATGTTACGTTAGTAACATCAGAACTTCCCGAAACTAGAACCGAACTAAATTAGAAAGGCCGATTAAACAAATCGGTAAGAGAAAAATTCAGTATTTAATTTTGGGCCGAGGCCCATTTGATAAGTACAAGGCCCACTTAGCAGTTACAAGGCCCAGTTAATTGTACAAGGCCCAGTTAGTTGTACAAGGCCCAGTTAATTATCGAAGTCCACTTCATGATTATTAGTTCGATTTTATTTAATTGGCCCAAGAGAGGGAGCCCACTTCAGATTTAATACCCAATAGCAAATAATAAAAGGGCCCAAGAGATTAATTGCTTTAAGCCCACAATAATAGTCCATATATATATATACAATAAAAGAAAAAGAAAGAAAAAAAAGAAGAAGAGAATGAAGACAGGCGGTTTTTCCGCTTAGAAAACAGGCGCCCATGTTTTCCAACACAAGCTGGAATGTACTTTGCACTAATCTCTCCTACACCTATCATTAGAGGACCATTAACACTCTAATTACAATTTGAAGAAGAATTTCCCCAAGCATACACGTGTACTCCCCCTTCCACACACATGTCAACCATGCAATAATCTCTCTTGAAGGAAAACACTCCATCCCTGCAAACTTGAGAAGAGCTTCCACTCATTCTCCCACCCTTGCAGAGAGAGAGAGAGAGAGAGGGAGCAGTCTTTTCCCCCTCCATCACTCATTTCCCTGCACAACACACACACATCAATTAATCAACATAGAGAGAGAAAACAAGTGTTAAGAATGGAAACCAGTGGGAGAAGCAGATTTCCAGCCGAGAGCAGCCGGAGTTCAAGCATCGAATCCTCTACATTTTCCTCTAGGAGAAAGAACGAAGGAGAAAAAGGGCACACGAGACAAGATCAAGAAAAGGACAGCCCATTCGAACCAAAATCCCAACCCATGATGTTGATACGAACCAAGTAAGTGTTCTACATTTTACCTAAGGTTTAGAGAACAACAAAGCATGATATGAGTGATGTTTACAGCCTTAAGAACCAAAGCATGAAAGCATAAGAAGAATTGGCAAGCAATGCATGTAAATTTAGAAGCTCAAAATCAGTTTTAAGGCATGTTTGAATCACATAGAACCTCCTCTAACAAGCTTAAGGCCTTGCATGCATACCAATCTCTAATCTAACCATTCAACACAACGAAAACACCGACTTTAAGAACACCAAAATCTGGAAATTCACAACCCTCTTTGATTTCCAAAAACTCAGTTTATGAGGCAAGAATAACGAGACCTCAGTTTTAAACAAGTCTAAGAATGAATTGCTATACTCCCTAAACAAGCCATTCATACCCGGAATAGATGTTAACTCAATCATGTTTAAGAACTAGAAATTCCTCAACAAATCACCAATTACACACTCCCATAAACTCTTAAATCATCAAATATTATTTAAAATCGAACCTAACATAAAACGGGAAAGGAAAGTTGAGAAATATACCTCGTCGGCGATGCCGACGGTGACGACGAGGCTGCCCGGAAGAAGAAAGAAAGCCGAGGGTGGGATTGAGGCTACACCGGGGCATTCCGATTCCTCCCATACCCCACCGGAGGTTACCAGCCGCTGACAACATCGACGAAGCAGCTGCAGCGCCGAAGAACCACCCGGAGCCACCTGCAAATCGAAAGAGAGAAGAGAGATCAGAGAGAGAACAGAGAGTGTGAAGGGAAGGAGACACCGGCGGCGGCATCGCCGCCGGCGTCAAAAACAGATCGGAGAGAGAGAGAGTAAGGCAGCAGGCGGCAGAGGCGATTGGCGATGGTGGCTGACGCACAGACGACGGCGTTCGATGGCAGAGACGACGGTGCAATCTCCGCACCACTTTGCCGGAGCCGGAATAGGAGACGGAGGAGCGAGCCGGCGGGAATCCCCAATTTCCCTATCTTCAAGTTAGGGCTCCCCTGTTTTCCTCCAATCGGGCGAAGGACAGAGAGAGAGGAGTGAGAGAGACGAGGACCGACGGAGGAGGAGGCCGCCGGTCGACGTACGCCGGCGGGAAAGAACAGCAACGGCGGCGGCGATGACTGCTGAGAGAGAAAGCTCCGCGAGAGAGAAAGAGAGAGGGAGAAGTCGCGTAGAGAGAGAGAGAGAGGTGTTCTGCCAAGTGTAGGACCAGGCCGGGTCATACGGGCCGGACTAACTGTCGGGCCGAGGAAATTATTTACGGGCCACGAATTGATTGTGCCGAGCCTCATAATCGGCATGGGCCGAGATTAAAAGAAACATATGGGCCGGATTTATTTTTCAGACGGGCCATGTCACGATGGGCCGAAGCAATAAGTTGGGCCGAGAGATATTAATCACTTGATGGGCCGTAGAGATTATATCGGGCCGAACTCGACGGGATTAGACGAACCGAATTTTACTCATAAACCATAATTATTTTCCACTTGGGCCGAGGACTAACTAGCGATTGGGCCGAGATCTGCTTAGTGTTGGGCCAGATTTATTTTCCAGTTGGGCCAAGAATTATTTAAGTGATGGGCCGAGATTATTAGGCACTTGGGCCAGAATATTTCTTTGGGCCGACGTTTAAATCAGAAGACGAGAGCGGCACGTAATAATTTCCCGAGCTCGATTTAGTAATTTTCCGAGTTTAAATAATTAGGCTCAAACCCTTAATAAATTTTATTGGGCCTCAAGTAAATTATAAGCCTCAGATTAAATAATAAATCAAACCCAGTAACGACAGTTATGTTAATCTTATAAGTGTAGACCACTTATATTCTCTAGTAAAATTACGAAGCCTCATTATTGGCTTAATCAGATGTCCTGCGATTTCTGTCGAGGACGAAAAGACTATAAGACACAGGAAACGATCTAAGTGATCGATTTCAAATGAGAATCGAGAAACTCTCGGTTAAAAGAATAACCATGATAACGTTATCAGTAAAAGAGATCCATCAGTAAAAGAGATCTATCAGTAAAAGAGATCCATCAGTAAAAGAGATCTACCAGTAAAAGAGATCCATGAGTAAAAGAGATCTATCAGTAAAATAGATCCATCAGTAAAAGAGATCTATCAGTAAAAGAGATCATAACCTCGATAAAAGACAGCCTTCGCATAGATCGATAAGATTATCGATTTCATTTCAAGTCTCTCATTTTACGTTCTTTGAACGAGGTTAGGCGAAGGAGAAGGCCGAGACTAAGGCGGCGCCCAGAGTTATTCAGTTATATTCAGGAAAGCTATCGAGGTGGGCTTTCAGAAAACTAGAATGTTTCTTTATGCTATAGTTCTTTTCTTTAAAAGCATTGTCAGATCATAACTATTTTGTTTTGTATGATGATGTCTATCTGAAGGGCTTCGGCCACAGTTATCAGAAAGAATTCGGGTCTATCGAGGTCGCTCCTCGATGGACTTAGTGCACTCAGTTTACCGTTAGCTAACGTAGGTTGGCGCGGTCAGGTATCCGGGAGGGTGGCCAACCTCTCCGGATACACCCCAGCTCAGATATGATGGATTACCAGTAATTTGCTAGCAAGCGTCTTTTCTTTTTGAGTTAAAATGTTTTGGCATGAGCCCACTGAGTACTTTTGTACTCAGCCCTATACGTATTTCCCATGTGCAGGTTGAGCAGATGAAGTGAAGTTGCCAAAGGAGCTTTGTCGAGTATTAGAGTGTTGAAGCCTCTTGGTGGTGCATGTCTCCATACATGCATCTCACGATCTTCCGCCGTGATTCTTAGGTAGATAGACTCAGTCCAGTCCTGTGTATCGTTGCAACATATTGGTCTAGGTAGATAGACTCAGTTCAGTTATGTGTATCGTTGCAACATATTGGTCCTTCATGGACAATGCTTTCTTTTATGAACAACGTTTCCGCCTATATCATGTAAAACGCTTCCGTTGATGAATAGTTCCTTCTTCCATTCATTCTCGACGAATGATGGAGAACTTCAATGTATTCCAAATGCTATGTTTTCTCATCGTTTCACCCCAGGTCGTTCATTTATTTTATATCTTTTTCCTTTTTCTTGAGTCGCGGCCTCGCTCGGCCCAAGTTGTGGCGGGCGGGCTGTGACACAAGTGCTATGTATGGAAGCTTCCTAGGCATTCCATCAAACACCTTAGATGCACTCCTAGTGATTAATTAGTCATGCATTCAAATAAAGTCTCAATCCATAGGCAATCCAAGAGGAAGGTAGATCAACATCCTAGAATCTAACACCTATCATCTACATCAAATTATCCATCACTTGGAGCCATATGCAAACTTAGCTAGCCATAGATCTAGCAATTAAACCGTCAAAAACAAGAGAAATCATAATAGAAATAACAAGGAAATGAAAAGGAATTGAAATGCTCCACAAATCTTCATATCCAAGCTTGATCATCCACAAATATTTGAAAATACCAAAAAGAAAAGAGGGAAATTGCTAGGGTTCTAAGAGAAAATGCCAAAGTGAATTTCAAGTCATAAAAGATGCCAAATAAGGAAAATAACTAGCTATTTATAGTTTTCCCACAAATTGGGGTCAAATTGCAAATAACAAAAACTTGAGTTGAGAAGGTGGGGTAAAATCTGTAATTTCTGGAAAGTTGACTAAAGGTGTGTCTTGTGCATTCTCGCCCACATTTGACAGTTTGCGCGCTCCCACGGTTTTGGCTCGTTCTCTCTCGTCCGGCGTCGGAAAAATATTCCGCAAAGTGCTACGGCTTCCTCTTTCGATCCTCTTCGACATAGGATAACTCAAATGTGCCCAGAAAATTGCCACAGCACCTTAAATCAGCACGGAAAACGAGAGAAAACGCAAAGCATATAAAAAATGTACAAATTGTAAAAACCTTAAATTATAATCCATTTAAGCACATATCCTACCCAAAACACGCATCGAGACGCACTCTAAGACATGCTAAATATGTGGTTATCAAACTCCCCCAAACTTAAGTCATTGCTCGTCCCGACAATGGAACGAACAATCAAAGAACATAAGCACATATGAGTATGCAAATCAAGATCATCGATGCCTCAAAGCTCACTCATAAATGATTTTTACATGAAACACTCAAGGTGAGAGAACAATCCACAATTACACAACAATCTCAACTAGAAAATCAATCACTCAAGCACAAATGAACTCTAAACCTCACAAGATAAGTGTATCACTCAATCGCTCAATGTGGAGTAGGGTTCAACACTCAACGATCTCATACATGTATCCAAACTTACCATATGCTTGCCTCGAGTCTCTAAATCTTCATCGCTTATTTGTGTGCTATGACTAAGATCAATTAGGTCTTTGCTTAGGCTTGTAATGTAGGGACATTGGTTTAGGTAGGGAAATTTAGGCTAAGTGACTCAAAACGTCTTCTAAGTACTCCACCCTTCTCTTCTCCACTCTAAGTATAGATTTCTCCATCTTCTACCACACCATTTCACCTTTTCAATCAATGAAACTCAAACCTTTTGATGGAATGTTTCGAAAAATTTCTAAAGACTACTCCTTTATGCTCTTATTCTTTCATGCTTCCTTTTATTCTCTCTCTCTTTTTTCCATTTCTTTTTGAGAGAACTTTGTTCTCATTTTTTTTCTCCTTTTTTTTTTCTCTCTTTTTTTTTTTTTTTTTTTTTTCACAAATGAGCTTATAGGAGTATCTTTTCTATCAAACACCATCCCATATCAATTCAGCTCTCATCATCATTTCAAGCATGTACTCAACTCAAACCAAGGATTCCCTTAACCAACCTTCACACCCCTATCATCCGGTTTAAGAATAAAGGCTTCTTTAGGCTCAAAACGGGACCACAAAGGTAATGAATTAGGGTTAGTGTATGGGAATAATAAGCTTCTCAAATGATGGCCTAAAATCATTTCAAAGTTCAAAACACACATATAGCAACCTCGATCGAGACTCAAAAGGCAAGTTCTAGAAGTGATGAATGCAATGCATGGCAAGCTCTCAAGAAGAAATAGAAACGTTATTTGATTCAACGTTTTGGCTCAAACCTCACTAGCTTTTGTCTAAAGTTCACGTGCCTAAGGTCAATCATTCCTAGTTAATCATGTCATGCAACTCTTTCATGCTCAATACACACATGAGAAATTTCAACAAAATATGATGCCATTCCGCTCAAATCATCATCGACATCTCTCTTGAAAGCAAATGAGTGATAACCACAATATCTAACCATATAAGCAAGAAGCACTACAACTCAAGTGATGCTTTTAAAATGGAACTTGAAAATTTTTACTTGAATCATTTTGCACACACCGAATCAACTCATCCTTCAATACACACAAATTCAACCACCAATTCACTCCAAAGAAAACATAAAAAATTTAAAACAAACAAAGAAAGAAATGCGATAAAAATAACATGAAAATATGAAAAAGTAACTTGAATATTTTATCCCATCCCCCTCCCCCAAACTTATTTTTGAAAATAAAATCAAAAATAAGGTTAGAGGGACGAATATACATAAGATATTTAAGTTACTACTCACATCCAAGCTATTGAAGCGAGGGATGAGACGAGGAATGATTCCCATGTCCATGTGATGAGCCTCAAGACGGACCCCTCAATCGCAATTTCTCATACGAAGGAGAATCCCCCGTCTCCTCCTTGATACTCCCCCTTTCTTCACCTCACAATTCTTCGTCACCTTGACTATAAGCAACAAAATCACAAGCCTTTGGAGGTTGGAATATCTCAATTATAGGAGTTAATTGAACCTCTTGAGTTTTTCTCCTTTGCTCGTCCACTCTTGCTTCCATAACCTCCAATTGCTTCCTAAGAACATCCACTTCTCGATTGATTTCAACATCTTGCTCTTTGGAAGTTCTTTCTCTCTTCTCATAATCCAAAACGAAAGATTCCTCATGTTTAACCTTGGATCTATGAAGTGTGTACCTATCAAGCACACCAACAAAGAGATCAAAAATAGTCCAATAAAATGCTTGAATTAACAAGCACAATACCATCCTAACTATAAAAATAAAAACAAGCTCAAATTAGCAACAAGAAACTAAACAATCTATTGATCATCAATCTATTCACTCCCCGGCAACGGCGCCAAAAATTGACTAGGCTATTTCTAACCTAGCAATAATATCGAACTAGAGAAGTCCGAGTATCGAACACGAGGAGTGAATGGTGTCGAGAGATAATCGAGTAGTTCGTCTTGTCTCTATTATCCTATTTGAGCACATAGACTTGGTTTGGTTTTTTCTAGAACTAGGCAAGGAAGTAAGTAAATGACAAGCTTAACATGCAATAAGTAAATGGAAATATCAAGTAAACTAATGACAATTCAAGTAATAAAAGGTATGGATCCAAGTAACTTCCGATGTGATGATGATGAAGGGTTTTCGAGTTTAGATGCTTCAAACCAATTTAATCCACCTTGAATGGTCTCTTATATCATATATGCTAACCTACCTTACTAGGGTGATTAACAAGTGGATCAATAGAACAACAAATGCTTTCTAAGCCTTTAAATGCTCTACCAACTCCAAATAGCTCATTCTAGTCTAAGATAACCTACTAACTATCATCCAACCCATCTAATTCTTTCTAGGAATCATATGAGATGCAATCAAGTGATATGGGTATGGATTGATGCCAAGTGCTATGAATGGAAGCTTCCTAGGCATTCCATCAAACACCTTAGATGCACTCCTAGTGATCAATTAGTCATGCATTCAAATAAAGTCCCAATCCATAGGCAATCCAAGAGGAAGGTAGATCAACATCCTAGAATCTAACACCTATCATCTACATCAAATTATCCATCACTTGGAGCCATATGCAAACTTAGCTAGCCATAGATCTAGCAATTAAACCATCAAAAACAAGAGAAATCATAATAGAAATAACAAGGAATTGAAAAGGAATTGAAATGCTCCACAAATCTTCAATATCCAAGCTTGATCATCCACAAATATTTGAAAATACCAAAAAGAAAAGAGGGAAATTGCTAGGGTTCTAAGAGAAAATGTCAAAGTGAATTTCAAGTCATAAAAGATGCCAAATAAGGAAAATAACTAGCTATTTATAGTTTTCCCACAAATTGGGGTCAAATAGCAAATAACAGAAACTTGAGTTGAGAAGGTGGGGTAAAATCTGTAATTTCTGGAAAGTTGACTAAAGGTGTGTCTTGTGCATTCTCACCCACATTTGACAGTTTGCGCGCTCCCACGGTTTTGGCTCGTTCTCTCTCGTCCGGCGTCGGAAAAATATTCCGCAAAGTGCTACGGCTTCCTCTTTCGATCCTCTTCGACATAGGATAACTCAAATGTGCCCAGAAAATTGCCAAAGCACCTGAAATCAGCACGGAAACCGAGAGAAAACGCAAAGCATATAGAAAATGTACAAATTGTAAAAACCTATCATTTTCTATCCATTTAAGCACATATCCTACCCAAAACACGCATCGAGACGCACTCTAAGACATGCTAAATATGTGGTTATCAGTAGGATGTAATGGCCACAGTTTTTATTAGCGATTAATAAAAACTTTCGACATTATTTTAAAATTTAGAGTGTTATTACTATTATTAGAATAACAATTTTTAGTACTACTATTAGTAGTGTATTATTCGGTGATATAAATATTGCCAAACGAGAGTAGAATTTATTTCTGAAAGGCCCGATAAAACGAATCAATTAATTTTTATTTAAGGGCCAAGGCCCAATTAGTGATCGAGGCCCACTTCACGATTATTAGTTCGATTATAATTAATTGGCCCAAAAGAAAGAGAGCCCATTATAGATTTAAATACTCAACACTAATAAAGGCCTAAGGTTACTAGCTTAAGCCCATGGTATTTCCATGTGTATATATATATTCACAATAATAGGAATAAACAAATAAAAAGAAAAGAAAAGAAAAGAATGAAAACCGGCGGATTCCGCCTGTACAACAGGCGCCCATATTTTTCCATAGAAATCTGGATGTCAACTCTATTAACCCTTCTAAACATCATTAAGAAAACACTAACACCCTGTAACTACAATTAGGAAGAGATTAGTACATCATCAATCTTCCTCATCATTACACTCGCATGGGAAAACGAGACTAGTAGTACTAGCCGCCCACTCTTCCCTTCCTTGTCTCCAACACTTGCCAACACCTTGAGAAGAATCTAGGCACATCACACTCATTCTTCCACCCTTGCAAGAGAAGGAGCAGCGTTTCTCTCCCTCTCAATCACCCATTACTTGCACACAAACACCACAAAATCAGCCACATTCACACCACATTCACCAACATACAACATAGAGAGAGAAAGAGCAAGTAAAGAAGAGTGAAAACAAGTAAGGAAGCAAGAGGAGAGGGAGGTTGATTTTCCAGCCAAGAGAGTAGCCGGAAAACAGCCCGACGACAGCCAATCGAGCCCCGAATTCCTGCATTCTCCTCTAGGTAATACCTCTAAAACTTCTCCTTCAAAGGCCTAGATTGCATGTACTAACTAGGGCTTTAACCACTATCTCTAGTAAGAGAAAACGAGAGGAGAAGCAAATCAAGGGTAACACGAGGAGGGGACAGCCCCTATTCAAGCCGGGAATTCCATGTTTCGACTTTGTTTCGAACCAAGTAAGTGTTCACACACCCTTCTTAAGACCTAAGAGAACCAAAAGCATGAATTTCCCCTTAGAATGGCCCTAAAATCCAACTTAAAATCTGCCCTTATGCATGAAACCCCAAAACATGTTATAAATTAGCTTAAGGCCTCAAGAATTAACGCATGAGAACATGGGCAAATTCAAGCAACAATGCATGTATATACGAAGCTCAAAAATCAGATTTAGACTCTCATTTAACCCCATAGAACCTCGAACTAACAAGCTTCAATCATAAGGCCAAAACAAGTTCATACTTTGAGTATTTCCCTCCAACAAAAGAACCAACAACAAAGTATGATTTTCCCTCTTGAGAATGACTCAAGAACTCATTTAGAGGCTGCCCATATGTATGAAACCTTAAAACATGTAATGAACTAGTTAAAGGCCTAAAAACCAAACTCAAACAAGCCATGCATGTATATAGAGATCAAAAATCTGATCGTGACATTTCATCTAACCTTAAGAGTTCAATTTTATGAACCAAAAACAATAGTATAACTCGATCCTCATTCAAGGCTTTCCATTTAACAAAATCCAAATCCATACATATATAGAATCTGAAAATTTGTGTGTTAATCACCCATCAATAACCCCTATGTGCTCCCTAATTCATGATTTTATGTCGTAATCAAACAATACATAAAGCGTAATAAGAGGGTGAGAGAACGAACCTCGTCGGCATTGCCGACGGTGATGATGAGGCTGCCCGAAGAAGGAAGGAGGCCGAGGATGGGAGTTGAGGCGATGCCGGAGCATGGCAGCCTTCTCCCGAGCCTTACCACAGACTGCCACAGCCTTGACGGCGTTGGCGGAACCCCTGCAGCGTCGAGAAACACCCCGGAGCCACCTGCGTTGATGGAGTCCAAGGTTCGATGAGTCAAGATCCTGTTCGTGTTCCCGAAGGGCCGGTGACGAGAGCTCGAGCTAAGAAGTTCAAGGAAGGCTTGCAAGGATTGATCCAAGAAGTTTGGGCTCAAGAATTGATGAAGAAGCCCATTGGAGAAGGCGGACCGGACAGCCCGCGAGTTATTAATTTTATCGAGTGCGTTCGGGCTGAAGATTGAAGATTTTATTTTTTTAATTTTCGTGTGTTTTGGGTCAGGCCATGTTTTTGGGCCTTAATAAAAGACTTGTTTTTGAGTTTTTATCATGTTGGTTGATGGGTTGGGCCATACCATTGACTTTGGGTCAGTTATTTCCTAGTTTGATTAGGTTTAGATGGTTTTATTTGCCTCTCTATATAAGGGGGTCTTTGTGGACTTAAAATTAGACAGCTTATCATTAATATTATTGTTAGTTTATTCTCTCTTGAGAGTTTATCGAATTTATCTTGATTATTCCAAGACGAATTCATTATCCGGCGAATCAGCGAGTCAATCATCCCTTGTTGTGTGTCATTCATCGTTCCCGTGTGACTAAGACGATCACTATTTGAGGTATAGGTTGTTCTTAGAACTGACTTATATCATTTATAGGATTAGATCTTAGGTGTATTGGAATATCCATCTGTTCTTTCAGTTTCGTTCTTCTTAGTTTTTATTCCTTCCGCGTGCGTCTTCAACTCGGTCGTCAAGGATCGTATCATGCGTTCACCTGCAAAACGAGTAAGAGAAAGGGGAGGTCAGAAAAGGGAATGGAAGAGAAAAGAGAGGGAGACGCCAGCAGCGGCAACGCCGCCGGCGCCGAACTGAAGTCAGAGAGAGAAGGAAGGAAGGATGAGGGGCAGGGCAGCAGGTCCAGGCTGGCGGGGACGAACCCTAGCCACAAGGGCTAGGGCATCGATGGGAAAGGAAGGCAGGCCGCGGCCAGGCTGGCGTAACGCCGCCGGCCAGAGACGGCCGAGGCGAGACGGAGACAGTGCCGTTCTGTTCTGGCCAGAAGAAGCAGCGGCGTCGTTGGAGGAAGGGAGATGCGGTCGGCGCACCGCATCAACAGAGGCGAGGCCGGCGTCGGAGGAGACGGAGCTCCGGCGGGATTTCTCCAGTTTTTCCCCAAATTGCAAACTCCATTGAATTAGGACTCCCCTGGGTAAAATCGAGAGTGGGGGAGATGATAACCGGCGGAGGAGAAGGTCGTCGGTCGACGCACGCCGGCGGAAAGACGGATGGCGGTAGAAGGGTTGCCGAGAGGAATTTCCGAGAGAGGGAGAAAAGGGGGGAGAAATCGCGAATTGAGAAAGAGAAGGGGAATTTTTGTCAAGTATAGAATCGGGCCGAGCCTGGATTGACGGGCCGGATTTTAGTCATTGGGGCGGATTTATTTTCCAGACGGGCCGAGTTGGTTGACGGACCAAGAAATTAAACATGGACCGAAGAAATTATTTACGGGCCGAATTAACGACTCTCATGGACCGGAATTAATTATTTAAATGGGCCGAGATAAAATACTTAATGGGCCGATAAATTACCTGTAACAGCCGCAGTTTTTCTTAGTGAGTAATAAAAACTTCGGCATTATGTTAGTAAGAGAAATTTTTAGAATATTATGGAAAGTATTATTATGGTAAAATAAAAATTTTAAATGCTACTAGTAGAGCCACTCTTAGTGGAAATGGTATGTCGAAATGAGAATCGAATAAGTTAAAGAAGGCCGATAAGAATTAATCGATGGATTAATTTTCTCAAAAGGGCCGAGGCCCACTCAGATTTCACAAGGCCCATTTGATTGTTGAGGCCCAGTTAAATTATCGAAGCCCACTCCACGAGTAATTACTCGAATTATTTTGATTTTATTAGTCAAGAATAGAGCCCATGTTTGAAGAACATCCAACAATAATAAGAGGCCCAAGATCAATAGATCAAGCCCAAGAATAATAGTCCATGAGTATATATATATATATATATATATATATATATATATATATATGCTACAACAAAGAATAAAAAAAAAAAGAAAAAAAAAGAAAAGATTGGGAGAGGCGGCAGTACAGTACACGGGAACACAAATCCCACCTAAAATCTAGGATTAACTTTGTTAATCTCTCTCTCAAAAACAATTAGGGAAGATTAACACATCATTAGTAGTTCAAATGAAAAGGGTGCATGGGGAAGAGGGAGCTAGAGCTAGCCGCCCAACTCTACACATTCTTGTCTCCAACTCTTCTCACACCACCCATCCATGCAAGAGAACCCTCACCAATCCAACTCCACCCTCTCTCTATGTAATGATTATGAACCATCTCTACAAGCAAAGAGCCTCCAACACCTCACACAAAACCAAGGCAAGAGTTAGTCATCAAACATTCACAAATAATCACTCAAACAAAAACACAAGAGAGAAGTAGAGAGCAAGTAGAGAGAGAGAGAGGAGCTGCCGATTTTTCAGCCAAGGATCGCCGGAAATTCAGCCGGCCGGCAGCCTTCAAGCACCACCCCACACACGGTAAAACCTCTCTCACCCCTCTCCAAGACTTAGCATGTACATGCACTAACTCTAGGATCAAATTCTCATCTCTAGAATTGAAGAAGGAGAAAGGAGACGGCACTCAACCAAGAACTAGAAGGAGGCAGCCTCTATTTGGGAGATAGAGACCCAATTTTCAGTTCTAAAGGTGAGATAGAATTCCATACTCCTTCCCTAGTACAAGGATCAAAGCTTTAACATATAGAAAACCAACATGCAAGTGTAGGAGGGAAGAACGAAGGGAAGAAGGCAACAAAGAGAGGGAGGACAGCCAACAATCTTGCCAAGAAATCAGTTTCCAAACCCCACAATCACAAGTAAGACTCATTTCTCATCACTCTCTCTAAGAGCCACAAGTTGTAAGCATGCAACCCCACTAGAACCTCCAAACAATCGATTAAGTACACAATCTAGTATTCTATTCCCTCTCAAGCATGAAACATGGTTTAAAACCTCAAGGATGAAGCATAAGAAACATATCACTCACCTAGAAGCTATGCATGTTGTCTTAGAGGCTAAAATCGAATTCAAGACATGTTTTAGATTAATGGGCCAAGTCGAATAAGGGGCCGAATCGATAACTAATTGGACCGACGTTTTAAATATTAAAAGACGGGCCGAATTACGTAACGAGACAAGTCGATCAATTGGGCCGAGGACTCTAATTTAAATGGGTCGAACTTATTTTTCAATTGGGCCAAGGAAATTGTTATGATATATATGGTAGTTTGTGTTAGGGTTATTAGGCCCATCTTATTAGGCCCGACATTTGTGTATATATATGTGCTCTTGTTCAGTTAATGAGAAGAAGATTTTTCCCCTTTCTTTGATGTTTTACGTTTGAGATAACATGGTATCATGAGCTCTAGGTTCTAGGGTTTTCGATTTTTTGGGGGGCTGATTTCGTATATTAAAAAAAAAAAAATTAGGGTTTTTTGGGTTTTTTGGGCTGGAAAACGGCGGCGCCGCCCATTCGATTTCCAGCAGCCGCCGGTCGTCACCGCCTGTACACATCGGAGCGCCATCGTCCGACGCACATTCGCCGGAAGTTTCACGTCCGGCGGCCGCGCGTGTGGGTCCCACGCGTCGGCGAAGTGAATCTGCACAGTTTCGGTTCCGGCGACTGTTCCGGCGCATCCATCGCCGGAAAATTTTCCGGTCAGCACCGTTGGACTCGTCTCGGTCTCCTCTTCATCTCTACGGTGGTTTCGGTCTGCATCGAGTGACGGTGTGAGATCAGTTTGGGTACAGATTTCGAATTCGTGTTCTTGCATATTGTTTCGATCTTTGATCTTGGTATAGCATGTCTGAGGAGGGTAAATTTGTGGATGTGGTTACGGCCTTGGCTGATTCTATTTCCTGCGTTGTCTCCTCGTCAACCAAATGGGTAATTGATTCGGGTGCTACAGATCACATGACAGGTAATCGTAGTTTATTTTCCACATATGAGTCACATCGTCACACTCATTCAGTTACCCTAGCTGATGGTTCACAGTCTTTTGTTCGTGGATCGGGCACTGTCCAGCCTACACCTTCGTTATCCTTGTCTTCTGTTCTTCACCTTCCCAATCTCTCGTATAACCTGATATCTGTTAGTAAACTTACTCGTCAGTTGAATTGTAATGCCTCTTTTTTCCCTGGTTATTGTTTGTTTCAGGATCTAACGACGAAGCAGATTATTGGTAAAGGGCATGAATCAGGCGGTCTATACATTCTTGATACGCCATCACCGTCTTCAGTAGCATGTGCGGGCATCGTCACTCCGATGGAAGCACATTGTTGGTTAGGTCATCCATCTCTCTCTTTGTTAAAGAAACTGTGTCCGCAGTTTTCTGAGTTGTCTTCTTTGGATTGTGAGTCTTGTCATTTTGCTAAACATCATCGTGTTAGTCTTAGTCCTCGAGTCAATAAGCGAGCTGATGCTCCGTTTGAGTTAGTTCATTCCGATGTTTGGGGTCCTTGTACCATTACTTCTAAGGGTGGTTATAGGTATTTGTTACGTTTGTCGACGATCATTCTCGTATGACATGGCTTTACTTTATGAAAAATCGCTCTGAGTTATTTTCTCACTTTTCTGCCTTCTGTGCTGAAATTCAAACTCAGTTTCGTGTGCCTGTCCAAATTCTTAGAAGTGATAATGCTAAGGAGTATTTATCTGATACCTTTCGATCTTATATGGTTACTAATGGCATCCTTCATCAACTTCTTGTGTTGCCACACTGGCTCAAAATGGAGTGGCCGAAAGAAAGAATCGGCACCTCCTTGAAACAGCCAGAGCCTTATTGTTCACCATGAAAGTCCCTAAACATTTTTGGGCTGATGCTGTGTCTACTGCTTGTTTTCTCATTAACCGTATGCCATCGTCTGTCCTCTCTGATTTGACTCCTTTCCACGTTTTGTTTCCGTCTAAGTCTTTGTTCCCTATTGATCCCAAGGTGTTTGGTAGCACTTGTTTTGTTCGTGATGTTCGGCCTCAGGTCACTAAGCTTGATCATAAATCTATTAAGTGTATATTCTTGGGATATTCTCGGGTTCAAAAGGGGTATCGGTGTTTCTGTCCAAGTTTTAATAAGTATTTGGTGTCTAGGGATGTCGCTTTTCTTGAACATGCATACACCTTTCACTCCGGATTCGGGTACTCTACCTACGGTTGAGGAAACGAACTTGGATTTCTTAGTCTACATTGAGTCTCCATCTCGCTCCGCTACACCTCGTCCTCCTATTATACACCAGTATACACGTCGTCATCCCACTCCTGCAATGCACCTGCTACTGATACCGTGGTTCGTACTTCGCCTGATTCGGGTCCTGATGCGCCAATAGCTTCATCGTCTGATCCTGCACCGACCGATGATCTTCCTATTGCTCTCCGTAAAGGTAAACGTTCATGTACTTATCCCATTTCTTCGTTTGTGTCATATGATCGTTTATCTCCTTCATCTAAAGCTTTTGTTTCCACACTTGAGTCTGTCCCTAAATCTGTCCCCGAAGCCTTAGCTCATTCTGGTTGGCGAGCTGCTATGATCGAGGAAATGCAAGCTTTAGAGGCGAATGGTACATGGGAGTTGGTAGATCTTCCTATTGGTAAGCGCTCGATTGGTTGCAAATGGGTGTTTACTGTTAAAGTTAATCCTGATGGCTCTGTTGCTCGCTTAAAAGCTCGTCTTGTGGCCAAAGGATATGCTCAGACACATGGTGTTGACTATTCTGAGACGTTTTCTCCAGTTGCTAGACTTACTTCTATTCGCCTTGTGATATCCTTAGCAGCGAGCCATCACTGGCCTTTATATCAGTTGGATGTGAAGAATGCTTTTCTTCATGGCGATCTCAGTGACACAATCTATATGGAGCAACCGCCGGGATTTGTTGCTCAGGGGGAGTCTCATAAGGTGTGTCACCTTCGTAAGTCATTATAGGTTTGAAGCAAAGTCCTCGTGCGTGGTTTGGCACATTTGCTTGTGCAGCTGAGGCGTTTGGCTTGAAGCAATCAGTATCTGATGATTCTGTTTTCTACAAGCGTTCTGATAGTGGTCTTAATTTATTGGTGGTGTATGTTGATGATATTGTGATTACTGGCAGTGATTCTGGAGGGATTGCATCTTTGCGAGCTTTTCTGCCTACTCGATTCAATACTAAGGATTTGGGTGAACTCAAGTACTTTCTTGGTGTTGAAGTGCTTAGAAGCAAGAAGGGTAAATTCTTGTCTCAAAGGAAATATGTTCTTGACTTGCTATCTGAAACAGGTAATTTGGGTGCTAAGCCATGTAGCACTCCAATGATTCCTAATATGCGGCTTACCAAAGACGGTGTGCCATTTGAAGATCCTGAGAGATACAGGAGATTGGTTGGTAAGTTGAATTATTTGAGGGTAACGCGTCCTGACATTGCGTTTTCACTTAGTGTGGTAAGTCAGTATATGGCATCTCCTACTGTTGACCATTGGAGGGCGGTAAAACAGATTTTGTGTTATTTGAAGGGAGCACCAGGACGTGGGATTGTGTATGGTGATCATGGCCATGATAGAATTGAGAGCTTTTGTGATGCAGATTGGGCAGGAGCAAAAGATGATAGGAGATCTACTTCAGGATATTGTGTGTTCTTTGGTGGAAATTTGATCTCATGGAAGAGCAAGAAGCAGAAGGTAGTTTCACTCTCAAGTGCAGAATCTGAGTATAGAGCAATGGCTAAGTCGACATGTGAGATTTTGTCTGTTCATAAATTTCTGAATGAGGTAGGAGTAAAAGTCTCAATGCCAGCTAAGTTGTGGTGTGATAACAAATCTGCTCTTCATATTGCTTCTAACTCTGTCTTTCACGAGCGAACCAAGCATATTGAGATAGACTGCCACTTTGTTCGTGAGAAGATTAAGAATGGGGTGATTACTACTGGTCATATGAAGACTGAAGATCAGTTAGGAGATTTGTTCACAAAAGCTTTGAATGGGGTTAGGATTGATTATCTTCGTAACAAGCTTGGCATAGTTAACATCTATGCTCCAGCTTGAGGGGGAGTGTTATGATATATATGGTAGTTTGTGTTAGGGTTATTAGGCCCATCTTATTAGGCCCGACATTTGTGTATATATATGTGCTCTTGTTCAGTTAATGAGAAGAAGATTTTTCCTCTTTCTTTGATGTTTTACGTTTGAGATAACAGAAATAAACATTAAATGGGCCGGACTCATAATCTAATTGGGCTGAGAACTGATTAAAAGATGGGCCGGAATTTAATTTTCAATGGACCAAAATATCTAATTGGGCCGAAAATTAAATAGGTGCACGAGGGCACACGATAAATTACCGAAAATAAATAATTGGGCTTAGACCCCTAACAGTTATATAGGGCCCAAATAAAGTATAACTTGGATTAATAACAGTGAAATCCGGTATATTAATCTTATAAGTGTAGACCACTTATATCCCTTAATTAAATCACGAAACTTAAGTAATGGATCTATCGAATATCCTGCGACTTCCGTCGAGGATGGAAAAGCATAAGTTACCAGAATCGATCGAGGTGATTGATTTAAGCAAAAATCGAGGAACTCTCGATTGAAGTATATACACGATAGCGCTATCAGAACAAGAAAAGTATAACCTCGATTAGAAGACAGCCTTCGCATAAATCGATAAAATTATCAACTTCATTTTGAGTTAGATTACTCATTTCACGTTCTTTGAACGAGGTTAGGCAAAGGAGCAAGCAGAGCTTAATCAGCACCCAGAGCTACATAAGTAATATCAGGCAAGCAAGCAAGGTGGGCTTTCAGAAAAACTAAAATGTTTTATTATGTTAAAATTCTTTTTCTTTTAAAAGAATTGTCAGACCATAAAATGTTTTTGTTTTGTATGAGATCTATCTGAGGAGGCTTATGCCTCAGTTTATCAGAACGATTCAGGCTCACCGAGGTCAAGATCTCGGTGAGTTAGTGCACTCTGTATACCGTTAGCTAACGCAAGTGGCGCGGTAAGGTATCCGGGAGGGTGGCCAACCTCTCCGGATACACCCTCAGCTCAGATATGATGGATTACACAGAAAATAGCTTGCAAGCGTCTTTTCTTTTTGATTTTAAATGTTTTCGTGAGCATAGGTTTTTCCTAAAACCCCTATGTCTCACTCTACTGGCTGACAATAAAATGTTTTGGCATGTGTCCACTGAGTACTCTGTACTCAGCCCTGTACATATTTCCCGTGTGCAGGTTGATCGTGATGGATATGGAGCAGTCCGAGGAGCTTTTTGTCGAGTATCAGAGTGTTGAAGCCTCTTGGTGGTGCATGTCTCCATACATGCATCTCACGTTCTTCCGCAATGTTCGTTATGAAGTCCACACAGTTCATTTCATGTATCGTTGCAACGAGATGTTGTTTTGTGTATCAATGCAACGAGTCGAGCTCTTCGTAGCCGACGATCTTTTCCTTGACTAGCTTTCGCTTGTTTCATGTAGTACTTCCTTTGTAAACAGACACGTTTCCGCGTGCTTTCTCTTCACTGCACTTCTTCTGTATCGAACAACATCCTTTACCGACATTCTCGACGAATGTTGGGTATTTTGAGTTGAATTTAGTGTTTTTTCTACATAATGTTCTAACTCATAATCAAGTCTTCGTATGTTATTCCTTCTTTATTCCTTTTTCTTGCGTTGCGACCCTGCTTGGCCAAGTTGTGGCGGGCGGGCTGTGACATTACCTAACGGGCCGATAATGTACTTAATGAATCGGGCCAACCAATTGGGCCGATTAATTAATTTAACTGGCCAATAATGTACTTAACGAATCAGGCCAACCAATTGGGCCGATTAATTAATTTAACTGACCGATAATGTACTTAACGAATCGGGCCAACCAATTGGGCCGATTAACTTAATTAATAAGCGGGCCAACCGATTGGACCGGATTTATAATCCATAACGGGCCAAAAATATGTAACAATATAACCGATAATTAAATGGGCCAATATTAAGTCAAGAAACGAAAGTCAAAAGTAACGACTCTTCGAGTTTAATTTAATCAATTCCCAAACTTAAGTAAATTGGGCTTAAACCCTAATACTCCTAATGGACCTATAATAATCATTAATGATTAATTAATTAACCAAGACCGAATATAATGGTTTTATAAGTATAGACCACTTATAACACGTAATGAAATCACGGAGCCTCATTAATGGCTAAATCAAACATCCGATGATTTCCGTTGAGGATGAAAAGACACCAGAATTAATCGAGTAATTGATTCCAGAATCAAGAAACTTTTGAATAAGAGATCATAACCTCGATAGGAAATAAACCTTCGCATAGATCGATAGATTATCGATTTTATTTCAAGACTCTCATGTTACGTTCTTTGAACGAGGTTAGGCGAAGGGAAAGGCCGGGACTAAGACGGCACTCAGGATTATAAGTAAATCAAGGAGAGCTATCGAGGTGGGCTTTCATACAACGCAATGTTTATTTATGCTTAAGTTCTTTTTATTAAAAGAATTGTCATGCCATAAATGTTTTTTGTTTTGTATGATGTCTATCTGTGAATGGGCTTCGGCCAAATGTTACCAAGACAAATTCGGGCCTATCGGGGTCGCTCCTCGATGGGTTTAGTGCACTAAGATGACCGTGAGCCGACGTAAGCCGGCCGGTCAGGTATCCGGGTAGGGTGGCCACCCTTACCGGATACACCCACACGCTCAGATATGACGGATTACACCAAGAACGTAGCTTGCGCAAGCTCCTTTAATGAAAATGTTTTAGTGAACGTAGGACTTTTACGTAAAACCCCTATGATTCACTTGAATGGCAGGCAATTAAATGTTTTGGCATGTGTCCACTGAGTACTTTTGTACTCAGCCCTGTACATATTTCCCATGTGCAGGTTAAGCAGGATGGAGTGAAGATGCCGGAAGGAGCTTTTGTCGAGCATGGAAAGTGTCGAAGCCTCTTGGTGGTGCATGTCTCCATACATGCATCTCACGCTCTTCCGCTGTAATCTATAAGTAACTAGACTAATTCCTATCTTGTGTAACGTTTCAATTCATCTTCATTTTGTGTATCGTAGCAGCGTGTCGGTCCAGTTATAGACATTGCTTTCCTTTTCATGAACAACGCTTCCGGTTATGTCATGTAAAATGTTTTTGTAGTGAATAGTACTTCCTCCATTCATTCTCGACGAATGATGGAGGGCTCGAATGTAATTCAAGTCATGTATTCACATCATTTTCCCTCATGTCGTTTGTGTATTTTATTTGTTTCCCTTTTTTCTTGAGTCGCGACTTCGCTTGGCTAGTATTAGCAGGGTGGGGTCGTGACAGAGGGGGCCAAAAATGTGAGGTCACCCCATTCACCTTGATGAAGGGACCCCACATTTGAAGGCAGAACCTCCCAGAAGCCCTATCTAATAGGCAACATTCTCGTAAGCCCTATATAATAGGCAGAACCTCCCATAAGCCCTATCTAATAGGCAACATCTTCGTAAGCCCTATATAATAGGCAGAACTCTCAGAAGCCCTATCTAATAGGCAACACTCTTGTAAGCCCTACACAGTAGGCAGAACCCTTCAAAAAAGCCCTACATAATTAGGCAAAACCATGACAAAAGTCCTATAAAAATAGGCATCATACAAAAAGCCCTACATAGTTAGGCACCATACATAAAGTCCTACATGATCAGGCACCGCACGTTGAGTCCTATGAAAGTAGGCACTATACCTTAAACTTGTCTAAATTAGGCACTATAACATTAAGCCTTGCAAAAGCAAGCATCATCCCTTCCCGCCTTATACAGGCAGAAGCTACCCTTTAAAGCCTTACATAAACGGGCCATATCCATGAAAACTCATATAGATGATTCCCAGTCATAAAAAACATATCAAAAGCAAACCCTATCTATTCCAAGCCTCATCTCAAGAGCATCTGTGACTAATTCTCTATAAATCTTCAAAACGTTTGCAGAACCTCGCAAAGATAGATATCAGCTCAGATGCTGCTTCAAAAGAAGCCGGCCAAGCTACTGGAAATCCAGAAAATTCTCTACTTGGGAATAAAGGAAAAGGCACTATGGTGACAGAGGCCAGTGTCAACATGGAAGCTCAGTTTTCCCCAACTATGCTCCTCCAGATGAAAGCGCTGGTGGAAGGCATAGTCGAGGGGGCTGTTGAAAAAAGACTTCATACTTTGGGAATGAACTCCCAAGACGCAGATCCCCCGGGTGAAACCCAAGAAGGTGGAGGAAGTAAGAACACTCCCGCGATGCACAAGCAGAAGCCTGTAACCCCAGGCATAGCCCAAGAATTGTTTTCAAAGCCGCCACCAATAATGGCAGGACAAGAGGAGGGATTCCTTACTGATTGGGAATCCCCAGATGAAGAGGGTCCTAAAGGACCCGAAGTAAATCTCAACGAAGACACTGACAATGCATGGGCCAAGAAATATGCCCAACAACAAGAGCAGATGAAACTCTTGGCGAAAGAAGTGAAAAGGCTGAAAGAGCAGAAGCAGGCCTCAGAAAGAACCTCAAAGGAAATAGAAGTAAGCGAAAGATGAATTCGTTGTGCAAATGAAGAAAGGAACCTAAAGCACGTCCCGGATCCTAAAAACGGGGGGCACAAGCTAGAGCTTTTTCCCGTATATATTGACGAGAACAGCCCATTCTCAGCAGATATCCAAACAGATCCTGTTCCCGGTAACTTCAAAATAGTTTTCTGTGAATATCAGGGGAATGGGGATCCTGAGGAACACTTGATGAAATTTGAGAGCTTATGCCTCCTCCACCAATATTCGGAAGGAGTCAAGTGTAGAGTATTCCTCACAACTCTGTCAGGGACTGCCCAACATTGGTTCAAGCAGTTTCCAAAAGCCTCTATTCATTCCTTCATGGATCTGAAAGAAGTTTTTCTACAACAGTTCGTCAGCGCCAAGAGGACTACTAGAAATTCCCTACACCTAACAACTATTAAGCAAGGTGCTAATGAAAGTTTGAGGGATTATATGACGCGCTTCAATGAGGCTATCCTGGAAATCCCATGAGTAGAGCCGAAGCTAAAAGTACATGCCTGCATAGACGGCCTAAAGCCAGGGCAGTTCTTTGCCTCTCTCATTAAGAAAGAAGCTACTTCTTTCGAAGAATTGCTAACAAGGGTCCAAAAATATATTCATATGGAGGAGGCTCTAAGTAGCAAAAGGGCCGAGCTGGCCGCTCAAAAGGAAAAGAAGCCGAAAGAAAGGAAAAGGCTAGCCCCAGTTGCCAAGAAAGCCGACAAGCATGAACGATTCCTGAGATCCCTTACTCCACTCACCAAGCAACCTCTTGAGCTGCTGGAGGTAGTCATGAGAAAGCCGGGGGTCCAAGTCCCCGTGGGGCACAGGCAACCGCCTAGGAACCCACCCTCTGAAAAATTCTGCAAGTTCCATAATGACTTCGGTCACATGACAAACGATTGTAGAAATCTGAGAATTGCTATCGAGAAGTTGATCCAAGAGGGGGAACTCCTGGAATATGTCAAAAGAGAAACAGAACAAAACAAAAAGCGAAAAGAAGCTCCTGAGAAAACGCCCGAGGATAACCAGGGATCAGAACCCAAAGGTGTCATTCAAATGATATATGAAGGACCAGCCGTAGGGGACTCCAACAGAAGCCGAAAGGCATCTGCTAGAGAGCTGCATATGCACGAGAGACATGGGGTCTGGAAGGTCGAAAAGGGCTTACCCCCACAAGAAATCTCGTTTGGACCAGATGACAATCAAAATGTGATTCACCCACATGATGATGCATTGGTTATCACGGTGGAAGTAGAAAGATACCAAGTCCAAAGGGTCTTTGTGGATACAGGGACTGCGGTTAATGTCATATTCAAGAAATGTTTCAACCAAATGAGCCTTCAGAAGCCTCTAAACGGGGTAGCCACAGCTTTGCATGGCTTCTCAGGAGACCCAGTGATGTCATTAGGATCGATAGATCTAATGCTCACTCTAGGCAAAGGACCCATGCGGGTATCAAAGCCAGTCACTTTTCTGGTGGTGCGACAACAATCCTCCTATAACATTATCTTGGGAAGAACTTTCCTAAACCCATTCCAAGCTGTGGTTTCCACTTACCATTTGATGATGAAGTTCCCAGTAGGGAGCTGGGTGGGACAAGTATCTGGAAACCAGGTGATCTCACGAAAATGCTATATCCAATCAGTACAGACAGGAGAAGCTAGGAAGAGGCCAACGGCAGAACCTGGCAACGGTAAGACTGAGGAAAAGCCTAATGGAAAAAGACTTTAAACTACAACTACCGCAGAAGAGAGCCAGGATCTCTCCACTCCAATGGAGCAATTGCTAATTGCCAACATCAATTCCTCAGAAGTGCTCAAGAAATCCAAAGGCTCGAACAAAGGAGTACTCGGGCAGGATGACAAAAGCGAGGGACCTGAAGCCAAAGCGGTGGATGCATGCAACGCCCTAATGGTAAAGGGGCACTGGGAAACTCTGATAGCCAAAGCAAGGGCAAGGGTAAAAAATGCCGCTAAAACTGCAGATCAAGAGAGCACTGAAGAAACGGCAAAGGAAAAAGAAGGCAACCCCCTCGAAACACACAGGGAAAATTAAGTGTTGTTCTTAAAAAGAGGGAGGATATGGTTGGTCATAACCTTTACCCACTTTAAAAACTCTTTATTTTATGATTAGCCAATGTGTGGAAAAACACAGGATCATGTCTTTTTAGTAGTCGTATTTTATGAAAGCATCAACCCGCAAGCAAGGTATAATTCCTTTAGTTCCTTATACCTCACTTGGGGGGGGAGTAGGGGGTACACTACACCCCAATACCCATATTCCATTATCTCAAAATGCTTTAATGCTTAGGCAGGAAAAGTGTAACGGCAGATAGAAGATAAAATAAGAAGGAACACAAACATGAAAATAAAAGGATAACAAGCCGAAATGCTTAAAATAAGCAGAGTATGATAAAAGCGAGGCATTAAAAAGCGCCTGGCCAAAACCAAAAAGAAAATAAAATTGTTCTTCGCCCCACCGGCGCAAACCAAGGGTCTCAGAAAGCACCCCATGGTAAACACTAAAAGATAAAAGTTGTTTTAAAACATCCCGTCAAGAGCAATACAGTTAAAGAGAAGGGTCTGAAGCAGAAGCAGGATCCTCAGAATTGGATGAGTGAGAGGACGAAGACCAGTCCTCAATAGCAGCCATAGTCGAGGACACAGAGGGACCACCCTTGAGTGAGCTCGTTGGAATCTTTAGAGCGTCCCCTTCCTCAGAGCCACTCGCCACTGTTTTCGGAGTAGGTGTTGAAGAAGTACCTTCCCCGCTGGCAGATGGGCCTGAAGTGCTTCTTTCTCTCGATTCCTAAAAAAGGAAAAGGGTTGATAACAAATAGTAAATAAATAAACTTCAATATATATATATATATATATATATATATATATATATATATATATATATATATATATATATATAATAAAATAAAAAAGAAAGGGAGAGGGCACCTTGTCGAAAGCCTTCCGCATAGACCTCATAACCATAGTGTTAAGAGGAGAGAGAGGAAACAAGGGAGCATCCCAGGGAGGGAGGTTCTCCGAGAGCATAGTGGGCTGGCAGAGGATCTGAGACGCTTCCTTCAGCATAGGCATAAACCAGGGCTCCTTAGTGGACGTAAGGCGACTCCTCTAGAAAGATTCGGGCTCTGTATCAAACATCCTCACTATAGGCCCGGCAATGATGGTGGCCGCCCGTTCAGGGATGCCTAGCTGCCGACAACATTCAAGAATGGCAGAAGCTGTATCAGTAAGGGGGTCGAACATTCGAAGCCAGAAATCGCGCGATTGAAGATAGGCCTCTGGCAGACGCTTGACCAAAGAATCCAAGAAGGCTTGACCAAAAGGGGTCATCAATAGGTTAGACCTACAGTCCTTAATCCCCGAGGAAATGCCCTGATCCATCCCTGCCCTTCTCCCTTGAGCAAAAGAGGAGGCTCGAGCACGTTCCAGCTCCTGCTCATGAGTAAGCGTTAGCTGTCCTACCTCTGCTGCGTAAACCTCCTGTAGTTGCCCTATCCTATCTGATGAGGCCTTCAGAGCCCCCTCAAGCTCCCTTACTCGCTCAAAGAGGGAGAGTGTGCGTTGCCCAAGGGTAGAACAGTGCTCCTCCTTGTCCCGTAAGAACCCTTGAAGCTGATGAACCTCAACTTGGAGTTGCTCCCTACTTCTCTCGGATTGAGAAATATGTTCTCTCAGTTGTTCTAGGCTTAATGCCTGGGCAGAGGATGGACTCTCCAATACTTTACCCTTCTATATAGCCAGAGAAGAAGGAGAATCACTCTTCCTCTTAAGGGACGAGGAATGAGGCTCTGGGACAACAATAGTGGAGATACGAGCATCCACATCAATAAGAATAGGAGAGGATGAAGTTGACCGGCCGGAGGCAGTTAGATGAGGGGAGAAAGGCTTCAACCGAGGCTTAGCAGTTTCTGCTCCCTGAAGACCCTCTTGAGAAGGGTTATGACCCTCAGGCTCTGCAGTTACCTGAGTAGAGGCATCACCTGCTGGAGAAGTAGGGTTAAAGCCGCTGGTTTTCGCCTGTTCTATTTTCTTTAGTAACTTCTTACGGGTTTTTTGCCCCATACTTTGTTTTGTGGAATCCATGATTGCAGAATAAGGATAACCACTAATAAATGACGACAAGAAATAAAGTAGCAGATAGTATGAATAGATCCAATCTCTAAAAATCTTAAGAATTAACTGTTGGTTCTAGAGTGGGGCGTAGACCACACTCGTATCGTAACCGGCTTTACAGTCCAAAAATTCTGGAACCAACAATGTTCCCCCCAGAGTACAAAATGGAGCAAGGAGAAAACAAAGGATGCCCTAATCTCAAGAAACTCGAAAAACAACTTATATAAGATCGAAAGAGAAAAAACAAAGTAGTAAGAGAATACCTGAAGGAGAACGGAAGTAAAGTAATCGCCGGAATAATCACCGGAAATACAGAATAAAGTCGAAAGGTCAAGAGTATTGTCACTTCTCTCTGAAATACAATATGAGGAATGAAAGGGGGAAGAAAAGAAAAAGAAGAAGTTGGGAAAGTTAAAGAGAAAAAGAGAGTGAAGTAATGCCCCAGTTACTGCTACACGTCAGTTTGCGAAAAGCGAGGCGTCTTTTCGTTTGCAAAAAAAGAGTGATAATAACGCACATTTCGAAATACATTTATTATAATATCCTCTTGCCCTAGAGGAGAGAGCAATGATGAGCAAAGAAAATAGGCCCAACTTTATCCTCGGGAAAATAATCGTCGCACCAATTTTCTACGCGACAAGACATTCATAGCTTTAACCAAAAAAAAAAAAAAAAAAAAAAA
Source organism: Thymus mandschuricus (assembly GCA_029379335.1). NCBI lineage: Eukaryota > Viridiplantae > Streptophyta > Magnoliopsida > Lamiales > Lamiaceae > Thymus > Thymus mandschuricus. Next base: position 11,588,852 of record CM057071.1, read on the forward strand.
AAAAAAAGAGGAAAGAAGCAGATTTCCCACTAAGACACCAGGCAGAAGCTTACATATGAGCGCTTCTGGACCTGGGGGGGGGGGGGGGAGTAGCTGATAGGGACCGATAATAACGGTGCCATATGACAACATCTTATCATTGGTTCTACGGGTTCTTAGAAGCCTCAGATGCTATGTAAGGCCAAAAGGCATATTTCACACAGAAGCTCTAAGACCCTATATAGATCTGCTTCATCCCAGAAGCTATCCAGGGATCGCTGGCACCTACTAAAATTGAAGGATCTGCCTAAACACACGGTCCGCATGACTCTATACACTCTAGAGTGAGGACCACCAAATTGATGACGAAGAGAATCTTGTCCCCTTAGAAATTCCTTTCTTGTCCTCCCCTAGTACGATCATTCACCTTCTCATCCTCTCCTTCACCTATAAATAGTGGGTGATCTCACCACTCTACACCCTTTTTCTCAGCACAACAAAAACACGCGTACTCTGCGTACTGTTCCATTCACTTTCACGCTTCGCTTTGAACTCTATCAAGCCGGAGCAATTGGAGCGCTCGAGGTCTTCTCCTAAGAAGCTTAGCCCGTCACCATCTTCATTTCCATTCTCATCACGGGAAAGAACACTCCCCATCATCTCGAGCCTAAGGTATAATCCTAGTTGCTAAGAGGGGACGAAGCCCGAAGGCGCCTTGTGCTCTCTACTTCATCCCCTCTTCCCCCTTTCTCTCTCCGTTTTCCCACTTGAACGAGCCCTGAGCTCCATGGATTTAACTGGATTGTGATCATAAACACCTTTTATTCAACATTTGGCTTGATTCTCTCTTTTATATCCACATGGAAGATGCTCTGTATAAAATGAGTGGTTATGGCTAATAAATCGCATGAATCTTTTACTCTCTACCGTTGTAATCCTTTATCTATGAATGCTCTCTGCAAATACGATGAATAATCACTCAAATCGTTGTGGATCTTCAACCCGGATCTATCACAATACACGTATCATTGAAATATTGTTCTTATTGACCAATTCTTATACTTATAGTTGTGGATGGTTTGAAACAATTAATATAAATAATTATATATTTTTATTAAAAATATTTAATACGCTCTCCGTCCCATTGTGATAGGAACCTTTTGTTTTGACACGGAAATTAAGATGAGAGTGATGATATGTTACAGTTATGGGTAGTGGGTTAAAGTGATGTATCTGAATTTTACTGGGTTAAAATTTTCTATTTCAGGAAATGTCCCTATATCAGAGGGACGTCCATAAAGGAAAAAGGTCTCTTTATCAGTGGGATACATGGAGTACTTACCAAATATACTGAATCTTGTTTACTTTTTACGGGCACCAAACTAGTTTTTATATGACCCCCCCCCCCCCCCCCCCCCTGTTTATCTATCTTATATATACTCCATCAGTCCTACTTATAAATTATAAACAAACATTTTTCTATTTGTGATATCTCATTGCTATAGGGACAGTTTCCTAAAGTTGAAATTTATAAGCTAATAAAATTTGAACACATCACTTTAATCCATTATATATCACTTTAGCCTATTATTTTTTTCTAATATTTTAGTTCTCGTGCCAAAAAAAATGTCGGGAGTAATAGATATTGTGAACTTTCAAACGGCTCAGCCCAACTACCTCCAAGGCCCAAATCTATTTAATCTGCTTCGTAAACTAACCAATTTTAGAAATCAGACTAGGGTTTAGGGTTTAACAAATTTTTTCAAAATTTTCTCCTACTCTTTCGAGCAATTGTCGATGGCGACGCACCAGGCAGAAGAAAATGGTAAACGAAACGGCGAGCAGCTGAATGCAAAACGGCATTATACAGACTCCGATGATGATGAAGAAGAAGAGTTGCAGGATGAGAACTGGGACGATTGGAATATCGAAGAAGACGCCGCAGAGGAGGATTTTTCGACCCCTCAGATGCTCTGTCTCTTCTGCGATTCTTCCTACAGTTCGTGCAGTTCACTCTTCGAGCACTGTGTATCGGCACACTCGTTTGATTTTAACGGAATCAAGAAAGCTCATGACTTGGATTTTTATCAGTGTCTTAAGCTTATCAATTACATTAGGTCTCAGGTATATATACATATACTGCGAATTTTTGTGCTTTAATTCAAGTAAATTATTTACTACTATCAGTATTATACAGTCACTATCTCGAAGTTCAGTTCTGCATTTTCATACTCTAACGAGAGTGCTGCTTCATTGATGTGGCATTACCCTTCTTTATATGCATTTTGATTGAATAAGTTGGCTACATCTCAGGTAGCAGTAAATAAATCTTGGTGTTTTGGGGCGGCATCTTTGCCCGAGGCAGAAATGCAGAAACATTTACACAAGGGGGAAATTTCTGATGGAAGCAGGTTTCCGTGGGATGATGATAGGTATCTCAATCCTTTTTTACAAGATGATTCCTTGTTATACAGATTTGGCGAGGATGATGCAGACGAGGAGTGTGATAACATGCATGCTGACAAAAAGGAAATGGAGTCATATTTATCTCAATTTGAGCATATTGATATTAGTGATGAGAGTGCACCTGAGCTCATAGATCCATATGATAATGGGGGAAGAAATATTAAACCATCTCCTTCTGAAGATACGACCCCAGCAAAGCCTTTTGAAAGCCTAACAATGGATGACACAAAAAATGCAGCAGGCAGCATCTTGTCCGACGTAAATGGAAAAAACAAGATGGACTCTTATCCTTCAACAAAGTTTGGTGCAAAAGAGATGACAAATGTGAATAAAAATTATTTTGGCTCATACAGTTCATTTGGAATCCATAAGGAAATGATAAGTGACAAGGTAACACCAAGTCTGAGTTTGGACATTATACTTCGAATTTGATTTTATTCTTTAATACTAAGCGTGTCTATTTGTTTAATTCTTGATCATTTTGTTGAGATTTAAAATTTAAAGGATCTTTGCAGGTTAGAACTGATGCCTATAGACAAGCTCTTTTGGAAAATCCTTCTCTTTTAAAAAATGCAGTTGTTATGGATGTTGGCTGCGGGACAGGCATTCTGAGGTTGGAAAGTTTATTATGCTTTATCTTGTCTGGTTTTATCTTATGTAAATTTTTTGTTAATTTGATTGTATCCTGGAAACCTGGATTGAATTGAATGCATACGTACTCCTTGCGGTTTTACCATGAATGACCTAAAGATGAAGATGCTGGAAGAATTCTGTGGGTACTTAAATCAGATGCATGTATGTAAGGAATGTAGCAAATATTATAATATTTTCACGGCCTTCTAACATCAGATAACAATTCAGTGAATGAAGTCTGAAGAACGCAAAAAAAAATAATCATAGTTGAAAAGGAAGAGACGGGAAGTATATTTGCTCAAATTAAAATTATATGATGGTGCATATAGGATCTTACTTTACCTTTGGCTGAGGCAAACAGTACAGTCTAAATTATGTATTGCTATCTTTTCAATTCTTGATGTATTTATACCTTAAGATAGATTATGTAAGTTGTTCATGCATCACAAGGTCTCCTGGAATTCCTAATCTGCACAGATTTTCTACTGTGTGTGGTTCTTTGTATCTGAGATTTTCTTCTACCTTCCCAGTTTACTTACTCTTTCTTTCTCTACTTTCCAGTCTTTTTGCAGCCCAAGCAGGAGCTTCAAGGGTGATTGCTGTTGAAGCTAGTGAGAAAATGGCTGCAGTGGCTACCCAGGTTAACTTTTTGTTGATCAATTCTGAAATTCCCGTGGGATTGTTTTAATAGTATTCATTTGATAGTGGGTTCTTATTTTTATTTTATTTTTATCTTGAGTCCGTATAGTTATAATTTAAGTTGGTACAGATTGCAGGAGATAATAATCTTCTCTCAAGTGGAACATCAAGTGACGGCAGTAACCAAAATGGATTGGTTGAAGTGGTTCAAGCCATGGTTGAAGAGCTTGACAGTGCTAAAAACATCCCATCTCAAAGTGTTGATGTGATAGTGAGTGAATGGATGGGCTATTGCCTGCTTTATGAGTCGATGCTTGCCTCTGTACTCTTTGCACGGGATAAGTGGTTAAAGCCTGGAGGTGCTATCCTTCCAGACACTGCTACTATGGTGGGTTAGCTATCCTCATTTGTCTACTTAGTTCTCACTCAACTTTTGCTGCTTCTATACTCATATTTGCCCTCTAGAGCTAATATTAGTCAAACCCCCCAACCCACCATTGTGGATGCAGTTTTTAGCTGGGTTTGGTAGAGAAGCTACCAGTCTCCCCTTCTGGGAGAATGTATATGGATTCAATATGTCTCGTATTGGGCAGGAGGTTATTGAGGATTCTGCCCGCATTCCCATTGTTGATGTCATTGACAGTTCTCATATTGTTACGAACACAGAAGTTCTTCAGGTTTGTGTTCAATGTCTTATATGTATCATGAGCGAAACTTTCATCTATCCCTTCTACTTATACTGTAAAGCTTTCTTACTATAATCCAAGTTGATAATTATTTTCTCATGGTAAAAAAATATATCTTTTGTGTATTGTAGCTCTATGCCAAATGATCCTGAGTCTTATTGTTGGATAGAGTAGTTTATATATCCTAACCATATGCATCTGTGAGGCTGTGCATTCATTTACTTAGCCTGTTACTGACAATTAAAATCTAAGATCCTAAAATTATTTTGTTGTTTTCATTTCTCTCTCCTACCAATTAAAGGTGTGACTTAATCGTATGTTAAACCCCATTTTTGAAAAAATGTAATTAGAACCTTTTCATTTTCATGGAAGTGGCTCCAATTTTTGTAGTCATATAAGGTTTACTCAGTTTCAAAGCTACCGTATGGTTTGATATGTCTATGTTGTTACAAGAATGTTAGTTATTTCAATATCATGGAAGACCGACTGTCAATTTCCATGAAGCATGAATTTGAAACACCTTGCTGCGAGTAGGAAGCTTCATAAGTTATATTCTCTCAGTTCTGGAATTGGATTCTTCATCCATACAATAATTGTTTATTGCTATTAATTACTAGAACATTATTTCATCCCTTGTTCTGCCTAAATATCGATGGTCTGAGCTCTTGTTGCTGGAATGTGCTTTGAGCTCCTACCACCTGTCCACCTGCTTTTGTCATTTCATGTGAACCTAATGTCAAATGTGCATAGCTTAATCCATAACTCTGGTGTCCCCCGTTGACATAACAAAATTATGAAATTAATTAGAAGTAGGAATCCTTGAAGAAATTCATGTAGAAATAAATAGGTGAATTCTTTGTCCAATCGATACTATATCAAAATCTATCACATTAGGATGTCGAACAGTTCACCCAGAACTTTTAAAACTTTAGTTTACAAGGAAATAATGACTACTACACGAGACTACTAGTTTAGGAGATAAGAAATGTCCTAGACAACTAATGCATTTATTGTACTCATGTCATGTAATGTATGAGGTACCAGTTGCCATAACACGAAGATCCCAGTCCGTATTAGCTTTCGAGCTAAGGGAATTCTGAGTTTAAGAATGCTGTGGAAGTGGAATCATTCAGAACGACTGAAAAACACTTTGTTTTCACTTGTATAACTTTATACTCTTTTCAAATAGCATATTCTACATGATAAAATCACTACAAAGTGAAGGCATATGCAGGCATAACTGCCTGAACCAGATTGTTTATCAGATACAGCTCAGACTTGGTCTCTATATTTCATTTATATTATACTCCCTCCGTCCCATTCGTAACGGGATAACTTGTTCCCGGAATAGGAATTAAGACGAGAGTGATAGTGGTGGATGAAGTTATGTGAATGTATTTTATTGGGATAAAATTTTGCTATTTAAGGTAATATCCCGATATGAATAGGACGGACGAAAATAGAACTTATCTCTTTATGAATGGGACGGAGGGAGTACATGAATTGGTTGTTTCATTTATGGTCCTGAGACTTGGTCTTTATATTTCATAATTTTTTTTTTTTTTATATTGCACAGTCTGATCAAATATTTGTCTCACTTTCAGACATTTGACCTGATTACCATGCAATTAAAGCATATGGATTTTACAGCCGTAGTCGAACTGGAACCAACATTGGTGTCTCAATCGAACAACTCCCAAGATTCTAAATCAGTCACTTGGTGTTATGGAGTTGTATTGTGGTTCGACACTGCATTTTCTGCGAGGTTTTGTCACGAAAAGCCATTGATATTGTCCACATCTCCCTATGGTCCAAGCACACATTGGTCACAGACTATCCTCACCTTTCGAGAACCAATTGCAATGGGGTCGATCTTTGTTGGTGAGAAAGTTGGACCAGTTGGTACAAATGGGTGTCCTGCTGCAAGAATACAAGCTCGTATTAGTGTTGTCCGATCTGTTAAACATCGTAGCATCGACATTTCGATGGAACTTTCTGGACTTGATGCTGGAGGTAGAAGACGCAACTGGCCTGCGCAAATTTTTCATATTAACTAAGTTTTGTTGGTTTATCTTGTGATGAATTAGTGTGTTCTAAGTTGAAACCTTGGTGTTGTAATATGAAGTCAGTTGCTAACAAGTTACAATAGCCTTTTCACCGCAGGTATACTATGTTACAGTGTAGAAACAAGGGAGGGTTGATGAGAGATGTAATTGCATTTATCAGAATCATGAGAGTTGACTTTGCTTAATGTTGAGTCTTTTTAAATGCAAGCAATTCCTAGCGATATTTCATTCCAATGACACATAATTTTAAGGCGCTACGGACTGGCATCATTATTATTTTTATAAATAAATAATTTCAGGCTTATTTTATTTATTTGGCAAAATATATACTCCATTGGTCCTACTAATAGAGAGAGTTTTTCTCGATACGGGAATTAAGGTGAAAGTGATAGTAGTAAATTAAACTGGTGTGAATTATGTTTAGGTGAGCTTGATAATTTACTACCTCCATGTCACAAAAGTAGTCCTAGTTTGACTTGACACAAGAATTAAGGAAAAGGGGAATGTGTGGTTGTAATTAATTTTGAGGAGATGGTTAATTGTAGTCAAGTATTATTTGTCATTTATAAAAGGTGAACTAATGTATGAGATGAACAAAAAAATAAAAGACAGACTACTTTTATGAGATGGAGGTAGTACTAGCTAATATTCATTTATTAGTGGAACATGAGAAAATGAAACTTGTAAGTTTATTAGTGAGATAAAGGGAGTATAATTTACTTGATAAACTAATTTGAATTTGAATGTTTAATGATTTTAGCCTCATAAATTAAATGCTCCTTTTGTCCCCCATATTAATGTGGAAAGAAAAACGACATAGGTCTTAAAAAAAAAAGGGTGAAGGTGGAGAAAAGTGGGTAATATCTATATCTATACTCATAAAAAGAGGAGGCAGAAAATATTTTACCCATTAAATGCTCCCTCTGCCCCCTCTTTTTTCTGACACACACATTTTTTCTCTCTTCCTCTCTCTGCATTGACTCTCTCTCTCTCCGTGAATAGGATGCTACACCCTCTTGCTCAGCAACCCCCTTTCTATCTGCACACACGTGTCCAATAAAAGAAAAATTGTAAAGGATTGTATTTTCACATATAAAATGAATAAATGTTAATATTTATTTGTAACCTGAGTTGCATATGTGTAATCAACAGCAATAAACAAGAAAACTAAAACTTGAACTTAAAATGTGCTCAAAATAGCCATGGAGAGAAGAGCGAAGGTGAGCGAGCGCAAACAGTTTTCCCAACCCCCTTTACCCAGCCTCTACCCCAAGCCTACGAGTGCAACCGTGAGGAAATATCCCAAAACCCTTGAAGGTAGTAGAGTGTTTAACGCGACAGTATCGAGTCTTGGTGGTCCTCATCCAAATGATCCACACAAGGTTTCTAATTTCTACGTTACAAACTTCCCGGATAACTGGTTTGAAAAAGATTTATGGAAGCTTATGTCGAGTTATGGGAGATTAGTGGATGTCGTGATACCAGCCAAAAGGAACAAAGTCGGGGGTAGGTTTGCTTTTGTCCGATTTTTGGAGTGCAGGAATGAGTCAGAGCTTGAAAATCGCCTGGATAGAATTTGGATTGGCAGCTTTAAGCTCAGAGTGAATGTCTCTAAGTATGCTAGGGTGAAGCCAGGTACAGGTTCTAAAGTTGTGAAGACACAGTTCAATTCTCCTAAGCACCATGTTGTGTCCAAAAGCGCTGCCAGGAGGCCAAATGTTAGTTTTGCTGATGTTGTAAGAAACGAAACCCTATCAGTTCATGACTCAGAGGACATACTGGAGTCGTCTGAAACCTATAAGCTTAGGTTCGACATCTCGAAGGCGGATACAGAGTGGCTTGAAGCTGCTATTGTTGGAAAAGCAAGGTTCTACGATGATTGGTCTAAGGCAGTGGCTGAAACAAGAGAAAAAGGATTTCCTAACCTTACCATCAGCTTGCTTAATGGGGATAGTTGGTTAATTTTTGACAAGAACAAAGAAGCCCTTCACAAGTGGCTGCAAAGTGAATCTGAGTGGCTAAAGGAATGGATTATTGATTGGCACTTCTGGAAAACTGATGATGGGATTTCAGAAAGGTACATTTGGATTCATCTTGTCGGAGTTCCACTGCATCTTTGGAACGATAGTTTTTTTTCATTGGGTTCTAAAGGATTATGGTAGTATTCTGGAGTTAGATTCTTCAACAGAGAATCGATGGAGACTTGATGTAGCCAGGATCAAGATTCGTACTCGCTGTTTTAAATGGATATGTCAAAACATCAAGTGCATGGTCGGTCAAGATTGTTTCACAATTCATTTTATAGAAGAACCATCTGTCTTCCCGGCAAGAGATATCGAAGAGGAAAACTTTTTAGATGTGGAGCTTTCTTCGTCGTCATCGTCGGAGTTTGCTGCGTCGCCGGTTCGGACGGAGTCTTTCGTTGCAGAATCAGAATTCAGCCGCTCAGAAAACGAAGAGGCTACGTTGAGATTGAAAAAATTAATTAATGTGTCGAGAAACGAAGAGCCTTTCGATTCACACGATACCCGTGCGATCGGAAATAACATTGAATTTATGGCGAATAATCACTGCAGCAACGGTAAAAGCTGGCCCTCCGCGAATCACGAAGTGCAGCCGAGCATTAATCTTGAAACCGGATCTATCCATAAGTTGGACTCTTCGGAAGTGGGCCTTTCTGAGAGGCCCATTGGATCGCCTAAATTTCGATACCGCTCCTCATCTCAGTTCTTGGAAGAGGCCCATACTGCTAATTATATGGTGGATCCAACTAGCAATTTTGAGCCACGTCATCCCAAATTTACCATTGTCCTCAACCAAACGATGATTCCTCCAAATTGGTTCTGGAAAATTTTGGGTATTCTCCCGTGGGTATTATTGCACGAAATTTAACCAGGCATGAGAATTATTCTGCAAGTGTGGCGCATGGGAATGGAACCCAAAATGGTACTTTGAACAAGCAGCAATTGCCGGTAGCGGAAGATTCGCATATTTCTAACTCCCTCATATCGATGTCTCAATCAAATGTTCAGGAAGGCGATCACAGATTCAACGATGTTATGCAGCCAGAGGTAAGTGAGAATTCTGCTTCTAAATCTATTTTTTCTTCAAATTCTGCCTTGGGGGATGTGGGTACAACCAATATTCCATCTAGGAATTTGCTGTTCGAAAAAAGCAAGAAGAAAACGGTTGAATAAACTTAGAAAAAAGAGAGAGATTCAAAAGAAGAAAGCCCAATGGTCTTCTTTCGTATTAGGGATGGAGGGAACTCCTTATAAGGATTTACCTTAGAATGGACAGGAATGTGCTAGATGGCATATTAATACAGGAAACATCCCAGCAATGTCAGTTGCATTTAACTCAAATCCTGGCCACTCAACTGATCGTTGTCCCATCTCTATGGGACCTGAAGAAATTTGTAAACTAGGAAAGGACCTCGGAGTTATTACAGAGGTGAACGAAGCACAAATCCTTGAAAGGCTGAAAGATATGGAGCAAACAGATTTGAATGTTAAGGGTGGGGATAACGCTACTGGCTCATAAGGTAGCATTGCTTGGTGGGTGAATTTCTTTGATTTGTTTCTATGAAGATCTTATCATATAACATTAGAGGGCTCGGTGGTAGACTCAAAAAGAAGGAAATTAGAGAAATGATCAGCAAGTTTAATCCTGATGTCGTGTGCCTCCAAGAAAAGAAGTACAGCAATCATGCTACTTTATGCGTCTCCTCAATTTGGGGGGACACTGATGTGGGATGGAGTGCTAAAGATTCAAATGGGAGATCGGGGGGGGATATGGATTGCTTGGAAAAAAGAGAAATTCAACCTTATTGATTGTTGGATTGATGAGGGAGTGGTGGGAGTTTTAGGTGAATGGATTGCGTCTGGTAAACAATGCTCCATTGCCAATATCTACAGTCCGTGTGAACTTGAAAAAAAAACTAGGCTGTGGAACTTTCTTCTGGAGAAGGTGTCGAGGAGTAACTGTCATTTATGGTGTTTGACAGGTGATTTCAACGAAGTCAGAGATATTACTGAAAGAAAAGGTAGATCGGAATATCAATCGACTTTAAGTTCAAGAAAGTTCAATGAGTTCATCCTTGACTTGGAGCTCTTTGATGCTCTGTTGGTGGGACGAAAATTCACTTGGTCCAGACTGAATGGCAAATGCTGCAGCAGAATTGATCGTGCTCTTATCTCAGAGTCTTGGATGGATGAGTAGGGAAACTGTAATCTTCTTGGTTTACCTAAGCTATCCTCTGACCACTGCCCTATCTTATTGAGTTCACCTGTTCAAAATTGGGGCGCAAAACCGTTCAAGTTCTTCAACTCGTGGCTTTGTAACACTGACCTTGCTAGACTTGTTGAAGAGAAGTGGGCAAGCTATCAGATTACTGGTTGGGGTGGTTTTGTCCTTAAAGAAAAGTTAAGAATGCTTAAGAATGACATCAAAGCTTGGAGTAATCAGGCTTATGGTAACTTGGATGCCAAAATTGGAGAAGCTATGAGAAATTTCCAAAGTCTGGACTCTATCAAGAGGATAGGGATTTGACGGAGGATGAAGTTAGGAATTTGAGGACTTCTAAAGCCTTATTCTGGAATTTCAAGAAAATTAAAGACGGATATTTGTACCAAAAATCCAGACTTCAGTGGATTCGTGAAGGAGATGTCAACTCGGCTTTTTTTCATAAGTGTATTAAGGGGAGAAACAGAATTAACCGTATTGATGGCTTGATGATTGATGGCTCTTGGTCTGATGATGTCTCTAAGGTTAAAGCAGAAATTCACTCCCATTTTAAGAACCAGTTCTCTAAGGTTCCCGGCGCAAGATTCTCTCTTCATAGTTTGGTTTTGAGGAAAATTGTAGATGCTGATAATATTTTCCTTACTTCTCCTTTCTCTGTGGAGGAGGTTAAACAGGCAGTTTGGGAATGCGGAGGTAATAAGAGCCCAGGCCCAGATGGTTTTACTTTCAAGTTCATTAAAAATATGTGGAACGTCTTGAAGCCTGATATCATGAGATTTATGACTGAATTCCATCAGCACGGGAGAATCGTAAGAGGAGGAAATCCGAGCTTTGTCACCTTGATTCCCAAAAGAAGTTCTTCGCAGCTCATCAAGGACTTCAGACCAATCTCTTTAATTGGTTGCATGTACAAGATTCTCTCGAAGGTTCTGGCTAAGCGGCTAGCTAAGGTGGTGGATAAAGTGATTTCTGACAATCAAAGTGCTTTTGTGGGAAACAAGCAAATCTTGGATGGTATTCTTATTTTGAATGAATCTGTGGATTTCATGAAACGGGAAGGTAAACAGGGCATGGTTCTAAAAGTTGACTTTGAAAAGGCCTACGACTCAGTGCTCTGGGAATTTATTAATGAAATGCTCGAAGGCATGGATTTCTGTAGAACTTGGAGACAATGGATATTGGAATGTATCTCATCTGCAACTATGTCTGTTCTTGTGAATGGAAGCCCTTCAGGAGAGTTCGCACTTGAGATAGGAATCAGACAAGGGGATCCCTTATCTCCTTTTCTTTTTCTCGTAGCAGCTGAAGGCCTTAATTGTTTACTTCATAAGGCTGTTGAGATGCGACTGTTTGAGGGTTTTGAGATTGGTGATAACAATGTTAAACTCAGTCATCTCCAGTTTGCAGATGATACAGTTATCCTTGGGAGAATTACTGTTGCAAATGCCAAAATCATCAAAGGTATTCTCCGCCTCTTTGAAATATCGTCTGGGCTCAAAATTAATTTTTCCAAGAGCTCTTTGCATGGTATTAATGTGGACAGCCAACGGTGTGCTCTTGTTGCTGGAGTTTTGAATTGCAAAATTGGTTCTTTTCCTTTCCAGTACTTGGGGTTGCCTATTGGGGCCAATCACAGGAAGAGTGATGTGTGGAAACCTCTCTTCGAAAGATTCCAGAAGAAATTTTCTGGATGGGAAAAGAGAAACCTTTCATTTGGTGGTAGGATTACACTCTTGAACTCGGTACTGTCTGCGTTACCTCTCTATTACCTATCCTTTTTCAAAGCTCCCGATTGTGTGATCAAAAAATTATCCAAGCTGCAAAGAAACTTTCTTTGGGGGGGAAATGACAGTAGACATAAAACTGTATGGGTTAAGTGGGTTTTAGTGTGTGTTAGTAAAAGATTGGGGGGTCTGGGGGTGAGAGATTTGAATTTATTTAACTTGGCTCTTTTGTGTAAGTGGGTGTGGAGATGGTTAAGGGAGGAAGATTCTCTTTGGGTTAAAATTCTTAAGTCTAGATATGGTCATTCTCTTTTTAGTTACAGGGGTAGGTGTGATGGTAGGAAAAATTCGTTATGGTGGCGGGATTTGACTGGTTTAGTCAGTAGTTATGAGGGTTATGTTTTTTGTCAAAATATTTGTTTTGTGCTTGGCAATGGGTCTCGTATTAAGTTTTGGGAGGATCCTTGGATTAATGAAGGGGTTTACCTCAAAAATTTGTTCCCTGCTCTTTATTCCTAATCTTCTCAAAAATTTTGGTTTGTTAAGGATATGGGGGTTGTTAATGGAGAGTCTTGGTCGTGGTCGTTCGAGTGGAGGCGAGTCTTTTGTGCTAATGAATTTTGTGAGTTTTTGGAGTTTTGGAATTGTGTATGCAGGTTCAAACTCTCCACTAACTCAAACGACTCTTTCCGATGGAAGAAATCTCCAACTGGTCTCTTCTCAACGAGATCGATGTACGAGTCTTTGCTGCCTTTGTCCATCGGAGATGCTAACACGTCCGGCCTTTCAAAAGTGTGGTGGAAAGCAATCCCTATAAAAGTTTCAGCTTTTTGTTGGAAGCTTCTTCAAAACAGGATCCCTACCAAAGATAACTTGAGTCAAAGAGGTATTGTGCGTGGTGGTGAATCTTCGGACTGTGTTTTGTGTTCAGAATATGTTGAAACGACTAGATATTTGATGATTGAGTGCAACTCGGCTAGTCAAGTCTGGTCTCAAGTAAGTTCTTGGCTCAACTGTTCCCATCTCCCTTCTTCTGAGCTGCAAAATCATTTTCAAGCGTTCATTATGGAAGGCCATGGAAAGGAGGAAAGACGAGCTTTCAAGCTAATATGGCAATGTATAGTATGGAGAATTTGGAAGGGGAGAAATGATGTTATTTTCAATAGCGTGGATGCGAGTATCACTAAAATCGTGGAGGGCGTGAAGCTTAGTTCTTGGAAGTGGTTGCGCGCGCATTTTTCTCGTTCTTTTTGTGTGTCGTATAACGATTGGTGTATAAGTCCGCGAGATTGTATTCCTTCTTCTTTTACTCTCTGATGTACTTTGAATATTTTTGAGTACTCCTTGTACTCAATGTTTAATATATTTATTCTTTGACCTTTCAAAAAAAAAAAAAAAAAAATCAGTAGCAATATGATGGCCCCAACTGCATAGAAACAATAAAGTGTTATGCCTCTTTTTCAAGTATATATATATATATATATATATATATATATATATATATATATATATATATATATATAACTTTATTAATTATAAAAAAATAAAAAAATAAATGACTCAACATAAATAAATTATAAAAAAAATGTCTAATCCAAATTAATTATAAATTAATCGTAAATTTTTTGAGACTCAACATAAATAAATGACTTTTTCAAAAGTCATTTATTTACGTTGAGTCTCAAAAAAAATATTTTATTAAATCAAAATTTTAATTAAGCTGAAAAATATCTTGATAGTACTCCCTCCGTCCTCCATTTAGTGACGTTAATACTATATTGGGACGTCCTCCATTTACTGACAATTTCCGTTTTAGGAGGTAGACCCCACAATCACTTTAACACTTTATACATCTACTTTTTATTATTTTATCATTTTAATACTATTAAACAATTCAAATGGACCCACAATTATTCCGCTTTAACACTTTAACACTTTAATTTATTATTACCATAAAAATGCAAAAAAAAAAACTGTGCCCAGAAAGCAACGTCAATAAATGGAGGACGAAGGGAGTAATAAACTAGATCAATTCATAATTGAAAAGGTATTATACTCTTATGTACTCTGTATATATAATTTTTTCGTAGAACTTTCTAAAAATTTCTGATTTTATTTTTCACACACAAATTTAGAATGATAAATTTATTGTTTTAGCATTATAAGTTGAATAGTCAAGTTTTATAGAATTTATAATTGATTATAAAAGAAATCAAAAATATGTATATTGTATTAAAAGTAAACTTTTTCCTTTTATTATTTTATATCTGAATTTAATTATTTTTCTCCATTAATAAAGTTAAAATCAAAAAATATATATATATATATATATATATATATATATATATATATATATATATATATATAAAAATTTAAAACGTCGATTTAATCATGTAATACATGGTTAAAAAAGTAGATTAACCATGTAAAGTCAAAATAAAAAATAAAAAAAAAAAAAAACAACATTTTCCTTGAGTCGATGCCCCTACACGGTCAACGATTTTCCACGATTAAAATTAAAAAAATGTCGTGACCCCAACCATGGAAAGTCAAAATTAGAGAAGAAAAAGTCAAAATTGTCGATTAAATGTAAAATTTATATATATATATATATTTCCGTAAAACTATCTAAAAAATTCTTATTTTGTTTTTCACAAAAAATTTTAGAATAATGAATTCATTGTTTTAGTATTATACATAGTCAAGTGTTATAGAATTTAATCATTTATGATTGATTATAAAAGAAATCAATATATGTATACTGTATTAAAGGAAACTTTTTCATATTATTATTTTATATTTGAGCCTAATTAATTTTCACTATTAATAAAGTTATATGTACTTTTTAAGACGTCGACTTAACCGTGTATTACACGGTTAAAATATTAAATTAACCGTATAAAGTCAAAATTAAAAAGGTAAACATATTCGTTGAGTCAATGCTTCCTACACGGTCAACGATTTTCCACGATTAAATTATGAAAAATGTCGTGTACCCTAACCGTGGAAAGTCAAAATTAGAGAAGAAAAAGTCAAAATTGTCGATTCAATGTAAAAAATTTCGTCTTTGATTTGATTTTTTCATTTCCCTCATGTCCATTGAGTCATAAAAACATAATGTACTTTTTGCATAATACATATCAAGTTAAGGATTTCATATGTAATTATGGAGTATAGGGTGATCGAGTGTGACTTATATTGTTTAAATATTAAGGTTATGTTTGATCTCAAACTAACTTGACACGTAATGTTGTTACATTTATAACGTTTACGAAACGTTGTTTTTGCATACATTATCATAATTATGTAAACAAGTTAGAGTTATTAGATTGGAGGTAAATGAACTCAAATACATCATACAAATATAAAATGAACTCTTAATATACATAAAAAATAATTCATTCTCTAAAATTAATTCATAGGTCTCAAATAAATCATGAAATGTAACTATATAGTATCAAACATGAAACAAAAAATAAAATTAACTATGTCGGCCTTTTTTACACCGGACAAAATTGACCGGAAAAAAATATCACGCCGGAGAGAATCACGTCGGCGTGATATTTTCTCCGGTCAATTTTCTCCGGTGTGAAAATGCCGACATATTTGTAATATTATTTCCTTCCTAACCATGCTATTGTTGTGTGTAATTAACTCAAATACATCATACAAATATAAAATGAACTCTTAATACACATAAAAAATAATCAATTCTCTAAAATTAATTCATAGGTCTCAAATAAATCATGAAATGTAACTAAATAGTATCAAACATGAAACTGGGATTTTAGGAGAATAGAAGTTGAGATCAAATGTCGGTTCTGGAATTGGTGCTCAGCGAGGGGTGAGGCTGACCCGAAGATGGAATTCTCAAGGTGGGATACCAGTTTATGCGATGTCTGGGAGATTTTCCGATTTTGGTTGGTTCATGCTTGTTGCGGTACGACTTGTACCTTTTGTTTGAATAAAATTCTTGCGCGTTCAAAAAAAAAAAAAGTATCAAACATGAAACAAAAAATAAAATTTACTATGTCAACCTTTTTCACGCCGAAGAAAATTGGCTGGAAAAAATATCACGCCGGAGAGAATCACGTCGGCGTGATATTTTCTCCGGCCAATTTTCTCCGGCGTGAATAAGGCCGACATATTTGTAATTTTATTTCCTTCCTAACCATATTATTGTTGTGTGTAATTAACTCAAATACATCATACAAATATAAAATGAACTTTTAATATACATAAAAAATAATTCATTCTCTTAAATTAATTCATAAATCTCAAATAAATCATGAAATGAAACTATATAGTATCAAACATGAAACAAAAAATAACATTAACTATGTAGCCTTTTTTCCCGCCGGAGAAATATGGTCAGAAAGTATATCATGCCGGCGTGATTCACGCTGGCGTGATTTACTTTCCGGCCATATTTCTCCGGCAGGAAAAAGGCCGGTGATTGGTGTTTAGTTGTTAGGTTTTTCGTTGTGTTTTCGTGTTCGTTTTCGTTGTGTTTTTGTGTCTTTTCATGTGTCTTTGGCTATGAATTGGTTGTTTGGAGTTTTTGGTACTTGTAGGATGAAAAGGGCGGAAACGAGAAGAAAACGAGAAGAATGGTTGTTGAGCAATCATTGACCTTGAGTTCTAACCTCTCATGATTTTATTGAAGATTCATTTTGGATGTAATGAAAGCATTATATCGAAGAGGGGTTCGATAGGAGCACATAGGCGAAAACGGAGGTCAATTTGGAGTTCGGATGAGGAAGATACGGCCGAAACAAGAGAGTCGCGCGCAATCGTCCAGTGCTTGATTTGGCCAATCGGCCAAGTCCTTCACAAATCTGGCCGATCGGCCAGATGTCCGCGTCAAGCTGTTGTTTCCTTATTTAATTAGGTTTTTCTTCCTAATATATATACTAGTACCTTGGGACGAATTTGTATCATCTTTTATTGTTGGGAATTGTTAAGAACGAAAATGTTAAGGGGGAACTACATGGGACACTTTAAAAATATAGTGTTTTGATTTGATCCCAAAACCCCAAAGCGTTCTGTTCCCAAGCGACCCATTTTTGATGTAGATGATAGATTAGAATTTTTCTAAGCCTAAACTGTTAGGATGGCTTTATTCTGCTTAGCTTTAAACTGCAGGAATTCCAAGTGAAGGCCACTCGCTTGAGTGTGTTTTCCGAAGCGAAGCGAGTCTAGCAAGCCAAAGTGAAGCGTGCCGAAACTAGCGAAGCGAAGCGATCGCTACAGTTCAAAGCCAAAGCGAAGCGAAGCGAGCGCTACAGTGGAATCAAGTGAACCCACTAAAGCGAAGCGAAGCATGCGCTTCAAAGAAAAGCCGAAGCGAGTCAACGCGAGTCAAAGTAGTTTCTCGGGAAAATTATTCCCAAGTGACTCACTACGAAGATGACCACGAAGCGACTCACTTCAGAGCGGCCGCTACAACTTCAAAGCAAAGCGAGCCACTACCTACCAGAAAGCGACAGCGCGACTCCCGCCCATATTTTGAACTCCAGTCAACAGGAGATCGTAGCATTAATTACAAGATCTCCACGTGTCGAAAGCAGAGTGGAGCGGAAGAGTTGACTGCCAGGCCGACAGGGCGCAGCTACAGTACTGGCTCGCTCCAGTTACTGTTGAAGTTGGAGTTTAGCCAGATTTGGCAAACGGACAAACTGCGCATCTGCAAAAGCATACTGGCTGCACAAAGTACTGTCGAGTGGAGGAGAGACAAGGCCACCAACCAAGCAACGGATCTAGGCCATCTCTCCGCCTATAAATAGTGAAGGATGAAGACGTGAAGAAGTAGAACACTACTTGGGTTATATTCCTTTTCAGCAAGAAGGAGACACTGACCAAACTGCCATAACTACTCAAGCGATTGTCGGTAGAAAAGAATCAAGCTATTGTGACCATCCGCTCCGACAAAGGCACAGAGTTCTTGAACTCCACAATTGAAGCGTACTGCACGGAGCATGGCATAGCACATCAAACTTCTTCAGCACGCACTCCTCAGCAGAATGGAGTTGCTGAAAGAAGAAATCGAATCATCAAAGAAGCCGTTCGCACCATGATTGCAGACTCGAAGCTTCCGATGAAGTATTGGGCTGAAGCTGCCAACACGGCATGCTACACACAGAATCGGACACTTCTCAACAAACGGCACGACAAAACACCATATGAAATATGGACAGGGAGAATTCCTAACATATCTTATTTCCATATTTTTGGTTGTAGGGTCTTCATTCACAACAATGGGAAGTCGCAGTTGAAAGCTTTTGAAAGCAAAGCAGATGAAGGAGTATTCTTAGGATACTCTACGTCTAGCAAAGCCTACAGAGTGTTCAACTGTAAAACCCTAATTGTGGAGGAATCACCCCATGTCGTATTTGATGAATCTTCTTTAAGTCTTCCACAGGAACAGGCTCAAGCGAATGAAAAGGATCAAAGCAAGGAACCCTCAAATCAACTCACTTGGGACGTGCTCGATGAAGATGATGAGATCAAGGACTCAAGCGAGCAGAATCCCAAAGGAGGAGTCGAAGCTGCCCCCGAGATTCCTGAAGCTAGTGCAGGCCAAGCACCCAATTCAGTCACTTCAGTCTATGAAGCGAGCGACAAGGAAGAAGATGAAGATGAAGCTGGCGGATCAAAGCGAGCGTGGCTCAAAGATCACTCACCTAGCCAAATCATTGGAGATCCATCCAAGGGTGTAGTGACCAGAAGTCAAGTGTTTGGAGAAAGTGCCATGTTCAGTTGCTTTCTCTCAAACATTGAGCCATCAAGCGTGGAGGAAGCCCTAGCCGACTCTAACTGGGTGATCGCCATGCAAGAGGAGCTGAACCAGTTCACTAGAAATGACGTATGGTACCTCGTGGATCGTCCCAAGTTTCAGCATGTTATTGGCACCAAGTGGGTGTTCAAGAACAAGACCGACGAGGACCACAACATAGTGAGGAACAAGGCGCGACTCGTTGCCAAAGGCTACTGCCAAGAGGAAGGAATCGACTTTGACGAGACCTTCGCTCCAGTGGCACGGCTTGAAGCTATCAGATTGTTTCTAGCCTATGCAGCAGCCAAGAAGTTCAAGGTCTATCAAATGGATGTGAAGAGCGCATTCCTCAACGGTGAACTCAAGGAAGAAGTGTATGTGGAGCAGCCACCGGGTTTCGAGCAGGGAGATAAAGTGTATCGCTTGAAGAAAGCCCTGTATGGGTTGAAGCAAGCTCCCAGAGCTTGGTATGATACACTATCACAATTCCTAGTGGAGAATGGCTTCCACAAAGGGAAAATAGATCGAACTCTATTCACTATCAATCATGGAGACGATATGTTATGGGTTCAGATCTACGTGGACGACATCATATTTGGGTCACCAAACCAGTCGCTTAGCGAGAAGTTTGGAGAGCTAATGAAGACCAAGTATGAGATGTCTATGATTGGATTGATGAGCTGCTTTCTAGGTCTTCAAGTGAAGCAGCAGGATAATGGAATTTTCATCAACCAAGCGAAGTATACTAGAGATATGCTTGCCAAGTTTGGTGTTCAACATGCTAAAGCTGTGAAGATTCCTATGAATACCAACTGGAAAATGGAGCCAGACGAAGGAGGAAAATCTGTAGATCCTACAGATTATCGTGCCCTAATTGGGTCACTACTCTATCTCACTGCAAGTAGGCCAGATATTGCTTTTGCAGTCGGAGTCTGCGCTCGCTTCCAAAGCAACCCCAAGCACAGCCATCTTGAAGCTGCCAAAAGGATTCTTCGATATTTGAAGGGCACTGTCAATATGGGGCTGTGGTATCCAGCGGAGGACAATTTGGAGCTCACTGGATACTCCGATGCTGACTATGGAGGGTGCCGAGTCGATAGGAAGTCAACTTCGGGGACATGTCAGTTCTTGGGAAGCAAGCTGATCTCGTGGTTCTCAAAGAAGCAAACAAGCGTAGCCACTTCAACAACCGAAGCTGAGTACATGGCCGCTGGAAGCTGCTGTTCTCAAATCCTTTGGCTTCGTCAACAATTGAAGAACTACAAAGTTGAAGCGAATGAAATTCCGATCTTCTGCGACAACAACAGTGCCATATGTATCTCTCAGAATCCAGTGCTTCACACCAGATGCAAGCATGTGGAAATTCGACATCATTTCATTCGTGATCATGTCGAGAAGAAGGATGTCAAGATCGAGAAAATCCATACCGATCTCCAGCGAGCAGATATCCTCACCAAGCCTCTAGCTGAGTCTCGATTCAACCAGCTATGCATGGAATTAGGGTTATTAGACCCTGGTGAAGAATGCTAGTTCCAGGATGCACGAAGGAGTGTTCGCTTGTTCCCTTGTGCGGCACTCGCTTCGGATCTTCACCAACTCAAGCGATTCACTTCAAACTCCACTCGCTTGAAGAAAATGAAGTTAGGTGGAGTTAGGTGGAGTATTGGAAGAAGTTCCCTACCAACTTATTGGAATTGTTAAGTATATGGTTAAGGGGGAACTAATGCTTACTCTCGGAGCAAGCTACTTCCAAAGCGAGCAAGAATGCTGCTATCTCAAATTCTACATCGCTTCAATTTGCCCTAGCTTGGGTCAAAGCGAGTCGACTGCAGATTCATTCTCTAGATTGTAGGAAAGCTTGAAGGTTTACCTTTTTATACAAAAGGTTGCAGGGCTGGTGACATGCTTCTGCGTAAAATACGAGATTGTCTTGTCAGAGCATTCTCATTGTCATCCTGTCCATTTCTGCTCTGAGATAAGGACTTGTACTCATCCCCCATTCGTCGTGAATAAGTACACTTACGTGATGCTCCCTTCGAGTTGTAGTAAGCTTGTGTACTATATTCATTTTCTCCCTCATTCACTTCGATGGAGGACTCTCTAATTCGTAGAGGAAGATGAATGCCATGAAGATGAATGACATGAAGATCTAATTCAACATGTAGTCTCCAACAAGTGGTATCTAATTCAACATGAAGTCTTCAATTTGTGGTATCAATCTCCTACGAAGTTAGATTGACTGGTAAGTGTTTCAATTTTAAGTACACTAAGTGAGCCGAAGCGTGCTAGAAACCTTCACTCACTACGTGGAAAATATGAAATGAATCTGACACAAATACAAAGAGGAAAACACTCTTGTTTATCCTCGAAGTATGTAAGTCAGAAACATTTTAAATAAAGCAAAGAAACTTCATTTCTATATTCCAGTCGCTACAGATGGCGAAGCAAGTGACGAGTCACTTCGCAAGTCATCGCAAGCGAGTGCGGAACAGTCACTCAAAGCGAGTACTCCGCAAGTGAGTAAAAGCTAAAGCAGCCCAACTCGAAGCGAGCGGGTACGAAGCGAGCGGGTATGAGCTGTCTGCATTCGAGTGCAATTTTCACTTTCTACCAAGTATTTAATGCAGAATCAGGAACGGCGGAAATAACGGGCGCGTGGTTCTCACTTCAAATTTGAAGCGAGAAAAGGCGGAAAAGATCCAGCCATCGAATCTCAACAGCCCCCAATCTGCAACCGTAGGATTAGCGCCGTATAAGACAATCCAATCACAGCAGGCCACATGGAGACATCGTGCAAGTTGACGGTTCACTTTTACTGTGGTGACGCCGGACACGTCAGACCCATCACCGCACGTCCGCCGCCTACCTACAGGACTTACGGCAATATTACCGTTCTACCCCTACCACGTCAGCCAAGATCTAACTCTATATATATGGGACGAGGCAGAACTGCAAAACCTTTTACAGCCTTCAAAATTTGCCATTCTCGTGTTTAGATCTGCGATTTCTGCAACTCACGAGTCTCAACCCCTTCTTTTTAAACTCTGCTCAAATTTCTCTAAAATCACCATGGGAAAGAAGAAAAACACTGAGACGATGGAGGAGTTTCTCGTGGAGGTCGACAAACATATCAATGTCGAGCCTCATCTCGATCCAACCATCATCGAGAGAAATGGTTATCTCCGTAGGGCCGTGACCAAGGCCGGACTATGGAAGTTTGTGACGGCGGTCCCGTCAAAAATTCTGGCCAAAGCCGTCGGCGAGCTCCTGCTAAACTTGAGGAAGGAGCAAAACATATCCTCTTTTACCGATCCACAGACTAGGAAGCCAGTGGAGGTGGACATGAGTGAGCTTATCGGCACGTTCAACTTGCCAAGAGAAGGAGGAGACTCATTACTGGATTTGGGTCTCTCGGCCGGAGTTCAGTACGGTCGATTTGCAACCACCGAAGCAGATCCAAATTTTAAGGAGGCCAGTATCCGTTCGAGTTTGAAGGCCCCCTTCAACCATATTTGAGAGCTCTTCTCGAAGAGTGTCGCGTGCTACGTCGGAACTCTGGATACTCTTTCCGAGACGAAGCTGATCGCCACAGCAGTTATCGTCGACAGCCTCACCGGAACCAGCTTCAACTGGCATGGCTGGTTCCTCAAACAAATTCATGAAGCTGCTGCTGATTTTGCATTCGTGAAGGGGAGCGCCGATCAGATTCTCCGCAAGGGGAAACTGAAGTTCTTCTCAAGACTCTCCTTTGCTTTGGAAAAGAAGTTTCCGGGGAAAGCATGGCCGGAAACAGACACCATCGTCTACAACAAGCAATCCATCTACTACGACAAATGGAGGAAGTCCAAGCAATTGATGGATTTGGGGCTTCTCGAGGTTGAAGTGCCCGTAGCGAGACCAGTTGCCGAAAGGCAAGCTGAAGAACGCCAAGTAAGGCCGGTCGCTTCACCCGGGAAGCGAGCCGCGCCAAAGCGAGGCAAGAAGACGAAGCGAGTCGCCTTGCTTGTCCAAGAAAGCGAGGCGGTGGAGAATCCGCTTGAGGACATTGAAGCGACTCAAACCCAAACTCAAAACCAACCCTTAACCCAATCACCCCACTTCAAATTCAAGCCCAAACAACCCAGATACCAGAACCCCAAGCCTCTTCAACCCAACAACCCCTCACAAAAACGACCCCCCTCTCTCCCCATGAAGACGAATGTGCATCTTCTTTTCAAATGCCCGAAATGCCCTTACTCCAAGTTGACCCAGTCGAAGCCTACACCTCATTCCAGCCATTCCAAACCCAGCAACCACTCACCGAAGCCATCCAAATTTTAGAAACCCAAGAAACCTCATCCCAATCCCCCTCGACATCGGCAGCTACAGCCGATACCGCCTATACTGTTGGAGAACTCCCCATCATTCCTCAATTCATAACCCCTGCCCTCACCATTCAAAAGCAGGCTCGCGAACGCTATATCAAAGAGAGAGAGAGCAAGCTGCAGAGACAATCAATCTCCGCTACTCCAATGTTCCATGGAGCGACGCATTTTACACCAATGTCGTCGATTTCCTGACGTACATCACTTATCGTGGAACGGAATACTACAAAATTTTCAGGCTCATGAAGGCCTTCACGGAGAATGAATTGATTGATTCGGAGGCCAAACTGCTAAATTTCATTGGAGCAAGCGGTTTCCATGATTTCCTTGACGGCACCAGCTTCTGGGATAAGCTGGATTTCAAGGTAAAAGAAGCTTATCCACTCGCTATCATTCCAAACCGAGTGCCCACTTCTCAAGAAAGGAAGCTCATCAGGGAGCATAAGGAGGAAGTGGAACTAAAAGATGCTGAGATCGCTAGCCTTCACAGCGAGATTACAAAAATGAGTGAGGACATGGAGAAGAAAGCGGGGGAGGTCATCAGTCTTAGAGAAGACTTTGACAGGAAGAAGAAGGAGTTGGAGGAAAAGGTGGAGGAAAAGGAGAAGTTGCTAGGAGAGAAAGAGAAGGCGCTGGAGGCGCAGGTGAAGTTGGTAGGAGATCAATCTACAACAATCACTGAACTCAAAGGCTCGCTTGATGCGGAAAGGAGCCGTTTGAGGGAGGTGAATGCCAAGCTTGTCTCAGTTGGCAAGGAAAAGAAGGATTTAGAGAAGGAGGTAAGGAAGTTGAAGGAGGTGCTGGAGAATAGAGAAGGAGAGTTGGTGATGAAGGGAAGTGAGCTGCTGAGCACGAAAAAGACTCTGGATTCTCTCAGAAATGAGATGAAGCTGCTCAAGCAAGAAAGTGAGCTCGATAAAAGGGAGCTGGAGAGTCGGAGGAGTAGTGCCCAGGCTATTGATCTTCAAAAAGCTGAACTGACTCTACTTCTGGAAAAGGTCAAGGAGCTGGGCGAAGCGTACACTGAAAAGATTGCTGCAAGTGCCGAATTCCATCTCTCTTTAAATCACAGAGAGAGGTCGCTTGAAACCATGGAGGCAGAACTTAAAGCGGCCCAGGATTTCTGGTACTTTAACTTGCAAGAAGAGAAGGAGCAAATGAGGAGGGAAGTTGAAGCGGAGCTGGCGGCTCGCTTCAGAGAGGTGGAACCATTAGAGAGGATGATGACATCAATTGTGGAGAGAGAGAAACAGTGCGAATATCTACTCGAAGAAATCTCAATCAAAACTGCTGATTTGGTGGCTCCAACTGTGGGAAAAACCGAGAAGATGTTGGAGGCCATCTTCAACACAGTCAACTCACTCCATCAATCCCTCTCCGGAAAATCAATGATCCTAACCCCTGGCAGTGATGATGCCAAAAAGGGGGAAGGACAAGTGAAGCTAGGAGGTGCTGGAGGTTTAGGGGGAAGCAGAGTAGGAATAGAGTTGATGCTGGAAGGAGGCAGTGGTGCCGGTGAAAAGGAGGGTGTAGTAGATGAAGCGAGGGCTCTGGGCAAGACAAAGCTCACGAAGGAGGAGTTAATGAAAAAGCCCGAAGAGCCTAGCAGGCCGCTTCATGAAAAAGTGCTGAGTGCCTCAATTGCACGGCATCCTCCGGTGACCGTGATTACGAAGGAGGAAAGGCGGATGCAGGTGGAGAAGGATGCTGCCTTGGCGTGGGAGATGGAGCAGCTGTTTAATCTAACCAAAAATTCTATTGCTGCAGGTGCTTCATCTAGTTCCCAAGCGGCCGCTTTACCCAAAGCGCCCGCTTCAGCCATCACGCCAGCTTCGTCAGCCGCACTCACTTCGGCTACTGCTGCACTCACTTCATCAACAGTCGTCCCCTCAAGTGCTGCTACGAAGAAGGATATGCCGCCCCCCCCACTACCAAAACTTCCACTGAAGCGAACTGCACAGGAGATAAAAGGTGATGACCCCGCGGCCAAGCGCCAAAAGGTCAAGCAAGCAGTTGCTTCAAAAGCTGGAAGGGAGGAAAGAAAGAGGAAGGAAAGAGAAGAAGGGAGAATCGAAGGCGAGAGAAAGAGAAGGACAGATGCAAGGCGACTCCAAGTGATTGACGCACGGATTGAGGAATACTTCAATGAAGTGTTACTTATCCAATCTTCATTAGTGCGCAGTGCCTTTATTCCTCACATGCCTGATGAGTCCGAAGCTTGCGAAGCTCAAGCCATAGCCGATGCATGCGACGTAGCGACTAAGGAAATGGTTGAGTCTGGTCACTACCCTCGCAAAGATGAACAAGATTACATTCGCAAACGACTCAATGAGAAGCATCCATCGTGGAACAGCGAGTCGGGAGCAAAATTCAAACAGATTATGGCTCAACTATCAAAGAGGTCAGAAGAGGAGTTGGCCAAGAGGAGGAATGAGCACCCGATGCAAGGGAGATCGAGGACTTCATCCCGAGAGATCTGCGCGAGCAGTGGCTATACTACAAGGATTTGTTCATCAAAGCCTATTATTACTGGGAGGTAGTGCCGCTGCAGGATCGATGCTCTTGAATAAGTGCTCTCAACAACTTTCTTGCCACCTATGACGACAAGTTGCGCCGAAAAATCTTTACTATGACTGAACAAGCAGAGCCCAAGACAATTGTCGTCAAGGTACCAGCAGTGAAGGACTTCCCCATGCCTTTTCATCCAGGCACGGACGTTCCTAACAGAGGAGTCACTGATGAGGAGGTGGATGAAGCGTTCAAGCTGGAGAATGCATGGAGAAGGCCAAGCATACACACCGTGAACACCATGGAAACAAGAGTTCTATCAGCCTACACTCCTGATTTTGCTAATGAAGAAGAGAAGAAGGAAGAGGAGAAGGAGGAGAAGGATGAAGCTGCAGGAAATCTTTGAATTTCATGCTTCATACTTTGTGAACTGATGTTCATCTATCTTATTTCAATTTCTGTCTACTTCGTGTCATTTACTTGCTTTGTGAATGACTTTACATTTTGCTACAAACTCAAACAATTTAACCGAAAAAAAAAGGAACTTAAAAGAAAATTACAAACGAAGCTGCAAAGGAAGCAGTCGCTTGGATTTCCCTTCACGGTTAGATAGACTAGATTTTCTTTATCTAAGTCTTTTGGGTTTTGGCATCATCAAAAAGGGGGAAATTGTTGGGAATTATTAAGAACGAAAATGTTAAGGGGGAACTACATGGGACACTTTAAAAATATAGTGTTTTGATTTGATCCCAAAACCCCAAAGCGTTCTGTTCCCAAGCGACCCATTTTTGATGTAGATGATAGATTAGAATTTTTCTAAGCCTAAACTGTTAGGATGGCTTTATTCTGCTTAGCTTTAAACTGCAGGAATTCCAAGTGAAGGCCACTCGCTTGAGTGTGTTTTCCGAAGCGAAGCGAGTCTAGCAAGCCAAAGTGAAGCGAGCGCTACAGTGGAATCAAGTGAACCCACTAAAGCGAAGCGAAGCGTGCGCTACAAAGAAAAGCCGAAGCGAGTCAACGCGAGTCAAAGTAGTTTCTCGGGAAAATTATTCCCAAGTGACTCACTAAGAAGATGACCACGAAGCGACTCACTTCAGAGCGACCGCTACAACTTCAAAGCAAAGCAAGCCACAACCTACCAGAAAGCGACAGCGCGACTCCCGCCCATATTTTGAACTCCAGTCAACAGGAGATTGTAGCATTAATTACAAGATCTCCACGTGTCGAAAGCGGAGTGGAGCGGAAGAGTTGACTGCCAGGCCGACAGGGCGCAGCTACAGTACTGGCTCGCTCCAGTTACTGTTGAAGTTGGAGTTTAGCCAGATTTGGCAAACGGACAAACTGCGCATCTGCAAAAGAATACTGGCTGCACAAAGTACTGTCGAGTGGAGGAGAGACAAGGCCACCAACCAAGCAACGGATCTCGGCCATCTCTCCGCCTATAAATAGTGAAGGATGAAGACGTGAAGAAGTAGAACACTACTTGAGCATTCGAGCCTACTACAAACAAACACTCCAAGCCTTTGAGCAAATCTTCGAGTCTTTGTTTTCCAAGTGTTCTCCGAGTTTCCAGTTCATCGGAACTCGACTTCACAACCTTCACACTTAGATTCTAAGCCCACTTCAAATATCCAAGCTTAGAAGAAGAGCTCTAGCCATCTTTGCACTTCTTGTAAAGAGCTCTTCATAGTGTGTTCGTCAACCAAAAACCCTAAACTCTGTCTGTTAGGTTTTTGAGTGTTGTCGTTAGGTTGTCCAGATCCAAGGCTCTTCTTTCATCGATTGGAGAAGCCTCGATCATAGAGTCTAGATCCAAGCTTGCACTTACATCGTTCGTGTGAAGCTCGATCGAAGCTAGGCTGTAAGGAGAGCCCGTAATCTCCCTGTCTGTGTCTGACTGAAGCGAGTGAAGCTTCCAGTCTTTGTTAGGTTTGTGTAGTGAACCCGCAATCACTACGTCAGTCGTTTGATCCAGGCAAGTGAAGCCCGATCTCGACCAGGTTTTTGAAGGACCCGTAACCTTCAAGTTCTTGAGTGAAAAGAACAGTTGCCGTCGTGCAACAAAGTGGACATAGGAGCGTTATCTCCGAACCACTATAATTCCTGGTGTTGTATCTCTCTTACCCTAAACTATCTCTTGTTTGATTATTCATTGCATACTGCATCTTATACAAACTTAATCTGGAAATTTCAATTACTTAGGAAAGATTTAGCTCACCAAATTCCGCACACGAGTAAAGACTCCCTCTTGATCAAGTACTCACTTCGGTCAAGCAGGCAAGCTACATACTGTAGATCTAGCTTCAGCTAGGTCTTAAGTTTCAAGTGAGCTCTTTACTTGTCACTCTGAGTTAAGGGATTTGAAGTTGAAAAACTTCAAAATACGTATTCACCCCCCCCCCCCCCCCCCTCCTACGTATTTTTCCTATTAACAAACCGGGACCAACATTTATCATCCTTTATCATCTTTTATCATCTTTTAGCTCTAGTTTTCAGCACTCAAACACTTTAGATTAGTTTTACTTTGTTCGGATCCGGATTCTTAGTTCGTTGCAATTCAATTCAAGTCTTTTCTTTTACTTCGCGTTCTTCGTTCTTCGTTTAATTCTCGTAAGTTATTTATTGCTTTCGTTTACTTGCTTTAGTTGCTTTACTTAGTTTTAGATTCATTTTCTTAATTGCTTCTTTTAATTTCCTTAGTTTAATTTCGTTCTTTCGATTTCAAGTTATAAGTTTAGATTCGTTTTTCTAGTTTCGATTCTCTAGTTTTTCAAAGCTTTCAAAGTTAGATTTATTTTCTTTTAAATTTCCAGATTTCATTCATCATGTCCAGATTAGTTATTGCTTTCTTTGTTGCTTTCTTTATTGCTTTCCTTTCGATTCTTGCCTAGGTAGTTTAATCGTTTTCTTAGTTTAATTCTTAGATTTATTTCTTGCTCTTTAGATTAGTTATTTACTTGCTTTTATTTATTGCTTTGATATATTTTATTTGCCTAGGATTTAAAACAAAAACCCCAAAATCTTATTTACTTGCTTTCCTAGATTTAGTTGCTTTCCTAGATTTAGGCTAGATTAGATTTTTACTACATAATTGATTGCCCTGTTAAGTTTTCCTTGAGATTCGATACTTAGGTTTTACTTGCTAGTGCTACGATAGATTCGTCTATTGCGAACACTTTTTGGTGAAACAGCCGGCATATTTGTAATAATATTTTCTTCCTAATCATGCTATTGTTGTGTGTAATAAACTCAAATACAACAACAAAAGTAATAATGTTTAGTGACGAACCTTTTAATATCAGATGTTCGTTGCATTTTCCTTGTATTTTCTCCATCACGAAACTAATTCTGATTTTTTGGGAGGAATCGAATTCAAGTCAAAATTTGAAAAATGTCGTATACCCTAATCGTGGAAAGTCAAAATTAGAGAAGAAAAAGTCAAAATTGTCGATTAAATGTAAAAAAATTCGCCTTCGATTTGATTTTTTCATTTCCCCCGTGTCCATTGAGTTATAAAAACATAAATTGGTGTAATATCTAGCATAATACGTATCAAACTAAGGATTTCTTATGTAATTATGGAGTACAAGATGAGTGTGACTTATATTGTCTAACTATTAAGGTTACGTTTGATCTTAAACTAACTTGACACGTAATGTTGTTACATTTATAACATTTTACGAAATGTTATTTTTGGATACATTATCATAATGTAAGCTAATTAGAGTCATTAGATCGAAGGTAAAACTTAAAAAAAAAAAAAAAAAGGGTGTTGGGGAGCCGGCGTAGTTGATTTTTTACGGCCAATTTTCTCCGATGTGAAAAAGGGCCTAAATGTTTCAATTTTTTTTTTTCATGTTTGATATTATATAGTTTCATTTGTTCCATAATTTGAGCCATATGAATTAATTTAGATAACGAGTTATTCTTTACGGATTTTTTGAGTTCAATTTTAAAAAATATGATATATTAAAGTAAATGAAACCAAGTTATAGCATAGTTAAAACTAATAAATAAAATAAAAATTATAGGTTCTTTTCACGCCAGGGAAAAATGACCGGAAAAAATCCAACACGCCGGCGTGGTGGGGCGCAGGCGTGATGGATTTTCTAGCCATTTTGGATAAATTACATATTACCATAATATTGAAATTGCATATGACAGCTCCGCAGTTACGGTATTTTGGATAAACTTGTTCACCTTGAGCTAGTTGCGTACGCAAGGTCATGTGTGCCAAGTCAATTGATTGTGTGAAAACAAAATCAATTATATGTATTAGATTTGTAAATAAAAGTATTTAGTATGCTAGCTATCTTAATATATGTTATCCTCCTATTTATTTATACTTAACAACTTGTATATGAAAATTACCAAAAATAAAAAATAAAAAAATAAAGTATTCATTCAACGTATTTATCTAGGAATAAATTTTTTTCGGTATAAGAATTAAGACGAGTGGTAGTGGTTGATAAAGTAGTGTGAATGCGTTTTAGTTGATTAAAATTTTACTATTTTAGGTATTAGTGGTCATATTTATTTACGGCACAAGATATTAGGTATTATGATAAAAATGAAAAGTAAAGAAAATGTAAGAATTAATTTCGATATAAAACTATAAAAGTGGAGCATTCCAATATAATATACTCCTTCTGTCCCACTTCACTCGGCTTCCTTTTTTAATTGGACGTCCCACTTCAATTTAAATGTTTTCTAAAATGGAAAGAATTAAGTCTTACTTTTCAATATGGACCATTTACTTTTTACTTTTAACATTGTGCATAAAATCTCGTGTCGAAATAAAACAAGCCAAGGCAAGTGGGACAGAAGGAGTACATAAATATTTGAGTGAGAAAAAAAATCTAATAACAAATCAAACAACAAAATTATAGTTTATAAATAAGAAAAAAAGAAAAAAGAAAAAAGAAAAGAAAAGAGGGGAAACGAAAATAAAATGTGGGCCATGGGGTCCTTGCGATGATGGGCTCCGGTGGGGCAGGAAAGAGATAGAAAAAAAGGGGAAAAAAAAAGTGAAATAAAGACACGTGGCTGATATGATGATGGGTAGGCATCAGGATCGAAGCTCCTTAGCTCCCTAATTACTATCTCCTCATCTTCTACCTCCTCACAATCCACAGTTTCTGCAAAAACCTCACAAACCATTAGCGATAGAGAAACCATCATTTCATCGGTCAGAATGTTCAAGCTCGGCTTCTTCAGCCTAGCCGACTCCACGAACAGGTATGTAGGTGTTAGATCCGGGTCAAAGATCCACAACAATTATGCAATTATTCATCATATTTATAGATTAGCCAAGAGTATTCATGTACAAATGATTACAAGTGAAAATACAGAAGAGACTCATGAGATTTATTGGCCTTAACAGCTCAACTTCCATAGAACGCCTCTTTTCCATGTAAAAAGGGATTAAGATAGGGGTCAAGCGCAAGGCATTTGAGATATCGATCCAGCCGAATCCACGAAGAACAGAGCTCGTTTAGGAAGGAGAAAAAGGAAGAAGAGGGCGAAGTAGAGAACGCAAGGCGCCTTCATACTCGTCCTCTCTTGGCAACAAGAAATGTACCTTTAAATTAAGCTATTGAGAGTGTTCTTCACCCACAAAGTGAAGATGGGCAAAATAATGGGAGAGGCTCCTTGACTGCTCTGGTTCGAGAGAAAGTTCTAAGTAGAGCGTGAATGGAATAGTATGCAAAGTGTTGATAAAAGTTGTTGGAATGGTGAGATCACCCTCTATTTATAGGTGTAGAAAAGGAAGAAAAGGTGAATGTACATACATGGGGAGGACAGGAGAGGAATTTCTAGGGGGACAATATTCCCTTCGTCATTAATTTTGCGGTCCTCACCCTAGAGTACGTAGAGTCATGCGAATTGTGTGTTTAGCAGATCCCTGGGTGTGGGCAGATGCTAGTAGGTTAGGATAGCTTCTGCGCAGTGAAGGATCTGCGCAGAACCTCATATCTTCTATCCTGGATATGATTTCTGCACCAAAGAGGGCATCTGAGGCTCCTCGAACGCAGGTCCAATCAATACTTAAAACTTACCACGTGGCAAAGCTGATATTGATCCCTATCAGTGATCGCACAATTTCTACCACACAAAATAGGTATAGTATAGAATAAGCACGAGTATCGTATCCACAGAGATTGATATACCGAAACCACACACAATACCTCTACTCTAGAATTAAACTGATGTCTAGGCAAATAAGAAATTGAGATTGTGGTATTTATAACTAGGCAAATAAATAAAAGACTCAATTAAACATATAAGAAAATAAATAAACAAGGAAATAGCTAGCCAAATAAAACAAATTAGGACACAAGCAATTAAATAAATAAGGAAAGTAAACAATTAAGGAAAAGTGTTGATTTTAGGGAAGCCTACCTAATCAAATATATGCAAGCAATTAATGAGTACAAGTAACCAATTTAATCCAATCTAAATGTGATACATGCAAAAATAACCTACACCCTAATTAAAGCAATGCCAAGTTGTCACCTAACAAGATCCTAATATTCTTTCGAATTGTACGAATCAAAATCAAGTGCAAAATAGAACAAGTATCAAGGATATAATCAACTAGGTTCAACTAAGACACCAAATCAATTATATATGAACATATAATAATTCAATTATCAATTAAGACAAATCAAACTATCATATCATTTATTCATGAGATCTATTATGCAATTACCCTATCAAGGCATAAACACATAATTATGCATACACAATTAATGGCCAGTTAACTATGCATGAGAATAAGCACCATGAAACATGCACTTAGATTGGAAGGCTAATTGTAAACAAAAACACTCACATAAATTCAATTAGGCATTCAATCTCTAAAATCAACTAAAGAAAATTAGCTAGACATAATTAAAAGAAAGGTAGAAGGAAGAATAAACATAATGAAAAACATAAATAAAAGAAAAAGAGATAGAAAAACTCTTGAATCTTGATGAATCTTCAATCTTCAATGGTCTTCATACATAAAATAAATCTAGATCTAAAGTATAAGAGTAGAGAAAAGAATAAAAACTAATCTAAAGAATGTAGGAGAGTGGAGGAACTTGTTTACAATGATAGGTTTAGAGGTATTTATAGGATAGAAGTTTACATCCAATACCTAATTGTACAAGGAAACCAAGAAAAAGTCAAAAATTGCCTTTTAAAAGAAATCCCATCTGACACGGAGCGAGCGCTCCAACACCTAGGAGCGAGCGCTCCAATGCTGGTTCGCTGGGACTGCGCGCGTCTTTCTTGTTTTGGCCGTAACTTCCTCGTCCAAACTCCAAATTGACCCCCGTTTTCGCCTACATGCTCCTATCGAACTCCTCTTCAATACTATGCATTCACTTTTCCATAATAATTCTTCCAAAAAATCGTGAGATGTCAGAACTTGGGATCAATACTTTATCTCTTCCTTGGTTTCGTCGTCTCTCATCTCATCTTGGGTTTTCTCGACATAAAAGCCCTAAAAACACTCAAAACAACCCAAAAGCGTAATCTAGCTCGAAATAACATAAACAATACAAAACATGAGCTAAAATATCAAAATACGACAAGAAAACGATAATATAGCACTTAGAAAATAGAGTAAAAATACACCCTATCAAAATCCCCCAAACTTAAACATTGTTCGTCCTGAACAATAAACTAAACCTAAACTAAAGAATAGAAAAATCAAGACAAACACAACTTACAAGTATAATGAACTCTAAGGGCCTCATAGATCTTCAAAGAAACATCAATCAACATCATATAAGCAACCTCAAAGTTTCGACTCTACGAAAGTACAACAAAATCAAATCATGCTTCAAAAGGGAAACTCACTCAAGACATGTGAAGATATAAGTGTAAAAGTGAACTCTCAACTCACAATGAAAGAATTAAAGTGTATAGGCTCACTCATAATCAATACAATGCAAAAGACTTACCATAGGCTTGCCCTTTATCTCAACATCTCCACCACTTGATTGTATGTAAGAACTAAGATCAATTAGGTCTTTTTCAAGGTTGTAATGTAGGCACATTGGTTTAGGGTAGGGAAAATATAGGCTAAGTGACTTAGACGTCTCCAAGTACCAACCTTTTAGCAACTCCAAACTAGTATGGATATAACTCCATCTTCTACTCATCAACTCAAACTCAAATATCAACCTTATCTCCTCTCAACCTTCTTCTATTCAACTCCCAAAATACTTAAAATTCTATCCATCCCTTTATGCTCTTTTTTTCTTTTCTTTTCTTTTTTTTTTTTTTCTTTTGAACTAGGACTCTCTATATATATTTTTTCAAAACTGTTTTTCTATGTCCTTTATTCCTTTTTTTTTTTTTTTTTTCTTTTTTTCCTAGAGCTTATAGGGATCTAAAATTCCTTTCTTTCAAAGGAGCTTACTAAAAGGACAACTTCTCTAAACATAATCCCGAACAAAACAACTCCCAAGATACCCATAATATCTCCTTTACCTCCTTTCATCCGGTTAAAAGAACAAACGGCTATAAAGGCTCAAAAGTGGCTAGCAAAGGAAATATATGTAAAGGATAGTGTTTAGGAAAGATGTGGCTAACAAAAGATGACCTAAAATCACTTCTAAATTCCTACACACATACGTAGTCTCGAAGGAGAACAAAGGCAAGTTCTAGAAGTACAAATACATGTATGATACTCTCACGAAAGAAAATAGGCATAAACATGCACCAAAGGCTCAAATCCTCACGGGTAATAACAAAACGTTTCCCAAAATCAAAGCATAATCCTATTTCATCACACACATGCATAATCTCCACCAAGGTTCCAAACATCATAACAACCAATTATTCAAATAAAATCATGCTATCATTGGCAAATTCAATTATACTCATAACTCATGCTCGACTCAATCATCTATACTCCTAAAGAACTCTACTAATATCCAAAATTAAACTACTATCCAAGAACGCATGCAAACGAGTTAACGAAGCCACACTTCCCCCTCCCCCAAACTTATTTCGAATCACGATGAAGGAATAAGTTTCAAGAAGAAGAAGTGGTTAAGTTAACGAGCGTACCTTTCACCGAAGCTAGCTTACTATCGATCTTCTCCTCTTAGTCGAAACCTTGTCAAGAAAACCTACAACTCACAAGCCTCGAAAATTCTTGGATAAAAAGCTTAATAAAAGATAAGACTCAAAGAAAAATAAAAACGAAAAACTAAAAAAATGAAAAACAAAAATAAAGATAGAGTTGGGTTACCTCCCAACAAGTGCTACGTTTTACGTCTTTAGCCCGACGATACCTCTTATCAAGGTGGATAAAAATGAAAGTTCTTTTCTCCCCCATCTTCGAGTTTCCTTCTTTTTGCTCCTAAAACTGAAATCTTGAGCTCTTCTTCGTGCACTCGAAATATGAGATCACCACTTTCCACGTCAAAACAAGCTCCACTCGTAGCTAAGAACAGACGTCCCAAAATCAGTGGTTGTTTGACGTCTTCCTTCATCTCCACAATCACGAAGTTGGCCGGAAAGTCGAACCCTCGAACTCGAACATCTTCAACTACTCCTTTAGTGTGTATGGACTCTTCATCGGGTGTGGAATCGAACAAATATTGAAGAGAAAAATCGTCGGAGAAGAAATCGCACGTTTCGATCGAAAGAGGGACCTCTCGACCCCCCTCTCGATCGAGAGAGGTGTCGAGAGGGGTCTTCTGGAGTCCAGTATTGACCTCTCGATAGGCCTCTCGATCGAGAGAGGTATCGAGAGGTCCTCAATTCGTCTCTTGTCCATCTCCCAAATCTTCGACTCTTCCTTGAGCGTTGGCTAGTTGACTAATTTGCATCTCCAACATTTGCATTTGCTTGGTCAAGGCATTGATGCTACTCGCCAAGTTGTTGTTCGAGGTGTTTTGAGTAAGCTCCAACGTCCTCAACTTTGCATTTTGTTGCGCTATCCTTGCCTCCGATTGAGCCATGTAGTGTCGAATCAAATCGTCAGTTGACATCTCTTTCTTTTCTTCCAAGGGTCGTTCTTCAGGGTAGAGTTGATAGTACCGAACTTTGAGGGGCCTCTTTGGTTGTGGATCTCCCATGGTGGATGGTGGTGATTGATCAATCTCAACTTCTTCTCGATCCTTCTTCACTACCTTCGAAGTAAAAGATAAGACCAAGAAAACGTTAGATCAATCAAATAAAAACAGAAAAATAAAAGTGCCTAAATCACCTATTAATTCTATTTCAAAATATGTATGTGAAATCTAATCAATCCCCGGCAACGGCGCCAAAATTTGATCGCACTATTTTCTACCACACAAAATAGGTATAGTATAGAATAAGCACGAGTATCGTATCCACAGGGATTGATATACCGAAACCACACACAATACCTCTACTCTAGAATTAAACTGATGTCTAGGCAAATAAGAAATTGAGATTGTGGTATTTATAACTAGGCAAATAAATAAAAGTCTCAATTAAACATATAAGAAAATAAATAAACAAGGAAATAGCTAGCCAAATAAAACAAATTAGGACACAAGCAATTAAATAAATAAGGAAAGTAAACAATTAAGGAAAAGTGTTGATTCTAGGGAAGCCTACCTAATCAAATATATGCAAGCAATTAATGAGTACAAGTAACCAATTTAATCCAATCTAAATGTGATACATGCAAAAATAACCTACACCCTAATTAAAGCAATGCAAGTTGTCACCTAACAAGATCCTAATATTCTTTCGAATTGTAAGAATCAAAATCAAGTACAAAATAGAACAAGTATCAAGGATATAATCAACTAGGTTCAACTAAGACACCAAATCAATTATATATGAACATATAATAATTCAATTATCAATTAAGACAAATCAAACTATCATATCATGTATTCATGAGATCTATTATGCAATTACCCTATCAAGGCATAAACACATAATTATGCATACACAATTAATGGCCAGTTAACTATGCATGAGAATAAGCACCATGAAACATGCACCTAGATTGGAAGGCTAATTGTAAACAAAAACACTCACATAAATTCAATTAGGCATTCAATCCCTAAAATCAACTAAAGAAAATTAGCTAGACATAATTAAAAGAAAGGTAGAAGGAAGAATAAACATAATGAAAAACATAAATAAAAGAAAAAGAGATAGAAAAACTCTTGAATCTTGATGAATCTTCAATCTTCAATGGTCTTCATACATAAAATAAATCTAGATCTAAAGTATAAGAGTAGAGAAAAGAATAAAAACTAATCTAAAGAATGTAGGAGAGTGGAGGAACTTGTTTACAATGATAGGTTTAGAGGTATTTATAGGGTAGAAGTTTACATCCAATACCTAATTGTACAAGGAAACCAAGAAAAAGTCAAAAATTGTCTTTTAAAAGAAATCCCGACTGACACGGAGCGAGCGCTCCAACACCTAGGAGCGAGCGCTCCAATGCTGGTTCGCTGGGACTGCGCGCGTCTTTCTTGTTTTGGCCGTAACTTCCTCGTCCGAACTCCAAATTGACCCCCGTTTTCGCCTACATGCTCCTATCGAACTCCTCTTCAATAATATGCATTCACTTTTCCATAATAATTCTTCCAAAAAATCGTGAGAAGTCAGAACTTGGGATCAATACTTTATCTCTTCCTTGGTTTCGTCGTCTCTTATCTCATCTTGGGTTTTCTCGACATAAAAGCCCTAAAAACACTCAAAACAACCCAAAAGCGTAATCTAGCTCGAAATAACATAAACAATACAAAACATGAGCTAAAATATCAAAATACGACAAGAAAACGATAATATAGCACTTAGAAAATAGGGTAAAAATACACCCTATCAATCAGCTACTCCCCCCTCAGGTCCAGAAGCGTGTGCTATAAGCTTCTGCTAGACGTTCTGGCGGGAAATGATCTCCTTGCAAACGTCACAAATGTCTTGTTGCATTGAAAAATGGTGTAGTAATTTGGCTTCTCGAGGACGAAAAGGCGTCTCTATTTTTTCTCTCATCATTACCTTTTTCTCGTAAAGCGGGACCATGGCAAAGGTAACATTCATCTGCTGGAGAAAATATTTTGAAAGAATTTTGATTAATTTGTCTTGCTTCTTCTCTTTTTTTTTTTTTTTTTGGTAGGCGCGTGGAGCCACGCGATGACCTTTTTGCAGGTTCATTTATGATGACAGGCCAACGTGGAGTAGTGGATGAGACATACCCCATTCTTTTTCTTCCTGACTCTTCCCCTTCCATCCCCTTTTTCTAGGAGAGATTCACAACTTCCTTACTTTCTTATTTCCTTTTCTCATCTCCCACATTGCTCTCAAGAGAAAAGAACAGTGCCTTTGCCTCTCAGATTTTCTTCAGAAATTTGTTCCGCTTCTCCTATTTCCAGGGATAAACAGGTATTCTCCTTATTGTTCTGCCATCCTTCCCTATTTTTCCACGAATTATATTTCGAGAGGTTTTAGAGTTAGAAAGTTTTCTACTTTCCGACCATTTTCCTTTACCTTTCTCAAGGATAGTTATTTTCAACTACGGGATTAGTTTTTAAGGGAGTAAAATAGTGTTGGGAATTGTTAAGGACTAATTTGTTAAGGGGGAACTTCATGGGACATTTGATAAATGAAGTCATTTGTTTTGATTAGATCCCAAAAACCCCAAGTGTCCTATTCCCAAGCGACCCATTTTGATGTAGTTAATAGGTTAGAATTTTTCTAAGCCTACTCTGTTAGGATGACTCTTTTATTTTGCTTAGATTAGGCTTCAAAAGTTCAAGTGAAGGTCACTCGCTTGAGTGTGTTTTTCAAAGCGAAGCAAGCCAAGCAAACTGAAGTGAAGCGTGCCGAAGAACAGTGCTGCGAAGCGATCGCTACAGTACTCGAAGCAAGTCTGCCAAAGCGAAGCGAAGCGAGCGCTACAGTGTAAAGTCAAAGCTAGTCAACTCTAGTCAGGAATTTCCAAAGCAGTCACTAGGGAACTTTATTTCCCGAAGCGGCTCACTACAGAATGACTATGAAGTGACTCAACTAAAGCGGACGCTACAAAGCGAAGCAAGCCACTACCTACCAGAAAGCGACAGCACAAATTCCCGCTCCGAATTTGAACTCCAGTCAACTGGAGATCTTCGCATTTATTACGAGATCTCCACGTGTCGACTCAATTGAGGAGCAGAGGAGTTGACTGCCAGGCCGACAAGGCGCCGTAACAGTATTGGGTCGCTCCAGTTACTGTTGAAATTGGAACTTAGCCATTTCCGGCAAAAATCCAAAACTGCGCATCTGAAAAGTAGCCAGCCTGTGTAAGTACTATCGAGAGGAGGAGGGACAAGGCCACCAACCAAGCAACGGATCTCAGCCAACCCTCCGCCTATAGATAGTGAAGGATCACAACGTGAAGAAGTAGAACACTACTTGAGCATTCGAGCGCATACAGCAAACAAACACTCCCAAGCCTTTGTGCAAATCTTCGAGTCTTTGTTTTCAAGTGTTCTCCGAGTTTCCAGTTCATCGGAACTCGTCTTCACAACCTTCACACTTAGAGTCTAAGCCCATTCCATATCCAAGCTTAGAAGAAGAGCTCTAGCCATCTTTGCACTTATTGTAAAGAGCTCTTCATAGTGTGTTTCGCCAACCAAAAACCCTAAACTCTGTCCGTTAGGTTTTTGAGTGTCGTCGTTAGGTTGTTTCGATCCAAGGCTCTTCTTTCATCGATTGGAGAAGCCTCGATCATAGAGTTTAGATCCAAGCTTGCACCTACATCGTTTGTGTAAAGCTCGATCGTAGCTAGGCTGTAAGGAGAGCCCGTAATCTCCCTGTCTGTTCGACTGAAGCGAGTGAAGCTTATAGTCGTAGTTAGGTTTGTGTAGTGAACCCGCAATCACTACGTCAGTCGTTTGATCCAGGCAAGTGAAGCCCGATCTCGACCAGGTTTTTGAAGGACCCGTAACCTTCAAGTTCTTGAGTGAAGAGAACAGTTGCCGTCGTGCAACAAAGTGGACGTAGGAGCGTTATCTCCGAACCACTATAAACCTCTGTGTCGTATCTCTCTAACCCTAAACTCTTTACTTTGTTTATCCATTGCACGTGCATCTAAACAACTTAATCTGGATATTTTAATTACTTAGGAAAAGATTTAGCTCACCAAATTCCGCATACACGAGTAAAGACTCCCTCTTGATCAAGTACTCACTTCGGTCAAGCAGGCTAGCTACGTACTGTAGATCTAGCTTCAGCTAGGTCTTAAGTTTCAAGAGAGCTCTTTACTTGTTACTCTGAGTTAAGGGATTTGAAGTTGAAAAACTACAAAATACATATTCACCCCCCCCCCCCCCCTCTCTACGTATTTTCCCATTAACAATCCGGGACCAACAAATAGGGATTTCAATACAGGACAAATGCTTATTATTAAAGTTTTGGTATTCGGTTCGCCCAAATTTATTCAACAATGTCTCATGTTGCTATTCTTCACGGTTTTTCCTACTAATATTCTCATAGAGAAAATATCTTTTTCATTTTCTTTTACCGCTTACCTGTATTTGCTATTATTCTGTAGCCATGGATTCCACCAAGCATAGTCTAGGGCAAAAAGCTCGTGAAAAACTGTTAAGAAAGATGGAGCAAGCGGGGGTCGGTAACCCTAGTCATATTTCTTCCGCAAGTGGTGCATCCACTCAGGCGGCTATAGAGCCTGAGGATCATAATCTTTCTCAAGAGATTCCCCGGGAGATAGCGACTGTCGGGCCACGCCTGAAGCCTTTCTTTCCGAATCCGCCTACCCCTAGCCAGCCAATCTCATCTTCCCCAGCTTTTATTGATGTGGATGCTTATACTCCCTCTTTTGATGGCCTGGAATCTCTTTCCTCTTCTCCCAAAAGGAAGGGTGACTTTTCTTCTTCCCTGGCTATGAAGAAGGGTAAGGTCCTGTGGAGCCCTTCTGATGTTCAGTCATTAAATTTTGAGCAGCTACAAGAGCATCTTTCCCAATCTGAGAGGAGTAGGGAGCAACTCCAGGCTAAGGTTCACCATCTCCAGGAGTATTTGCAGGACAGAGAGAAACACTGCTTTGTTCTTGGACAACGCACGTCTTCTCTCTCTGAACGGGTGGGAGAACTTGAGAAGGCTTTGAAGGCTTCATCAGATCGGGTGATGCAAATGCAGGAGGCTTTTGCAGCAGAGACAAAACAATTAGCACTTGTTCATGAAAAGGAACTGGAGCATTCCCAAGCTTCCTCCTTCACTCAAGGGAGGAGGATAGGTCTAGATCAGGGCACTTCCTTAGGGATCCGGGATTGCAGATCTAATTTGCTAATGACCCCTTATGGCCAAGCCTTCTTGGATTCCTTGGTAAAGCATCTGCCAAAGGCATATCTCCATACGCCCGATTTCTGGCTTCGGATGGTCGATCCCTTCACTGAATGGGCTGCGACAGCCATTCTTGAGTGCTGCCAACAGTTGGGTCTCCCTGAACGGGCTACTGCCATCAACGTGGGGCCTATAGTAAGGATATTTGAGACGGAGCCTGAGACCCTTAGGAGGAATCGCTTCTTGCCTACTAAAGAGCCTTGGTTCATGCCCATACTGAGAGAAGCATCTCAGATCCTTTGCCAGCCTGCTAGATTCTCAGAAGACCTCCCTACTTGGGACGCCCCTTTATTTCCTCTTTTCCCTCCTAACGCCATGGTTATGAGGTCTATACAAAAGGCCTTTCACGAGGTATCCTCTCTCACCTTCTCTCTCTCTCTCTCTCTCTCTCTCTCTCTATCTCTCTCTATCTCTCTCTCTCTCTTTTTTTTTTTTTTTTTTTTTTTTTTTTTTTTTTTTTTTTTTTTTCCTTCACGGTATGGCTTGCTTGTTATTGTTTATCATTTTTCTTAGCAACTTTCTCTTTTTGCTAGGAGCTAAGAGAGAAAAATGCCCTAGGCATATCTGCAAACAGGGAGGCTACTTCCTCCGCACTTATTTCAATGGCAGCGCGGGGTGGCTCTGGGGAAGGAGATGCCCTGAGGATTTCGACAGATCAACCCAAGGGTGATCTTTCTGCACGCTCGGCTATGGTTTCTCCTGCTTCTGGGGATCAGGCTTCATCCTCTCATTCCTCAAGCTCTAAGGATCCTGCTTCTGCTTCAGACTCCTCTCTCTGATCCTAGATCATGTTGCTTTCGGTTGGATGTTTCAAAACAATTTATCTTTTGTGTTTTTAATGGGGTGCTCTTTTATGGCCCTGGAATCGTGCTGGTGGGGCACAAAACAATACTACTTCTATTTGTTTTTCGGCCAAGTGCTTTCTAAGGCCTCGCCTTTGACAGGTTTCTAATACTTCCTGCACGTTGGTAGCCAATTTGACAAACTACCCTTCTATTTTTATGTTTGTAAAACTACCCTTCTGTTTTTATGTTTATATGATTCTTCGTCCTGTTTCTGCCTGTTATATTTTTTCTTGATACTGGGATATATATAATCATTTGCCTTTCTCTTACCAAAGCATTTTAAGATAATGGAATATGGATACTGGGATATAGGGTATCCCCTACCCCCCCCCCCGCCCCCCCCCCCCACCCAAGTGAGGTATAAGGAACCGAAGGAACTATATCTCATTTACGGTATCATCTGCAAAACGACCATTTAAAACCAGAAACATAATTTGTTCTTCCCCGCGTATGGACTGGAATAATAAGAAAAAATAATGCAGATAAAGGAGTGCAACTGGCTCTGCTTTCTTTCCCTTCTTTAAATGTGATGTCTAATTTTCCATGACTCTGGGAGTGCTTCCCTCACTTACGTGCCCTTTGGTATGGGCCGGAATTTTGGCTGCCTCCTTGGCTTTCGCCCTGACTTTGTCTATTAAGGCTCCCCAGTTTCCTGTCGCAATTGGGGCACTGCACGTATTAACCGTTTCAGCTTCAGATCCCTTACCTTCGTCGTTTTAGTTGATTGACCGTTGGTTCGAGCCCTCAGTTAGCGTGGGCTTTGCTGAGGAATTAGTGTTTGGATCTGACACTATTATCACATTGTTGTCCCTTTCTTCCGGGAGCTTACTCTCTTTTGCTTCCTTCTTCCTTAGGGTAGTCTTTTAATATTTTTCAAGATCGTCGTCCGCAATCATTAACTGTTCCATTGGGGTGGGGGGATATTGGCCCCCTTCTGCAGCATCTGTGGTTCTGGGCTTCTTTTCATCAGGCTCTCTCTTGTTACTCGGCATTGACAAGTTCTGTCATTGGCCTTTTCTTAGCTTCTCCCGCCTGTACAGACTGGATGTAGCATCTGCGTGACACTGTCTGATCTCCAGACACTTGACCCACTTGACTTCCTACTGGAAATTTCATCATTAGGTGGTAAGTAGAAACCACGGCTTGGAATGGATTCAGAGCGGTTCTCCCCAGGATAATGTTGTAGGAGGACTTTTGTCGCACCACTAGAAAGGTGACTGGTTTTGATACTCACACCAATCCTTCACCCAGAGTGAACATCAGATCAATTGAGCCTAATGACAAAACTAGGTCTTCTGAAAAGCCATGCAAAGCCATAGCCACGCCATTCAGAGGCCTCTGTTGGCTCATTTGGTTAAAACAGCTTTCAAAGATTATGTTAACTGCGGCCCCTGTGTCCACAAAGACCCTCTGGACCCTATACCTCTCTACTTCCACTGTGATGACTAGCGCGTCATCGTGAGGGTGAACCACATTTTGGTTATCGTCTGGTCCGAACGAGATCTCTGGTGCGGGTAGGCCCTTTTCTACCTTCCAGACTTCATGTCTTTCATACATGTGCAGTTCTCTTGCAGATGCCTTTCGGCTTCTGTTTGAGTGTCCTATGGTAGGTCCTCCATATATCATTTTGATGATGCCTTTGGGTTCTGGCACCTAACTAGCATCGAGTGTCTTTTCATTGGCTTCTTTGCGCTTTTTGTTTTGTTCTGATTCTCTCTTAACATATTCCAAGAGTTCCCCTTCTTGGATCAATTTTTCGATAGCGATCTTCATATTTCTGCAATCGTTAGTCATGTGACCGAAGTCGTTGTGGAACTTGTAGAATTTTTCAGAAGGTGGGTTTCTAGGCGGATGCCTGTGTCCCACTGGAATCTGGACTCCTGGCTTTCTCATAACTACCTCCAGTAGATCAACGGGCTGTTTGTTGGGCGGGGTAAATGATCTTAAAAACTGTTCATTTTTGTCGGCTCTTTTAGCATCGGGAGCTGGCCTTTTCCTTTCCTCTAGCCTTTTTTCCTTTTGAGAAGCGAGTTCGGCCCTCTTGCTACTCAAGGCTTCCTCCATGTGGATATATTTTTGGACTCTCGTTTGCAACTCCTCAAAAGAGGTAGCTTCCTTCTTGATAAGAGAGGCGAGGAATTGCCCTGGCTTCAGACCATCCATACAAGCATGCACCTTTAGCTTCGGCTCCACCCCCGGTATCTCCAGGACGGCTTCATTGAAGCGTGTCATGTAGTCTCTCAGTCTTTCATTGACACCTTGTTTGATCGT
Organism: Thymus mandschuricus; assembly: GCA_029379335.1. Lineage (NCBI taxonomy): Eukaryota > Viridiplantae > Streptophyta > Magnoliopsida > Lamiales > Lamiaceae > Thymus > Thymus mandschuricus. The sequence goes on from CM057071.1 coordinate 11,633,392, forward strand.
CGTCAGGTGCAGGGAGTTTCGGGTAGTCCTTTTAGCACTGACAAATTGTTGTAGAAAAACCTCCCTCAGATCCTGAAAGGAGTGAATAGAAGATTTTGGTAGTTGCTTGAACTAGTGCTGAGCGGTTTCAGACAAAGTTGTGAGAAAAACTCTGCATTTAACGCCTTCCGAATATTGATGTAGGAGGCACAAGCTCTCAAATTTCATTAAGTGTTCTTCTGGATCACCTTTTCCTTGGTACTCACAAGAGACTGTCTTAAAGTTACCTGGTATGGGATCTGTCTGGATATCAGCCGAGAATGGGCTGTTTTCATCGATGTGAACGGCAAAGAGTTCTGATTTGTGTCCTCCCACTTTTTTGGTCTGAGATATGCTTTAGGTTTCTTTCATCATCTACAGTATGAATTTCTCCTTCATCTACTTCCGCTTCTCCTGAGATCCTCTCTGGGATTTGTTTCTGCTTTTTTAGCTTTTCTACCTCTTTCATCAAAAGCTTCATTTGCTCCTGCTGTTGGGCATACTTCTTGGCCCATGCATCAGCGGTGCTTTCTCCGAGGTCGCTCCCGTGTTCTTGAGGATCTTCCTCGTCTGGGGATTCCCAATCAGTAAGGAATCCCTCTTCTTGAACTGTAGCCATTGATGGCAGTCTGGTAACCAGCTCTTGAACCACACTTGGGTTTCTAGGCTTCTGCTTGTGTGCCGCAGGGGTACTTTTGCTTCCCCCGCCTTCTTGGGGTTCGTGTTGAGGATCTGAGCCTCTGGGATTCATTCCCAAGGCATGAAGTCTCTTTTCGACAGCTCCATCGACCGCACCTTCTATGAGTGTTTTCATTTGCAGGAGCATAGCAGGAGAAAACTGAGCCTCCGCTTTGACACTAGCCTCTGTCATCAGGGTGCCTTTTCCCTTATTCCCGTGTGGAGAATTTCCTGAACCTCCAGGAGTTTGGAAAGCTTCTTTTGAAGCAACATCTGAATTGGCAATCATTTTTGCAAGGTTCTGCACATTTTTTGAAAGTTTTTCAGTATATTAGTCCCGAATGGTTATAAATTTGGGACGTGAAATAGAAATTGTTTATTTTTCATGGAGCTTCTGCAAATGCACCGCATCTGCATGAGTCTTTATAAGTGTTACCTACTTATGTAGGGCTTGATGAATGATGCCTACTTATATAGGGCTTATGGGTTTTTTGCCCATTTATATAGGGCTTTTCAAGGGTTCTGCCTATTAAATAGGGCTTACGAAGTTTATGCCTATTAGATAGGGCTTTTTTGGAGGGTTCTGCCTACTAAATAGGGCTTACGAGGTTTTTGCCTATTAGATAGGGCTTTTTCAGAGGTTCTGCCTATTAAATAGGGTTTACGAGATTTTTGCCAATTACATAGGGCTTGTGAGAGCATTTTAGCTCGATTGCAGAGGATTTATGCCTTCGAATGTGGGGCCCCCTCATCAAGATGAGGGGGGTGACCTCGTCATTTTCGGCTCTCTATTTTTAGTGTTTGCTCTGTGTGGTTTTCGGTTCATGATAATACAGGGGCTTATGATTAGATCATAGTGCTTCCTCTTTATTTACCAATTCCTCATAACCCACAGGCTAATTTCGTGATTTATGACTTCCAACTAAACTTTTAAACTCACCAATTGTCAAAGATGAGTCGAATACGCTTCGGGATTGCTGCAACTTTGATTCAACTTTCCTTCAAATTCTTCACAACCTTTAGATTAAGGGAAAACGCAGTTCGGTCATCATAATTTCTACCATAAGGAAGACATAATCTAAAGATTGCATCATATTTCGCAGCTCGACATCATGAAAGACTCAACAGAGATTAACCCATAATATTCACATCCAGATTTTCTGATAAACTACTTAGCCAACACAGCATATCCATTCATTCTAACATCCATTTCTCGATTTTTTTTTTTTTTTTTTTTTTTTTTTTTTTTTTTTTTTTTTTTGCATAAGGAAATAACAAGGAAAATCATTAACAACATTATATCAACAAGCTAAAACTCCAACTATACAGAAGAGATCGACGTCTTGAACTCAAAATTTCTCACAGACGGCGCCAGTTGTTAGATCCGGGTCAAAGATCCACAACAATTATGTAATTATTCATCATATTTATAGATTAGCCAAGAGTATTCATGTACAAATGATTACAAGTGAAAATATAGAAGAGACTCATGAGATTTATTGGCCTTAACAGCTCAACTTCCATAGAATGCCTCTTTTCCATGTAAAAAGGGAATAAGATAGGGGTCAAGCGCAAGGCGTTTGAGCTATCGATCCAGCCGAATCCACGAAGAACAGAGCTTGTTTAGGAAGGAGAAAAAGGAAGAAGAGGGTGAAGTAGAGAACGCAAGGCGCCTTCATCCTCGTCCTCTCTTGGCAACAAGAAAGGTACCTTTAAATTAAGCTATTGAGAGTGTTCTTCGCCCACAAAGTGAAGATAGGCAAAATAATGGGAGAAGCTCCTTGACTGCTCTTGTTCGAGAGAAATTTCTAAGTAGAGCGTGAATGGAATAGTATGCAAAGTGTTGATAAAAGTTGTTGGAATGGTGAGATCACCCTCTATTTATAGGTGTAGGAAAGGACGAAAAGGTGAATGTACATACATGGGGAGGACAGGAGAGGAATTTCTAGGGGGACAAGATTCCCTTCGTCATTAATTTTGTGGTCCTCACCCTAGAGTACGTAGAGTCATGCGAATTGTGTGTTTAGCAGATCCCTGGGTGCGGGCAGATGCTAGTAGTTTAGGATTGCTTCTGCGCACTGAAGGATCTGCGCAGAACCTCATATCTTCTGTCCTGGGTATGATTTCTCCACCAAAGAGGGCATCTGAGGCTCCTCGAATGCAGGTCCAATCAATACTTAAAACTTACCACGTGGCAAAGCTGATATTGATCCCTATCAGTAGGCATATGGTACGCTAATATCGAGCCGAAGACATACGTTTGGATCGCCAACAGAGAAGCTCCCCTAACGTCGAAATCTGGCGAGTGAGAGATGAAGGATTGAGGTGTGGGCCCTACAGCACATATGCCTCCCTACTTTTTATTTAATTTAAACATTTTTTTCCATTCACCCAAATGTGGTTAACCCCAAACCATTAATAATATTCGTAAAATAAAAGCAACTACATGCAAATGCCCCATAATACCCTTAAGTGTAAAATATGCTTGGGCGGCGGTTAAGAGGGTTGTTTTAACAGGGGGTGTAGCATCCTGGTAGCCCTCTCTCTCTCTCTCTCTCTCTCTCTCTCTCTCTCTCTCTCTCTCTCTCTCTCTCTCTCTCTCTCAATTTTTTATTCCCACTTTTTCTTGTTAAATCATGTTTTGTGAATATTCTGGTAAGTTTTGAATAAAATTTGCAGTGAAGTGATAAAATTATGGACGTTTATAGTAAGATTTTTTAAGTTTCGTACTGTGTTCTTAAATGCATAGAGTGAAGAGATAAAAATTCTCAACATTTCTAGTAAGATTTTATAAGTTTGTACCGTATTCTTAAGTATATGTAGTGAAGTAAAAAAATTCTGCATAGCTGTAGTAAGATTTTGTAAGTTTCGTACTGTGTTCATAAGTGCGTAAAGTAAAGTGATAAAAATTTTGGACGTTTATAGTTAGATTTTTAAGTTCGTGCTGTGTTCTTAAGTGCACAGAGCGAAATGATAGAAATTATGCACGTTTCAAATAAGCTTTTGTAAATTTCGTACCGTATTCTTAAATGCATAGAGTGCATTGATAAAAATTATGCACGGTTCTAGTAAGAATTTGTAAATTTCATACTGAGTTGTTAAGTGCATAAAGTGTAATCATAAAAAATATGCACATTAATGATAGGATTTGTAAATTTCGTACAATGTTTTAAATACATGAATCGAAAGTAACAAACAAAGAAGTACGTAATAATAAAATCGTACCAAAAAAACAAGTAAAATTTTAACAATACATTTGAATCCAAATTCATCTAAACCTACAAAAAAAAAAAAAAAAGTCAAAATCTCACCCATTAAAAGTAACACACTAAAAAAAACCAGAGAAGAAGAAGAAGAAGAAGAAGAATCCAATTTTTTTTTTCAGATTCGGGTCAACATAGGTCTACCAAATCTTGTATAGGGGCCCGTACCCGCTCCGCCGCCGAGAAAAAGGTCGGGGTGAAGACGGAGGCGAGGAATGCGTGCGAAGGAGAATACCTCGTCGTCGTTGAGGTTGAGAAGGAAACGGAAGTCCCCCATCACGGAGCTGACATTGCGCACCACCTCCACCACGTTCCTTGTGCTGGACTCCCCCATGTGATGTGTTGCTCCTCGTCGGCATGGGAAAAGGTAGAAGGCAGCTATGGAGGAAGGGGAGGAAGAGAGAGGGAGAGAGATACAGAGACAGAGGGGTGGGTGGCTATGGAGAGGGAAAGAGAGGGCGGTGGCTAGAGAGAGAAAGACATGAGAGAGGATGATGAAATATAATTCAAATAGGAACAGAGAAAGACGTTCGGAGGGGAGAGAAGAATAAAAAGTTGAAAAGTAAGACCATTCTTGTCCACCAAAGCAAAAAGTGGGTAAAATTTGTATGTTTTCTATTGGGCCAACTTTAAAAATACCCGCTTATATAACAAACATAAATATTATACCCACTTTTTAAGAAGTATAACTTCTATACCCATTTTGTATTGAAAATACATAAATAGCCTTACTAATGGGCCCACTTATCGAATAAAACAAAAAAAAAACCAATTAAACAAAGTAAAGTCAAAATTTGAACTGTGGGGCCCACTCAAAAATCAGATTCACCTTCACGATTGATCTCTCTCTCACGATTCAATTTTCGTGAATTGATTCCACGAAAATTTAATCTGACGTGAAAAAAAAAAAAAAAAAACCTTTATCTATCTCACGAGAAATACTTACACGTCACAAAGCCTTACAATTGGCGTGTAATTTTTTTTAAAAAATGGGGAAATTGCATTAATTAACAACAACCACCAAATTTGCCAAATTCATTAAAAATAGAATATGGTTGTTAGTTAGCATTGATTGAAAATCAGAAAAAGTGAGCAAAAACAATAGCATAGACTTAATCGTATCACAACATTACACTAAAGATAAATATTGAGTGAAAATTTGTAGATTAGTACGCATTCTCGAATTTCTGGAAATTTTGGAATTGATTCAAGACCTTTTTTCGAGACAAATACCAAGGTAATATATGATTTTGAATATTTATTATTTATAATATGCAAAAAAAAAAAATGCCAAAATGTCGTGTAAGCCAACAAAGTCAACGACTGAAAGTCAAAATTGTTGACTTTACACGACATTTTGGTATAAAAAATCGTGTATACATGATTTTTTACATAAAATAACCGTGTACTTAAGAACAATTAATTTTCAGTATATTAATTTTTATTTTTATTTTTTTTTTGTACAGATTGAGATGGGTGATCACAGAATTCTTATCCGTCATAGCAGTCACTGGAGGGAATATCATACGTAGGAGGAGACACTTTTCTCGTCAATTATCCCATTTCAACGTTGAGCAATGAAAACGTAGTACGAGAGATTCAATTTCACTTGGGTGACGAATCGGAGTACTTGCTTTTCCATTTGACGAACATAAACGAGCGGGAGACGATGAAGCTGTGTTAAAGAGCACCGGGGATTTGCTTAGAATGTGCATCGCGAGAAGGGAGATGTCGACGATTTACGTCATTAGTAGAGCTAATTGGGCAGCCCATACTACCCAACGATCGACAAAATTTCAGAACTATAATGTCGAAGAGGAGCCAATCACGAGTTCTAATGCATTTGAAGGCGGAGTAGGCGACGAAAAAGAGCAGGAGTCGGAAGAAGAGTCTCTTGACAAGTCCGAGGGCGAGGAAGCAAGGGATGTGGATGACCGATCCCAATTATTTGAGAGCCTAACGGCTGAATTCGGAGCATGGATCAGCGAGCCCGGGTCACAAAACCAAGAGCCCTGCGACGATGATGCTCGTGCTCGTGCCAACGAAGAGGTGGTCCGAAACTGGTTGATACCGCACGTTGATCTAGACATCGCGCTCCCTATAGGATGGATCGATCCCGACTTGGCACCGGCCTTGGGTCAGATGCGAAAGCACGGACTCTTCAAGAAGAAGGAGGACTTGCATATAGCCGTTGGTTTGCTTCACATGGATCTCCGGAAGGAGTATTGTATCCCTCGTTCGACAAAGGCCATGTGTGTTTTAGGTGCACGAAGGGGAAGGATTGCGAGTTCAAGTTGAATGCAACGCAGAAAGGCGAGGTTTGGGTGATCATCAAGTACAAAGCCGATCACACGTGTCTAGTTGATTTAAATTCGAACAACAAACGACAGGTGCCGGCCAAGGTATTAGGAGCATTCTACGCATGTAGATTGATCACCAAGGGCGCAGTGTTGAAGCCAAAAGAGATGGTGGACGATCTACAGAGTGAGTATGGTATTCAGATTGACTACCCATTCGCTCTCCGTGCAAGGAACGTCGCTATAGATATGACGTACGGTGCCTTCGACGAGTCTTATTAGAGGCTCCCTTCTTATCTCTAAATTTTGAAGGAGATGAATCCGGGCACCGAGTACGACATCCATACCTCCCACGCCACCGACCGTCTAACCTACTTGTTCCTCGCCTTTGGTCAATCCATCGAGGCATTCCGAAATGGTTTGCTAAGCCCCGTGATCGTAGTGGATGAGGCGCACTTGAAGGGGAAGAATATGGGGATGCTCTTTGTGGTAGTCACGAAGGACGGGAACGAGCAAGTGTTCCCCCTCGCCATTGGATTCGGTCCCATAGAGAACGACGAATCGTGGACGTGGTTTTTGGCACACGTGTGAGACAGTTTCGGGGCGCCGGATAATTTGTTGATTGTATCCGACCAACACGTGATCATCCGAAATGCGATCGACTCCATTTTTCCGCATGCTGCTCATGGTCTCTGCTTCGTTCACCTACAGAGGAATTTCGTCCGGTACGGCAGGCACACAGGGGCTATATTAGAGTTTGCAGCCTATGCTTATCGAGATTCCCAATTTGATGAATATTGGGGGAATCTAAGGGACCTAAGGAGAGAGGGCGGTAGAATCTACAGGAGGTTGAGCGACATTGGCTTGCCAAGGTGGGCGAGGTGCAAGTGTCCCATCCGATGTACGAGCTTCATGACTTCGAACCCCGCCGAGACCATGAATGCTCGGTTGTTGTGGGCTCGGAGACTACCGATTTGTGCCGTGATCGAGGTGTATCGGATAGTCATCAAGAAGTGGTTCGACGAATATCGGAGTAGTGCCCTAGCTCGCCCACATGAACTCACGGAGAAGGCGTATACGAAGATGTTGGCATCATTGGAATGGGGGCGTTCCTACTCCGTTAGAGGAATGCCTACACCCACCCTTTGGAGAGTCGAAGGTGAAAAAGCGACTTACCTTGTCGATCTCCAAAACTCGACTTGCGAATGCCGTGAGTTTGAGTTAGACAACATCCCTTGCCGACACGCTTGTGCAGCGACAAGGTACTATTAGTTCTCTACTTATTTTAGGTTAATGCTTGTCGTATTTGAATCAGATTTCTAAATTATTTCTTATATTGTTATAGACATTCCGGTGGGTGGGCAACTGACTACGTGAGCCACTATTTCAAGCAAGCCGCCTTTGTTGCTACGTATTCCCCTACTATTGAGCCGGTTCCTCATCCTGAGACATGGAGTGTCCCCTAATACATGTCACAATGGGTCGTGCTACCCCCGCTTGTACCTAGGCAAGCTGGACGACCACCGATGTCGAGAGCTCGATCGGCCGTTGAAGGGTCCTCAACGAATCGGCAAAGGTGTTCAAGATGCGGACAAGAAGGGCACAAACGACAGAGTTGCCAAGCCTCGCTTCCCATTTCCAGAGTTGATCTAAATGCTCCCCATCGACGTCCAAGAGGTAAGAAAAAATGTAGCATTTGCAAGAGCGTCGAGCATACTAGGCCACGATGTCCGTACGATACCGATGCTTAATTATATTTTTATTTTTATTTTAAACAAATTGACATTTTTAGATGTTATTGAGTGTTATTGGATGTTTAAGAATGTTATTGGATGTAATTTTATTAGATTGTGTTTGAGTTGATCATTTGTTGAAAATTTGATGTTTTTGTGTGAAAAAAATGGAAACCTTTGACTAAGTACACGGCATTATTGTTGATTTTAACGTGTATACACGGTTAATTTACACTATTAATCGTGTAAAGTCAAAATAAGAAATGTCAAAATTGTATTTTATGTACACGATTCTTTTTGGTTTTTAACCGTGTATACACGGTAAAAAAATTGAAATAACCGTGTAAGGTCAACATAGTCAAAATTAGATAAAAGTCAATGCCCTCTACATGATTGTTGATTTCCATGATTTAAATTGAAAAATGTCGTGAACCTGACGAGCCCATATTTTGCTTGTATTTTGTTCATTATTGAGTCTGAATATAGGTGTTTTTGTTGAGTCTTTGCATGAGTCTTGTGCTTGGGAGGGCACATTTGGTTTCAGGTATTCTCGGGCAGGATCTGGAGTAGGCAAGGTGACCTGGGGAAGCTGGCTGGGCAAGATGAGCCAAAGCATGATGGATTGGGCTTAAGAAGTGTTCGTGGGCTGTACGATGACCAAAGCGAGCTAGGGCGAAGGCTTTTCAGCGGGGAAGGAGATGCGAAGAAGGAAAGAATCCAACCTTGATTCTTTCCTAATTGCGGCGATGATCAACAAGGAAACAAATCCACGCAGAGAAGGCAAGTCCTCCCGAGCTCAAACCCTAGCAGGCGATTGATGGGCCTGGTCCACGAATCCATCTACAAGTATAAAAGCAGCCTTCATTTCAGAACAACACACACGAGCGTACACCGGAGCTGCTTTATACTTTTTCATTTCATGCTTTTACTTTATGTTTGAGAGTGGGGAGGAAATGAACAAGTCCTACGGGCAAACAGTTTTATGCTTTTAGCTTTGCATGGCCGACGTTGGTGTCCGCCCCTTTTGATTTCAGTTTATAATATTTCAGTACTTAGTTTTATTATGTCTTCCTTTTACTTTTCTGTTGTTTACTTTTCGAGCATGTTAGAGTAGTCGCTTAAGCCCAGCTTGGGCAAGACGCCGTGAATATAATGTAACTCAGTACTTGTGAGATCAGATTAATAGGTTTAACTGAACTCTTGCATGTGTTCCCGAGTTTGCTAGGTTCTGTTCTACAATTCGTGCTAGTCTTGATAGGGTATGTGGCCAGTATCATATTGAGTTGAGCATGATTACAAATAATACATGTGCAAAACGTGTAGGATAAGTCCTCACACCATATAGTATGAACTAGCAACGGAGTGTAGTCGTAGGTCGACGTTAGGCCTGCTTCCGTGGCTATTCGGGTCCACCACAGATCGGTAATGCTGCTTGGGCAGGATATGTGACAACTAATCCTTGCATGTAGAATGTTCAGGTTAGGGAGATATAATATATTTCTAAACTGTAAGGGTGGATTGGGCACACATTGGCGGGGCACGTGACACGTGACAGAAGGGGGTCCTGCCTAGTGACTTGCCTATAACCGACGACATGTGCATAATTAGATCAGTGAACGAGTAGCCTTATATTGTAATTCATGGTACTTGCCCAGGCCGGGTTCCCTTTTAAATTATTATTTACAAGCTCTTTACATTCAGCCGTGTTTACTTTTCCTTTGTTTAATTCCGTTCTATCTTGGGCAACGCCCACCTCCCAAAACGTGACAACTTGTTTCTGGAAAGATTGCTACTCCAACTCCTCGTGGGATCAACCCTGTGCTTGCCATTGCTATACTAGTTGTAGTAGTCAGGGCATAGGTTTACAAATTAATTGATTGCGGCAAAACGACGGTCACGTCAATTGGCGCCGTTGCCGGGGAGTTGCGCTAAAAGTTATCTTTTCAATTTCCGTTTCTCAGGTGCTGGACTAGTGTATGCAACTAAGGAGTTGATCTCAACCCGAAGAATTTCAGTTCGACGCAGAGATCGAGAGGACCAACCGACGGTTACGTGCACAAAGGAGAAGGCTTGAGCAGTGAGCTCGCGAGAGAAGGCGGCGTGAGATGGGAGACGACCAGTGAGCACCGCCCAACAACGCTGAGCGGACACTTAGGGAAACTGTTTTCCCTAACAATGGAAATCTGAGGCCCTTGGGCATCACCCTGCCCGTTCCTTCGGCCCCGGATTGGGAACTTAAGCATGCGTTCATGCAACTATTGCTTAAGTTCAGTGATATGCTTGGAGAAGATCCGCAACACCACCTCCAGGACTTTAAAATGACGTGCGGAACTGTCAGAACTCAAGGAAACATGGGAGAATATATACTGCTGCTGGCTTTCCCTTTCTCGTTGCAAGACAGGGCAAGGGAGTGGCTATACACGTTGGAAGAAGGCTCAGTGACAACCTGGGCACAACTGCAGCGTAAGATTCTGAAAAAGTACTATCCTGCTTCCCGCATCCAAAACATGCGAAAGAGAATCAGTTCAATCAAGATGGGTGTAGGAGAAAGTTTCTACGAGTATTGGGGTAGGTTTAAGCAGCTCCTTGCCAAACCAGATCTGGTTCAATACTTCATGTTGGGACTTCGTCTGCAAGATCGTGCCTTGGTGAATGCTGCGTGTGGAGGATCGGTGCTGAACAAGCTACCCAGTCAAGCTATGAAGTTATTTGCAGATATGGCGGAGGAGACTCGAGATGAGCCTATTGATGTGCCGAGGGCAAGTCCTGTTGAACGATCGGCTTCGGATGCAAAACTCGACAAGATGTGTACTCTGTTGGAGTAGATAGTCAACATGAATGGGCAACAGAAGAAGGGAGTACGCGCATGCCAGCTGTGCTTTGCCACGTCACACATGACTGATGAGTACCCCGAGGTGGTGCTGCAGGAGGAAGTCAAGATCCTTGGACACAACCAAGGGAATGGAGGGAATGGTTACCCCAAATATGATCCCAACTCACAATTCTACAACCCAGGATGGAGGGATCACGAGAATTTCAAATGGGGACCAAAGCCACAACAACATCCACAACACCAGCAGGGGCAACATCAACCAAATCGGCCATCCTTGGACGAGATGGTTCATAATGTGGCAAGGGAAAACAACAAAACATAAGCCGACCTCGAAAAATTCATGATGGAGACCCAAAGAGCTATGCAACACATCAACGCTCAACTTGGGCAACTTACTCAGACCTTAGCGAGATTGGAGAAGAAGCAAGGAGAGTTACCTCCATAGATGGAAATCAATCATGCCCATATCAAAGCAATTTCAACAAGAAGTGGGAAGCAGTTACCAGAGATGAAGCAACCAGAGGTAGAGAAGGAAATCGAAATCGGGCAAGATTGATGATGGAAAGAAGGATGAAGAAACAGTGGTTCCACGCCCCTATAAGCCCAAAGCACCTTTCCCAGGAAGGTTGGCCAGGAACAAAGAAGCAGAGGAATTGGGCGAGATGTACTAGATCTTCAAGAAGGTGGAAGTCAACATTCCACTACTCATTGCCATGCGCTCAATGCCCAAGTGTGCAAAGTTCCTGAAGGAGTTATGCACGCGGAAGGTCAAATGTGATGAAAATGCTAAGTTCCAAAGTGGGAGAGCATGTCTCTTCCGTCTTGGGCAGAGAGATGGGTACTAAGTGTGGAGACCTAGGGATGTTTTACATTCCTTGCGTAATCGGAACTATGAAGATAGAGAAGGCCATGTTAGACTTGGGAGCATCAATCAATGTAATGCCACTGTCTATGTACTAGGAACTCAACATGGGCCCACTAAAACCCACGCGAGTAGTGATCCAACTGGCGGACTGGTCGAACGTGTATCCTGAGGGAATTTTGGAGGATATCTTGGTCAAGGTGAAGGACTTGATCTTTCCAGCTAACTTCTACGTTCTCGACATGGGGCAATGTGAAGGGAAATCACCAGTGATGCTCTTGGGCAGACCATTCCTCAAGACAGCAAGGACTCAGATCAATTGCGATACGGGCAAGCTGACATGCCAAGTTGCTGGAGAGACAGTTGCATTCGACATCTATAAGGCAAAGAAGCACTATCCAGATACAGAGATGGTGGACTATGTAGACACTGTGGACAACATGGTGGAGGAAACATTGCCCAAGATCACATCCCACGACATGCTGGAGACTGTGATTCAAGAAAGTATAATGGATGAAGAGGAATGCCCAAGGGAGGTGAATCAGATGAAGACGGAACCAGAGCACAGACAGATCTATTGAGAGGAACTACCCAGGATGTGGAACGAGGAAAAGTTGGTGCCCCCACTCATTAAGGCATCAAAGCTTCAGCTCAAGCCCTTGCCCAAGCACTTGAAATACGTGTTCTTGGGCGAGAATGACACATTGCCCATTATCATAAGCACCAAGCTGAGCATTGACCAAGAAGAGCAGGTCAAGATGATGATCCAGAAGTACAAGATGGCTATTGGACGGATTTTGGCCGATATCAAGGGTATCAGCCCGACCATCTGCCTCCATCACATCCTATTAGAGGAAGAGGCGAATCCCGTCCGTGACCAGCAGAGGAAGTTAAATCCAGCCATGAAGGAGGTGGTTCTCAAGGAGGTACTCAAGTTGTTGGATCAGAATATCATCTACCCGATATCAGATAGCAAATGGGTCAGTCCAGTCCACGTCGTGCCCAAGAAGTCGGGCATACAGGTGGTGGAAAACGAGAAGAAGGAAATGGTAGCTACTCGACTTCAAACTGGATGGAGAGTTTGCATTGACTACAGGAAGCTGAATAAAGTGACACGAAAGGATCATTTCCCCTTGCCCTTCATCGATCAGATGCTTGAACGCCTGGCGAGAAATGAGTACTTCTGCTTTTTAGATGGGTACTCAGGATATATGCAGATCAATGTTGTCCCAGAAGATCAGAGCAAGACCACCTTCACTTGCCCATTTGGAACGTTTGCCTATTGGAGAATACCCTTTGGCCTGTGTAATGCACCCGGAACCTTTCAACGGTGCATGATGAGCATCTTCTCCGAGCTGCTGGAAAAGAGTATTGAGGTCTTCATGGACGACTTCACCGTCTATGGGAAGAGTTTTGATATCTGCCTGGGCAATCTGGAGCAGGTGCTGCAACGCTGCGTAGAGAAGAATCTTGTACTCAACTACGAGAAATGTCATTTCATGGTCAGGGAAGGAATAGTTCTTGGGCATGTTGTCTCAGGAAGAGGAATCGAGGTGGACAAGGCCAAGGTCGAGATCACAGCCAACTTGCCTGTACCTACCTCAGTCAAGCATGTTGGTCCCGATTTGATAGGGGTTACACACGTAGAGGGGGGGGGGGGGGGTGTGAATACGTGTGTAAGATGTTTTTCAACTTCTTTTTCCCTTATCTTAGAGTAGCAAGTGTAGCGCTCGCTTCAAGTACTTAAGACCTAGCTTCAAACTAGATCTACAGTGGAAGCTTGCATCTTGACCTAAGCAGATGCTTGATCAAGAGTGAGACTTACTTGCAATGCGGAATTTAGTGAGCTATTCTTTCCTAAGTATTTAAAACTTCGTTTTAAGTTTGTTTACGATGCTTGTGCAATATGAATAATCAAACTAAGTAAAGAATGGAAAGCTAGGGAAAGAGATACGACACCAAGGTTTATAGTGGTTCGGTGGTTGACTACACTCTAAATGAAGAACTCTTTACAGTGAATGCAAAGATGGGTAGAGTTCTTATCTAAGCTTGGATTTATGAAGTAGGCTTAGATCAATGGAGTGTGAAGGTTGCGAAGACGAGTTTCGATGTTGCAGAAACTTTGAGAACACTTAAACAAGGACTCGAAGAATTGCTCGAAGGCTGGGAGTGCTTGTTTGCAGTATGCGCTGATTGCTTAAGTAGTGTTCTCACTTCTTTCTCCGTCTTCGACCTTCACTATTTATAGGCGGAGGAATAGGCAGGAGCAGTTTGATGGTTGGTGGCTTTGTCCCTCCTCCTCTCGACAGTACTCGCCTTGGCCAGCAGCTTTTCAGACGCGCCAATTTGTCTCTTTGCCGAAAATGGCTAAGAGCCAATTTTAACAGTAACTGGAGCACCCAGTACTGTTGCGGCGTCCTTGTCGGCCTAGCGGTCAACTTCGGTGCTCCATTCTTCTATCGCCACGTGGAGATACGCAATTAATGCGTTGATCTGCACTTGACTGAAGTTCAAACTTGAAGTGAAATTGGAGCGAGAATTAAGCTGTCGCTTTCTGTTAGGTAGGGGATCGCTTCGCTTTTGAATTTGGAGCGTCCGCTTTGGATGAGTCGCTTTAAGTCATACTGTAGCATTTGCTTGGAAATAGATTTCCCGAGCGTCTGCTTTAGTAAGGGTTGACTCGCTTTGACTTTCACTGTAGCACTTGCTTCGCTTCACTTCAGCAGACTCGCTTTGATTCTACTGTAGTGTCCGCTTCGCTTCGCTATTCTTCGGCACGCTTCACTTCGCTTCGGTAGACTCGTTTCGCTTTGAAAACACACTCAAGCAAGTGGCCTTCACTTGAACTCCTAGCAGTCTAAAAACCTAAGCGTCTAAATCATAAAAACAAGCCATCCTAGCATTATAGGCTTAGAAAAATTCTAACCTATCTACATCAAAATAGGGTCGCTTGGAAATAGGATAGATAGGGGGTTTTGGGATCGAATCAAAACATATACATTTTAATTTCAAAGCGTCCCGTTAGGTTCCCCCTTAACATATGATCCTTAACAATTCCCAACAATTTCCCCCTTTTGATAATGCCAAAACCCCACTATTTTTAACCAAACTAAGAACTTTCAAGCGACTGCTTTCTTTGCAGCTTTCTTCTTTTTTATTTTTTTAAAGTTCTTTATGGTTATTGTGAGTTTGTAGCAAAAATGATAAATACACACAAAGCTTGTAAAGAGAGACAAGCTTGGCAGAAAATAAAGGTAGATTGATAATCAAGCAAGATAGCAGATCAAACAGATTATGATTTCTCAGAAGGTTTAGAGAAATAAGCAGATAGAACTTTGGTCTCCATCATCTTGATGTTCTCCTTGCTTTCCCTGTGCGAGTTATCCAGGTCCAATGCCTCGTCCACTTCATCTTCAATAAGCCTTCGATTAGGCACATCAGACCTCGGCATGAGCGGCATGGGAAATTGCTTCTTCTTCGGCATGATGATTATCTTTTTCTTGGGCTCTGCAAGCTCTGCCTGGGTGAAGATGTTTCTTCTCAGTTCTTCATAGCACATGCACATGAAGTTATTCAGAGCATCTAGCTTCGAGCATTCTTCTTGGAAAGGCACTACTTGCCAAAAGTAATAGGCCTTTATGAATTTATCCTTGCACTCCATCCATTCACCCATCAGATCATCAGATATGGACTTTTCAATCTCGCAAGCGTCCGGATGATTGGCTCTCCTCGCTTCAATCTCTTCTGCAGACCTCTCTGTCATTTGCTTCATCATTCGGTTGAACCTCTCACTCATCTTCGAATTGAACTGGGGAGTTCTCATGTTGATGGTCTGGCGAATGATGTCATATTCATCCTGCGAGTAGCGACGAGAGTTGATCATCTCTTTGATCGTGACGCGGCACGCATCGATATCTGCTTGAAATGCGCATGCGTCTGACTCTTCCGGTGTGAAGGGGATGTAGGCGCTTCGAACTAAGGTTGACTGGATTAGCCTAACTTCTTCCCAGAGCATTGCAGCTCACTCTTCAACCTTACGAATCCTGGCAGCCCTTAGTCTCTCCTCCTTCTCGGACTTTCTTCTCCTCTCCTCTTCCTCCTTTTTCTTCACCACTATGCGCGAAGCTTTTGTATTTAAGGATTGTTGAATCTTCTGGTGCTTAGCCGCGGGATCCAACTCCTTTTCTGCAGTGGCGGCTCGCTTCGGCTGAGTTTTGGGTGCTGGAGGTGGCATTTTCTTCTTTTCTGACGATGGGGGAATTGATTTTTCAGCAGGTGCAGAGGGGGCAGTGTGAGCGGGAGCGGGTGCTTGGACTGATGATGATGAGGAGCCAGCCAGTGATGATGGCATAGTTTGAAATGGCTGGACCAAGGGAATGACAGTGACTCCCTTCTCCCTCAGATCAGTAGCTTGCTCAAATTGAAGCGACAAGGCGAGAGCAACATCTTCAGCAATCTGTTGCTCTACATGGGCTGCAGATTGGGCATGAGCTGCCAGGGATGAAGCCATTAGCTTCTGCGATTGAGGTTTTGACTTTTCCTGGTATACTGCAATCCCTTTCCCATGCGGCTTCACAATATGCTCTCCTTCTCCTCCAGCCTTTCCTTCCCCCTTCGGTGCAGACTCCTCCACTGCAACTACCTCCTTTCCTTCTTTACTTCCCCCTTCAACTTAACTTTCCCCCCTTTTGGTATCATCAAGACTGCCAGAGGGAATGGTGATCAGAGCTTTACCGGTGATGGCCTGGCGGAGGGTAGTGAATTCGTTGTAGACAGTTTGAAGCATCCCCTCCGCTCGCTTAGCAAATGTATGCCCTTTGGTGAGCACGATTTCCACCGTTTTATCTGAAATTTCTTCACGGAGGTAAGAGCACTGTTCCTCACGGTCCTTTATAGATCTCTCCTTTTTGGCAACTTCGGCCATCACAGCTTCAAGTGGCTCGACGGCTTTGAAGCGAGCGTCCAGCTCCGCTTCAACTTCTGCTCGGATTTTTCTTCTCTCTTCTTGCAAAAGAAGATCGAAGTGAGTTTGATTAGCTTCGAGTTTGGCCCGTTGTGCGGCGAGTGTCCCTTCTCTAATGTTGAGCTTGGTGTTGATCAGGGACACCGCGGCAATCTTCATGGCGAAATTTTCTGCCTCCTTGCTAACTTCATCAAGTTTGACGCCTAGCTCGGCTTGCTTCAAGTCAACGTCTCGAGCAACCTTCCTCCGACTCTCCAACTCACTTGTTGCTTCGTCAAGCTTGCTTTTGCGAACGTCATTCTCCTTTTCCTATGCAGCGAGCTGGAGCTTTGTTCGATTGAGCTCGCTTCCCAGCTTGATGATCTCTCCATCTTTGTTCACAATTTCCTTCTGCAATTTTTCAGCATAACCAGAGACTTTGTTGATATTTTCTCTGTATTTTCTGGTCATGGTGGTTTTCTCCTCTTTCTCTGTCTTCAGTTCACCCTCCAAAGTGACCAACTTGGAGTTGAACTCTCTCAACCGGTTTCTCTCCTCCTCAAGTGATTGCTTGGCCTCCTTCACTCTCTTCACCTCCTCCTCGAGCTTTCCTGCCAGCTCAGACTTTTCCTTGTCGAAATCTCTACGCAGATTCTTGACATCCTTCTCCTTCTTCTCTACTTCCTCTGTCCTTCTCTTTATCACCACCTGGAGATTGGCGATCTCCTCCTCCTTCACCAGCATCTCCGCTTCATGCTGCTCCACTAATTTCTGCTCGTGAGCAGACAGTTTGCGGGCTGGGAGCTCTGCGTCAAGATACGCACGCTTCATTGCAGCGTCTAGCAGCTCCCAGTATTGGCTTAGTTGATAAAAGCGTTGAAGCCGTCTACTCTAACGAACTGGAGCATCTCTGCCTCCTTTACAGCGAGGGTGCTCTCCGAAAAGGCTAGGCGGAGGGCAAATATCTTGTAATATTCGGTCCCTCTGTAGGTGATGTAGGTGAGAAAGTCGGTGGCTTGGGTTTTGAAGGCTTCGCTCATCTGTAGACCTGGGTACCGCATCTGCAACTCCTTGGTGGCCTGATCCCAGTCTGCCTTGTAGCGTTTCAAGGCTCGGTCGGTAGAAGATGGGGGTAGATTTAGTAGGCATTTGGGAGATGGTGGCTTGGGTGTCGACGATATCGGTGGGGGAGTTGGGTGTTGAAGCTTGTATGGTTTGGGTGGGCTCGTATATTGTGAAGGCGGCAGTAGGGTCGGGGTTGAGTAGTGGGATATCTGGGATGGGGATTGAGGAAGCAGATTCTTCCTCGTAGAGAGAGTGTTCGGAAGCTTGGGGTTGAGGTTGAGGGGTTGGCTCGCTTTGAGGCTGGGGTTGGGGAATTTGTGTAGTTTGGGGTTGAGTGGTGGAGGTTTGGGGAATAGACTGATCGACATCCTCACCCGCCGGTGATCGGGCTCCTCTGATGATTTTAACAAAGTGTCCTCAAGCGGATCCACCCGCTCCTCGCTTGGCTTTGTTATTGAAGCGACTCACTTCAATTTCCTTCGCTTGGGAGCCGCTCACTTCACAGGTGAAGCGGCTCGCTTCAACTTCTTTCCTTGCCTCTCGACAATAGGAACTGCAGGGCGCACCTCCTTCTGCAGAATTCCTCTGTCGACGATGATTTTATCCATCTTGTACAAGTCGTAGAAGACACTTGTCTTCTTGTACTCTTTCGTCCCTGTCCAGTTCCTCTCCGGGAACATCTGCTCCAGTGCATAGGACAACTTCACGAAGAAGCGAAGCTTCCCCTTCCGTATGATATCGACGGTGCTTCCCTTCTGGTACTTGAAATCCTTGGCAGTTTTGTGAATTTGGTTGATGAACCAATCGTGCCAGTTGAATTTTGTCCCGGTCACGCTATCAACGATGGTGCTGACGGCAAAGATTTTGAAATCGGAAACCTGTCCTAGGGTTCTGATGTTGCACACCACAGATTTGGTGTACAACTTGCAGATTAGGTTGAAGAGCTTTTCCAGATCAGTTCGCATATTGCTATCGTTCACCTTCCACTCTGCGTTTTTGTTGGCGACGAATCTGGCAAATTTGACCTCCACAGACAACTCAAGCTTCGAGAGAGCATGACTTCTCTCGGCAGCTTGAATACTTTGGCAACGTCGGCAAGTTCTACTTCCACCAACTCTCCATCGTCTAGGTCTGTTATTGTCGACGTGGTCTGGCCCTCCTTCAAATTTAGCAGGAACTGGGCCACTGGAGGAGCAAGAATCCTCGAGGGTTTGGCGGTTACGAAATTCCACAATCCGGCCGTGGTCACGGCCTTGCGGAAGAAGCCGTTAGGCTCAACAATCCTTTCGTCGAGATGGGGCTCGACGTTGATGTGATCTTCAATTTTGGCTAGGAATTGCTCCATGGTTTGGGTTGCAGTCTTCTTCACCTTGTTTTTAGATTTGAGAGTGGGATTTGGATGAAGAAATAAAGTATTGAGAGTTGTGAATTCGCAGAAAATTTGCAGAAATCTTTTTCACAAGAATGGCAAATTTGGAGGGTGATGAAACTTCTGTAGTTCTGCGTCGTTTCCCTTATATAGCATTAGGGTTCAGTACTGACATGGCGGAGAGAGGCGCGGTAATTTCCTCAAAATTTCTATGCAGGCGGCGGCTATCCACGACGTGACTGACGTGTCCGGTTAGTTTCGGTGTCACCACAGTTAAAAGTGAACAACCTTAGTGAGTCAGCATTCCACGTGGCCTCCCGTGATTCGCTTGCTCGAGCGGCGTTGATCTAGTGGTTGAGATTTGGAAACTGTTGAAATTCAACGGCTGGATTGCTCGCGAATTTGGCGCTTCAAATTTGAAGTGTACACCTGATCGCACTATTTTCTACCACACAAAATAGGTATAGTATAAAGCAAGTACGAGTATCGTATCCACAGGGATTGATATATCGAAATCACACAAAGTACCTCTACTTTAGAATTAAACTGATGTTTAAGCTTTTAAAAATTTAAAGATGTGGTATTTATAACTAGACAAATAAATAAAAGACTCAATTAAACAAATAAAGAAATAAACAAATAATAGAGCAAATAATAAATAAAGCAAATAACAAATAAGGCAAATAAACAAATAAGAATAAAACTCAAATAAGGAAAAGTGTTGATTCTAGGGAAGCCTACCTAATCAAATATATGCAAGCAATTAATGAGTACAATTAACCAATTTAATCCAATCTAGACATGATACATGAAAATAACCTAGCACTCCTTTAGTTTGTATGGACTCTTCATCGGGCGTGGGATCGAACAAATATTGAAGGGAAAAATCGTCGGAGAAGAAATCGCACGTTTCGATCGAAAGAGGGACCTCTCGACCCCCCTCTCGATCGATAGGGGTGTCGAGAGGAACATTCTAACTTTTCTGGGCAGCCTCTCGACCAGCCTCTCGATCGAGAGAGGTGTCGAGAGGATCATCTTGAAGCTCCTCGTCGAACATGTCTCGATCCCCATCTCGATCGATAGGGGTATCGAGAGGGGTATTCTGTACTCCAGTATTGACCTCTCGATAGGCCTCTCGATCGAGAGAGGTATCGAGAGGTCCTCGATTCGGCACTTGTCTCCTCGTCTCCTCGAACTCCGAGTCACTTTCATCTTCAACTTTCTCAATTTCCGGGGCCTCGAACTCCTCAGACTCCTCTTCTTGTACCTCACTAGCATTGAATTGGGGTACGAATTGGGCCTTCTCCAATTGTTCTACTTGCGCCTCCAAAGTCTTGATATGAGTGCTCATACCTATGACCGTGTTTCCGAGAGTAGTGACATTATGCTCCAAGGCTTCGAACTTCGACTCCAACGTGGATATAAAGCTCTCCAACATCTTTCCTATAGGAGTCTTTTCCAATGGGAGTTGTTGAGGATAGGTTCGATGGAACCGATCGTAGAGAGTCCTCTTTGGTTGTGGATCTCCCATGGTGGATAGTGGTGATTGATCAATCTCAACTTCGTCTCGATCCTTCTTTATTACCTTAAAAGCAAAAGATAAGACCAAGAAAACGTTAGATCAATCAAATAAAAATAGAAAAATAAAAGCCTAATTCACCTATTAATCCTATTTCAAAATATCTATGTGAAATCTAATCAATCCCCGGCAACGGCGCCAAAATTTGATCGCACTATTTTCTACCACACAAAATAGGTATAGTATAAAGCAAGTACGAGTATCGTATCCACAGGGATTGATATATCGAAATCACACAAAGTACCTCTACTTAGAATTAAACTGATGTTTAAGCTTTTAAAAATTTAAAGATGTGGTATTTATAACTAGACAAATAAATAAAAGACTCAATTAAACAAATAAAGAAATAAACAAATAATAGAGCAAATAATAAATAAAGCAAATAACAAATAAGGCAAATAAACAAATAAGGATAAAACTCAAATAAGGAAAAGTGTTGATTCTAGGGAAGCCTACCTAATCAAATATATGCAAGCAATTAATGAGTACAATTAACCAATTTAATCCAATCTAGACATGATACATGAAAATAACCTAACACTCCGATTAAGGTAATGCAAGTCGTCACCTAATATGATCCTAATATCCTTTCGGACGCATAGATATCAAACTAAGTGCAAAAGAGAACAAGTATCAATGATATAATCAACTAGGTTCAATTATGACACCTAAATTGACTATATGCAAACATATGATAATTCAATTTCAATTAAGACAAATCAAATCATCATACCATGTATTCATGAGATTATTATGCAATATCCTATCAAGGCATATAAACATAACTATGCATACACAATTAGTGATCAATTAATCATGCATGAGAATAAGCACCATGAAAACATGCATCTAGATTGAAAGGCTAATTGCAAACAAAAATACTCACATAAATTCAATTAGGCATTCAATCCCTAAAATCAACTAATAAAAATTAGCTAGACATAATTAAAAGAAAGGTAGAAGGAAGAATAAACATAATTAAAAGCATAAAGTAAAAAGAAAGGGATAGAAAAACTCTTGAATCTTGATGAATCTTCAATCTTCAATTGTCTTCATACATAAAATAAATCTAGATCTAAAAGTATAAAAGTATGGAGAAAAGAATAAAAACTAATCTAAAGAATGTAGGAGAGTGGAGGAACTTGTTTACAATGATAGGTTTAGAGGTATTTATAGGGTAGAAGTTTACATCCAATACCTAATTATACAAGGAAACCAAGAAAAAGTCAAAAATAGCCTTTTAGAGAAAATCCCGTCTGGAAAACAGGAGGCACCTCTCGACACCTCTCTCGATCGAGAGGGTGGGTCGAGAGGGTCGAGAGGGTTCTGCGCAACTTTCTTATTTCGGTCATATCTTCCTCATCCGAACTCCGAATTGACCTCCGTTTTCGCCTACGTGCTCCTATCGAACTCCTCTTCAATAATATGCTTCCACTTTTCCAGAATAACTCTTTTAAAAAATCGTGAAAAGTCAGAACTTGGGATCAATACTTCATCTAATCCCCGGCAACGGCGCCAAAATTTGATCGCACTATTTTCTACCACACAAAATAGGTATAGTATAAAGCAAGTACGAGTATCGTATCCACAGGGATTGATATATCGAAATCACACAAAGTACCTCTACTTTAGAATTAAACTGATGTTTAAGCTTTTAAAAATTTAAAGATGTGGTATTTATAACTAGACAAATAAATAAAAGACTCAATTAAACAAATAAAGAAATAAACAAATAATAGAGCAAATAATAAATAAGGCAAATAAAAAATAAGGCAAATAAACAAATAAGGATAAAACTCAAATAAGAAAAAGTGTTGATTCTAGGGAAGCCTACCTAATCAAATATATGCAAGCAATTAATGAGTACAATTAACCAATTTAATCCAATCTAGACATGATACATGAAAATAACCTAACACTCCGATTAAGGTAATGCAAGTCGTCACCTAATATGATCCTAATATCCTTTCGGACGCATAGATATCAAACTAAGTGCAAAAGAAAACAAGTATCAATGATATAATCAACTAGGTTCAATTATGACACCTAAATTGACTATATGCAAACATATGATAATTCAATTTCAATTAAGACAAATCAAATCATCATACCATGTATTCATGAGATCTATTATGCAATATGCTATCAAGGCATATAAACATAACTATGCATACACAATTAGTGATCAATTAATCATGCATGAGAATAAGCACCATGAAAACATGCATCTAGATTGAAAGGCTAATTGCAAACAAAAATACTCACATAAATTCAATTAGGCATTCAATCCCTAAAATCAACTAATAAAAATTAGCTAGACATAATTAAAAGAAAGGTAGAAGGAAGAATAAACATAATTAAAAGCATAAAGTAAAAAAGAAAGGGATAGAAAAACTCTTGAATCTTGATGAATCTTCAATCTTCAATTGTCTTCATACATAAAATAAATCTAGATCTAAAAGTATAAAAGTATGGAGAAAAGAATAAAAACTAATCTAAAGAATGTAGGAGAGTGGAGGAACTTGTTTACAATGATAGGTTTAGAGGTATTTATAGGGTAGAAGTTTACATCCAATACCTAATTGTACAAGGAAACCAAGAAAAAGTCAAAAATAGCCTTTTAGAGAAAATCCCGTCTGGAAAACAGGAGGCACCTCTCGACACCTCTCTCGATCGAGAGGGTGGGTCGAGAGGGTCGAGAGGGTTCTGCGCAACTTTCTTATTTCGGTCATATCTTCCTCATCCGAACTCCGAATTGACCTCCGTTTTCGCCTACGTGCTCCTATCGAACTCCTCTTCAATAATATGCTTCCACTTTTCCAGAATAACTCTTTTAAAAAGTCGTGAAAAGTCAGAACTTGGGATCAATACTTCATCTCTTCCTTGGTTTCATCGCCTCTTGTCTTATCTTGGGTTTTCTCGACTCAAAAGCCCTAAAAACACTCAAAACAACCCAAAAGCGTAATCTAGCTCGAAATAACATAAACAATATAAATCATGAGCTAAACTATCAAAATACGACAAGAAAACGATAATATAACACTTAGATGATAGGGTAAAAATACACCCTATCAACACCACGCACCCGGATTCTCGGTCCTGTACCTCTACAACATTTAATGCAAAGTAAAAGGTAAAATTGCACTCGAGTGTGTACAGCTCATACGGCTCGCTTCGTACTTGCTCGCTTGAGAGTGGCCGCTTGGCTTTTACTCGCTTGCGAAGTACTCACTTGACGTGGCTGTTCCACACTCGCTTGCGATGGCTCGCTTGAGTGACGAAGCACTCGCTTGACCATCTTGGAGTGAATAATTTACGAATTGAAATTTTCTTTGCTTTTAATTTAAAATGTTTTTGACTAACATACTTTGAGGATAAACAAGAGTGTTTTCCTCTATGTATTTGTGTCAGATTCATTTATATTTTCCACATAGCAAGTGAAGGTTTCTAGCACGCTTCACATGCATAGTGTACTTGAATTGAAACACTTACCAGTCAATCTCACTTTGTAGGAGATTGATACCACGTATGTAGACCTTTTTAAGCTTAATCTTCTTGGCATTCATCTCTTCCATCTTCCTCTACGAACTAGAGAGTCCTCCATTGAAGTGAATGAGGGGGAGAATGAATAAGACACTTAAGCTTTCTTCAACCCAAAGGGAGACTCGGTTGAGTGCTATTCACGATGAATGGGAGATGAGTACAAGATCTTTTCACAGCATGGGAAAAGATCAGGATGACAATGAGAAGCTCTGACAAGCCATTCTCGATTTTTATGCAAAGACATGTCACCAGTCATGCAACCTTTAGAAGTAAAGGGAACCCTTCAAGCTCTCCACTTAAGATCTACAGAATGAATAAGCATCCGACTCGCTTGACCCAAAAAGAGGGAAAATTAGAGCGATGCATTATTCAGAGAGGGATATGAATGAATAAGCACCCGGCAGCTCAACTCAGTTATGAGTGAGTAATAAATGAGTGATTATTCACGACGAAGGAGATGAGGAGACATGCTCCTCTTCGGCGGAAAGATGGGAAGAGGATGCAAGGTCTAGGTGCCAGCCCTGCCTAAGCTTTCACCGTTTTTACGTGGGAAGGCCCGATTCAAGACCCCACAACCTTTACTAGAAAAGGTAGTTGCAAGTGTTTATACCCACTTGCTAGGAATCCTAGGCTAGGTAGCAGCTTTTCTTGCTCGCTTTGGAAGTAGATTACTCCGAGAGCAATCAATAGTTCCCCCTTAACCATAACCTTAACAATCCTGTTAGTTGGTAGGGAACGTCTTCCAACACTCCACCTTTCTCCACCTTATTTCTCCTTCTTCAAGCGAGTGAGATTTGAAGCGACTCGCTTGAATTGGTGAAGATCCAAGGCGAGGGTCGCTTGACGGCAGCTTCCATTCCCTTGTGCATCCTGGAACTAACACTCTTCACCAGGGTCTAGTAACCCTAATTCCATGCATAGCTAGTTGAAGCGAGACTCGGCTAGAGGCTTGGTGAGAATATCTGCTCGCTGGAGATCGGTATGGATTTTCTCGAGCTTGATATCCTTCTTCTCGACATGATCATGAATGAAGTGATGTCGGATCTCCACATGCTTGCATCTGGTGTGAAGCACTGGTAACTATGAGATACAAATGGCACTGTTGTTATCGCAGAAGATTGGAACTTCATTCGCTTCAACTCGATAATCCTTCAACTGCTGACGAAGCCATAGAATTTGAGAACAACAGCTTCCGGCCCATATACTCAGCTTCAGTCGTTGAAGTGGCTACGCTTGTCTGCTTCTTTGAGAACCACGAGACAAGCTTGCTTCCCAAGAACTGACACGTGCCCGAAGTTGATTTCCTATCAATTCGGCATCCTCCATAGTCAGCATCGGAGTATCCTGTAAGCTCTAGATTATCTTCAGCAGGATACCATAGCCCCATATTGACGGTGCCTTTGAGATAGCGAAGGATTCGCTTGGCAGCTTCAAAGTGGCTAAGCTTGGGATTGCTTTGGAAGCGAGCACATACTCCAACTACAAACGCTATATCTGGCCTGCTTGCAGTGAGATAGAGAAGGGATCCGATCAAAGCTCGGTAGTCTGTAGCATCCACAGACTTCCCTTCTAGGTCTGGCTCCATCTTCCAGTTGGTGTTCATCGGAATCTTCATAGCTTTGGCATGCTGAACACCAAACTTGGCAAGCATATCTTGAGTATACTTCGCTTGATTAATGAAAATCCCATCATCTTGCTGCTTCACTTGGAGACCTATGAAGCAACTCATCAAGCCTATCATCGACATTTCATACTTGGTCTTCATCAGCTCTCCAAACTTCTCGCTAAGCGACTGGTTTGGCGATCCAAATATGATGTCGTCGACGTAGATCTGGACCCATAACATATCTTCTCCATCATTAATGGTGAAGAGAGAGTCCGATCTATTTTTCCCTTGCGGAATTCATTATCCACTAAAAATTGAGATAGCGTATCGTACCACACTCTATGCGCTAGCTTCAATCCATACAGGGCCTTCTTCAATCGATACACCTTATCTCCTTGCTCAAATCCCAGTGGCTGCTCCACATATACTTCTTCTTTGAGCTCTCCATTGAGAAACACGTTCTTGACGTCCATTTGATAGACTTTGAATTTCTTAGCCGCTGCATAGGCAAGAAATAGTCTAATGGCTTCAAGTCTGGCCACTGGAGCGAAGGTCTCATCGAAATCAATCCCTTCCTTTTGGCATTAGCCCTTGGCGACGAGTCGAGCTTTGTTTCTCACAACGTTGTGGTCCTCGTCCGTCCTGTTCTTGAACACCCACTTGGTGCCAATCACATGCTAAAATTTAGGACGATCCACAAGATACCATACGTCATTTCTGATGAATTGATTCAGCTCTTCTTGCATGGCGATCACCCAATTTGAATCTGCTAGAGCTTCCTCCACGCTTAATTGGAAAGAAAACAATTGAACATAGCACTTTCTCCAATCACTTGGCTTCTAGTCACCACGCCTTTGGATAGATCTCCAATGATTTGAATGGGTGAATGATCTTTGAGCCACACTCACTTGGATCCTTCAGCTTCTGCTTCTTCTTCAAGCAGGTCGCTTGCTTCATCCTCTGAAGCGACCAGATTGGGTGCTTGGCCTGCAGACTCTTCCAGAATATTGGGGGCAGCTTCAACCTTCTCTTGAGCAATTTGATTACTTGGGTCTTTGACTTCTTCATCATCTTCAAGCATATCCCATGTCAACGGATTGATGGGCTCCTCGCTTGAAGTCTTGTCATTCGCTTGAACCTGTTCCTGTGGAAGGCTTAAAGAAGATTCATCAAATACAACATGGGGTGATTCCTCCACAATTAGGGTTTTATGTAGAATATCCTAAGAATATTCCTTCATCTGCTTTGCTTTCAAAGGCTTTCAATTGTGACTTCCTATTGTTGTGAATGAAGACAAGTCAACCAAATATATGGAAATAAGAGATGTTAGGAATTCTCCCTGTCCATATTTCATATGGTGTCTTGTCGAAGCATTTGTTGAGAAGCGTCCGATTTTGAGTGTAGCATGCGGTATTGGCAGCTTCAGCCCAATACTTCATCGGAAGCTTTGAATATGCAATCATTGTGCGAATAACTTCTTTGAGGATTCGATTTCTTCTTTCAGCAACTCCATTTTGTTGGGGTGTGCGAGCTGCAGATGTTTGGTGTGCTATCCCATGCTCCGTGCAGTATGCTTCAAATGTAGAGTTGAGAAACTATGTGCCTTTGTCGGAGCGAATGGTAGCGATCGCTTGATTTTTCTCCACAGCAAGACGCTTGAGCAGTTGAGGCAGCTTGGATAGTGTCTCCTTCTTGCTAAGAGAAATACAACCCAAGTGTAGCGAGAGTAATCATCGACTACAACTAGAGTGTATTTTCTTCCATTGACGCTTACTGGAGTGACCGGTCCAAACAAATCCATATGTAGTAGCTCCAGCACTCGCTTCGAAGATGCTTCTTCTAAGCTGGCAAAGTGCTTCTTCGTCTACTTCCCTCATTGGCATGCTGAGCAAGTATGATCTTTGACAAAGACCTCATTTGGTATGCCCTTCACCAAACCCTTACGAGCTAAGCGATTGATCATCTTGAAATTGAGGTGGCTTAAGCATCGGTGCCATAGCCATCCAGTTTCAGTTGCACTTCTAGCGACCAAACATGTATCTTCTTTGCAGCTTTCCCATTGTGCTATGTAGACATTTCTTCGTCGAATTCCAGTGAGCGCAATCTGGGATGTGAGCTTATTCTTCACAACGCACTTGTTGGAGATGAACTCCACCTTGTATCCCTTATCACAGAATTGTGAAATGGATAACAAGTTGTGCTTTAGCCCTTCCACATAGGAAACTTCTTCAATTCTGAGCTTTCCTATCTTCAGTGCGCCGTATCCCTTGGTGGTTCCTCGAGAGTTGTCACCAAAGGTTACTTGTGGACCCTTCTTCTCTGTGTAATCTTGAACTAGAGCTTTCAAGCCCATCATATGCCTTGAACATCCTCTGTCCAAGTACCATATTAGTTGACCTTCACTGGGCATGGGATCCACGGCGCTCACCTGCAATTAAGCCAATTTTGGTACCCAAATCAGTTTGGGTCCTTGCAGGTTAGCTCTTTTCGGTACCCACACTTGCTTCACTCTCCTTTGAGTGTTAGCTTGTGCTTTAGGTTCCTCAGCCTTTCTAAAGTGTGACTTCTGCTTGAACGCAATTTCACAAGTGTAGCAGTGTGGGCATGGAGGGAAGTTTCGAGAGCGGCTCGCTTGAGACTAACCTATGCTCTTGCCTTTTTGCTTATATCCTGAAGCGACTCGCTTCGGATTAGCCGTAGGCTTAGAGACTGAATTAGGGTTTCTAGTCTTAGCAGTCATCTCGCTTGGTTTCTTTTGAGCGGTCAACTTAGGGTTTTGACCCTGACTCGCTTGAGAAACCTTTGAGGTTTGAAGCTTCCTCTTGGTCGCTTCAAATACTTCCCCCTCAACCTAAGAACGGTTGGACCATCTCCAATCCGACTCACGTGACACATAGACATTAGTTCTCCTTTTTAAGGGAACATCCTTTGTCTTTGGTGTCTGAGATTGAGAGCTTACAGCCTCAACAGTTTTCCCTTTACCTTTTGATTGGTAAGCTTTAGCATTTTTAGTGTTAGGGACTGTTGTTGTTGGCTTTCCCTTAGGAACTTCCTTTGAGGAGATCCTTGATGTGTCCCAACTCTCCACAAATCTCGCATTGGTCCGGCTTCCTCTCTTCAACCTTTGGGGCCGGTGCACTTTGCTTTATCTTCAAGTTCTCGAGATCCCTATCTATACATGTCAGCAATTTGCTTCTTCAAATCGGGGCTCATCAAAATTGCACTCGCCTCCACTTTCCTCGACCTAGCTGATTTTTGTTGAGAACTCGCAGCGAGCGTCTCGAAAAGTCTGATTAAGTGCATTGTAGAAGTATTGCCAGAGCAACTCCGGTGCCATCTGATGGTGAGGGCATTGTTGTAGTAGCTCTTAGAACCTCTCCCATGCTTCGTGAAACGGCTCATCAATGTCTTGAGAGAAGTTCATAATCTTCGACCGCACCTCTTGTGTCTTGCGGTTCGGGTAGTACTTGAGCATGAATCTCTCGCAAACGGCATTCCATGTTTCAAGAGAATTGGCCGGGAGCGACAAATACCACGACTTTGCTCGATCCTTGAGGGTGTACGGGAAGCACTTCATCTACAAGTTGTCCTCCGTGAGTCCCGAGAGTGGGAAAGATTGCACCACCGTGCAATACTCTCGAAAGAACGTCAATGCGTCCTCGTTGGGCAGCCCGTGGTAGGATGGGAGCAACGCCAAGTGGTGAGGTTTAAGCTCATGATTCCTGACCGCTTCCGTCAGGACAATCACCGAAGTGGTGGCTGTGAACGTAGGGCAAAATCGCCCATAACTCTAGCTGTCATTGCTTCGGGCTCTGCAAACAACAAGACTAAGGAAAAGTCTTGGGAATCGATCTCCTCTTCCTCCCTCGCGGCTAGAACTGCTTTCCTCCGGTTGATGTTGTCGATGTGCGGCGCTAATTTCCTTTGAAGACTTCGGCGACCATGCATAAACAACACTCAACAAAAGGATTAAACGTACCGAGTGGAAGGAGAAAGAAATCGAACGAAAATCAAATAAAATAAATTAAAATAAAATACTACACAATTAAATAGCCTAAAGTTTTCCCCGGCAACGACGCCAAAATTTGTTTCACTAAAAAGTGTTCGCAATAGACGAAATCTATCGTAGCACTAGCAAGTAAAAACCTAAGTCGAATCTCAAGGAAAACTTAACAGGGCAAATAATCGTGTAGTAAAAATAACCTAAACTAAGAAAGCAAGTAAAGAATATTTTTGGGTTTAAAATTCTAGGCAATAAAATAAATCAAAGCAATTAAAATCAAAGCAAGTAAATAACTAATCTAGAAGGCAAGAAATAAATCGAACTAAATAATCTAGAGAATTAAGCTAAAAGAAAGCGATTAAACTACCTAGGCAAGAATCGAAAAGAAAGCAATAACAAAAGCAAAAAAGAAAACGAATCTAGATATAATAAAGAAATCTGGAAATTTAAGCAAACAAATCTAACTCTAAGAACTTGAAAAACGAAGGAATCGAAAACTAAGGAAAACGAATCTAATCTACGAATTTGAAATCGAACGAACGGAATTAAACAAACGAAAGTAAACGAAGCAATTACGAATTAAATCTAAAACTAAGGAAAGCAAAATCAAGTAAACGAAAGCAATAAATAACTTACGGAATTAAACGAAGAACGATGAATGCGAATTAAACGAAAGAAGTCTTGAATTAAAACTAAACGAAATGAAGAATCCGGATCCGAACTAAGGAAAGCTAAACTAAGTATTTGAATGCGGAAACTAAAGCTAAATGAAGGTAAAAGTGTTGTAGAATTCGTGTACAAGGGGTAGTATTTATACTAGGTATGAAAACCTAGTTAAAGAAGGAAATAACAGCTGGTCGCTACGTTGGACGGTCGTCCAACGTACGTTGGACGCTCGTCCAACTCAACACTCGCACTTCATCTTTAATTTCATCTGGACGCTCGTCCAACGCTGGACGCGCTCGGCCAAAGTACCCTGGACGGCCGTCCAACTGCTTTGGACGGTCGTCCAACTCCATACACGACCCGCTCACGATTCTTCTTCAATTTCTTGCCTTTTTCGACCCGTTTTCTTCCAATCTTTCACCTATCAAACCTACAAGATCCAAAACTCCAAACAACCAAATTAGCCAAAGACACACAAAAGGACACAAAAACACAATAAAAACGGACACGAAAACACAACGAAAATCCTAACATCTAGACACCAAACACGTTCCGTTAATATATCATGAGATTATTAAACGGAGTTTAATAAATTATACAGCTAAGGGTAGCCGTAAAATATTCTTACACACTTCAATAATTATTTTAATTGAAGCATACTAGTTGGATTAAATTTAGAAATATTATTAGTCCATGATTTCGTTACAAATGTAAATCTAATAATATAATATAAGTTCGATAGTA
Organism: Thymus mandschuricus; assembly: GCA_029379335.1. Taxonomy (NCBI): domain Eukaryota; kingdom Viridiplantae; phylum Streptophyta; class Magnoliopsida; order Lamiales; family Lamiaceae; genus Thymus; species Thymus mandschuricus. The sequence continues at coordinate 11,664,593 of CM057071.1, forward strand.
TATCGAACTTCGATTGATGATTCAAGTTAAGTCGAATTAATTTCATTAAACTGTATATTTTAATTCTTAACATTTCGTCTCTCGTTTGGTCGATTTTGGAATTAATTAAACGATAAAATAATACTACGCAAATTTGGGCCGAATAATTAAAACAGACCGGGCCCAAATTCTGGCCCAGAATCCCAGCCCAATACCCGGACCCGACCCGGTACCCTTAAGTCTAATCCCCCTCCCCTTCCCTCACAATACAGCATTAGGGGTTATTATCCGGTACGGAACCGGTTTACCGGTACGAGTACCGGATTACCGGTTACCGGATAACAAGCAATTTAAGGAACCGATTACCGGACCTGTTCGGTACCGGTTAACCGGTAGAACCGGTTTTCTATTTTTTTTAAATATTTTTTTTAATTTATATATTTTAAAGGAAAAAATTTATAAAATTAGAAATTAATAAATTATATAATTAAAATCTAATAAATTAGAAATTAAATAGTTATAATATTAATAACCAACTACTTGTAATAATTTCTCTATGCGTATTTTCAGTTAAAAAGTAAGGAATGATATAAATTTTCTCCCATACAATTATTCCCTCCTTAAATGATAGTGAAAGAGGAAATGAATCAATGAATTAAAGAGGCAATAAATCAATTATTCCCTCCTTAAATGATACTAAAAGTTGGATTGGAGAATTAAATTTAAATTGGGGTTGAACGGAGGTTTGAGGCTTTCTATTTCGACGGTGGGAGATTAGGGATTAGATTTAGATATATTTCCTTTTTAAATTTTAACCATAATTATATATATATATATATAGGGGTGAGTTCCGGTGAAAAACACTCTTAGAGTAAGAAATAAGAAACACTATGGACCATTGATTAATAGTGATCTAACGTTCCAAAATTTATGCACATAACTATATCTTTAAGTTATTTGAATGACGTGGCAGCCACTTGAGGGTAAAACAGTAAACAAAAAAACTAACTATTGATGCAGTGGCGGATATATTGGGATTCGACCAACTAAACCCACCAAATTTAAATTAATCCCAAACTAATTTAAACATGTTTATTATTAAAGTAATGACCGATAGGAGTATTAACCTTTCTAAAAAAATGACTAATATATTTGATATAGGTGAAATTTACCTTATTTTTATAACCAAAAAGGGTTGATTGTGAGTCTCGATTGTGTAGTATTGTCTATAGTTTATATGGTTTTTATTAAGTTGGACAATATTATGCTTGTGGGTGTTTTTCTGTGTTTTTAGATAAATTTTGATGATAAAACCCCGAGACGAGACAAGGCGTGAAGATCAGAGTTCGAATTTCAGAATTTGAAGTCGAATGAAGACTCTCGATACCTCTCTCGATCGAGAGGTCTATCGAGAGGCAGTGTGTCGAGAGGGGGTTCCAGCCGAGATTTAATACCTTATTTTATTAGATTCCTTTTAGATTTATAATTCCTTATGTAAATTTCCCCTATATATATTCCTAGCCTAGCATTGTAAACTAGAACATCTTTCATACTTTCTAACACTTTTATATTTTTACTTTAGAGTTTTTGTTTTTGTATTCGACATTGGAGATTATTCAAGTTTATGCAAGATTCAAGATTCGAAATTCTTCGTTTGTGTTCAAGTTTTTCTTACTCTTACTCTTTAATTATGTTCTTTCAATTCTTTGTGTTTATGTTTGCTTTAATTATGTCTAGCTAAATTTCTTAGTTGATTTTAGGGATTGAATGCCTGATTGAATTTATGTAAGTGATTTTGTTTACAATTAGCCTTCCAATCTAGATGCATGTTTCATGGTGCTTATTCTCATGCATGATTACTTGATCACTAATTGTGTATGCATAGTTATGTGTTTATGCCTTGATAGGATAATTGCATAATAGATCTCATGAATACATGGTATGATGATTTGATTGTCGTAGTTGGGGTTGAATTATCATATGTTTATATAAAGTTGATTGGGTGTCATAATTGAACTTAGTTGATTATATCATTGATACTTGTTCTATTTTGCACTTAATTTGATATCTATGCGTCCGAGAGGATATTAGGATCTTATTAGGTGACGACTTGCATTGCTTTAATCGGGGTGTAGGTTATTTTTCATGTATCACATTTAGATTGGATTAAATTGGTTAATTGTATGTGATAAGATACGACCCAACTACTAGGCCTAACAATAAAGCTCGGCCCACGTAGTTAGGCCCACGAGAAGCGGTTCAGCCAAACGTAGAAGACTCGGATTCAGGCCCAAGAATAGGCCCAACTCGAAGCCCGATTATTATTAGGGAAAAACCCTAATTACTTGTATAAATAGATGTTAGATAAGGGTTAGAGGGGATGGACACACTCTTTTGTACTCTACACGAGAAACCCTAAATAAAATATCGCCGCTCTTTCTCTTTCCCGTGGACGTAGATCTATTCCGATAGGTCGAACCACGTAAATCTTTTGTGTTCTTTAATCTTTCGTTTAATTCTTCGTTACATTGATTGCCTCACGAAAATATGTTCGATCACTGGCACCGTCTGTGGGAAACGAAAAATTCGTGTTTTGAATCATTGTTTTCTAAGGCAGTCGATTGTGACGAAGAACCTGTTGTCGCTGCTTAACAACACCGACACCACTACATCTCTATCCAAAGAGAGCAAATACGTTCACTACAACCACACATTGAGTTCCAGAATCACCATCGGTGCTATCAAGATCAAGTTGAGGGGTGGCCACGCCGTTACGAGAAAAATCCTCAAATTCCTAGATCTATTTGATGGGATCATCGTCATCACGGATAAGGAACTCCCAAGCCCCATCAATTGAAGACAAAAAGAGATCGAGATGAAGGATCGGAGTCCGCCATCTTCACCGCCACAACTCTCTCTCCCCTTCGCCGCCGGCAGCGTAGTAGAGGGAACCACCCGCTCGACTTCAACGCTGACACCCAAACGGCTTGGGGCAGATCCCCCCGGGCCCACGCCGCGAGCTATAAGCTCCACTCTCGGCAGTACGAGCCCGTATAGCGCCTCCGTCATGATGAACCCAAAGAAACCCACCACTGCCTCTGCTGCCCCCATGAGGCATTTGCTGCTGGTCGACACGGGCAGCAAGCGCGTGGTCTTCGACGAGGTTGGAAAGGACTTCGTCGACCTCCTCCTCCGCATCCTGTAGCTACCCGTCACCAACGCCGCCGAGGTGGCCTCCCACTTCGGGAAGAACTTCTTCTCCGGTTCCCACCTCGGCCTTCTCGACTCTTCCGCCCTCAACCCGGAGGAGTTCTGCATCAATCAGCTCGCGTAGCTGGGGATACACGATCTGCCCGAGTTCGCCCAGTCGCTACTCCAGCGGCCCCTCCAAGCCCGAACTCCAGCACTTCGCCACCAGCCATGTTACCTTCACTTCGGTCTTGGTGGCACCGATCAACACGTTTCGCCAATGACGTTATCTACAGCCCGAGCCACACGAAGCCAGTCGCCTGCAGCGAGCAACGGACGAGATGGATCTAGTCAAAAACTCCAGGAGTTCGAGAAGAAGCTCTGCACCCAAGCCTTCATCACCTAGCTCGGCCTCTACAGCGCCGCGAAGACCATCAGCAACGAGGGCCAGTACGGTGTCTCCGGCGGCATAATTACCTCATGCCGAATGTTGATCGGAGCAACAAACCCCCTCCACTACCACGGAGGCAGTCCTGCTATTGAGTCCGCCTTCTCTCGTATTCACCGGAAACGTTCTTCACCAAAAACATCTCAACTACCTCGTATCTTCAAGGCCCTCAGACGGAGAAAGAGGACAACCACAGATAAGAGAAAAGAAAAGAGAGAGGAGGGAGACATGGCGTGCCGAAAGCAAAACAAACATGCCATGAACAACAACTATCATCACAATGCGAACTAGAGAGCAGTTTGCATGGGAACATATTCCCATGCTATCTCCCTCTCCATAATTTTCCTTCCGCCGCTAGCAGCCGCCTCATCACCGGCCGCTGAATGCATGAAGAGATCTCACGAGGAAGGAGGCGGGCCCACACTGCCGTCGACGCCAATCGCAGTCGCCAAGGCCGCCGTGGACGTGGACGCACAGGTATCCTCCATCAAAAGATGAAAGATGCCAATGCCATCACGGGCGCAACTCGCACCCAACCTCCACTTCATCATTGCCATCGCGATTCATTACCTCGCAAACCCAGCTCGCCGTCGACGTGGCCTCCCATCTCGGGAACAACCCTCCCCTCGGAGGACACATCCACTGCCATTTCCGCCGCTTTCGATGGAGGACACCAAAACCAAAACAACTTATACATACATAAATCCAAAGACTAGAGAGAGAGACTCCAATTCGGCAGCATCGTCGGCCGCGGCGGTTTTGCCAAAGTCTATCTCGATCAGCTCCTCGGAAATTCCAATACCGAGGTGGCCCAACTCCGAGTTCGCGATGGTGAAGTTCATCATCCATGACGAATTCAATTTGGAGAAGTTAATTTGCGGTGAACTCAATTTGCTTCCGCATCCATAGGAGGATTTTTTATTAGTTTCTTCGGAGGATTCACGTTACCACCGCCGCCGAGCTCTATTATATTGAATGGATGTTGGAGTGGTAAAGCCGCAAACCTTGCCTTCATTTTCGGCCTCGACACATTTAATAGCTCTGTCGCCAGCACCGGACGAGAACGATGTCCTAGTCAATCCATCGAACTCAACCTTGGAGCCTTGGAGCTCAACCGAGTTCCGGACCGAGCTTACCCCGCCGTCGACGAGAATCCTCATGACATCCGCATGTCCCTTCGCCGCTGCAAGGTGCCACGGCATGCAACCGCGCGAGCCCGATTCGGCGACCACAATTTGCCGCAGCTCGGCTCAACTCCCTCCTCAGCGGAGAAGGCCACCTCGGCAACTTCCTAGAGAGGGAGAAAGACTTCAGCTGGGCCTCACCACTTCGCCGACTTCAACTCCAGTTCCGACTTCCACAGCCCGGTGTCCTGGTCCCTCCACTAGCGGCAGGACATCGACGATGTCGTGCCACACTTCAACCTCGCCGACAAGCTCTACCTCGCCGGCAACGAGCTCCCCGCCATTGACGGTGGTTCGTGGGGAGAAAAGAGAGATAGAAGAGAGAGGAAGTCTCTCTCAAGTCATTCACCTCTCACACTACAAAATAAAGGAGGTGGGACACACTCACGAACTCAAAATGTTCCTGTGAAGCTAGAGGAGCAAGAGCTCGAAAATTCTCCCACCAACGAGCAAGATATAAAATACGACGACGTCAACAACGAGGTGGAGACCCCGAACTCCACTCCGGCCCACTCCAGCACGGAGAAGACTTCAACCTCTTCCACTTTGGAAGAGCTATATTCGGATGCCCTCAAGGTGTTCGATAAAATGCCAGTTCCAAAGAAATAAAAGACACAGGTGGATATTGGACTCAAGGTGTTCGACAAAATGTTAGTTTCAAGGGAACAACTACCAAGTTGCACTGCCCGCTGCCAACAACGCCACCAATGTCTCAACACACTCGTGGAATCTCTCCACCCCCTAAAGCTGCCAAGCTCAGTAAGCTCGAAGCCACGCGGCACTCGAGAATTAATCTCATCTCAAGAGGTACTATGCATAGGGGTAGAGAGTTCATACTTTGAGTCTTTGTCTTTTGAGTCGTCTTTCTCGAGTCAGTCCAGTCTTGCATACTCTACTACCTGCGCATACCACCTCTCATCCTTTAACACACTACTCTGATGAGGGTAATGTGATACTCTCTTTCCACACTATCCTGACGAGGAAAAGTGTGTTACCCTAGAGACACGCGTCTCGGGTATGTAAATAATACAATAAACGCGTATGAGGAGCCCACTCCTACCGATACTTCTCGGCAAACATGGAGAGTGAAGCCCGATTAATTTCGGCCACTTGAGGAGCCCACTCCTACCGATACTTCTCGGCAAACATGGAGACTAAAGCCCGATTCATTTCGGCCACTAAAGCCCGATTCATTTCGGCCACTAAAGCCCGATTCATATCGGCCAACTAAGCCCGATTCATTTCAGCCACTAAAGCCCGATTCATATCGGCCAACTAAGCCCGATTCATTTCGGCCACTAAGCCCGATTCATTTCGGCCACTAAGCCCGCTATGGCTTTAACGAGGTCAGTGTATTCATCCACGTCACAAGCCATAACAGTTTCTGGCATGAGCAGTTCGTCAGACGCACAAAGCTTCTTCAGCAAGGGCGCGGAAGAAGTGAAACCCACGATGGTGGACGTATAGCTCGCTAGCATATCCTCGTCAGACCGCCGTTTATACCCGAACTGGGACACATCGATGTCCGGGTACTTCTTCGCCACTGCGTCCAGGTTATCCACCGTCATCGGGATCGATAACAGTGATCCCAACTTGCTGGCCAAGTCGGAGAAGTAATTGGATCGCAGTACCTTCTCCATTACGGCCTGTATCACCCCGGCCTGCTAACCCAACAGCTCGGCCTCACGAGCCTTCACTGTAGCCACTTCGGCCTCCAACGCAGCTATAGTTTCGGCCTGAGCGGCCACCTTCCCCCTCGTCGATTCCATGGTGGCCTGAAGGTCCACTATCTTGGCTTCTTTCTCCCGCAGTTCGCGCAAGAGTCTGTGCTTATCACCAGCCATCGTGTCCCTCACCTCGGCCAGCGAGGCAAACTGTACAGCCGCACAGCGAAGATATTCGGCTACGCGATTCACCTCGCCACACACTTGCCCAGTGCCCTGCACCACCATGCCAACTTAGAACACATTCACCGATCAACAAGAACAATATTAAAGGCAATACTACTCACCTCGGGGAATTCAGGCAGAGGCCAATTTGCCCCTACATCGAAGCAATCGCCAACCATGTCAGCCGACAGTGGCTCCTTCCCTTCACGTCGCTTAGGGCTGACGAGGGGAGGAGACTCCGTCACTGGGACTGTCTTCTCCGAGGAGGCGTCGGTTCTCTCTGATGACTCCGCCACCAGATCGTTGGTCGAATACACCATGGTCCTCTTCCGTTTGTTCTTGTTCGATGGGGGAGGGGGTGGTGGAGCAACCGGAGTAAATGCCACTAAAAAAAAAAAAACAAAAGAGGAGAACAAACGGAAGAAGTCAGTACAACCGAAGAGAATAAAGCAAGAAAAGAAGCAAGGCAGAATCAGTGCTGTTATTACGACCCAAACTAAAAGAACCTCACCCCTCCCCGGAGCCAATAAAATGGCTGGATCATTGGGACCTAGTCCGGCCCGCACGAGATCGGACTCGACAAATCTCTCTTTTACAGTCCCACAGCCATCTAAGATCGGCAGGAAGTTGGTGATTACATCATGAGAGAGCCACCCCTCGACCTTACTGGTCTTCCACTCGAACTGCAACGCGCCACCGAACTGACAGAAGAAAAATTTCCTCTTCCAGTCACCCCGGACTTTATTCTCCACCTCAGCTCGCAGTCGGCGACGTGGAGAGAGGTAAAACCAACTATCCCTATTTCTCAAGGAAAAGTAATGGGCCACCAGCCCGGCCGTCACCTGAAAGTTCTGCCGATGAGAGAGGACGCCAAGGGCGGTTATATGGTAAAAGGAATTGGGGGTTAGTTGAGATATAGGCGCACCGAGACGCGATTCTATCGCAGTGTAAACTGAAGGATACGGAACACGAAGACCACACCGGAGTGAGTCTTCGTAAACCGCAACAAACCCTACCGGTGGCCAGCATGCCCTATCTACGGGCCGAGGAACAGCAAGGATGGTGGAGGGAGGGAATTCGTAAGCGTTACTGATCCGAATCAAATCGTCGGAGTTCAATGAGGATTGATAATCCCTAACCTTCCCGCCTATCGCCCTTCCCCGATCGGGAAACCCTACATCTAAGCCGGAAATGTTGGGAGGACAGGCAGACACCACCTCTAGCCTAACCCGCCCGTCGGAAAGCCCCGCAGAAGAAGAAGTAGCCGGAATCAGAGAAGGAGAAGAAGTCATGATCACTCACTTGATTTCGCAGGTGGGGGTTGAGTCGTCGGAGAGGATAGCAACGCCGGAGAAGATGAACAATAGGAGGGCAAAGTTTGCTTTCGATTTCACGGAATAGAAGAAGAGTGGGAGGTATGGGAGAAGCCACCTTTTACCCTACAACGATACGTTTCGAACCCCCGCGATATTCCAGCTCGGCCTCGACGAAACGGTTCTGAGTTCATCCAGTTCAGCCCACATACTCCAGTTCGGCCCACATCCTCTAGTTCAGTCCACATACTCCAGTTCAGTCAACATACTCCAGTTCGGTCCACATACTCCAGTTCGGCCCACATCCCTCAGTTCGGGAACCTCAACTATGTCATCATCACCATCGCATCCTCTCTTCTACGTCTTTTTGGAAGGGGATGTGATAGGATACGGCCCAACTACTAGGCCTAACAATAAAGCTCGGCCCACGTAGTTAGGCCCACGAGAAGCGGTTCAGCCAAACATAGAAGACTCGGATTCAGGCCCAAGAATAGGCCCAACTCGAAGCCCGATTATTATTAGGGAAAAACCCTAATTACTTGTATAAATAGATGTTAGATAAGGGTTAGAGGGGATGGACACACTCTTTTGTACTCTACACGAGAAACCCTAAATAAAATATCGCCGCTCTTTCTCTTTCCCGTGGACGTAGATCTATTCCGATAGGTCGAACCACGTAAATCTTTTGTGTTCTTTAATCTTTCGTTTAATTCTTCGATACATTGATTGCCTCACGAAAATATGTTTGATCAGTATGCATTAATTACTTGCATAGATTTGATTAGGTAGGCTTCCCTAGAATCAACACTTTTCCTTATTTGATTTATTTGACTTTACCTTGTTTAGTTATTTCCTTAATTGTTATTTGCTTTATTAATTGTTTATTTCCTTGTTTATTTAAATTGAGCCTTTTATTTATTTGCCTAGTTTATAAATACCACAATTCCAAATTCCTAATTGCTTAGACATCAGTTTAGTTCTAGAGTAAAGGTATTGTGTGTGGTTTCGACTTGTCAATCCCTGTGGATACGATACTCGTACTTTCTTATACTGTACCTATTTTGTGTGGTAGAAAATAGTGCGATCAAAATTTTGGCGTCGTTGCCGGGGATTGATTAGATTTCATTCACAATTTTGAAGTAGAATTAATAGGTGATTTAGGCACTTTAATTTTCTGTTTTTCGGTTTATTGATCTAACGTTTTCTTTTCTTCTCTTTGGTTTTAGGTAGTGCATGACCACAAGGTCTAAAGGGATAAATCCTATTCCGATAGACTTGGAGTTGGAGCGCTCACTAAGGACATTGAGACGAGAGAAGGAGGCGAGCAAGATTGATACACCACCCTCTTCACCACCCGATTCTCCAAGGAGTTTCGATTCAATGGGGGATCAAGCGGCGAGGAGAACTTTGAACGACCGTTTCAAGCCGGTCGTGGACCAATTTCAGCAAGGAGGATGGGGGATCACGGACGCTAACAACTATGAGATCAAGACGTCCCTCATCAACACGGTGCAATCTAACCAATATGGAGGCACACCAAAGTTGGATCCCAATGCTCACTTGAAGCAATTTCTGGATATTTGTGCAACATACAAGGCCAATGGAGTATCTTCGGACTACCTCAAGCTAAGTTTGTTCGTATGGTCTCTCAAGGACGATGCAAGGGAGTGGCTTTTTGGATTGGACAAGACGGAGATAAGGACTTGGGCCGAGATGTGCACCAGATTTTTGAACAAGTTCTTCCCACCTTCGAGGGCTTAAAAACTCATCAACGAGATCAACCAATACAAACGATACGAGGATGAGTATTTCTATGAGGCATGGGGGAGATTCAAGAAGCTATTGCGAGCATGCCCGATGTTGGAACGGCTGCTTGAAAGCCGCCCCAACCCAGATCTTGGTTCGGTTATGTTGATTCGATCGTGCACATAAGTTCATGCAAGGGCTCGAGTACATACCTTATGATTATGAAGAACGTGCAATCTGAGTCGTGTCTGATTGATCTACGGTTCTGATCTTCTAGGATGTGATCCCACACCTTCAGATCTGAGACTTGGTGGACGTCTCAAGATCACTAGAACCTCGATCTCCCTCACTCAAACTCGCGGCCGACTCTCTCTCTCACGCCTAGGTTTCTGCGCCAAGTCGTAGAACGAATCTGGTGTGCTAGGGTTTAGATGAGAGACTTGAGAGTATTTATATGGTACATAAATAAGGAGATATGATTCCTTATTTATCTCCAACCATATCTTTGCCATCCCATATTTATTCTCTTTCCATAACTTACAAATCCTATTCCTTTATTAATAAGGAATTAATCTGTTCAGTTATGCAACTGTATATCCGGAATTAATTCTAACAAATAGAATTTATTCTAATTCCAGTAGAAGAATAAATAAATAAATATATACAAAATATATTTATATATGATATTTATCCCCATAAGATTTAATTAAATAAATCTTATCCTATTAGATTTAATCTTATCCTCGAATGATTAAATCTAAATTAATTAGATTTAATATCCATCCAACGGATATAAATCCAATATATATCATATACTGGGCCTGAGTACAATTATTGAGCCCATACTCAATAATACTATTTAGATCGATTCCCGAGGTCTGTTTGGGCCATCCTAGGGATCGGATACCAGACAGAGTTGGGCCTTATCTAATTCGATATTTCCATGTCCACCCCTGAACATGTATCTCATTAGAACTATGACGCACTCCACTAAAGTGTCATAGCTGAATCACCGCTATGTCCCAATTATGTAGATTGGGTTGGTATTTTGTATAGTTCGACCCCCGTGTTTAAGACCTTCCATATCCGTTAATCAATTAGAGCTACCATGACTGCTCCTAATTGTTAACATCTATTCCTCAGGTAGTACCCGTTCACTCCTCATTATTATACCTGAACTTAATCAGCATGCATGACTTGGTATAATAAACATTGTGAACTCCCTGAGGGGATAACGTCAGCCTGCACTCACACAGGACACGGCTTATTGATAACACTTATTAGACATACTATGCATCTCCGTGTTACCCAAAGTACGACATGATTAAGATGAACTAACGAAGTTCATATCTTCGTAAATCAAAGTAACATCGAAGAATACATATACATCTAATAGTTTACCAAGGTTAAGATCGAGCTAGAGCCTGTAGCTCTTCACCTATATCACCTTTGATACAGGGTCAGTATCAGAAGAGCATTATCTCTGTTGATCCTCAATACGTTCCACCGTACCAGCATAACAAGTGATTAGGACTCATCACTACCATTAAGCTGCGGTCTAGACCGATAGCTCAGCCCTAGCTATCTCGACTGTGAACTGTTTATATCTCATCATTATCAACGACCTTCGTGATCCTCTCCGAACTCAGATCGACACGTGGTCTAAAACATGAGATAATGGGCTTTATTCTTGCTTATTCATATTCTTCCAGATAGGGATTGTTAACAGTGGACCGGTGTCGTAACCACTAAAACAACCGGTTTTGCTTTAGGTATACAACAACCCCAACAATCTCCCACTTATATTAAAGTAAAACCTTTTAGTATACCAACGCGTCTACAGGAAACCATATGACTTCATCCATGTACAATGTTAACAATCGCACGATCGCAATCGTTAACAACCATCATACACTTTTTCTCCCACTTATACTTAAAGATTTTACCTTTTAGTGTACCTTGCCGTGGGAGGCTCACTAAGACATGTCAGCCACGTGCTACAGTATACCTGACATGTGACACTTAGTGAAGGAACCGTCATCGTACATTCCTCTAGTGTTTCTATTTTCTCCACGAAATTGCCTTAATTTAAGGTACTCACTATGTTGTTACCGGCATTTCCAAATCTCAGAAATCTGTTACTGCACTTAGAATTCTTCCAGGGGGTGCAAGAATTCTAACAAATTGAGATTACTGCCAATTCACGAAGCCAAGCCCTGAATTATCTAGCTCCCTCTCAGCATTTCACTGCGTGAGAATCTTCAAGACAATTCTGCTTCTTACGTGAATCCATAGTAAAAGGTCGATGATGTCGTTTTTCTAGCTACCATTCGATTATCCGTGTCATCAAACATTTAAGAATGATAGACTATATCCGTTACAATGCACACATCACTAACATATATTTGGCTCTTTATGCAATATCCAAGTGTATTGCAAACTTTGCCACAACAGTAGTCTATGAAGAGTACTTGAATAATGTTGTACTATCCGCAGATATATCTAACATTACTCCTAACCTTCATTCTAAACTATTCGGATAATCACCACCTATTGTGTCAGATAATACTTTCACATTGTCTCCAAGTGCTAGTAATATTATCTCACAATGTACAAGACAACCAATCCAACGTCTTTCGTAGATGAAAGATATACCATTTGTCAACACATTTCATGAACGAATCTATACGTGTTGTTTGACAAATGAATGCTTTAATCATTGTACTACACATTGCAATGTGTCTGCCCCGAAACATAGAACTTTTGAGAGAATTCTTCCCTTTTCTCAAATTACATCCATGTTTCCTCATGTATGTCCTCAACGAATATGAGCATACAACTTGCAAGTCTTTCGAGTGTTAAACTCATAGACTAATCAATGATAGGCAACTACTTTCATCTAACTAATCCTTATTAGTCAACTTGGTTTGTTCACTATCCAAGAAATTATATTTCTCGATGAACAACTCACCATTTTCGAGACACACTCGAAAAAGCTCCCACTGTGACTAGGATCCTAAAATAATCTTGTGCAGATCCTTTTTGGTTATCAGTCTTGTACTTCCGGCCTTATAATGTTCCAATCCATAATTTCTTTTTATTCTTGGACGTTAATCAAGAATAAATGATCGTCTTTCCTTGAAAAATGACTACTTGTCCAACCAATTACTAAATCTAACATCAAAATTGCGACACTTCGTGTGCAAATTATCCTTATTTCCGAACAGATTTAATCAATGAAATTTACAATTAGCATCTCCGTGGGAAGGGAAAACGCGATCTCAGCGCGAATGCTAATCAATTCATATTAAATCACAATGAAATCTATGATTAACATAAATGCTAATCACTTCATTTCAAATAAGGAAAGGAAATAGATTTAGACATAGTGACGCAGTATTTTGTTAAAAGACAATTCTGAACAAGAAGTGCGACATTTATCATAACACATTTTGGAATATCTTTCAAAATTCACAGTTATTACTCCCACTACGAATGATATATCAAAACAACCAGTATTAAAGAAATAAATCCTTAATATAATGTAAGAAAATAATCATCCATCAATATGCAAAAACATAAGTATCCTGCCAAAACAAGGCAACTAAATGTAGTGTAAAAGTAATAATCCAGAATCTAGTATCCAAAAACCAAGATAAAACGTAAGATAGAAATCTCCAAGTCTGCTAGACAACTGCATCAACTGAATGTTGCTTGTCGAGCTCAAGAACTTGAAGTCGTCCTACTCGTTCCTTGTAGCTGAACCTACAAAGATTGCAACAAACCACAATTAATATCCACCAGTTAAATCCGTCCGTGAGGACTGAACTAGTATAATTTGGTTTTTCATGTCACAAGAGTCTGACATACCTCCATCTACCTTCAACTTCTTGTTCCTCCTCTGATAGACCTTTATTATCGGAGGTCTCTTCTTCTTGGCATCATTCACTTCCTGAGTAGGCTGATCAGAGTTCAGCTCATTTACATCATGAACGAGACTTACAAACTCAGAATCACCCACATCATGAATAGATTGATCAGAGTACAGCTCATTCATATCATGAACGAGTCCATCAAACTCAAAATCATCAATCCTCAGTGACTGGAGGTAGTCATCAATGATGGTCTCGTTGTCCTGAGCCTTGAAATGTCGATTAACATCGACATTCCTAATAGGACGATCCCAGAACTTCCTCTCCGCCTCATAAGCAGTCTGCAATATAGCGATCCTCTCCGCATCTACCACGAGCAACTCCCTATGAGAGCAATTGGATCCTCGTGAACGACGTGGTTCGGAATGACTGCTTCTCTAAGAGCCAGGAACCAAGTCGGAAAACATGCAAGAAGAGCCTCGCAAACAGTCTTTCCTGACATAACGCCACCATAAAACACATACATCCGTACGAGGTTTTTAAACCTCATGAGAAATCTCCTTAGGTTAGGGAAATCAGCGAAATCCTCGAACCTCAAGAAATCTATCTCTTTCCGTGCCAGGAAACCGAGTAGTCGAAATCGAAAGGAGTCCGGAACACCATCGGAATAAGCTAAACGACAAATCTTCGTGCGAATAGAATCAATAGACATATCTGAAATAAATAACAAGTAAACAACTTATAAGCAAAAATAATTGATGTTATAAATGTTATAAACCCAATAATAACATTGAACCAACAAACGAGTAGCCCGATACTATTTACAAATAGTCCACTATAGGTGGATGCTACCTATAAAATTATCGACCATGACCGCAGTCTATTTTATTTCTTATCCCATCACACGGACCATAGTGAAACAAAGAAATAATAACCCGTGCCTCAGGACCCTGCTAATTCGAGAAGTGACCTCTATAGGAGGATTCATCAATAAGCAGCTAAGGTACAACCATATTTTAATATTCCGAAAAATTAATTCTATTAAGAGTAACCCACCCGTTAAGGAGGAATTACCTTTATAAAATCATTTCTCCATATTATCAATTTTGAATTTAACCAATGAACTATAATCAGTGTCTCCTATAGGGAGGAAGACTCATTATCAACGCGAACACTAATTATTTCATTTTAAATCAAATTATCCTTTTGAAGTCTAAACCAATGAAATCCATAACCAGCATCTCCTATAGGGAGGAAGACTCATCGTCAACGCGAATGCTAATAATTTCATTTTTAAACCAAATATGGAGGTCATTTAAATCAATTAACCAATAATCGATTAACTATACCGCTTAGTCTTTTTAAGGGTTTGTGTGACAATCGTAGCACATAGACAATTAAGTCCTATCACATGATTTCTAAGCGCAAGTAATAAAACATGCTCGTATTGAAATCATTAAAACCGGCATGCTATGACCCCTATGCATGTTATTTCTATTACGCTAACAATGAAAAACAACTATAACATGCAAAACATGCTGATCAACTTCATCGCGTAATTTAAATCCATCCATAGCATGCATAATAATTAAAACAAATAAATAGGCTGCCGACCGGGAATAGAAAGCCCTATCTATTACATTTAATTAAATAAAATCCCCGGAACAAGCTCCAGTCTTTAATCTTCAATTTGGAAGCCAACCCCGGTCTTCAAGTCCACCTTCCAAAAATAGTAACTGCTCGAAATAACTAGGGTGCGGAAAACCCTAATTACCAAAAAACGGAAAGCGAATTTATTTCGAAACGAACTAGGGTACGAAAACCCTAGCCGTCGACGATCATGCCTGGGTTTCGGAAAACCCTAGCCGTCGTCAATGCTATGGGCTGAACGTTAAAAAACGAACAGCCCTCGTTCGAAAATTCCGGCCACGCGCCGCCGCCGAGCCACGCGTGTAGCACACGCGCCGCCGCGGCGCGTACCGGGACCACTATCCTGGCTCCACGACGAGCCTGACGTGGCTGGGTCCGGGTTGGGTGCGTCCGTTGCAGCCCAGCCAAAGCCACTGCTCGTTGCCGTCGCCAAAAACCGCCGTCGCCTTCGCAGTTTTTCGCTGCACAAGGCAGCGCCGCCGCTGCGAGCCACCGCCGGTGGCTGGGAGGCCACCGGTCGCTCCCACTGGCTCGCCGGCGTCCCCAGCACCACCGAAGGTGCCAGGTTAGAGCCTGAGCCGCCGCGGCACGATCCGGCAGTAGCGCGCGCGCAGGGGAAAAACCCAGCCGCGGCCGCTGCCGTGTGATCACGCCACAGCCGCCGCCGCCGGTGATCCCCGACCACCAGCCCTCCTGTCCACCATCGTCCGCGCCACCCGCCGCCGTCGAACCACCGTCGAGCCGCGGGCTTGAGCCCAGCAGCGCGCGCGCCAATAACCCGCTAGGGTTCAGGCCGCCGCTGCTGAAACTCGCCGCCGCAGCCCCCGCCGCACTGCCACTGGTCGTCCGGCGCCGTCACGGCTCCGTTCCGACGTTGAGCCAGGCGCTGGACCGCCGGGCAGGCCACGGTTCAAGCCCAGCAGCTCGCGCGCGAACCGAAACCCTAGGGGTTTCATGTCGCCGCCGCTGCCTTGGCCCGTCCAGCCGTCCGCCGCCGATTCTGCCGCCGCCGCCTCTCGTCTCCGGCTCGCCTGAACTCTAGGATGAACCCTAGGGCTCGGCTGCCGTGAAAACATGACGAGGAGCAGCCGCGTGAATCGCGGCAGATTACGCCGCCCGCCTGCGGCCGTCGTGCCTTCGTCTTCATGTTCGTCTCCGGACCTCGTTCCCAGCAATCTCTCGATCCTCCAGCAACAATAATGCGAAAAATCGAAAAATACAAAAACAAATCCTAATCTAATCGGCACCTTATTATCTCGCCGATTTAAAACAAAAAGAACAACGATAAAACGATAAACGATAAAATTAACGCACGTAAATCCCGGACAGCAGCATGCACACATAATCATGATGGCTCGAATGCATGAACATAAAATTCGATTCAACACAGAGCCGATCCAAAAACCTGGCTCCGATACCACTTGTTGGAACGGCTGCTTGAAAGTCGCCCCAACCCAGATCTTGGTTCGGTTATGTTGATTCGATCGTGCACATAAGTTCATGCAAGGGCTCGAGTACAGACCTTATGATTATGAAGAACGTGCAATCTGAGTCGTGTCTGATCGATCTACGGTTCTGATCTTCTAGGATGTGATCCCACACCTTCAGATCTGAGACTTGGTGGACATCTCAAGATCACTGGAACCTCGATCTCCCTCACTCAAACTCGCGGCAGACTCTCTCTCTCACGCCTAGGTTTCTGCGCCAAGTCGTAGAAACGAATCTGGTGTGCTAGGGTTTAGATGAGAGACTTGAGAGTATTTATATGGTACATAAATAAGGAGATATGATTCCTTATTTATCTCCAACCATATCTTTGTCATCCCATATTTATTCTCTTTCCATAACTTACAAATCCTATTCCTTTATTAATACGGAATTAATAAGGAATTAATCTGTTCAGTTATGCAATTGTATATCCGGAATTAATTATAACAAATAGAATTTATTTTAATTCCAGTAGAAGAATAAATAAATACATATATACAAAATATATTTATATATGATATTTATCCCCATAAGATTTAATTAAATAAATCTTATCCTATTAGATTTAATCTTATCCTCGAATGATTAAATCTAAATTAATTAGATTTAATATCCATCCAACGGATATAAATCCAATATATATCATATACTGGGCCTGAGTACAATTATTGAGCCCATACTCAATAATACTATTTAGATCGATTCCCGAGGTCTGTTTGGGCCATCCTAGGGATCGGATACCAGACAGAGTTGGGCCTTATCTAATTCGATATTTCCATGTCCACCCCTGAACATGTATCTCATTAGAACTATGACGCACTCCACTAAAGTGTCATAGCTGAATCACCGCTCTGTCCCAATTATGTAGATTGGGTTGGTATTTTGTATAGTTCGACCCCCGTGTTTAAGACCTTCCATATCCGTTAATCAATTAGAGCTACCATGACTGCTCCTAATTGTTAACATCTATTCCTCAGGTAGTACCCGTTCACTCCTCATTATTATACTTGAACTTAATCAGCATGCATGACTTGGTATAATAAACATTGTGAACTCCCTGAGGGGATAACGTCAGCCTGCACTCACACAGGACACGGCTTATTGATAACACTTATTAGACATACTATGCATCTCCGTGTTACCCAAAGTACGACATGATTAAGATGAACTAACGAAGTTCATATCTTCGTAAATCAAAGTAACATCGAAGAATACATATACATCTAATAGTTTACCAAGGTTAAGATCGAGCTAGAGCCTGAGATCTGTAGCTCTTCACCTATATCACCTTTGATACAGGGTCAGTATCAGAAGAGCATTATCTCTGTTGATCCTCAATACGTTCCACCGTACCAGCATAACAAGTGATTAGGACTCATCACTACCATTAAGCTGCAGTCTAGACCGATAGCTCAGCCCTAGCTATCTCGACTGTGAACTGTTTATATCTCATCATTATCAACGACCTTTGTGATCCTCTCCGAACTCAGATCGACACGTGGTCTAAAACATGAGATAATGTGCTTTATTCTTGCTTATTCATATTCTTCCAGATAGGGATTGTTAACAATGGACCGGTGTCGTAACCACTAAAACAACCAGTTTTGCTTTAGGTATACAACAACCCCAACACCCGAACCATGGAATTAGCAAGGAGGACCAAATCACGTGCTTCTATCGTGGTTTGAACAAGTTATGTAGGAAGGAGCTTGACTACGCTTCGAAAGGAGGATTTTTGAACAACGAATACGATGTGGCTATGGAGATTATTGAGCTGACCGTGAATTCGAGTTATGAGGAGGCTACTGACTGTCGCGTTGGAAGAAGGAGAGTTGCCAACATTGCAATCGAGGCTTACGAGGACTTGATGGAGAAGTATACAAATACAGCAAGTGAGTTGGATACCATCAAGAAAGGAGTACTTCGGTGCGATGCTATCACTGACGAACAAGCAAATTCACCCGAAGAGGAAGATGCCAATTTTGTGCAACAAGGGGGCAAGTGGCAACCAAATCAAGGAAACAAGTGGCAAGGAGGACAAGGAAGTTCAAACTACCAAGGAGGATACAAGAAGCCCGAAATCATCTGAACTTCTCTTATGCCAACCCGAATAATGCCTTGCAACCACCTCCCGGCTTCCATGTAGAGAACGGAGTCGTCCAAGAGCCAAAGAAGGAGATGTCTACCGACGATTTGATTCGTCAATATATGGCTCAGTCTGAGATGAGGATGACACAACAAGATGCAAAGTTGAGGACGTTGGAGCTTACTCAAAACACTTTGAGCAACAACATGGGGAGTAGCATCAATGCCTTGACTAAGCAAATGCAGATGTTGGAGGCAAATGAGTCAAATAGCCAATGCTCAAGGAGGAATCCATAAGCCCGGCCAATTCCCAAGCAACACCGAGCAAAACCCAAAGAACAACCATCATGTTCATGCTATTGAGATTCGGAGTGGCACGAAGTACACAAATCCATCCTTGGAAGCTGAGAAGATTGGAGATGGGAACCTCAAGAATGCGGAGTTCAAGGAGACGAGGAACCAAGTGCCGAGGCGAGGGCCTCTCGACACCTCTCTCGATCGAGAGGGGGATCGAGAGGTCAAAACTGGAGGACAGAATCCACCTCTCGATACCCCTATCGATCGAGAGGAGGATCGAGAGGCTTACGACGAGGAGATTCAATGTGACCCTCTCGACACCTCTCTCGATCGAGAGGGGGGATCGAGAGGTCAAAGATCGAGGTCAGAAGGTACCTCTCGACACCTCTCTCGATCGAGAGGGGGATCAAGAGGGTGCTCAGCCGCCCAAGCTCCCGACGTACACCCCGAAGGCCCCTTTCCCACAACGCTTGACCAAGACGAAGCAAGTTGAGAAGTATCAACGCTTCTTGGAGATACTACAAAAGGTCAACATCAACATACCACTTCTAGATGCTCTTCGAGACATGCCCAACCACATGAAGTTCATTAAGGATGCGGTGTCGGGAAAGAAGAAGTGGGCGAAGTTCGAAACAATCAACCTCACGGAGGAGTGTAGCGCGTTGATCCAAAAGAAGTTACCATTGAAGCGAAAGGATCCCGGGAGGTTCACATTAGCATGCAAGATTGGAGATCAAGTCTTTCAAAACGTTCTATGCGATCTTGGTGCTAGCATCAATTTGATGCCTCTCTCTATATTCAACCGGCTCAAGATCGGGAGGATGAAGCCAACCACCATCTCTCTACTTATGGCGGACCGATCGGTTTCTTATCCAAGGGGGATAGTGGAGGACGTTCTCATTCAAGTGCACAACCTTGTTTTCCCGGCGGATTTTGTAGTCTTGGATATGCCCGAGGATGCAAATCGACCATTGATCTTAAGACGGTCATTCTTAGCCACGGGGAGAGCATTGATCGATGTTCAAGATGGAGACCTCACCTTTCGAGTTAATGGCGAGGAGCTGAAAATTTCTATCTACGAGGCCATGAGGAGACCCGACGATCATTGTGACGATATCTTCTCCATCGAGACATTGATACCACCTACTTCGGAGGAGGCACTCAACCACTGCATCTCAAGCTCTTTATATACCTACTTGGAGTTGGATGAAGCTTGCGATGAGATTCTCAAGTATCTACATCAATTGGAGGCGAACCAACCACAACTTCCTTACGAGGAAGTTCCTTACCTCGACATCAACAAGAAGGTGGATGGTGGAATTCTTGAGGAGGAAGAGAAGAAGAATGCAGCCCCTAAAGAGGAGTAGTAGCCACTACCCGAGCACCTCGAGTACAAGTTTCTAGGAGAAGAAGAGACGTATCCGATGATCGTTTCTTCTCAACTTACGAAGGCAAACACCGACAAGTTATTGAGGGTCCTAAGGAAGCACAAATCTGCAATTGGATGGACGATTGCCGACATCAAAGGTATTAGTCCTTCGATTTGCATGCATAGGATATTGCTCGAAGATAGTCATCGTCCAAGGGTCCAACCTCAAAGGCGATTGAATCCGGCTATGCAAGAAGTTGTGAGGAAGGAGGTGTTGAAGTTGCTTGATGCCGGCATGATCTATGTTATTTCGGATAGTGAGTGGGTGAGCCCCACTCAAGTGGTGTCAAAGAAAGGAGGCATGACAGTCATCAATGATGAGGAAGGGGAGCTTATAGCGACAAGGCTTGTCACGGGATGGCTAGATTGCATTGATTACCGCCTTCTCAACGCAGCAACTAGGAAGGATAACTCCCCCCTCCCGTTCGTAGATCAAATGCTCGATCGATTGGCCGGCCACGAGTACTATTACTTTCTCGATGGATATTCCGGCTACAACCAAATTGCCATCGCTCCGGAGGACCAACACAAGACGGCGTTCACTTGCCCATATGGAGTTTTCGCCTATAGGAGGATGCCGTTCGGGTTATGCAACGCACCGGCTACTTTCCAACGGTGCATGATGGCCATCTTCCATGGATTGATCGAAAACATTATGGAGGTATTCATGGATGATTTTTCAGTTTTCGGTTCTTCTTTTGATCAATGCTTGGAGAATCTTGCCACGGTGCTTCAAAGGTGCGAAGAGATGAACCTCATTCTCAATTGGGAGAAGTGCCACTTCATGGTGCAAGAAGGAGTTGTACTTGGCCACAAGGTGTCATCACAAGGATTGGAGGTGGATCGAGCCAAAGTCGTAGCCATCGAGAAGTTGCCACCACCAACCAACGTCAAATCGGTGAGGAGTTTCTTAGGACATGCCGGCTTCTATAGGAGGTTCATCAAGGATTTTTCTAAGATCACGAAGCCGTTATGTGGATTGCTCGAGAAGGATGTCAAGTTCGTTTTTTATGAGGATTGCTTGGAAGCCTTCGAGACATTGAAGAAGGCGCTTATCTCTACTCCCATCTTGGTGTCACCGGATTGGAATGCCCCGTTCGAGCTCATGTGCGATGCAAGCGATTGGGCGGTAGGAGCAGTGTTGGGGCAGAAAAGGGAGAAGCTTTTCCGAGTGATTTACTATGCTAGCAAGACATTGGACTCGGCTCAAAGGAACTACACCACCACGGAGAAGGAGTTACTAGTTGTGGTCTATGCTTTCGACAAGTTTAGGCCTTTTTAGGTGGGATCTCACACGATTGTGCACACCGACCATGCCGCCATTCGCTATCTATTCAACAAGAAGGACTCAAAGCCAAGGTTAGTTCGCTGGATTTTGCTTCTTCAAGAGTTCGATATGGAGATCAATGATAGGAAAGGATGCGAGAATGTGGTGGCTGACCATCTCTCACGACTTGAGCAGCCCGTGGATGGAGAGGATTCGAGGATTGCTATCAAGGAAAGCTTCCCCGATGAGCAGATTTTCGAGTTAGACGATTTGACTCTTTGGTTTGCCGACATCGTCAACTACTTGGTGATTCATCATGTGCCCAAGGATCTCTCGTCTCATCAAAAGAAGAAGTTCCTCCACGATTGTAAGTTCTATTATTGGGATGATCCTTACTTGTACCGGAGGTTTGCCGACGGAGTCATTAGGCGATGTGTTCGACAATCGGAGTGGAAAAAGATCATCGAAGATTGCCATAGCACTCCGAATGGGGGACACTTCGCTGCAAATCGCACCGCCCTCAAGATATTTCATAGTGGTTTCTATTGGCCATCGATTTACAAGGATTGCCACCAATGCACATCTCGTTTGGACTTCCTATCGAGGCCATTCCCAAAATGCAGCCCTTTACCTCGTCGATCACATGGAGAATCAAGCCTACTTGTTCGGAGGACAAAAGATAGGGATTGGAGCATTCGTCACTCCAATTGCTCAACACTTCAACATACCAATTCGGGAGCAACCGGTGTCTAGATCCATCTTTGTGGATAGACGCACTTTGGAGTTTGCAAGGATGATCTCATTCGACACGTCCGGGTGGTTCTTAAAGCTCCATGGGTTGAGTGGAGTTTTTCTTTTCCCATTGCCGAACAACTACTTAACCGAGGTGATTGGGAATGAGAAGCTACAACGAGGCAATGGAAGGATGAACCACAACACAAGCAACTCATGTGGGCCGAGGGAGGTCCAAGGCCACAAGAAGGAGGAGATGATGATGAGGAAGGAGACGATGAAGAAGAGGCCGAGCAATATGATCAAGGATATGGTCAAGAGGAGAAAGCCTACGAGCAAGGGTATGAAGGCGTTCCACAGCCCGGTTTTCACATGAGAGCTCCGGAGTTTTCCACCATGCGAGATTGGCATACGGAAACGTTGGAGGCAATGGACAACTACCATTGGGATGGTAGAGAGTTCGTTGAATCTCAAGTGCAAGGAGTTCGAGAAGAAGTTCAAACTTTGAGGACCGAGGTGGGCGATCTTCGTACATACATTGGAGGCCGTTTCAATACTCTCAACACATACTTCGAAAATGAAGCGAAAAGACGAGAGGAGGAGGCGAAAAGACGTGAGGATGAAAGAGCTTACATGGAGAATTACAATAGAATGGTGCATGAGATGCACTACTTCTATCCTCACTACCCGCCTCAACATCAATGGTTCGATCCCAACAACCCCGACAACCCTCCCTTCCCTCCACCATATCAATGAGGTAAGTTTGTTAACTTGGTTCCTTCTTCCTTTTGCAAACTTATTCCTTAATCTTTGATTTCGAAATAAGTTTGGGGGAGGGGGAAGAGTAACTAAAGTTAACAATCTTTCGGGTATATTTTTAATTGCTTTAGTAGTTGTTTTATTTTGGGGTATGTTGAGTCTTTTATTTTTAGAGTCTTAGGTTAAATCGAGTCAAATAAGCATGCGATGATAGTATTGTGAATTTGGCCAATGATAGAAAATTTTGATTGATTTTTGGAGAAAAATTTCATGATCTTTATCATGCATGGAACCTTGGCGAAGCGACGCAAATTTATTTGATGAATTTGAAGCATGTTATGATGTCAGGAACTAGTTAGTTGAACCCGTGAGAATTGAGCTTTTTGTGCATGATATGCTTATTCTTTGATTGAGTGATCATGTATGCTTCATTGTTTCTAGAACTTGCCTTATTTCTCCATCAAGACCTTAGCATATTTACGAACTAGGAGATGATCTTAGGCCATCTTTCTATAGCCACATGATTCCCATACACTAACCTTGATCATAATCTTCGTTTACCCCCTTTGAGCCTTTTTATGAGCCTTTCTTTCTTAAGCTTGGATGATAGGAGGTTTGGATGGATAAGGGTATCTTTAGTGGATTTAGTTGGTGATGTGGGAGGAGTTAAAGAGAGAATATCTTGTTGTGGTGTAAAAAAAAAAAGAAAAAAAAAAAAAGAGGAATTTTAGATGCTTGATTTAAGTATAGTTAGCTATCCCTATAAGCTTAGAAGAAAAAAAAAATGAATGAAAAAAAATTGTGAAAAAAAAATAAAAATAGAGAGCTTTTGTTTCTTATTAGAAAGAACATTTATTAGTTGAGCTCTAGAAAAAAAATAAATATAAGAATAAAAGCTTAAGGGGATAGTTAGCTTGAGTTGTATTGTTTGCATCTTTGATATATTGATGTCTTGTATTTGGTGTGTTTGATGGTAGAAGATGGAGTAAAAACCATACTTTGGATGGAGTTGAAAAGAGGTTGATGATTTAGATTATTTTTGAGTCACTTAGCCTATATATTCCCTACCTTAACCAATGTCCCTACATTACAAGCTTTATAAAGACCTTTTTTATCCTAGTTTGTGAATATTACATTAGGTAGAGATGTTGAGATTAGGGGCAAGCCTATGGTAAACATGTTGCATTACATTGATGTTGAGTGAACCTATATGATGTGCATTATTTCATACATCTTTTCTTTGAGAGAGTTGAGTGTTCACTTATATACATAATCTCACATGTTGGAGAGTGTTCTTTGATGGATTGGCATGATTTGAATTTGTTGGGTAGATTGTGTTATTGATGCTAAGGTTGTGTGCATAGTTTTGATCATGAGCATGAGTTTGTTTTTGAAAAAGTTTTGGGGCCTATATAGTTCACAATGCTAGAGTCTATTGTTTATGTTTTGGTATTGTTCGGGACGAACAATGTTTAAGTTTGGGGGATTTGATATAGGTGAAATTTACCTTATTTTTATACCCAAAAAGGGTTGATTTTGAGTCTCGGTTGTGTAGTATTGTCTATAGTTTATATGGTTTTTATTATGTTGGACAATATTATGCTTGTGGGTGTTTTTCTGTGTTTTTAGGTATATTTTGATGATAAAACCCCGAGACGAGACAAGGTGTGAAGATCGGAGTTCGAACTTCAGAATTTGAAGTCAAATGAAGACTCTCGATACCTCTCTCGATCGAGAGGTCTATCGAGAGGCAGTGTGTCGAGAGGGGGTTCCAGCAGAGATTTAATACCTTATTTTATTAGATTCCTTTTTGGTTTATAATTCCTTATGTAAATTTCCCCATATATATTCCTAGCCTAGCATTGTAAACTAGAACATCTTTCATACTTTCTAGCACTTTTATATTTTTACTTTAGAGTTTTTATTTTTGTATTCGACATTGGAGATTATTCAAGTTTATGCAAGATTCAAGATTCGAAGTTCTTCATTTGTGTTCAAGTTTTTCTTACTCTTACTCTTTAATTGTGTTCTTTCAATTCTTTGTGTTTATGTTTGCTTTAATTATGTCTAGCTAAATTTCTTAGTTGATTTTAGGGATTGAATGCCTAATTGAATTTATGTAAGTGTTTTTGTTTACAATCAGCCTTCCAATCTAGATGCATGTTTCATGGTGCTTATTCTCATATATGATTCTTTGATCACTAATTGTGTATGCATAGTTATGTGTTTATGCCTTGATAGGATAATTGCATAATAGATCTCATGAATACATGGTATGATGATTTGATTGTCTTAGTTAAGGTTGAATTATCATATGTTTATGTATAGTTGATTGGGTGTCATAATTGAACCTAGTTGATTATATCATTGATACTTGTTCTATTTTGCACTTAATTTGATATCTATGCGTCCGAGAGGATATTAGGATCTTATTAGGTGACGACTTGCATTACTTTAATCGGGGTGTAGGTTATTTTTCGTGTATCACATTTAGATTGGATTAAATTGGTTAATTGTATGCATTAATTACTTGCATAGATTTGATTAGGTAGGCTTCCCTAGAATCAACACTTTTCCTTATTTGATTTATTTGACTTTACCTTGTTTAGTTATTTCCTTAATTGTTATTTGCTTTATTAATTGTTTATTTCCTTGTTTATTTAAATTGAGCCTTTTATTTATTTGCCTAGTTTATAAATACCACAATTCCAAATTCCTAATTGCTTAGACATCAGTTTAGTTCTAGAGTAAAGGTATTGTGTGTGGTTTCGACTTGTCAATCCTTGTGGATACGATACTCGTACTTTCTTATGCTATACCTAGTTTGTGTGGTAGAAAATAGTGCGATCAATATTCCTGATTTATTTATTTGATTTAATTAATCGGAAACTCCAAAATAGAGGTTTGATTTATGGATTATTGCTGCACATTATTTATTATATACATTTTATAATGCATCGAGATAGATAATATAATGCATGCACCATTGGTTGCATAATGCATGATTATATGCATTGAACATATATTCTTTGATTTGTTTGTACAGAGCTTACATAATTCATAAACCCCCAATTTTTTTTCAGTGTTAGTATTTTTAATTTTTTTCTTCTTCTTATAATGCATTATATGAATATATGTTTTGCATTATGACATCCTAAATACCGCATCATTTTGTATTTCGTAATGCATTATATAAAGAAAATAACATACTAGTTTCAATGCATTATGTGCATTACATACATACTAAAAATGCATTATAGCCATTGCTACATATACCAGTGGTTACAATGCATTTTCAGTACCTATGTAATGCATAATGCATTATATAATGCATTATCAAACTTTCTAATTATCACATTTTAATCTTT
Organism: Thymus mandschuricus; assembly: GCA_029379335.1. Classification (NCBI taxonomy): domain Eukaryota; kingdom Viridiplantae; phylum Streptophyta; class Magnoliopsida; order Lamiales; family Lamiaceae; genus Thymus; species Thymus mandschuricus. The sequence goes on from CM057071.1 coordinate 11,691,288, forward strand.
CGAGATCGAACATATATTTTAGAGTTAGTAATCCCAAATTTTATTTTTGTTGAATGATGATTTATAAATTTATAAAGCTTATTATTTGAATAATGCACCATATCCATGCATTAAATTTTTTTAGGATAAAATATTTTAGAGTTTTGCTATTTAAAAAAAAAAAAAAAAGTAAAACTTAGTTAGCGTCATTTTAGGATTAAACAATTCCCATAATTGTGGAATTACATAACATTTTACTCATCTGACCCTCATTTAAGAAAATCATTCAATTTATAAAATATAATTCATTTTAATCTCCAACCGTAGATGGTGGTAAATAAAGGGTGTAGATTACTTCTTATTCTTATGTAAAGAAGCTTTTGTATTTGATCTCTCACCTATATTAATATATGTATATATATATATATATATATATATATATATATATATATATATATATATATATATATATATATATATATATATATATATATATATATATATATATATATATATAATATTTATTAAAACTTTAATTAATATTAATATATTATCCGGTTCTCGGTTCCTTACCGGCTCGGTACCGGTTACCCGGGAACCGAAAATTTTTAATTGGTTCGTACCGGTTACCGGACCGGAACCAGTTTTTACCGGTACCAGTTCGGTACTGATTTTCCTAAAGAACCGGTTCCCGGATAACCACCCCTATTCAGCATACACACACACACACACAAATCCCTAATTCTCCCTCGGCTTTTCACGGTCGATGCCGCTGTCGAGTCACCGTCGTCCCAGGTGAGTTCTCTCTCTCCCTTTCACATTCTGACCTCCCTATCTCTCTGTCTAACATCTAAACCTCTCTCTCTATTTTTAGGGTTCCAACTGAGCACAACTGACGTGAAGCAGCCGGCCAACGCCGCCGTCTGCCGGAGCTGCAGAGGCCGCCGGAGACCTGAAGGCAGAAGCCAGGGCTGCCACTGGTTCGGTCCTCTTCACCCGTCGGGGCCTAGTTACTCGAAGGAGGTTCGATTCCGTTTTTCTCCCTTTACATGTGTGTGTGTGTGTGTGTGTGTGTGTCACGACCCCACCCCGCTAGGACTAGCCAAGCGAGGTCGCGATGCAAGAAAAGGAAATAAAATAAACGAACGACGTGAGGTGAAAGATGTGAAAACAAAGCATTGGGTTACATTCGAACTCCCCGTCATTCGTCGAGAATGAATGGAGGAAAATATTGTCCAACAAAAGAAGAGTGTTACATGAAGTATGCGGAAGCGTTGTTCATGAAAGAAAACATTGTCTACGATGGGGCCAATACATTGCAACGATACACAAAATGGAAATGAGTTGCAACGATACACAAAATGGAAATGAGTTGCAACGATACACAAAATGGAATCGGGTTTAACTACATAACAATCACAACGGAAGAACGTGAGATGCATGTATGGAGACATGCACCACCAAGAGGCTTCAACACTTTCCATGCTCGACAAAAGCCCTCCCGACTGCTTCACTCCATCCCGATCAACCTGCACATGGGAAATATGTACAGGGTTGAGTACAAAGTACTCAGTGAACACATGCCAAAACATTTAATTGTCAGCCATTCATGTGAGTCATAGGGGTTTTCGGAAAAGACCTATGCTCACAAAAACATTTTCATTAAAGGCGCTTGCAAGCTAAGTTCGTGATAGACTAGAAATTTACTCGTTTTTATAAGTGTTTAGGAGTCATTTTGAGGTCTCGTTTTGTGATTTAGTTCGTGTTTTGTATTGTTTTATGTCCTTTCGAACTATATTACACTTTGGGTATTTTGTCGTGTTTTTAGGTACTTTTCGTGTGGAAATAACCCAAGACGAGACGAGGATCGAGAAAGCCAAGAAGCGGAGAGTCGGAGAGTCGAAGAACGGAACTCGAGGAGGTGACTCGGCCATCCACTCGGCCGAGTCATAGGCCGAGTGAGGCTACTGCTTGAGTCACTCGGCCGAGTCAACCTTACCATACTCACTCGGCCGAGTCAGCTTCATCTATTCCACTCGGCCGAGCCACCCGAGTGAGCCGTCCGAATCGGGACACGGGACGTGTTTAGTTCGCTGGCTTTTTCGACTTATTTTGAGTCCTTTCACACTTATGATTCCTTGTAAATTTCTACTCTATAAATACCTTAGATTTAGCATTGTGAACCCTAGAATTCTCATTAGCACTCTTTAGTTTTTCAATTTTTCTCTTTAAATTTCCAGCTTTTATAATTTGTTCAACATTGGAGTTTATTCAAGTTTATTCAAGATTCGAAGTTCTTCGTGTTCAAGATTCAATTCCAAGTTCTTCTTACTCTACTTTTTAATTATGTCTTTTCAATATATTGTGTTTATGTTTGCTTTAATCATGTCTAGCTAATTTTCTTAGTTGATTTTAGGGATTGAATGCCTAATTGAATTTATGTGAGTGTTTTTGTTTGCAATTAGCCTTCCAATCTAGGTGCATGTTTCATGGTGCTTATTCTCATGCATGATTACTTGATCACTAATTATGTGTGCATAGTTATGTTTTTATGCCTTATCCGGATAATTGCATAATCGATCTCATGAATACATGGTATGATGATTTAATTGTCTTATCCGAAGTTAGATTATCATATGTTTGCATATAGTCGATATAGGTGTCGTAGCTGAACCTAGTTGATTGTATAATTGATACTTGTTCTATTTTGCACTTGATTTGATTTCTATGAGACCGATAGGAGATTAGGATCTTATTAGGTGACGATCTATACTGCCTTATCCGGAGTGTTAGGTTATTTTCGTGTATCACATCTAGATTGGATTAAATTGGTTAATTGTACTCATTAATTATTTGCATAGATTTGATTAGGTAGGCTTCCCTAAAGTCAACACTTTTTTTTAATTGTTTAATTACCTTATTTATTTAATTGCTTGCTTGCTAAGTTGTTTTATTTGATTAGATATTTTCCTTATTTATTTATTTCCTTATTTAATTTATTGAGTCTTTTTATTATTTGCCTAGTCTATAAATACCACAACACCTAAATTCCCAAAAGCCTAAACATCACATTAGTTCTTTAGTAGAGGTATTGTGTGCGATTTCGATACATCAGTCCCTGTGGATACGATACTCGTGCTTCTTTATATTACACCTATTTTGTGTGGTAGAAAATAGTGCGATCAAATTTTGGCGCCGTTGCCGGTGATTGATTAGATTTCATACGCATATTTTAAAATAGAATTAATAGGTGATTTAGGCGTTTTAAATTTTTTTGTTTTTCGGTTTATTGATCTAATGATTTCTTTTACTCTCTATGGTTTTAGGTAGTGCATGATCACAAGGTCTAAAGGGATAAATTTTATTCCGATAGACTTGGAGTTGGAGCGCTCATTAAGGGCATTTAGACGAGAGAAGAAGGCGAGCAAGATCGATACACCACCCTCTTCACCACCCGATTCACCAAGGAGTTTCAATTCGATGGGGGATCAAGCGGCGAGGAGGACTTTGAACGACCGTTACAAGCCGGTCGTTGATCAATTTCAGCAAGGAGGATGGGGGACCATGGAAGCCAACAATTATGAGTTCAAGACGTCCCTCATCAACATGGTGCAAAACAATCAATATGGAGGTTCACCGGCGGAGGATCCCAATGCTCACTTGAAGCAATTTCTGGATATATGTGCTACATACAAGGCCAATGGAGTGTCTTCGGATTACCTCAAGCTTAGCCTATTCGTGTGGTCTCTCAAGGATGATGCAAGAGAGTGGTTAGATGGATTGGACAAGACGGAGGTTACTACATGGGCTGACATGTGTACGAAATTTCTCAACAAATTCTTCCCACCTTCGAGGGCTCATAAACTCATCAACGAGATTATCCAGTTTCAACAATACTAGGATGAGCACTTCTACGAGGCATGGGGGAGATTCAAGAAGCTACTACGAGCATGCCCGAATCATGGAATTAGCAAGGAGGATCAAATCACAAACTTCTATCGTGGTTTGAACAAGATGTGTAGGAAGGAGCTCGATTATGCTTCGAAGGGAGGATTTTTGAACAACGAGTATAACGTGGCCTTGGAGATTATTGAGCTGACCGTGAATTCAAGTTATGAGGAGGCTACTGACCGTCGCATTGGAAGAAGGAGAGTTGCCAACATTGGGATCGATGCTTACGAGGACTTGATGGAGAAGTATACAAAAACAGCGAGTGAGTTGGATTTTATCAAGAAAGGAGTACTTCGGTGCGATGCTATCACTGATGAACAAGCAAACCCAACCGAAGAGGAAGATGCCAATTTTGTGCAACAAGGGGGCAAGTGGCAACCAAATCAAGGAAACAAGTGGCAAGGAGGGCAAGGAGGTTCGAACTACCAAGGAGGTTACAAGAAGCCGTACGTTCCAAACAACCGCAACCATCCGAACCTCTCTTATGCCAACCCGAACAACGCTTTGCAGCCACCTCCCGGATTCCATGTTGAGAACGGAGTCACCAAGAGTCAAAGAAGGAGATGTCTACCGACGACTTGATTCGTCAATATATGGCTTAATCTGAGATGAGGATGACACAACAAGATGCAAAGTTGAGGACATTGGAGCTTACTCAAAGTACCTCGACCAACAACTTGGCGAGTAGCATCAATGCGTTGACCAAGCAAATGCAAATGTTGGAGACGCAAATGAGTCAAATAGCCAATGCTCAAGGAGGAGTCCACAAGCCCGGCCACTTCCCAAGCAACACCGAGCAAAATCCGAAGAACAACCATCAAGTTCACGCTATTGAGCTTAGGAGTGGCACTCATTACACGAATCCATCTTTGGAAGACGAAGTTGAAGGGAGAGTCGAAGATTTGGGTGATGGAAGCAATTCGGAGGCGGAAACAGACGAGGCAAAAGACGAAAACCCGGAGGGAGACTCACTCGGCCGAGTCACCGGCCGAGTAGAAGGAGAGAAAAACCTGGGCGACTCACTCGGCCAAGCACTCGGCCGAGTCACTGGCCGAGTCGCTCCACCAGTAGCCTCACTCGGACCTCCACTCGGCCGAGTCACCCCACTCGGCCACTCACTCGGCCGAGTACCCGGCCGAGTGGAACCCAACTCCGAACCCGTTCTCACCCCGACGCACGAATCGACTCCCAAGGCCCCGTTTCCGCAACGATTGGCCAATACCAAGCAAGACGAGAAGTATCAGAGGTTCTTCGAGATACTCAAGCAGGTCAACATCAACATTCCGCTTCTCAATGCTCTCCGAGACATGCCAAACCACATGAAGTTCATCAAGGATGCGGTGTCGGGAAAGAAGAAGTGGGCGAAATTCAAGACAATCAACCTCACGGAGGAGTGCAGCGCGGTGATCCAAAAGAAGCTACCGTTGAAGCAAAAGGATCCCGGGAGGTTCACATTAGCATGCAAGATCGGTGATCAAGTCTTTCAAAACGTGCTATGCGATCTTGGTGCTAGCATCAATTTGATGCCTCTCTCTATATTCAATCGGCTCAAGATCGGGAGGATGAAACCAACCACCATCTCTCTACTTATGGCGGACCGATCGGTTTCTTATCCAAGAGGGATAGTGGAGGATGTTCTTGTTCAAGTACACAACCTTGTCTTCCCGGCGGACTTTGTAGTTTTGGATATGCCCGAGGATACAAATCAACCTTTGATCTTAGGACGGCCATTCTTAGCCACGGGGAGAGCATTGATCAATGTTCAAGATGGAGACCTCACCTTTCGAGTCAACGGGGAAGAACTGAAAATTTCTATCTATGAAGCCATGAAGAGACCCGACGATCAACGTGAGGATATCTTCTCCATCGAGACATTGATACAACCTACTTCGGAGGAGGCACTTAACCATTGCATCTCAAATTCTCTTTATGCCTACGCGGAGTTGGATGAAGCTTGTGATGAAATTCTCGAGTATCTCAACCAATTGGAGGCGAACCAACCACAACTTCATCACGACGAAGTCCCTTACCTCGACATCAACAAGAAGGTGGATGATGGAGTTCTTGAGGAGGAAGAAAAGAAGGATGCAGCGCCTAAGGTGGAGTTGAAGCCACTACCCGAACACCTCAAGTACAAGTTCTTAGGAGAAGAAGAGACGTACCCGGTGATCGTGTCCTCTCATCTCACGGAGGCGAATTCGGATAAGTTATTAAGGGTCCTAAGGAAGCACAAATCTGCGATTGGATGGACGATTGCCGACATCAAAGGTATTAGTCATTCAATTTGCATGCATAGGATATTGCTTGAAGAAGGTCATCGCCCAAGAGTCCAACCTCAAAGGCGTTTGAATCCGGCTATGCAAGAAGTTGTGAGGAAGGAGGTGTTGAAGTTACTCGATGCCGGCATGATCTATGCTATCTCGGATAGTGAGTGGGTGAGTCCTACTCAAGTGGTGTCGAAAAAGGGAGGCATGACGGTCATCAACGACGAGAAGGGAGAGCTAATCGCAACAAGGCTTGTCACGGGATGGCGAGTGTGCATCAACTATCGTCTTCTCAACGCAGCAACTAGAAAGGATCACTTCCCCCTCCCGTTCGTGGATCAAATGTTTGATTGCTTGGCCGGACACCAGTACTATTGCTTCCTCGATGGATACTCCGGCTACAACCAAATCGCCATCGCTCCGGAGGACCAACACAAGACAGCATTCACTTGTCCATATGGAGTCTTCGCTTATCGGAGGATGTCGTTCGGGTTATGCAACGCACCGGCTACTTTTCAACGGTGCATGATGGCCATCTTCCATGGATTGATCGAGAACATAATGGAGGTATTCATGGACGATTTTTCAGTATTTGGTTCTTCCTTTGATCAATGCTTGGAAAATCTTGCCACGGTGCTTCAAAGGTGTGAAGAGACGAACCTTGTTCTCAATTGGGAGAAGTGCCACTTCATGGTGCAAGAAGGAGTTGTTCTTGGTCACAAGGTGTCCTCACATGGATTGGAGGTGGATCGAGCCAAAGTTGTAGCCATCGAGAAGTTGCCACCACCAACCAATGTCAAATCGGTGAGAAGTTTTCTAGGACATGCCGGCTTTTACTTGAGATTCATCAAGGATTTTTCGAAGATCACGAAGCCGTTATGTGGATTGCTCGAGAAGGATGTCAAGTTCGTATTTGATGAGGATTGCTTGGAAGCCTTCGAGACATTGAAGAAGGCTCTTATCTCTACTCCCGTTTTGGTGTCACCGGATTGGAGTGCCCCGTTCGAGCTCATGTGCGATGCAAGCGATTGGGCGATAGGAGCTGTTTTGGGGCAGAAAAGGGATAAGCTTTTCCGAGTGATCTACTATGCTAGCAAGACGTTGGACTCGGCTCAAAGGAACTACACCACCACAGAGAAGGAACTACTCGTTGTGGTCTATGCTTTCGACAAGTTTAGGCCTTATTTGGTTGGATCTCACACGATTGTGCACACCGACCATGCCGCCATTCGTTATTTATTCAACAAGAAGGACTCGAAGCCGAGGTTAGTTCGATGGATCTTACTTCTTCAAGAGTTCGACATGGAAATCAAGGATAGGAAAGGATGCGAGAACGTGGTGGCCGACCATCTCTCGAGACTTGAGCAGCCCGTGGATGGAGAGGATTCGAGGATTGCGATCAAGGAGAGCATCCCCGATGAGCAGATTTTTGTGATGGACGACTTGAATCCTTGGTTCGCCGACATCGTCAACTACTTGGTAATTCATCATGTGCCCAAGGATCTTTCGTCTCATCAAAAGAAGAAGTTTCTTCATGATTGCAAGTTTTATTATTGGGATGATCCATACTTGTACCGGAGGTGTGCCGACGGAATCATTAGGCGATGTGTTCGACAATCGGAGTGGAAAAAGATCATCGAGGATTGCCATAGCGCTCCGAATGGGGGACACTTCGCTGCAAATCGCACCACCCTCAAAATATTTCATAGTGGCTTCTATTGGCCATCAATCTACAAGGATTGTCACGAGTTCATCAAGTCATGTGATCGATGCCAAAGGATGGGGAATATCACGAAGAGGGACGAGATGCCGCAGCGCACTATTATGGAGGTGGAGCTCTTCGATGTTTGGGGGATTGACTTCATGGGTCCCTTTCCCAAGTCTCAAGGGTTCTCTTATATCTTGCTTGCGGTGGAGTATGTTTCGAGATGGGTCGAAGTCATTCCCACAACAACCAACGATTCGAAGGTGGTGATAAAATTCCTCCAGCGGAATATTTTGACTCGGTATGGAACTCCGAGAGCTTTGCTTAGCGATGGGGGGAGCCACTTCAACAATCGTTGGTTAGGATCACTTCTTGCGAAATATGGAGTCAAGCACAAGGTTACGACGCCCTACCACCCTCAAGCGAACGGTCAAGCCGAACTAGCTAATCAGGAGATCAAGCAAATTTTGGAGAAGACCGTCACCAACAAGAAGGAGTGGGCGAAGTACTTGGATGACGCACTTTGGGCCTATAGGACGGCTTTCAAGACGCCAATTGGGAGGTCGCCATATCAATTGCTATTTGGCAAATCATGTCATTTACCAATGGAGTTAGAGCATAAAGCTTATTGGGCGACGAGAAGGATCAATTTCGAGTTCAAGGAAGCCATGGGTCAAAGGTGTGATGATTTATTGGAGCTTGATGAGTGGAGGAACGAGGCATTCGAGAACTCGAGGATTTACAAAGAACGAGCAGCAAGATTTCACGACTTGAGCATCAAAAAGCGTAAGTTCGAAATTGGGGATGATGTTCTTGTTTTTAATTCTCGACTTCATTTATTTCCAGGAAAATTACAAAGCAAGTGGTGGGGGCCGTTCGTTATTTACAAGGACTTGAAGAATGGTGCATTCGAATTGTTGAAGAACGACGGTGAAAAGTTCGTGGTGAATGGACATCGACTCAAGCACTACTTCAAGCCGTTACCTCTCTTCCCCACGAAAGCAGCCACTTACCTTGATGACCCGAGTTAGAAAAGAGGTATCGTCGGGCTAAAGACGTTAAATGTAGCACTTGTTGGGAGGTAACCCAATATTCGTATCTTGTTTATTTTTAGTTATTTATTTGTTTTATTTATTTTTAGTATCGTAGTTTTGTTTTTCGTATTTTTTTTTATTCGTACCCCTTACTAAAACAATTACATATTTGAGGCTCGAGTTTTATAGGCGATTAATGCTAACAAGTTGCGTGTTTTTGAGTGAAAAATAGGCCGACTCGACCCTCGGCTCGACCGGTTTTGGTCGAGCACGAGGTCGAAGCAAACCGGAGAAAAAGAGTTCCCACTCGGCCAGGAACTCGGCCGAGTCGTCCCACTCGGACAGACACTCGGTCGAGTGAAATAGAGATGCGCGTGCAGAATGCCCACTCGGACAGCTACTCGGCCGAGTCATCGGCGGAGTGAGCCACTCGAACAGCTACTCGGCCGAGTCGTCGGCCGAGTGAAAACGCGTCGCCAGGTCAGTTTCGCTACTCGGACTCCCACTCGGCCGAGTCACTTCATGGACCGGCCGAGTGAACCCCCTAGCCCATCCGATTTTTTCCATCTCATAAGGTATGTTCTCCTATTTTAACACCATTACACACACAATTACACACACTAGCACACACAACTCTTCAAGAACACACATTCTCTCTCAATTCTCTCTTCAATTCCATCCAAGGTACTACAATGGGACGTGACAAGGGTAAGAGTGTAGCCTCGTCTTCAACTTCCACCAAGAGCAAGGGGAAGCAAAAGGAGATAAACGTCGAGCTGAGCCCCGCCCGCACAAGCTATGTTGTCGAACCAAGATCCGAAGGCGTATGGAATCACTCTTAGAACGCCGGAGGCTAAGCGGAGGTGGTCACATCTAGTGGGCTTGAAGCATAGGCATTGTCGATTCCTAGACCACGAGGTGATCGTCGGGATGGGGATAGCCGACGATGTGGTGACTCTCATGGAGAACGGAGGATTCACGAAGGTCTTCCAAGCCAACCTCTTGACATACCATATCCCGACGGTGGAGTTCCTTTCAACCGTGGAGTTGTTGAGGTCCGAGAAAACTCCTTCGGTGCTTCGTTTTCAGTTGGGGAATGTCCAACGCGTCCTCACCATGGAAGAGCTTAACGAATTGATTGGAGGAGATGATGAGGGGTTTTTCAGCGGAAATCATACACCCGATTCGGATGACCTTTGGAAGGAGATCGTATACTTGGAGAAGGAGAGGAGGTCATACTATGAACCGGCTAGATCGAAGGCATCATCGGTGCGTAACCCGGTGTTTCGGTACCTCCACCGACTCATTACAAGTACGATTATTGGGAGAGGAGACCCCGGTTCGTTTGGCACTATTGATATGCATCTCTTTTGGGCGTGCATTCATGGAATCAAGCAAGATGCTGCCCTTTGGTTAGCCGAGCACTTCGAGAGCCAAGCACTTCTTCATGGAAGCCAAAGGATCGGGTGTGGAGCATGGATTACACCCATGTTGCACAAGTTTCGAGTTACTTTGCCCAAGGAGCCGGTTTCTAGAGATATCCTCCTAGATCAAGAGGCGCTTCAAAGACAAGAGATGTTGTCTTTTGAGGAGGGTTATATTTGGAAGCTCCATGAGAGGAATGCAACCATGCTCCTTCGTCTTTCTTGCCCACATTTGACTAGTGTTCTCGCCGAGGGTGACAAAGGACGAGGAAATTGGAGCTTGAGTTCGAGGGAGCAATTGAGGGTGATAACAGAGCCGGGCCGACGGCTGCCACAAGTTGAAGAGGGAGAGGATGAGCAAGAGCAAGAAGAGCACGCCTACGAACAAGGGGATGACGGACAGCAAGGGTATGAAGATGTGCCCCAACCCGGTTTTCACATGAGGGCTCCGGAGTTCTCTACCATGCAAGATTGGCATACGGAGACGATGGAGGCAATGGATAACTACCATTGGGATGGTAGAGAGTTCGTTGAATCCCAAGTGCGAGGTGTTCGAGAGGAAGTTCAAACCTTGAGGACCGAAGTGGGAGATCTTCGAACATACATTGGAGGCCGTTTCGACACTCTCAACACCTACTTTGAGAATGAGAGGAAGTTTCGAGAGGATGAGGCGAAAAGACGAGAGGATGAAAGAGCTTACATGGAGAATTACAATAGGATGGTGCATGAGATGCACCACTTCTATCCTCACTACCCGCCTCATCATCAACGGTTCGACCCCAACAACCCCGACAACCCTCCCTTCCCTCCGCCATTTCAATGAGGTAAGTTTGTTAACTTAGTTCCTTCTTCTTTTTGCAAACTTATTCCTTAATCTTTGATTTCGAAATAAGTTTGGGAGGGGGAAGAGTAACTAAAGTTAACAATCTTTTGGGTGTGTTTTTAATTGTTTTAGTAGTTGCTTTATTTTGGGGTATGTTGAGTCTTTTAATTGTTTTGAGTCTTAGGAGTTAGTTGATTGAGTCAAGCATGATATATGAGTATTGTGGATTTGCCAATGATAGTATGGATTGTTGATTATGAAATCTTTTTGATTGAATTTATGCATGGAACCTTGGCGAAGCGACGCATTTATGTGATGGATTCTATGTTATGCTTGGATATTGGGGAATCATATTGTTACCTTGGTGAGGATTTGAGCCTTTGGACATGTTGATGTCAATTTGTTTGTTGAGTGATCATGCATGCTTTGAATTTCCAGAACTTGCCTTTGTTCTCCATTAAGACCTTGGTATGTATATGATCTTAGAAAGGATTTTAGGCCATCTTTCGTAGCCACGTAATTCCTATACACTAACCTTGTGCATAAACCTTTGTTTACCCTCTTTGAGCCTTTTATGAGCCTTTCTTTCTTGAGCTTGGATGATAGGAGGTTTGGATGGTTAAGGGTATCCCTAGTTGATGTGGTTGGTGATGTAGGAGGAGTTGAATAGATATATTTGATGTGGTGGGAGATGAGAAAAAAAAAAAATAATAAAAAAAAAAAAAAAAAAAAAAAAAAAAAAGATAGATGCTTTATTTAGTTATTAACTATCCCTATAAGCTTAGAAAAAAAAAAGTGATAAAAAGTGTTGAAAAAAAAAAATAGAGCCTTGTTATACATTGAGAAGTTCATTTGTTGTTGAGAAAAAAAAAAAAAAAAAAAAAAAAAAAAAAAAAAAAAAGAGAAAAAAGAAAAGCATAAGGGGATAGTTGATAGTATATTGAGTTGTGAGCATCTTGATTGATTATGTAGTTGGTGTTGGGGATGGTAGAAGATGGATTGAGAAAAATTCATACTTTGGTTGGAGTTGAAAAGGGGTGTGAATGATTTGAAGTATTTTTGAGTCACTTAGCCTAATATTTCCTACCTTAACCAATGTCCCTACATTATAAGCTTTAATAAAGTCCTAATTGATCTTAGTCAATATGCATTACATTAGGTGGAGATGTGAGATAAAGGGCAAGCCTATGGTAAGTTCATTGCATTGCATTGATGATTGAGTGATCCTTTGATGTGCATTATACTTCACATCTTGTTCTTTGAGAGTGTTGAGAGATCACCTATATTCTATCTTCACATGTTTGAGAGGATTTCCCAATTGACATTCATGACTTAGTATTTATTGTATGATTTGAGTTGTGGAGCTTTGAGGTTGTTTGCATAAATTTGATCTTAAGATTTATTTTTGAAAATATATGAGGCTACATAGTTCACAATGCTTATGTTGGTTGCTTTGTTTTGTTTTTCTTTATTGTTCGGGACGAACAATGTTTAAGTTTGGGGGATTTTGATAGACTAGAAATTTACTCGTTTTTATAAGTGTTTAGGAGTCATTTTGAGGTCTCGTTTTGTGATTTAGTTCGTGTTTTGTATTGTTTTATGTCCTTTCGAACTATATTACGCTTTGGGTATTTTATCGTGTTTTTAGGTACTTTTCGTGTGGAAATAACCCAAGACGAGACGAGGATCGAGAAAGCCAAGAAGCGGAGAGTCGGAGAGTCGAAGAACGGAACTCGAGGAGGTGACTCGGCCATCCACTCGGCCGAGTCATAGGCTGAGTGAGGCTACTGCTTGAGTCACTCGGCCGAGTCAACCTTACCATACTCACTCGGCCGAGTCAGCTTCATCTATTCCACTCGGCCGAGTCAGCTTCATCTATTCCACTCGGCCGAGTCAGCTTCATCTATTCCACTCGGCCGAGCCACCCGAGTGAGCCGTCCGAGTCGGGACACGGGACGTGTTTAGTTCGCGGGCTTTTTCGACTTATTTTGAGTCATTTCACACTTATGATTCCTTGTAAATTTCTACTCTATAAATACCTTAGATTTAGCATTGTGAACCCTAGAATTCTCATTAGCACTCTTTAGTTTTTCAATTTTTCTCTTTAAATTTTCAGCTTTTATAATTTGTTCAACATTGGAGTTTATTCAAGTTTATTCAAGATTCGAAGTTCTTCGTGTTCAAGATTCAATTCCAAGTTCTTCTTACTCTACTTTTTAATTATGTCTTTTCAATATATTGTGTTTATGTTTGCTTTAATCATGTCTAGCTAATTTTCTTAGTTGATTTTAGGGATTGAATGCCTAATTGAATTTATGTGAGTGTTTTTGTTTGCAATTAGCCTTCCAATCTAGGTGCATGTTTCATGGTGCTTATTCTCATGCATGATTACTTGATCACTAATTATGTGTGCATAGTTATGTTTTTATGCCTTATCCGGATAATTGCATAATCGATCTCATGAATACATGGTATGATGATTTAATTGTCTTATCCGAAGTTAGATTATCATATGTTTGCATATAGTCGATATAGGTGTCGTAGCTGAACCTAGTTGATTGTATAATTGATACTTGTTCTATTTTGCACTTGATTTGATTTCTATGAGACCGATAGGAGATTAGGATCTTATTAGGTGACGATCTATACTGCCTTATCCGGAGTGTTAGGTTATTTTCGTGTATCACATCTAGATTGGATTAAATTGGTTAATTGTACTCATTAATTATTTGCATAGATTTGATTAGGTAGGCTTCCCTAAAGTCAACACTTTCCCTTAATTGTTTAATTACCTTATTTGTTTAATTGCTTGCTTGCTAAGTTGTTTTATTTGATTAGATATTTTCCTTATTTATTTATTTCCTTATTTAATTTATTGAGTCTTTTTATTATTTGCCTAGTCTATAAATACCACAACACCTAAATTCCCAAAAGCCTAAACATCACATTAGTTCTTTAGTAGAGGTATTGTGTGCGATTTCGATACATCAGTCCCTGTGGATACGATACTCGTGCTTCTTTATATTACACCTATTTTGTGTGGTAGAAAATAGTGCGATCAGTTCGCTGGCGTAATCCGTCATATCTGAGTTGTGGGTGTATCCGGTAAGGGTGGCCACCCTACCCGGATACCTGACCGGCCAGCCTACGATGGCTCATGGTCATACAGTGCACTAAACCCATCGGGGTGCGACCCCGATAGGCCCGAATTCGTCTTTGTTAACATTTAGCCGAAGCCCTTTCACAGATAGACTTCATACAAAACAAAACATTTATGGCATGACAATTCTTTTAAAAGAAAGAACTTTAGCATAAATAAACATTTTCGTTGTATGAAAGCCCACCTCGATAGCTTTCCCTGATTGGCTTAACAATCCTGAGTGCCGCCTTAGTCTCGGCCTTTCCCTTCGCCTAACCTCGTTCAAAGAACGTAAAATGAGAGACTTGGAATAAAATCGATAATCTTATCGATCTATGCGAAGGTTATATTTTATCGATGCTATGATCTCTTTTACTGTTAACGTTATCGAGGTTATTCTCTTAATTGAGGGTCTCTCGATTATCATTTAAAATCGGTCACTTCGATCGATTCTTGTGTCTTATAGTCTTTTTCATCCTCGACAAAAATCATAGGATGCTTGATTTAGCCATTAATAAGGCTTCGTGATTTTATTACGTGATATAAGTGGTCTACACTTATAAGGCTATTATATTCGGGCTTGGTTGATTAAATCAACGTTAATAATCGTTAGAGGCCCAATAGAATTATTAGTGGTTTAAGCCCAATTATTTAAGCTCGGGAATTATTAAATCAACCCGAAAAGTTGTCACATTTGGCTTTCATTTCTTGATTAAAATATCGGCCCATTTAATTTAGAAGTCCGGCCCAATTGTTACATATATTTCGGCCCAATTAATTAAATATTGTTCGGCCCATTATGCTGTTTCGGCCCGTTTAAATATTTATCGGCCCAATCGTTAATTATTGGCCCAATCGTTAGCCCGACCCGAGTCCAGACCGGCCCATCAGGCCCGGAACCCGGCCCGGTTGTTATTTGACAAAACCCTCCCCCCCTTTCTCTCATCTCACAATCGCGATCATCTTCTTCCTCTACTCTTCTTCTTCGCCGCAATCCCCCTCTTCTCTCTCTCTCGGCAGTCCGTCGCCCTCCACTCCTTGCCTCCGCCGGCGATTGTTAACCGGTGGCCTCTTCTACCGTCGGCTAGCATTCTCTCTCCTTTCAATTTCTGATTTCTCCCCAAGGGAGAAATGCCCTAATTGGCTTCGAAAATTTAGGGGAAATTCCTCCGATTCAACTCCATCGACGGGATGGCCGTCGATACATGCCTCCTCCATCATTCTTGCCGCCGTGGTGAGACGGCGCTGGTGCGGTGTCGCTGCCGTCCTCGATTGCTTCCGCCTCCGGTGGCTCGAGCTCTGTGGTTCGTGTCCGTAGCCGGGGCAACTCCCACGGCGGCTCCTGTCCGGCTATTCGAGTCTATATCGAAACCCTAGCCCTTTGGTTAGGGGACAGTTTCCTCTCGGCTTAAATGCCGTCTGTCGCCATTGCAACTGCCGCCATTCGCTACCATTTCGGTGGTGGCCGGCGATGTCTCGCCGTCGTCTGCTCCCTCTCCTTCTTCGTTCTCCTTCTCCCTTTCCTTCGTCCTCCTCTGACCTTCCTCTCTTTTCTTTTGCAAGTAGTGGTGGCTCCTGCCGGTGGCCTTCGAAGCCGTTGTGGCCCTCCTCTGTTTCTGCCGAAGCTTCTCCGGCCTTGCTTCCGATTCCGGCAGCGTCCTGCTGCCGTTGCTCGAGTTGATGATAAGCTCTCTCTCTCTCTTCTCTCCCTCTCCTCTCTCAGTTTTACTTGCTATGATCAATTCTCGGTGCTTAGGTTGATTTAGGGCAGTTTGTGATTTGATTATGTTGTTTGCTATTGTTGATGAGGGTTTCCAGATTATGAACATGTTGCAGTTGGTTTTTGATTAGGTTAGGGGCTCTTTGTGGGGATTCATCATGCCTTGTGATTGAACCTTGCTAGATCATGGTTATTAAGCTTGATTGAACCTTGCTAGATCATGGCAGCCTATATGGTGTTGTTCACTCTAAGTCATCATCTATGCTTGCATGCTTGGTTTTGATGGGATTTTGAACTATGTGAACATGCTTTGGGGTTTTCTTGTTTATGCAGCTTCTAACTGAGTTCTTGGGGCCATTCTTAAGGTGAAATCATGCTTGATTATGTTCTAGTTCTTAGAGAAATGTGAGGGTATTTACTTGTTTCAAAAGGGTTTGGAAATGGAAGCTTTTGGGCTTGAATAGGGGCTGCCTTATTTGTCCTTTCCTTGTTGCTGCCCTCTCCTCATTTGAGCCGATTACTAGCAACCTAAAAATGTGGGTTTAATCATCTATGTGCTTCAAATGTTGTTCATCATTCTAATATGAAAAATGGGGTTCTACTTGTGGGGAGTACCTTGAAGTGTGTCTTGTTTGTGATATAGGGGCTGTCCTCCTTGAATGGCTTCGGTTCCCTCTCTTCTCCCTCTTTTTCATGCTCCTAAAGGTGGGGTGAGAGCTCTTTGTTATCTCATGCAAGTGTGGGGCTTGAAACGGGAAGGGAGATGGGATCTTACCGAAAGTTTTGGTGCTTGGAAGAGCTGGAAATCTGCTGCTCTTGTTCTTCCACTCGTTCCTCTCTTGCTCTCTATTCTTGTGAGTGTTTGAATGAAGTTTGTGTGAAGGGAGTTGACTTGAGATGTTTTTGTGTAGGTTCTTGGGCTTCAATCATGTCTTGGAGGGAGAGAGAGAGGTGTGGATTGGTGGTGTTCCTTCTCAAGGGATATGGGGATGGAGTGTTGGCAGATTTTGGAAGAAAAGGGAGGCAAAGAGGGGGTTCTTGCCGTCGCATGCTGATTTTGGTGAGTCCCCATGCAAAAAGGGCAATGATGATAGGTTAATCACCCTCCCTAATCTCACTTATGGGGTGTTTAGCCTCTTAATTTTGTGATTAGGGATACTAATCTGAGCCTAACCTTGGGAAAGAGAGAGAGAGAGAGAGAGAGAGAGACGCCTGGAGAGCTGCTGCCGAGTTTCATACTTTCTTTTCTTTTCTTTTTTCTTCTTCTTTTTTTTTGTATATTGTTTTAATAAAATGTAATTTTATTGATCTTCATGAAAATATTATTATGGAATAATATTATAGGTCTTGGGCCTTTTATTCTTTCTTTGTTGAACAATTTGATCGGACGTGGGCTTCTCTTCTTTGGGCCGAAACAATTCGTTTATTAAATCGTGAAGTGGGACTCGATCATTAAGTGGACCTCGGCCCTTAAACAATCAAAATTAATCGATTCGTCTTATTGGGCCTTTCTTAATTAATTCGACTTTCGTTTTGGGCAATACTAATATTACCAATTATAGCACTACTACTAGTAGCACTTAAAATTTTGTTATACTAATAATAGTAATAACTCTCTTAATACTAAAAATAATGCCTAAGTTTTTATTACTCACTAAGAAAAACTGTGGCCATTACAGTGTGAACGTTCTCGTCTTATGCATTTCACACTTGCACTATTTCAGATTTTGGGTGTATGTATATTTGTGAAAATCTCAGTGGCTTACTCTCAAGTCTTCTCTAGTTTAATAGTGAGCATTAAACTAGTTCTTGAGATAATAACATGATTCATATTATCTTTTACTTTATCACATGTAAAGAGGTAAGAACCTAAGGCTTAATTTGTGGACACATACTTGGTTTGTTAATATGCTTAAAGAGCTGAATTTGAGCATGTATGAGTGTTACTAAGCCTAAGTCTAAGCATGCTTGTGTGAGGGAGATCTGGAAATCATCATTCTTTATTGCTTACTTAATTTCTACTTGAAAATGATAGCTGATAGGGTGTATTTTTACCATATTATCTAAGAGTTTAATAATCGTTTGCTTGTCTTATTTTGATAGTTTAGCTTATGTTATATATTGTTTACATTATTTCGAGCTAGATTACGCTTTTGGGTTGTTTTGAGTGTTTTTAGGGCTTTTGAGTCGAGAAAATCCAAGGCAAGACGAGAGACGACGAAACAAAGGAAGATGATGAAGTATTGATCCCAAAGTTCTGACTTCTCACGATGTTATTGAAGAGTTATTCTGGAATAATGGAAGCATAGCATTGAAGAGGGGTTCGATAGGAGCATATAGGCGAAAACGGATGTAATAGTCGCAGTTTTTCTTAGTAAGTAATAAAAACTTCGACATTGTTTTAATATTAAGAGCATTATTACTAATATTAGTATAACAAAAATTTTGAGAACTATTAATAGTAGACATAATTAATAGTGGTAAAGCTGTTGAACGAGAATCGAATTTATTAAGAAAGGCCCGATAAGACACAACGATTAATTATTATTCAAGGGGCCGAGGCCCACTTAAAAACCGAAGGCCCATTTCACGACTTAATACACGAATATTTCGGCCCAATAAGAAAAAGCCCACGTTGTGTGTATTTAGGGCTCGTTTGGTAGCTCATTCAAGTTAGTAGGCCCGAGATTAGAACCAAGATTACTATCATGATTTGTGAGTTAAAATGTTGTTTGGTAAGGTAGTGTAGACTACCCCTTATCTTAGTTGTGTGTTTGTTATCAAAGATTAAAATCATGACAAACAAGTCAAATGACATAATTGCCCCTAAGTTATTACCACCACTATTTTCACATTTCAACAATCAAATAACTAATCTTATGGAACTTGAGCCAGATTTTTGATCAAATAAATTCATTTGATTGCGATTCAAATAACGTCTTTAAAACAAGAGAATTTCTTCTCTGCCGGCAGCAAACATCTCACAAAAATAGATGGCTAAAAAAAAAACAAATTAAAATGCAAACAAATAACGGATCCAACACCATTTAAATTGCGAAGAATACGAAATTGGGCAAAGAAAAACCAAAAAAATTACAGAGAGGAATTAGATAGCTACTCACAGAGGAAATCAATGACGAGTCCTCCGTCGGAGAAGCATCCAATCGGTCGCTGAAAAAAGGAGCCGCCGTTGGGAAGACTGATGTTGAGCCAGCTCTGCTCTCTGGCAGCGAAGATGCTCACGACTCTCTCGTTCGCCTTCGCGTCCTTGCTCCTCCTCTTCTTCAACTCCGCGATCTCCGCCTCCGCCCTCCCCAGTTTCTCCAGAAGCTTCGATTTCTCGGAAGCGGCGGCGCTCCTCTCGACGGCGGAAATGAGCAACCCTAGGAGAGCGCCGCCTCGGAGCATCCGGCTCCGAATTTCCGACCACTTCTCGCCGCGGAGCTCGGGATCCGGCAGTAATCGGAGCGCGAAAAAAGCGTAGGAAACTCCTATGGATTTGACCGCGAAGCACATAGTTTGGCATTTTCCCCACATGATTGAGGGCAATTATGTATTTTTATACTTAATCGGATGTTAATGTTCCATAAACGGGGCCAAATTGCCCTGATAGCATCTCTGAAGGGGAACAGTAATTAATCAAGGGCTGGCTCAAAATACCGGGCCCCCATGATAACTTAACATGGATATCAAACACTTGATTAGGCCAGATAACAATCCTTATCTTGGATTATCACCCCTACCAAACGGGGCCTTAAGCAATAAAGGATAAAGGCCCAAGAATTATGATATAATTTCAAATGTATCATTTACATGTAGATAAAATGAATTACATATATTATTACAATAATGTACAAAAAAAAAAAAAGAAAGAGGAGAACTCGGCGAACACAGCAGCCCAACGTCTCTCCCTCACTAACCAAAAACTAGAGCTCAGATTAGTCCCTTAATCACAATATTAGAGGCTAAAACACCCCATAAGCAAGATTAGGGAAGGAAAACAACATCGTCATTGCTCCTTTTTGCATGGGGAATCACCGAACAAGCATGCACGCCAAACCCCCTCTCTCTCTCCCCCTTTTATCTTCCAAAAATCTGCCCAAACCCCTTGAGAAGAAATCCCACCAATCCTCATTCATCTCTCTCCCTCCAATGTTTGAGAGAAGCCAAGAACCTACACAAATATACAAAGTCAACTCCATTCACACAACATCACTCAATCATTCACAAGAACAATAGAGAGAGAACAAGAGAGAGAGAACCGAGAGGAAGAAGGAGGAGAGCAATAGGAATTTCCAGCCATTTTCAAGCACCAAGAACTCACGGTAAGCATCCCCCTTCCTTCCCCATTCAATTTACACACATGCATGAGCTAACAAAGAGCTCACACCACCTTTAGCAGCAAGAACAAGAGAGGGAAGGGAAGAACCGAAGCCATCCAAGAAGGACAGCCCTCATATCACAAGTAAGCACCCTCAATTTTCATAGGAGAGTAAGTAACAACAAATTGGGACTCATAGAGACTTAAACTCCATTTTTGGGTTGCTAGGAACCAAGTGAAAGGGAGAAGAAGGCAGCAACAAAAGAAGGGAGGAGAGGCAGCCCCCATTCAAGCCAAATCATCCATCTCCAAACCCCATTGAAACAAGTAAGTAAAACCCCCATATTTCTCTAGGAACTAGGCCAAATCAAGCATGCATACACCATAGAAATGACCAAGAATGTAGCTAGAAGGCTGCCCAAATAGAAGAACCCAATGCATGTTCACTTAGACCAAAATCTCCACCAAAATCAAGCATGCAAGCATGAATAATGACATAGGATGAATACCGAACCACATAGACCCCAAGAACATAGATTTTTGCCTTCATTAGAGTTTAGAAACCATGATCAAACATGCTAAATCATAAGGCATAATGAACCCCACAATATGCTTCCAAATCAACTATGAACCGAACACCAACATACTCCGAAAACTGGAGAATTCCCAACAACAACAACCAACAACAGCCAACACCATAAGCATAACAACAAACTGTCCTAAATCACCAATATAACCAACAATTGAACACATCAAGTGTAGTAAGTGTAACCGAGAACAAGGGAGAGAAGAGAGCTTATCAGTAGCTCAACAATGGCAGCAGGAGACTGCCGGAGTGGGGAGAACTGCCGGAGAAGTTTTGGCAGAAACAGGGGAATACCACAACGGCGTCGAACGCCGCCGGCAGAGCCACCACACCTGCAAGAAAAAGAAAAAGGAGGTCAGAGGAGATAGAGTAAAGGGAGAAGAGAGTAAAGTAAAGGAAGAGGGCGGACGGCGACTGAAGCAACGGCGGCAGTAGCAACGGCGACGGATGGCGATAGGCCAAGAGGGAATTATCCCCTAATCAACGGAGGCTAGGGTTCCATTCTAGGCTCGAATGGCCGACGGACCGCCGTGGGAGTTGCTCCAGCAACGGAGAGGAACCACGAAGCTCAAACCGCCGACAGCGGGTGGAATTGAGAACGGATAAGACCGTACCAGTGCTGTCTCACCACGGCGGCAAAGAGTGACGGGAAAGGCATCATCAACGGCCAACCTGTCTAAGGAAGCAAACCGGGTGGGGGGATTCTTTCCCCAAATTTTTTTCCCAAAACCCGAATTAGGGTTCTTTTCCCTAACAAGGAATCACGAATCAAAAGGGGAAAGAGGACAGTAACCGACGGCGAAGGGAGACCGCCGGTAAGTAATCGCCGGCGGAGGCAAGAGATGATCGGCGACAGACTGCGATAAAGAGAGGAGGAAGGTTGCGAGGAAGAGGAAGTGAGGAATGAAGGTCGACTGCAAATCAAGAAAGGGGGGAAGGGTTTTAGTCAATTAAATTGAAACGGGCCGGGAAACGGTCCGGGTTTTGGGCCGGGCTGGACTAATTAATCGAGATAAAATATTTAATGGGCCGATGATAACACACTTAATGAATCGGGCCAACCAATTGGGCCGTTTAATTAATTTAACGGCACGATAATACACTTAATGAATCGGGCCAACCAATTGGGCCGATTAATTAATTCAACGGGTAGATAATTTATTTAACGAATCTGACCAACCGATTGGGCCAATTTAATTATTCATAAGCCGGGCCAACTGATTGGACAGGATTACTATTTCACGACGGGCCAAAAATATGTAACAATATAACCGATAATTAAAACGGGCCAATATTAAGTCAAGAACCGAAAGTCAAATGTAACGACTCTTCGGGTTAATTTAATAAATTCCCGAACTTAAGTAAATTGGGCTTAAAACCCTAATACTTCTAATGGGCCTATAATGATTATTAATGATTGAATAATCAACCAAGTCTGAATATAACTGCCTTATAAGTGTAGACCACTTATAATACATAATGAAATCACGAAGCCACATTAATGGCTAAAATCAAGCATCATACGATCCCCGTCGAGGATGAAAGGACTAAAAGACACGAGGATTAATCGAGTAATCGATTTCAGAATATGCTAATCATGAATTTGAATAAGAGATCATAACCTAGGATAGGAAATAAACCTTCGCATAGATCGATAAATTATCGATTTTATTCAAGATTCTCATGTTACGTTGTTTGAACGAGGTTAGGCGAAGGGAAAGGCCGAGACTAAGGTGACACTTAGGGTTAATAAGTCGATCAAGAACAGCTATCGCGGTGGGCTTTCATACAACGAAAATGTTTATTTATGATTAAATTCTTTTTATTAAAAAGAATTGTCATGCCATAAATGTTTTGTTTTATATGATGTCTATCTGTGAATGGGTTTCGGCCAAATGTTACCAAGACGAATTCGGGCCTATCGGGGTCGCTCCTCGATGGGTTAAGTGCACTAGATAACCGTGAGCCGACGAAAGCCGGCCGGTTAGGTATCCGGGTAGGGTGGCCACCCTTAACGGATACACCCACATGACTCAGATATGACGGATTCGACCACGAAAAGTAGCTTGCAAGCGCCCTCTTTCATGAAAATGTTTTAGTGAACTTAGGACTTTTCCGTAAAACCCCTATGATTCACTTGAATGGCTGGCAATTAAAATGTTTTGGCATGTGTTCACTGAGTACTTTGTACTCAGCCCTGTACATATTTCCCATGTGCAGGTTAATCGGGATGGATGGGAGCAGTCGGGAAGGCTTTTGTCGAGCATGGAAAGAGTCGAAGTCTCTTGGTGGTGCATGTCTCCATACATGCATCTCACGTTCTTCCGCTGTGTATTCTTAAGTTGTAGGACAATGTTCGCTTTGGTGTATCGTTGAAACTCTTTTTCTTTTGTGTATCGTTGCAACATGTTGAATCCTCTAGACAATGTTTCTTCTTTTGAACAACGCTTCCGCTTATATTATGTCATGTAAACGCTTCCGCTAATGAACAGTGTTTTCTTTCCTTCATTCTCGACGAATGATGGGAGCTTCAATGTACTCCAATGTTACGCTTCCACACCGTATCACCTTGAAATGTCTGTTTCTTTTATTTATTTTCTGTTCCTTTACGTCGCGACCTCGCCTGACCAGTCTAAGCGGGGTGGGGTCGTGACAGGGTGGTATCAGAGTACTAGGTTCGCTCTGAACTCCAAGAGTCTTCTTCTTCATCATAAAGTCTAGACTCGTTTCGCTAGACTTCTTAAAGCTCTCGACAAAAGCTCGACTCTCCATGACATCACGATCAGCCAAGGAATAGGTTGCTTATCATCACATGAGAACTTAGACGAGATAACTCGTAGGGATCACATAAGGTGTTAAGATCAAGGACTTTTAGAGAACGTAGCTCGCTTGAACTAGGGTTCTTTTCTTCATGTAACAGGTTTGAACACGGGAAGTTACGGGACGTACTTTCAAGCACGGCAGAAAGGGTTCGCGAGGAAGCGATTAGAATTTATAATCAAGAATGATGTCTCAAAAATGGGACAAATGAGGTGTCGTCGACCTTATAACGAACGAAAGGCGAGTTTTCCCGACCGTCTCAAACCTAACATAACGAGAACTTAATAAGAATAACATAATGATGAAATTTAAAACCAAGGACTTAACTAGTATAGAACCTGTTGGGAATTGTTAAGAACAACATGTTAAGGGGGAACCTATAAGGGACACTTAATTGTTTTGATTTGATCCCAAAACCCCCAAAGCGTTCTGTTCCCAAACGACCCATTTTGATGTAGATAATAGGTTAGAATTTTTCTAAGCCTACTCTGTTAGGATGGCTCTTTTTATTTTGCTTAGAATATAGACTTCAAATGTTCAAGTGAGTGGAAGAGCTGAAGAAGCAGAAGCAAGCCCCAGAGAGGACTACAAAGGGAAACCTCAAGAACTTCTCCAATCAAAGAAGCGGAGGACACACATCGGAGTCACCCTCTGTATATATTGACGAGAATAGCCCATTTTCAGTGGATATCTAGACAGATCCTATCCCTCATAATTTTAAAATAGTCTCTTGCGAATATCAAGGGAAAGGCGACCCCGAAGAGCATCTGATGAAGTTTGAAAGCTTATGCCTTCTTCACCAATATTCAGAGGGCGTTAAATGTAGAGTATTCCTTACTACTCTCTCCGGAACTGCGCAACATTGGTTTAAGCAGTTACCAAAAGCCTCTATCCACTCCTTTATGGATTTAAAAGAAGTCTTCTTGCAGCAATTTGTTAGCACTAAAAGGACTACTAGAAACTCCTTACACCTTACAACTATTAAGCAAGGTGCTAATGAAAGTTTGAGAGATTACATGACGCATTTCAACGAAGCTGTCCTGGAAATTCCAGGAGTAGAGCCGAGGTTAAAAGTACATGCCTGTGTAGACGGCTTAAAACCGGGACAGTTCTTTGCTTCTCTCATCAAGAAAGAGGCTACTTCATTCGAAGAACTATTGATGAGGGTCCAAAAATACATCCATATGAAGGAGGCCCTAAGCAGCAAGAGAGCTGAGCTGGCTTCTCAAAAAGAAAAGAAGCCCGAAGACAGGAAAAGAGCAGCCCCAGATGCTAGGAAAACCGACCAAAATGAGCGGTTCCTGAGGCCATTCACTCCTCTGATTAAACAACCTGATGATTTGTTCGAAATAGTCATGAAGAAACCAGGAGTGCAGATCCCTGTGGGACATAAACATCCCCCGAGGAAACCACCATCTGATAAGTTCTGCAGGTTCCACAATGATTACGGACACGTGACTAACGAATGCAGAAATCTGAAAATAGCTATTTAGAAATTGGTTCAGGAGGGGGAGCTCCTGGAATACGTCAAGAGAGAGACAGAACAAAACAAAAGGCGCAAAGAAGCTCCTGAAAAAACACCTGATGCTAACCAGGGATCAGAGCCTAAGGGCGTTATTAAAATGATATATGGAGGACCAACCATGGGAAACTCCAACAGAAGCAGAAAGGCATCTGCCAGAGAGTTACATATGCACGAAAGACATGGGGTCTGGAAGGTCGAAAAAGGCCTACCCCCGCCAGAAATCTTGTTTGGACCAGAAGACAATCAAAAGGTGACTCATCCACATGACGATGCATTGGTCATCACAGTGTAAATAGAAAGGTATCAAGTCCAAAGGGTCTTTGTGGATACAGGGGCCGCAGTTAATGTCATATTTGAGAGCTGTTTCAATCAAATGAGCCTCCAGAAGCCTTTGAATGGAGTAGCCACGGCTCTGCATGGTTTCTCAGGAGACCCTGTGATGTCATTAGGGTCAATTGACTTGATTCTCACTCTAGGTGAAGGGCCTACACGGGTATCAAAGCCAGTCACCTTTCTGGTGGTGCGGCAGCCATCTTCTTACAATATTATCCTGGGGAGAACTGCCCTAAATCCATTCCAAGCAGTGGTTTCCACTTATCATCTGATGATGAAATTCCCTGTGGGAAAAGTGTTACGCATAAACTAGCTAAGAATGATGAGTACGACTTAACGAACCCGAAAATCTAAAATCTACGTAAGCAAATTTTGAGAAAAAACATGCATACACAACTTGTACCAAACTAATCTACAAACTACCAAGAACCCAGAAAACTGAATTCTACGTAGGCAGTTTTTTTTTTTTTTTAATATAAAAAAGATCTAGATAATATATAAACGAATCTAAGAAGGAAAAGAAAACGAATCTGACTTTTTTTTTTAACACGGAAACGAATCTGACAAACGGAATGGAAAAACGAAGGGAAGGAACAAACGACACGAACAAAACAAGACACGAAGAGACGATACAAAAATGAAACAAAAGGAAAGACAAAACCTGGATTACGTAATCCCTGGCTCTGATACCAAATGGTGCGATCCTTGTGAGAATCGTAGAACTCACGCATGCGGAAGACTGAAACGAACGAACGAACGATGGAATATCCCAATACATCTACGGACTAAACCCCCCTAAGTACTATAGATAAGCCGAAACCTGTATAACCCAAAGATATGGTCGCCAAGCCACATGAGGACGATGAATGACACACAACGAGGTTTGATTTACTCGCTGATTCCCCAGATAGAAAAGTTCGTCTTGGAAAAATCAAGATGAACTCGAAAACTCTCAAGAGAGAATAAAAACTCACAATATTATTTAATGATTAAAGATGTTATTGTTGGTCCCGGTTTGTGAAGAGGATCACACATAGAGGGGGGGGGGGGGGGGGGGTTTGAATACGTGTGATAGAAGTTTTTCAACTTCTTATTCAACTTTACTCAGAGTAGCAAGAAATCGGGTCGCTTCAAAACTTAAGACCTTGTCGAAGCTTGATCTACAGTATAAGCTTGACTCTGGACCTAAGTATTTAAAATGCCATGTTAGGGTTTGCTTAGATGATAGTGCAGAATGATAAGCAAGGCAGTAGAATTATGAAAGCTTGAGTAAAAGAAATATGACACCAGAGTTTAGAGTGGTTCGGTGATAAAACACCTACGTCCACTTTGTTGCACGCTGCAACAGATTCTTCTCACTAAGAATCTTGAGGATTACGGGTTCCCCAAAAACCTATCTGGATCGAGCTTCACTCGCTTGGATCCGAAACAACAACGACTGGGAGATTACGGGTTCTCCACAAAACCTAGCTAAGATCGAGCTTCACACAATCGAAGAAAGTGCTAGCTTGGATCTACACTCTACGATCGAGGTTTCTACTATCGAGGAAAGTAGAACCTTGGATCTTTACAACACAACCTTTCTACAACACTCAAAACCTAACAACTTGATAAGACAAGGGTTTAGGGTTTTGGTTTGAAAACTCTTTAAGTGAAGAACTCTTTACAGTGATGAAAAGGGTAGAGTTCTTCTCTAAGCTTGGATATATGATGTAGGCTTAGAATCTAAGGAGAGTGAAGGTTGCGGAGATAAGCTTCGGTGTTGCTGAAGCTTGGAGAACACTTAGACAAGAACTCAAAAGATTGAAAGATTGAGTGCTTGTTTGCTGTATGCGCTGAAATCTCAAGTAGTGTTCCACTCTTCTTCGTCTCTGGCCTTCACTATTTATAGTGGGAGAATTGGACATGAAGCCGTTGAAGGTTGGTGGCTCTGTCCCTCCACACTCGACAGTACTTGCCTTTGACCTGCAGCTTTTCAGACGCGCGCTTTGTCTCTTTGCCGAAAATGGCTAAGAGCCAAGTTCAACAGTAACTGGAGCGTCCAGTACTGTAGCGGCGGCTCTGTCGGTCTGGCAGTCAACTCCCGTGCTCCATTCTTCTTGTGCCACGTGGAGATCCGCAATTAATGCTTCGATCTTCACTTGACTTGAGTTTGAGCTTGAGTTTGAACGGGGCGGGAAATTTGAACTGTCGCTTTCACTTAGGAAGTCGCTCACTTCGCTTTAGATTGTAGAGCGTCCGCTTTAGTAAGTGTTGACTCGCTTTGACTTTACTTTAGCGCTCGCTTCACTTCACCCGGTAGACTGGCTTCGCTTGGAAAACACTCCTAAGCGAGTGGTCTCCTTGTTTTTTTTTAAACCTGCAGTCTAAAACCTAAGCGTCTAAAGCTAAAAATTAAGCCTTCCTAACATTAATAGGCTTGAAAAATTCTAACCTGTCTAATCAAAATAGGATTGCTTGGGAATAGGATTTACATAAAGGGTTTTGGGATCTAATCAAAACATATAATATATTCATTTAAAACATCCCATAAGGTTCCCCTTAACATATGAATCCTTAACAATTCCCAATAGTTATTTTCGTCCATAACATATGAGGCATATTTATAGGCTTCACAAAGTCTTAATTCCACAAGGAAATATACCAAACCAAAACCTAGTTTAAAAGGGAATAAAATCACTAAAATAATGCTTAAAATAACCCTATCAACTAGAAAACCAAATTAAAACAAAAATTAATAAAATATTAATCAAACCCAAACTAAATAAACTACTAAATAATATCTTCAATCTTCATCCCATATCATCTATAATTTTGGGCCTCCGGGCTTCGAACCATGACTTATGAGCTCCATCACTAGCAAGACGTTGGACTCGGCCCAAAGGAACTACACCACCACGGAGAAGGAACTACTTGTTGTAGTCTACGCTTTTGATAAGTTTAGACCTTATTTGGTGGGATCTCACACGATTGTGCACACCGACCATGCCGTCATTCACTATCTATTGAACAAGAAGGAATTGAAGCCGAGGTTGGTTCATTGGATTTTGCTTCTTCAAGAGTTTGATATGGAGATCAATGATAGGAAGGGATGCGAGAATGTGGTGGCCGACCACCTTTCGAGACTTGAGCAGCCGGTGGAAGGAGAAGATTCGAGAATCGTCATCAAGGAGAGCTTTCCTGATGAGCAGATTTTTGAGATCGATATATACACCCCTTGGTTCGTCAACATTATCAATTATTTGGCGATCCAACATGTACCCAAAGGCTTCTCGTCTCATCAAAAGAAGAAGTTCCTCCATGACTGCGAATTCTACTATTGGGAGGATCCATACTTGTACTGGAGGTGCGCCGATGGAATTATTCGGAGGTGTGTTCAATAAACAGAGTGGAAGAAGATCATCGAGGATTGTCATAGTGCTCAGAATGGGGGACACTTTGCAGCAAATCGCACCGCCCACAAGATTTTACATAGTGGCTTTTATTGGCCATCGATCTACAAGGATTGCTACGCTTACATCAACACATGTGGTCGATGCTAGAGGATGGGGAATAATTCAAAGAGGGACGAGATGCCTCAATGCACTATCATGGAGGTGGAGTTGTTCGATGTATGGGAAATCAATTTCATGGGTCCTTTTCCCAAGTTTCAAGGCTTCTCCTATATTCTACTTGCGGTGGAGTACGTCTCTAGGTGGGTCGAGGTCATTCATACAGCCACCAACGATTCGAAAGTGGTGATTAAATTCCTCCAACAGAATATCTTGTCTTGGTATGGAACTCCAAGAGATTCGCTTAGTGATGGGGGGAGCCACTTCAACAATCGTTGGTTGGGATCACTTCTAGCCAAATATGGAGTCAAGCACAAGGTGACGACGCCCTACCATCCTCAAGCCAACGATCAAGCCGAGTAAGCTAATCGAGAGATCAAGCATATTTTGGAGAAGATCGTCACCAACAAGAAGGAGTGGGCGAAGTACTTGGACACGCACTTTGGGCCTATAGAACGACCTTCAAGACGCCAATTGGGAGGTCTCCATATCAATTGCTTTTTGGCAAGTCTTGCTATCTACCCATGGAGTTGGAGCACAAAGCTTATTGGGCGACGAGAAGGATCAATTTCGAGTTCAAGGAAGCCATGGGCCAAAGGTGTGACGGTTTGCTAGAGCTTGATGAATGGAGAAACAAGCGTTCGAGAGTTCGAGGATTTACAAAGAACGAGCTGCAAAATTTCACGACTTGAGCATTCGAGATCGTAAGTTTGATATTGGTGATGGTGTTCTTGTGTATAATTCTCGTCTTCATTTATTTTCAGGAAAGTTGCAAAGCAAGTGGTCCGGACCCTTCGTCATTTACAAGGACTTGAAGAATGGAGCATTTGAAGTGATGAAGGAAGATGGTAGCAAGTTCGTGGTCAATGGGCATCGTCTCAAGCACTATTTCAAGCCGATACCTCTTTTTCCCACAAAGGAGGCTATCAATCTTGAAGACCAGAGCTAAATTGAGGCACCGTCGAGCTAAAGACGTTATACGTAGCACTTGTTGGGAGGTAACCCAGTATTCGTATCCCGTTTTTCAATTTATTTTAGTTTTAATATATTAGTGTCGTAGAATTATTTTTCGTATTTTTGAGTCTTACCCCTTAGTAGAGCAATTGCGCATATTAAGTTCGAGTTTTTAAAAAGCGAGTCGAAATATTTTTTGTGATTTTTCGTGTAGAAACAGGCCGACTTGACCTACGACTCGACCGGCCCGGTCGAGCACGTGGTCGAGTCATTAAGTCAGTAGCTACGACTTGACTGGGCACTCAACCGAGCCGTCAGTCGAGTCAAATACTCGATTTTTCCCAGGTCTGACTCGACCCGGTGCTCGATCGAGTCACCGGTCGAGGCAAAATTGCACTTAAATTCCCAAGTTCGGCTCGACCGGGTGCTCGGTCAAGTCACAGGTCGAGCAATCAAAACAGTAGCTCGACTCGACCGTGTGTGCTCGATCAAGTCAACTCGTGGGCCGGTCGAGTCACACGGAAAAACACGATTACCTCTCCAATTTCAAGTAAGTTTTCTTCCCTATTTAACACATACACACACACACAAAGACACACACTAACACACACAACGCTTACTTTCTCTCCAAGAACACACTTTTCCTCTGAAGTCTCTCTTTAATTCCATCAAAGGTATGTAATTTCTTCCTCAAATCTTTGTATCTTTACATTCTATATGCAATTTGGAGTATATTGACCGATTAATTTCGATTTTCCATGGTTAAATTGCATGATAGAGATTATGGGGAGAAATTTTAAGATTATTTTAGAACTCATGTCTTGATTGATTTGGAATGATAATTGTGTTCTATTATGAATCGTTTGATGATATTCATGATCAATTTTGTATGGGCTATTGAAATTTTCATTGAATTTTGATAGAATTGTAGGAATTGAGTATGAATTGAGCATGCTTATGGTTATTTGTTCTGTAAAGTGATTTATTTGTGAGTATTTGAGCATAGTATGGATTGAAGGATTGGATGTATTGGTGTTGTTAGTTCATAGATATAGATGCATAATTGGGGAGAATTGATTTGTATAAGTTTGGGGGAATGATCGCTGATAGATTGAAAAGTATTTGAAGTTAGTATCTTGTTTTTGTAGGTGCTATAATGGCTCGTGACAAAGGCAAGAATGTAGCATCATCATCCACTGCAAACAAGGGGAAAGGAAAAGGGAAGGAAAAGGAGACATCGCAAAATCGAGCCCCACCCACTCAAGCACTATTGGCTAATCAAGAGCCGAAAGCATATAATGTCACTCTTCGAACACCGGAGGCTAAGAGAAGGTGGTCACACTTGGTGACCTTGAAGCACAAGCATTGTAAATTCCTCAATCATGAGACGATAGCGGGGATGGGAATAGCTGACCAAGTTATCACCTTGATGGGGAACGGTGGATTCACATGAGTGTTTCAAGCCAACTTCTTGGCTTATCATGGACCAACGGTGGAGTTTTTATCGATCGTGGAGGTGCTAAGGGTCAACGGGACTCCTTCTATACTCCGATTTCAGTTGGGGAATACCTAAAGAACCCTCACCATGGACGAGCTGAACGATCTCATCGGAGGAGACAAGGAGGGGAATTTCATTGGCGATCATTCTCCCGGTATGGATGAAGTGTGGAAGGCAATCGTCTATTTGGAGGAGAGAATTGTCTACTACGATGCGAGGAGAGCAAAGGTGTCTTCAGTCCGTAATCCCGTATTTCAGTACTTACACCGGCTCATCACGAGCACTATTGTTGGGAGGAGCGACGCCAGGACATTCTAAGCCGTTGATATGCAACTCCGTCAACCTAGATGCAGCCCTATGGTTGGCCGATCACTTTGAGAGCCAAACATTACTCCATGGGAACCAGAAGATAGGATGTGGAGCGCGGATCACTCCGATTTGCAACAAATTCAGAGTGCCTCTACCAAACAACCCGATTTCTAAAGACATTCTTCTCGATCGACCGACGCTCCAAAGACAAGTAATGTTATCCCATGAGGATGGATATATATGGAGGCTCCACGAGAAGAACTCTCAAATGCTTCTTCGACTTCTTTGCCCACATTTGATGAGTGTTCTTGAGGAGGGAGATCGAGCAAGGGGAAATTGGAGTATGACCCCAACAACCCAAACAACCCTCCCTTCCCTCCGCCATTTTAATGAGGTAAGTTTGTTAACTTAGTTCCTTCTTCTTTTTGCAAACTTATTCCTTAATCTTTGATTTCAAAATAAGTTTGGGGGAGGGGAAGAGTAACTAAAGTTAACAATCTTTTGGGTGTGTTTTTATTGCTTTAGTAGTTATCTTTATTTTGGAGTATGTTGTGTCTTTATTTTATTTTTTTAGTCTTAGGAGTTAGTTGATTGAGTCAAGCATGTTGATATGAGTAGTGTGGATTAGCCGATGGTAGTATGGATTTTTGATTGTGGATAATTTGATTGAATTTATGCATGGAACCTTGGCGAAGCGACGCAATTATGTGATAAATTATTTGTCACGTTTGGATATTGGAATCATATTTGTTGCCTTGGTGAGGATTTGAGCTTTTGGGCATATTGATGCCAATTTATTTGATGAGTGATCATGCATGCTTTGGATTTCTAGAACTTGCCTTTGTTCTTCATTGAGACCTTAGTATGTATATGATCTTAGAAAGGATTTTAGGCCATTTTTCTTTAGCCACATTATCCCTATACACTAACCCTTGATATTAATATTTGTTTACCCCATTAGAGCCTTTGTTAGCCTTTCTTTTCTAAAACCGGATGATAGGAGGTTTGGATGGATATGGGTATCTTTTGGGAGGTTAGTTGTGTTGTGTAGTTGAAAAAGTAGAGAATATTTGATGAGATGTGGAGGAAGAAAAAAGAAAAAAAAAATATTTAGATGCTTTGCTTAAGTAGTTAGCTATCCCTTAAAGCTTAGAAAAAAAATTGAGAGAAAAAAAAAAAAAAAAAGAAAGAAAGAAAAATAGAGCTCTTGATTATCATTAAAAAGAATATTTTTTAGTTGAGCTCTAGGGGAAAAAAAAAAAGAGAGAGAGAAAAATAAGCATAAGGGGATAGTTAGCTTTGATTTGAGTTGTATAATTTTGCATCTTTTGATCATGTAGCTAGTGTTGAGTATGGTAGAAGATAGAGTAAAAACCCATACTTTGGTTGGAGTTGAAAAGAGGTGAATGATTTGGAGTTATTTTGAGTCACTTAGTGTTGGGAATTATTAAGGATTCATATGTTAAGGGGGAACTTAACGGGATGCTTTAATAAAATATGTTATGTGTTTTGATTAGATCCCAAACCCTCTATGTAAATCCTATTCCCAAGCAGTGTTCTAAAAGACGCCGCCTAGGTCCGCCTAGGCGGTGCCTAGGCGCTAGTCAGTGCTTCGCCGCCCGACTAATATGTAATCCGTCTAGGCTCTATGCGATACCTAACGAGCCGCTCTTGAAACTTAATCAATAGTCTATATGTGTTGATTAATCTAGTTTTAGGCAAACTATGCTACTTTATGTATGATTTTGGATTTATATTATGGAGCTAACCTATCAATTGTCATAGTATGTGTATTTGATATAAATTTGACAACAATATTGTAAGAATAGTAAAAATAAGTATTATAGTTCGAATCCGCCTAGGCCCCGCCTAGCCGCCTAGGCGCTAGTCACCCCTCCACCGCCCGACTAGCGCCTAGCGCTTTTTAGAACATTGTTCCCAAGCGACCATATTTTGATTAGATAGGATAGAATTTTTCAAGCTTATTATGTTAGGAAAGCTTGTTTTTGTTTTAGTCGCTTTAGGTTAGACTGCAGGTTTTCAAGCAAAGCGATAAGACCACTCGCTTGAGTGTGTACCGAAGCGAAGCGAGTCTGCCGGGTAAAGCAAAGCGAGCACTCCTAGTGAAGTTAAAGCGAGTCAACCCGACTACGCTAAAGCGGACGCTCTAACTAAAGCGAAGCGAGCCACTTCCAAATGCTTGATAACGACAGTTCAAATTTCCTGCTCCAATTCAAACTCGAGTTCAAATCCAGTCAAGTAAAGATCAAGGCATTAATTGCAGATCTCCACATGGCACAAGAAGATTGGAGCATAGGAGTTGACCGGCAGTCCGACAAGCAGCCGCTACAGTACTAGACGCTCCAGTTACTGTTACGCTTGGCTTTTAGCCATTTTTGGAAAGAAGACAAGCGCGCGACTGAAAAGCTGTAGGTCAAAAGCAAAGTACTGTCAATTGTGGAGGGACAAAGCCACCAACCTTCAACGGCTCCAGTCCACTTCCCACACTATAAATAGTGAAGAGCAGAGAAGAGAAGGGTAGAACACTTATGATATTTTTAGCTCTCAAGCAAACAAGCACTCTCAAACTTCCAGCAGTCTTTCTGAGTTCTTGTTATAGTGTTCTCCAAGTTTCAGCACCACCGAAACTTGATTCTCTGCAACCTTCACACTCATAGAATCTAAGCCCACTCATATATCCAAGCTTAGAGAAGAACTCTACCCTTTGCATTCACTGTAAAGAGTTCTTCACTTAGAGTGTTTCCCAAACCAAACCCAAAACCCTTGATCTTGACAAGTGCGTTAGTGGTTGTGTTTTGTAAGGTTGCTGTAAGATCTAAGGTTCTGCCTTCCTCGATCGTTGAGTGTGGATTCAAGCTTGCACTCTCCTCGACTGTGTAAATCTCGATCCTAGCTAGGTTTAGTGGAGAACCTGTAATCTCCTCGTTGTTGTTGTTATTGGACCCAAGCGAGTGAAGCTCGGTCCTTGTCCAGGTTTTCGGAGGAACCCGTAATCCTCTAAGTTTCCTTGAGTGAAAAGGAACTGTTGCAGCGTGCAACAAAGTGGATGTAGGTGTTTTACCACCGAACCACTATAATCCCTGATGTTGTTCTTTCTTTCCTTAAGCTTTCAATACTTTACTTGCTTTGATTTATCATTCTGCACAAGCATATAAACAAACCCTAATCCGAAGCTTTCAAATACTTAGGAAAGATATAGCTCACTAAATTCCGCATTCGCATGCGAGTCACTCTGTGATCAAGCATTCGCTTAGGTCAAGAGCAAGCTTTACTGTAGATCAAGCTTACAGCTCGGGTTTAAGTTATAAAGCGACCCAAGTCTTGCAAACTCTGAGATAAGTTGAAAAGAAGTTGAAAAGGGGTGTGAATGATTTGAAGTATTTTTGAGTCACTTAGCCTAATATATTCCCTACCTTAACCAATGTCCCTACATTATAAGCTTTGATAAAGTCCTAATTGATCTTGGTGAGTATGCATTACATTAAGTGGAGATGTGAGAAAAAGGGCAAACATATGTTAAGTTCATTGTGTTGCATTGATATTGAGTGATTCCTTGATGTGCATTATGTTTCACATCCTATTCTTTGAGAGTGTTGAGAGATCACTTATATTTTATCTTCACATGTTTGAGAGGATTTCGCAATTGATGATCATGACTTGAGTTTGTTGTATACTTTGTGTAGTGGAGTTTTGAGGTTGCTTGTATAAATTTGATCTTAGAATTTATTTTTGAAAATCTATGAGGCTATATAGTTCACAATGCTTATGTTGATTGCTTTGTTTTGTTATTGTTATTTTTTTATCGGATTTTGTTTTGTTATTATTTGGGACGAACAATGTTTAAGTTTGGGAGATTTTGATAGGTTAGAAATTTACATGTTTTTATAAGTGTTTAGGAGTTGTTTTTATCTCTCATTTAGTAATTTAGTTCATGTTTTGTATGATTTTATGATTTGTCGAACTATATTATGCTTTGGGTATTTTGTTGTGTTTTCAGGTATTTTCGAGTAGAAATAACCCAAATTGAAACGAAGATCGAGTAAACCAAGTGAAGTAGTGTTGAAAATTGAAGAGAGGAGTTCGAGTGAGTTGACTCGACCCTTTGCTCGACCGAGTCAGGGGTCAGGGGTCGAGCCAACAACACTATATTGCATTGCTCGACCGAGCCGATTTCCAAGCTGCTCGACTGAGTCAATGGTTGAGTCAACCCGGTCGAGCCAAGACACGGGATTTTCGAAGACGTGGGCTTTTCTACTTTTTATCGATTCCTAGTGCACTTATGTTATCTTTGTAAACTTTTATCCTATAAATACCTTAGCTTTAACATTGTGAACCCTAGTTAGCTTCATAATTCAGTTTTTAGAGATTTATTTTCCAGCTTTTGTTTTTTGTTCGACAATTGGAGTTTATTCAAGTTTATTCAAAATTCAAGATTCAAGTTCTTCGTTTTGTTCAAGATTATTCATAAGTTTTTCTTACTCTTGTTTTTAATTATGTTCTTTCAATTTATTATGTTCATGTTTGCTTTAATTATGTTTAGCTAAATTTCTTTAGTTGATTTTAGGGTTTATATGTCTAATTGAATCTATGCGAGTTCTCTTAATTACAATTAGCCTGCCAATTTATATGTATGTTTCATGGTGCTTATTCTTATGCATGATTAACTGGCCATTATTTAACTATGCTTAGTTATGTTTTTATGCCTTAGCCGGATAATTGCATAATGGATCTCATGAATACATTCTATGATGATTTAATTGTCTTAGCCGAAGTTAGATTGTCATAGATCTTGCATATAGTTGATATATGTGTCGTAGCTGAACTTTGTTGATTATATCTATCGATATTTGATCTGTTTTGCACTTGAATTAATTTCTATGAGACCGTGAGAAGATTATGATTCTATGGAGTGACGATCTACTGCCTTAGCCGGAGTGTTAGATTAATTTTGTGTGTCGCATCTAGGTTGGATTAAATTGGTTAATTGAATTATTTATTACTTGTATGGATTTGATTAGATAGACTTCCCTAGAATCAACGTTTGTTTTTACTTCAGTCTTTTATTTGATTTATGAGTGGTGCTATTCGGCCATAATGTGACCGACCATAATTCAATTTTTTTTTAATTTTTTTTTAGTATCAAATAATTTATATATTTATGCCAAACTTTTTTAGACTATAAAAAACTCAAAAAGCGATACTCCGTATTTTTTACGTATTTTTTAAAATTAATCCTTTAATTATTTGATAATTTTTACTATTTAAAAAAATTTGTTACCTTTTTATCTAGAAAAAAATAGAAAAATATGTAATTTTGAGGGGAAAAATATTTTTAAATTAAAATATTAAAGTAATAGATTATAATTATCATTTACTATTTTTAAAATTACATATATTATAAAAAATGTCGTTGTGTGACCGGCCACATTATGGTCAAATAGCTTTATTGTTGATTTATTTGCTTATTTGTTTACTTATTTGAGTTCTTTGATTTGTTTAATTTTTTTGCTTAGGAAGAACCACAATTTTATTCTCTTTTTGCCTAGACATCAGTTTAATTTTAGAGTAGAGGTACTTTGTGTGATTTCGGTGTATCAGTCCTCGTGGAAAACGATACTCGTATTTGTTCTATACTATACCTATTTTTGTGTACACAGTTACATTAGACGGAAATTTAGAAAAACTTTGTTAAAAAATGAAAAAGAAAAGCAAGGCATCTCTCCGAAAGAAAAGGCTTACTGAACTACAGTAGAATTTAATAAAGTCAAGTAAAGAAAAAAGAAAAGAAAATACGATAACTGGAAAAAAAATACAATATATACAGATGAAAAAAGACCCAGAAAGATCAATCATCTAGATTTGGGGAGCTCTAACTCATTTTCTCTCACAATTGAGGTATGTAATTGATAGTTCTTCAGTCCTAACATAATCGACTTTAAAAAGGGCATATATCAAGGATTGTTAATGTCTGTTGTGATGTTGAATTGCCTCAGAATTTCGTGTTACTTCTTCTTCAGGTTTCACCAGTTTTTTAATAGTTAAACGGTTCATTTATCAAGGATTGTTAGAATCTTTAGTTTGTTGATTGTTTAGCATCTTTTGATTATCGACAAACTGTTGTCATATGGCCGTTTTTTCCTTTACTTTGCTTGTTCAAATGAGCTCTGTTGTGATAGTTTCAATTTGGTTCACTGCTCTAGGAAATTTATTTTAAAATGGTATGCTTGCGATTTGCTATGGTAACAGAAAGTTGCTGGGCTGAATATTTATGGAAAATTGTGTTTCTTCTGCTTACATGATGTTTCTATGCATTTACAGGTGTTCATTTGTTGATTAGGTTGTGATGGTGATGGACTGAGAGCTCCTGTTGCATGATCTTCTGGGAAAAAAAGGCTGAATTTTGATATTGATCGATAGATTTGTTCTAATTCTGTTGATAACAATGACCTGGTTTAGGTTGGGGTCTAGTGTGGCAAAGCAGGCCATTAAGAGAACTTTATTGCAGAGTTGTTCGTATTCGACCCGGACAAGGACCATTTCTGCTGGAAGTCGTTATTTCCACTCTACTGTTTTTAGGTCGAAGGCTCAATCTGCACCCGTTCCTCATCCAGTTCCACTCTCAAGGTTGACTGACAGCTTCTTAGATGGGACTAGCAGCGTCTATCTGGAAGAGCTCCAGAGGGCTTGGGAGCAAGACCCGAATAGTGTAGATGAATCATGGGACAACTTCTTCAGGAACTTTGTTGGACAGGCTGCCACCTCACCTGGGATTTCAGGGCAAACAATTCAAGAAAGTATGCGACTGTTGTTACTCGTGAGAGCTTACCAGGTTTATGGTCATTTGAAGGCCAACTTGGATCCGTTAAACTTGGAAGAGAGGCCTGTTACCGATGATCTTGATCCGGGACTTTACGGTTTTTCAGAAGCTGATCTGGACAGAGAGTTCTTCATTGGTGTTTGGAGAATGTCTGGGTTCTTGTCTGAGAATCGGCCAGTGCAAACCCTGAGGGCGATATTGAAAAGACTCGAACAGGCCTATTGTGGAAACATAGGCTATGAATACATGCACATAGCTGATCGAGAAAAATGTAATTGGCTGAGAGACAAGATCGAGACTCCGACACCAACCCAGTACAGTAGCCAGAGGCGTGAGGTGATTCTTGACCGGCTTATTTGGAGTACCCAATTCGAGAATTTCCTAGCTGCCAAATGGACTGCGGCCAAGAGGTTTGGGCTAGAAGGCTGTGAGACTTTGATTCCTGGCATGAAAGAAATGTTCGATAGGTCTGCAGATCTTGGAGTGGAGAGCATAGTGATTGGGATGTCACATAGAGGGAGGTTGAATGTTTTGGGTAATGTTGTGAGGAAACCTCTTAGACAGATCTTCAATGAATTCAGTGGTGGTACGAAACCTGTGGATGAGGTTGGCCTTTACACTGGAACTGGTGATGTTAAATATCATCTGGGAACTTCGTATGATAGGCCAACAAGGGGAGGCAAGAGAATTCACTTGTCACTTCTAGCAAATCCTAGCCACTTGGAAGCTGTGGATCCTGTTGTAGTTGGAAAAACAAGAGCTAAGCAGTATTATTCTAACGACGTGGACAGAACAAAGAACATTGGGGTTTTGATTCACGGTGATGGCAGTTTTGCTGGACAGGGTGTTGTCTACGAAACTTTGCATCTTAGTGCTCTTCCAAACTACACTACTGGGGGTACCATCCACATTGTTGTTAACAATCAAGTGGCATTCACTACTGACCCAAGATCAGGAAGGTCTTCCCAGTATTGTACAGACGTTGCAAAAGCTCTGAGTGCTCCAATTTTCCATGTCAACGGTGATGATGTAGAAGCGGTTGTTCATGTCTGTGAACTTGCAGCTGAGTGGCGTCAAACATTCCATACAGATGTTGTTGTTGACATTGTCTGCTATCGTCGATTTGGCCACAATGAAATCGATGAACCATCATTCACTCAACCAAAGATGTATAAGGTCCATGCTGTTATTATTTTTAATATTTTTTTCATATTTTATTTTTACATTCTTGTGATATCAAGATCAGCTTCTTTTGTAGTCATCTTTTTTACTTACTCTGAAGCTTTTTTATTTTTCTTCCTGATACACAGTATTCACGAATAAGGTCCTTGCCTTTATTTTTTTTTTCCCCTTCCTGTACTTAATCAAATCTGGAACTGCTCTTAGTGTATCTCTTCAAAAACTTTGTTATCACTTAACCATTCCTTCTTGGTATCTATCATTCAGCTCTTCGATTCAGTCATAGAAGAAGCTTCTAAGTATTGCATTTTTATGATTTTATAGATCATCCGGAATCATCCTTCAGCTCTTGAGATTTACCAAAAGAAACTTCTAGAATCTGGTCAGGCTACAAAAGAAGACATCGATAAAATAAACAGCAAAGTGCTTTCAATTCTGAACGAAGAATTTATGGCCAGCAAAGACCACGTGACACAGAAAAGGGACTGGCTTTCAGCTTACTGGGGTGGTTTCAAGTCTCCAGAACAGCTTTCTCGCATACGTAATACTGGGTAAATTTATCTCAAATAGATCGCCTGATGCCATATTTTGTTGCTTGTTTCATTTTCTGCTGCTAAGATATATATATATATATATATATATATATATATATATATATATTTATTTATTTATTTATTTTTTGCAGAGTAAAACCTGAGATTTTGAAAAATGTTGGCAAGGCCGTCACAACTTTGCCAGAAAGTTTTAAACCTCACAGAGCAGTGAAGAGGATTTTTGAAGAACGTGCAAAGATGATTGAAACAGGTGAGGGCATTGACTGGGCAATGGGAGAAGCACTTGCTTTTGCAACCTTGTTGGTTGAGGGAAATCATGTCAGGTTGAGTGGGCAGGATGTTGAGCGAGGTACTTTCAGCCATAGGCATTCTGTTTTACATGATCAAGAAACAGGGGAAAAATACTGCCCCTTAGATCATGTTATGATGAACCAAAATGAAGAGACCTTTACTGTTAGCAACAGGTATCTTATGTTCCTATTTCTGCTACGAACACGTGCACACACACTCACTGACTCACATTCTAACATGATATTATCTTTGTAATATACATTCAAATGTAAATTTTCAACTGAAATATATTTGGTTAGATATTTTCATGAGAATACATTTTTTTTATGTTGAGTATGAAACCAAAGTGTGCTGAACTACCAAGATTTAGTGGGATATTTACTTCTTTTCCTTGGAAGTGACTGTGATCAATTACTTGTTAGAAGCTTCTTACTTGAGGTCTCTACACTAATACTACTACCTCCGTCCCGCCAAAGACGTTATATTTCTTTTTGTCAATTTCTGGCATGTTTTTCCACGCCTCTTGATGATGCGTTTTCAAATAGATTTTTGAAGAATTTTTTCTTTTACGGGATACTATGATATAGCTGTATTATCCCGCAAAAGAAAAAATTCTTCAAAAATCTATTTTAAAACACTTCATCAAGAAGCGTGGAAAAACGTGCCAGAAATTGACAAAAAGAAATGTAGCGTCTTTGGCGGGACGGAGGGAGTATTATATATCAGTTCTTGTTCTATTTCATACACTATTTGAATTTCTCCATAATTTACACGCAATGGAAGAGAGCAGCCATAGAAATTTGCTATGCCTCCCAGCAAATTCTTTCGTTGTTTATATTTAGAAAGACTATAACAAATCACATGTTATGTGCTTTTAGACGATACAGCAAATGAGCTGGTCGTTCATGCGCTTTCTTGATTCTTAGGGTCTAGTCTAGTTTATAATCATGAGAAAATTCTAATATTTACTATTCGGCCTCACCCATCTCCAGCTCTCTCTCGGAGTTCGGAGTCCTGGGTTTTGAACTAGGTTATTCAATGGAAAATCCTAATTCGCTGGTACTCTGGGAAGCCCAATTTGGTGATTTTTCCAATGGGGCTCAGGTGATATTTGACCAATTTATTAGCAGTGGGGAGGCGAAATGGCTGCGCCAAACTGGATTAGTTGTCCTACTACCTCATGGATATGATGGTCAGGGTCCTGAACACTCAAGTGCTCGTTTGGAGCGTTTCCTTCAGGTATTGCTTTACGATTCTTCAACTAACTTTGTGAACTTTTCATGTGATATACTGTCTTGGCATGTCATTTTGACTTATCGTGTTGGCTACCTGGCTGGCTGAATGACATTTGTTTGTTTCCTCGCCCTTAGACATCCTGTGTGTATGTAAATTGAGGAGAGTTTGATACCATAGCTTAGAATTAAAGTGTGTTCCAGTGCACAAAGGTCAACGATTGACTGCTTTCCTGAGGATGATTGAGAACCTGTGTAATTTTTTTTCAAGCAATTGGGATTACTTGAAAGGCTTCCATAAGTAGTACTGTTTGCTGCTCTCAGTTTTGGATTTCTGTTTTTGATGGGTGATGTTAAATGTTCCAATTTGATTATGGTGAATATTTATTTGATTGCCCCAAATCTGACTGAGAATTTCTTTTTCATGGTTGGTGCTTTTATACATCTGTCTTTCTGATCTTGAGGGGTTTTCCATTTCTGAATTCTGGCACTCATTGGGGCTGTATTGGCCTAAAAACACCATATGCTTTTTTCCAGAAGTTGAGAAAATAAAATTATGTTCATGTCGCTTTTTAATTAAAAGAATTTGCCACTCTGTAGTTTCTAATGCTTGCCTGCTCGTAGATTCATTTCCTTGCTTTTAAAGAGGTGAAATGCATGAAAGAATGGAGATTTATTACTTAGGTCCTTCTTTTCATACAACTAGTACTCAGTTGCTTTTAGAACATTATATCCAGTAGTTCCTTCTTTGTTCAGTATACATTATTTTTATTAAGGAACCGAAGCACTGACATTTCTTGTTCCAATACAGATGAGTGATGAACATCCCTATGTTATCCCTGAGATGGACCCTACCCTCAGGACTCAGATTCAGGAATGCAATTGGCAGGTGGTTAATGTCACTACTCCTGCAAATTATTTCCACGTCTTGCGGCGTCAAGTAAGTGTTCTGTAATTCACTAAATCTCTACTAATTTGCAGCTGTATATAGTT
Organism: Thymus mandschuricus; assembly: GCA_029379335.1. Taxonomy (NCBI): domain Eukaryota; kingdom Viridiplantae; phylum Streptophyta; class Magnoliopsida; order Lamiales; family Lamiaceae; genus Thymus; species Thymus mandschuricus. The sequence goes on from CM057071.1 coordinate 11,734,311, forward strand.
TTCTAACATTTTGCATTTTTGTATCAGATTCATAGGGAATTCCGAAAACCTCTCATTGTAATGTCCCCAAAGAATTTACTTCGTCACAAGGACTGCAAATCAAATCTTTCTGAGTTTGATGATGTTCAAGGACACCCAGGTTTTGACAAGCAAGGAACAAGATTCAAGCGTCTGATAAAGGACCAAAATGATCACTCAGATCATGAAGAGGGTATTAGACGTTTGGTTCTTTGCTCTGGAAAGGTATGAGATATTCTTCTTTCCTAATTCTCGTGTTCTACCACCCTTTATGGGATAATAATGGTCTCAAAGTAAATGTTTGGTGGACAAATGTCCTTCGATTATGTATAACTATATATCTAAATGATATTTGCCACAAATCCCCATTTTTGGCTGTTTCTTTGCAGATTTACTACGAGCTTGATGAGCAGAGGAAAAAATTAGAGGGAAAAGACGTCGCAATCTGTAGGGTTGAGCAGCTTTGTCCCTTTCCTTATGATCTTATCCAGCGGGAGCTGAAGAGATATCCAAGTACGTCTTCAAAACCTGCATATATATAATGAATGCTATTTACCCACATATTGCCCTCCCAATTCCCATTTTGACAATAGCAAGTAGCAACTTAAGACTAATTGAAGAAAGGTTAATCACACTTATGCAGCCAAGGTTTCCCCTTAGTTTCAGAAATAGATCACTCTTTCAACTTTGTCACATTAGTGACTTTTCCTGTATTTGATATATTGCGTCAAAAGGTCTGAAGTTCATGTGGAGTTTTTATGATATGAAGAAGCATCCTAATACAACAAAATCCACATCATATACTCCCTCGGTCCCTAATACACACACACTCACACATATATATATAAATCGGCATAGGTTTTAAGGAAAAATTGATAAAGGTGTTGCTAGTGGATGATGGGACCCATTTAAGGGAGTGGGAGTATTTTCCTTTTTGGGAAGTAAAATAATACTCCCTCCGTCCCCCAAGAGACTAAAATTTTTGTCCCCTAATAAGTGTCCTATCACATATTTCAATGCAAAAATTTGGCCAAACTACCAATTTTACCCCTGCTATCATTACACTTTTTTCACTTTTTCAATTTTCTATGTAATGATTAGGGGTTATTATGGTAAATTTATACAATTCCTTGGTTATTGCATTTTGACGGCTCGGGACACTTATTAGGGGACGGAGGGAGTATGGGGATGTTCCAAAAAGGAAATTATGACATATATATACAGAGGAAGCATTATATATCTAGTATAACATCTATGTGGATTCCAGAGTCCCAACACAACTATTTGGCACTGAAAATGTAGAGTTGATCATAAATTGGAAATGTAACACAATTATGAAGAACTCCGTCTTTCATATTAGAGTGGAGAGAGAAAAGACATAGGTTTTAAGAAAATAGTAGGTAAAAGTGAAGAAAAGTAGGTAGTAGTGGAGTAAGATCCCACCCCAAGTTTTTAAGGATACTAAGGGTAAAAGGGTTATTTTGCTGAGAGAATATTTCCATTTTAGTCTATCACACTGATATGGGGTATGTCCCAAATGGTACTCACACTAATATGTAGTTAAAAGTATGCTCTACTACTGAAAGTGGGACTATCTTTGGGCTTAAAATGTTCTGGTTGATAACATTCCAAATTGCTAATTGAACCAAAAAGATTATACGGATCATTATTTAAAATGATTGCTCGTTTCAGATGCGGAAATCGTATGGTGTCAAGAAGAGCCAATGAACATGGGAGCATACAGCTACATTTTACCACGTCTTGGAACGGCAATGAAAGCTCTTCACAGGGGTACTATGGAAGATGTCAAGTACGCTGGTCGTGGTCCGTCTGCCGCTACAGCTACTGGCTTTTACCAAGTTCACGTCAAGGAGCAAGCTGAACTTGTACAAAAAGCGTTGCAGCCTAATCCAATCATTTAAGTACAGATGAGCCGGTTCGTGCTCAAAACCAATGGCCGATTTTGCCATTTCTTTTTATATACGAAACTTTGAAACGTTCATGATTTAGCTGTTGCTACACTTGTGATAATGATTTCACGCTGAACTCGATGAAGCGTCATAAATTACTTTGTTTGTGTGTGTTGCCCAAATGAATTATGAATCGTTTGAATAAAATTGGGTTTTGCTTTCGGAAATTACAATTGTCTCAGAATCTATATCCTTCATGGTTTCTTATGCCTAGACTATCTTCGACAGTTAAGGGTAAGGGTTAATACATGTGATCAAAAAAAGTATTACTATGTTTGAATTCTTTGTAGCGTGGTTTTTATATTTTCTGTTAATAATTTAATTTTTAAATACAACTTCAGGGTCCATGTAGTGGACAAAAATACATCACAATATGCTGTGTATTAATAGCAACCTTTGTTATTTAAACTTTCTTATTTAAGCCTTTTATTTTTTGTAAAACAAGAATAAAACACAACACGATATGCTGTGTGTTAAAGTCGGCCTTTTATTATGTTTTTTTAAAATTTATTTTGTTATTCACATTTTCTTATTTAAGTCATTTTATTTGGTCTTACATCCTTTCGTTTTCTTTATTGTTTTATACTAGTGCCACACCCGTGCGATGCAAGGGGTAAGGTATACTAAATATGTGCTTATAATTTTTTGTAATCGGCATGAGTACATTGTTATTTTTGAGTGTTAAATATATAGATTTTATATTCACGGACAACACGAAGTTTCAAAATCAAACTATCATCTGACTTTCCTATCTATGTTATACGATTAATCAAAGAATACCTAAGTGTCATTGTATGAGGATACTTAAAAACAAATAAAGCTCAAGAAAAATGTTTGAAGAAGAGAATTGAAAATAGATAATGCATATGAGAATATTGTAATAAAGGGTGTTTAAATAGAAAATACCTAAATGTTGTATTTATAATAATTTATTAATTGTGAGTGATTAGTGGGTAATTGTTTAGTTGATATAGGTGTGATTTAAATTTTAATGAGACTAATTGTCCTACTCCCTCCGTCTCGCGATTTCTGAGCCTCTTTCCTTATTGGGACGTCTCGCGATTTCTGAGCCCTTTCCTTTTAAGGAAATAATTAACATACTAATGGTGCAATTAGTATCCCCTTATTGTAATTAGTATTTTATTTAAAAATTATATCATTAAATTATATCATTAAATGTAATCATTAAATTTAATTAAGCACAAAAAATTAAATTATATTTTTTAAATTATATCATTAAATTTAATTAATACGTTTTTTTTTTATTATATTTTTTAAATTATTGCAATTAGTATCCCCTGAAATTGATGAATACATTTTTTTTAAATTATATTTTTTAAATTATATCATTAAATTTAATTAATACGTTTTTTTTTAAAATTATATTTTTTTTAATTATTGCAATTAGTATCCCCTGAAATTGATGAATACATTTTTTTTTAAATTATATTTTTTAAATTATATCATTAAATTTAATTAATACGTTTTTTTTAAATTATATATTTTTTTAATTATTGCAATTATTATCCCCTTAAATTGATGAATACATTTTTTTTTTAAAATTATATCATTAAATTTAATTAATACGTTTTTTTTTAAATTATATTTTTTAAATTATTGCAATTAGTATCCCCTGAAATTGATGAATACATTTTTTTAAAATTATATTATTAAATTTAATTAAGCACAAAAAAATTAAATTAAGCACAAAAATTAAATTAAAATTGGAACACTATTTTTTAGAAATTTATTGAGGTACATAAATAATGTTAATTCCCTAAACCACATTTCATCCCTAAACAATACACTTAAAACACTAAACACTTTCGCCATAATTCCCGTGCCGAAAAGAAAAGGCTCAATAATCGCGAGACGGAGGGAGTATTTCATGTCAATCTTAAAAGAAATAACCATATATTGAATCATAATTTTTTTGCCTATCAAGACAAAAATAAGAGGCAAAAAATATGGTGTCTAAGTAGCTTAGTAGAAACAAATAGTTGTTGGAAACTTAACAAAACACAAAATGTATCCAATTTTGATGTGAACTACCCAAATTGCCCCCCAACACCACCCCCCCACCCCACCCCACCCCACCCCATGTGCACTTGTCCTTTCCTTTATTTTGAATTTTGAATTCAACTTTTCACATTCATTTATAAAAATAAAAAAAATAAAAATAAAAATAAATTGACAAAAAAAAAAAAAAATTAATTTTCCATTTTCATTCTATTCAACTTTTCACATTCATTTATTTAAAAAAAAAAAAAAAAAAAAAAAAAAAAAAAAAAAAACTAAATTGACAAAAATATTTTTTTTAATTTTCCATTTTCATTTTATTCTTTTAATTCGATTTTTATTTTATTATTATTATTTTTGATACAACTTACTAAATATCATAGAATTTCTTACCCATATTTGTTATATATACGAATTTAAGATATTCTAACCATCATCCTGTCGTAATAAGTAAGAATTCATAAATTCTAACCAGACATTAAGGCCATCCGTTAGAAAATACCAATTTTTCTACGTTATAATCTTATTTCCCGAGTTTGAATATAGTATATTCTAAGCTGTGTCGTGGTATTCCCAACAGGTTCAGTCCACCCGTTTGAAATACCAACTTTCCTACGTTATAATCGCATATCGTGAGTTAGAATGTAGTATATTCTAACCTTAGTTGTGGCATTCCCAACAGGTTCAGTCCACCCGTTAGAAATACCAACCTTCTTACGTTATAATCGCATATCAATGGTTAAAATTTAGTATATTCTAACCTTAGTCGTGGCATTCTCAACAGTTTCAATCCACCCGTTAGAAATACCAACTTTCTAACGTTATGATCGCATATCGCGTGTTAGAATTTATTATTTTCTAACCTTAGTCGTGGTATTCCCAACAGGTTCAGTCCACCCGTTACAAATGCCAACTTTCTTACGTTATGATCGCATATAGCGAGTTAGAATTTATTATTTTCTAACCTTAGTTGTGACATTCCCAACAGGTTCAGTCCACCCGTTAGAAATACCAACTTTCCTACGTTATAATCGTATATCCCAAGTTAGAATATAGTATATTCTAACCCGTGTCGTGACATTCCCAACAGGTTCAGTCCACCTGTTTGAAATACCAACTTTCCTACGTTATAATAGCATATCAATGGTTAGAATTTAGTATATTCTAACCTTAGTCGTTGCATTCCCAACACGTACAATCCACCCGTTAGAAATACAAAATTTCTTACGTTATGATCGCATATCGTGAGTTAGAATGTAGTATATTCTAACCTGTGTCGTGGCATTCCCAACAGGTTCGGTCCACCCGTTTGAAATACCAACTTTAATACGTTATAATCGCATATCGTGAGTTAGAATGTAGTATATTATAACCTGTGTCGTGACATTCCCAACAGGTTCAGTCCACCCGTTAGAAAATACCAAATTTCCTACGTTATAATCGCATATCAATGGTTAGAATTTAGTATATTCTAACCATAGTCGTGGCATTCCCAACAGGTTCAATCCACCCGTTAGAAATACCAAATTTCTTACGTTTTGATCGCATATCGCGAGTTAGAATATATTATTTTCTAACCTTTGATTGAGAAGAAACAAGATCAACACAAAGAGATAGAAAGAGAGAGAGAGAAGAGATAGAAGAGAGAGAAAGAAATAGAGAGAGAGAGAGGAGAGAATAGAAAGAGAGAGAGAAGAGATAGAAGGGAGAGAGAGATGCATATGTCGAGGGGAGGGGAATGAAAGGTGAATAGTAGTTAGGGGTATTTTTGTCTCAACACATGAAACTTGGATGAAAATTGTGTTTTGTTAAGTTTTGATTCGATTAGTTTCACTTAAGCTACTTAGATAGGTTGGTATATTTTCTCTTATTTATTCCACCCACTTTATTAAATAATATAGGTATATGGTCACGAAATACCAAATTTCTTACGTTATGATCGCATATCGCGAGTTAGAATTTATTATTTTCTAACCAATGTCGTGGCATTCCCAACAGGTTCAGTCCCCCCCCCCCCCCCCGGTAGAAATTCCAATTTTCCTACGTTACAATCACATATCCCGAGTTAGAATTTAGTATATTCTAACCTTTTGTCGTGGCATTCCCAACAGGCTCACTCCACCCGTTAGAAAATACCAACTTTCTTACAATACTCTGTCTATAGTTAGTAAGAGTTAACACATTATAATCAACCATTTTTGGTTGCGATGTACATGTTGCATATAATTTGAATTAATTGTTGTTGAGAATCCGTAATTTGTTAAACTTATTTCGATACTTATCTCTGATTATTTTAATTAATTGACAATTGGGTCACGGCTCTTGAAATTGTACCGAATTAATTGATTAAATACGGTAGATTAATTAGTATCTAAAATGAAATAGGCATGGATCATGGATGAAACCTAAATCCCCAAATCAGACGATTTCATTCCCAACAAATCAATGAATAATCCCTCCTAAAATGTAAGGGTTACATATGTATCTAGAGTAGAAGAATCTTCACAATTTCGACAAATTTCTCTTCAATAATCCCCAAAAAAAGTTAAAAAAAATAAAAATAAAATCAAATGGTGTATGAATATAACATATTCGACCTCTTCTTCGTCAGGACCAAATGCGTCTGCGTCCTCGTCAGATCGAAGGTGGGCGACGGCGTCTGGCACGGCGAGGCGGCGCCGGTGGAACTCATCACCGCCAGGCATCCCTCGCTCCAGGTGCGGCGGATCGGGTACGAGACGTTGCAGTACGCACTTGCAGTTCTTATGGTACGGCCGCCGCTGGATCCCCGTGTCCCTACCGGAGATGCACCCCTCGAATATCCCGCGGTGGAGACCATGGCGGCGTCGCTGCAGCTGAATCTCCTCCACCACCTCCGCCGCTGCAATCCCCTCTACTACGCGGTGGAGACCATGGCGGCGTCGCTGCAGCTGAATCTCCTCCACCACCTCCGTCGCTGCAGCTGAATCTCCTCCACCACCTCCGCCGCTGCAATTCTCTTCATCTTCTCCACTTTCTAATTTGACTGTAATCTTCCCTACCAGCTGTGCTCCGACAAACCAAACAGTAAGCGTAGAAAGTAATTAAGCTTTTAAAAAGCATAACAAGTTAATTTACAGATCTAGAGAGAGAGAGAGAGGGTTGCAGCAGCACCTGGTGGTTCCGTCGAAGAGCGGCGATGGATGAAGACAAGTTGAATCGAAGAGAGGTGGAAGAACTTCTTTCACGCTACTGAAATTCAGAGAGAGAGAGAGAGAGAGAGCTTCGAACTCCAGCGTCGGAGCTTCGAACCACCGTCTCCGCCGCTTCGAACGCCACCGTCTCCGCCGCCGTCGGACCTTTGAGCTGGTCGCAGAGCAGAGAGAGGAGAGAAAAAGAGAGAGAGAGAGGAGAGAAGAGAGAGAGAGAAGTGAGAGAAGGGAGAGAGAGATGCATATGTTGGAAGAAAGGTGAATAGTGGTTAGGGGTATTTTTGTCCACTAACTTGAAACTTAGATAGATTTTAAGTTTTGTTAAGTTTTGAACAAATATTATTTTCTCTTAAGCTAGATAGACAAGTGGGTATATTTTCTCCAAAAATAATTCTAGGAGTTACAAAAATATTTTTACAGATTTTATATTGAATATTACTTTTTAAATTAGAGTATGTAGTATTTAAATTATAAAATTGAAAAATATAATTGAAAAATTACAATTAAAAATATACTTTGATAGTTAAATATAGTCGCACGCTTTTCTTTAGTTCATAATAGTATCATGAATGAGTTGAATTATGGTTTTTTATTTCTAAAGAAACGTTTAATTTCTTTTTTATTTCAAAATAAACGTCTGAAAATCTTTTTTTTTTTTTTTGGTTGCTTTTTTAATGACACATATAAGATGTGTAAAATATATCGGTGTATCTTTTTAAAATCACGGAAATATGGAAAAGTTTATCGGAAATTATATGAAAATTAAATTTGAGATTTTTTTTTTAAAAAAAGTAGATTATTGTGTCCATTAAAAATTAAAAATTATTTATTATTTTAGTGGGTTATGATATTTGATGGTGATTTCCTAAGAAATAAAAAAACGTATAAAAAATCATAATTTGAATTCGCCAATTTTATTAAATTATCTGAATTTACTCTATACACTCTTATATATCTAGGTGATTATTTTGTAGAAAAAGAAAATTGACAAATAAAATTGACAGTAGATGTGTAATATCCGGTATTTTCCTATTAGTTTCGCATAAATCTACGTAATATAACAACAATTAAGATTAGAAAACAAGAGCGAGCATGCATGCATTAGTAATATCATTAATATTAGTACATATATAGTATATACGTATGCATGCATGGAAGTATGCATGGAAATGCATGGTAATATGCATGCATGGAAGTATGCATGGAAATGCATGGTAATATGCATGCATGGGTTTTTATAATAATAATAAAATACTATACACATAGTTAGCATGCATGCAATACACGTTGCATGCCTATAGTATTGACTCAACTAAGCTAGTATATATTTTATTAATTAATTACTTTTCCTCCTCCTATATAAAGGAGCGATTCTTCCTCATTTTCAAGAGCACCAACTTCCTTAGTTAATTAGTTAATGCTCGTATATTAGCAAAAAGATATTATATAGTCTACGAAGTCAAGAATTCAAGTTATTTCGGTATTTCGGTTATAAGGTGGGGTTTCTTTTTCCAATATTATTATTTGAGTTAATAAGCTCTAAAATGTGGGATTATCCATGAAAAATGTTTTGATGCGTGATTACATGTTTAAGGCTCTTATGTTTACGATCGGGTCTTTCGATTGGTCTAACACACTAATCGAGGGGCTGTGCGCACGGTTAGATATCATTGGGTTGATCACCAATTGGTTCTAACTTCGAGGGGAGAACTAGTGGATGAAATACTCCATTGTCTCCAAACTATAGGCTCCATCAGAAAGGGATCCGGCAGTGGTACGTCCCGGGATCAAGATAAGGGTAACATGGTAATACGCATTTGCGCGCAATCAACGAAAATGGGTTTTCGTGTGCATGGAAGTTATATGATTTCTAAACCCTTTTATGCATGCTTTATTATCATGGATATTCTTTTTATTATAAATGTTTTCGGCATAACTCCACTGAGTGCATTAGTACTCAGCCCTGCAATTCCTTTCCAAATGTTTTGCAGATTAAGGTAAAGGAATCTGGCGGAGCAGCGGGAGCTAGGGAAGGCTGTTGTTGTTGCTGCGATGTAAAAAGAAATAAACGCTTCCGCTACGCTTTAAAACAAAGTCCACCCCTCATGTATATTATGATAAGTTAATTTCATATTTCTGTAATAAAATCTCTACGTTTCCCCTACTTCTACATTTCTCTTACGGGTACTCAGACAGCGACCAACATGGGAAGTTCGGATTAACCAACCCCATAGTTTGAGCTGTATATGTCCCGATCCCGTATTTAAATATTTTACTTCATTTTCACGGGTATTCAGACATGGCGGCCGGTACGGGCAGTATGGTTTTCCTACCCCGTAGTTCGTGCTGTACGTCCCGATCCCGTAGTTAATTAAATGATAATAATATGGTTAAAATGTCTTAAGCTGTGATCCCCCTTCTATCCCCGCTTCTTAACTCCAACCCCTTGCCACGTCCCGGCACACGTGCCTTCCCTCGGGAATTGGGGCGTGACATAATGGTATCAGAGCAATTCTCCGCTCTGAAATCGTAACTTGAAATGATTTAAAATTGGAATTGGAAAGCACAACAACAACAACTCTCAAGCTTGCTGCTACACCAGACTCCAAGGGTAAGAGGTAAATGATATTATTATGTGTACATGCATGGTTATGATTGATCGCACTATTTTCTACCACACAAAATAGGTATAGTAAAAGGGAAGTACGAGTATCGTATCCACAGGGATTGATGTATCGAAACCACACACAATACCTCTACTCTAGAACTAAACTGATGTCTAGGCAATTAAGAATTTAAAGATGTGGTATTTATAATCTAGGCAAAGAAATAAAAGGGCACAATTAAATAAACAAGGAAATAAACAAATAAGGAAGCAATTAACAAATAAGACAAGTAAACAATTAAGGAAACAATCAAATAAGGAAAAGCATTGATTCTAGGGAAGCCTACCTAATCAAATATATGCAAGCAATTAATGAGTACAATTAACCAATTTAATCCAATCTAGATGTGATACACAAAAATAACCTAACACTCCGGCTAAGGCAGTATAGATCGTCACCTAATAAGATCCTAATCTCCTCCCGGACTCATAGATATCAAATTAAGTGCAAAATAGAACAAGTATTAATGATATAATCAACTAAGTTCAATCACGACACTCAAATCGATTATATATAAACATATGATAATTCAACTTCGGTCAAGACAATCAAACTATCATACCATGTATTCATGAGATCTATTATGCAATTATCCTATCACGGCATAAACACATAACTATGCATACATAATTAGTGATCAAGTAATCATGCATGAGAATAAGCACCATGAAACATGCATCTAGATTGGAAGGCTAATTGTAAACAAAAGACACTTACATAAATTCAATTAGGCATTCAATCCCTAAAATCAACTAAGAATTTAGCTAGACATAATTAAAAGAAAGGTAGAAAGAAGAATAAACATAATTAAAAGCATAAAGTAAAAAGAAAGGGATAGAAAAACTCTTGAATCTTGAATAGATCTTCAATCTTCAATTGTCTTTATACATGAATGTAAAAACTATAGAGAAAAGAATAAAAACTATTCTAAAGTATGGTGAAGAATAGAGAACTCTAAACTATGAAAACTTATGAAAACTTGTAACTTATGAAAACTTGGATACAATGATGAATTTTGGGGTATTTATAAGGTAGGGGATCATAATTGTTACCTAAGTGGGCAAGGATTAGGTTAAGGAAATAAAAATAGCCCAAATTTAGGATTTCCGTGTGTTTGACTCGGCCAATGACTCGGCCGAGTGCTCGGCCGAGTGGAGCTACTGGTTCGGAATCGCGAGTTCACTCGGCCGAGTGGGTGTCCGAGTGGATTTGCCGGTTTGCGCACCTTTCTTGTTTCGGCCGTATCTTTCTCGTCCGAACTCCGAATTGACCTCCGTTTTCGCCTACACGCTCCTATCGAACTCCTCTTCAATGCTATGCTTCCATAATTCCAGAATAAGTCTTCAATAACATCATGAGAAGTCAGAACTTTGGGATCAATACTTCATCATCTTCCTTTGGTTCGTCGTCTTTTGTCTCGCCTTGGGTTTTCTTGACTCAAAAGCCCTAAAAACACTCAAAACAACCCAAAAGCGTAATCTAGCTCGACATAACATAAACAATACAAAATATGAGCTAAAATATCAAAATAAGACGAGAAAACGATTATTAAACACTTAGATAATAGGGTAAAAGTACACCCTATCAATGATGCATGATTTAGTTATGTTTGGGACAATCGAACCCATATAACTCATGTGAAATGATAAAGGGTGCTAAGTTTTATTTCCAAGGATACATCAGGGATACATGATTATTATTGAAATGATTACGAGGAATGGTTAAAAATTTTATTGAAAAATGTATAATATATCGAGTCACAGGTTTTTCTATGGATCCACGAAGACGACAAATTAACCGTTATATACTCGAAGATTATATTTACCAGTTCAGAAATTGTGAAAGAATTCCGAATGAGTCGGTAGGTGAATTCGTCGCACGTTTAGCCGCACTATATAATAACGCGGTGCAAGGAGGGTTAACCGAGGTCGAAGCTGTTCGAAGATTGATTCGACAACTACCCCCGCAATGGAATGAATGGGCAGAGTATCTCCGGTCGGAGATGTGTGTCAGAGACGCAATCACTGATGCGGAGATCATTGACTTTCTGACGTTTGCTCACATAACCATCACTAGATGGATTACGATGGGAGCACCACCACAAAATGATGCTACTCAATCCGCACCACCCTCATCTCATAATGCAGGAGGTACAAATGAAGCCGAGGCAGGCCCGTCCAGAGCGAGAGTTTAGCCGGAGATGCCACCAACGGTTCCAACAGCCACCTCACACGTAGAGAATGGTGGGCCTAGTCGAAAACCGAGAATGAGGACGATGGAACCAACTCGGGTCAGAATTAATATTAATGATGATGCCAATGATGATTCTGATTCAGAGGAGGAGGACCAGGGCTCGTATCATGGCAGTTCTTATTAGGAAGGAACAGTCATCGAATATAAATATGTCTACTAATATATTTTGCAGGAGGGTCAGGATTTTTGGTGTGGGCATTTTACGAGCCAACCTGACCATTCATGTTTCGACTAACATATACATATGTATATAATGTCTATGTATATATAGTTTAAAACGATCTTTTGAGAAGGCACGTTTTGATGATATTATATGATGCATATTTATTTAGATGTGTGTTGTTTAAGATTAACCACAACATGCCTTGGCAATTATTATTATTCTACAAACCTTTTTAACCAAAATTCTGGTACAGAAATGGAGCAAAGGAAAAACGGAAACCTTGAGGCAAACCCAGAATGTAACGATCGAGTAGAGCCCCAACCTATTGCTAGGATCGATGAGTGTTTTCGTAAACAAAATCCACCTACCTTCAATGGGCTCGGTGATCCAACTGATGCCGAAAGATGGATTCGTTCGATGGAGAGGATCTTTGACTATATCGATTGTGGAAATCGAACCCGGTTGACTTTAGCAACGTACCAGCTTGTTGATGAAGCTGACTTTTGGTGGGAATCCGTTCAGCGCACCATGACTCAAGAGCAATGGGAGGAGTACACTTGGGAAGATTTTTAAAAAGAATTATATGAAAAATACATACCAGGTTGTTATCGACAACAAAAGCAGAACGAGTTTTGGAATCTCAAGCAAGGAAAGATGACTGTCATGGAGTATGACCGACTGTTCAATCAGCTGTCACGCTACGCTCCACATTTGGTGAATACAGATGCAGCTCGTGCCGACAAATTTAGAAGGGGTTTACGTCACGAGATAGGTGTTTCCTTAGCCAGTCAAGGAACACTTACTTATGCTCAGACACTGAGTAGAGCGATGGATATAGAATCCATGCTTCCAAAGGAAAGGGGACCCAATAATGTACCGGACCAAGCCAAGGGGAAAAGAAAGTGGGAAGAAGGGAATACCGGAAATTTCAGAGGAAAACAGCCATGGAGAGGAAACTTTCAGCAGACTCAACAACCAATGCAGAATAGAGAGAAGCCACTTTGTCGCACTTGTCAGAAATATCATTTTGGGGAATGCAAGCTCGGAACTACTCTTTGTTTTCGGTGTAAAAGGCCAGGACACTATTCTCGCGACTGTCCTGCTTTCAATGGGAACCAAGGTGCAAGATTTCAGCCTATGCCACCTCAACCTCCACCTCCACGAATGAACCAAGGAAATCAGAGACCGATGCCCAGGCCACTTCAGCAAGCCAGAGCCTACGCTCTAAATCAGGAGCAAGCAGCAAGAGCACCCGGAAATCTTGCAGGTATGATCTACCTCAACAACATACATGTTCTAGCCTTATTTGATACAGGAGCATCCCATTCTTTCATTTCGCAAATCGCGTGTCATAAATTAAATATAATACCCGGGAGAATAGATCAACCTTTACAAATAAGTATCCCATCCGGAAGAACCATGTTGTCAGAAGAAGCTTGCGTAAATCAGGAGCTTAAGATCGGTGAACAAATCTTTGTGGCGAACTTGTACGTCATTTCCATTATGGAATTTGACGTGATACTAGGGATGGATTGGCTAGAATTAAATGGAGCGACCATTAACTGTCAAGACAGAGAAGTTTATTTCGAGAATAAGGAGGAGAGAATTAGTTTGCATGGCATAAGAATAGGTGAGAGAGTACCGATTATATCAGCAATGAAAGCAACATCAATTCTACGAAAGGGGAACTGTCAAGCCTTCTGGGTAACCTTGAAGGAGCAATCGGAGAAGGGAATAGAGATCGGTGAAGTACCTGTTGTTAAAGAGTATGAAGATGTCTTTCCTACAGAGCTACCAGGACTACCCCCAGATCGACGGGTCGAATTTTCAATTGATCTGGAACCAGGAGCGGCACCAGTATCCAAAGCACCCTACCGGATGGCCCCAAAAGAGTTACATGAGTTGAAAGTTCAACTGCAAGAGTTATTGGATCGAGGTTTCATACAACCTAGTGTGTCGCCATGGGGAGCGCCAGTTCTTTTTGTAAAGAAGAAGGATGGAAGTATGAGGATGTGCATCGACTACAGAGAATTGAATAAACTAACTATCAAAAACAGGTACCCGCTACCAAGGATAGATGATCTTTTTGATCAACTGAAGGGAGCATCCGTGTTTTCAAAGATCGATCTTCGGTCAGGGTATCATCAACTTAAAGTGAAAAAGGAAGACGTTCCGAAGACAGCATTTCGAACCAGGTACGGACACTATGAGTTCACAGTCATGCCATTTGGTCTCACTAACGCCCCAGCGGTATTCATGGATTTGATGAATCGGATTTTTCATCAATATTTGGATGGCTTTGTCCTTGTCTTCATCGATGATATTCTTATATACTCTAAAGGCGAGGGTGAACATGAAGAACACTTACGTATCGTACTAGAAACGTTACGTAAGGAGAAACTCTATGCCAAATTTAGCAAATGCGAATTTTGGTTGAAAGAAGTTATGTTTCTAGGCCATATCGTTTCAGCCGAAGGTATCAAAGTGGACCCTGCAAAAGTCGAGGCAGTCAGTGGATGGAAAACTCCAACAAATGCAAACGAAATACGGAGTTTCTTGGGTCTAGCAGGATATTACAGGAGGTTCATTGAAGGATTTTCGAAATTGGCCAAACCCATGACGCAACTACTAAAAAAGGGAGTAAAGTACATGTGGACCAAGGACTGCGAACAAAGTTTTGAAGAACTGAAAAAGAGATTGACCTCTGCCCCAGTATTAGCAATTCCGGAGAGCAACGAAGATTTTGTCGTATTCACTGATGCATCAAAACAAGGCTTGGGATGTGTGCTGATGCAAAACCGTAAAGTTATTGCGTATGCGTCACGACAGTTGAAACCTCATGAGTTGAACTACCCGACTCATGACTTGGAGCTAGCAGCAGTAGTTCATGCATTGAAAATCTGGAGGCATTATCTATATGGAGCTAAGTGTGAAATATTCACTGACCACAAGAGTCTGAAGTATTTCTTCGAACAAAAGGAGTTGAACATGAGACAAAGAAGATGGTTGGAGTTGGTCAAGGATTACGACTGCGTCATCAGCTATCATCCTGGAAAAGCTAACGTAGTAGCAGATGCTCTCAGTCGAAAGAATAGAGGGGAATTAGGATGTCTGATCACGGAACAAGAAATGCTTATTCAAGAGTTCGCTGCTCTAGAGCTAAAAGTCGTATGTCCACCTGAAACCGTATCAGGATTCATAGCAGCGATGATAGCTAAACCTGACTTACGGGAAAGAATCATCGAAGCTCAGAGAAAAGATGAATTTTTGGAGAAAATGAGATCGAAGGTTGAAACCGGAGAAGCTAAAGAGGGATTTGCAATTGTAGGTGATGGAGCTCTAACTTATAATGGGAGATTGTGTGTTCCAAGAGATGATGAGTTGAAGAACGAAATTATGAGTGAAGCTCATGATACGCCATACACTGCTCATCCCGGTAGTACGAAGATGTATATGGATTTACGTCAAAAGTTTTGGTGGGAGGCCATGAAGAGAGATATTGCGTCATTTGTAGAACGATGTCTTGCGTGTCAACAAGTGAAGGCGCTACACCAAAGACCATACGGAGCATTACAACCATTGCCCATTCCGGAGTGGAAATGGGAACATATCAACATGGATTTCGTGGTGAGTTTTCCAAAGTCAATGCGAGGAAATACAGCTATATGGGTTATAGTTGACCGACTCACGAAGTCAGCCCATTTTCTGCCAATCAAGATGACTTTAGGATTAGATAAGTTAGCTCAACTATATGTCAAGGAGATAGTGAGACTACACGGGATCCCTGTTTCGATTACCTCAGATCGAGACACAAGATTCACGTCAAAATTCTGGAGGAGTCTGCAAGAAGCAATGGGAACTCAGTTGAACTTCAACACTTCTTTTCATCCTCAAACTGACGGACAATCCGAAAGAACAATACAAGTGTTAGAAGATATGCTCCGAGCTATCGTTGCGGACCGAGGGGACAACTGGGAAGAAATTCTACCACTCGTAGAGTTTGCTTATAACAACAGTTATCAAGCAACTATAGGAATGGCGCCGTACGAAGCTTTATACGGACGTAAGTGTAGATCGCCGCTCTATTGGGACGAGGTTGGTGAAAGAAGATTATTAGGCCCAGACTTAGTCCAGGACATGGTTGAAGTCGTCAATTTGATTCGACAAAGGATAAAGGAAGCACAAGATAGGCAAAAGGCGTATGCTGACAAGAGGCGCACTGATCTTCAGTTCGAGGTCGGAGATCACGTATTTCTTAAGGTTTCTCCTACGAAGGGAGTCATACGGTTCGGGAAACGAGGTAAGTTACGTCCTAGGTATATCGGGCCGTTCGAAATTCTCGAGAGAATAGGTCCCGTCGCATATAAGTTAGCTCTGCCGCCTAACTTAGAAGGTATTCATAATGTTTTCCATATTTCTATGTTACGAAAATACGTATTTGATCCGAAGCACGTGATCAAATACGACGAGGTAGTTCTAAGCCAGGACCTACAGTACGAGGAGAAACCAGTACGAATACTCGATCGTAAGATTAGAATTTTGAGAAACAAGGAAATTTCGCAAGTTAAAGTTCTTTGGAATCATCACGGCATCGAAGAAGCCACGTGGGAATTAGAAGAAAAGATAAGAGCTCAGTATCCTGACCTAGAATATCCAGGTACGTGAAATTTCGAGGACGAAATTTTTATAAGGAGGGAGGAATGTAATATCCGGTATTTTCCTATTAGTTTCGCATAAATCTACGTAATATAACAACAATTAAGATTAGAAAACAAGAGCGAGCATGCATGCATGCATTAGTAATATCATTAATATTAGTACATATATAGTATATACGTATGCATGCATGGAAGTATGCATGGAAATGCATGGTAATATGCATGCATGGGTTTTTATAATAATAATAAAATACTATACACATAGTTAGCATGCATGCAATACACGTTGCATGCCTATAGTATTGACTCAACTAAGCTAGTATATATTTTATTAATTAATTACTTTTCCTCCTCCTATATAAAGGAGCGATTCTTCCTCATTTTCAAGAGCACCAACTTCCTTAGTTAATTAGTTAATGCTCGTATATTAGCAAAAAGATATTATATAGTCTACGAAGTCAAGAATTCAAGTTATTTCGGTATTTCGGTTATAAGGTGGGGTTTCTTTTTCCAATATTATTATTTGAGTTAATAAGCTCTAAAATGTGGGATTATCCATGAAAAATGTTTTGATGCGTGATTACATGTTTAAGGCTCTTATGTTTACGATCGGGTCTTTCGATTGGTCTAACACACTAATCGAGGGGCTGTGCGCACGGTTAGATATCATTGGGTTGATCACCAATTGGTTCTAACTTCGAGGGGAGAACTAGTGGATGAAATACTCCATTGTCTCCAAACTATAGGCTCCATCAGAAAGGGATCCGGCAGTGGTACGTCCCGGGATCAAGATAAGGGTAACATGGTAATACGCATTTGCGCGCAATCAACGAAAATGGGTTTTCGTGTGCATGGAAGTTATATGATTTCTAAACCCTTTTATGCATGCTTTATTATCATGGATATTCTTTTTATTATAAATGTTTTCGGCATAACTCCACTGAGTGCATTAGTACTCAGCCCTGCAATTCCTTTCCAAATGTTTTGCAGATTAAGGTAAAGGAATCTGGCGGAGCAGCGGGAGCTAGGGAAGGCTGTTGTTGTTGCTGCGATGTAAAAAGAAATAAACGCTTCCGCTACGCTTTAAAATAAAGTCCACCCCTCATGTATATTATGATAAGTTAATTTCATATTTCTGTAATAAAATCTCTACGTTTCCCCTACTTCTACATTTCTCTTACGGGTACTCAGACAGCGGCCAACATGGGAAGTTCGGATTAACCAACCCCATAGTTTGAGCTGTATATGTCCCGATCCCGTATTTAAATATTTTACTTCATTTTCACGGGTATTCAGACATGGCGGCCGGTACGGGCAGTATGGTTTTCCTACCCCGTAGTTCGTGCTGTACGTCCCGATCCCGTAGTTAATTAAATGATAATAATATGGTTAAAATGTCTTAAGCTGTGATCCCCCTTCTATCCCCGCTTCTTAACTCCAACCCCTTGCCACGTCCCGGCACACGTGCCTTCCCTCGGGAATTGGGGCGTGACAAGATGTTAAGCTCTGAAAGTAGGTAAAGGAAATCGTCATTTGATGAGAAGGAAATAAAGAACCCTATTATTTTATTAATTTGTAAGTTAATTGTAAATTAGTAAATATATTGCACCGTTAAGAAAAAGAGAGATGCAGTGCTAATACTAAGAGAAGATTGACATTGGAATAAATTAAATGTGTGCATATTGTTTGTCTATAATTTCTAGAAAATAGTTGAATATCCCTAGAATCACTCTAAAATATCTATTTTCTTTCTTTCTTCTTTTTTAATCTTTTTTCTTTTTCCTTTTTGTTTAGCCGTTTTGCTTTCTTTCTTCCTTTTTAATCCTTCTTTCTTTCTTTTTTTGTTTTGCCGTTTTTCTCTCTTTCTTCTTTATGTTTATTTTATGTAGGAGTACTAACCCAACCATATTATTGCCACTAAATCCTTAATTCTATATTTATGCATACATTCAATAATAATTGTAGTAGAAACTAATTTGTAGTATTTGTATAAAGTCATTCAAATCTTTAATTCTACGAAATTGTAATATTTGTATTTATATGCCATAATCTTATATTTAATATACTCACCTTATCCACTCAATAATATGAGATTAAAAGCAGCGGTTTTTGACTCTCACACGGGTAAACATTTCCTATAGCACTATAGTAGTGAGTGATATTTTCTTTCTTCATTGCCATCAAGCAAACACCCCAATGGCTCATTTTTATAGTTTAATAAGTCATATTCAAAATACGGATAACTCAAAGGGAGATTTGATATTGAAACTTCGTATTGTTCGTGCATACAACATGTATGGATATGAAAATATGAAGATATCATCGTATGAAATAGTATGCCATGATCAAAATGGCAGTCGCATACATGGAACAATTCGGAAGGTCGATTACAAAAGGCTTAAACACAAAATTTTGGTAGGTAACATTTATGCATTTATTTATTTTAATGTTCATTACAACAATATGGGGTGCAAGACTACGTCAAATATGTTTAAGTTTGTATCCTCCTCGAAAACACGAGTTACTCGGATATATGATGGAAAATTTCCATCGCATATGTTTGTCTTTCGCCAATATCCAAGTCTTTTCAATCATATGGAAACGGATTCACGCATTTTGCTTGGTAGGAATATAAATGTTTCGATATATACGCACTAAGTAGATAGTATTGATAGTGTATCCAAAAATTGTAACTTATTTACTATTTTTTTGCATATGTCGTAGGCGAGCTTGATTATGTTGTTGATCCGCATGTGAAGAAAATAAGCCGACATGGCGTTAAACAGTTGGAAGTAAATTTTGAGGCTTTTGGGTATGTATTGATAATGTTATAAAATAAAGTAAAGTATACACCATGCTTACTACTATTTATATATTAACAAATATGTATATTTTTATTTCCTACACAGGATACAACAAATTACTTGTAGTCTTTCAGTTAAGGTTGTTGATGAAATCGTTAGAAGTTGGAGCGGTACGCCTAAGGAAATGGCAATTCAGTTATGCCGCGAAAGATCTCTTTATAGTAAGAATTTATATTATCCAAAATTTAAATTCAGTGTATAATTATTTATTTACAAAATGCAATTATCATAGTTGGTTAATTAATATTTTATGTTTGATATTTTTTTAATCAAACTTCACTACAACTTATACTTGCAATAAAAATGACACATCCTTTTAAAATATTTAGATAAGAGTAAATAGCATGTTTCGTATTACAAAGATACTGCATATGGAACAACTTGTTACAAATTTATCAGACTGACTATAGGGTCTCATCCCTGCTTCAACCAGAGATGGGGAGACGACATAGAGTTTCTTTCCTAAAGTAGTCCTTCTTGAAAAAAAAAGATTTTTTTAGTTCTTTCACTCCCTGTCTCGTGGATGGCAAAGAACTACTTGGTCCATGCCAGAGGCGGAGCCAGACTTTCGACACAGGGGGGTCACTGTCGGGCACTTGGTCCAAATCCTTCGGAAGGCGTGCTGGTGTGGCTCATTGCCTCAGACAACGGTGAAGACTCCACCAATGGATTAACAACGATGGGAAGGGGGGTGACAACAATTGAAATATGAGACTGGGAGTGCGCAGTCTTTTCATGAATTTCTTTAGAATTGGAGGAAAATGTGATGAAATTTTAGAAATATTACTAAATTAAAATATTTTTATTAATAATTCATGAAATTACTATATATCTTTTTTTTTTTTTTTTCCTTTTTAAAAGAGGATCAATAATGGTTCCCCATTTCCCCCCTTAGTGTGACTCGAACCCCCGACCTATTGGTTGGAGGGGAAGCGTCTTACCAACTGAGCTGCGTTTCGTTGTCTACTAAAATATCCTTAACTTTATTTCAAATTCCAGTGAGGTCACTTGACCTCACTGCCACAGGCATAGCTCCACCCCTGGTCCATGCACATTATAGAAAGATTCTCATACAAGGACACCGGAATTGGATCCGCTCTTCTGTGAACATGAATTAGATTCTATTCGTTTTCTTTATTCTTAAGAGAACCCCCCACCCAAACCACCGTATTCATCGCCCCCTTGATCAATTTGCCATTGTCCCATTTATTCCTATGAAGGAAGGAAAGTTGTATCTATATAAATTATCTTTCCCCCGCGTTCAGCTATAGCAAGAGCCCCATGCTTCCTAGCACGGGAGAAAGAATAAGACCACTTAAATAGGTAGAAGTACTGAGTGAAACTGACTCTTGAAAGTAAGCAATTAGTTCCATATATTGATTAATCAACTATAACTTAGCCCCATAGGGATGTTGAAGATGGGTGATGTATATATTAAAGTCACTCCCAACTCCCTTAGCTTATTATTATTATTATTATTATTTATTTTTATTTTTTTGATCGGGCAAAGTTAGTTGTTAGATTAGATGTTATTATTATTATTATTATTATTATTATTATTATTATTATTATTATATATATATATATATATATATATATATATATATATATATATATATATATATAAATTCAAGTTAGGGTTCCAAACGGCAAAATAGGCTCAATGATCTCTTTCTTCGATAGACCGGTCCGGCGCTATTTTAGAGTATTTTATAGATGGGGTATATCTCGCCAAGATAGATGAAAGAAAAGTAGGTATTATGCGATGGTAGGGACGATTGCTTCCATTACTGATCAGAAAGACACCAAATTTCCTTTAGGTGCTTCAACTGCGGTATAGGTAGAAGAAGCTGGTACGGAAAACCCTTCTACTTTACATGAATGAAAAAATCAATTTGTATTATTTTAATTAGTGCATTATTGTGTAACGTTCATCTCTCATATATTTGACATTTCCATTATAATATAGGGTTCGTTGTGGAAGAACAAATTGTTTCGGGGCTACTTATTAACCGTTCACCAATGATATCAAACATAATGTTGGCGTCAACAGACAAGCGGCCTTAAAATTTTTAGCAGGACATATTCTTATTGTGTTTTTATTAACTCTCGAAATATCTTAAATTAAGTCCTTGAAACTTTTGAAATATCTTATAAGCACTTAAAATATGCACGGCATATATATTAATTTATTGCAATTTTGTTGCTTTGATTTTATTTTAAAGTTGTGAAAAGATACACATAACATATTCAAAATGTGTGATGGATTGCCGTAAAAGGAACAAATATATTCACATTTCTAATAACAATGTACTTTTTTACATTATTGATATGTGCGTGTACATAATTTTAGTTGATTCAATATATATCACATAACTAAGTAAATAATTAAGGATACATTTCAAATCGCAATGACTTCTTTTGCTTTTATTTATCCTTTTGAGTTTTGAATTTCATTAGTAGCTAACACTTCTCAATAAAAGATAAATCACTATTTTGAATTGACTTAAAAGAAATGGCCTTTTGAATTGATTTAAAAAAATAGTGAAGAACTACCATGCGATGCATGGGATTGACTGTATCGTAGCAATATCTTTTCCTTTTTACGATATGTTTAAAGGTATTATTATTTATTTATAAATTTATACTCCGTATATCACAAATATTTCTTTAAGGTAATATTTTATTTTAAGATTTGTAGCTCTAAGATAATGTAAGATCTAAATGAAGTTGATGCAAATTGTTGTTAGTGGAGGATATGTCACATTTATGTGTGTGAGGTATGTTATTAACGCATATCCGTATACATAAAAAAAAAAAATAACACATATTCAAGAGTGTTGGGAATTGTTAAGGATAACATGTTAAGGGGGAACCCAAATGGGACGCTTTAAAATGAAAATATATGTTTTGATTTGATCCCAAAACCCCTAAGTATCCTATTCCCAAGCGACCCTACTTGATGTAGAAATAGGTTAGAATTTTTCTAAGCCTATACTGTTAGGATGACTTTGATTTTGCTTTTTAGATGCCTAGATTTTTTACTGCAGGATTTTCAAGCGAAGGCCACTCGCTTGAGTGTGCTTTTGAAGCGAAGCGAGTCTACCGAAGCGTAGCGAGCCGAAGCAAAGCAGATGCTACAATAAAACTGAAGTGAGTCTGCTAAAGCAAAGCGAAGCGAGTGTAATGACTGCAGTTTTTAGTGGTGATTAATAAAAATTTCGGCATTTAAAATAAGAAAAGAAATGTTGAAGGAGGTATTATTGTTATGAGTAGAATAAAATTTTAAAAGAACTACTAGAAGTAATGTTACGTTAGTAACATCAGAACTTCTTGAAGTGAGAACCCAACTAAATGAGAAAGGCCGATTAAATGATTCGGAGAAAGAAACATTCAGTATTTAATTTTGGGCTGAGGCCCATTCGATTCCGAACCACCCGAATTCAAGGCCCACTTGAATTCAAAGCCCAGTTTTATTTACAAGGCCCATTTATCAGTTATAAGGCCCAGTTAATTGTTCGATATCAGTTGAATTATCGGAGCTCACTCCACGAGTAATTATTCGAATTACTTCGATCCTAATAGCTAAGAACGGGAGCCCACATTCGTTAAGGCTCAAAAATAATTACGAAGCCCGATATTAATATTTGTAGTTCATGATAATATTTACATGAGGGAAGTGATATAATAAAACATCCAACAATAATAAAAGGCCCAAGATCATTAGTTCAAGCCCAAGAATAATAGTCCATGAGTAAATATATATATATATATATATATATAGGGTAGCATTCTGGTGGAAACTAACCTTAAGTTGAAACTTAGAAACCGTCTACATCCGTTGATTAGGGAGAGATGGAGGGCTGAGATTAATCCAAAATATTGCATTTAAAATAAAAAACGTCTATAATTGAGGACAAATCTGTCCATAAATTTTGAAAAATATAGCAACAAATCCACCTTCCATAATATTAGGATATTTCCATAACCACCTACACTATCCCACTTCTCTCTCAAGCCGGAATTTGAGGGAGTAAATTCACCTACCAACAAAACTACCTTTGACATCTTCATTCAAGAAATAAACGGCCGTCGGAAAATAGGGGAGAAAACCAGTAAAAATCGGCGAGAAAAAATCGATAGAAAGGTGAAGAAAACACAACAATTAATACGCCAGATACAATGCATCAAAATCTATTATAAATGCAGTAAAATGTATTGATTATGCATTTAAAAAAAAAAAAAAGAGAGAGAGAGAGAGAGAGAGAAGAAAATTGAAAAAAAACAAGATTGTCTACGAGTTGAAAAAGGAGGATAATACCAGATACAATGCAGCAAAATCTAATATAAAATGCATTAAAATGTGTTTATTATGCATTCAAAAATATTTGCAACAAAACATAATACACAAAATTTGTTTAATATATATCAAAAAACCAAACTAAAACCCTAACCCATTAGGAAAATTGAAACCCTGTTTGGGAAAGTTATACTCTAACTTGTAAGGGAAACTATACCCTAACATGTAGGAAAAGTTAAACCCTAACTTGTATGGAAAACTAACCCTAATACGAAAAATTGAAGTCTCTAATTAAATAAATTGAAAATGCATTAGAATGATCTATAAAATGCAACAAAATTGACATAATATGCATTATGTCCAGCAGAACTTGAGCGAGCAGCCGAGGACACGTCTCCGCGCGCAGCCACCCAGATCCATCTCGACGGCGAACGCACACCCGGGGCGAGACACCACTTCGACGGTGAATTACCCTCCGATGTAACAACAGAGGGCGAAGTCCAAATAGAATGTTGCGACGGCGACGATTGATCCTCCACAGCAGCAACGATCTCTCGATATTTCAAAATTGGAGGAGGGGAGGGAGGAGAAGATTTTTGAGAACTTCAGCAATGTTCTCTCGATGAGCCGCCGCTGCTCAAGGAACTCTGGATCAACACCAAGCAAATCTACCAGAAAATATGGAGCAAAAAAAAAATCTACCAGAAAACCCTATCGATTTTGAATCCGTTCCGGATCAATCACTACCTCCACGAAGACGCCGATCTCTCAAACCCGTTCCTGTTCCTCATGGCGTTCGCAGATGAATTCTGAGAAGAAGAAGAAGATACGATGAGAAGTAGTAGCAGAGAAGATACGATCGAGAGATTTGTTAACATAATAAGCGTGTAACTGCCAGCAAAAAAATATTAATGCATATCCAATAAATTAGGAAGATTCAGTTTTTTATAATTAAAATTACACTTATAACCCTAAATAATACCAAAAATGTATTAAAAAATTCGAAAAACAATATTTAATTGTTAATTTGAAATCAAATCTGATCCATTAGATCTTCAAGATCAACGGTTGTGGACGGTTTCTAAGTTCCAACTTAACATTAGTTTCTATATGATATATCCTCTATATATATATATATATATATATATATATATTATTACAACAAGAATAAAAAAAAGAAAAGAAAAGAAAAGAATGAGATTGGCGGCAGAACACTTAGAGCCAAAATCTGGGATTTATTCATACTAATCCCACTCAACAATAATTAGAAGAAGGAAGATAAATACACTAATTACAATTAGGGGAGGTTAATACATCATTAGTAGTTCAAATGAAAAGGGTGCATGGGGAAGAGGGAGCTAGAGCTAGCCGCCCAACTCTTCACCTCCTTGTCTCCAACTTTGTCTCACACCATGCAAGAGCCACCCTTGGAAGAGAACCTCCCCAATCCAAGCCCCTTCATGTAATGATTACACATCCCCTCTCACAAGCAAGAGCCTCCCATCCTTACAACAAAAACCAAGACAAGTTAGTTCTCAAGTTCATTCACACACACTCACTCAACAAACACCCAAGAGAGAAGTAGAGAGCAAGTAGAGAGAGAGAGAGGAGCTGCCGAGTTCTGCAGCCAAGGATCACCAGAAATCTAGCCGGCTGGCAGCCTTCAAACATCACCCCACACACGGTAAAACCTCTCTCACCCCTCTCCAAGACTTAGAATGTACATGCACTAACTCTAGGATCAAATTCTCATCTCTAGAATGGAAGAAGGAGAAGGGAAAAGGCACTCAAGCAAGAACTAGAAGGAGGCAGCCTCTATTTGGAAGCTAGAGACCAATTTTCAGTTCTAAAGGTGAGATAGAATTCCATACTCCTTCCCTAGTACAAGAATCAAGGCTTTAACATATAGAAAACCAACATGCAAGTGTAGGAAGGAAGAACAAAGGGAAGAAGGCAACAAAGAGAGGGAGGACAGCCAACAATCTTGCCAAGAAATCAGTTTCCAAACCCCACAATCACAAGTAAGACTCATATCTCATCACTCTCTCTAAGAGCCCCAAATTGTAAGCATGCAACCTCCCTAGAACCTCCAAGCAATCGATTAAGTACACAATCTAGTGTTCTATTCCCTCTCAAGCATGGATCATTGTTTAAAACCTCAAGGATGAAGCATAAGAAACATATCACTCACCTAGAAGCTATGCATGTTGTCTTAGAGACTAAAATCGAATTCAAAGGCATGTTTTAGATCACATAGAGCCCCTCTTCAAAGCTTAAAGCATTGCATGTATAACAATCCCTCAAATTAACTCATCAACACAACAAAGTACCAATTTCAGAGCCTATTAAAATCTGGAAATTTGCTTCCAATTCATACATAAAGCGTACAAGGCAAAATCAGCCCCTCAAATGCTCTCTAATTGAACCCTAACCCTCTAAATCAACAAGTGAAAGTTCATAATCGAATTAAGAAACGAAAACGAAGGAGAGGGTGAAGGATTTAACCTGCCGGAGGTGAGAGGAGACGACGGCAGAGCCACGGCGACCACGGGAAGCATTCGGCAGCCTCGGCAGAACCACCTCAACACCAGAATTCGCCGGAGGAAACCTGCACAAAGAAAAGGAGAGGGTCAGGTGACGAGGAGAAATAGGGGAGACACCGACGGCAGCCTAGCCGCCGGCGCCAGGAGAGAAACAGAGAGGGACAGAGGAAAAGGGCGATGGCAGTCGCGGCAGCAAGCCCTAGCCATGAAGGCTAGGGCAAAGGGACAATGAGCGACGGCGAAGGCGAGTCACGAATCGAAAGGGAGCGCCACCACCGGAAAACTGCAACAGCGGACGACAGCAACAACGTGAAGGGCGAGGGCAGCGAGTCACCGTGAATTGACGGAGGATACACGGCCGGAGAGCCGTGTTGACGACGGCGAGGCCGAATCGGAGCAGTGGCCGACGGGAGATTTTCCCCTCCTCGCGATTTCCCCAATTTTCGAGCTAGGGATTTGATTCTAAATCAAATCTGGAAATTGAAAAGCCTAAGCTTCTACGAAGGAGATGGCGACCGGAATTTGACCGGGGGAGAAGAGAATCAACGGCGGCGACTCCGCCAGGCAAGAAGGGACCGGCGGGAAGCAGAGGAGAGGGAAGGAGAGAGAGATAGTTCAGTGAGAGTGAGAGAGAGGTCGCGAGAGAGTGAGAGGAAGGAAGGGATGTTCTGCAGTTCACTAACGGGCCGGGCCGAGCCGAACTAATGGGCCGACGTAATTAAATTTAAAGATGGGCCGGAATTTAATATCAAATTGGGCCGAGAACTAATTAAAAGATGGGCCGGACTTACCTCTCAGTTGGGCCGAGAACTAAATAGATAATGGGCCAGGACTAATATATATACACGGGATTAGATATCTTATTGGGCCGATAATAAATTGGAAGACGAAGACAACACGGGGATAAATTTTTCCCGAACTAAATTCAGTAATTTTCGAATCTAAATAATTGAGCCTCAGATAATTATCAACATCAGAATTAATGATAAATTAAACCCAGCTATAATAACCTTATAAGTGTAGACCACTTATATCCGTTAGCGAGTTTGAAGTCTAAATTAATAGATTAATCGAACATCCTACGATCTCAGTTGAGGATGGAAAATCAGTAATAACACAAGAATCGATCGAATGATTGATTTCAATGAAAATCGAGAAACTCTCGATTAAGGAACACAGATAACCACACTACCAGAACCAGAAATTATAACCTCGACTAGGAATCAACCTTCGCATAAATTGATTAGATTATCGATTTCATTACCAGTTACTCATTTCGCGTTCTTTGAACGAGGTCAGGCGAAGGAGCAAGCCGAGTCTAAGCAGCAGCCAAAGATTTCTAAATACTATCAGGAAAGCAGTCGAGGTGGGCTTTCAGAAAAAACTAAAATGTTTCTCATGCTTTAATTCTTTTCTTAAAAGTATTGTCATGCCATGAAATGTTTTGTATTGCATGAAATCTATCTGAGAAGGCTTATGCCTCAGCTTATCATAACGATTCGGGCTCACCGAGGTCAAGATCTCGGTGAGTTAGTGCACTCAGTTGACCGTGAGCTACAATATTGGCCGGTCAGGTATCCGGGAGGGTGGCCAACCTCTCCGGATACACCCCAGCTCAGATATGATGGATTTCTACTACATAGTTTGCAAGAGTCTTTTCTTTTGATTAAAATGTTTTCGTGAGCATCGGTTATTCCTAAAACCACTATGTATCACTTTAGTGACTAACGATAAAAGAAAAGTCTTGGTACGTGCCCACTGAGTACTTCAAAGTACTCAGCCCTGTACACCTTTCCCGTGTGCAGGTTGATCGTGATGGATATGGAGCAGTCCGAGGAGCTTTTTGTCGAGTGTCAGGGTGTTGAAGCCTCTTGGTGGTGCATGTCCCCATACATGTATCCCACGTTAATCCGCAATATTCGCTATGAAGTCCACACAGTCCATTTTGTGTATCGTTGCAACGAGATGTTCTTTTGTATATCGATGCAACGAGTCGAGCTCTTCGTAGCCGACGGTCTTTTCCTTGATTAGTTTCCGCTTGTTTCATGTAGTACTTCTTTTGGAAGACAAACACGTTTCCGCGTACTTTCTCCATCTGTATCGAACAACGTCCTTACCGACATCTTCAATGAATGTCTGGTATTTTGAGTTGAATTCAGTGTTGTTTCTACATAATGTTCGAGCTCATAATCAAGTCTTCGTATGTTATTCCTCTTGTATTCCTTTTTCTTGAGTCGCGGCCCAGCTCGGCCCAAGTTGTGGCGGGCGGGCTGTGACAGCGAGCGCTACAGTAAAGAGTCAAAGCGAGTCAACGATTACTAAAGCAGTCACTCGGGAAATTTATTTTCCAAGTACACGCTACACAGTACGACCTTAAAGCGACTCAACTTGAAGCGGACGCTACAAATCTAAAGCGAAGCGAGCTCCTACCTAACAGAATGCGACAGCTCAATTCCCGCTCCAATTCAAACAAAGAGTTCAAACTCTGTCAAGTGAAGATCGCCGCATTAATTATGAGATCTCCACGTGTCGATAAGATAATGGAGCAAAGGAGTTGACTGCCAGGCCGACAAGGGCGCCGCAACAGTGCTGGACCGCTCCAGTTACTGTTACAATTGGAACTTAGCCGTTTTCGGCAAAGGGACAAATCTGCGCGTCTGAAAAGCAGCAGGCCTGTGCAAGTACTGTCGAGAGGAGGAGGGACAAAGCCACCAACCAAGCAACAGATCCTGGCCAACCCTCTGCCTATAAATAGTGAAGGATCAAGACGGAGAAGAGTAGAACACTACTTGAGCATTCAGCGCATACAGCAAACAAACACTCCCAGCCTTCGAGCAATCTTCGAGTTTTTGTTTAAGTGTTCTCCGAGTTTCTGTTTCATCGAAGCTCGTCTCCGCAACCTTCACACTAAAAAATCTAAGCCCATTCCATATCCAAGCTTAGAGAAGAACTCTAGCCTTCTTTGCATTCATTGTAAAGAGTTCTTCATTAGTGTGTCTGTCGAAAACCAAAAACCCTAACCCTAAGTTCTGTTTGTTAGGTTTTGAGTTTGTCGAAAGGTTGTTACGATCCAAGACTCTACTTTCCTCGATAGTAAAAGTCTCGATCATAGAGTCTAGATCCAAGCTAGTACAGTCCTCGATTGTGTGAAGCTCGATCGAAACTAGGTTTGTGTGGAGAGCCTGTAATCTCCCGGTCGTCGGACTGAAGTGAGTGAAGCTTAGTCCAGTTAGGTTTTGTGGTGAACCCGCAATCACCCAACTGTTGTCAGATCCAAGCAAGTGAAGCTCGATCTTGACCTTGGTTTTTGAGGAGCCTGCAAGTCCTCAAGATTCTTGAGTGAAGAGAATCAGTTACCTCGTGCAACAAAGTGGACATAGGTGTTTTATCACCGAACCACTATAAACCCTTGTGTTGTATCTCTCTAACCCTAATCTTTTCAATTGTTTACTTTTTGATTATCCATTTGCACAAGCATAGTAAAAAAACTTAAACTGAGTTTTTAATTACTTAGGAAAGACTAGCTCACCAAATTCCGCATTTCGAGTAAAGCCTCACTCTTGATCAAGCGTCTGCTTAGGTCAAGAAGTTAGCTAGCACTGTAGATCTAGCTCTTGGCTAGGTCGTAAGTATTGAAGCGAGCGCTTTACTTGTCACTCTGAGTTGAAGGGGAAAAGAAGTTGAAAAACTTCTACACACGCATTCAACCCCCCCCCCCCCCCCTCGCTACGTGTGTTTACCCTATCAAACCGGGACCAACAAAGAGACAAAGGGAATATATATGATTTTACTAAGTACTTTTTCTATTCCAAATTTATTCACAAATAATATAGCATCAGATTGTCCATTTCACTACTTTTGTATTCCCCCTGTCTCACAATCTTGAGGCGTTTCTTATGGACGTGTGTGAGATTAAAGAATGCGTATTTTGGTATTATAAGATTATAATGATATTCTATTTTAATTGTATACACACAATAATTATGTGTATAATTTGAAATTATTTTCACAAATACTATATTATTAAATCATAAATTTACTTTTTTTTTTTTTCAATTTATAAGTTCATTCAATTCAATTATTCTATTTGTTTCCCTTTTTTTCAAATAAGAAAATTATTAAAGTAGAATTGTACAGATGATGTTAAAATTGAGCTCTTTTTAAACCCATATATAAGTCTCTTCATTCCCTAAAATGACGAAATCCATAAGTTATGATTCATTCATCTAATAAATAACGTTGCACTAACCCTTTTAGATATTCCCACAAAATTAGTCTTATTTCTGAAATGAAAACTAACACGGTCTATAAAAAACTAACATCAACCAAATTTACTTACTTGTAAGAAAAATCTTTAAATACATTTAAAAAAAAACGATTGATCATTTATATACCAATCATGATATTTCTAATTTCACTTTGGAGTGACATATACTTTTAGAAAATTATATTCTTCAATTTTATGCTAAAGTGTTAAATAATTATATAATACATAATGACCAATATATTCATTTTGATTGATTAGATAATATCTTCAAGTTCAATGATACATGTCTGAACATATAATTCTCGTAATTCTGGAAATATGTTTAGTAAAAATTCGTCATGTTTGCGATTAAATATCATTTGCTATATCACACCCAACAATTTCATCACATTTTCCAACTTTTATACAATATAATTATGACAAAATAATAATAACAACAATCAATATTAGTTTTAAATATAAATATTATCTATCTATAATCGCACATATATATATATATATACATATATATATATATATAGAGGATGGATCATATAGAGATAAGTCCTGGTGTGAGAAATAGGAATGGATCTGAACCATTGATCTTGATTTGATCTATGGCTGTAATTGATTTAAGCATGATTATAAGGTATTATAAGCATGACTAGGTTTAAGCATGAATTTGTACATTAAAAAGCATAATGGTGTTGTAAGCATAAATATATACTGACTTAAGCATGATTTTGTATAGTTTTAAGCATCTTTCTCATTTTCACCGGGAGAGGTGTAGCATATCATTCCTATATATATATATATATATCTGGATCGACGCAAATTAAAGTACTAATATAATTAACTATTATTGTTGGTCCCGGTTTGTTAGAGGAAAAACACGGGGAGAGAGGGGGGGGGGGGGGGGGGGGTGAATACGTGTTTTGAAGTTTTTCAACTTCTTTTCCTTTAACTCAGAGTTACAAGTAAAGTGCTCGCTTCAACAACTAAGACCTAGCCGAGTGCTAGATCTACAGTGTTTGCAAATCTCTTGACCTAAGCTAGAGCTTGACCAAGAGTGAGACTTTACTCGAAACGCGGAATTTTGGTGAGCTAATCTTTCCTAAGTATTTGAAAATCCAGATTAGGTTTGTTTATGATGCTTGTGCAGATGAATTATCAAAACAGTAAGCAAGTAGAGAGATTAGGGTTTAGAGATACGACACAGAGATTTAGAGTGGTTCGGTGATAAAACACATACGTCCACTTTGTTGCACAAGGCAACTGATTCTCTTCACTCAAGAACCTTGAGGACTTGCAGGCTCCTCAAAAACCAAAGTCAAGATCGAGCTTCACTTGCTTGGATCTGACGACAACTGGGTGATTACGGTTTACCACAAAACCTAACTGGACTAAGCTTCACTCGCTTCAGTCCGACAACAGGGAGATTACAGGTTCTCCACTAAGACCTAGTTTCGATCGAGCTTCACACAATCGAGGACTGTTCTAGCTTGGATCTAGACTATATGATCGAGACTTCTACTATCGAGGAAAGTAGAGCCTTGGATCGAAACAACCTATCGACGAACAAAAAAACCTAACTAACAGAAATTAGGGTTAGGGTATTTGGTTTATGATGAACACACTAATGAAGAACTCTTTACAACAAGTGCAAAGATGGCTAGAGTTCTTCTCTAAGCTTGGATATGGAATGGGCTTAGATTTCTAAGTGTGAAGGTTGTGGAGACGAGTTTCGATGGAACTGAAACTCGGAGAACACTTGAAACAAAGACTCGAAGAATGCTGAAAGCTGGGAGTGTTTGTTTGCAGTAGGCGCTGAATGCTCAAGTAGTGTTCTACTCTTCTTCATCTCCATCCTTCACTATTTATAGGCGGAGGGTTGGCCAGGATCCGTTGCTTGGTTGGTGGCTTTGTCCCTCCCCCTCTCGACAGTACTTGCCCAGGCTGGCTGCTTTTCAGACGCGCAGATTTGGCACTTTGCCGAAAATGGCTAAGTTCCAAGTGTAACAGTCACTGGAGCGATCCAGGACTGTTGCGGCGCCCTTGTCGGCCTGGCAGTCAATTCCGTTGCTCCTCTCTTCATTCGACACATGGAGATCTTGCAATTAATGCGGCGATCTTCAGTTGACTGTAGTTCAAATTCGGAGCGGGAATTGAGCTGTCGCAATCTGTTAGGTGGGAGCTCGCTTCGCTTTAGAATTGGAGCGTCCGCTTCAAATGAGTCGCTTCGGGTCATACTTGAAGCGTGTACTTTGGAAATAAAATTCCCGAGTATTGCTTAAGTAAATTTTGACCCACTTTGACTTTTACTGTAGCGCTCGCTTCGCTTTGCTTTAGTAGAATCGCTTCGATTCTACTGTAGCGCGAAGCGAATTCGCTTCGCTTTAGTAGACTCGCTTCGATTCTACTGTAGCGCTCGCTTCACTTCGCTATTCTTCGGCACGCTTCGCTTCGGCTCGCTAGACTTGATTCGCTTGGAAAACACACACTCAAGCGAGTGGCCTTCACTTGAAATTCCTGCAGTCTAAAACCTAAGCGACTAAAGCAAAAACAAAGAGCCATCCTAACAGTATAGGCTTAGAAAAATTCTAACCTATTTCTACATCAATTAGGGTCGCTTGGGAACAGGATACTTGGGGGTTTTGGGATCAAATCAAAACATGCATTTTTCAAGTGTCCCACTTGAGTTCCCCCTTAACAAGTTATATCCTTAACAATTCCCAACAATTTCCCCCTTTTTGATGATGCCAAAACCCACTAACTTTTTAACCGTGAAAAGAACTTCAAGTGACTGCTTCCTTTGCAGATTTGCTCAAAACTTTTTTTTTAAGTTCCTTTCCCTTTTTTTTCAGTTAATATGGTGAGTTTGTAGCATAAGGATAAATCATTCACAAAGCATGTAAATTGTTGGGATTATATACTGAAAAGCATACTTTTTATGCTGAGTTGTATAGTACTTCTTCTTGTTTTATGAAATAAATAAAGTATATGTTTTGCATATTTATTCGTGTTATGGTTATGCAAATAAACGTCCTGTAGTATATATTATAGATAATATTGTGTGGGTAGTCACACGGAAGATCATATTATCACTCTCTTATATACTTAAATGGTGTTCGCAACCTAAGTAATCATGGACAAATTACTTGTTAAGGTTGTAGTATAATGCTTGATATTAGCTGATCTTGGCTAAGTAGCTTATACTAATGCATCCAGTTGCATTGAACAGGATCGCGGTGAGATAAATCCTTTTATACTGATTTAATAAAGGATCTAAGATCTCAGACGATTATTATTTCTTAATTCTAGTTGCATAATATTGAATTATATATTTATGATTATTATTACTTTGAGTTATCAATGAGTGAGAGTTATTGCAACTCAAAGCATCTCGATATCTTGGGTAATGATATTATAAATATGATAATTAATATTATAGCTAGAAATCGTGTCTCGGCGGAGTCCGAGTTGATGATGTCCCCTTAAGGCGCTCCAAAGATTATTATATTAAACCCTGCAGGTGGATTAAGTTCCGATATAATAATAAGGTCGAGCGGGTACTACTCTCGGTTGAGATATTAATTAATAGAGCTATCAGTAGCTTAATTAATTAATGGACATGCGATATCTTAAACACGGGAAATAATATAATCCAAAAAGGAGCCCGGTATGTTATAATATGGGAGATGGACGGCAGTGCAATATTATTTCTATAGTGGAGTGAAATAGTATTAATATAATTAAGTAAAGTATTCGGGCCCAGAGAATACTTGGATTATTAATTATATTGGGAGGCCCAGTCCATATCCTCCTTAAGATCCCTAGTGTAGCCCAACAGAAGCAGGCCTGGCCCAGTAAGAGAAACCCTAACCCTAATCTGCCTCTATATATATAGATGGAGATTAGGGATTCCGTCATAAGTGAAAATCGGTTCACATACGAGATCAAGAGTGACGGCTAGGGTTTTACTGTGAGGAAAAGAAGAAAGATTTCCGTCCATCCGGAATTCTTCTTTGTGCTCAGGAATACACTAGAAGATCTCGAGGTTTACGAGAAGAGCTAGATCTCGTGTGCAGAGATCTAGTGCGAGGAATTCTTCACCGAAATCTCATTACTCCGGCTGGATCTGCCCCGACAAAGGTATGTAATCTAGATCTATTTCCGCTTTAGGATCTAGGAAATTGCATGATATGTGTTTGTTTAATTGATTAACATCCGAGCGATCTTCACGGATCCAACAATTGGTATCAGAGCCAACTCGGCTCTATTAATTGATTAATCAGAATTATATGTTTCATATTATTTGTTTTGGATGCGAATTTTGTATTTTGAAGAGATCCAATTGTCATGGTTAATATGAATGTTTTCGGTTTTAATTATGTATTAAAATCGGTCTGTTTGTGGCCGTGTTTGTAAAACACGAGGGTTGATCGTGTTAGATTAGGTTTTATTTTTCGTTTTCCATGTAAAATCGATGTAAATATTTCCTATCATGTAACCGATCAAATCCGGAGGAGAGGAGACGAAAGTCTCGTCGGAAATCGAGGCGGCGGCGGTGGCTCGACGGCGACGGGCGCAACTCGCTAGGGTTCTGCCCTATGCGGCTGTTGCTGCTCGGCTTTGCCGGTGGGAGCCACCACTCGACCCCCTCGATGACGAAGACTGGTCGGAGGAGGGAGCAGCAGCAACCGGCGATGCAGGCGACGGCAGCAGCGACACCGTGAAGGAGCAGCAGTGCGGCTAGGGTTTTTCGGAACCCTAGCAGACCGCGACGGTGCAGGCGGCGCTAGACTGACGTCCGGCCTCTTCCCAGGCCGGCGACAACTCTCCAGACGGCGGCAGGCGCAACGGCGGTGGCGGAAACACTGTTGCCCGGCGACAGCGGGAGCTGGGGTTTCTCGGAACCCCAGCGACTCGCGGCGGCTGTTGTACGCGTACAGCTGCTGGCCGGCGTTCTCCTGAACGCCGGCGACTCCCTGGCGATAGACGACGGCGTGGAGGGCGAAGGAAAGGCGGCGGCAGCAGCGTTTTTTGCTGCTGCCCTTCGTCTCTCAGGCGACCGGCAGTGGTGGCGTCCAGTGGGAGACCTCCGGCGAGGTCCCCTCCAGCTCCAGGCGGCGGCGGCACGGCTCGTAGGCTCGTAGGCTCGTTTTGCGGTTAGGGTTTTTTCCAAACCCTAACGGGCCGAAACCCTACGGGCCGACTCGTAGGCTCGTTTTTCTCGTGAAGATCAGCCCGTTACTCGAAGTATCCAGATTTTCAAGTTTGTTCGAAGAAAAATGAAGACCATGATGATTGGATAATTTATTTTATTTTTCATGGTGATTTTATTCGATGTGGTGGATAGCATGTTGTTTAAATTATTCGCGATAATTGTCTATGTGCTATGCTTGAAAATTGTAAAAACCTTGATTAAAAATTACTAAGTGTGAGAATATTATCATTATTCGATTTAATTCGAAAGATTATGATAATCTAGCCTCCATAACTGGTTTAAAAATGAAGTAATTAGCATTCGCGTTGACAATGAGTCTTCCTCCCTATAGGAGATGCTGATTATAGATTTCATTGGTTTAAACTTCAAAGGATAACTTGATTTAAGATGAAATGATCAGTGTTCGCGTTGGCAATGAGTCTTCCTCCCTATAGGAGACACTGGTTATAGAATTCGTTGGTTAAATCAAAGTTGATAATATTGGTAAAATGTTTTATTTAGGTAACTGCTCCTTCTGGTAGGGTTACTCTTTATATAAATCATTTTTGGTATATTAAATTATGGTATTCACTTAGATGCAAATTAATTGATTATTTCCCTATAGGAAAGGTGATTAATTAATTTCGCATGGCTAGGAGGACCAACTATTAACTTATCAATCAGAAGGCTAAGGTTGATTGGATAATAAGTTAAAGATGTTAAGATCTACTTAAGGGATTATGTATACTGTCCACCTATAGTGGCTTATATATAAAAACATAAGGTGTTGGGGGATGCCTTTATATTGTTTCAAGGCTTATCAATATAATTTGCTTCAAATTTTATATGACTGTTGATGTGATGTTTATTTATCTATTTCAGCTTCACTATGTCTCTTAATCCGCTTGCTACGATTCTCAAAGAAAACAAACTCGAGGGTTCCAATTATATTGATTGGAAAAGAAACTTGGATATTGTTCTTACTGCCGACGGACACAAATATGTCCTCATTCAGGCTTGCCCCCCTGAACCTACTGATGAATCCACGCCAGAACAGCGTGAGGCTTATACCAGCTGGAAAAGGGCTGATGAGATGGCAAAATGCTATATACTGGCTTCCATGTCAAGCATTTTGCAGCATCAACATCAACATGTCCGATCTGCAGCTGATATGATCTATAGCCTTACGGAAATGTTCGGGCACCATGGTCGCCAAGCGCGTCAGAAGGCTATGAGAGCCATTATGACTATGCGCATGGTCGATGGTGAGTCTGTAAAGGAACATGTTCTAAAGATGATTGGTCATCTCAATGAACTTGAGGTCCTTGGTGCTGAGATCGATGGGGAAACCCAGGTCGATATTATTATAGAGTCGCTTCCTAGATCTTTTGATCAGTTTCGGATGAACTACAGCATGAATCAAAAGTTGTACACGTTATCCGAATTACTCAATGAGCTTGTGCAAGCTGAGGAAGTTCTTCGGGTTGAACCTCAGGTACATGTGACCACTGTTTCTGCACCTTCTAAACCGTAAGGTAGAATTAGAAAGAAGAAGAAA
Organism: Thymus mandschuricus; assembly: GCA_029379335.1. Lineage (NCBI taxonomy): Eukaryota > Viridiplantae > Streptophyta > Magnoliopsida > Lamiales > Lamiaceae > Thymus > Thymus mandschuricus. The sequence continues at coordinate 11,771,966 of CM057071.1, forward strand.
CAGGGTGGCCAAGCTCAAAAGGGAGCAAATCAAAGAGTGGGAGGACCTCAGGGTGGCATAAAGAAGCCTAAGGGGAAGTGTTACCGTTGTGGAGAGAAGGGACATTACAATGCGGTTTGTCCTCAGTTAAGAGGCAATCCTAAAGGTATATCTTGTGCATTAGTAGTCGAAGCTTGTTTAGCGGCTCGTTCTACACATACTTGGGTTGTAGATACGGGAGCCACTGATCACGTGTGTTTTGACTTGCAGGGGTTTTCACAAACCCGAAGACTTAATGCTAGAGAGATTACCGTCACCATGGGGAATGCTACGCACGTGGCGGTTTCTGCAGTGGGAGTTGTCAGTTTACCGTTTTTGGATAAAACATTGGTTTTGAGAGACGTTTTGTTAGTACCTGGTTTTAAAAGGAACCTTATTTCGGTTTCCAAATTGTATTTGGATGGTGATTCGGTTACTTTCTGTTTAAATGACGTTACTATTTTTCATAACAATGATGTCATTTGTTCGGGTATTATGTCTAACAATCTCTATACCATTAATTGTACTGTACCTGCTATTTATAGCACATCATCGAGTTCGAAGAAACGCAAGGTTTCTTCAGATGTGAATCAAACACTTCTCTGGCATCTGAGGCTAGGTCATATTAACCTCAAGCGAATTCAAAGGTTGGTGAAAGACGGTCCCTTGGATAAACTCCAAATTGGACCGATACCAACTTGCGAATCTTGCTTAGAAGGTAAAATGACGAAAATGATTTTCAAATCCAAGGGCAACAGATCAGAGAATGTGCTGGACTTGATTCATACAGACGTGTGTGGTCCAATGACTATTCAGGCTAGAGGTGGTTTTGAGTATTTCATCACTTTCATTGATGATTACTCACGATTTGGATACATTTATCTGATGAAACGGAAGTCTGAATCCTTTGATAAATTCAAAGTTTTTAAGGCAGAAGTTGAAAATCAGCATAATAAATCCATTAAGTCCATTCGATCTGATCGAGGTGGAGAGTACCTTAGCACTGAATTCTTGGAATACATGTCGCAAGCCGGGATCACGTCCCAGCTTACTGCGCCAGGAACACCACAGCAGAATGGTGTGGCAGAACGCAGGAACCGAATATTGTTAAACATGATTCGGTCGATGATGAGCTATTCTGAGCTACCTACTTCGTTTTGGGGCTATGCCTTAGAAACGGCAGCGTATATTCTAAACTTAGTTCCTTCCAAATCAGTACCCAAAACACCCTTGGAGTTGTGGTCAGGCCGAAAGGCCAACCTTGAACACATTCGGATCTGGGGTTGTCCTGCACATGTGTTGCACAAGGATGCTGATAAGTTGGAGTCGAGAACTGAATTACGGCTGTTTATAGGGTACCCCAAAGGAACGAGAGGTGGATTGTTCTATAGTCCAAGGGACCAAAAGATCATTGTCAGCACCAATGCTCATTTCTTGGAAGAAGATTATATGAACAATCACAAACCCATGAGTGAGGTCATCTTAGAAGAGATGAGGAATACAAACCCGCCTGAACCACCCGTACTAGATGTGGCACCATCAACTGCACCACGTGTTGACACTAGTACACAACCTCAGAATATGCCTCGTCACAGTGGGAGGGTCATCATTCAACCTGAAAGATGGTTGTGTTTGGGAGAGTCTTCAGACAACTTACCTGGTGAAGATGACTCTGATCCCTGGACATATAAGGAGGCAATCCAAGACAAAGATGCACAGCTTTGGCAAGTTGCGATGGATTCGGAAATCGAATCCAAGCATGAGAACGATGTATATGACGTTTTAGAACTTCCTGAAGGGGTTAAACCCATCGGGTGTAATTGGGTCTACAAACGTAAGAGAGGACATGACGGAAAGATTGAAACTTTCAAGGCTAGACTTGTGGCGAAAGGTTTCACTCAGAGAGAGGGTATCGATTATGATGAAACCTTCTCGCCTGTCGTCATGCTTAAGTCGATCCGGATTCTCTTGGCCATTGCGGCCCATATGGATCTGGAGATTTGGCAGATGGATGTCAAGACTGCTTTTCTTAATGGTAGTCTTGATAAGCCCATTTACATGCGCCAACCAGAGGGTTATATTGCCGAAGGAAGTGAGCATCTTGCGTGCAGGCTTAAGCGATCCATCTATGGACTTAAGCAAGCATCTAGGTCTTGGAACACACGGTTTGACGAGGTAATCCTGTCATATGGATTCACGCAGTGTGTATATGAGAGTTGTGTTTACAAGAAGTGTGAAGGAAACGACTTGGTGTTTCTAGTACTGTATGTAGATGACATTCTATTGATTGGCAACAACGTAGATATGTTATCGGACGTACGGATGTGGCTGTCCAAGCAATTCAAGATGAAGGATTTGGGAGAAGCATGACACATTCTTGGGATCAAGATCTTTAGAGATCGTAAGAAGAGAATGCTGTGTCTCTCCCAAGCAACCTATATAGATACGGTTGTAAAGCGGTTTAGCATGGAAGATTCCAAGAGAGGATCTCTGCCTCTCCAGAATGGAATCCATCTATCAAAAGAAATGTGTCTGAAGACACAAGACGAGATAGATTACATGAAGGGAGTTCCATATGCTTCGGCAGTTGGAAGCCTCATGTATGTTATGCTTTGCACTAGACCGGATATCTGTTATGCAGTGGGCATGGTTGCCAGATATCAGTCTAACCCAGGAAAAGGACACTGGACTGCTGTAAAGAATATAATCAAGTACCTGAGAAGGACTAGGGATTATATGTTGGTCTTTCAGTCTGACAGTCTACTTCCTCTGGGATACACTGATTCTGATTTCCAATAAGATAGGGATTCTCGAAAGTCTACCTCAGGATGTGTTTTTACACTGGGAGGTGGAGCCATATACTGGAGGAGCATAAAGCAGAAATGCATTGCTGACTCCACTATGGAGGCTGAGTATGTGGCAGCCTCGGAAGCAGCCAAAGAGGCTGTATGGCTCCGGAACTTCTTGATGGATTTGGATGTGATTCCGAATTTGCCTCAGACGCTCACAATTTATTGTGACAATTCTGGTGCAGTGGCAAATTCGAAGGAACCACGAACCCATAAGGCCAGTAAACACATTGAAAGGAAGTACCACCTCATACGAGAGTATATGAAAAGAGGAGAGGTCGTGGTGTCAAAGATTGCTTCGGAGGATAACCTGGCTGATCCTTTCACGAAGGCCTTGTCTATCAAGGTATTCGAAAGGCATGTTGGAGGCATGGGAGTTCGATGCATGACAACACTGCTTTGAGTATAAGTGGGAGAGATAGTAGTGTAGTAGTATACTTGAAAGCATGCTTTTGAGTATAAGTGGGAGATTGTTGGGATTATATACTGAAAAGCATACTTTTTATGCTGAGTTGTATAGTACTTCTTCTTGTTTTATGAAATAAATAAAGTCATATGTTTTGCATATTTATTCGTGTTATGGTTATGCAAATAAACGTCCTGTAGTATATATTATAGATAATATGGTGTGGGTAGTCACACGGAAGATCATATTATCACTCTCTTATATACTTAAATGGTGTTCGCAACCTAAGTAATCATGGACAAATTACTTGTTAAGGTTGTAGTATAATGCTTGATATTAGCTGATCTTGGCTAAGTAGCTTATACTAATGCATTCAGTTGCATTGAACAGGATCGCGGTGAGATAAATCCTTTTATACTGATTTAATAAAGGATCTAAGATCTCAGACGATTATTATTTCTTAATTTTAGTTGCATAATATTGAATTATATAGTTATGATTATTATTACTTTGAGTTATCAATGACTGAGAGTTATTACAACTCAAAGCATCTCGATATCTTGGGTAATGATATTATAAATATGATAATTAATATTATAGCTAGAAATCGTGTCTCGGCGGAGTCCGAGTTGATGATGTCCCCTTGAGGCGCTCCAAAGATTATTATATTAAACCCTGCAGGTGGATTAAGTTCCGATATAATAATAAGGTCGAGCGGGTACTACTCTCGGTTGAGATATTAATTAATAGAGCTATCAGTAGCTTAATTAATTAATGGACATGCGATATCTTAAACACGGGAAATAATATAATCCAAAAAGGAGCCCGGTATGTTATAATATGGGAGATGGACGGCAGTGCAATATTATTTCTATAGTGGAGTGAAATAGTATTAATATAATTAAGTAAAGTATTCGGGCCCAGAGAATACTTGGATTATTAATTATATTGGGAGGCCCAGTCCATATCCTCCTTAAGATCCCTAGTGTAGCCCAACAGAAGCAGGCCTGGCCCAGTAAGAGAAACCCTAACCCTAATCTGCCTCTATATATATAGATGGAGATTAGGGATTCCGTCATAAGTGAAAATCGGTTCACATACGAGATCAAGAGTGACGGCTAGGGTTTTACTGTGAGGAAAAGAAGAAAGATTTCCGTCCATCCGGAATTCTTCTTTGTGCTCGGAAATACACTAGAAGATCTCGAGGTTTACGAGAAGAGCTAGATCTCGTGTGCAGAGATCTAGTGCGAGGAATTCTTCACCGAAATCTCATTACTCCGGCTGGATCTGCCCCGGCAAAGGTATGCAATCTAGATCTGTTTCTGCTTTAGGATCAAGGAAATTGCATGATATGTTTTTGTTTAATTGATTAACATCCGAGCGATCTTCACGGATCCAAAAAATGACACATTTTGACAGAAAAGTAAAATGGGATATATGAACAAGTAGTTCACAAAATATGGAAATTTAAGGTTCGTCAGCAGCCTTCTCCTTCTCCTCCTCTTCTTCGCTATAGTAGGCTGACAAGACCTTCACTTACTTCGTCATCACGTTCTCTTTGCTCTTCCTATAGCTGTTGTCAATGAACAAGGCTTCATCTGTTTCATCCTCGATTATCCTTAAATCTGGCACTCTTGAATTGGGTTGGAGTGGTAGAGGAAACTGCTGCATGGCTGGCACTTTGACAATGATGGGTTTGGGATCAGCTTCCTCAGCCTGCATGAAGATCTTCCGACGCAGCTCCTCGTTGTAGAAACAGAGAAAGTAATTGAGAGCATCCTGTCTTGAGCACTCATCTTGATAAGGCACTACTTGCCAGAAGTAGTATACCTTGATGAACTTGACTCTGCAGATTCTCCACATCTCTAACAGGTCACTAGAGATGAAATCCTCGATCTCTCGTGTATCGGGATGATTCGCCCTTCTCACCTCCAATTCTTCCCCAGTTCTGCTTATCAAATCCTCTAAAATCTTGTGAAACTTTGCACTAGCAGCAGTGTTGAATTGAGGAGATTTTTCGTTGACTCGCTTGCGAATATAATCAGACTCATCAGTGGAGTAGCGGTGCGAATCAATCATCTCCTTTATTGTGACTCGGCATGTGTCGATCCAGGCTTGAGTCAGGCAAGCTTCCGACTCATCAGGTGTGAAGGGGATGTAAGAGCTTCGTGAGATGGCGGATTGGATGAGCCTCACTTCATTCCAGTGGGTCTCAATCCGTTCATCCACCTTCTTGAGTCTGGCAATCCGGACCTTCTCCTTCTCGGCCTTTCTCTTCCTCTCTTCTTCACCCTTCCTCCTCCTTTCCAAGCGGCTAGACTTTGCAGCGACAGACTGTTGGATCTTTTGGCGCTTAGCCGCAGGATCCTCTTCTCTAGACTCCGGTGCTGTGCGCTTCAATTGTGTTTTTGGTGTTGGAGGTGGTGGCATCTGCTTCTTTTCTGCAGGAACAATCGCTTGGCTGGCTAAAGCGGCGGCTACAGTGGTTGTAGCGAGAGCAGCAGTTGAAGCGGGTGCTTGGACTGAAGAACTTGAAGCGCCTGCATGGGAAGAGACTGCTTGCAGTGGCTTCACTAGAGGGATCTCAGTGACTCCCTTCCTCTTTAGATCAAATTCTTGCTGTAGAGCCATGGCGAGAGCTTCGTCTGCCGCAATCTGTTCCTCGGTTTGTGCGGCAGAAATAGTCGAAGTTGCAAATGAAGAGGCTAGCAGCTTCCCAGCTAGCGGCTTGCGAGGCTCTTCGTACACTGCCTTATCCTTCCCTTTCTTTCGAGCAAGCTCTACCCGAGCTTCATCCATTTCCTCCTCCTGTCCTCCACTTCCTTCTCCAGCTCTACTTCCTCCTTTGATCAACCTCTCTTCTCCAGTCTTTCCCCCTTGTTCCTTCCCTTCTATTATTCTTTCCCCCTTTTTGGCATCATCAAGACTGCCGGGGGTGGTGATGACGACTTTTCCACTGAGAGCATTGCGAATGGCAGTGAACTCGTTGTAGATGGCGTGGAGCATTCCCTCCGCTTGCGTTGAGAAGATGTGCTCTTGGGAAAGCACTATCTCCGCCGTCTTTGCACTGATTTCGTCGAGCAGATACTCACACTACTTTTCTCTTTCTTTCACGGAAGCCATTAGATTTTCAAGCGGCTCAACTTCCTTGAAGCGAGCGTCCAGCTCCGCTTCAATTTTGGAGCGGATTTTCCTGCGCTCCTCCTGCAGGACAAATCCGAAGTGAGTCTGGGTTGCTTCAAGTTCGGCCCTTTGTGTGGCAAGGCTCCTCTCTCTTCTGTTCAGTGCCACATTGACTTGAGCATCAACAGCTATCTTGACGGCAAAGTCTCCCGCCAATTTTTGTGCTTGATCTATCTTGATTGCCAGGTCTGCTTGCTTGAGGTCAACATCTCGAGCAACTCGACGTCTGCTCTCCAACTCGCTAAACTCTTCCTCACGCTTGAGTTTAAGTAAATCTGTTTCCTTTTGAAGTGTGTCGAGTTGGAGCTTCGTCCTGTTCAGCTCGCTGCTCATCTTCACTAGCCCTCCATCTTTCTCTTCTACCTCCTCCTCTTCCTCTCAAGATGCCTTGAAATCTTCTTCTTTCCCTCCTCTACAGAGACTAACTTAGTGTTGAGATCTCTAAGCCTGCTCTCTCAGCCTCAAGCGACTGCTTGAGCTCTCCCACTAGCTTCACCTCCTCTTCCACCAGTTTCAGCTTCTCCTCGATTTTTCCTTCCAACTCAGTTTTGGTTTTGTCAAAATCTGCACGCAGATTCTTGACCTCTTCTGCCTTCTTCTCCAACTCCTCAGTCTTTCATGTGATAACACTTTGGAGACTGGCAATTTCTTCCTCCTTCACCACCATTTTCGCTTCATGCTCTCTTATCAATCTCTGCTCATGTACTGTTGGCACTCGCTCTGGGATTGCTGCATCAGGGTAAGCTCGCTTCACCTTAGCATCTAGCTTCTCCTACTAGCTGGCTTCATTAATGAAGACATGGAACCCGTCTACATTGATGAAATTGAACAGCTCTGCTTCCTTTGCTTCAACCACTTCTTCCGTGAAGGCTTTACGGAGATTGAAGATCTTGAAGTATTCCGTCCCCCGGTAAGTAATGTACGTGATGAAGTCTGTGGCTTTGGTGAAGAAATCCTCAGACGTCTCCATGTCGGGGTACCGGTTGCGAATCATATCGGCGGCAATGTCTCTATCCATCAAGTAACGATGGAGGGCTCTCTCTTCTGCGGTTGGAGGTGGGGGATTTGTAGGTGGTGGAATGATGGTGATTTCAGTATCAGCTGTTTAGGTGGTGTCGGCTGAGGTGGTGGGCGAATTGGGTGTAGAGGCTTGGAGTGTTTCGGCTTGAGTGGTTTGGGTAGGTGTGAAGAGAGTATAGGCAGCATCAGGGTCTGTGCTGAGGAGAGGAAGTTTTGGGATGGGGATAGAAGAAGTGGATACTTCTTCATATAGAGAGTGGGGTGAGGTTTGCTTTCGGGTGGTGGAAGCTTCGGGTTGGGGTTGGTTGGTTGTTGAAGCTTGTGGTTCTTGTGGTTGCTGGACTTGGGCTTGGATTTTAGCTGTTTGGGGAATGGTTTGAACTTTGGCTGGAGAGGGGAGGGGTTGATCTACTTCTGTTTCCTTTTCAAGCGGCTGCTTCTCAACCTCGCTTGCTTCAAACAGTGAAGCCACTCGCTTCACTTTCTTGGCTCGCTTCGGAGCCACTCGCTTCGCTGGTGAAGCGGTTCGCTTGGATTTTTGTTCGCTTTCCCTCTCAGCAACGGGGGCTGCGGGGAGCACCTCCACATCAAATATTCCCAAATCTACCACGATCTTCTCTGTTTTGTACAAATCGAAGAATATGGTGTTCTTCTTGTACTCCATTGTGTTTGTCCATCTTCTGTTTGTGAATAGTTTCTCCAGTGCAAAGGAAATTTTGGAGAAAAATTTGAGCTTTCCCTTGCGAAGGATTTCCGTGGTGCTTCCTTTCTCAAACTTGAAATCTTTGGCAACTCCGTGCATCTGGTTGATGAACCAACCATGCCAATTGAATTTTGTGCTAGTCAAGCTGTCCACGATGACAGTGACGGCGAACAGCTTTGAGTCGGAAAGTTGGCCTAGAGTTCCGATACTGCAGGCCACCGACTTGGTGTAGAGTTCACAGATGTAGTTGAACGGAGTTTCCAGGTCCGTCCTTATTTTGCTGTGCTTCGGCTCGAACTCAGCATTCTTACGGCAGCGAATCGAGCAAACTCGACGTTGATGGATAACTCCAGATCTGAGAGAGAATCCGCTCCCTCCTTCTGTAGGTTGAAGACACCGGCGATGGTGTCTAGGGTTACCTCTACCGGCATACCATTCTGCGGGTCTGTGAATGTGGATGAAGTCTGTCCTTCCTCCAGATTCAGGAAAAACTCAGCCACATCCTTGGCTAAGATCTTCTCCGGCCTTGCTGTGACGAACTCCCACAAGCCGGCTGTGGTCACAGGCTTGCTGAAGAAGCCATCGGCTTCTACTACCTTCGCGTCGAGGTGAGGCTCGACGTTGATATTATCTCCGATAGATGATAGAAACTTCTCCATCGTTTGGGTTGCAGCCTTCTTCACCATGACTGAATGTTTGGAGGGATTTTGAGTGAAGATTTAAAACAGGGGTTGAAACTCGTGAATTGCAGGAGTTGCAGAACTTGCACGAGAATGGGAATTTTAGGGGGTGATGAAAGGTTCTGCAAGTCTTCGTTGTCCCTTTAAATAGATTTAGGGTTTGGCTGACGTGGCAAGGGCGAGACAGTAATTTCCCCGAAAGTTCTATTTGTATATGGCGGCCAACGGCAATGTGATTGACGTGTCCGGCATCATTACAGTAAAAGTGAGCCGTCAAGTTGACTTGGTGCTCCACATGGCCTTCTGCAATTCGTTTCTCCAAACGGCGTCGATCCAGCGGTTGTGATTCAAAACCTGTTGAGATTCAACGGCTGGATTGTATGCGAGATTCCCGCTTCAAATTTGAAGTGTGTTGCACGCGCCCGAAATATCTGATTTGTACTTCAACTGCATTAAATGCAAAGCAAAAAGTAAAATTTGCACTCGAGTGTGTACAGCTCATACGCTCGCTTCGTACCCGCTCGCTTCGAGTGTGGCCGCTTGGCTTTTACTTGCTTGCGAAGTACTCGCTTGGCGTGACTGTTCCGCACTCGCTTGCGATGGCTTGCTTGAGTGACGAAGTGTCACACCCCGATTTTCCTAACTCTAAAAATAATCAATTTTAATTATGACCAATTAAATCGGGATGCAACGAAGGGTAAAATAAAAAGGGAGAATCATAATTCAATTTATTTTAATTAATTTTAATTAAAATTCATTTAGTTTAGCCCGAAAATTTTGGCAACATCTCCCCTTAAACCAGGATCAAGTCGTAGTAAATACCAAAGACTATACATCAGCTAACCAGGTACATAAACCATAACGATGAGGTCGGACCAGACCGCGCCATCATCGGATCCAAGATATTTAATAAAAATAACTACCGAGGCGGACCAGACCGCTCTACAGTAGGATCCAAAATACATATCGAAAGCATAACAACCGTGGCGGACCAGACCGCACTACAGTTGGGTCCAGAATATATAGTTACATCAAAGTTGCGTTTAAATAGCGGAAGCGAATAAATAAACATTCATTTATCAACCGTTATAGTTTTTATAAATTCGTTTAAGTTTTCGTTATATGAATTCATATTTTTAAAACGTCAAGTTTAAAACTAACAAATGAATAACGAAATAAACTTTAAACGAATATTAACTTTCTAAGTTAACTAAGCCATAACTCCCAATTCAATTATTAAGTATGATAATTCGGTTATCTAAATAACAAAAAGGGAAATTGTTTAACGATCCAAAGCATGTGTAAATTGTTTATAACCAAATAAAAGTTGAAGAAACGGGAAAGAGTCTAACGGTTTAAGTTTTATTATCCTCGTCTCTTGTTTATTCCTCCTTTCCTTTTCTCTCTCTTCTCGCCCCGTCACTATGCCTCCGGCTCCCAATCTGCAAAACAAAGAAAGTTTCACAGGGCTGAGTACAACTAGCACTCAGTGGGAATAATTGCCAATCAAAGGAAAACAAAAGCAGGGCTTTCAGGATTTTAAAAGAGAGAAGAGAAAGAATAAGTCTTGATCCCATATGACCAAACCATTTAGACGTCCATTTAGGTATTCCCGAGGTTACTCGTAATCGAATCCCGGTTAAACCACCTGTCGGATTATAAGAACATTTGCAGGGTGACATACATAAAGTGTATATAAACCCATCAGCTATGCTAGACGGCATAAATAAGTTATATGCAAGTCTATCGGCTAGGGATCGAGATTTCCGTGGTAAACCCCACTCCCGATCCCGGTGTACACCAGTTGCTCGTTGGTGTGTTAGACCTAACGATGTCAACCCGATATCGTAAAAGATTAGAGCATTAAACCTGGGAAACCTGTGATTCACAATTAAATCCTGAAACAAAGCCTGCACTTGAAGAATATAGAGCTTACTAGCTCAAGAGTTATCAAGAAATAAGAATCCCCAAGGATTTTAACAAGTTTGAATAAATAGATCCCCACCTTTACCGGTTACTCGATTCTTTGGTTCGAATCTTAGTTCAGCTTCTTCGGAGAGTCTTCCTACAAATATTTCTTGAGGTTAAGTTACGTTCGTAGTTTTATTCTTAGAACTTACATAACTATCTTTTAAATATTAATATATTCCTTATAACTATATAAACTCTTATCAACCTTCTATAATTATTTTCTTATGTTTTCGTCGTTTGCATGGCTTAGACTTCAACACAAAAGTTGTTCAACTAATCATTAGGAATATTTTGGTGCAAAAATATTAGACATGCAAAAAGGGTAAGGGTCCTTCGAATCGAAATGAACACAGTTTCATTTTTAGAAAATTAACGGTGACTCCGATTGTTACCAAATTTTATAGGATGCTAGGTAATCTCATTTCGAAACTATATTAATATTTTCAAAACATTTGGACAGAGTCTCGACATGCAGGTAAACATTATCCATGAACAAGAAAGGTATACCAACAACAATTCATTTTCACAAGTTCGTTCCGATTAAGAGGTTAATTATTAGGTTACGAACAACTTTAATTCGGTGATATGGATGCAAAAAGGAACACCGGCAACCACCAAAGAAAGGGCGGCTGCACGGCGACGGAGAAGAAGAGAAGATGCAAATGATGAAGGCGATGCATGTCCTATCTCGGGAGTTCGTGGCGACGATCAGCCACTATCCCTAGAATCGAAATCTCCCTACGAGTTCATAGAAACGAACGACATACCTTTCCGATGATTGGAGAAGAAGATATGCTCGAAAAGATGATCGGTGACGATCGGGGCTGTTCTCGGTCTTGAAAGGAAGGTGGCGGTGGAAAGGTGATGGTGCTGAAATGATGAAGAAGATGGTGGCAGCAGCTGCTGCTTGATCGGAGAGATGATCGGCGGCGGCGGCGTCGGAGATGGAGAGATGAAGCTGCTGCTCCTTGCGGCTTCTCGGAGAGGAAGACGAAGATAATGGCTGGAGGATGGTGGTGTTCGGTGGAGGTGGAGATGATGATGGTGGTGATGGTCGGAAGTGATGGAGGGGCTGGAGATGATGGTGATCGGAGATGGTGGTGGATGGCGGAGGTGCTGCCGGCAATGGAGGAAGAGAGAGGGAGAGAATGATCGGCTAGAGAGAGAGAGTTGGGTTGGTGGATGATTTCTTCCACTTGAAGGATTAGATGAGGATATGATCAAGTGAGGCGGTGGTGGCCTCTATTTATAGGGGTCATCCCGTCTCCGATCGAACGTCTCGTTTCCCGACGAAAAGATATTTTTCCGGCAACGAATTCCGATTTAAGATTTCAAAGGGTTTACGGAATCCACAAAAAATATCGAACACAACGATATAGGTTAACGAATTTTCGGAAGGAATTTGATAGCTCGAAGATTTTTAAAGAAACGAAAAGATCGAAAATAGACAAACGGCGACTCGGGTTTTCTTAACCGTTTATCCGAAAAATACCTAGCTTCTTTCATAATTCTTTTAATGTCAAAACTAGGTTAAATATATTAACATTACATTTTTGAAATTTTATTAAGTTAGAAATAATATTTTTAGTTTACTAATTTTAATTAAATTAAATATTCTAAAATTCTTTCATTAAGAAATTTACATAACTAATAATATCTAAGCTTTTTAAATTTTAAATTCTTTAATCATTTTACTATATAAATTATGAAAAGCTTATTATATTAAAGGAAACTATTTATTTTCTATTTTCTAGTATTTAAAAATACGGGTTATTACACGAAGCACTCGCTTGACCATCTGAAGCGACTGGTATAGAAATTGAAATTTCTTTGACTTAATTTTAAAATGTTTCTGACTTACATACTTCAAGGAAAAACAAGAGTGTTTTCCTCTTTGTATTTGTGTCAGATTCAATTTATATTTTCCACATAGTAAATGAAGGTTTCTAGCACGCTTCACATTACTTAGTGTACTTGAATTGAAACACTTACAAGTCAATCTCACATTGTAGGAGATTGATACCACATATGCAGATTTCTTCAAGCTTGGTCTTCGTGGCATTCATTTCTTCCATCTTCTCTACGAACTAGAGACTCCTCCATCGAAGTGAATGGGAGGGGGAATGAATAGAGTACACAAGCTTTCTGCAACCCGAAGGGAGACTCACTATAGTGTACTTATTCACAATGAATGGGAGATGAGTACAAGTCCTTATCTCAGGTCGGAATAGGACAGGATGACAATGACAATGCTCTGACAAGACAATCTCATTTTTACGCAGAAGCATGTCACCAGCCCTGCAGCCTTTTGAAGCAAAAGGTAACTCTTCAAGCTCTCCTCTAGAATCTACAGAATGAATATGCATTCGGCTCGCTTGACCCAAAATAGGGAAACTTGAAGCGATGCAATATTCAGGGTGGGAGAAGAATGAATAGACACCCGGCAGACAACTCAATGAAGAGTGAATAATAAGCGAGTGTTTATCCACGATGAAGGAGATGAAAAGACATGCTCCTCTTCGGCGGAAAAATGGGAAGAGGACGCAAGGTCTAGGTGCCAGCCCTGCCTAAGCTTTCACCATTTTTACGTGGGAAGGCCCGATACAAGACCCCACAACAGAATGAAGAGGAATGATATCGATCTACTAGCCAAGACAGCTGATGCTTTTTTCCATTCATTACTCGGTTTCATTGTCTTTCTTTGTTCATTCGGACTAGTAATTGGTTTATTTGTCTTTCTCATCATCTTGCTAAAATGGCGGATCGACTTCAGGGTCTTACCCTCTTTTTCTTTTCTTTGCTGATTCCTCTCAATGAAATTTGCCATGTTGCACTAAGTTACTTACGGCCTCGGGATGCTTTACTCCTAACCCCACAAGGTTCCGAGACGGAGCTTAACCTGAGTCTCGGTTAAGAACGGCGATGATCTACGTTTCACACGGCGCCCTTATGGAAGAGGGAGATCGTTTAGATCATTCTCATTAAGAATGTTGAAAGGGAACTACTATTAACCGTTTAGCAGGAGCCTGCCCCTGGTTGTTTTGTTTTGGAGGATAGTGAATTTCTTTCACCTCCTTCCCCGGAATCAAGGTCTCACGATGAGCCAGAGCATGAAGCTCATTCACATCCCCAGTGTCTCAAAGGTGGCTGGAACTGCCCCCAAGTACAGAATGAAAAGGGGTACGCTATACGATGAAGCGAGGCTGGCGTCGGATAGCTTTAGGCTGCTCAGTTCAAGATCAAGACGAAGAATAGAGAAATCAGATGGTCAGCTAGAGGCTTGGTGAGGATATCTGCTCGCTGGAGATCAGTATGGATTTTCTCGAGCGTGATATCCTTCTTTTCGACATGATCACGAATGAAGTGATGTCGAATTTCCACGTGCTTGCATCTGGTGTGAAGCACTGGATTCTGCGAGATACATATTGCACTGTTATTGTCACAGAAGATTGGGATCTCATTCGCTTCAACTCTGTAGTCCTTCAACTGCTGACGAAGCCATAGAATTTGAGAACAATAGCTACCAACGGCCATGTACTCGGCTTCAGTCGTTGAAGTAGCTACACTGGTTTGCTTCTTTGAAAACCATGAGATCAGCTTGCTTCCCAAGAACTGACAAGTGCCTGAAGTTGATTTCCTATCAATTCGGCATCCTCCATAGTCAGCATCTGAGTATCCCGTGAGCTCCAAATTATCTTCAGTAGGATACCACAGCCCCATGTTGACAGTGCCCTTGAGATAGCGAAGGATTCGCTTGGCAGCTTCAAGATGGCTGTGCTTGGGATTGCTTTGGAAGCGAGCACATACTCCAACTGCAAACGCGATATCTGGCCTGCTTGCAGTGAGATATAAAAGGGACCCGATCATAGAACGGTAGTCTGTAGCATCCACAGACTTCCCTTCTAGGTCTTGCTCCATCTTCCAGTTGGTGTTCATCGGGATCTTCACAGCTTTAGCATGCTGAACACCAAACTTGGCAAGCATATCTCGAGTGTACTTGGCTTGATTGATGAAGATTCCATCATCTTGCTGCTTCACTTGAAGACCTAGGAAGCAACTCATCAAGCCTATCATCGACATCTCATATTTGGTCTTCATCAACTCTCCAAACTTCTCGCTAAGCGACTGATTTGGTGACCCAAATATGATATCATCCACGTAGATCAGGACCCATAGCATATCTTCTCCATGATTGATGGTGAAGAGAGTCCGATCTATCTTTCCTTTGTGGAATCCATTATCCACTAGGAACTGAGACAGCGTATCATACCACGCTCTAGGTGCCTGCTTCAATCCATACAGGGCCTTCTTCAGTCTATGCACCTTATCTCCTTGCTCGAAACCCGGCGGCTGCTCCACATACACTTCTTCTTTGAGCTCTCCATTGAGAAACGCTCTCTTGACATCCATTTGATAGACTTTGAATTTCTTAGCCGCTGCATAGGCAAGAAATAGTCTGATCGCTTCAAGTCTGGCCACTGGAGCGAAGGTCTCATCGAAATCGATCCCTTCCTCTTGGCAGTAGCCCTTGGCGACGAGTCGAGCCTTGTTTCTCACGACGTTGTGGTCCTCATCCGTCTTGTTCTTGAACACCCACTTGGTGCCAATCACATGCTGGAATTTGGGACGATCCACGAGATACCATACGTCGTTTCTAGTGAATTGGTTCAGTTCCTCTTGCATGGCAATCACCCAATTTGAATCTGTTAGGGCTTCCTCCACGCATGCTGGCTCAATGTTGGATAGAAAGCAACTAAACATAGCGCTTTCTCCAAACACTTGGCTTCTGGTCACCACGCCTTTGGATAGATCTCCAATGATTTGGCTTGGTGAATGATTTTTGAGCCATGCACGCTTGGATCCACCAGCTTCTTCTTCTTCTTCATGCGGGTCGCTTGCTTCTCCATCTGAAGCGACTTGAATGGGTACTTGACCAGTACTTGCTTCATGAGTCTTGGGGGCAGCTTCAACCTTCTCTTGGGCAACTTGCTCGCTTGAATCCTTGACTTCTTCATCATCTTCAAGCATGTCCCAAGTCAGTGGATTTATGGGTTCCTCGCTTGGATTTTTGTCATTTGCTTGAACCTGTTCCTGTGGAAGACTTAAAGAAGATTCATCAAATATGACATGGCGTGATTCCTCCACAATTAGGGTTTTGCAGTTGAATACTCTGTAAGCTTTGCTAGATGTAGAATATCCTAAGAATATTCCTTCATCTGCTTTGCTTTCGAAAGCTTTCAACTGTGACTTCCCATTGTTGTGAATGAAGACCCTACAACCAAAGATATGGAAATAAGAGATGTTAGGAATTCTCCCTGTCCATATTTCATATGGTGTTTTGTCGAACCGTTTGTTGTGAAGCGTCCGATTTTGAGTGTAGCATGCGGTATTAGCAGCTTCAGCCCAATACTTCATCGGAAGCTTTGAATCAACAATCATAGTGCGAACGGCTTCTTTGATGATTCGATTTCTTCTTTCTGCTACTCCATTCTGCTGAGGTGTGCGTGCTGAGGACGTCTGGTGTGCTATGCCATGCTCCGTGTAGTATGCTTCAATAGTTGAGTTTAGAAACTCTGTGCCTTTATCGGAGCGAATGGTGGCTATCGCTTGATTCTTCTCCACAGCAAGACGCTTGAGCAATTGTGGCAGCTTGGACAGTGTCTCTTTCTTGCTGAAGAGAAATACAACCCAAGTGTAGAGAGAGAAGTCGTCGACTACAACAAGAGTGTACTTCCATCCATTGACGCTTACTGGAGTGACTGGTCCAAACAGATCCATGTGAAGCAGCTCCAGCACTCGCTTGGAAGATGCTTCTTCAAGACTAGCGAAGTGCTTCTTCGTCTGCTTCCCTCGTTGGCATGGTGAGCATGGATGATCTTTTACAAAGACCTCATTTGGTATGCCCTGCACCAAGCCTTTACGAGATAATCGATTGATCGTCTTGAAGTTGAGATGGTTCAAGCGTCGGTGCCATAGCCATCCAATTTCAGTAGCACTCCTAGCGACCAAGCACGTCTCCTCTTTGCAGCTATCCCATTGCGCAATGTAGACATTCCTTTGTCTAACTCCAGTGAGTGCAATCTGGGACGTCAGCTTGTTCTTTACAATGCACTTATTGGAGATGAACTCCACCTTGTATCCTTTATCACAGAACTGTGAGATGGATAACAAGTTGTGCTTCAGTCCTTCCACATAGGAAACTTCATCAATCTTGAGCTTTCCTATCTTCAGTACGCCATATCCTTTGGTGCTTCCTTTAGAGTTATCACCAAAGGTTACATGTGGACCCTTCTTCTCAGTATATTCTTGAAGTAGAGCTTTCATGCCAGTCATGTGTCTTGAACATCCACTGTCCAAGTACCAAATAGGTTGACCTTCACTTGGCATGGGGTCCATGGAGCTCACCTGCAATTAGACAAGTTTTGGTACCCAAATCAGTTTGGGTCCTTGCAGGTTAGTCCCTTTTGGTACCCACACTTGCTTCACTCTCTTTTGAGAGTTAGATTGTGCTTTGGGCTTCTCGACCTTGGGGTAGCGACTCGCTTGAGACACACCTATGGTCTTGCCCTTTTGCTTATATCCTAAAGCGACTTGCTTCGGATTAGCCTTAGGCTTAGAGACTGACCTAGGGTTTCTATTTTTGCAAGCGACTCGTTTGGTTTCTTTGAAGCGGTCAAACTAGGGTTTTGACCCTGACTCGCTTGAGAAACCTTTGGGATTTGAAGCGACCTTTTGGGTGCTTCAAACACTTCCCCCTCAACGTAAGTACGGTTGGACCATCTCCAATCCGACTCACGTGACACGTAGACATTACTTCTCTTTTTGAAAGGAATATCATTTGTCTCTGGTGTCTTGGTTTGAGACTTAGAAGCTTCAACATTCTTCCCTTTAACTTTTGATTGGTAAGATTTAGCATTGTTAGTTTTTGGGATTGTTGATTTAGGCTTACCCTTAGATTCTTCTCTTGAAGATATAGACATCTTCATTGGTTTCCTCTTAGGGTTCTCAAACGCTTTGCCTTTGACCTTGTTGGTGTTTGATTTGGAGGCAGTGGGCACATCCAAAGGAACTGATGGTGTTGTGTTAGAAGCACCAACAAAGACTGTAGGCTTGGAAAGTCCATCCTCATATCCAAGGCCTCCCTTTCTACCAAAAGGTAGAAGCGAGCTATCTAGTGCCTGCCTAGCGAATGAGGCTTTGTTCAAGTTGGCCACTAGATTGGATTGGGTTTCATACCTTCCTTCCAAGCTTTTATGCCTAGCGAAGAGATCCTTGAACTTACTAGTCATAACCCTAAGATTATTCTTGACTTCATCAAGTTCAGTGGCTAGCTTTCGGTTCTCCTTCTCGCTGTTAGACATAGCTTGTTTCAACATTTCGTGGTCACTTAACAATATATGGTGCTTGTTAAGCAACTCACTCCATGTTGAGGAATGAACTTCCTCTTCGTGAGTGTGTGCTTGTGTAATTGAACTGGTTGAAGGATAGAAGAATACCTCTCCTGTATCTTCATCGGTGAGCGCCATCAATCCAAGATCCTCTCCCTCGCTGGAGTTGGGATCAGTGAATGCGTCCGAGTCGCTTGAAACTTCCTCATTTGAAGCGACTAGCGCTCTCCAGGATCCTTCTCTCTTTGCCTTCAGTTCGTCACGCTCCTTGGTACTGAGCTTTGGGCAGTCAGATTTGTAGTGGCCCATCTTGTGGCAGTTGTAGCACTCCACGTCCATCATGTCTCTCGGGATCGGCTTGGATGTCTCCTCTCTCTTCCCTTTTCCATCGCGAGCATCAGTGCTCTTTCCCTTGTACTGCTTATAAAACCTCTTGTACTTTCCCACGTGAGAATTCATTTTGTTGAAGTTCTTTGAAAGAAATGCGCAGTGCTCTTCCAGTTCCTCCTTTGACATCTTTGCAAGTGTTTGGTCGCTTGGAGCTTCAGTAGCTTTGAAAGCGACCCCCTTGGATGTCGCAGGGCCTTCATCTTCATCTTCGTCGTCAAGACTCATTCGATTAAGATCGAATTCGTGAGCCTTGAGTTCGGAGAATAGAATCTCTGGAGTGAGCATGGACAGATCCTTAGTTGCCAGATACAGCTCCTTCATGGTTTGCCACTTTTGTGTAAGAGCTCGAACGATCTTGAGGTTCACCTCCTTGTCTGTGAATTCTTTGCCGAGTGAATTAAGAGTAGCAATGATGTTATTGACTCTTAGTTCAAAGGCGTCGATCGATTCTCCAGACTTCATTGTGGGACTTTCAAACTCCCGCATCTGTACGGCAAGTTTGTTTTCCTTAATCTTGTCAGTGCCTTGGGAAATGAGGGCTAGGGTTTCCCACATTACCTTTGCCGTTGCGCACTTCCTAATCCTTGGGAGATAGGCGTCCGACACAGTGCTCTGCATTGTGTGGCGTGCGATTTTGTCAAGGTTGGCAACTTTGAAGTCGTTGGAATTATATTTGTCCTTGTCCTTCTCGACGTATTCTTGTCTGACATGGGTTGCGCGGCCTTCGGCGGCTGGGACATTCACAGAAATGGCTTTCTTGATCTCGGTCGGTCCTTCCTCTATGACCTCCCATATTCTGTCGTGGATGGAGCATAGGAAGCTCTCGACACGAAAGCTCCATGTTTCGTATCCTTCTATAGAGAACTGCGGAAGATTCGATGCACTGTAGGTAGACATGATAAACTATCAGTAGCAATGCAGTATGCGTGAGTGAGGGTTTTATGCACTTAGGAAAATGGATCCGGTTCAGTGAGACAACGTGAAGCGAGAGGGGACTCGCTTCTGATATGCAAAGCAGTGGCTCGAAAGAACCGCTGCTCTGATACCACTTGTTGGTCCCGGGTTGTTAGAGGAAAAACACGTAGAGGGGGGGGGGGGGGGGGTGAATACGTGTTTTGAAGTTTTTCAACTTCTTTTCCTTTAACTCAGAGTTACAAGTAAAGTGTTCGCTTCAACAACTAAGACCTAGCCGAGAGCTAGATCTACAGTGTTTGCAAATCTCTTGACCTAAGCTAGAGCTTGACCAAGAGTGAGACTTTACTCGAAATGCGGAATTTTGGTGAGCTAATCTTTCCTAAGTATTTGAAAATCCAGATTAGGTTTGTTTATGATGCTTGTGCAGATGAATTATCAAAACATTAAGCAAGTAGAGAGATTAGGGTTTAGAGATACGACACAAAGATTTAGAGTGGTTCGGTGATAAAACACCTACGTCCACTTTGTTGCACAAGGCAACTGATTCTCTTCACTCAAGAACCTTGAGGACTTGCAGGCTCCTCAAAAACCAAAGTCAAGATCGAGCTTCACTTGCTTGGATCTGACGACAACTGGGTGATTATGGGTTCACCACAAAACCTAAGTGGACTAAGCTCACTCGCTTCAGTCCGACAACAGGGAGATTACGGGTTCTCCACTAAGACCTAGTTTCGATCGAGCTTCACACAATCGAGGACTGTGCTAGCTTGGATCTAGACTATATGATCGAGGCTTCTACTATCGAGGAAAGTAGAGCCTTGGATCGAAACAACCTATCGACGAACACAAAAACCTAACGAACAGAACTTAGGGTATTTGGTTTACGATGAACACACTAATGAAGAACTCTTTACAACAAGTGCAAAGATGGCTAAAGTTCTTCTCTAAGCTTGGATATGGAATGGGCTTAGATTTCTAAGTGTGAAGGTTGTGGAGACGAGTTTCGATGGAACTGAAAATCGGAGAACACTTGAAACAAAGACTCGAAGAATGTTGAAAGCTGGGAGTGTTTGTTTGCAGTAGGCGCTGAATGCTCAAGTAGTGTTCTACTCTTCTTCGTCTCCATCCTTTACTATTTATAGGCGGAGGGTTGGCCAGGATTCGTTGCTTGGTTGGTGGCTTTGTCCCTCCTCCTTTCGACAGTACTTGCCCAGGCTGGCTACTTTTCAGACGCGCAGATTTGGCACTTTGCCGAAAATGGCTAAGTTCCAAGTGTAACAATAACTGGAGCGATCCAGGACTGTTGCGGCGCCCTTGTCGGCCTGGCAGTCAACTCCGTTGCTCTTCTCTTCATTCGACACATGGAGATCTTGCAATTAATGTAGCGATCTTCAGTTGACTGTAGTTCAAATTCGGAGCGGGAATTGAGCCGTCGCAATCTATTAGGTGGAGCTCGCTTCGCTTTAGAATTTGAGCGTCCACTTCAAATGAGTCGCTTCGGGTCATACTTGAAGCGTGTACTTTGGAAATAAAATTCCCGAGTATTGCTTAAGTAAATTTTGACCCGCTTTGACTTTTACTGTAGAGCTCGCTTCGCTTTGCTTTAGTAGACTCGCTTCGATTCTACTGTAGCGCTCGCTTCGCTTCGCTTTAGTAGACTCGCTTCGATTCTACTGTAGCGCTCGCTTCGCTTCGCTATTCTTCGGCACGCTTCGCTTTGGCTCGCTAGACTTGATTCGCTTGGAAAACACACTCAAGCGAGTAGCCTTCTCTTAAAATTCCTGCAGTCTAAAACCTAAGCGACTAAAGCAAAAACAAAGAGCCATCCTAACAGTATAGGCTTAAAAAAATTCTAAACTATTTCTACATCAATTAGGGTCGCTTGGGAATAGGATACTTTGGGGTTTTGTGATCAAATCAAAACATGCATTTTTCAAGTGTCCCACTTGAGTTCCCCCTTAACAAGTTATATCCTTAACAATTCCCAACAATTATTTGTGATGAATTAAGAAGAAATTTAGATCGGAAGCTATGATACCATATTACATATTTCGAACATCATCCTTGATTCGAATAATGGCTATCGACATGAGAACATTTATGGAAGCAAAACTATGAAAATTGAAGTAGTTTGTTGATGCAACGATCTATAAATTGATTTTAAAATAGAAAAATAAAAAGAAATAAAAAGAAAAGAAAAAGGGATGGTGCATCTGGAGAATTAATCAAAGTAGGATCTACAAATTGTGTGTATTGTTTGTTACGGAATTCCTATTATATAGGCAAAAAATATTGATAAATTAGGAAACAAATTCAATTATATAGGTTGTAACGTCTAATATTATTTTATTTATTGATAATTATTATCTACATTTATGGTTTACAATTCATATTATTATTTCTTGAATAATACTCCCTCCGTTCCATTGGGACATAAACATTTTGTTTTGGCAGGGGAGTTAAAACGAAGTGATGATAATGTGTTAAAGTGATGGGTATTGGTTAAAGTGATATATCTGAATTTTATTGGGTTATAATTTTTTTATTTTGAGAAAGGTCCCTATATCAGTGGGACGTCCAAAAATGGAAAATGTCCCTTTATCAGTGGGACAGAGAGAGTATATCAATAAAAAAATTGTGAGGTACTAAAAAAATCAATGAGGATTAGTATATGGATTTATATTGGATCATTGGTCCTCATTTTTTTCCCCCTCTTTTTGTTAGTATTTTACTTTACTTTTTGTTATGTTTTTTATCCACTAATTTACGTTCAATAGTTTTTATTTAATAGACATGTAATGAGGATTTGAATACATTTTAATTTACATTGCTATAACACCAATATATTCACATCGATATATAAACAAAAAACGGTTAAATGTATAATTTTTATAGATAAATTTCATACTAATATATACAAATAAATATAAAAATGAAAATAAAATTAATAATTTTCAATAAATTTACATTTATAACCTCTACATACAATTAATTAATTGGTTAGAAAATAATAAAAGATAATTATGATGTACCATCAATACATTTATTTCAAATTATGGCTAGTCGAAAATAAAAGTTAATATTCGATATTTAAAAAATTATTAAAAAAGACAGTTTGTAGCTGCTATTAGTATATATATACTAAAAATTAATTTCCAAATATAATTTAAATGTTGCAATATAATTAAAAAAAAATCAATTTCAAAAGAACAATTACGAAACATGTTTCTTGGAATTTGTGTGCGAATAAAAATTGTTTAAAGCAATTTCATACTAATATATATATGATACTGTCTATTGACACACTCAAAAAATATAAGAATGAAAAAAATAATAATAATTTGCAATAAATTTAAACTTTGTAACATCTAAATACAATTAATTAGTTGGTTAAAAAAAATATTAAAAGACAATTATTATATACCATCAATACATTTATTTCAAAAGAAAAGTTAAAAATAAAAATATTATAAAATAAAAGTTACTATTTATAGAATATCGGACTTACTATATACGGCAGCCCTGTGCTGCTATTAGTATATAGATACTCTTTACATCCCATTTTCTTCCTTATTTGTTTTTTGAGGTGTCCCTAGATAGTGGCACTTTTCTTGTTTAGAGTATATTCTCTACTACAATTAACTACTAGTTTAGTACCCGTTGAAAATCGATTATCATTTTAAAATAAAATAGTAGTAGAAAATTACATAGTTACATAAAAACGCTTGTTACTCGTATTTATAAGGAAAAATTGGTATCAAAGTGAATATTTTGAAGATAGTTGCATTTGTATCCCGTTAAAATTACATCACTTTATAACTTTCTTTTATAGTAAAATATAAATGAAAAATATTAAAATATGTCCATTTATTGTAATTGATATGTCAAAATAAGTCAAGCCGCCTGTTATTTATTTTAATAAAGTGAAAATGTCAAAGATAGTCTCACGTAGCCCGTTGATAACTGTAATAAAAAGAAAGTGCTAAAAATGTCGTTATATCAAAATATTCAAAGTCATCTGTTGATTGTGATAGTAAGAAAATATGTTAATAAGAATAATGTTTTGATAATGGGTGTATTATAACCCATCAAACGCAAAAGAAAAATATTAATATAAGTGAAGTCGTCTGTTGTTTATTCTAATAAAAAGAAAAGGTCAAAGAGGTTTCAGATAGTTACAATCGATTTTCCCATGTCACCTTAAAATTCGATGTATATCATTTCATGTTGTTTTTTAATTAAAATATGTCAAGTCATTATATTAGAATAAGTAAAGTAACCCGTTATTTATTTAATAAAAAGAAAAGTCCAAATAGTATAACGAAAATGTCAAAGAGGGTCTCACGCACCCCATTGACTACTGTAATAAAAAGAAAGTGCAGAAAATGTCGTTACATCAAAATATTCAAATCCTCCATTAATTGTGATAGTAAGAAAATATGTTAATAAGAGTAATATTTCGATAATGGGTGTATTGTAACCTGTCAATGTAAAAGAAAAATATTAAGATAAGTGAAGTCGCCTGTTGTTTATTCTAATAAAAAGAAAAGGTATAAAGAGGGTTTCAAATAGTTATAATCGATTTATATCATGTTACCTTAAAATTTGATGTATACCATTTCACCTTAAAAAGAAAAGTCACTATATTAAAATAAGTAAAGTTGTTTGTTATTTATTTTCATAAAGAGAAAAGTTCAAAGAGCATGACAAAGGTTATAATTTGTTTTATTTCATCATGGTAAAATTCAATATATTTGCTATATATTCTAAAGTATAATATAAAAGAAATATATTGAAATATTTGAAGTCTATGTTGATTAGGTAAAGCTATGAGAATTTTAGAAAAAATATTCAAGCAAACTTTGAATAATTTCACGTAGAATTAGATACGTAGAATATATTATTCGAGCTTAACTTATGAAAAATATTAATTCATCTATACATCAAAAGAAAATATTAAGATAAGTTGAGTCACTCGTTATTTATTTTAATAAAAAGAAAAGGTTAAAAAAAGTTTCAAATAGTTATAATCGATTTTATCATATTGTAACTTTTAGGATGCCTATATCAACAAATTATAAAGAATGAGATTCAAAACTTAAAATAAATAAGCCTGATGACCACCGTGAGGACATTTTCGCCATCCAAGCGTTGACACCATATACACCGGAGGACATGCTCAACCATTGCATCTCCAACTCTCTATACTCTTACTCGGAGATCTATGAAGCTTGTGATGAGATTCTCGAGTATTTGAGTATGTTGGATGCAAATCAATCGGCATCCAAGCCCAAGGGAGTCCACTACCTCGACATTATTAATCGACAAGTGGACGAAGGAGTCATCAAAGAGGAGAAGACGATCTTTGTCCCAAAAGTGGAGTTGAAGCCATTGTCTGACCATCTCAAGTATCCCTTTTTGGGAGAAGAGGAGATGTAACTAGACATCGTTTCCTCTTATCTTGCGGAGACGCATATGGAAAAACTCTTGAGAGTTTTGAGGATGCACAAATGTGCCATTAGATGGACGATTGGAAATATCAAGGCAATTAGCCCTTCGATTAATTTGCATGCATAGGATCCTCCTTGAAGATGATTATCGCCCAAAAGTTCAACCTCAAAGACGACTTAATCCAGCGATGCAAGAAATTGTGAGGAAGGAGATGCTGTAATTACTCAACGCCGGCATGATCTATGCCATCTCGGACAGTGAGTGGGTGAGTCTTACTCAAGTGGTGTCAAATAAAACAGGAATGATCGTGATCGAGGACGAGAAGAATGAGTTGATCGCGATGAGAATTATGACGAGGTGGAGAGTTTGCATCGACTATCGTCTCCTCAATGCGGCGACAAGGAATGATCACTTCCTCTCCCTTTTGTCGATCAAATGCTTGATTGTTTGGTGGGGAACGAGTATTATTGCTTTTTCGATGGATATTCCTGCTACAATCAACTCGCCATCGCTCAGGAGGATCAACATAAGACGACATTCACATGCCCCTATATATACAGTATGGAGTTTTTCGCATATCGGAGGATGCCATTCGGATTGTGCAACGCTCCTGCCACTTTTCAAAGGTGTATGATGGCCATCTTCCATGGGTTGATTGCGACTATTATGGAAGTCTTCATGGACAATTTTTCAGTTTTTGGTACGTCATTCGACCATTGTTTAGAAAATCTGTCCTAAGAGCTTCAAAGGTGAGAGGAGACCAACCTAGTCCTCAATTGGGAGAAGTGTTACTTCATGGTGCAAGAAGGGATCGTGCTAGGCTACAAGGTGTCATCTCAAGGCTTGGAGGTGGATCGTGCTAAAGTGGTTGCTATCGAAAAGTTACCACCCCCAACCAATGTCAAATCGGTAAGGAGTTTCTTGGGGCACGCCAACTTCTATAGGAGGTTCATCAAGGACTTTTCGAAGATCACAAAACCTCTTTGTGGGATGCTCGAGAAGATGTTAAGTTCGTGTTCGATGAGGCATGTCTAAATGTCTTTGAGACATTGAAGAAGACTCTAGTCTATACTCCAATTTTTGTGTGACCGGATTGGAGTGCTCCATCTGAGCTCATGTGCAACGCAAGTGATTGGGCCATATGAGCAGTTTTGGGACAACAGACAGACTCTTTCGAGTCAGCTACTATGCGTGCAAGACATTGGATTTGGCCCAAATGAACTACATTACCACCGAGAAAGAGCTGTTGGCTGTTGTCTATGCTTTTGACAAGTTTCGGCCTTATTTAGTGGGGTCCCACACCATCGTGCATACAGACCATGCTGCCATTCGATACCTCTTCAACAAGAAGGACTCGAAGCCGAGGTTAGTGAGGTGGGTTCTACTCCTTCAAGAGTTTGATATGGAGATAAATGGTCGAAAGGGCTTCGAGAACGTGGTAGCGGACCATCTTTCACGTCTTGAGCAGCCTGTGGAAGGAGATGATCCAAGAGTTTTCATCAAGGAGAGCTTTCCCGATGAACAAATTTTTGAGGTGGTCAACTTTTACACACCATGGTTCTCCGGCATCGTCAACTACTTGGCCATTCAACATGTTCCGAAGGGGATGTCATCCTACCAAAAGAAGAAGTTTCTACACGATGCCAAGTTCTACTATTGGGAAGATCCTTACTTATATCAGAGGTGCACAGATGGAGTTATTCATTGATGCATTTGCCAATTAGAGTGGCCAAATATTATTGAAGATTGTGATAGTTCTCCGAATGGGGGACATTTTGCAGCCAACCGCACCGCCCTCAAACTGTTCCATAGAGGTTTCTTTTGGCCTTCGATCTACAAGGATTGCCACGTGATTGGTGTTTAGATGTTAGATTTTTAGTCATCTTTTCATGTCCGTTTTCCTTTAGTTTTCATGTGTTTTCGTTATTTGTGGCTATGATTGGGTTGCTTTGGAGTCTTTGGTATTGTAGGATAAAAAGGGCGGAAACGAGGAGAAAATGAGAAGAAAGGTTGTTGAGCAATCATTGACCTCAAGTTCTAACCTATCATGATTTTATTGAAGATTCATTTTGGATGTAATGAAAGCATTATATCAAAGAGGGGTTCGATAGGAGCACGTAGGCGAAAACGGAGTTCGGAAGAGGAAGATAGGCCGAAACAAGAAAGACGCGCAATCATCCAGAACCAAGAGTTGGACGCCCGTCCAGAACTTTGGACGCTCGTCCAGATCCTCGATTTTCAGTATTTGTTTCCTTGTTTAACTAGGTTTTTGTACCTAGTATCTATACACTTGTTTTAGGTCGAATTTAGACAACTTTTATCATTGTTTAGCTTTAGTTTTCCGCATTCAACACTTTAGATTTATTTTTCCTTTGTTCGATCCGGATCACGACTTTCGTTCTTCAAGTTAATTCAAGTTTATTTAGTTCTTGTTCCTTCGTTTCCGCATTTAATTCGTAAGTTCTTTATTGCTTTCTTTTTGATTGATTAATTGCTTTTTAGTTTCTTAGATTTAATTCTTAAGTTCTTCGTTTAATTCTTTCGTTCGTTTTCAAGTTCTTAGATTAGATTCGTTTTTCAAAGTTTATGTTTCTCATTTTTTCAAGTTTTCAAAGTTACATTTATTTTCTTAGATTTTCAGATTTAATTTCTTTTATGTCTAGATTTGTTTTCTTCGTTGCTTTCGTTATTGTTTTCTCTACGATTTTTGCCTAGGTAGTTTAATTGCTTTTATTTAATTCTTTAGATTAACTACTTTAGATTATTTCTTTGCTTTCTAGATTAGTTTATTTACTTGCTTTGATTTACTTTCTTGCCTAGGATTTAAAATCAAAAACCAAAATTCTATTTACTTGTTTTCTTAGATTTAGGCTAGAGTAGGTTGTTTTGCTACACGATTATTTGCCCTGTAAAGTTTTCCTTCGAGATTCGACATAGGGTTTTTACTTACTAAGTGCTAGGATAGATTTCGTTCTATTGCGAACACTTTTTGGTGAAACACCACGCATTCATCAAGACATGTGATCGATGTCAAAGGATAGGCAACATATCCAAGAGGGACAAGATGCCACAAAAGAACATCATGGAAGTGAAGCTCTTCGACTTATGGGGGATTGACTTCATAAGATCATTTTTAAAGTCTTTGGGATTCCCTTACATCCTTCTTGCGGTGGAGTACGTCTCAAGATGGGCGGAAGCCATTCTTACCCCCACCAACTATTCAAAAGTGGTGATCTAATTCATCCAAAGGAATATATTGACTCAGTATAGAACTCCTAGAGCTTTGCTTAGCGATTGGGGGGGGGGGGGGGGGGGACTTCAACAATCGTTGGTTGGAGTCGCTGATCGCACTATTTTCACCATACAAAAATAGGTATAGTAAAAAGTAAGTACGGGTATCGTATCCACAGGGATTGATATGAGATATCACACAAGTTACCTCTACTCTAGACTTGGACAAATGTTTAGGCAACAGAAAAGTGAGGTTATGGTTCTATAATTCCTAGGCAAATAATTAAATTAAATAAGCGCAAACAATAAATAACAACTTAAGAAAATAAATCTAAAAGAATAAGACTCAAATAATGACAAAGAAGTTGATTTGTGGGAAGTATAATCTAATTACATCTAAGTAAGAACAATTAACACAATTAACCAATTTAATCCAACTTAGATGTGATACACGAAAGTAACCAAAGAATCTTGCCAAGACACTCTATAATAATCACCTAATCTAATCTTAATCTCCGCTAGGTCTCATAAGAATTAAACCAAGTGTAACAAAGGATCAAGTATTGAAAATATAATCGAAAAGCTGGTTCAATCACGACACCTATATCAATTACATGCAAAACCTATGAGGATATAAATTCTGCTAAGACAAATAAATCAACCATAGTATGTTTCATGCAATCCATTATGCAATTATCCGGCTAAGACATGAACTACACAATTAAGCATACATAATTAATGGCCAATTAATTATGCATGAGAATAAGTACCATGAAACATGCACCTAGGTTGGAAGGTCAATTGAAATTAAAAGAACTTATATAAATTCAATTAAACATACATAACCCCAAAAACAACTAAACGAAATTAGTTAGACATAACTAAAGTAGACAATAACATGAATAATTTAAAGAATGTAATTAAAAAAAGTGAAAGTAAGAAAAACTTGGTATTGAATCTTGAACGAAAGGTAGAAACTTGAATCTTCAATAAACTCGAACAAAACTCCAAAGTTGATAAACAAAAGTAAGCTAAAGTAAAAAATATAAAATACAGGATCCTTTTTACAATTCTAACTTAAAGTATTCATAGGGTAGGAATTTACAAAGTAATTATAAGTGTAGAAGGAAACAGCTAAAATTCAAAAAGCCCAAAACTTGTAGAATTCTGCCTAAGTGACTCGACCGGGGCTGACTCGACCACTGACTCGAGCATAATGGTTGAGTCACTGGTCGAGAGTGTTGAAAATCTGACTCGGTCGAGTCACATCTCGAGCCAGTTTTTCAGTGTGTTGACTCGGCCAACGACTCGGTCGAGTCATTGGTCGAGTCATTTCCCTCGAACTCCAATCTTTGATTTCCTTCTCTTCTTCACTTGGCTTTCTCGATCCTCGTCTCGTCTTGGGTTTTCTTCTCTCAAAAACACCTGAAAACACAACTCTATGCCCAAAACGTAATATAGCTCGATAAATCATAAAACATGCAAATCACGAGCTAAATCACATAAACGAGACATCAAAATAACTCCTAAAAAATTATAAAAACATGTAAATTTCTAACCTATTAGTCGCTTCTAGCCAAGTATGGAGTCAAGCACAAGGTCACTCTAACCTCGAGCAAGCGATTAAGCCGAGCTCGCTAATCGAGAGATCAAGTAGATTTTGGAGAAGACTGTCACCAACAAGAAGGAGTGGGCCAAATATATCGATGATGCATTTTGGGCTTATAAGACGGCCTTCAAGAAACCCATTGGGCGATCTCCATATCAACTTATATTGGGCAAATCTTGCCATTAACCGATTGAGTTGGAGGACAAAGCTTAATGGGCGACTAGTAGGATCAATTTCGAGTTCAAGGAGGCCATGGGATAAAGGTATGATGATATGCTAGAGATTAATGAGTGGAGGAACGAGGCGTTCGAGAATTCAAGGATCTTCAAGGATAGAGCGGCGAAATTCCTTGACTTGAGCATTCGAGATCAGAAGTTCGAAGTGGGGAATGATGTGCTCATCTCCAACTCTCAACTTCTTCTGTTTCCGGGAAAGTATCGAAGTAAGTGGTCCGGTACTTATGCCATCTACAAGGACTTTAACAATGGAGCTTTCGAGGAGAATGAGGATAAATTCGTGGTGAATGAGCATCGACTCAAACACTATTTCAAGCCAAGAGGTAATCCTTTCAAGAAGGTCACATACCTCGCTGATCTAAAATAAATGAGGTATCATCTAACTAAGGACGTTAAACATAGCACTTTCTGGAAGGTAACCCAACGTTTGTACTTTAGTTGTTTTTAATTTATATTTAAAAAATTTCTAGTTATTTTTCGTATTTTTCGAGTCATACCCCTTAGTATATTAATTATTGTTGGGAATTGTTAAGGATCATATGTTAAGGGGGAACTTAACGGGACGCTTTAAATAAAATATATATGTTTTGATTCGATCCCAAAACCCTCTATGTATCATATTCCCAAGACCCTATTTTGATTTAGATAGGTTAGAATTTTCTAAGCCTATGATGTTAGGAAGGCTTGAATTTTTGCTTTAGACGCTTAGAATTTAGACTGCTAGATTTTCAAGTGAAGGCCACTCGATTGAGTGTGTTTTGAAGTGAAGCGAGTCTGTCGAAGCGAACGCTACAGTAAAATCAAAGCGAGTCTGCCGAAGCGAAGCAAAACGAGCGCTACAAAGTCAAAGTGAGTCAACGAAGAGTAAAGCGGACGCTTAGGAAATCTGTTTCCAAGCGAACGCTACAGTATTACTTAAAGCGACTCACCCAAGCGGACGCTTAAGAATCTAAAAGCGAAGCGAGCCTCTACCTAACTGAAAGCGACAGTTCATTCCCGCTCCCGTTCAAACTACGAGTTCAAACTCAAGACCAGTGAAGATCAAGACATTAATTGTGGATCTCCACGTGGCAATCGAAGAATGGAGCACGGAAGATGACCGCCAGACCGACAGAGCCGCTGCAACAGTACTAGACGCTCCAGTTACTGTTGAACTTGGCTCTTAGCCATTTTCGGCAAAGAGACAAAGCACGCGTCTGAAAAGCTGCAGGTCAAAGGCGAGTACTGTCGAGTGAGGAGGGACAAAGCCACCAACCATCAACGGCTCTAGTCCAAATCTCCCTCTATAAATAGTGAAGGTCGAAGACGGAGAAGAGTAGAACACTACTTGAGATTTCAGCACATACAACAAACAAGCACTCACAGCCTTCGAGCAAATTCTTCGAGTTCTTGTCCAGTGTTCTCCAAGTTTTAGTAACATCGAAACTTGTCTCAACAACCTTCACTCTCCTAGATTCTAAGCCTACTTCATATATTCGAGCTTAGAGAAGAACTCTAACCCTCTTTGCACTCACTGTAAAGAGTTCTTCATTTAGAGAGTTTTCAAAACCAAAACCCTAAAAACCCTTGTTCGGTCAAGTTAGGTTTTTGTGTTGTTGATAGGTTGTTGTCCAAGATCTAAGGCTCTACTTTCCTCAATAGTAGAAGTCTCGATCGTAGAGTATAGATCCAAGCTTGCACTGTCCTCGATAGTGCAAAGCTCGATCTTAGCTAGATTTTTGTGGAGAACCCATAATCTCCCAGTCATCGTTGTCTAGGATCTAAGCGAGTGAAGCTCGATCCAGTTCAGGTTTTTGGGGAACCCGTAATCCTCAAGATTCTTAGTGAGAAGAATCTGTTGCAGCGAGCAACAAAGTGGACGTAGGTGTTTTATCACCGAACCACTATAAACTCTGGTGTCGTATCTCTTTACTCAAGCTTTCCATACTTTACTTTGCTTAATTATTCATATTGCACATGCATCGTAAACAAACCTAAATTGACACTTTAAATACTTAGGAAAGAATAGCTCACCTAATTCCGCATTTTGCAAGTGAGTCACTCTTTGATCAAGCACCAGCTTAGGTCAAGAGTCAAGCTTCCACTGTAGATCTAGCTTGCGGCTAGGTCTTAAGTTTCTGAAGCGACCCTCATACTTGCTACTATGAGTTGAGTGGAAAAAGAAGTTGAAAAACTTCTTACACACGTATTCCCCCCCCCCCCCCCCCCCCCCCCCTCCCACGTGTGTACCGCTTAACAAACCAGGACCAACAATTATCCTTATTTTGAGTGAAGAAAAAGTAAAAATTAGACTCTCTCGAACACCCTCTCGATTGAGAGATTCGAGAGAAGGATCGAGATATAAATCCAGGAGGACCCTTTCGACCGGGCTCTTGATCGAGACCTGGATCAAGAGGCTTTAGCAAATTTTCTCTCAGATTCCACTCGACCGAGCTATCGATCGAGACCAGGCTCGAGATAGTACATGTTAATTTTGATGTAACCATCTCGACCCCCTCGCGATTGAGAGACTCCAGACACTAATTGAGAGGCAAATCCAGTAAGCATCTCTCGGCCTCCTCTCGATCGAGAGGCTCAAAGTGTTGATCGAGAAGCAAATCCAGTAGGTACCTCTTGACCCACCTCTCGATTGAGAGGCTCCAAGCGTTGGACAAGAGGTGAAGTCAGTAAGTACTCTCAACCCCCCTCTAGATCGAGAGGCCCCAATTGACCAGTGGACGCCGACTTTGACTAGGTACATTTTCCTCCTTTTAAACACATTCGGCCAAGAACCCTCAAGACTACACCCAAATAAATTTATTTGCATCGATTCATCAAAGGTATGCAAATTCTTGCCTCTAATTGTCCTACTTTTGAATTCTACATGATTTAGCACATATTGGCCGATTAAATTAGCTTGGAAAACAAAGAAAGAAGAAACTATATCCAAGTTCAGCACAGAAGTCAAGTACCTTCTGTTTGCCCAATAAGATTTCCTATTTATTTGATGAATCTTTCTACGCCCTTATCACTCGATTCCAAACCACCAGTCGCAGATGCAGGGTACTGATCACCCTATTTTAGAGTGATGCAATGATAAAATACCGAACTAGCTAGTTGTCCCGGTCGAAGTACAAGGAGTGAATATGTTGAAAGCTAATAAAGTACTAGTTCACAGAGTCTCTATTACACTATTCAAGCAACCACGTATCATGTTTTATGTTTTCTTAACAAGGCAAAACAATATGTAAATGAAATGGCAAGTAAAAGTAAAGACAAGTAATGCAAATAGCAAGCAAAGAAACTAGTAGTGAAAACAAGTAAGGAAAACAAGGTTTCAAATGATTTCCAATGTGATTAGGCTAAGGATTAGGCAATTGATGTGTCAAACCATTTTAATTGCCTTGAGTGGCATTCTTACATAATTCACGTTATCTTATCCTCCTAAGACTTGACAACTAGTAGATTGAATAATATGCTTACCTTTCTAAACATATTACCAACTCTCAAAAGCACAATACCTATTAACTAACAATCATTCACACCATTCTTCTTACTAGGAACAATGCAAAATCAAAGCTAGCTAATATGAGCAAGGATTCATGCCAAGTGCTATGAATGGAAGCTTACTAGGCATTCCATCAAACACCTTGTATGCATAAATGGTTGTCAATCATTTATTCAAATAAATTCAATCAAATCCAAGAGCAACTCAAGGGAAAGGTAAATCAACACCAATAACCATCACATCTTATCCTAATTCACATCATCCATCATTTGAAACCTCAATGGATCTAGCCTAGCATGGATCTAAGCATCAAACCATCAACAACAAGCAAAAACATAATGAAAATGATAAGGAAAGAAAATAGAGAAGAAATCTTCAATAGAACTTCAATATCCAAGCATAATCTTCATCACAGTTTGAAATAACCAAAGGGTAAAGAGGGAAAGTGATTAGGGTTCTAAGGTAAATGCTAAAAGTGAATAACAATGTGTCTCCCCCCAAAAGAGGAAATAATCCAAGTATTTATACTAAAAAACAAGCTAAGACTAAATTGCAATAACTAGAAAGTGATGTAGGGGAGATGGGGTCAAAAATGCAATTTCTGGAATTTGAGCTTCCAAGATTCGCGTATTTCCTAGCCTCCTTCGTCTTCTTGCACACTCGTACAGTTTTGCCTCATTCTCTTTCGTCCGACCTCGGAAAAATAATCCGTGAAATGCTATGGCTTCCTATTTCAATCCTCTTTGACATAGGATCATTCATACATACACATAAAATCGCCACAGCACCTGAAATTTGCACTGAAATTGAGAGAAAACGCGAAATGTATAGAAAATGCGTAAGTATGAAAACCATAGCAATTCTATCACTTAAACACAAAAATCACACATATAAACCTCAAAATACACTCCTAAACACATACAAAATACATGTTTGTCAACTCCCCCAAACTTAAGCCATTGTTCGGCTCGACAATGGAACAAACAATCAAAACACTAAAACATGAATGGGTATGTCTTTCAAGGTCCTCGATGCCTCAAATTCTCACTCAAAATCATTTGATTCAAGAAACATTCAAGGTGAAGTAAACACTTCAATGGTCACACGACAATCTCAACATAGAGTTTCAATCACTCAAACACTCGAACTCTAGACCTCACAAGGAAAGTGTATCACTCAATCGCTCAATGTAGAAAGGGGTTTAACACTCAACGATCTCATGCATGCACTCGCACTTGCCATATGCTTGCCTCAAGTCTCAAGATCTCCATCGGTTGGTTGTGTGCTAGAACTAAGATCGATTAGGTCTTTTATTAGGCTTGTAATGTAGGGACATTGGTTTAGGTAGGAAAATTTAGGTTAAGTGATTCAAAACATCTTCTAAGTATTTCACCCTTGTAACATCATCAAATAAGTATGGATTTCTCCATCTTCTACCTCACCATTTCACCTTTTGAACAATGAAACTCAAACATTTTCGTGGAATGTTTCATAAATTCTAGAGACTACTCCTTTATGCTCTTATTCTTTCTCAATTTCTTTTATTCTCTCTCTTCTTTTTTTTTTCTTTTTTCTTTTTTTTATGAGAACTTCCTTCTCATTTTCTTTCTTTTCTTTTTTTTGAGAGAACTATGTTCTCGTTTTTTCTTTCTTTTTCACATACGAGCTTATAGGAGTATCTTTTCTCTACTAAAACCATTCCAAACACATTCAAATCACACCATCATTTCAAGCAGATCTTTAATTCAAACCACGAATTCCCTTAACCAACCTCACACCCCTATCATCCGGCTTAAGAATAAAAAGCTTATTTAGGCTCAAAATGGGACAACAAAGGTTATGGGAATAGGGTTAGTGTTTGAGAATAATGGGCTTCTCAAATGATGGCCTAAAATCATTTCAAAGTTCAAAGCACACAAATGACAACCTCGATCGAGACTCAAAAGGAAAGTTCTAGAAGTAATGAATGCGATGCATGACAAGCTCTCAAGCAAGGAAAGAAACGTTAGTTAACTCAACGTTTTAGCTCAAACCTCACTTAGCTTTTGTCTAGAATTCAAATGCCTAAGATCAATCACTATAGTCAATCATGCAATATGACCAAATCATGCTCAAACACACTTGAAATATTTTTAAAGATGATACCTTTCCTCTCAATCATCATCGACATCTCCCTTTAACACAATGGAATTGACAACCACACTATGAAAACCAAGATTTCTAGGATTCATTCGAAAAACTTCAAATTTTTTGCAAAATTTGCAAGTGAGCACACATTTAAGCACACATGAATCACTTGAATCACATTCTAACTTATTCACTCTCATCTTATACCAAACACACTCAAACAAATTCATCACTTTCAAGCATCCACATCAAGCACAATCAATTCTATCAAGCAAATACAAGCTTATAAATCACTAAGTACACAACTTAATGAAAAACCGAAGAGTGAAAAGTAGTTTACAGACCTTATCCTACCCCCTCCCCCAAACTTATTTTAGAAACTAAGTTCTAAAATAAGTTTGGTATTTTAGAAATTAAGTTCTAAAATGAGTTTGGAGGGAAGAATAATAAGGAATTTAAACTACACTCACAAGGGTCCAACGCTTGCTCGATTAGTATTGGCCCTCCGTTCTTGCCTCGTTTCCAACCTCCTTTGACCTTATTCCTTGACCAAACAACTCATGAAACGAGAGTGAAAGAATGAAAGAAATTTGAGCTCTTGTGGGTTTCTCATAAAGAGATAACTTTTTCTTAATACGAGAATTAAGACGAAAGTGATAGTGGTGGATAAAGTAGTGTGAATGAGTTTTAGTGGGTTAAATTTTGTTATTGAAGGTAACGTCCCTAAATGAGTGGGACGGACAAAAATAGAACCTATCCCTTTATGAATGAGACGGAAGGAGAAGTTTATATTTATAGGTTGCGTTCTCTTTGATGCGAAAGAAAATAAGAGAAAAGAGAAAATCGCCCTATAAATTCCACTCTTTTCATCACCTTTTCTCACCTTTTATCAATGGAGGGGAATTTTACTCCTTAAATTAGAGAACATATTTACAAGACCAAATTGTAGAGATAATATTTTCTCTCCATTGTAGTGCAAATAAAGGGGAAAAAAAGAAAATGTAAGAAAATGTGACGAAAAGGATGAAATTTATAGGAAATTTATAGGGTGATTTTCTCTTTTCTCTCATTTTCTTTCACATCAAAGAGAACGCAACCATAGAGTAATACTAACTTAATTTTGTATTTCATATGATCATATATATAATATTTTTAAATATTTAAATTATAATTTTGGTTTTGTTTTTTGTTTTTCAGTTTTTTGATCTCTGAAACTATTAGAGATATATTATAGTATTATTAGGTTTATATTTAGGGTGATGTTATTCGGCCATAATGTGACTGACCATAATTTTAACATTTTTTATTTTTTTAATGTCAAATAATTAAAAAAAATTGTTTAGGGTGATGTTATTCAGTCATAATGCGGCCGACCTTAATTTTAACATTTTTTATTTTTTGTTTTTCAGTTTTTTGATCTCTGGGATTTGACAATAGCGGTGCTTCTGCGCTTGGGATAGGATGTTTTTCTGCCAAAATTCCTTTTTGGCTTATTTAGTTTTGTTCTATCAGTTATCAATATTAGTTCTTCTTATTCTTGTTCCTTGTTCGATTCCCTTTACTCTAACAAAAACTCCAACCTAACCAAATACATCTTTTCTTGAACATTAAAACCCAAATCAAACAAGTTCGATTTTATTCGGTTTTTACCGAGTATTACATTCCAACCTAACTAAATTCATCTTTTCTTGAACATTAAAACCCAAATCAAACCAGTTCGATTTTATTCGGTTTTTACCGAGTATTACGTGCCCCTTAAGTTTCATCTATGATGACCTAATCTCAATTTTGGAATATTTTATTCACAATGATCTATTCCAGAAGTGACAACAATTAAAGTCACGTTACCATAATTAAACTGAGTTATTAGTCTATCAACTACTTATATCTATAAATGTATCCCA
Organism: Thymus mandschuricus; assembly: GCA_029379335.1. Lineage (NCBI taxonomy): Eukaryota > Viridiplantae > Streptophyta > Magnoliopsida > Lamiales > Lamiaceae > Thymus > Thymus mandschuricus. The sequence goes on from CM057071.1 coordinate 11,809,534, forward strand.
ACATGACATAGTTCAAAAAAATTAATTAAACTTATTATAACCTTTTCATTTGTTTTACGATTTCTAGGATTTGTACATTAAATTAAAAGCTCGATATGATCTTTCATTTAATATTAACCATCAATTTGTTTTACGACATTCACATCGGCAGTCGGGAGTGGTGGTCGCCGATGCAGGTGTTGATTAGGCGACCACCGGTTCAGATGGCGGTGAGTTGTGCAACCATGGCGTAATGAATGTCGACCGTCATCTAGTGCGCCCTGATTGGTCCCATTTTTATTTTTTCTTCTTTTCTGGCTTCTTTTCTTTATTTTTTAAAAATCTCTTTCTTTACTTTTTTTCGTCTCTTTATTTTCTGATTTTCTTTTTTTCTTTTATCTGATTTTTATTTTTTTTTAATTTTTTATTTTTTATTTTTATTTTTTTTATTTTTTACGTTTCATTATTCATTTTGCTTTATTTTCTTTCTTTTTTTGTTTATCTCTTTCAATTCTATTTTTTTAAAACTTTTTTTTTTATGTTTTGAAACCATTTTATTTTAATTTTCTAAACGTGCAATGCAATGTGATTTTTTAAATCATATATTCAAAGAAAAAAATAAAATAAAAGTAAATCGAATTAAAATATGAAAACAAACTGCTAATTCTAGTCATCATTCCATACAACAATCTCCAGTCAACAAGTCTTCATTACAGCAATTTTGATCCCCTTAAATAATATTAAAATATTATATTTTTCATATATCATATCAACCCCGGCCCGATCAACAAGTCTATCACTAATGTTATATATATATATATATATATATAGGGGTGAGATCCTGTACAAAATAGGATTATCGTAAAAAATAAAAAATGATGCATTTTATGCATATAATTATAATGCATGATGCACGTAATTATAATGCACAATGCATTATAATGCATTATCTATACAATTATAATGCATTTTAGTAAAATCATAATGCATCAGTTAATCTACACCGTAGATCACACAGATCAATGGTCCAGATTATTTCTCATTTCTTACAGAACATGTCTTTTGTATGTGATCTCTCCGCTATATATATATATATATATATATATATATATATATATATATATATATATATATATATATATATATATATATAGGTGATGGATCAAATGGGATCCATGTCTTTAGGTATTAACTAGGATCTAATCTTAACCATTTAATTTAAGTTGATCTACGGTTATTAAATGTTTCTACATATCTGAAATTGTATAATCCCTACTTTGGTAGGCAAATGTAACTCAACACGTAACACAGAAAGTAACACAGTTGAGAACACAAGATGGTAACCCAGTTCGGTGATAAACACACCTACGTCTGGGGGAAGCTATTCCAAGAAACAATTCACTATGATGAGTATAAGGGATACAAGACTCGTGAACGTCAGCAACACTGAACGTTCTCTCCTCACCCGACTCTACTCCTCACCAATGAATCTTCGGTAAACTCTCACTAGTCTACCTGAACACTTTTCACATAATTGAAAAGATGAAACCCGTCCTTGAACGTGGAACGTTCAAAGAACTACAATCACTCACCAATAAACTAACTACCCCAACTATTGATGAATGAAAAGAAAAACTTAACTCTTGAACACACGAAGAAGACGAGCTCTCAATAATCTATCAAGACGCGCAGCGGCCCTCATGAGATCTTCATCCTTATATTCGACTCATGCGAAACCCTAGAAGATAATTAAGGCATATCTCAAAAGATATCCTTAATAGGGTTAAAAAGGTCTTCGTGCATATCTTCCTAGAATCCGAGAGGATAAACAATAAGGAAAGAATCCTTGTATCATACGAATTCCAATCCACGCGAGCAATTCCTTGCATACATAAATATTGCCATAAAAATAATCGAACCATGCAATCCATGCAGCAACAATCCCCCCCTTGGCATTTTATGTATGCAATCACACTAACACACAACTACTCCAAGATTCAAAGCACCCAATGCAAAATCAAGTAGGCAAGGAGCGCATCCACATAACCATACTTGAATGCATAGTGCAGAACAATTCCCCCTTGCTACAAGCACTCTCTAAAATGAAGTACTAGCCGAGCGCACCCGAACTAGAATACCACACATAGAGAGAAAAGTAACACCTACTGCATAACACCAATTATAACTCCACAGATAACACCACAGACAACCAGCTGATCAAATATGCTTCACCATAAAACCAAGCATCATAGCAAAATGCCTATTTACTATTACAGTCCGAAAACTGAATATCCACTCCATCAGCAAAAAAAAGAAATCAACTTGTTCAACAACCAACCAACCAGCAGAGAGTATAATAACAACCATATCGAATCATCAGAGCAGCAAAAGAATCAAAAAAAATACCAGCAGCTTATAAACTCCCCCTTGAGTGCAGACATGAAATGCCAACCTAAGGCAGTTCTGCGTCAATCTCCTCATCAACGGCCTCATCATCATCTGCACCAACCGCAGCATCAACATCAGGAGCATGAGCAGCAGCAGCAGCAGCTCCCCCTTGCGGTGTACCTCCAGCCAAGATGAGCAGGTTTTCAATCTCCTCCTTCTTCTTAAACAGCATCCGAATCTGCTCACAAGTATTTCATACTCCAAGGAGATAGCTTGAAACATGAGCTTAGATACAACAGGCTCATAATGGGGAGGAGCAGGGCCAAAAGGCAGCTGAATATCCTCAATATTCTCCTCATGAGGCATCGAGGAAGATGATGCCTTCTCTGTTTTCATGCTGAACGGAGGAGACTCAGCTTCAACACCAGTCTGAGCCTTAGTGAATCTCATGTATGGAGCAGCTGGAGCCTTTGCACCATCAGGGATATCAAACTCCACGAATTTTCAAATGTAGGCATATAAGAAACGAGGGAAGCAGGTTGCTTTATTTGCAGACACCACCTTCTCAGCATGCTCTGCTAGAGCTTCAAACACCAGCCTTCCAAAGGACACAGGAAGTCCTTGACCAACCTTGAACAGCAGCGTTGCCAGAGACAGATTAACATAGGTCTTGTGGGTCGTAGGCACCCAATTTCTGTTGGCAATGTAATACAGAGCTTTGTACTTAGGGGACAAGGCAGAGGCCCTCAGTCTCTTAGCCTTAACTGGCCACTTAGCACCTTCTTTGTCCAGCAACGTAGCAACAATTAGATTGGCATTAATAGGCTCTAAACTTTCCCTCACCACTTCACCACATATGAATGCATCAATCAAGGAAGGAGAGAAGTTAAAGAACTTTCCCCGAACAAAGCCACGATGATAATCAGGAGACTTAATGTCAAACATTGACAAGCTCAGATTGGAGTAGAACTCCATGATGACATCCTTCACCCAACAAAAACTCTCATCTAAAGTAGTCAACAATTTTGCCTCAAAAATGCAATCAAAGACCCCTGCCCTTCGCAAATCAAACTCCCTGGTAGGCTTATCCACTATGATTATTTTCTCAGAGTTAATCTCCCAAAACTTTGCATAGAAGGCATCATGAAAAATCGGCATGAATTTATACCCAGCAGGCAAAGGCGGAGCTTCAGTACCTTTCGAAAATGAGGGAGGAACAGCATCTTCCTCATTTGAATCGCTGGGGATAGGAACCTCGGCATCAGACCCCGAGTCCAACTCAATCATGGGCTTCTTGCCCTTTCCCTTGACAGATTTCGACTTCCCCTGACTAGACGCATGAGAATAGGCCTTCCTCTTCCGATTTGACACAGACCCAGTAGCACTGAGAGGAGCACGCACTTGAGAGCGTATCCTTCGGGCGACGCCACCAGGAGGCGGCGAAGGAGGGGATGATCTGACCTTCCTTGGACGCAATTTGTTCTTCCTCGCCACTTGCTTAATCCTCTTTCGTCGCTGAGGGGGCTCGACCGAAGATGCAGAGACAGAAACCCTAGGGGTGGTTTCTGTCGAAGGAGGAGGAGTGCTCTCATCAGCAAATAGCAGCTGAAGAGGCTCCTGAGTGACTGCATCCCTGGGCGGGGATGGAGGAACGAAATCACGGAGAGGAGATGGAGGAGCAGTCTCCTCGACAAGCCCGGCGCCGTACCACGGCAACAGAGGGGTTCTGGCCGCAGGCTGGGCCGCCGCAAACAACAACTCAAGATCAATACCTTCAGAAAGCTTGAAGGAAACCATGGTAACAGCACAAAAATTCAGAAATCCGGCGGAGAAACGAGAGAAAATCGGAGAGAGAGACGAGAACTCCGGCAGAGGAAATAAGGAAATAAGAGAACCCTAGCACAATAGAGAGGCAGAGAAGATAAACTCTGCTATAAGCAAGTGCCGGTTCGAATTCCAAAGAGCAACAGTAACAGCAAAAGGGCGCGCAGAAAAATAGCCCCTTATTTCAACTGACAGAAACTCCACGTCAGATAAGTACCCAAAGGATAACACCAAACATAACACCACCCATCATACCAAGAAAACAAATAATAGATGAAATCAAATAAACATAATCTGAACAGCTCAGATTATACACATCCCAAGTGACTTTCGTAAAGCCTCAAACCTTTCTCCATCTAAAGGTTTGGTGAAAATATCCGCCACTTGTACACGAGTAGAGACATGCTGAAGAGTTGTCACAGAACAAGACATACTCTTTCTCATCGATCCCATAATCATACAGCATCTTGGTCATCCAGATTAACTGAGTGCATGCACTCCCAGCTGCTATATATTCTGCTTCCGTAGAGGATAGAGAGACACAATTTTGCTTCTTGCTATGCCACGAGATAAGATTATCTCCCAAGAAAAAGCATCCTCCAGTGGTACTCTTACGATCATTAGGATTTCCAGCCTAATCAGCATCACTGTATCCGGTAAGCTTCAGAGAACTTCCTTTCCCAAACCATAGACCAATCTTGCACGTTCCCTTGACATACTTTATAATGTTTTTCACAGCCTTGTGATGACTCTCCTTCGGATTTGATTGGAATCGCGAGCAGACCCCAACACTGTAGGCAATATCTGGTCGAGTGGTTGTTAGGTACAATAGGCTACCAATCATACTTCTGTACACTGTTTGTTCCACAGGTTTGCCTTCTCCTTCTTGGGTTAATTTGATTGATGTACCCATTGGTGTCCTTTTTGACTTAGAACTCTCCATGCCAAACTTTTCACCAAATTTTCAGCATACTTCTCCTGACTTACGAAGATGCCATCTTCGCACTGCTTGACTTGAAGCCCCAAAAAGAACTTCAATTCTCCGAACATACTCATCTTGAATTCAGAGGTCATCAATTTAACAAATTCATTCACAAGAGCCTCTGACTTAAAACCGAAGACCAGATCATCAACATATACCTGGACAATAAATATGTGACCTCCATGTTGCTTAACAAACAAGGTCTTGTTAGCACTTCCTCGAACATATCCCTTCTTCAGAAGAAACTCTGCCAGCGTGTTGTACCACGCTCTGGGGGCTTGCTTCAGTCCATATAGAGCCTTGTTCAGCCTGTGAACATACTCTGGGTGCTCGGGATCTTCAAAGCCCTTCGGTTGCTTAACATATACCTCCTCTTCTAAATTTCCATTCAGAAAAGCACTTTTGACGTCCATCTGGTATAGCTTGAAATCTAAGCTGCTAGCCATACCCATAAAAAATCTCACAGATTCCAATCTGGTAACCGGAGCAAAAGTCTCCCCGTAATCAATACCTTCCTCCTGTGAGTATCCTTGAGCAACCAATCTGGCCTTGTTACGAGTGATGTTCCCATGCTCATCTGTCTTATTCTTGAATATCCACTTCGTTCCAATCACATTAGCACCTTTGGGAAGGGAAGTGAGATACCATACATTGCAGCGCTGAAATTCCAATAGTTCTTCCTGCATGGCAGCTATCCAGTTTTCATCCTGGAAAGCATCATTGACGTTCTTTGGCTCAATTTTTGAGACAAAGCACACTGTAGCAATGTGGGAAACCAACTTCTTGAAGTCAATCTCTCTCTTCCTGGTCTGCATCCCATCATTAATATGCCCAATCACATCTGAAGCTGAGTGATTTTTATGAACTCTTGTTTCGGCAATGTCCGAAGTACCAGTTGGAGTACCATCTTGAGTACCCTCCAGTGTCATCTCCTCGACTTTGACATTTTTCTCCTCGCTGGGACTCTGAGAATTCTCTGTTGTACTAGTGATCAGGACCTCTTCTTCAGTATTTACATCGCCTTCCACTGAGTCATCAAAAGTAACATTAATTGACTCAATAACAGTGCTTTGATTTTTCAGGTACACTCTGTAAGCACGGCTGTTTCTGGAGTAGCCTACAAAGATTCCTTCTATTCCCTTGTCATCAAGCTTCTTCCTTTGCACTCTGTCATTTACCACAAAGCATCGTGATCCAAAAATGTGAAGATGTTTCACATTTGGCTTCCTTCCTCGCCAGATCTCATAAGCAGTAACCTCTGTCTGCGGCCTGAGGTACACTCGATTGCAAATGTAGCAAGCTGTATCAAATGCTTCAGCCCAAAGTCTAAGTGCAATCTCTTTAGCCTTCATCATAGTTCTGGCAGTGCTTTGCAGGGTCTTGTTTTTCCTTTCAACCACACCATTCTGAGTAGGTGTGATAGGAGCTGAGAATTCGTGTCTTATCCCTTTGGATTGGCAGAACTCCATGAACTCTTGATTCTCAAACTCTCGCCCATGATCACTTTTGATGGCCTTGAGTTTGCTCTCCTTCTCTACTTCCAATCTTAGACACAAAACTCTGAACGCCTCGAAAGTGTCTGATTTTTCTCTTAAGAATTCAACCCATGTGTACCTGGAGAAGTCATCCACGCAAACAAGAATGTATCTCTTTCCTCCTAGACTTTCAACTTGCATAGGTCCCATCAAGTCCATGTGCATGAGATCAAGGACTTTGGCTGTAGTGATTCGGAGTACTCTCTTGTGTACCTCCTGAGTCTGTTTCCCTTGTTGACACGGTCCACAAAAATTAACATCTCCAAATCTGATCTTGGGAATTCCTTCAATGGCATTCAGTTGAATAAGCCTCTGAATATTCCTGTAGTGCGTGTGCCCAAGTTTCTGATGCCAGATTTCACTCATCTTTGGAGCGACCCTGTAGCTTGTGATCTTTGGAGCAAAGATGTAGCAATTGTCAGCTGATCTGTTTGCCTCTAGGAACTTTTCTGTTCCTTTGTTGATGACGCAGTTGTTTTTCCCAAAACTTACGCTCATTCCACCATCACACAGCTGGCTGATACTGACCAGATTTGCTCTCAGGCCTTCAACATAGAGAACCCCTTCCAGAACTGGCATCCCAGGTACATTCAGTGTACCAATTCCTCAAATTCTTCCTTTTCCACCATCACCAAACACAACCGACTCATTAGAGCAACTTTGAACATTAACAAGGAGATTCATGTTACCTGTCATGTGCTGCGAGCATCCACTGTCAATATACCAGGAGTTTCCCACTCTGGAGCTATTACTGGTGTGAACAACATAAGCCCTATAGCCCTGGCCTTGATTCCTTCTATTCTGGTATCTGATCATCTCTTGCCTCTTATCACCAAGGTAGAATCGACATCTTGGTCTGATATGGCCAAGTCTACGACAGTAATGACAGAGAGGAATGAATACTTCAGAATCTGGATTATGTTCGGGTACCTTGTGGTGTTCTTGTTTGGGTACCTCCTCTGCAGCTCCTTGTTCTCCAGACTTCTGTTCGGCAGCAACTGAGGTTTTGGTTAATTTTGGCCTCCATTCCTCACGTCGAACCGCTTTCCCACTAGATTGAGTTCCAACAAAGTCATTGGATTGTCTCCATCCTTCGACTCCTCTCTCTGTCTTGCTCCAATCTTGTCTTTGAACTCTTTGTTGATATTGGTATCCAACTTGTTGATAGTTATTGCGGTTGAAGCCAAGACCCTCCTTATCTGCAGCTCTCTTTCCAAGTCTGAGAATTTCGTCAAGCTTCTCGGTACTGGAGTTCATCATCCTTATCAACTTCTGAATATGACTCAATTCTTCATCAGTCTCTTTTCTTCCGTCCTCACAGTTTTTGAGCTTTTCTTGAAGAGATTCAACCTCGGATCTTAAAACGTTTCTTTCCCTCTCAAGATTCTTGACCTGCTCAGTAAGGCTCTGGTTCAAAATCAGTGCCTTCTTACACGCATCCATCAACTCATCATAGTCATCATGATCATTTTCTTCTTCCTCCACGCCTTTAACTTTGAATGGATCTTGATCATCAACAATAGACACGAGCCTTGGACCATTTACTGTAGCAACATGTGCAGTATGAGATGTATCCTGTCCTTCCTCAAACTCAGTGTCAGTGACCTCATCATCACTGTGTGTGGCTTGGAACGCCTTCTTGCTAACTTTCTGATAATTGAAGGTATTGGCACATTCGCTCTTGATGTGACCAAAACCATCACATTCATGGCACTGCGGTCCCCTGTCTCCATTTTCTTTCTTCTCTGAATTGTTTGGTCCTCTGTGCTGAGTACCACTTTGATTCTCGGTCCGACGAAATCTGGAGTTCCCTTCTCCATTTCCTCTCCTGAAAAATTTCTTCCCAAACCTCTTTGAGATATACGCGATGCACTCAGCCATATCTTCGGCAGTAAATTCCTCTTCAGATTGGCTCGTAGATGAAGCCTTGAACGCCACAGACTTCTTCTTTTCACTAGGATTCACTCGCATGCCCATCTCAAATGTCCTCAAGGAGCCAACAAGTTCATTTGGTGATAGCTCATCAACATCCTTTGCTTCCTCGATAGCTGCAACCTTGTAATCAAATCTCTCAGGAAGGGATCTCAGGATTTTCCTCACAATTTTGGCTTCTGTGAGCTTTTCTCCCAATGAAAAGAATTCATTTGAAAGACTCAGCAATTTGGCATAAAAATCTGAGATGCTTTCACTCTCGTCCATTCTGAGAGACTCAAATTGTACAGTAAGTTGTTGAAGCCTCTGATTTTTCACCCGTTTGTTGCCCTCATAGGTGATCTCCAAGATATCCCATGCTTCCTTGGCAGATTTGCACGTGGAGATAATGGCGAAGACTTCAACACTCACACCTGCGTGAATAGCGTTGATAGCTTTCTGATTCATGCCGGACAGCTTTAACTCCTCTTCCGACCATTTTGTTCTAGATTTCTCTGAGCCATCTTCATCCTTTGGAGCACTCCAACCATTTTCCACTGCAGTCCATGCAGCCTCGTCAATGGATCTGATAAACGAAGCCATTCTGATCTTCCAATACCCATAACTTATGCCATCAAAAAACGGTGGTCTGACCGTAGAACCACCCTCCTTGATAGTACTCATCGCAAGCACCACCAATGTACCAACGGATTATACAGATATCCCAGGATCTAACACCGCACCTCGATGACCTGCTCTGGTGCCAATTGAAATTGTATAATCCCTACTTTGGTAGGCAAATGTAACTCAACACGTAACACAGAAAGTAACACAGTTGAGAACACAAGATGGTAACCCAGTTCGGTGATAAACACACCTACGTCTGGGGGAAGCTATTCCAAGAAACAATTCACTATGATGAGTATAAGGGATACAAAACTCGTGAACGTCAGCAACACTGAACGTTCTCTCCTCACCCGACTCTACTCCTCACCAATGAATCTTCGGTAAAATCTCACTAGTCTACCCGAACACTTTTCACAGAATTGAAAAGATGAAACCCGTCCTTGAACGTGGAACGTTCAAAGAATTACAATCACTCACCAATAAACTAACTACCCCAACTATTGATAAATGAAAAGAAAAACTTAACTCTTGAACACACGAAGAAGACGAGCTCTCAATAATCTATCAAGACGCGCAGCGGCCCTCATGAGATCTTCATCCTTATATTCGACTCATGCGAAACCCTAGAAGATAATTAAGGCATATCTCAAAAGATATCCTTAATAGGGTTAAAAAGGTCTTCGTGCATATCTTCCTAGAATCCGAGAGGATAAACAATAAGGAAAGAATCCTTGTATCATACGAATTCCAATCCACGCGAGCAATTCCTTGCATACATAAATATTGCCATAAAAATAATCGAACCATGCAATCCATGCAGCAACAATATCTCTCCAACTTTCCATTAATTTAGGGATACTAGTATTATCTTTCTCTCTCTCATTACACGTCACTTTTAAAAAAATTATTAAAAAAAACATGCATCAAAATTTGCAAAAAAATTGAAGCTCTTATTAACATTTGATTTTATTTTATTTTTCCCATTATAGGAGTCGGTCAATATCAAAAAATAATACGTATAAGATTTCAATTGAGCAATTGTAAATGAAATAAAAAGCAATATATTAATCTTAATTAAGCATTTCATAATTGAGACTAAGGGGGTGTATTCAATTCAAATTTTGTAGGATTTTTATGGATTTTAGAAATCTATACGTATTCAATTCAGATTTTATAAAGTCTTTAAAAATCCTGAGGTATTCAATGCAGAATTTTTAATGTCTTAAAAAAACTATAGGTATTCAACAGTCCATGGATTTTAATAGTATAGATTTTGTTGAATTCTTTTTTAAAAATATAAAGAGATTTCACTTTTCAAAATCTTTTATAAAATCCAGAGATTTCTACGGATTCTCTAAAAAAAACTCAAAGTCACCATTTCTGCCACCCTCCTCTGTACTTTTTATCTTTTCTCCAAACAATTATAGTTTATTTTAAAAGACATCCAAATTATGACTATCTAATACCAAAAATTTGTTCACTGGAGTTTGCTTTAAAATCAATATTTTCATAAAATCCCTCATTCTTATAAAATTAAAACATGTAACTTTTAAATCTCAACTTTTATTTTGATTTTTTATGGTTAAATTATTGCTACGTTTTTTAAGGTTCAAGGAATTGAATAATGATTAAACTGAAATATAACATTTGAACGAAAAAAATAAGAGTATTTTTTTTTATTAAAAATACATTAATTGGATTTTCTTTAAAATACGATTCTTGTTTTGAAATATGACATATACAAACATATTCAAACAATTTGAATAAAGTTATTGGGTTTTTTTTTTTCCAAATAATATAGATAATTTTATTTATTTATTTACAGGTGTGACTCATATGCATTTATTTATATAAATAAATAGTTACAATAGTTCATCGTCGGAGTCTAAAGAAATTCATGAAAATTAATTAAAAAAACATATTCCACAATACTGCAAGTCCATGAAAATCCATCAAAATCAATAAATAGAGTCAGTCAAACTCTGTGTAGAGTCTAGTCAAACTCTGCACAGAGTCTATGGATTTTAAAAGTCTATAAAAATCCACCTACTTTTCAAAGTCTATAAAAATCCTGCACAATCTGAATTGAATACACCCCCTAAGGTAGATAAAAATTAAGCATCTAGTCATGATATTTTTAAGAAATTAAGCACTTCATAATTAAAATGAAGATAAATAAAGTTAAGCATGTGAAAATAAGATAATATGCATTACATTAATCTAAATTAAGCATTTTAGAATTGAGAAAAAAATAGATAAATATTAAGCATCTGCAACTCAAATAATAAGCATTATATTAGTTTAAATTAAGCATTTTGTAATGAAAGGAAATCAAGCAATCACAATTCTAAGCATTTATCATACTATATTATATTAATATTCCTATTTTCGTAATAGAAGGAAATAAGCATTTATTAATTTTAATCAAGCACCATCTAGATTTTTAATTCGTATATTACATTATCTATTTAAGATCATTTGTCTACAATTTAAATCCCTATACTTCGGGACGGTTTCCTAATTTTTGTTGGAGATTAATTATTATATGGATTATTAAATTTGGACCATCTAAATATTTTAGATCAATGGTGAATAAAGGATCCTAGTTACTACTTAAAGGACGGTTTCTATTGGAACCGCTCCCCATATATATATACACTACGGTGAAAACTCAATTTTCAGTGAAATCTGCAAACCATTGCATTTTCATGCATTAATGATGCTTTTACATGCATAACATGTTGCATGAAAATTTAAATATTATTTTATTAATTTTTATTAATAAAATAATATATATTTTTTATGCAACATGCTATACATAAAAAAAATAAAAATGCATCATTCTATGGTGTTTTCCTAATTTATTTCATATATATATATATATATATATATATATATATATATATATATATATATAGGGATTGGTTCATATGAGAACCATATTAGTTTGTGAGAACTAGGAACTAATATCCACCATCCATTTTAATAGATGGGTGGTTCAGATTTATTTATGGAGTTTAATTAAAAAAATGTAGTTTTATTATGGAAAGGGGGTATTAAGGTAATCTTTATTTTTTGTTCCATAATTAATGGGATTTACCGTATCTCATTTATTTTCTCTCTCATGCATTCATAAAGATTACAAGTAACGTAATTCTCATCTATTTTCTTCTTCTTTTTCTTCAAGCTGATACTGTAAAATTATTATGCATTTTACAACCATGCTTATATAGGTACAAAAGTGTGCTTTTTATGAATATTTTTATGCTTTTTTATTTATGAAATATTATGATTTTTTAAGCATAGAAATAGGTCTCAGTTGCACTCGATTTTTTTATTCTATTTTTTTTGTAATTTTTAAATACAAGTTATTAAGCATAAATAAATAGGAAGATAGCATATAAATATGGTTATTTAAGCATAGGGATGGGTCGCAGTTGCATTCGAATATTCATTGTCATTCACGATATTTAAACATGAATTGATATAAAAAACAAAAAAACATGTAATTTTCATATACAAGTTATTAACCATAAATTAATAGGAAAGATAACATATAAATATGATTATTTAAGTATATATATATATATATATATATATAGGTGATGGATCAAATAGGATCCCTATCTTTAAGTAGTAACTAGGATCCAATCTTAACCTTTTATTTTTTTAAATCAAGGGTGTTAGTTAATTAAGCAGTTTTTATTAAAATAAATCAATTTTAACTATTAAAGGTTAAAGTAGGAAGAATAAAAATTCTAACTGCCAATTCGCTTAAATTAATTAACGCTAATAATGTTGTATATCTATTTTTTTTATTAATTACAAATATGGTTATGTATATTTATAGTAAATAAATACTATTAAAATAAAGCATCATTTAACGATTTTTTTTTATTAAATGTGATGTATACATTTACTATAAATCACAATTCAAAATAAATAAATAAATAAATAAACAATTTAAAATTGTAGAGTGTAATATAAAATAGGAGTAGTATTTTTATAGCAAACTAGCAAATTCAAAAATTAATACATGGGCAAAATAAGTAATTAAATATGATCAATCAAAATAAGCAATTTATGTAGTGCAAATAAGCAATTCAATAGTTTTAAATAAACAAAATACTCAATTCAACTGTTGGAAATAAATAACTCAACATGTGTAAATAAGAAAAATAAACAATTCAATACTGCAAATAAGCAATTCGACATATGTAATTAAGCAATTCAACTCGTACAAAATAAGCAATTCGATAAATATAATAAAACAATTCAATTAGTACAAATAAACAATTCAGACAAATGTTATTAAGCGATTCATTAACTAAGCAATTCAACTACTACAAATATAAGCAAATATTGCAATAATTTTAGTAAAATATATTAAGCAATTCAACACGTGAAAATAAGCAATTCAACATGTGTATACCAACAATTCGACGTGTGTAAATAAGCAAAATAAGACCTTCAATATGTGCAGATAAGCAATTTAACAAGTGCAAATAAGCAATTCGGAATATACAAATAAGCAATTCAAATAGTATAATAAATAACTTATGAAACGATATATGGTAATGATATTAAGCAATATTTTATGATGTTTTAAGCAATAAATTACACACAATTAAGCAATAATCAATGTGCATTATAATATTGTTTAACTATCAAATAAATAAATGAATAATTTGTGAGTTTCGATAGACAATAGTAGAACAAAAATTTCATTGCCATAAAATAATACAAAAACAATTAATTAATTAATTAATTAAATCAATTGGTTGATTTTTGAGAGTATCGTATTTGTTGCCGCATTTTCGTTCATGAGGGAAGTTAAAAAGATTTGGTTTTCCCTTGCTACCCCAAAGTATTGTTTTTATTTAATTCATTAATCCACATCATATTTTTGTGGATTAAATCTGTCCATTAATCTCCTATCCATCTATGGATCATAATGGTTCCTAGTTAACACCTAAGGGACGGTTCCTATTGGATCCGCTCCCTATATATATATATATATATATATATATATATATATATATATATATATATATATATATATATATATATATATATATATATATATATAGGGAGTGGATCAAATGAAAACTAAATATTTCGTGAAATATAGGATCCAATAGATACCGTTGATTTCGCAGATCCGATGGATATGATTTTGACACGTCATATATGGTATAACTGATTTTTTAATTATTTTATTGAATTATTAATTGGAAGATGGGGGCAAACAAGTAAATTACACCATTTTATTTTAAATGTTTCCTAAAAATTTGGGATTTATTAACTCTCATGAATCTATTATATGGTAACTGAAAATTTTTCAATTTCTTAGGTTTTGATTTGCGTAAAAAATTTTCAGATTCTTTCTTCTCTTTCTTCCAAAGCCGTACACGCACACTGTGAGTATCTTTTTTCTTTTTGAATTGAACAATTAATTATGATTTTGATTTCTTATAATGTAAGTAGTCGTTAATGATTTTGATTTCTTAAATCATGTTTTTGATTTCTTTTTACCGACATTTTTGAAGTTTACTTCACCATAAAAGCTTGAGAAAAACATTTGCTAGACAGCGAAGTGTTTCAAAGGTAAGGATGATTACGAAAGTTTTTAATCCATATGAATTCATCCCATTGGAATTTCAGTAGCACCGATAAAGCATTGATCACTATCTTCAATGGAATAAACTTGCCAACATTCTTATATTGCTTCTCCTCAATCTTTCATTTTCATTGTATTCCAGAAAATGTCTTTGTAAAAAACTCTAATGTTTCTCCTAACCTGGATGTAAATAGTTGTCGAATATTGAGATTCGGTGGAAAGCAGACAAATTAGAGATGATTTGCAAGGTATTTTTATGTTTGTTTGTTTTTTTATTTATTTATGAGTTGGTTACGGTTAAGTTGTGTTGTTGTTATCGAGACCGGCATTTTGTTTAAAGGTTATGTAGGAGGTTTTCGTTTATATTTTATAGAGTTGCATTTTTTTAATCATTTTGATGCATTTTTTTTCACTAATTGTTGCACATATTGAATCATTGTTTCACAGACGTACAACAAACGGATAACGCAGCAGATAACCATGTTTATGATTCAAGTGTGGAGTTTATCCCTTTGTGCCTTAGTCCGAATAAGCCATATGTTGGACGCAAGTTCCTATCTCTGAAGGAAGCTGAGGATTTTTATCGTTCATACGGTGCTGAATGTGGTTTTGACGTGCGTCTTGGGCAGATCAAAAGAGCAACGGATGGTACTGTTCTGCGGCGTTATATGTATTGTAACCGTGAGGGAGAAGGCGCTACGTGATGCGAACAAGCCATTGAGAAAATGCAGCAAGTGTAAGCAGATGGCAAAACATGATGCTAGGAATTGTGATAAACAAGTATGGTATTATCACATAAATTTTATTGTCTCCCTAGTTTTAGTATATTAAAAAGACCTTTGTGGTTTTAGTTACATTATTTTATAGTCATCTATATTAGTTGTTGCATGTGGTTAATGTTACATTGCATTTTTTTCAAAAAAAAATGCAAATATAATGATTTAATCTTTTTGAAGTGTGTATTATATCAACTTATGTATGTTTGTTTAACTAACGACATGTAATAACAGTTAATACGTAATTAATTTTGTAAAACTGTTGACGCATATTCGTGTTGAAATCGATGCATTTTTTACACAATACAATAAGATAATGCATTTTTAAATTTTTACAATATCACGATACGTATTTTTTGTACATGTTACTGAATTTATTTTTTTGTGCATCGATGCATTTCATAATACATTTTGCTGCATATTCGCATGTCATACTATAACACTATATTTTATAATGCAGGTCATAGCCCTTCAAAACCATGTTAACTACTATAATTTTATCACAATGTAACAATACTACCACTACGAAGTTGTAAGAAATGCATAAAAATTGTTGATGCATATTTTTGTTGAAATTCATGCATTTTTTACCACAATACAATAAGATACTGCATTTTAAAGATTTTACAATATTGTGATACGTTTGTTTGTACATGTTACTGCATATATTTTCTGTGTCGATGCATTTTATGATACAATTTGCTGCATTTTCGCATGTCATATTATAATACTATATTTTATAATACAGGTTATAATGTAACAATACTACCACTACGAAGTTGTAAGAAATGCATAAAAATTGTTGATGCATATTTTTGTTGAAATTCATGCATTTTTTACCACAATACAATAAGATACTGCATTTTAAAGATTTTACAATATTGCGATACGTTTGGTTGTACATGTTACTGCATATATTTTTTGTGTCGATGCATTTTATAATACAATTTGCTGCATTTTCGCATGTCATATTATAATACTATATTTTATAATACAGGTTATAATGTAACAATACTAACACTACGAAGTTGTAAGAAATGCATTAAATCGTCAAAAAGGTAACAATTATATTTAAAAGCATCCAAAAACATAACATTCTAAAATGTCTAAACCAGTAGAATGCAAGTAAGAGACTTAAACTATTTGTCCTTAAACATTTCGTGACTCTTACATACTCAATCTATAATCGTTCTTTCTATTTCTGCTGGTCCCTTGAACAAGGTTGCAGTAGCAAGAAGCACTTTCCACATTTGCAACTCGTTTTTTGTTGCATCCTGCAGTTGCAATTGATGCACAATACTTTGCCCTCAAGTACCTCAACTGACGAGCCTTCATTTTAAATAATCCGCAAGCGACTGCATATCGTCTGTTTCACTATCTGACGAGCCTTCATTTGTTGATGTTGATCTTGACATTATTATCAAACGACCTGTAATATTATCGTGTAATCATGTTACTCAAACTAAGTTCATGTCTTGCGAAATGCATCGATATACTAAAAAATATGCAATGCATTCAAAAATATGCAACACAAAATGTTTAATTATGCATTGCATAATAATGTGTATGGTACTCAAATAATTGAATAACTGACTATTAATAGTAGTAAAAATATATAATTAAAGTAACAGCAAAAAATTCCAAAAATTCCTGGAAATACAGAAGAAGGCAGCAGTTCTGAAGCAGTAGACCACAAGAACGTACCTAGCATTTCCACTCTTTCATTAACTTAGTCTATCATGATTCATGTGTGTCAAAGTTTAATGCATAGTGCATCCACATTCAGTAAAAGTACCATATTCACATTCAAGAATCATTAAAGTGAAATTATCAAAAAATGTTCTTATACTAACAGATTGCTAAAACTTAGGGAAAGATTTGTGATTCTGATTAGGAGCAATATTCAAGCACCCTAATTTCCTAATTTCTTCTACTCCCCTTTCATTCTCGTCTCCATCTTTATAAATTTCCCCTTTTCCTAAAAAAATTCCCACTACCTTCCCCTCTAAAAATGCAAGAAGTCATCTTGTATCATGCACTACGCAGCAAAATCCGCTGAAATCAAAACTTACCGTAGTGCAATGAACACACGGGGGGTATTGCATAATAATGTCTATGCTACTCAAATGTATTGCATCTCCATCTCAAGAACGAAATTAACAACAAAATATTTGGTAAAACAAAAGCAAAAATTTCTTTTATGCATTACATCGAACACCTTATATGCATCACAAATGAATGTGTGGTAATCCAATATTTTGCATCTCCACCCAAAAAAAGTAGTCCCAAACACAAATAATCAAAGGAAAACAAATTTATGCACCAATCATTGAAACGAAATCGATGAACATTACAGCAATTAATCGATGGAATTGATGCAGGAAACTACATATCTTGGTCCCGAGAGTGAGAGAAACTACAAATCAAATTGATTTATATTTTCAGAGACCCATAGAGAGAATCGATAGTGAGAGAAACTACATACCTTTGTCTCGATTTTGGTTTCTGGGGAGAGCAGAAAAATTTTTTCGGCCCCGTCGATGAAGGAGTATTGGTATTGACGTGTTTTGTGTTTCAATATCTTTTCAATATTTTGTTTTGACTCAATCCCTAAAAATATGGCCACTACCTACTTAAGATCAAATTTCCTATAACAAAATACCTACTTTACCCTTTCAGATTTAATTTACCTATTTAATTTACATTTTTAAATCTCAAATTCATAAATTTTGTTTTAATCTTGACCATTGATTCAACTATAATCAAGGGTTGTTAGAGGTTTCTATATTTCACACTAAGGGTGATTTTCACCATATCCCAACCCTATATATATATATATATATATATATATATATATATATAGGGAGTGGTTCGTGTGCAAATAAATCCTTGCGTGAGAAAATGAGAAAGATGCTTAAAACTATACAAAATCATGCTTAAGTCAGTATATATTTATGCTTACAACACCATTATGCTTTTTAATGTACAAATTCATGCTTAAACCTAGTCATGCTTATAATACCTTATAATCATGCTTAAATCAATTACAACCATAGATCAAATTAAGATCAATGGTCCAGATCTATTCCTATTTCTCACACCAGGACTTATTTCTATATGATCCATCCTCTATATATATATATATATATATATATATATATATATATATATATCCTCTATATATATATATATATATATATATATATATATACACACGGTGTTTTAATTAGTTAAAAAAAGAAAAAGTAAAATACGTATTAAAGTATTAATCATTACACTCTATAATAAACTTATCCTAAACCTAAATAAGTGTGGGTTAAACAGAAACGGCCATTATAATTATAAACGTGGAAGGTATAATATAATGATATAACATTGCAACTGAAACTTACATTTGTAATTCTCTTACCATGTGTGTGAATGTCTAACAAAACAGAATATTATGAAACAGTATAATTATTAGAATAATGTAGAATAATATTATTAGGAAATGCCAAAACATAATACATATCCTCTTATTCGCCTAAATGCCAGCAGCGAACGGTCTCTACGCAAATCGCAGCGCTAACAAGGCTGGTACCTATCCCTCTTTTATATACGCAAGGTTGCAGTGATCTATCCATTAATGCGAATTTTGTTTTTTCTAGTGCAATTATAGAGTGAGATTTCATGTGCTTTCCTCCGGATCTTCGTAACTTTCCCATGCATCATGATTTCATTGGATAATAATAAAGGTACCTTCTATCTTCTGTGTTTCTGCTTTCGTTACTGGGATGATTGCTTTACCGAATGTTAATTGCTTCTTTCGATTTTTATTTTTATTTTTTTATTTTTGGAATATTTTTTGGAGATTTTGTCGTGGGGTATTTATTTAGGAAAGGTTTCAACTATCACATGAAATATTTACACGATTATTGTTGTTAATTTTCTTGATCTGTATTATCTGCCTTTAGGAATTATATATGTATATTTTTTTGTGGGAGTGGAATTATGTATATATTTGTTAAACTTCTCGTCAAGGGCTTAGGATCCGTGTTTCTATTCATGTAATGATGTTTGAGAAAGTGATTTTGGTAATGGTGAAAATTATGTGGAAATAAATATATTGGTGGTAGTGGCTATTTTAGTAGTCCATAGTAATATGAACGTGATAGTGCCCCGTCTCATTTGGGTAGATATTACAATTGGATAAATGTTTTCGCGGTTATGCATTGGAGTGTTGAGGATCACTTTCTCCAAAATCTGGGAATTCTTCAAAGAAATTATAAGAATAAATTTGCAATTACTATTTAGCTTTGTGTGATTTAGTTGCTGTGGAAATGGAGAGGATTGAATTTCAAATTAAGGGGAGACTATGGAGTAGGTGTTCGATTTAGAAATAATTTTCTTTTTTCACTCCTTTAAGAGAAAGGCAAGAAGGCCCTAAGTATATTTTGTATGTTTTGTATGATGGTCAGTGAATATCTATGGTCTAATCATATCGGTCTTCGAGCTTTTGTCTCCTGTGAAACCTTGTTAAAATAGGCATAAGTTCATGAAGAGAATACTTTAAAGAGAAATATATAAGGTTTGGAGGATACAAGTGCCAAGGGATTAGGAGGAAAAAGTTTAATATGGAAGTGAATCATAGCCTCAAAGATTTCAATGTGCTTATGTTTATGGATTGTGCACGTAAACATTGGAGTACTTAGTTTCTTGTTCTCGTAAATAATTTGTCTTCTATTAATGAGACTTTTATTGCTAAAGAGTTTTTATATAGCCAAATCTATTTTTGAGTGTCTTCTAGATTAAGTCATAATTTAAGAGAGATGGTATAAAAATGTAAAGTTCAAGCAAAGTAGATCATCTCAGTGTCGAGCTTATCTAAAGCATGTATTTGTATATGAATTTTGTTGTTCTAGCTAACAATAAGGTGGAACTTTCTCTAGAACTATTTGATCGGTTATTTGCTTATCAATTACTTACTCACTTGATCTTGTCGTTGTCTTTTACTTGTGATGTCGTCTGTCTTGGAGAATTGCTTGTGTAGTCTATGCTAACTTGTAAAATTCTGACCCTGTTACAGTTTATTTTATGCACGTGATAGCGTAGAACTAATGCCATCATCGAACAATTCCTTGAAATGCAGATGCTATGCAGAGTAACCGTGAGATATCAATAAAAAAATTTCAAAATAAAGGTTACTTCTGCTCTCCCCCACACAAACCCACCTTTCTTGAAGGCTTTCCGGAGTCGCCAGACGATAGCCATGCTCAGTCTGGTGCTGGTGCTGTAGATAAAGAGTGCCCCATAAGCAGTGAGCCAGTCGAACCTTCAGAAGAATCTACGAAGAGGCCCATATACTATCACGACTTTGGCAAATGGTCTAGGAATCCTGGCTGTAACAATGCTCTTATGTGCCAACTCAATGTCTTTCACACCCATTTTCACCCATTTGCACTGAATTACAGATTTCAGCGTGCCCCATTACACATGATGGCTCAGAATTATCTACACGATAAACAATTCCAAGATTTTCAATATTTTGTCGTCATCGACTTTGAGGCCACATGTGACAAAGAAAGAGTTCCTTATCCACAAGAAATAATTGAGTTCCCATCTGTAATAGTCAGCAGCATTACTGGAAAACTAGAAGATAGCTTCCAGACTTATGTTCGGCCAACTTGCAACCAACACCTCACTGATTTCTGTAAAGATCTTACCGGCATACAACAAGTCCAGGTTTGTAAGCATATTCAGCCTTTCTTCGATGAATGTAATTGTGTTAGTGCGTGTGTGTGCGTCCTAATAACATATGATCTATCCTCATTACATTTTCAGAGTTTATGCTCGAGGAATATGTGATTCTCATTAGATGGATAAACGACTAGTCTCATACTCTATCTCTAGTGCACTTAAGAGGAAATTTGAAAAACCTCACATCTTGTTTCTATGGAATTAGTTTGATAGATGCAGAAATATTGAACTTACACCTTAAGAAATGACTACTTTTTAATGTCTAGTTAAAGCCCATGTAAAGCGAAGAAGTTTGTGATTGGTTATAAGGATATTAGTTGTAATTTGTGAAGGTAGTTTCAATACCGTGTGATGATTTATGTCAAACTTACAGGGGAAGGGTGCATGAAACTTGAAGATCTTTGATGCTTCACTGTATCCTACTCTACACTTTTGTTCATCTACTTAGTTGATGTTTTGTGTCTATTCTTTGTATTAATTCTCGACATGTATATATTTTGCTTCCCCTTTAGGTTGATCAAGGAGTTACACTAAGTGAAGCTCTTCTTAGCCATGACAAATGGCTTGAAAAGAAAGGAATAAAGAACACCAACTTTGCTGTGGTAACATGGTCTGATTGGGATTGCCAGGTGATGCTCGACTCAGAATGTCGCTACAAAAGAATTAGAAAGCCTCCTTATTTCAACAGGTATATAACATTATGTGATCCTACCCTATGAATTCTTGTGAATATAGCTTCCTTTTTTTAGGGGGATTCTTATAACTATCATTTGAGATAAAAAGGGTTCCTAAAGTTCTAGGGTTAATAACATCTTCTACCCTACCTTTCATGCTACCTTGTTAAATTTTGTCACTGGAGAATGCCTCTGGCAAGATTTTGGCTTAAATAGCTACAAGAGATTCAAATCAAGCAGCCACGCCCTTCTCTAGTAACCAAAGAATGCAAATGAACTCTTTCCGTTTCACGTTCCATGGCACAAGAACCTTGATCTGTTAATAGATTTGATGATAAAATGGAACCAATGGCAGACTATTTACAAAACAATCATGGGTTTGGCTTTGTTTTAGAAATAAAACTGAAAGAGATATCAACCCCAAAATCATATTCTAAGAATGATTGAATTGTGTAGACGTTTACATGATTCATAAATGTGTATCTGCTAGATGGATCAATCTTCGAGTTCCTTTCCGGGAGGTGTTTGGAGGGGGGAGGTGCAACCTGAAAGAGGCTGTCGAGAAGGCTGGCCTATCGTGGCAAGGCCGTGCTCACTGTGGCCTAGATGATGCTCGGAACACTGCCTGCCTTTTGTCTTTGCTCATGCACAGAGGCTTCAAATTCTCCATCACCAACTCGCTCACTTGTGGGGACGATTTCCTAGCATCGAACCTGAATCCAGAGAAGCCGGTGTTCGTTGCACCTCGGGCCCAGAGGCAGCACCAACTCCCCTTCTGTTACTGTGGGGTGAAAAGTAGCAAAGGGATAGTGAGGAAACCTGGTCCGAAGCAGGGGAGCATCTTCTTTGGATGTGGAAACTGGACGGCTGCACGAGGCGCTCTATGCCAATACTTTCAATGGGCTTCTTTGTGACCAACAACTTCTTCTGTGGCTAATTAACAAAGTAATATGCAGTTAATATATTTTTTCTATGATATACTATTATTTAAAATAATACAATTATTTTCTTTGAATGATTTTGTGGTTATTTTGGTGTGATTAGGTTGATGATGAAGAAGAATTTTTAATTTTTTGTAAGTAAAATAATTGAAATTGAGTAGGATTATACACGGGATTAATCTTTTAATAAATGTAGTTCTTAAGTTTTGTTCAATCTGGACAACAAGAATATGTTGATGGAGAGGGAAAATGAGAAAAACCATCCAAAATAATCAATATATACAAAACCAACTTTTGCATGATTGTTTGTCAGCTACTCATGAAATATAAAGGCCGCCCCATGGAGACTCGTACTCTGGACCTTTAGTCCCGAAATTTAACCTCCTACCACTAATACACACAAATTTTATTTTATATTCCATTTTTCCTACTTCACTGTTAAATATTCATATATGAGGTATATAATATTCTAGTAGGACCGATGAAATGGGACAAATGGAATAGTTACTACCGTTGCCCAACAATTTAATTAAGTTTTAAAATCTAGATTGGACCCATTTTAGTGTTGTAATTTGAAAATTGATTTTGTTTTTTTTTAATTTTTTATGTAAAGATAACAAAAACATACAAGAGGTGGGAACCCAAAATGTTGTTATAAAGTTCATTAGAGAAGTATAAAAACTATGTTAACAAAGGAAAGAAAGTATTTGGATTGCAACACTGATAGGGTGTATTTTAAACTTATTATCTAAGTGTTTAATAATCGTTTTATTGTCTTATTTTGATAGTTTAACTCATGTTTTATATTGTTTATGTTATTTCGAGCTAGATTACGCTTTTGGGTTGTTTTGAGTGTTTATTAGGCCTTTTTAGTCGAGAAAACCCAAGACAAGACTAGAGACGACGAAATCAAGGAAGATGATGATGTATTGATCCCATGTTCTGACTTCTCACGATGTTATTGAAGAGATATTCTGGAATAACGAAAGTATAGCATTGAAGAGGGGTTCAATAGGAGCATGTAGACGAAAACGGAGGTCAATTCGGAGTTCGGACGAGAAAGATACGGACGAAACAAGAAGCGCAAACTGCATGGACATGCTCGACCCAGTGCTCGACCGAGCAACTGGTCGAGCCAATCATACAGAAGATCTGCTCGACCCAGTGCGCGACCGAGCACCTGGTCGAGCCAAAACATGGGATTTGCAATTTTGTGGGCTTTTCGACTTTTTATCGATTCCTTGTACACTTAGGTTTTAGATGTAAACTCCTACCCTATATGTACCTCTAAACTTATCATTGTAAGAGAGCTCTCTTGAGTCCCCAACCTACCTTAGATTAGTTTTTATTCTTTTCTCCACTTTTATACTTTAGATCTAGATTTAATTTATGTATTCCTTTGAAGACCATTGAAGATTGAAGATTTATTCAAGATTCAAGAGTTTTTCTATCTCTTTCTCTTTTACTACTAGTGGAATCCGGCCCGGGTTACTACTAATATTTCTCATGTCGAGCCGCAGGTAATACAGGCTACTGTGGAATGCCTTTCCAATGGCAACAATTCCAACTTTCAATGTGCTACGGACGGAACCAATTACAAGATCGAAGGATGTTGTGGGATTCACTCATTAACCATTTGGTCTTGGACCTCCCCCTGCTTGTGTGTGGCGATCTCAACAATGTCACGGATTATGACGAGAGGGTTGGAGGCAGACCACCGATCGAGAGAGAAATTAGAGAGTTCGTCGATACAGCAGCCTACCTTAACCTCCAAGATGCCCCGTCTACGGGCTGTTACTTCACGTGGACTAATGGAACTATTTTCTCCCGAATTGATAGAATGCTCTAGAATAGCACTTGGCTCGACGAGGGCTGGGAGATTAAGACACATTTCCACACTAGAGGAGAGCGGTTTGACCGCTCTCCTTGCACGGCCGCACTTTTTATCCCAATTAAGAAGTTTCGGCGTGATTTCAAGTATTGCAACTTTTGGAACGATGATCCAAAATTCGTGGAGACTTTGGAGAATAGCTGGAGCTCGTCTTTGGAGGTGAATAATGCCCAGCTTCGGCTCACCGCCAAACTGAAAAGGCTCCGGCGTGATCTCCCCCATGAAGAAAAAGGATCTTGCTAACATCTCGGAAAAAGCTAAGGTGGCAAGGGAGGTACTCCACACGCTGCAAGAGAAGGTGGATAAGGACCCGATGAATCAAGAAGTTAGAATGGAGGAGCTGCAAGCCAGAAAGAAATGCAAGGCCCTCAACAAGGATCTCCTTTCTTTCCCAACGAGCTAAGTCGATTAATCTTAATAATCTCGATAAAAATACTAAGTATTTTATTCGATTGTTAAGAACTCGTTTACTCGGAACTCTATTTCTTTCACTCGCAGGAGTGACGGGGAGATTACTGGAGATTTGAACGTGATTATTGGAGACTTCATTGGATTTTATCAAAATCTGTTCGGGGTCCATAAGCCGAGAACGAGGGCAGATTGGAGCATTTTTCACGAAGGTCCCAAGCTCTCGATGGATGAACAAGCTGCCCTTGTTCAGGTGGTCACGAGGGAGGAAATCAAAGACGCCCTCTTCAGCATCGGTAACGAGAAAGCTCCCGGCCCCGACAGCTTCCCAGTGGGTTTCTTCAAGAAGAATTGGGAGCTAGTCGGGGATGAAACCACAGCAGCCGTGCTGGACTTCTTTCAGAGGGGGCTCATTCTTCGGGAATGGAACCACACTATGGTTACCCTCATCCCGAAAAAGACCCATGAGCCCACGGTTGCGGATTTCCGGCCAATTGCTTGCACGAACGTGGTTTACAAAATTATTTCGAAGATTTTAAATGCTCGCATGGCCCCGCACCTACCGAAGCTGATCAGCCCGGCTCAATCTGCCTTCATCAAAGGCCATAATCTTTCCGACAATTACTTACTTGCTCAATCCTTGATCCATAGATACGGCATGAAGCAGCTGGCCCCAAAATGTATGGCCAAGATCGACTTACAAAAAGCTTACGACTCTATCTCGTGGGAATTTCTCCACGAAGTGCTTCAGGGGCTGCACTTTCATCCGTGCTTCATTTTCTGGATTATGACTTGTGTCACGTGCCCTACGTACTGCCTCGCAATCAACGGCGGAGTCCACGGGTTCATTCGAGACAAACGTGGGCTTCGGCAAGGGGACCCGATGTCCCTGACTCTCTTCCTCCTGTGCATGGAGTACCTTTCACGGCTCCTTAAGAAGAGAACGAGGGAGAACGACTTTCGTTTTCATGCTAAGTGTGAAGAGCTCGGCATTTCCCATCTTGCCTTTGCCGATGATCTCCTTTTATTTGGGCGTGGTGATCTCTCATCCATGAGCATCCTGGCGGATAATCTTGCGAAATTCTCACTCACATCCGGGGTTGAAGTCAGCCCAAATAAGTCGCGCCTCTTTTTCAGCAACGTTCCTGGTTTTGTCAAGGATGGAATTTGTGCTAAGTTCGGCTTTCCCGAAGCCTCGCTCCCAGTAAAGTATCTTGGGTTACCTCTTTCGCACAAGAACCTTCTCATCTCTCAATTCTCCCCTCTTATTGAGAGTATCACGAGATGCATCAACAAGTGGAGCAATGCATCAACAAGTGGAGCAACTCGTCTCTTTCATTGGCCGGGAGGGCTGAACTTATTCGGTCCGTCGTTCAAGGTATCGAGTGCTTTTGGCTCCAATGCATTCCTCTTCCCGGTGGTGTGACTGATAGAATCCACACACTCCTCCGTCGGTTCTTATGGGGCGGGAAACACTGTCCGGTGGCATGGAAGACGGTTTGTTTACCCAAAAATGAAGGGGGACTTGGCTTTAGGAGCCTATCGGCGTGGAACAAGGGGCTGTTATCGAAGGTGATTTGGAATATCCAAGCAAAGGCGGACTCCTTGTGGGTCCGATGGATCCACTCGGAGATCCTCAACGGGAGGAACTTTTGGACCACCCGCGTCTCCTCCGGAATCTTTTTAAAATCAGGGACAAAATCCTCAAAACTTGTGATGGTGATTGGACCAAAGGTCGGGGGTTGATTGAGATATGGTTCCAGGGCAAGGGGGTGCCGGACGCGTACGATTTCTTCCGCCCAAAGGGTATCCCGGCGTTTTGGCATGCTGCAATCTGGAAGTCGTACATCCCGCCCAGATTTTCTATTACTCTCTGGTTTGCTCTTCACGGGAGGCTCAAGACGGTGGATAGGCTTGCATTCGTTGATCTCCCTCCCAACTGCCGTCTTTGTAACCTGCACGCCGAGACCCATGAGCACCTGCTTTTCGAATGCCCCAAAACGAACTGCTTGTGGTCTCTCGTTAAAAATTGGATAGGCATCAAAGGTCGAGTCTCGAATATCAACGCTGCTGTGCGATGTTGCTCTAGGAATAAGGCTGGATCCGGCGTCCTTCGCAAGGCTAGGTAGATTGCTCTCGCGGCGGTGGTGAACAGAATTTGGTACGGAAGAAATCTCCTTCTACATCAAGACATTCCGTTCCAGATTGCCACCATTCTCGGTGAGGTAAAAATCGACGTTTTTCACGTCCTTTACAACATTTTTTCGGCTGATGTGGTCCTCTCCCATATGGACATCAAAAAGCTGATTTTAGGGTTTGTATGTCTAATTGAATCTATGTGAGTTCTTTTAATTACATTTAGCCTGCCAATCCAGATGTATGTTTCATGGTGCTTATTCTCATGCATGATTACTTGATCACTAATTGTGTATGCATAGTTATGTTTTTATGCCTTAGCCGGATAATTCCATAATGGATCTCATGAATACATGATATGATGATTTAATTGTCTTAGCCGAAGTTAGATTATCATAGGTCAAGCATATAGTTGATATAGGTGTCGTAGCTGAACCTTATTGATTGTATTTATCGATACTTGTTCTATTTTGCATTTGATTTAATTTCTATGAAGACCGAGAGGAGATTAGGATTTTATCGAGTGACGATCTATACTGCCTTAGCCGGAGTGTTAGGTTATTTTCGTGTATCGCATTTAGATTGGATTAAATTGGTTAATTGGGTTAATTGTTACTTGCATAGATTTGATTAGATAGACTTCCCTGGAATCAACCTTTGTTTCCTATTTGATTTTTCTTAGTTTATTTGTTTGCTTATTTGCTTATTTGCCTTATTTGTTTATTTGCTTATTTATTTGTTTCCTCATTTGCGTCCTTTTATTCGTTTAATTTATTTGCCTATGATTATAAAACCCTATTCCAAATTCTTAATTGCCTAGACATCAGTTTAGTTCTAAAGTAGAGGTATTGTGTGTGATTTCGATTTGTCAATCCCTGTGGATACGATACTCGTACTTCTCTTTACTATACCTATTTTTGTGTGGTAGAAATAGTGCGATCAAACACCCCAAACTAAAGTGAGATAAATGAGTAGTAATCTCGATAGAGATGCAATAGATTAGTTTTATTAATTACGTAGATATCTATTAAATAGTTGCTAGAATCATTTTATTATTTTAATATTAGAGTCTCTCTGATATATTTATTTTGTAGTAATATATTACTCCCTCCATCCCTTTATACTAGTTACGTATTCATTTTTAGTACATCCCGCGAAAGACGTTACGTTTCCTTATTTGGTAAAGTTACTAAAGGAAAAACACTTTTTGCACATGCACTCATCACTTTAACACATAAATCCACCATTTCTTAATTCCCGTGTCCAAAAGAAGGTAATTAGTATAAAGGGACGGAGGAAGTATGTTATATTATTGTGAGTCAAAGACCGTAAGTAGGGCCTAGGGTTTTATTAGGATTCAATTAGTTTCCTATACATAGGGTTATTATTCATGCGTTTCAGTATTGCAGAATTAATATTAGTGTTCATCGTATTTGTTGTGGCCTTTTCAGAGGAGTGGCCTCTTCAGAGGATTGTTCGTTTCAATTCCTTCTTATTTTCTCGTTAGTTTCAGCTTCTCAATTCCTTCACTCTATCAATTGGTCTGACCTGCCGTATTCCAAAAGATGTCGGGTAAGACGATAGAGACGGGAGTTAAACCTGACTCGTACTTGGTCACATTTGATCGAATGATTGAGAAACTCAATCGAATTGATGAGTTGGTTACAATTTGATTGGGAAAAGTGAAGTGTCAAAACTACATCATCACAACAACCTTTGCAGTTCCATGTCACCACGATAGTGCCAAAGTGCCATATCCACCTCTATTGGGAACCCTTTACAATTAATTTTGATGATGTTTCTCAAAACTACACTTGGGCATAATTTTTTTTATTAGAGTTGAGGTTTATAGGACTTGGACTGACCGTTTATAGCACGTTATGAAAATTCTAATAGAGGTTGTTCAATTTGTAAAGGTTGAGGTTGTTCTCAAACAACCTTACCTATAGAGAACAGGTTGATCTTCATCAACCTACTCTTCAATCATCCAGCTTGTTCTCAGTTCAAGATATCAAGCTGCTGGAAGATCAACCTCAGGCTGTTGATTTACCTTCATAAATTAAACTACCACCTATGCTGCCACGTTAGTTGTCGGCTAGGACAAATCCCAATGGGAAGAAATGAGCCTGCGCCAACGGCTCTTTTACCATGTATGCAAGACTCTAACAGCTAGTTTTTCAAACTAGACCTATATATATTCCTGTTGGATCCGTGAAGATCGCTCGGATGTTAATCAATTAAACAAACACATATCATGCAATTTCCTAGATCCTAAAGCGGAAACAGATCTAGATTGCATACCTTGTCGGGGCAGATCCAGCCGGTATAATGATATTTGGTGAAGTATTCCACGCACTAGATCTCTGCACACGAGATCTAGCTCTTCTCGTAAACCTCGAGATCTTCTAGAGTATTCCCGAGCACAGAGAAGAATTCCGGATGGACGGAAATCTTTCTTCTCCCCTTCCCCGTAAAACCCTAGCCGCCACTTACTCGTATGTGAACCGATAATTGTCCGTGTGCGGAATCCCTAATCACCATCTATATATATAGAGGCAGATTAGGGTTAGGGTTTCTCTTACTGGGCCAGGCCTGCTTCTGTTGGGCTACACTAGGGATCTTAAGGAGGATATGGACTGGGCCTCCCAATATAATTAATAATCCAAGTATTCTCTGGGCCCGATAATTTACTTAATTATATAAATATTATTTCACTCCACTAAAGAAATAATATTGCACTGCCGTCCATCTCCCAAATTATTACGCACCGGGCTCCTTTTTGGATTATATTATTTCCCGTGTTAAAGATATCGCATGTCCATTAATTAATTAAGCTTACTGATAGCTCTATTAATTAATATCTCATTCCGAGAGTAGTACCCGCTCGACCTTATTATTATATCGGAACTTAATCCACCTGCAGGGTTTAATATAATAATCTTTGGAGCGCCTCAAGGGGACATCATCAACTCGGACTCAGCCGAGACACGATTTCTAGCATTAATATTAATTATCATATTTATAATATCATTACCCAAGATATCGAGATGCTTTGAGTTGCAATAACTCTCACTCATTGATAAATCAAAGTAATAATTATCATAAATATATAATTCAATATTATATGACAAGAATTAAGAAATAATAATCGTCTGAGATCTTTGATCCTTTTATTAAATCAGTACAAAAGGATTTATCTCACCGCGATCCTGTTCAATGCAACTGGATGCATTAGTATAAGCTACTTAGCCAAGATCAGCTAATATCAAGCCTTATACTACAACCTTAACAAGTAATTTGTCCAAAATTACTTAGGTTGCGAACACTATTTAAGTATATAAGAAAGTGATAATATGATCTTCCGTGTGAGCCCACACCATATTATCTATAATATATACTACAGGACGATATTTTGCATAACCATAACACGAATAAATATGCAAAAACATATGACATTATTTATTTCATAAAACAGGAAGAAGTACAATACAACTCAACATAAAAAGTATGCTTTTCAGTATATAATCCCAACAATTCCCACTTCAATGGAACAATTACGGGAATTTAAAATTCAAGAGCTAAATTGCTGCAGAAATTCTCTCTCTATTCCACACCCATTCGACACTCAAAACCTAAGTAATTTCCAAAGTATCGAAGGTTGATAATTTCTCCATTGATGAACACTACCAACTTGAAGCTTTTACTGCTGCTTCAAGCTCTCTCATCAAGTCGCTCACTCAAACAATCCGTTAGGTTGAGTTAGATTGATAGTTTATTATTTATTTTTGTAAGTCTGTTGTAAAGGTTGTAAGGGTCACGACCCAAAACCCGTGTCTAAGTGTACTCCAGTTTGAGTATATTCGGAACCGATTCTTATTCAGTATAAAAAAAAGAGAGGTAGAATCCAAACGTTAAAGGGTTGTCTCCAAAACATGTTAAAACGTTGCTCTCTCTCTCTCTCTCTCTCTCTCTCTCTCTCAATTTCATATTATATCTGCTTGGCTAACCTTATATCTGCTTATCAGACAAACGACCTTGCACTACAAGAAATTCTGTCATAGGTAACACTGCATACATAACTGTATTTTCACGGAACCGTTATGTATGTGAATAATTTTTAAATAGATAACAGTTGCCGTTATGTATGTGACTATAGCTTTAATCAATCATAACGGTCATGAACGGAGTGTTATCTATAATCACTACTATACTTAACAGTTTAGTAAGAACCGTTATGTATTGAAGTGTTATGTTAAGTTTTAATAACGGTTTATAAAAAGCGATAAGAATATACTGTTACTAATAATATTTAAATTATTATTATTTTAATTTTTTACTATTTACAAACATTTAAATATTTACTGAAAAATTTCACCCCCAAATCCTCTCTCTCTCTCCCGCCCTACCTCTCTCCCTCTCCCGCGACGTCTCTCTTCCTCGTCTCTGTCCCCAAAATTTCTCACCGTCGACGCGACTGACAACCGGAGACCAGAGACTGGAGACGCGACCGACGACCGGAGACCGGCGACGCGACGCGACCGACGAAGGTCTCAACCAGTCTCGCCTAGCTTGCTACAAGGCGAGCTCTCTCTCTCTCTCTCTATCTCTATCTCTCCCCTGCCTTTTATTTTCTGGGGCTGCTCTTTCCGTCAATTCCACCCACTGGCTCTAAATTTCCTGTATTTCTAATTCACTTGTTGCTTCAGATCTCTGCATTCCGTCTCCCAATTTCTAGGGCTCTGCACTTGGTGGATTCTGGGCTGTGACGCCTGGACAGGTGATATTTCGATGTTTATGAGTTCATTTATGCTTCGATTTTACTTGAATTTCATGTATTTCTAATAATATCATTGCTGTTGGGATGGATCCATATGTTCTGGGCTGTGTGCTCTGACCTTCAGGAAAGTGGTAGAACTCCTTCTCTTGAGTCAATGAAGGCTGTTGATCCTGCAACCATGTCTTCTGTTGAAGTGATTGTAGTTGATAGACATGTTGATCCTAGCTTAAGAGAGTTGCAAAATCAGATTCACACCGTTTCATCTAGTAGCATTACGACCAAGGAAGTTGTTGACCAGCTTGCAAAGATAGTTTGCAATCGAATGGGGTGAGCACTTGAAGTTCCTATTGAAGCCTTCCAGAAAATTCGTTCTTTGTTGTGATTTTATTTTTTTCCTTGTTTTTTCTAAGGCATGCGGCTTCTAATGGGGAAGACGAGTTAATTAAGATATGGAAGCAGCATAGTGATAATTTAAAAGATTGCTTGGGCTCAATTGTTCTACCTATTGGCAGCATGTCTGTCGGCCTATGCAAGCACATATCCTTGCTATTCAAAGTATGCACGTGACTCTTTGCATTTATTTGTCTTATTTCGTTTCGAACTATGTTTTTACAGTTCTGCCAAAACCTGTAGTTTGTTTAGACACAATCTTTACCATTAAATCTTAGATATATCCAAAGAGTACATGCACTGATCCTGGATTTTCAAAACCATTATTTAAGAGAATCCAGAGAAAATGAAAGATGACCATGAAGATGTCTTTCATTGATAGTTTTCTATGGCACCTCATTTGTTTTTATTACTTACAGGTTTTAGCTGACATTATCGGATTGCGAAAGGATGTAAGTATTGCAATCGGGAGGATGCCACCTCGTGTTTGGTTCGTTTCGAGCTAGATAGGTATTTCCTTTTCCTAAATGCATAGCAGCCACTTAGTTAAGCTGCTAGTTCCAATGTTCCATAGTTTATGTCCGAAATCAGGAAATTCACATACCTATTACTAAGATCTGTGGGGTAAGCACTGTATTGTTGCATACAAGGGGAAGTTTAGAGATACTTTCTTGGTGTTACAGCTTCTCTGTTTAGTATTTAATGGTAATTTGTAGATAGTGATGTCACATTGTCATTTCCTAGTATTCTATTTAGTTTGTTGATTTTGTTCCATTCTTTCAGTTCATGTGAAATTTGACTAATGGAGTCGCAGTCTGAACATCTTAATAGATAAAACTAAATCCCCAGTGTGTTGTAACTCGTAGCTGTGCTGTTGATAACTTCATTGGAGGTCTATGGTTGCTGAACTTTATCAATCATGTCTCAAATCAGGGAGTATCTTATCGACCTGATCGGGAAACCAGGATGCTTAAGTGATCCTGATTCTATGTCAAACGGTCCTTCTACCATTTCAATTTCTTCTCCGCTGAGGTTTCCTAGATCCAAGCAATTGGAGCCTAAGATTGACTTCAGATTGTTGGCAAAACAATACTTCTTGGATTTTCAATCGCTTAACCACATATTTGACAAGTCATTAGAAGGTGAACTTTATAAAATTGAGTTTTCGTGTGCATTTGCTTTATTTTTGGCAAGCAATGGCCTTCGTTTGGCTATCATTTATCATTACCTTTTTCAATTTTCTAGTATTGGTTGAGCATCACATGTCATTCTGCTTTCTTTATAACCTGCTCTTAGCTCTTGAGTTTGATATAATAATCTCAACAACAATGATATTATTAGTACAACAGACAGAATCTCGCCAACAAGATAATTTGCTCTTTAAGTATTGGAGAACTATCACCTGAGTTTATCGAGGAGTAACTTTTGAAACTATGTTGGGTGGTAAATATTGCTGAATTTTTATTATATTTCTTTTATTCTTTTATCTGTTTTGTGCTGATACTCCTACTAGACGTGTTACTTGTTGTGCTTAATACACTCACGATATTGATGATCAATTTGATCTTACCGGTTTTGTGTCTTGTGCTCTTTAGTTTCCCTTTTTAAAATCCGTTCCCCCCTTTCCCTTTTATTTGGTGGGTGGTGATAGCTGGTACTGTTACTTATGCAGGTACTGGTGATCCCATATACCCTAGACAAACGGAGAGGATTAATGATGAGAGGACTGGCACTCCTCCAAGCATCAGTAAGGAGGATGAAGGTTGTAAATCCCTTTGACCCACAACCTCTTGGACGCATGTTCACCAATTAAGACTATTGCATTCTGAACCGTCTAATGCTGAGCGTGCTGTTCACTTTACAGGTAAAATAAAAGGTTCAATGCCTTTAAAGCCTCCTCCTGTGGTCCGGCATAAAGTTGTGCCAGGTCCCAGAGGAAATGGAAATAAAGATGTGATATCTATCGGAGGAGGTTCGTTATTTCAAACTAAATCAAGTGCTGAACTAGCCTTCGATATTGAAGAGCTGAAGATTCACTGGGATGACCTAGTTTTGAAGGAGAGGATTGGGACAGGTAATTTTATCCGGTGGTTGCAAAAAATTGATTAGAATATCCTATGCTATCATTTGTCATGTTCTGGGGAATTGGGGGAAATAGCACTGTGATTCTTCTTTATTGTGTGCTCTGATTAATTGGATTGTTTTTATTTGCAGGTTCTTTTGGTACAGTTCATCGTGCTGAATGGAATGATTCGGTATGATATCCATCCTTCTGATCTTTAAAGAGGCTGGTCATGTTAATATGAGCTGATGACACATTTTATTGTTAATTGGAAGATCAGTTTTAGTTACAGTGTTTTTGTAATATGTAGTTTCTGTGAACTGAATGTCTAATTTTCCCTGTACAATATTTGGCTTTTTATCGGAGTCGAAAATCTCTCTTCGTCAAGTGTTTGGGAAACTAATGGGATTTCGAACACTTGAATGGATATGAACTTGAGAGAGATTTTGGCAGAGATTTTGCGTTGATAGCTTGAGTTTCCTGTACTTGAATCCGATAATGGCTGAAGTATATATATAGGCAGTTTTGAAAAACTAGCCGTTGGAGTCAGGATGACGTGGCACTAGCCGTTGGAGGCTGACTCACTTCTAACCGTTGGGAAAGTTCGTCCTTGCTGGCACACCACGTGGCAAGGATCAGGTCGTGTTGCTCCATGAAGGCGGAGCATCGACCTTGATATGATAATCCAGCTCTTGAAATCTTCTAAGTCAAAGCAGGCTGGAAGCTTGAGAAGGGAGGTCGATAGACAGAAAGATATGCCAGCTCGATCCGAATGAGGCAGGTCGATAAACGACCTTTCTCTTACAGAGTGGATCAAACTTGCATTTAAACTATAGAGAGCATCGACCTGCACTAACAGGTAGCAGGTCGATCTATCGGCCTTGACCCTAAACAAGTAAAATGCCTAAGTGTGGTTTCGATAAACATCATCAAAATCAAACTGCAAGGGGTTCCCAACAAACCCCCCCTCCCCCCCCCCCCCAATACACCATTTAACTCTTTTGGGGACCAACAAGTGGTATTAGATCAATGGTTCTTTTGACCGCTTCTTTGCACACTAAATATTTTTTCAAACTTCTGTCAATTTGAACCGATCCATCGAAAATCTTTTTAGCATCATATTTCTGTTCTCCATGGAATCTTCCTTGCTTATGGTTTGTTAAGACTTCTCAGTCAAAGGCTATGAGTACTGGAGTTTCAGGATCAGGATTTGCCTCAAGGCACATCACGTCCTTAAGAGGAATGTAATCAAACATGGGCCAACGCCAATATATGGTGCTGCCTCATAATAGAAGGGACTGACCCCGGAAAAGCTACATACATAAAAACCCTAAAAAATCCTCGTGACTATACTACGGAGGAGAGGGAAGAGGCAAACCTTGATAGCTATGTCAAAGGCCTCATATCTAGTACTGTTAAGGGCATATATCTTGTTGGGAATTGTTAAGGATCATATGTTAAGGGGGAACTTAACGGGACGCATTAAATTAAAATGCATATGTTTTGATTCGATCCCAAAACCCTCTATGTATCCAATTTCCCAAGAGACCCTATTTTGATTTAGATAGGTTAGAATTTTTCTAAGCCTATATTGTTAGGAAGGCTTGAATTTTTGCTTTAGACGCTTAGGATTTAGACTGCTAGATTTTCAAGTGAAGGCCACTCGCTTGAGTGCATTTCGAAGTAAAGCGAGTCTGCCGAAGCGAAGCGAGCGCTACAGTAAAATCAAAGCGAGTCTGCCGAAGCGAAGCTAAGCGAGCGCTACAGTAAAGTCAAAGCGAGTCAACGATTACTAAAGCGGACGCTCAAGAAATCTGTTTCCAAGCGAACGCTACAGTATGACTTAAAGTGACTCATCCAAGCGGACGCTAACGATTCTAAAACGAAGCGAGCCTCTACCTAACTGAAAGCGACAGATCAAATCTCCCCGCCCATTCAAGCTACAAGTTCAAACTCGAGTCCAGTGAAGATCAAGACATTAATTGCGGATCTCCACGTGGCACACGAAGAATGATGCACCGGACTTGACCGCCAGACCGACAGAGCCGCCGCAACAGTACTGGGCGCTCCAGTTACTGTTGAACTTGGCTCTTAGCCATTTTCGGCAAAGAGACAAAGCGCGCGTCTGAAAAGCTGCAGGTCAAAAGGGAGTACTGTCGAGTGAAGGAGGGATAAAGCCACCAACCATCAACGACTCTAGTCCAAATCTCCCTCTATAAATAATGAAGGCCGAAGACGGAGAAAAGCAGAACACTACTTGAGATTTCAGCGCATACAGCAAACAAGCACTCACAGCCTTCGAGCAAATTCTTCGAGTTTTTGTCCAGTGTTCTCAAAGTTTCAGTTTTATCGAAACTTGCCTCCGCAACCTTCACTCTCCTAGTTTCTAAGCCTACCTCATATATCCGAGCTTAGAAGAAGAACTCTAACCCTCTTTGCACTCACTGTAAAGAGTTCTTCATTTAGAGAGTCACCAAAACCAAAACCCTAAATCCTTGTTCTGTCAAGTTAGGTTTTGTGTTGTTAGAAAGGTTGTTGTGTAAAAGATCTAAGACTCTACTTTCCTCGATAGTAGAAGTCTCGATCGTAGAGTGTAGATCCAAGCTAGCACTGTCCTCGACTGTGTGAAGCTCGATCTTAGCTAGGTTTTTGTGGAGAACCCGTAATCTCGCAGTTTTAGTAGTTTCGGATCTAAGCGAGTGAAGCTCGATCCTGTTCAGGTTTTTGGGGAACCCGTAATCCTCAAGATTCATGAGTGAAAAGAATCTGTTGCAGCGAGCAACAAAGTGGACGTAGGTGTTTTATCATCGAACCACTATAATCCCCGGTGTTGTATCTCTTTCCCCAAGCTTTCCATATTTTACTTGATTTGATTATTCATACTGCACGTGCATCGTAAACAAACTTAAAACGAAATTCTAATTACTTAGGAAAGAATAGCTCACCTAATTCCGCATTTCACAAGTGAGTCACTCTTTGATCAAGAGGCAAGCTTCCACTGTAGATCTAGCTTGCGGCTAGGTCTTAAGTTCTTGAAGCGACTACTCTACTTGTTACTCTGAGTTAAGGGCAAAAGAAGTTAAAAAATTTCTTACACACGTATTCACCCCCTCCCCCCCCCCCCCCCCCCCCCCCCCCCTGCTACGTGTGTATCCCTTTATCAAACTGGGACCAACATTGTAACGACCAGACTTTACTAAGGATAGTGAAGCAGGGGACCCGTCACTAGGGATGGGATTAAAGAAGCGGGAATAGAAAGGGGAATGTAATTATAAAGCTAGAAACCACTTAAACAAGCGTGGGAAGTAATTATTATATCAATTGGCGTCGAGCCTTTAAGGGAAAGATATACATGTGTTCGAAACGTTTACACGACTCGAATACTCAACAAGATTTTATCGACATTTTACAGCGGAAGTCTTACGGAATGCATGTATGAAGACACACATTACCGAGAGTCTTAATACAAGAAACTAATATGATTCATGATGACAAAAGCTTGGGTCGGCTCTCCATTCCATCTTGTTCAACCTGCACATTTAGAAATATATGCAGGGCTGAGTACAAAAGTACTCAGTGGGCACGTTGCCGAAAACATACATATATAATTGTCAAGCCATTCAACAGTAAGACATAGGAGTTTTATTGAAAAGACCCTATGCTTACTAAAATAGTTCTTGTGATCTAAAAGTGTCTGCAGACTAAGTTCTTTAGTATTCCACCATATCTGTTCCTATGGTATCGAGAGAGTGGCCACTCTCACGATACCTTGACCGGCCAACCCGAAGATGACACACGGTCACATTGTGTACACTAGTCGAAGTAAGATAGCTATCTTACTAGTACCCGAATTCGATTAAGTAATTGCACAGATAGGTATCATACAAAAATCAAAACATTTATGGCATGATAATATTTCAAAATAACTAACATATATTTTCATAAGTATCATATTTTATTTGGATAGAAAGCCCACCTCTTGAAGCGTAGAATATGCCCGGTCTTGATAGGCGAACAACTTCAAAACCTTGTCGAGTCATGCCTATTCATAAAGGTATAATAAGAATCTACATTCTTATAATGAAACTTCCTATGGGAAAATAATTGTCTAGTATATTTTCCTATCTTATAAATCTGTTAGGGTTAACAGATTGATTTGAATCCTTTAAATCTTTCCATAATAGAATAATCTTTTATTATTCAGAATCGTTTCTTCCATGATTCGAGACCATTTATTTGTCGAATTAATTCCCGAAAATTATGCAAATCTTCAGGACATATTTTAAAGCTAAGCATAGCTTAATACTTAATTAATCTTAATTAATTAAATTCATAAGTTGAATAATCTTAATCATTTTTATTAATCTCAAGCGAATCTGATTTTAATAGTCGGGCCGTCCTTATTAATTAATTAACTAATTAATCTCGTGAGTATTTTACGAGAATATAATCCTTCGAAAATTAA
The DNA here is from genome assembly GCA_029379335.1 of Thymus mandschuricus. Classification (NCBI taxonomy): domain Eukaryota; kingdom Viridiplantae; phylum Streptophyta; class Magnoliopsida; order Lamiales; family Lamiaceae; genus Thymus; species Thymus mandschuricus. Next base: position 11,848,656 of record CM057071.1, read on the forward strand.
TTGAACATTCGATTAATAGAATTTAATCCAGACAAGTTAAGCCCGTAAATTAATCGAATCGGATCAGAATAAATTAAATCCTCGGCCCAATCCACGAATCTGGTTTGGATCCGCGAGTTTAGCCCGAGACCCGACCCGGTTCGTACATATAAATACTGAAAACCCAGACCCCCATTCTCATTCTCCGCCTCTTTGCTCGCGATTAAGCCCTAATCACCCCCCTTCCTCTCAGATTCCTCCTGCCGCGCCACTACTCGCCGGCATTGAGAGCTGCCGGCACCGGCGTCCTCTTCGTCGGCGGCAGCCCTCAATTACTCTCTCCCCTTTTACTCTAACTACTCCCTCCCTCTTTCTCTGCCGAATTCTCTCTCTCTCGGACTCTCTCCTGCCCTTTTTAATTGATTTTTTGTTCATCTAGCTTATTAGTATACATTAGTGTGACAGTAGGTTGTTTCATTTGATTTGTGAAAGAAGAGTATTCCCTGTTTTCTCCAGAGCAGTACATATATATATAGCTTAGATTTTTCAGATTTCGATTTATGCATTTATGTGTACGATTGTTGTCTCGTGCGTTTGATTTGGTGTATCTATATCTTGTATAGAACCATGGCAGTTCTAGTAATGTTTCCCGTGGTTTAATTATAAACGTGAAACTTGATTCTTTTACTTTAAAACATGTGATTTACTAAGAAGCATATTTAGGAGTCTTTAGTTTCGTTTTATGCTTCGAACTCATGCTTTGGTCTTCACTATTATGCTTGTATGTAAATATTGAGTTTTAGCTTGCTTGTGAAAAGAATGAAAACTGAAATCTTCATATTCTTGTTTTTGTGTTGAAGCTTAAATCATGATTTGATTTTACTTGAGGCTTTTAGGTACTTATAGAGTTAGTAGTGCTGTTGTTGCTAGCTCACCACACTCCTTCCTTCTTCATCTGTCCTCTGCCGCTTCTTCTCTACTGCTTCTCCCTTCTCTAGTGTGTTTTATGGTGGGTTGAGAGTGAAAGAAAAGGAACTGAAATTAGTTGGGGTGTGGAGGTATTTATAGAGTTTGTCCCTTTTCTTGGGCTGCACTTGTGATGAATGTAGCAACATCATGCGATTGTAAGGGTTGGAGGAAAATCTGCTTTCCTCCATCATTTCCCTACAAATTTTCCTTTTGTTTCTCTGCAAGTCTAGTTGATTGTAAGAGATAGGGTCCCTTTTTCTGATTTCTTCTCTAATCCCATCCTCTTTGCAGGTTGTAAGTTGAGGGAAAGGTTGAGGAAGGTGCTGTTTTTCTTGGGGCTCAAGAATGGTGTAAGGGGGATGAATGGAGCTGGAAATCTGGAAGGAAATTAGCTCTGTTGCTGCTGTCCCTTCTCTGCCACTTCTCTGCCCCTTCTCTGTTTTTCTTTTGCTCAAGAAAGGTGGTGTAGAGGTGTAGGGGTGAGGGAGCAAATCTCTTCCCAGAAATTCTGCAAGTGGGAGGAGCAGCAATTCTGCAAGTGGGAGTAGCAGCAGGCTGCTGCCTACATCTTCTTTCTTTACTTTTTCTTTTCTTCTTCTTTTTTTAATCATGTATTCATTTATTATGTAATTATTCATTAATTAGAGTTATTCATTTAATTCTGATCATATTATTATTAATGGATTTTATTAAGGTTATCCTTTTAATTAAAGTCTATCTTATGTTTGGTCAGATCACTATCTAACGGTTCTATTATGAACCGATGGGTTTGGGCCATAATAAAATTTAATAAGATTAGACTATAACTCTTCTCTCTTGATCGATCCTCAATTATGTGAATGTATATGGAATGGAGAATCCATGCTACCGGAAATTCTACGATAGAATTAATTAAATACCTCATTAATTAGTTATTTGAAGTATTCATAATAATCAAATTACTAGTTGATTTTCCATAGAATAAATACTTAACTAATTAATCACTCGAAGCGATCATATTTTGAATCATCTAATTAGAGAAGTCATTCTCCTCTTAATCAACTCACTAGAGAATTCTTTTCTCCAAAGATTCTATCTTCGTCGAGAATAGAATTTTATCTACAAAAGTTAATTTTATTCTCTCTATGTCACTAATTTGTCTACTAATGTAGAGTTTGGAAAATGCAGGGCGTTACATCATATCCTCCTTAAATTAAATTTCGTCCCGAAATTTGCTTATCTTGTGTAAATAACTTTGGGCACTTCTCTTCACTTTACTTAACACGTTTCCACATCATTATTTCTTGCTCGTGGTGTCCCTACAAGACCTTTACCGAGGTGATCAACTTATGTACATATTTATCTGGATACAGTTTCATAGTTTAACGTTCGAACGTTCATTTCTTCGGATATCGTTCTTGTCTCAGCGTCGAAGTAGATTTCGGATATCCTAACCGCGGTTATCTTGTATTTTCGCTGAAGGATCTAGATCCGTCGTATATCTTCGCCTAGTGTTGACTATTTGACATCTCGCGTTCATTTCAAGTTTTCGCGTATAGCGTCTATTTTACCATCCCCACGTATATGATATAATTCTACCACCTTTAGAAATTCATTTCTTGGACTCGTGACTTATTCGGTTCACGAATTTTACTTATCCTGAAATAATAATTAAATATTTGAGAACGTAAGTCTCTTCTTTATGCCATCATACATAGAGTATCCATGTCTCCACCTCTCGGAGAGTTCTCACATTCGTTGTCCCTTTTTGTTGGTCCCGGGAAAGAGTAATTGGTGTATGGGGGGGGGGGGGGGGGAATACACCAATAACCAACCGTTTTTGACTTTTGTAAAATCAGGTCGATCTGCAGGTCGATTGTCAAGGTCGACCTTATCAGAGGCAGTTTGATCTATCAAGCTTGTATGGTATCAAGCTTGATTTATCAAACTGTTGTTAATGCGGAAGTTGGTGGAGGTTGATTACTCTTTGAAAAATCTTATGGATAGCAGGTTGATTCGTGTAATGCAGGTTGATGCTCGTCAGTTAGATAATAAGATGTAAGTGCAATAAATAAAGAGAGAGAGAAACACCGCGATGTAGCGTGGTTCGGAGAAACCCTCCTACGTCCATGTCAGGTCGACTCGACCTGAGAATCCCTTTTATTTTGGATCCACCTCTCTCTTATTTATACTGACTGAGTATCAGTTCTAGATACAATCTAACTTGAGAGTAACTAGACACGAGTTTTGGGTCGTGACCCTTACAACCTTCGTACTAAAACGTACAAACAACCTTACGCTTTTACAGAGCTTGACTAACTCTATAATGGCGAAAATAAAAACAAGCTTTCTAACTTCGAACAAGTCGGAGAAGAAGTTGTTTGAACAATCGACAAGCAGCAGTGAACGCTTCGTCGTTGTGGTGTTTTTCGGAATCGAAAACCTCTCTTCGTCAAGTGTTTGGGAAACTAATCGGATTTCGAACACTTGAATGGATATGAGCTTTGAGAGAGATTTGGGCAGAGATATGGCGTTGATAGCTTGTGTTTCCCGTACATGAATCCGAAAATGGCTGAAGTATTTATAGGCAGTTTTGAAAAACTAGCCGTTGGAGTCGGGCTGACGTGGCACTAGCCGTTGGATGCTGACTCACTTCTAGCCGTTGGGAATATTCGTCCTTGCTGGCACTCGACGTGGCAAGGATCAGGTCGTGACGCTCCATGAAGGCGGAGCATCGACCTTGATTGATAATCCAGCTCTTGAAATCTTCTAAGGCAATGCCAGCTGGAAGCTTGATAGGGGAGGTCGATAGACAGGCTGATGATCCAGCTCGATCCAATTGAGGCAGGTCGATACATCGACCTTTCTCTTACAGGGTGGATCGAACTTGATCTTAAACATTAAAGGGCATCGACCTGCACTAACAGGTAGCAGGTCGATCTATCGGCCTTGACCCTAAACAAGTAAAATATGCCTAAGTGTGGTTTCGATAAACATCATCAAAATCAAACTGCAAGGGGTTCCCAACAATTTCCCCCTTTTTGATGATGTCGAAACCAAACACTTTACAAATAATTCCTAAGATAAAACACTGAAAGATGGTATCAGAGCTTAAAAAATTTTCAATCATGAAGATTGATAAGGAAATATAAGTAAGGCAGATAAGGACATAATTAAAATAAAGCAGTAAAGGCAGATGCCTGGACAAAGAGATATTGTCGTCAGGTCGAAAGATGTTTTTGCTTCATTCAGCTCGATAGCGTACATTACATTGGAAGTTACAAACTGAGCTACGAACATAAATGAATACAAAAATTAAACAAAAACATCAATCTACATTGCCTGGATCTTGGCACGGGCTGCTAAGCGCTCTTCCTGGACCTGCTCCCTTGACTTCGTCTGCATGCTTGCGTAGATTCCATCCCTGATACGACGATAGTCGGGATCGGAATTCGACACATTGACGCCTAGGCCGATGGCAGTTTGAGCGATGTACTGGTCGATTCGAGAGTAATCCAAATACTCCGAAGCACCAAGACGCAAGGGCGCAAAATATTGTTGAGCTGGGGCCCTAATCGTCACACCAGCTTCTGCAGCCTTTTTCCGAAGATCACCAATGAATTTTTGGTACGGAAACTTGAGCATATAGGCTGCATACGCTTCGTCGGCATCGGCAGGAAGGGAGGGGTCTTTGATAAAGTAGTGCAGCAGGATGAAGCAAGAATTGAGCTCCCGCAGCAGGTTGTTTTGAGATTCATCAAGCCATTCAACAACCTGTTGCAGTCCTCCAGCATTCAAAACAAGAGCGGACTGGCTGATCCAGTCCAGCTCCCTTTTCCTCCTAGCTTCAGCAGCTCGGCGCTCGGCCTTGAAACGCCGCTGCTCTTCTTGATTTGCGGCCTGCTCCGGCGTAGCACCAGCCAGTATCATGGCTGAAATAAGATCGGCCTCGGCAGCCAATCGAGCTTTGGCGGCAGCAGCCTGCTCCGCACCAAGCTGAGAGATGGGATCGGCATGAGAGGCAACGGCCTTGGGTGCAACGGCCTGGGAGGGCTTCTTTTGAGAAGGAGGAGGGGCCACAGAAGTTGAAGGGGTTTTGGATTTTGGGGCCTTCTTCTTCTTCGCGGCGGCGGCTCTTTCTTCTTCCCCCTTTTCGACATCATCAGTCAGGGCCTTGATAAGGGAAAGAAGAGTCGCATCCTCTTGCTGCAGCTTGATCACAGCATCCTTCAACTCCATTTGCCCACTGAGAAGGGAGGAGATGGTGCCGTGGATGGCGTTGATCTGCTCATTGGAGGTCGATGCCGAGGTCGAGACAGATGAGGTCAAATTGGTTACACGCTCATCGACCTTGGCCAAGTCCTCCAATACTTCCGCGATCTGGTCACGGGACGCCATGTTGAGCTCATCGAGCTGGCCAGGCAGGAGCTTGTCAGTATATTCTTTCAAAAGCTTCACGGCGAAGTCCGTGACGCGCTCCCTGGCAGCTTCATCGGCCTGGGCTTTGGCATCTTTCACTATATCAGCCCTGGCCTCTGCTACGGCCTGCTTGATTTGCTCTGGGAGGCTGGTGATGATGGACTCAAGCTTGACAGAAATATCATCCAGCACAGCCTCCACATCAACTTTCGGAGACGGAGCAGCAGCAACAAGAGGCTGATCATCACCCTCAATCCTGGGTGATGATTGCTCCGGAGTTTGAATCCGTTCAAACTCGTCTCCGGCTTCTGCGGCGGAGTTATACAGAGCGCGAGAGTGCGCATAGAGGGGGCGAAGGTCGATGCCCAAAATTTTGGCTTCGACCTTCATGCGGCGGAGCACAAGCTGACGAAAATTTGAGGCCGCATCCCCCACGGTGTAGAAACCGAACTCCGATTCAAGAGCCAGCTCCTCGACCTTCAGGTCGTCGAGAGTGACGACCTGCAGCAACGCCTCGAATACGTAATAGTAACTCGACTTACAATCCAGGTAGAACTGGAGGCGAGTGGCGAGGTCGAGGGATTTGGAGAGTTGGGCTATCCCCGGCATCAGGTCGATGACCTTCAGCCTGGCCTCCGCCTTCAATGCAGCGACCTGGGAGTGAGCAGCAGACAAGGGCTGCTCAACGAACGGCTGGACCTCCAGCACGACGTCCTCCTCCACAGGCGCATCCCGAATGGGGGAAGACAGAGATTCTTCCCCAGTGAGATCCTGGATCTCGACGGATCCAGCTCGATGGACTGGGGCGATTCTCACTGGAGACGAAATGACAACGGCCTCCGGGCGGGGAGATGCAGTCCGTTGCTGCGAGGCGGACGGCTCAGCGGCGGAACGGACTGGAGAGGGAGTCCGTTCGGCTGATGATGAGGGCGATGAGGCGGGTGAAGACTCCGCGCGAGATGCAGGTTCCTCGATCTGCACGGGAAGAACCTTGTGCATCGGCCTGGGTGGCTCACCCGAGGCTGACTGCGACCTGCGAGGGGGAGTCCTCTTCACGGGCTGTGCCTTCTTGACAGGGCGTGAGGGAACCAGATCGACATCGGCCTTCCTCTTCTTTTGAGCAGGTCGATCCGGAATCCTCCAGCCAACTTTGGATTGACCGGCCTTGGCGAGGTGCGCCCTGACATCGTCAGAGGAGTTATAATAGATCTGCGCCGATACACCTATCGCCATCTCCAGTTGGTGGAGATCCTTTGGAATAAACAGATGGGGGAAGGCCGGATCTTTGGACCATGTCCTCTGCTTGAAGAACGAAATGATGATGGAGGTGACCTTCGTTCCAAGGCGAAGCGGTTTGTTGTTGTGGAGAGACACTTTCATAACGGCCTCTCCCTCTGCCTCAATGATGATCAGCCTGGCTTCATCCCAGAGAAGCGAGACCATTAGCTTGGCCCAGCAGATGGGCAGGTCGAGGATTACGGCCGTCATAATTTGGAATTTGAACGGGGTGACCTGGTCGTAATTCCCTATGTGCCCAATAAAACACTTCTGCACGAAGTCCATCAAAAGGCGGTATTTGGGGCGCAGCTCGCTCCTTTTGAAGGCCACTGGAACGAACTGCCTCTGCTCAATCAAAACCCGATCTGCAACCTGCTGCAGTTGGTCTTGAGAAATCTCCGAGATTTGCATTGAACCTTCCTCTTCAATGCCGAAGGCTGCCTTCACCGCGTCGAGAACGTTGATGGTGACCAGGGACTTCGTGGTTCCAAGGGAGACCGTATGGGAAGATACGGAATCACCTTCATTCCAATTATAATAGAAGGCACTCACAAGTCTGGGAAGACTTTTCGCTGGCCGGGTGGAGATGATCTGATAGAACGAAGAACACTTCTCCACCAGTGCGAACATGGAGTCGAGGTCGCGAAAACCAAAGTTATTGCGCACCATGTAGGGTTCAAATTTGAGGTGAGTCGTCAATAACTCCTCAATTTCCGACCACTGCATCTCTTTGCGACCGGAAGTTGATGTTTGAGCCATGGTTGTTGGTTTTCTGCAACGAGATAGATAGATAAGTAACGAATACTTACAAAAGAGATTAAAAGTAGAGAAAAAAATACAAACCACGGTGAAATCTTTGTGCTATTGAGTGAAAAGAGATGAAAACCAGCAGTGAGAAATAAACACGACGGCGGCAGTTTTTGCAGAGACAAATTTAGGTTTTTCGAAGAAGATGAAGAAGGCAAGTAAGAATGAGAGAAAACTGCATGCCATATTTATAGAATTTTCGAACGGTTGAGATCGTTCGAATTTGAAAAGGTGAAAATATCTCTTTAATTCTCATCCACACGATGAGTGCGCGTGAAATGTGAAACGTTACACATTCGCGCGTGAGATATGAGAACGTGCGATAACTTGCACTTTTTGCAGAGAGAAGGCAGGGAATTAAATGCATTCTCGGTGAATGTGTCAAAACTTGACACTTGACTGGATGTTTTACAAAAATGGTAATCATTATCCCTTTTTTTCTCATTTTCTGCAAGTTATCAGAACCTTAAATTATGAAACACATTGAGAAATAAATAACATTTATAAATGAAGAAATCAATGCGTATTGAAGAAGTTATAGGACAAAAGGGTGATACTGCCCTTTTGATTCTTCCTTCATAAATGCAGTTGCATTCAGGTTGATATCGGCCTGATGATATCGGCCTTGCGACGGAGAACGGCCTGTCGAAATGAACGGCCTGTATTTGTGATATCGGCCTGGACATATGACATCGGCCTTGCGACGGAGAACGGCCTGTCGAAATGAACGGCCTGTATTTGTGATATCGGCCTGGACATATGACATCGGCCTGGCGAGTTGGAACTGCCTGGATTTAAGATGTCGACCTGGCGAAATAAACGCCCTGGAGACAGACATTGACCATTGTTCCCCCTCAAATGATGGATTACTTTGGCCAAGTGTTCCCCCTCAATTGAGGAACACAGGTCGATCTGTTGAATAGTCGACGGCCTGATGATGAACACGGTATGTTGACAGACACGGCCTGTAGATAGGCACGGCCTGTTGACAGACACGGCCTGTTCAAACTGTAACTCCCTGTTCAAATGGTAACGGCCTGTTGAGAGTTGACGGCCTGTTCCCCCTTGATATCTGCCTGCATGTAAAGAAACGGCCTGCTTGTTGGTCCCGATTGTTGGTCCCACACAAGCTTTTGAAGGATGTGTCAGGTCGATGAGGAGAAAACGGCCTGTAGGCTTACGATTGGCCTGATGATTCAACATTTAATAACCCTAGCTTTCCACATAGCATTTTGAATCTTTCTTCAGCTAGGGGTTTGGTTAGAATATCAGCTCGTTGAATGTCAGTGTGTATCTTCTCTATAACCACGTTCTTCTTCTCCAAGTGATCACGAATGAAGTGATGTCGAATATCCACGTGCTTGCATCTTGAATGAAGAACTGGGTTTTGAGTAATGGCGATGGCACTCGAGCTGTCGCAGAATAGTGGTACTTCACTGACTTCAACTTCATAATCCTTAAGTTGTTGTTTGATCCACAAGATTTGTGCACAACAACTTCCTGCGGCCATGTACTCGGCCTCTGTGGTGGAGGTGGCTACTGAAGTTTGCTTCTTTGAAAACCAAGAAATCAGCTTGTTTCCGAGAAAATGGCAAGTACCCGAGGTAGATTTCCTATCGAGCTTGCACCCTGCATGATCAGAATCTGAATAACCTGTAAGCTGCAAATTGTCATCACAAGGATACCAAAGACCTAGATTTGTGGTTCCTTTGATGTATCGAAGAATTTTCTTTGCTGCTTCCAAGTGAGATTCCTTCGGATTAGCTTGAAATCGAGCACACACTCCAACTGCAAAAGTGATGTCAGGTCGACTAGCAGTTAGATAAAGTAATGAACCAATTATACCCCTGTACTGTGTTATGTTGGCAGGTTTTCCTTGGGGATCCGGGTCGATCTTCCCTCCAGATAGCATCGGTATTTTGACAGGCTTGCTGTCTTTGACACCAAACTTGTCGACCAGCTCGTGTGCGTACTTTGTTTGGCTAATGAAGATTCCTTCATCGGACTGCTTTACCTGCAACCCTAGAAAGAAATTCATTTCCCCCATCATAGACATTTTATACTTTTCGGTCATGAGGTTACCAAATTTTTCACACAAAATGGGAGATTTAGATCCAAAAATGATATCATCAACATAAATTTGTACTAAAAGGATATGTTCATTCACTTTGATAGTGAATAGCGTCTTGTCGACTGAACCACGCTTGAATCCTGATTCGATGAGAAAGGATGATAGCGTCTCATACCAAGCTCGAGGAGCTTGCTTAAGTCCGTAGACGGCCTTGTGCAGTTTGTAGACTTTGCTTGAATCACCCTCCTCGAATCCAGGAGGCTGTTCCACATAGACTTCCTCTTCTAGAACGCCATTGAGGAACACACTTTTAACGTCCATCTGGTAGACTTTGAATCGTTGATGAGCGGCATAAGCTAGAAACAGTCTTATAGCTTCTAATCTTGCAACGGGGGCAAACGTCTCATCATAGTCGATTCCTTCTTGTTGACAGTAACCCTTTGCATCCAATCGGGCTTTATTTCTGACAACTTCTCCAGATTCATCTCTCTTATTCTTGTAAACCCATTTGACTCCAATGACGCCCTGATGATAAGGACGATCAACTAGAGACCATACTTCATTTCTTTTGAATTCATTGAGTTCTTCTTGCATGGCTTCAATCCAATCAGCATCTTGAAGAGCTTCAATGGCATCTTTGGGTTCTATGCGAGAGAGATAGCAACTTAATAGCGCACTTTCACCAATCGTCCTCCTTGTTCGCACTCCTTGGTTTGGGTTCCCAACAATGAGCTCTTTCGGATGATCATCGATCCATCGTCTGCGTCGTGATCTCTCTTCATTTGAAATAATTGGTTCGGGCTCATTAATGGGTTCATCAAACTCCGGGTGAGTTGAAGGTTGATCAGTGGATACGCGCTGTTGCTCGGAATGTTGATCGGGCTGCTGTTCGGCCTGGATGTTGAGCTGCTCCATTGTGTTATCGAGCTGCTCGATTTGTGATGTAAGGTCGTGAACAGCATCAGTCTTGGGGACTGAGGGAGGGGGATCAGCCTGGTTAAGTCCGGCTGATGTATTACAGCTCGTATTATCATTTGCATCACTTCCCCCTTGCTGTGTGACCTTAGGATCAGATTGATCCTCTTCCTCCAAATCATTTGGAGTCCATACTAGCAGGTCGTCAATGGGGGAGTTAGACGGCTTGTTAGCAGCGGGCTGTTCTGTACCTGTACTTGATTCTCTGTACAGACAGGTGGATTCATCAAACACAACATGAGGTGTTACCTCCACAACTAGGGTTTTCTTACTAAAGACTCTATAAGCTTTGCTAACCTCTGAGTATCCTAAAAATACTCCTGGATCGGCCTTGCTATCAAAAGTCTTCAATTGAGATTTCCCATTGTTATGAATGTAACACAAACACCCAAAAGCTTTAAAATACTTTAACCTGGGGAGCTTGTTGTTCCACAGCTCGTATGGAGTCTTTCCATGTCGGGTCGTGATGATCGACCTGCTTTGGGTGTAGCAGGCTGTGTTGACGGCCTCTGCCCAAAACTTCTTTGGAAGATTGGTTTCATCCAACATGGTACGAGCTGCTTCCTTCAGCGATCTGTTACGACGTTCCACCACGCCGTTTTGTTGAGGTGTGCGAGCAGCTGAAGTTTGATGATGAATCCCACTCTTTGTGCAATATTCTTCGATCATTGCATTGATAAATTCAGTGCCTCGATCTGATCGAATGGAGATGATGGATTTCTCCTTTTGATTGCACAGCTTGCTCAGCAACGCAGGTAGCTTCTCCAATGTCTCCTTCTTTTTGTACATGAAAATAACCCACGTAAATCTGGAATAATCATCTATAATAACGAGAGCATATTTTCTACCGTTTATACTCAAGGGAGTGACTGGACCGAAGAGGTCGAGATGGAGAAGCTCAAGAATTCGATTTGATGATTGTGCCGTCACGCTTGGAAAGGATGATCTTGTTTGCTTTCCGGCTTGACAGGCTCTGCAGATGTGATCACGATCGAAGACTTGGTCTGGCAGGTCGTTCACCAGCTTGTTGCGTGCGAGCTTGTTGATGGCCTTGAAGTTTAAGTGACTCAACCTCTTGTGCCATAGCCAGCTTGTCTCGGAATCGGCCTTTGTGACCAGGCAGGTCTCTATCCAATCTGTCCATTGAACAATATAGAGTCTATCCTGCAAAGTTCCGGTAAGAAGTGTTTCTCCTTCCTCATTTTTCACGAGACATTTATTAGCGGTGAATTCTACTCGTTTACCACTCGAGCAGAATTGCGACACAGAAAATAGGTTATGATTAAGACCTTCAACATAAGAGACGTTAGAGATAGTTGTTTTACCAACTCTTAGATCGCCCTGGCCTCTCGTAAATCCCTTAGAATTTCCTCCAAAGGTTACAAGTGGCCCGTCTCGTTCTTGGTAATTTGAAAGTGGCGTTTTGTCACACGTCATGTGCTTTGAGCATCCACTATCAATGATCTATACAGCTCCATGAGCTGCTTGGCTCCTTCTTTGAGCCTTCCCAACCTGCAATTAGTTAAACTTAGCAACCCATTTGAGATTGGGTGCTACATCGGTTGCGGGAACGGCCTTTGGAACCCATATTTGCTTCACCGGTCTGCTTCTATCCGAGGCTGAGGACGAGGCAGTAGCGGTCTTGGGCTTAGGAGCCTTGGATTTCTTCGAGTGAGGGCGACGAGGCTGATAATATTGTTCTTCGTAAAACCCAGGTTGATACTGCCAGTTTTGAAAATTTGACTGTTGAGAATAGTGGCAGTAGCACCCTTGATAATCCGGGTGGAAGAACTCAGGGTGATACGGCCTTTGATAGAACTGGCCTCCGTATCACCCTAGACGAACAACCTGATTTTGATGATAGGGGGCAGGTCGACGTTGCTGAACAGGTCGACTCTCTTTCTTTTGAGAAACAGGCTGTTCCTTCTTTTGTTGCTTTATGAGGATGGCCTGGGGCTGTCGAGCTGGATTCTTCAGCTTGACCATCTTATCAAGGAGAGCTTGATTAGCTTTCCGAACATTCTTCGATTTAGGCTGCGCTTTCACGAACGTGATCTCGCAGTCTTTGTTCTTGCTTTTCTTGGATTCTCCGTTAAATCCAATCCCAGAGTGATCGCGCGGATTGCGTTGCATGGATTGGACCTCTTCCAGCTTCTTTCCACTTTTCTTCAACTGACTCAATGTGAGTTGAAGTTTTTCTTCCTTTTTCACGAGGAGTTCGTGTCGGATTACCAAGTCAGCCAGCTTTGAGGTAAGGCTGTGTATTTCGGCATCTTTGGTCTTGAGGGACTCGTTCTTCTCGAGCTCCCTGGTATCGAACTCCTTGACCCGTAAAGTCAATTCGTCAACCTTTGACTTTAGGGCTTCGATCTCCCTTTCCTTTTCTTCATCGTAGGGAGAATCTTTCTTCTAATGCTAGCTTGTATTTTTCATTTTTATCCAATAGCTCAGCATTGTCTTCAACGACCTCTTTGAGTGTATCCACGAGATCGGCATAGTCGTCGAGCTGTTTCTTGATTTCTTCCCAAGACACAGCCTCGGATAGGTCTTCATCACCTTCTTCTGCACAATCATCGTCAGAAAAAGAAAGTGAAATGGGTTGAAGATCTACCTTTGAAGATCCCTCGTTTTGTTGATGCTCTCCAACGAAGCATTCTTCATCATCACTTTCATCGAAAGCGATGTATCCTTCGTCATCACTTGACGAGCTATCCGAGAGGTGAGCTTCCTTTGTTTCTTCGGCAATCATTGCAGCTCGTTGATCTTTGAGCTTCTTATCGCGCTTTGCACAGAGCTCGTCTCTCTCGGCCTTGGTAAGATCCGGGCAGTCGGTCTTGTAGTGACCTGGCCTGCCACAGTTGAAACAACCACCCTCGGGTGTGTTAGAAGAATTGAAGGTTGAGGGTTTACCTTCTCCCTTTTTGTCAGGGCGGTCGTGGTTGCGGTTTGAGAAGTTTCGTTTGTTGTCACGGTAGAATTTCTTGTATTTGACAACCTTCCCTAGGAGCTTCTCATTTCTCCTAGCGGCTAGAGCATAGTCGAGAGTCATCTTCTCGAACTTCTTGACGATAGACTCGTCAATCGGACTTGGAGTAGCAGCTGAGGCTGAGTCGGCCTTGAAGGCTACCTCCTTGTTCTTTTCTTCAGCCTTCTTGCTGGTGGAAGGCTGGGTTGATCCATGAATTCGGATCATCTCATACTCATTTCCGACAAGAATGTCGAAAAGATCTTCAGTGGTGAGGGAGTTGAAATCCGATCGGGCTGGATGCATGGCGGCGTATACGTGCCAATTTGCAGGGAGGGCACGTATCACTTTGAGATTCTTCTCGCGCTGCGTATACTTGTATGGGTTGATGGCAGCCACTTCAAGAACAATCTCGGTGAAGCGAATTTTCATCGCTTCAATGGTTTCTCCCGAAACCATCTTGAAGTCATCGAACTTGCTGCACGCCATAGACAGCTTGTTCTCCTTCATTTCCTCTGAGCCAAGGCTGATGGACCGGAGGGTATCCCACATTTCTTTGGCCGTTTCAAGATTTCGGATCTTGGCCAGGTAGACGCCCTTCACGGTGCTGGAGATGAGTCCCTTTGCGTAATCATCGAGACCGGCCTCCTTCCTTTCCTCGGTTGTGTAATCGCGAGGATTCTTAAGGACTTTCTCGTATGTAGCCTCCCCGGGGGCTGTTCCATCCACGATAATCTTCGCAGCATAAATGGGGGAGGGTCCGTTCTCGATGATGTCCCACATAAGGACGTGATGTGCCTTGAGACACATCTTGATTCGAAAGCTCCAATCTTCATAGCCTTGAACGGAGAAGTCTTCACAAACCCTGAGAAGAGAAGCCTCCATAGCAAAATGAATGAAAAAGATTTTTCTAAGGATCGGTTCAAAATGACCAAAAGTTTGATAAAGAACTTTTAGTATGCAAAGCAGCGGTCAAAAGAACCACTGCTCTGATACCACTTGTTGGTCCCGGGAAAGAGTAATTGGTGTATGGGGGGGGGGGGAATACACCAATAACCAACCGTTTTTGACTTTTGTAAAATCAGGTCGATCTGCAGGTCGATTGTCAAGGTCGACCTTATCAGAGGCAGTTTGATCTATCAAGCTTGTATGGTATCAAGCTTGATTTATCAAACTGTTGTTAATGCGGAAGTTGGTGGAGGTTGATTACTCTTTGAAAAATCTTATGGATAGCAGGTTGATTCGTGTAATGCAGGTTGATGCTCGTCAGTTAGATAATAAGATGTAAGTGCAATAAATAAAGAGAGAGAGAAACACCGCGATGTAGCGTGGTTCGGAGAAACCCTCCTACGTCCACGTCAGGTCGACTCGACCTGAGAATCCATTTTCTTTTGGATCCACCTCTCTCTTATTTATACTAACTGAGTATCAGTTCTAGATACAATCTAACTTGAGAGTAACTAGACACGAGTTTTGGGTCGTGACCCTTACAACCTTCGTACTAAAACGTACAAACAACCTTACGCTTTTACAGAGCTTGACTAACTCTATAATGGCGAAAATAAAAACAAGCTTTCTAACTTCGAACAAGTCGGAGAAGAAGTTGTTTGAACAATCGACAAGCAGCAGTGAACGCTTCGTCGTTGTGGTGTTTTTCGGAATCGGAAACCTCTCTTCGTCAAGTGTTTGGGAAACTAATCGGATTTCGAACACTTGAATGGATATGAGCTTTGAGAGAGATTTGGGCAGAGATATGGCGTTGATAGCTTGTGTTTCCCGTACATGAATCCGAAAATGGCTGAAGTATTTATAGGCAGTTTTGAAAAACTAGCCGTTGGAGTCGGGCTGACGTGGCACTAGCCGTTGGATGTTGACTCACTTCTAGCCGTTGGGAATATTCGTCCTTGCTGGCACTCGACGTGGCAAGGATCAGGTCGTGACGCTCCATGAAGGCGGAGCATCGACCTTGATTGATAATCCAGCTCTTGAAATCTTCTAAGGCAATGCCAGCTGGAAGCTTGATAGGGGAGGTCGATAGACAGGCTGATGATCCAGCTCGATCCAATTGAGGCAGGTCGATACATCGACCTTTCTCTTACAGGGTGGATCGAACTTGATCTTAAACATTAAAGGGCATCGACCTGCACTAACAGGTAGCAGGTCGATCTATCGGCCTTGACCCTAAACAAGTAAAATATGCCTAAGTGTGGTTTCGATAAACATCATCAAAATCAAACTGCAAGGGGTTCCCAACACTTTTTGACTTTCTTCCAAGTCCCACATATTTCCTCATCTCTTTTCTAATTCCGAATGATTAGAATTGTATGAATATTTATATTCATAGTAAGATAGGAGATTAGTTAAGAACTGGTGTGCTAAGTATAGCACTGAGATTTCTAAATCCCACTTTTTTTTTTCTAAATAGCTCTTAACTAATCTCCTGTCTTACTATGAATATAAATATTCATACATCTTTTGTATCTGTTTGATGAAGATAATTTTGAAGAAGTTTTTCTCTTTCTCAACGCTTCTTAGTATTTCCTCATAATTTCCCATATGTTTTCCTGACGCAACATATACTGGGTCATATCATATGTGTTTAGTTGCATTCTCACGATAATCTTCTTTCTTTACTTCTAGCGATTATCTTAATGTGACACCGTTAACTTATAACTATTGTTTATTCTAGAATTCTTTTACCACCTTCGTGGTCAATCTCATTATTTTAGTAATCCTTTAGGAGTTTCTATACCTTCTATTGGGCCTTGGGTACTACCCTTTTCTTTTAACCCCATATTACTCTTACTTGACACTTATTTCATGCCATGGTAGGTTTGTACCAATTTCTATTTTATGTAGCTTCTTGACACCTCTATGGTTTCGTATGTTACAACTCACATTTTGTAGTGTTATCATTTTCATTGATCTTTCAAACAAATTTAATTATTAATCGGAACGCTAGTCCATGAGTACCCAAACCTATTTTTCTTGGTCTTAGGTAATCTCTACCTTTGAGCTTACTCTTATAATTCGCTCAACTCTTGTACCATTATTTCTATCATCGTTTTAACTCGTTAGACGAGGTAGTCATCTTGGGACCATTTAGGTACAAACGTTTTTATTCCTATTTTCTTTATGTACGGTAAGGGTCTATACCTTACCTATATGTGTCATAACGTCACATTAACTATTTTGGTATTTGTCGTAGAATTATTTCTATGGTCCTCCTTTTCTATTTTAAAATTTCGTTCATGAGTCGATTTCTATCCTCCTAAAGTTCAAGATAAGTCTTTTATGTTACTCATTCTTACAAATTCTTAGTTTTGTGAACCATAATATAAATGTCTTATCTTTAACCCCCTTTATACTCATTTTTAAATATAGAGTTTCTAACTGAAATATCCCATAGGTTTGCTATGACTGTTCTCAAATAGTTAACCGTCTGTTGGCGAGGTGGTGACAACATCTCACCATCGATATCCAAGGTATAACTATAAAACTTTTCAATGCCAGACATTTTTCGAGGGGTTATCTCTCGAGTAGAGATCCACTAGTGGCTCAAAATTTTCTTTCATTCTAAACTTAAAGTATTATACATATAATGTAAAGTGTTGTTCCTGAACAATTATATGTTTCTTTCTCTCAAATCATTCGAGGATTTATTTAGGCCTTTTTAGCTCAATTGTCTTATTTCATATCGCTTCGGTCACTACATTAATTGATCACATGATTTATATAGAACTTCTACTCATTATTACAACTAGAGTACATGATTCCACTAGCTTGTGCAAAGCACTTTAGTCAGAACTTAATCATGACTTATCTTAGATGTCATGTACGTAAGTTGACTTTAGTTTATTTACGTTAAGACAATTAATTTCTATATGCTATTAGCTTTTTGTCTGACGAATAACCTCTTGTTTTAAAGTGATTTAAAAACTTTTGGGCATGTCGTTTTACACGCTTAATCTATGTCTTAATGACGGGGTAAGATAAATTACCTCCTATAGCAATGCTACATCCTTTAACTCCATTTTTTTTACGCATAATTGTCACCTTCTCCTTGACTTAGGAATAATTATGTCACTTAATATTCTCCTCTCGATAACCAATTCATGGTCGTTCTTTCTGTCTCTTCTTGCTATCCCATGTACTCACACTCATGACATCTTTTACTTGAATACTTCTTTTTATAAACTCCTTTAATTTCTCAAGGTAGTTGGAACCTAAATTCTTATAATCCAAAAGGGCTTTTAAGGATCTATAATGTTCCTTACACCGAAAATTATTTGAATTCGTCTATTTATTTATCTTTTCTTTGCTCAAATTTTATCAGTTTTAATTAGGACATCTCTTGATATGTTAATCGTATATATATCATTTCTACTAAGGCTTCCTTCGATATAACTTTCGTTTGACTTTTAACATTTTTGAGACCTTAGCAAAAATTTTCTATCTCATTGACATCTTGTCCTTTGATAAGGACTAACGTGTCGAAATATGTCTGAACCCCTATAAATTTTGTTTTTGCTTATATCAAAGTTGTTGTCATTCATTAAAGCCATAACTCGGCCTATAACACTATATTCTTGGTTATGTATCTTCGCATCCACTATGTGAATTTAAATTGTACATATCCTCTTACTTTATATTCTTCTAGATAGCAGTGCCTATCCCGTATTTTCATCAATCATTTAGCTTAGTGTATTATTATAACCCTTGGTCAATATCTCAAATGCTACTTATCTCGTATAGTCTCTTGACTGGAGAAGCTTCTTATAGATTACCTTCCTTAGCATAAGGTAACTACTCCCATTTCTTATTTGCTACATTTCATTTCTATGTCTCGATAATTAACAAGATTTCTTACTCATACCTCATGTCTGTAATTGCTGGCATGTATTCTTATTTCTATGTAACGTGTAGTTACTGGACAACTAACATAAATTTTGTTATTCAAAGCTTACTATATTTCTAGTGGAAGAATATTTCGGCATGATCCACACTACTATCCTACGAGGTGTCTAACACGTGATGTAGGAGAAATTTTAATCAGGATAGGTCATCAACCTATACCACTAGTTACTATATAGACTCATATTGTATTAGATGCTATATTTTATGGATATTGATTTATCCCCATGCTTTCAGGTTTATATCCACTTCAAAATTCATTCTGCTTCTAGTACACTCTTCCTCTAATTTACTTATTTTCTTGTTCTATCATAATATGTCACCATTTTTCTATTTCGAGACAACATCACAAATGGCTCAATATACTTTTAATTCTATTTTAATCACACACTTAGTGTTCATAATTGGAGTCACATTCCAATGCTACTGATTTTGTATATGATTAATACTTAACTCATGAACTATCAGTTATCGCATTTTTTTTTTCTTTCGAAGATCGAAATTACTATGGCCAATACTTATTTTCTAGTGATTTTTTTTTTTTTGACTCATATCCTCCTTAAATTAGGGATGATTTCGATTAAGACTGATCCGATTTCTTGTCTGATGGAGACGCTACCGAGATTGACATCATGTGGGGTGATCAGTCCCGCATAAGCACAATCTCAGTCACCAGAAATTTCCTTTAGTGACTCACAAAATCCCCGGAAAATGAAAAGAAGTTTTACAAAGTTGGGCGAACTCTTAACCCGACTCAATTTCTTTTGAACTCCGAATTTACAGAATTTACTTTCGTGGTATCAAGGGGCTCACATATGATATCAGAATACAACGCATTCTTAGCGTGATAGATTCTCCTTTATATCATTATGTTTATAATTCTTCTTAGTATAGGTACTCATGTACAACTTTTATAAACTAATCTTCAAAGCCCCTTTGTTTTCTTAGAAAATTTCATCTACGAATAAGTACATTGTCACGGCTATTTATACTCCTACAAGGGGATAAATTCTTGTATTTTTATTCTGATGGTAAGTTACATCATTCAGGTTTTTCCCCTCTGGGTAATGCCCTAACAATATATTAATCGAGGTGGGCTTATCATAATAAGGTTTCTCTTAAGTGGCACTAATATTTTATTGAGTCTATGCACTAGGACGTTAGGCTACGGTTTAATCTTAACCGACCCTAATTTCTAAATTTATTTTAGATGTTGATCCTTATAATAGTTTGACCATAGGCTGAAAATATAATTGTATTATATGGCACTATGGTTTGGTCTTTAGTAATAACTGTTGGTGGTCGGACATTTCCTTACGTTATCCTTTAAACTGATCTTGCAAATGTACTTCGCTTATTATTGGCTAGTCAACTGACATTGTTGATGCTTTCAATTTCTATATTCGTTAAGAATAATTCTCTATTTAATGAGAAGATAGTAACATTATTTTTCTTTATGACTTCATTAACTCATGAGAGGTTCTCATGGTTATATTCACTACTATTGATGGGCTAGTGCTCTGCTTACTTGAATGTCTTAATTTGGAGCTTACTATAACCCTACATTAAATTTTCATGTTTATTCATGATTCCTCCGAGAAATTAATGTCAAAACTTCCGTGAAGTTCTAATGGGTATAATCTCATTATGAGACGATGCTAGATTTTAATTATAATCTTCGATGAATAGTTTATCATATCGTATATTGTGTACAATAGTAAACTTATGTCGTTTACTTTTCTAAACAATTCAATAAAGGCTAAGCCCATTGTTTCACCAAAAAGTGTTCGCAATAGAACGAAATCCTATCGTAGCACTAGCAAGTAAAACCAAAGTATCGAATCTCAAGGAAAACTTAACAGGGCAATTAATTATGTAGTAAACATAAAACTAAGAAAGCAAGTAAAGAAGAATTTGGGGTTTTTGTTTTTAAATCCTAGGCAAGAAAATAAAATAAAGCAATAAATAAAAGCAAGTAAATAACTAATCTAAGAACGAGGAAATAAATCTAGAATTAAACTAAAGAAAAACGATTAATCTATCTAGGCAAGAATCGAAAAGAAAGCAATAAAGAAAGCAATAAAGAAAGCATAACTACTCTAGACATGATGAATAAAATCTGGAAATTAAAAGGCTAATTAATCTAACTATGAAAGCTTTGAAAAACGAGAGAATCGAAACTAGAAAAACGAATCTAAACTTTAAACTAGAAATCGAAAGAACGAAATTAAAACTAAGCAAATTAAACGAAGCAATTAAGAGAACGAATCTAAAACTAAAGCAAAGCAATTAAAGCAAATAAACGAAAGCAATAAAAGAACTTACGAGAAATAAACGAAGACGAAGAACGCGAATTAAATAAAGAAGTCTTGAATTAAACGAACTAAGGATCCGGATCCGAACAAAGTAAAGCTAATCTAGAGAATTTTAGTGCTGAAAAATAAGCTAACTAATGCTAAAAACTGATACCAATTCGTGCACAAGGATGATATATATATACTAGGTAAAAACCTAGATGAAAAATGAAAGATTTGCTGGCCGCCTAAGTTGGACGGCATCCAACTTATTCTGGACGGCGTCCAGAAGCTGACTCTGCATAACTTGGCTTCGAACACGCGTTGGACGGCGTCCAGATGAGTTTGGACGGCGTCCAGATGTTGGACGGCGTCCAGATCCTGAATCTGATCACTTTGCGCATCTTTCTTGTTTCGGCCGTATCTTCCTCGTCCGAACTCCAAATTGACCTCCGTTTTCGCCTACGTGCTCCTATCGAACCCCTCTTCGATATAATGCTTCTTTCTTCTTGTTTTCTTCTCGTTTCTGCCCTTTTAATCCTACAATACCAAAGACTCCAAAACAACCAAATCATAGCCCTAAAGACACACAAAGACACGAAAACACAACGAAAACGGACTCGAAAACACTATGAAAATCCTAACATCTAAACACCAATCAAAATCCCCCACACTTAGACCTTTGCTTGTCCTCAAGCAACATAAACACATAACTTAGATTCAATCCAAACAATCCAAAGTATAGAACATTTAATCACCGGAATCGACAAACTCAAACAAGGTCACTTTAATCCCAAGTTACGAACAATCATCATCAACAAACTATGCGGCTTATAAATCAATCTAAGTAAGAGGAAAGCAATGATAACACACATCTCACAATATCTTGATCATCACAACTTAGACGACTAGCCTACTTCCCCTTTTTATTCAACAAATAAACAACTCCTTTTTCTTTTGCTTTTCTATTTTTTAAACTTGTGAACGTTTATGCACAAAATTCACTAGGTTTAATCATCGATGGGTCACATCGAGCCTCCTAGTGCGGTTTCCCGTACCCATTGTCAAGAGGGGTAGAATGCCTACGAACACTTATTCTAATATACACGAGTATCATCTAGGACAAGGTTCATGAAATGTGATCATTCGAGGGTCTCTCGAAGCCTTTTCATGTGGTTTCCCATGCTCATTACTCTAGTATTTTCATACGTTACAAGCAAGAGGAGCAGAATCCTATCAACTCTTTTATTCACATATAAGCACAACTCTTTTTCATTCTCTATTTTTTTTAGGGGAAAGTAAACTAGCAATCCTAGTCGCAACAATCTAGATTTAACACTCAACCAAAAATCATAAATCATTTCCTCAAAATCACATCAATCCATGCCCCACAATTCATCGAATCATAATATATCACAACTCAAGATTAAACCAACCTAATTTATGCTTAAATCAATTCCAACAACTAAAGATTCCAACTTTAAATCATTCACATTGATCCTAAGTTACATGCTTATAAGGCTCAAAATCAAACAAAATCCTAAGTGAGGGAACATGATGACTCAATCACAAACTAGACTCGATCCAAAATCAAATAAGACTCGATCAACAAGACATAAAAACAAAAACTACATGCCAAAAGTTCAAAGACCCTCCCCCACACTTAAAATCAAGCAATGTCCCCATTGCAAGAAAATAAAAAGGAGAAGGAAAGAAAAACTTATCGCATGACGACCAAATACTCAAAATCTCGAGAGACTCCAAGTAACACCTACAAAACAAACACAAAACAAAACAAATACCAAAGCGTAAAACTGAACTTAAAAAAGGGAACAAAAATAAGGGACTTAAAACAGAACGTAAAGACACAAACAAGGCTATATCCAGCTGCAAGGAACTCGGAACCATGGGTCATTCCAACGGGGTCAAGAGGAGTCCAAAAACGGGAAGTGTGCAAGGTTGGACGGCATCCAACTCGCCATTCTGTCCGACGTTGAGTTTCCTTCTTGTCTCGCCCTCTCCTCATGTCAATCCTTGCATACTATTCCCTGCACGAAAAACCAAAAGGGAAACAAAAGAAAATACGAAAATAACAAAAATAAAACCTAAGCTACATATTTTAAAAAAAAATTCTATACGTGGGTTGCCTCCCACCAAGCGCTTATTTAACGTCATTAGCTTGACGAAGGCTACGATCAACCGAAACCCGTAGCACCAAGCGACGTGTTGGTACTCCTCACGACATATCCACTCTTCGTTTCCGACAAATCTCGAAGAACTCGGTTATCATCAACTCTTGACTCCCCCACACTTAGTTCGAACTCCTCCTCAAATATCGTCAATTTAAACTCTGCAAGAAAAGCAGTTACACAATTGGTGAGGTTAGAAAGAAAAGAGTTAACGACAACTTCCTCTTTCGATGCTTGGTTCAAGTGTTTCTCTTCCACTTCATCAACCTCCTCCAAATTCCCAAGATATTGCTCGATTATATCCTCTTCCTCATCCACACAACTAAAGAACTTGTCATCTTCAATGGACTCCTCATCTTCAAAGAATTCTTCTCGAGCCGCTCCCTTGTCAAAAATCTCACAAATATTTTCCTCAACACAAGGGTTAGCGAGCTTAACATAAGAGCATAAATGAAAAGAAGAACTAGGAATAGAAGGTGATTTTCCAAAGATCGAAAATGTTACCGAACCTCCTTCACCGGCCAAGCTCAATGTGCCGGTGCCTACATCAATCCGAGCTCGAGTAGTGGCCATAAATGGTCGTCCCAACAATAGAAGATGTCCGGTTGCGCTCTTAGCTCCTTTGCCTTCGTGAAGCACAACAAAGTCGGTAACGACTCGAATTCCACCAACAAGGACAGTGACATCTTCCACAACTCCCAAAGGACTGCTCACGGTGCCGTCTGCTAGCTCAATGCGCATGTCGGTAGCTTGAAGGACTCTTGAGTTCATCTTCTCGAAAATAGAATACGGCATCAAGTTCACCGCAGCTCCTAAGTCCATCAATCCGGAAACGGTCTCTCCGCTATCCAAAATGATGCTCAAATCGAAACCTCCCGGATCTCCTCTTTTTGGAAACGAATTGATAGGCTCGAAATCCTTCTTCTCCTTCTTCACAACACTCTGAATAGGTGGAGCATACGGGTTGAGCGTCTTGTTTTTCACACGACTTGGAAAAGGAATGGGAGGAACATAAGGGTTGAAAGTCTTGTGTAGAGGTGGGGACTCCTTCTCGGGTTCCTTGGGCTCCGTCTCGGGTTCCTTGGGCTCCGTGCGCTGCTCGTCGGGTATGGACGCAGTCCAACTTGGATCTGGACGCCGTCCAGATCCTGATTCTGTATGAATTTGGGGCTGCGCCTGGAGTTCCCGTCCAGAAGGGGTGGACGGCCGTCCAGAGTTGGACGCCGTCCAAGTTGGACGCCGTCCAACAGACTCTGGACGCCGTCCAAAACCTTGTTCTGCCCGATTTTTTTCTTCGCTCCATTGCTTGCTCGGGCTCCATCTATCACTTGAATGCCCTTGAGGTGGCATATTAACACCATTGCGTTGTAACACCGTGATTGCATGAGCTTGGTGAGGCGGAACGGGAGGAACATATGGAGGGTATTGCACCTCGTTGGCTTGTTGAGGTTGAATCCCTTGGCTCGGAATTCGCCCCGGTTGTTGCATTAGGTGCATGGAACTGGAAATTTGGCCAATGGCTGTCTCGAGCCTCTTAATGTTTGCATCAAGTGCATGGAGACGATCCTCATCGACGGGGGGCTTTTGTGGAGGTCCTTGGGGACGAGCATTTGGATATGTAGGTGGTGTAGGAGTAGGTTGAGGAGGGTAGTATGGAGGTGGTGGATAATATGGATTTGGAGGGTATTGAGGAGGTGGATAATATGGTGGAGGTTGAGAGTAGTAAGGGTTTGGTGGAGGAGGATAAGAGTTATTATATGGTGGAGTACGCCTATTAGGATAGGTAGGAGGATTACCTTGCCCTTGTATCGGCCTCGAATTTTGATAGTATCCCCCTTGATATCCTTGAGGTGGAGGCAATTGAGGTGGGTATCCTTGAGCGGCGTAGACCTCGGCTCCTCCTTCGTATGGAAACTCTCCCATGTTGTGGCACACCTCCTTGATGTGCCCAAGCTCTCCACAAATTTTGCATTGATCGGGCTTCCCCTCTTCCTCCTTTGGGGCCGGTGCACTTTGCTTCATCTTCAAGTTTTCGAGATCCCTCAACATGTCGGCCATTTGCTTCTTCAAATCGGGGCTCATCGAAATTGCACTCGCCTCCACTTTCCTTGGCCTAGCTGATTTTTGTTGAGAACTCGCAGCGAGCGTCTCGAATATATCCTTCAACTCTTCAGCTGTCTTGACCGCTATGTTGCCTCCGGCCGAACTATCCACCATGAATTGGCAAGTTTGGTTGAGGGCGTCGTAGAAATATTGCCAAAGCAACTCCGGTGCCATTTGATGATGAGGGCATTGTTGAAGTAGCTCTTGGAACCTCTCCCATGCTTCGTGAAACGGCTCATCGTTGTCTTGGGAGAAACTCATAATCTTTGACCGCACCTCTTGAGTCTTGCGGTTCGGGTAGTACTTGAGCATGAACTTCTCGCACACCGCATTCCATGTGGCAAGAGAGTTGGCCGGGAGCGCCAAATACCACGACTTTGCTCGATCCTTCAAGGTGTACGGGAAGCACTTCATCTTCAGATTGTCCTCCGTGAGTCCCGAAAGTGGGAAAGTCTGAACCACCGTGCAAAACTCTCGGATGAACGTCAAAGCATCTTCGTTGGGCAGCGCGTGGTAGAATGGGAGCAACGCCATGTGGTGAGGTTTAAGCTCATGATTCCTGACCGCTTCCGTCAGGACAATCGCCGAAGTGGTGGCTGTGAATGTGGGGCGAGCAAAATCGCCCATGACGACTCTAGCTGCCATGGCTTCGGGCTCTGCAAACAACAAGACTAAACAAAAGTCTTGAGAATCGATCTCCTCCTTCTCCTTCGCGGCTAAAATCGCTTTCCTTTGATGGATGTTGTCGACGTAGGGCGCTAAATTCCTTTGAAGACTTCGGCGACCATGCATAAACAACACTCAACAAACGGGTTAAACGCACCGAGTGGGAGAGATAAGAAATCGAAAAAACACAAATAAAAATAAAACAAATAAAAATACTACACAATAAATCGCCTAAAGTTTTCCCCGGCAATGGCGCCAAAATTTGTTTCACCAAAAAGTGTTCGCAATAGAACGAAATCCTATCGTAGCACTAGCAAGTAAAACCAAAGTATCGAATCTCAAGGAAAACTTAACAGGGCAATTAATTATGTAGTAAACCTAAAACTAAGAAAGCAAGTAAAGAAGAATTTGGGGTTTTTGTTTTTAAATCCTAGGCAAGAAAATAAAATAAAGCAATAAATAAAAGCAAGTAAATAACTAATCTAAGAACGAGGAAATAAATCTAGAATTAAACTAAAGAAAAACGATTAATCTATCTAGGCAAGAATCGAAAAGAAAGCAATAAAGAAAGCAATAAAGAAAGCATAAACTACTCTAGATATGATGAATAAAATCTGGAAATTAAAAGGCTAATTAATCTAACTATGAAAGCTTTGAAAAACGAGAGAATCGAAACTAGAAAAACGAATCTAAACTTTAAACTAGAAATCGAAAGAACGAAATTAAAACTAAGCAAATTAAACGAAGCAATTAAGAGAACGAATCTAAAACTAAAGCAAAACAATTAAAGCAAATAAACGAAAGCAATAAAAGAACTTACGAGAAATAAACGAAGACGAAGAACGCGAATTAAATAAAGAAGTCTTGAATTAAACGAACTAAGGATCCGGATCCGAACAAAGTAAAGCTAATCTAGAGAATTTTAGTGCTGAAAAATAAGCTAACTAATGCTAAAAACTGATACCAATTCGTGCACAAGGATGATATATATATACTAGGTAAAAACCTAGATGAAAAAGGAAAGATTTGCTGGCCGCCTAAGTTGGACGGCGTCCAACTTATTCTGGACGGCGTCCAGAAGCTGACTCTGCATAACTTGGCTTCGAACACGCGTTGGACGGCGTCCAGATGAGTTTGGACGGCGTCCAGAGATGAGCTGGACGGCGTCCAGATCCTGAATCTGATCACTTTGCGCATCTTTCTTGTTTCGGCCGTATCTTCCTCGTCCGAACTCCAAATTGACCTCCGTTTTCGCCTACGTGCTCCTATCGAACCCCTCTTCGATATAATGCTTCTTTCTTCTTGTTTTCTTCTCGTTTCCGCCCTTTTAATCCTACAATACCAAAGACTCCAAAACAACCAAATCATAGCCCTAAAGACACACAAAGACACGAAAACACAACAAAAACGGACTCGAAAACACTATGAAAATCCTAACATCTAAACACCAATCACC
Source organism: Thymus mandschuricus (assembly GCA_029379335.1). Lineage (NCBI taxonomy): Eukaryota > Viridiplantae > Streptophyta > Magnoliopsida > Lamiales > Lamiaceae > Thymus > Thymus mandschuricus. The sequence continues at coordinate 11,875,720 of CM057071.1, forward strand.
CATGTCATTGACTCGAATGACATTCCTTTAAATCTTCATGCGCACATCTCTTGGAGTCATCCCTCTCTTGAGCAACACCATCGTCTTCTTATCTTTGTTTGCCGAAAGAAACTTTCGTTCCTTGATAATAATTAATTCTAAGTTAACTCAAGTAATCATTAATTCTAAGTTAACTCAAAAAGTAGCTATTTCATGTGAGCTATGTTCTCAAGAAAAGCCTTGTGATCTAGATTCCGACCTTAACTATGTTCTCTTCTATCTTAAAGCTTCAAGTTTTTACTAAATAAGAGAACTTACCATTTTTCCCGTTGAACGCGATGTGATGGAGTGCCGAGCTTTTGTCAACTGATTAGATTTGACTAGTCTAGTGAATCAATACCAGACTAAGACTGAAAAAGACTCTCGGATTTCGGAGCAACCAAGTGCTCTGATACCACTTTGTAACGACCGGACTTTACTAAGGGTAGTGAAGCCGGGGACCCATCACTAGGGATGGGATTAAAGAAGCGAGAATAGAAAGGGGAATGTAATTATAAAGCTAGAAACCACTCAAACAAGCGTGGGAAGTAATTATTATATCAATTGGCGTCGAGCCTTAAGGGAAAGATATACATGTGTTCGAAACGCTTACACGACTCGAATACTCAACAAGATTTTATCGACATTTTACAGCGGAAATCTTACAGAATGCATGTATGAAGACACACATTACCGAGAGTCTTAATACAAGAAACTAATATGATTCATGATGAAAAAAGCTTGGGTCGGCTCTCCATTCCATCTTGTTCAACCTGCACATTTAGAAATATATGCAGGGCTGAGTACAAAAGTACTCAGTGGGCACGTTGCCGAAAACATACATATATAATTGTCAAGCCATTCAACAGTAAGACATAGGAGTTTTATTGAAAAGACCCTATGCTTACTAAAATAGTTCTTGTGATCTAAAAGGGTCTGCAGACTAAGTTCTTTAGTATTCCACCATATCTGTTCCTATGGTATCGAGAGAGTGGCCACTCTCACGGTACCTTGACCGGCCAACCCGAAGATGACACACGGTCACATTGTGTACACTAGTCGAAGTAAGATAGCTATCTTACTAGGACCCGAATTCGATTAAGTAATTGCACAGATAGGTATCATACAAAAATCAAAACATTTATGGCATGACAATATTTCAAAATAACTAACATATATTTTCATAAGTATCATATTTTATTTGGATAGAAAGCCCACCTCTTGAAGCGTAGAATATGCCCGGTCTTGATAGGTGAACAACGTCAAAACCTTGTCGAGTCATGCCTATTCATAAAGGTATAATAAGAATCTACATTCTTATAATGAAACTTCCTATGGGAAAATAATCGTCTAGTATATTTTCCTATCTTATAAATCTGTTAGGGTTAACAGATTGATTTGAATCCTTTAAATCTTTTCATAATAGAATAATCTTTTATTATTCAGAATCGTTTCTTCCATGATTCGAGACCATTTATTTGTCGAATTAATTCCCGAAAATTATGCAAATCTTCAGGACATATTTTAAAGCTAAGCATAGCTTAATACTTAATTAATCTTAATTAATTAAATTCATAAGTTGAATAATCTTAATCATTTTTATTAATCTCAAGCGAATCCGATTTTAATAGTCGTGCCGTCCTTATTAATTAATTAACTAATTAATCTCATGAGTATTTTACGAGAATATAATCCTTCGAAAATTAATTGAACATTCGATTAATAGAATTTAATCCGGACAAGTTAAGCCCGTAAATTAATCGAATCGGATCAGAATAAATTAAATCCTCGGCCCAATCCACGAATCTGGTTTGGATCCGCGGGTTTAGCCCGAGACCCGACCCGGTTCGTACATATAAATACTGAAAACCCAGACCCCCATTCTCATTCTCCGCCTCTCTGCTCGCGATTGAGCCCTAATCACCCCCCTTCCTCTCGGATTCCTCCTGCCGCGCCACTACTCGCCGGCGTTGAGAGCTGCCGGCACCGGCGTCCTCTTCGTCGGCGGCAGCCCTCAATTACTCTCTCCCCTTTTCTCTCTCTGAAAAATACTCTAACTACTCCCTCCCTCTTTCTCTGCCGAATTCTCTCTCGGACTCTCTCCTGCCCTTTTTAATTGATTTTTTGTTCATCTAGCTTATTAGGATACATTAGTGTGACAGTAGGTTGTTTCATTTGATTTGTGAAAGAAGAGTATTCCCTGTTTTCTCCAGAGCAGTACATATATATATATAGCTTAGATTTTTCAGATTTTGATTTATGCATTTATGTGTACGATTGTTGTTCTCGTGCGTTTGATTTGGTGTATCTATATCTTATATAGAACCATGGCAGTTCTAGTAATGTTTCCCGTGGTTTAATTATGAACGTGAAACTTGATTCTTTTACTTTAAAACATGTGATTTACTAAGAAGCATATTTAGGAGTCTTTAGTTTCGTTTTATGCTTCGAACTCATGCTTTGGTCTTCACTATCATGCTTGTATGTAAATATTGAGTTTTAGCTTGCTTGTGAAAAGAATGAAAACTGAAATCTTCATATTCTTGTTTTTGTGTTGAAGCTTAAATCATGCTTTGATTTTACTTGGGGCTTTTAGGTACTTACTTAGAGTTAGTAGTGCTGTTGTTGCTAGCTCACCACACTCCTTCCTTCTTCTTCTGTCCTCTGCTGCTTCTTCTCTACTGTTTCTCCCTTCTCTAGTGTGTTTTATGGTGGGTTGAGAGTGAAAGAAAAGGAACTGAAATTAGTTGGGGTGTGGAGGTATTTATAGAGTTTGTCCCTTTTCTTGGGCTGCACTTGTGATGAATGTAGCAACATCATGCGATGGTAAGGGTTGGAGGATAATCTGCTTTCCTCCATCCTTTCCCTACAAATTTTCCTTTTGTTTCTCTGTAAGTCTAGTTGATTGTAAGAGATAGGGTCCCTTTTTCTGATTTCTTCTCTAATCCCATCCTCTTTGCAGGTTGTAAGTTGAGGGAAAGGTTGAGGAAGGTGCTGTTTTTCTTGGGGCTCAAGAATGGTGTAAGGGGGATGAATGGAGCTGGAAATCTGGAAGGAAATTAGCTCTGTTGCTGCTGTCCCTTCTCTGCCACTTCTCTGCCCCTTCTCTGCCCCTTCTCTGTTTTTCTTTTGCTCAAGAAAGGTGGTGTAGAGGTGTAGGGGTGAGGGAGCAAATCTCTTCCCAGAAATTCTGCAAGTGGGAGGAGCAGCAATTCTGCAAGTGGGAGTAGCAGCAGGCTGCTGCCTACATCTTCTTTCTTTACTTTTTCTTTTCTTCTTCTTTTTTTTTTTTAATCATGTATTCATTTATTATATAATTATTCATTAATTAGAGTTATTCATTTAATTGTGATCATATTATTATTAATGGATTTTATTAAGGTTATCCTTTTAATTAAAGTCTATCTTATGTTTGTTCTGATCACTATCTAACGGTTCTATTATGAACCGATGGGTTTGGCCCATAATAAAATTTAATAAGATTAGACAATAACTCTTCTCTCTTGATCGATCCTCAATTATGTGAATCGATATGGAATGGAGAATCCATGCTACCGGAAATTCTACGATAGAATTAATTAAATACCTCATTAATTAGTTATTTGAAGTATTCATAATAATCAAATTACTAGTTGATTTTCCATAGAATAAATACTTAACTAATTAATCACTCGAAGTGATCATATTTTGAATCATCTAATTATAGAAGTCATTCTCCTCTTAATCAACTCACTAGAGAATTCTTTTCTCCAAAGATTCTATCTTCGTCGAGAATAGAATTTTATCTACAAAAGTTATTTTTATTCTCTCTATGTCACTAATTTGTCTACTAATGTAGAGTTTGGAAAATGCAGGGCGTTACAAACATATCTTGTTCAGATTCGACACCTTAACACTGCCAAGGAAATGTGGGATACCTTCAAAAATCTTAGTGAGGGATCCGAAGAAATCAAGGAGAAAAAACTCACCACTGCATGCAACAAATTTGATGACTTTAAAATGTTGCATGGAGAAACAATCGAGGCAATGAAAAATAAATTTAGTGAGATCCTTCTCGAGATCGATGCTATAAAATGCTTTAAATATACTCAACGAGAGAAGAACCTCAAAGTCATACGTGATGTCCCTGCCAGTTGGCACGTATATTGGTAGGTGCGAAATTTACATGTTTTCATTAGTCTTAAAGAGTCGTTTCTTGTCTCGTTTGAGTAATATTGTTCATATTTTGTATGGTTTATTTAATATGGAACAACATTATGTTTTTTGGGTATGTTTGAGTGTTTTCAGGTTAATGTGAGTTGAGAAATCTGAGACGAGGCAAGAGACGAAGTATCGAGTGATGAATCGAAGGTTGAAGTCAAGATTTCAACGTTTTGAAGGCCTATCGATCACTCTCTCGATCGAGAGGGGTATCGATAGGTACCTACTGGAAGAAGCTTACAATCGATAGCAGATTTTATCGACCAACCTTGATCAAGAGGCCTGTCGATAGGGCTTGGTCGATATGGTGCAGTATCTACCCGAAAAAGGAATTATTCTTAGTCTAAAATTTTATGTAAATTTCACCTCTATATATACTTTGGGCTTTAGCATTGTTTATAGATCATATACAATACTTGAATGTACTTTTTACATTCAAGTTTTAGTAGATTCGATTTTTGGAATTTGTTCGAGTTTTTACTGTTGAAGAATCAAGATTCAAGCTTTCATTTAAGATTAAATTTAAAGTTTCTTTTACTCTTCCTTTTTAAATTATATTCATTAAATCTATTATGTTGTTCTTTACTTTAACTATGTCTAGCTAATTTCTCTTATTTGATTTTAGGGTTTTGTATGTTTAATTGAATTTGCATAAGTTCATTTAATTCCAATTGGCCTTCCAATTTAGATGTATGTTTCATGGTTCTTAATTCATGTACGAATACTTGATCACTATTTATGCATGTTTAGTTATGTAATTCAAACCTTAATTAGCATGATAGTTGAATAATGGATTGCATGAAACATACTATGATATATTGATTTATCTATCTCATCAGAATTTCGATTAATCGTAGGTCTTGCATGTAATTGATATAGGTATCGTAGTTGAACCTTATTTATTATATATTCGATACTTGCGCTTGTTACACTTATTTTAATTCTTACGAGACCTAGTAGTGATTAAGGTTAGATTAAGAGATTATATTAGATTGTCTTAACCGAATTTTTTGATTATTAATATGTGTATCGCGTCTAGATTGGATTAAATTAGTTAATTGAGTTAATTGTTCTTTTGTAGATTTAGTTAGATTTAATTTCCTAGAATCAACCTTTTTGCCTTATTTCAGAACTAGAAAAAAGGTCATACACTACGGTTATAAACCGTAGTGTATGAGCGTTCAAAACTGTAGAGACTGGTGGTGTAGTAAAAGGTACAGGGTATACACTACGGTTTTAAACCGTAGTGTATTACGACTATTCTCTACGGTTTTAAACCGTAGTCTATATAAATTAAAATTTTAGAGAATCATTCTGTAGAGAAAAATATTTTGCCATACACTACGGTTTAAAACCGTAATCTATGCCTAACCAAATAAATGAATAATTGATTTTTTTTAATGCAAAAATGCATAATTAAGATTTATAATAATTTTTATTTCTAATCTAGATACAAGAAAATTGCAATAGCAATAAATAAAGCAAAATATGCAATATTCATTACCACTTGAATATTATTCATAATACAATATCAATATTGTTTACAATTATAATTATAAGAAAAATGTAATTCCTTCTACTTTGAACCAAATTAAAATCTAATCTTCACCATTCTACCACCTTCTTCCCCATTCATGGTGTTCTTCAACCTGTTGCAATTAGAAAAAATATATATATATATATATATATATATATATATATATATATATATATATATATAGGGGGTGGGTTCTTATGGGAGATGGTATCAATCTTGAGAACTAGGAACCAATCCTATCCACTCCTTTTAAAGAATCTAATGGTGGATATTAATTCTCAAATTATCTATTTTACTTATTTAATGATTTATTTCTAATTTTAAAGGGTAGTTTAGGGGAAAAAAAGAGAAAAAGATTATGCGTTCCAAGATTGTCGCCACTTCCTATAACTAATTATCCTATTAATTAACATAAATATTTGAATGCAACTAAGACCTATTTCTATGCTTAAATAATCATATTTATACGCTATTTTCCTATTTATTTATGCTTAATAACCTGTATATGAAAATTACATGCTTTTTTTTATATATCAATTCATGTTTAAATATCGTGAATGACGATGACAAATTGTGAATGACAATGAATATTCGAATGCACTTAAGACCTATTCTTTTGCTTAAATAATTATTTTATATGCTATCTTCCTATTTATTTATGCTTAATAACTTTTATATGAAAATTACAAAAAAAATAGAATAAAAAAAACATAGATGAATATTCGAATGCAACTAAGACTTATTCCTATGCTTAAATAATCATATTTATATGCTATGATCCTATTTATTTATACTTAATAACTTGTATATGAAAATTACAAAAAAAAAAAAATAGAATAAAAAACATAGATGAATATTCGAATGCAACTAAGACCTATTCCTATGCTTAAACAATCATATTTATATGTTATTTTCCTATTTATTTATGCTTAATAGCTTGTATATGAAAATTACAAAAAACATAATTAAAAAACATAGATGAATATTCGAATGCAACTAAGATTTATTCCTATGCTTAAATTATCATGTTTATATGATATCTTCCTATTTATTTATGCTTACTAATTTGTATAAGAAAATTACAAAAAAAGAAAAAAAAAATGAAAACAGAATATAATTAAAAACATAGATGAAAATGTCAAGAAGAAGAAGAAGAAGAAGAAGAAGAAGAAGAAGAAGAAGAAGAAGAAGAAGAAGAAGAAAAAAAAAAAGAATCAAGAAGACGAAGACGAAGACGACGAAGAAGAAGAAGAAGAAGAAGAAGAAGAAGAAGAAGAAGAAGAATTAAGAAGAAGAAGATTACGGCAGAGAAATTTTAAATGAGTGATTAATTAATCCCTTAAAATATGGAACAAATAAATGAAGATTACATTAATATCCTTTTCCTAAACAAAATATGCCTTATTTAATTAATTTCCATGAATAAATCATAACCATCAATCTATTAAGATGGAAGGTCTAGATTGGTTCTTAGTTCTCACTAACTAATATGGTTAGCATATGAACCAATCCCTATATATATATATATATATATATATATATATATATATATATATATATATACTATGGATACTAGTATTAATAATGAGAACTAGGAACCAATCACAGCCTTCCATCCATCTTAAATTAATGGATGAGATTTAGAGGGTGTTTGGCTAAGCTTATAAGCTAGCTTATAAGATGTTTGACTGCTTATAAGCTGTTTGACTGCTTATAAGCACTATAAAAGTGTTTGGCAAAATAAGCACTCAAAGAGCTTATAAGCTCCAAAAATAAGCAAAAAGTGCTTATAAGCACTCTAAAAAATAAGCTCCTCTACCCCAACTTATTTTTTTTTTTTAAATTTTACTTATTTACCACTATAATTCTATTTTATTTTTATATTTATATTATATACACTTCCATTTGATGTTACAACATTATGATTTCCAAAATTTTATTTTTTTAAATTTTTTTTTAAATTTTCATATTTTATTTTTTTATTATCTCCTCAAGCTTATAAGCTCTTTTATCCAAACACTTCAACAACTTATAAGCTCTTACCCTCATACATCTTATAAGCTCTTAAACATCTTATAAGCACTTAGAACTTATAAGCATTTTGAAATAAGCTTAGCCAAACGGGCCCTTAATCTTAACAAATAAAAGGAGAATGCTACTTTTCAATTTTTTGATGCTTATAAGGGCATTTTAGGAAGCTTTGATTTGAGGAGATCCCACCAAATCCGATAATTAAGGAACTAACGCTTATATTATCTTCAAATATTTAACACCATATTTTTTCCCTAAATTACATGTTTTACGTCTCTTTTAATAAATTGCCGGCATCCTCTTTTTTTATATACCACTCTGGTCCAGGCTTTTTGACTCATTTGTTTTTTGACTTTTCAGCACGCATTTCCACCGAGCCGTAGTACGGGTTTTACGATATAATTTTGAAATATTATTTCTTTTACGGGATACTACAATTTTTATTGCTTAATTAGCTTTAATCAATTCTTATTATAAACTGAATACATAAATAAGCTAAATATTAATGGTAAATAAGCAGCCTAATAAGCAAAAAAATTATGAAATTTGTGTTGCTTAATTATTACCACCGCATAGAATCCTTTCTAAACTAATATTCTTATTTATCAATTAAAATATTTGATTCAATACCTTATAGACTTCTACAAGGAAAACCCCACGCTTTTCATCTTCAAAATTTTAAATTATAAGAAGATTTGAATCAATTGCGTTCTTCTTTTACAATTTGCGACTGCGGTATATATATTTTTCTCCCCTTTTGAAAGTTGCGCTCTTCTATTACAATCTGCGGTATATTTTTTTGATCCCTTCTCAATCTACACAGAACGATCGCTGCTATTATTCTGAATTACAACATATGGTTTTAGTGATGAATCACACTCCGGTAAATACACTTGTGAAGAATCCTTTGTAATATTGCTGCAAGAATCCTCATTATCTATCACATAAAAATGGAGCTGTAATTAAAATGTATTGTTAGTAGAATTGATAAGATTGAAGTTATTGCTTACATAGTTAAATGTTGAGAAAATATACCCACTTGTCTATCTAGCTTAAGAGAAAATAATACTTGTTCAAAACTTAACAAAACTTAAAATCTATCTAAGTTTCAAGTTAGTGGACAAAAATACCCCTAACCACTATTCACCTTTCTTCCAACATATGCATCTCTCTCTCCCTTCTCTCACTTCTCTCTCTCTCTTCTCTCCTCTATCTCTCTTTTTCTCTCCTCTCTCTGCTCTGCGACCAGCTCAAAGGTCCGACGGCGGCGGAGACGGTGGCGTTCGAAGCGGCGGAGACGGTGGTTCGAAGCTCCGACGCTCCGACGCTGGAGTTCGAAGCTCTCTCTCTCTCTCTCTCTGAATTTCAGTAGCGTGAAAGAAGTTCTTCCACCTCTCTTCGATTCAATTTGTCTTCATCCATCGCCGCTCTTCGACGGAACCACCAGGTGCTGCTGCAACCCTCTCTCTCTCTCTCTCTCTCTAGATTTTAAAAGCTTAATTACTTTCTACGCTTACTGTTTGGTTTGTCGGAGCACAGCTGGTAGGGAAGATTACAGTCAAATTAGAAAGTGGAGAAGATGAAGAGAATTGCAGCGGCGGAGGTGGTGGAGGAGATTCAGCTGCAACGACGGAGGTGGTGGAGGAGATTCAGCTGCAGCGACGCCTCCATGGTCTCCACCGCAGAGTAGAGGGGATTGCAGCGGCGGAGGTGGTGGAGGAGATTCAGCTGCAGCGACGCCGCCATGGTCTCCACCGCGGGATATTCGAGGGGTGCATCTCCGGTAGGGACACGGGGATCCAGCGGCGGCCGTACCATAAGAACTGCAAGTGCGCACTGCAACGTCTCGTACCCGATCCGCCGCACCTGGAGCGAGGGATGCCTGGCGGTGATGAGTTCCACCGGCGCCGCCTCGCCGTGCCAGACGCCGTCGCCCACCTTCGATCTGACGAGGACGCAGACGTATTTGGTCCTGACGAAGAAGAGGTCGAATATGTTATATTCATACACCATTTGATTTGATTTTTATTTTTTTTTTAACTTTTTTTGGGGATTATTGAAAAGAAATTTGTCGAAATTGTGAAGATTCTTCTACTCTAGATACATATGTAACCCTTACATTTTAGGAGGGATTATTCATTGATTTGTTGGGAATGAAATCGTCTGATTTGGGGATTTAGGTTTCATCCATGATCCATGCCTATTTCATTTTAGATACTAATTAATCTACCGTATTTAATCAATTAATTCGGTACAATTTCAAGAGCCGTGACCCAATTGTCAATTAATTAAAATAATCAGAGATAAGTATCGAAATAAGTTTAACAAATTACGGATTCTCAACAACAATTATATGCAACATGTACATCGCAACCAGAAATGGTTGATTATAATGTGTTAACTCTTACTAACTATAGACAGAGTATTGTAAGAAAGTTGGTATTTTCTAACGGGTGGAGTGAACCTGTTGGGAATGCCACGACAAAAGGTTAGAATATACTAAATTCTAACTCGGGATATGCGATTGTAACGTAGGAAAATTGGAATTTCTAACGGGGGGGACTGAACCTGTTGGGAATGCCACGACATTGGTTAGAAAATAATAAATTCTAACTCGCGATATGCGATCATAACGTAAGAAATTTGGTATTTCGTGACCATATACCTATATTATTTAATAAAGTGGGTGGAATAAATAAGAGAAAATATACCAACCTATCTAAGTAGCTTAAGTGAAACTAATCGAATCAAAACTTAACAAAACACAATTTCTATCCAAGTTTCATGTGTTGAGACAAAAATACCCCTAACTACTATTCACCTTTCTTTCCCTTCCCCTCGACATATGCATCTCTCTCTCCCTTCTATCTCTTCTCTCTCTCTTTCTATTCTCACCTCTCTCTCTCTCTATTTCTTTCTCTCTCTTCTCTCTCTTCTCTCTCTCTCTCTTTTTGTCTCTTTGTGTTGATCTTGTTTCTTCTCAATCAAAGGTTAGAAAATAATATATTATAACTCGCGATATGCGATCATAACGTAAGAAATTTGGTATTTCTAACGGGTGGATTGAACCTGTTGGGAATGCCACGACTAAGGTTAGAATATACTAAATTCTAACCATTGATATGCGATTATAACGTAGGAAATTTGGTATTTTCTAACGGGTGGACTGAACCTGTTGGGAATATCACGACACAGGTTATAATATACTACATTCTAACTCACGATATGCGATTATAATGTATTAAAGTTGGTATTTCAAACGGGTGGACCGAACCTATTGGGAATGCTACGACACAGGTTAGAATATACTACATTCTAACTCACGATATGCGATCATAACGTAAGAAATTTTGTATTTCTAACGGGTGGATTGTACGTGTTGGGAATGCAACGACTAAGGTTAGAATATACTAAATTCTAACCATTGATATGCTATTATAACGTAGGAAAGTTGGTATTTCAAACAGGTGGACTGAACCTGTTGGGAATGTCACGACACAGGTTAGAATATACTATATTCTAACTTGGGATATACGATTATAACGTAGGAAAGTTGGTATTTCTAACAGGTGGACTGAACCTGTTGGGAATGTCACGACTAAGGTTAGGAAATAATAAATTCTAACTCGCTATATGCGATCATAACGTAAGAAAGTTGGCATTTCTAACGGGTGGACTGAACCTGTTGGGAATGCCACGACTAAGGTTAGAAAATAATAAATTCTAACACGCGATATGCGATCATAACGTTAGAAAGTTGGTATTTCTAACGGGTGGATTGAAACTGTTGAGAATGCCACGACTAAGGTTAGAATATACTAAATTTTAACCATTGATATGCGATTATAACGTAAGAAGGTTGGTATTTCTAACGGGTGGACTGAACCTGTTGGGAATGCCACGACTAAGGTTAGAATATACTACATTCTAACTCACGATTTGCGATTATAACGTAGGAAAGTTGGTATTTCAAACGGGTGGACTGAACCTGTTGGGAATGCCACGACACAGGTTAGAATATACTATATTCTAACTCGGGAAATACGATTATAACGTAGAAAAATTGATATTTTCTAACGGATGGCCTTAATGTCTGGTTAGAATTTATGAATTCTTACTTATTACGACAGGATGATGGTTAGAATATCTTAAATTCGTATATATAACAAATATGGGTAAGAAATTCTATGATATTTAGTAAGTTGTATCAAAAATAATAATAATAAAATAAAAAATCGAATTAAAAGAATACAATGAAAATGGAAAATTAAAAAAAATATTTTTGTCAATTTTTTTTTTATTATTATTATTATTTTTTTTTAATAAATTAATGTGAAAAGTTGAATAAAATGAAAATGGAAAATTAATTTTTTTTTTTTTTTTTTTTTTTAAATGAATGTGAAAAGTTGAATTCAAAATTCAAAATAAAGGAAAGGACAAGTGCACATGGGGTGGGGTGGGGTGGTGTTGGGGGGCAATTTGGGTAGTTCACATCAAAATTGGATACATTTTGTGTTTTGTTAAGTTTCCAACAACTATTTGTTTCTACTAAGCTACTTAGACACCATATTTTTTACCTCTTAAATGTTTATACTTATTTAATGTCATATCATGCCTAAGGCTAATTTATTTTTAAAAAAATATTGCTTATTACTGCTTAATAGATAAAATGTACATGCTTAATTAATACGATTTAATGCTTAATTAACAATTCGTAAAAAATAATATTAAATGATTGCATCAATTAAATTTCAAAGTATAGTCATGGATAGTAATTTCATCGAACACCTTCTCTACCTAAAAGTAATTAAGTGAATATGGATTACTAAACATTCTTTATTATCAATTTGTGCATGCTTAATTAACACAAACGACAACTAAAATAGATGGACCCCCAAAATAATTTTGATTAACAGTAAAATAATTATATGATAAGAAAGCCAATCTAAAATGCAATGGTATACGACAGAAGAGAAACAAGAAAAAGCGGAATAGATAAACAAATAAAAAAGATGAAAAAAAAAAAAACGCAGAAGAAACGCATAAGCTAAAAAGCAGAATAAAGACAGAAATTAAAAAATTAAAAAATAAAAAAAAAGAACGAAAAAAAAAAAGAACGAAAAAAAAAAAAAAAAAAAAACGTAGAAGTAAATCATCTTCATAAAAAATTCTACATACCAGGAGAATGCATCTTCTTGAATAATAGAAACAATGGCAGAAGAAGAAGAAGAAGAAGAAGAAGAAGAAGATTCGCAGAATCACGTAATACGTGAGTAAGAGAGAGAATAATTAATAATACCTTAAATTTAGGAACAATAAAAAACAAATTACCCTAATACCCTTATTTTATTTAAAATATGCCATATATATTTAATTTGAACTATAAATCTAGACCATTGATCAATCAAAACTGATGGATGAGATCGGTTCCTAGATCTCATTATTTAAAAGGGTTCTCATATGATCTATTTTATATATATATATATATATATATATATAGGGGAGGGTTATTATGGATACTAGTAATTAAGAAAGTAACACCCATATTCTCTCCAAATATTTAACACAATATTTTTTTGTAAATTATATGTTTTAAACGTCTCTTCTCAATTCCGACGTTCTTATTATTTATGTATATTTTCCTATAATTTTTATTGCTTAATTAGCTTTCATCAATTATTATTCTAAAATGAATACCGAAATAAGCTAAACATTAACGGTAAATAAGCAGCCTAATAAACATAAATATTATGAAAATTGTGCTGCCTAATAAACTAATTTTATTTTGCTTCTTCTTTTGTCCTATTCTTTTCTTTCGTCATCGTTCATCTTCTTCGTTCATCTTCTTCTTTTCTTCTTTCCTTCATCTTCTTCTTTTTTTCCTTGTTCTTTTTTGTTTTCTTTCTTTTTTTTTTTCCCCTTCCTTCTCCTTCCTCATTCCGATTTTTTCCTTTTCTTCATCTTCTTTTAATTTTGTTTTCTTCTTCTTTTATAATTATGAATTGGAAATATGCATATTTATTTATATATATATATGATTCCTTGATCTTTTGTTTTCGTTTTCTTCTTATATATATGATTCCTTAATCTTTTGTTTTCGTTTTCGTTTTCTTCCTCTTTTTTCTTTTTTTTTTTTTTTTTCCGACTACTGTAGCTGTGATATTCGTATAACTTTAAGGAGGTACGAAATATAACAAATTCGTACCAGTTATATATAAGGATTACGAAATACATATTTGAGGATGTAATTATGCAGTTATTGGTACGAATAAGATTCACTTCGTACTAAAATAACTATATATTGGTACGAAATAGATACACTTCGTACTAAAGCAACTATGTATTGGTACGAAATAGATTCACTTCGTACTAAAGTCTACTGAGGAATAAACCCTGAAACTAAAAATAAAATTGACGAGTCCCCAAAAAGAGAGCTGAAAACTACAATTTACTAATATAAAAGACCCCAAAACTAGAGAAGGTGATTTATGAAGCACATAAAGATTTAAGGAGAAGAAGCTATAAAGGTGTTGACGCAGATAGGCCAAGTCTTCCTACAACTTCAAGAAGATTCATGAAATGTAAATGTGATATTACACTTGCAGAAGCTAAGTGGATTTCTATATACCCTTTCTTTGTACCAACTCTTACAACTTCCACTCGCCAATTGTACTTGAACATAAGTCCTCAAATCACAAAGTGAATAAAACACCTATTGCTTTCACGAGAAGCAAAGCATATTATGGTCAGCTGATTACCAGATCTCAGCCTTCCAAAAGCTAATGCACCTGTACATAGTTTATCAACGCTATAGCTATTGGAATTCCAATTCAACAATCCAAAGCCTTTCAGAACATTAAATTAAACAACAACAAATCAACCTCGAACAATAAAAAACGAACAATATAAACTTAGTTTCAATGAACAAACAAAATCGAAATTCTAGTAAAAATATTGTAAAATTAATGTCAGATCGGTACGATATGAAAATTGCGTACCATATTTAAACGAACAAACTAAAACTCCGGTGATGATTTTCAATAAACTTAGTTTCAATGCACAAATAGAAATAACGAGCTTGCATATGGACTTAAATAATCAGCAGCTACACATTCTTGTACTACAGACTTGCAATTCCTACAGAAATAAAGAGCTTGCATGTTACTACTATGTTATCCGGGACAATGATCGGCGTTCAAGCATGAAGAACAAGCAGAAGAGAAAAAACGAGCATGAAGCACAATCGGAAGAGAAAAATCGCACATGAATACCATTGAACATGATGCCTACACTAATTTACACAAGTGTTTACCCAGGAGTTAACTAAGCAAACTTAAAAGAATATGTGACACCCAAATTACAAAACAAGCAAAGATTTTCAGCTGCCAATCATCTTACTTTAATCCAAGTTCACATACAACAGAATTTGGAGTTACTAATTGGCAAAAATCAACACCAAAAATAAAACAAGTGCATAAAGAAACAAGTAATCCTAACTTAAGAAAACCTAACTTACAGCATTATCATTTCTTCTACAAACAGGCAGCATCCAACCTACAAATTCTTTCTCTTCTAAATATCTAACACACTTCATTTCTTCAAAACTATAGTTAAGGAAGTACGAAATACACAAGTCGTTACATTAATAATGATACAAACGGGTACAAACTAAAATATTCATATCTTAATTACAACAATATAAGCTTACACTAACTAACTCTCATATTATATACAAATAGGAGCTATTCCACAAGAATATGGCACATTTAAGCAATCTAGACTCTTTCTATGAATGCAAATGAGTTAATACATGAGTCAAAAAGAAGAAGCAAATAAGAACTCACCTTGGTAGTCACTATATATATCAACTGCCCTCCGAATTTTATGGCATGGGAAGACTTTTTGTTCCACGCTGATAATTCAATCCTTTCTTCCCAATTCCACATATGTGAACACGCATTTCACCCTCCACAGAAAGCATGTAGAGTCTGGACCTTTAACGTGGGGATAGAATTCACGGTCCATCACTTTCCATTTAGATTGCGGAGAAGAATCTCTGTTTTGTTCCAATAATGACTACAACAAAGAGATACCTTAAATCACATATGAACGCCATCGAGAAAACTCTGCTAATTATTGGATAAAGGGCAAAATTCAACAGGTTATACATAAATTAAATCCATAAAAAGAGGTATACATAAATTAAGCATGTTATCGACTTCAATCGAAAACAATCATATGGCAACGGAATCATCCCGGAAACAAAATTAGAAAAAAGAGAAGAGCGCAGAAATGGCGAAGAGAGATATTTCGATCAGAAAATGAACGGAAAAGGAGAATCAGCAAATTACCATATCTCGCCCAAAGCTGAGGCTCGATGCCGGTGGCCTCACGGATCAAAATCGAAAGTTTAGGGTTCTTCGTCTTCATATCCTTGTAATTGTTCTGGATGAACGCTCTGTTCGAACAAACACACAATCGAGAGCCTCCGTGACGGCGGAGGTGGAGGAGGCAGTGGATCTGAGAATTAGAGAGAGAAAGTAGGGGCGAGGGAGAGAGAAAGGGCAGATAGAGGAGAGAAGAGGGCCTCCGCGACGACGACGGCGATAGAAGAGGCAGCGGAGGGAAGGAGGGAGCGGAGAAGAGAGAAAGCGCAAAAAATAGCAGAGAGGGGAAAGAGAGAAAGATTCGCGCGTGTCGGCGCCACGAGATAAGTGAGATGAAGGAGAAGTGAGGGTAGTTGTGTAATTTCGTGTAAAAAATGGGTATATTTTGAGTTTTTTAAATGAGTGTCCTTATATTGATTTTGTTATCCCATATGGGGTAGTTTATTATATTAACTCTTAATTTTATATTCAAATAAGCATATGATTGAATAAAATAATAATATTATATACGTGAAAAGGCATGAAAAAAATTATAGTCCAAGCATAAAAAAATTAATTTAAGCACAAATTCATACGATAGTTATCTAAGCATCAATTAATAACCATTTAAGCATCATAATATAATTATTTAAGCATGAAATAAAATGATATACTCTTTCGAAAATTAAGAATTCCATATTTCTGCAATATCAAATCAAAAATTAAGAATTCCATACTCTATTATTTAGATTAAAAAAAAAAAAATCCAATATACTCTTGATGCTTGATATTTAGCATTTTTGGTCAGCATCTTGTAAGCCAAATTATGATTACTTAACGTGATTTTTTTTTTTTTTTTTGTATGAATTTATGCTTATTTTTTTTTCCCTTGTATGCTTGGATTAGTATTTCTTCATGTCTTTTTTTGCATAGTATACAATTATGTTTTTATGCCAATTATGCCTATTTAATTAGATATGAAATTATGCAGTGTAGAAATGTCTATCTAATTAAGCAATAGAATAATAACTTCTAAGCACTAAAAAGTAATTAATTAAGCAAATTAGTAATATACTCTTTTATGTAAAATTAAACATTGAAATTAAAACCATACTCTAACTATTATAGGAAACTAAACCTACGGGGGAAAGGTAAACCCCAATGCTTAATTATATATATGCTTCTTTAAAAGTAAACTTTAGAAATACAAACTATACCCTGGCCGTTAGGGGAATCTAAACCCTGTCGGGGAAAGCTAAACCCTAAAAAATAATTAATTAAGCAAATTAGTAATATGCTCTTCTATGTAAAATTAAACCTTTAAATTAAAACTATACCCTAACTATTACAGGAAACTAAACCCTAGGGGACAGGGTAAACCCCATGGCTTATATATATGCTTCTTTAAAACTAAACTTTAGAAATACAAACTATACCCTAGCCATTAGGGGAATCCAAATCCTATCGGGGAAAGCTAAACCCTAAAAATTAATTAATTAAGCAAATTAGTATTATCTTCTTCTATGTAAAATTAAACCTTAAAATTAAAACTATACCCTAACTATTATTGGAACTAAACCCTAGGGGAACAATGTAAACCCCATTATATATATGCTTCTTTAAAACTAAACTTTAGAAATACAAATTATACCCTAGCCAGGAATCTAAACCCTGTCAGGAAAGCTAAACCCTATGGGTAAAAGGGTTATAGCACTACCCCCTCCGCCTAGGGTTTAGTTTTCGCCTATAGGCTTGGTTTACCCTAACAACTAGGGTATAGTTATCTTAATGTTTAGTTTTACATAGAAGAATATCTTACTAATTTGCTTAATTTATTATATTGTAATGCTTATAAGTTATTATTATATTGCTTATTTAGATTTTAAAAAAAAACGATATATACTCTTGATGCTTAATGTTTAGCATATTGTCAGCATCTTGAACGTTAAAATTTATGTTTACTTAACAACGTGATTTGTTTTTTTTCGTATGCATTTATGCTTCATTTGTTTTTCTTGTATGCTTGGACTATTATTTCTTCATGTTTTTTCATAGTATACAATTATGTTTTTTCGCTAATCGTGCTTATTTAGATATATAATTATGCAGTGTAGGAATGTCAATCTAATTAAGCAATATAACAGTAACTTCTAAGCACTAAAAATTATAACTAATTAAGCAAGTTAGTTTTATCATGAAACAAAAGAAAGCGGACGGAAGAAGAAGAAAGGGAAAAAAAAAAAGGAAAAAAAAGTCATGAAGAGGATGGCGGAAGAAGAGAAAAGAAAAGAACGTCAAGAGAGAGAGAAAGAGAGAGGAAAAAAAAAAGTAGAAGAAGAATAATTGAGAGCGGCAAGAGAGAGAATCCATATAAATATCTCCTTAAATTTAGGAACAAGAATATAAGATTACTCTATTACCCTTCTCTCATTTAAAAACTGTCATATATAATTTAAATGATCAACAAATCTTAACCATTGATCAATTAAAATTTATGGTTGAGATTGGTTCCTAGTTCTTATTATTTAAAAGGGTTCTCATATGATCTATTTTCTATATACATTTCTTTTCAAAACTGTTTTTCCAAGTCCTTTAATCCTATTTTTTTTTTTTTTTCAAGAGCTTATAGGGATCTAAAATTTCTTTCTTTCAAAGGAGCTTACTAAAATGACATCTCTCCAAACATAAACCCTTACAAAACATCTCCCAAGATACCCATAATTCCTCCTTTACCTCCTTTCATCCGGTTTAAGAAATAAATGGTTATTGTCACGACCCCACCCCGCTTTGGAAGGAACGGGCGAGGTCGCAACGTAAAAGGAACGGGAATTAAACAAAATAACAACAATTCGAGGTGAAACTGTGCGGAAGCGTTGCATTGAATTACATTAAATTCCCACCATTCGTCGAGAATGGTTGGGTGAAAGTACTGTTTAGCAGCGGAATCGTTTACGTAGCGTGAAGGAAGCGGAAACGTCGTTCAAAAGAAGGAGTACTGTCTTGCAAAAAGGAAAGGTGTTGCAGCGGTACACCAAATAGAGTTCGAATAAATAACATGCAAAACACAGCGGAAGAACGTAGGATGCATGTATGGAGACATGCACCACCAAGAGACTTCGACTTTTTTCATGCTCGACAAAAGCCTTCCCCGACTGCTTCACTCCATCTGATCAACCTGCACTTGGGAAATATGTACAGGGTTGAGTTCAAAGTACTCAGTGAACACATGCTAGAACATTTTAATTGTCAGCCATGCGTGTGATTCATAGGGTTTTACGGAAAAGGCCTATGATCACTAAAACATTTTCGTAAAATAAGCGCTTGCAAGCTTTGGTTTTCTGGGTGTAATCTGTCATATCTGAACTTGGAAAGGTGTATCCGGTAAGGGTGGCCACCCTCCCGGATACCTCGACCGGCCAATACGTAGCTCACGGTCTACATAACTGAGTGCACTAACCCATCGAGGAGCGACCCCGATAGGCCCGAATTCGTACTGATATCTTGTGGCTGAAGCCCTTGAGGCCGAAGCCTTTCAGATAGACATCATACAAAACAAAACATTTATGGCATGACGATTCTTTAAAAGAACAGAACATAAATAAACATTTACTTTGTATAAAAGCCCACCTCAATAGCTTGCCTTGATTCACTTAAGATCTTGAGTGCCGCTTTAACTTCGTCCTTTTCCTTCGCCTAACCTCGTTCAAAGAACGCAACATAAGAGTCTTGAAGGAAAAATCGATAATCGTATCGATCTATGCGAAGAAGATCTTCTATTGAGGTCATGATCTCTTACTTAATGTTTCTTGATTAACATTCTATAATCGATCACCTCGATCGGTACTTGTGTCTTATAACTCCTTTCATCCTCGATGGAAATCGTAGGATGTCGGATCTGGTCATCTTATGAAGCTTTGTGACTTTTACTGCATAGTATAAGTGGTCTACACTTATAATGCTATTATCTTGGTTGATCATTCGATCATTAATAATCTTCGTAGTTTCATTAAGAGCATTAGGGCTTCAACCCAATTACTGAGGTTCAAAAATTTATTAAATTAACTCCGAAGAGTCGTTTCATGTTCTCGGCCCATCATGATTTTAAAGGTCCGGCCCAATCGGTTGACCCGGCTTAATAGGTAATTAATCGGTCCAAATGGTTGGCCCGATTTGTTAAATATATCATTGGCCCATTTCTCAATTTAATCGGCCCAAATGGTTGGGCTCGATCCGTTAAATCAATTATTGGCCCGTTATTCAATTTAATCGGCCTAAATGGTTGGGCTCGATCCATTAAGTCAATTATTGGCCCATTATTCAATTCAATCGGTCCAAATGGTTGGGCTCGATTCGTTAATAGTTATTGGCCCATTATTCAATTTATATTCGTCGGCCCAGCTCGTTATTAACCATTAGCCCCGCCCGTTATGATTAATGGGTAAAAGCCCTCCCCTCTTTCACGGCTCTCATTCGCGGTCTGCTCCCTCCTTTCTTTTCTTCCTCGCGACATCTCCTCCCCCTTCAGCCTTCTCGGCGGCCCGTCGCCGTTCATCCTCCGCCTCCGCCTTCGCCGGCGGTCGCTACTTGGTGGCTTCTATCGCCGCCGTTCACTGTCCTTCTCCGTTCTTTGGATTCCCGATTTCCCAAGGGATGCGGTGCCCTAATTGGATTCGGATTTTGGGGATAATCTTCTCCGGGGGAATTCCTCCGATGAATTGGCAGCCGATTCTGTCCCTTCTTCGTCCTCCGTCGCCGTGGTGAGACGGCGCCGGCGCGGGCCTCCTCTGTTCTCGATTCCTCCTTCTCCGGTGGCTCGGGTTCCGTCGATTCACTCCGTCGCCGGGATCAACTCCCACGGCGACTCCGTTGGGTCGGCCGTTCGGCCTAAATTAAGGCTTTGTCCTCTCTAATTTAGAGGGACAGTTCCTACTTGGATTCGCCGTCGTTTGGCGTCGTTGCTGTCGCCGCCGTGGCTGCTGCCGCCGTTGCTATCTCCCTCCTCTGTCCTCTTTTCCTTCTTCTGTAAATTCTTCTAACCTTCCTTCTTCCTTTTGCAGATGGTGTGTGTTTCACCAAAAAGTGTTCGCAATAGAACGAAATCCTATCGTAGCACTAGCAAGTAAAACCCAATGTCGAATCTCGAAGGAAAACTTTGCAGGGCAATTAATTGTGTAGTAAATCCTAATCTAGCCTAAATCTAGGAAAGCAAGTAAAGAAGAATTTGGGGTTTTGGTTTTTAAATCCTAGGCAAATAAAATAAATCAAAGCAATTAAAATCAAAGCAAATAAATCTAATCTAAAAAGCTGGAAATAAATCGAACTAAATAAACTTAAAAAATTAAACTAGAAGAAAGCAATAAATCTACATAGGAAAAATAAAAAAGAAAACAATAAAGGAAGCAAAGATAGAAGCATAAATAAATCTAGACATGATGAAATAAATCTGGAAATTTAAAAGAAAATTAATCTAAGTTTGAAAGCTTTGAAAAACTAGAGAATCGAAACTAGAAAAACGAATCTAAACTTTAAACTAGAAATCGAAAGAACGAAATTAAACTAAGGAAATTAAAAGAAGCAATTACGAAATCGAATCTAAAACTAAGTAAAGCAATTAAAGCAAGTAAACGAAAGCAATAAATAACTTACGAGAATTAAACGAATAATGAAGAACGCGAAGTAAAAGAAAAACTTGAATTGAATTGCACGAACTAAGAATCCGGATCCGAACAAAGTAAAACTAATCTAAAGTGTTTAAGTGCTGAAAACTAAAGCTAAAATATGCTAAAAGATGTTAAAAGATGTCTAAAGATGTTAAAAGATAGTCTAGAATTCGTGTACAAGGGATAGTATATATAATAGGTATGAAAACCTAATTATATAAGGAAACAATAGCTGGCCGGAACGTTGGACGGTCGTCCAACGTACGTTGGACGCTTGTCCAACGTCGCACTTGCATTCTTCTTCTTTTCTACTCTGGACGCTCGTCCACCGTACTCTGGACGGTCGTCCAACGCTGGACGATTGCGCGCTTTTCTTGTTTCGGTCGTATCTTCCTCGTCCGAACTCCAAATTGACCTCCGTTTTCGCCTACATGCTCCTATCGAACCCCTCTTCGATATAATGCTTCTTTCTTCTCATTTTCTTCTCATTTCCGTCCTTTTTATCCTACAATACCAAAGCCTCTAAAGCAACCATATCATAGCAAAAGACAAACGAAAGAGACACAAAACATAACGAAAACGGACTCGAAAACACTACGAAAATCCTAAAATTTAAACACCAATCAGTGTGGCTCCAACCGGTGGCCCTCCTTGTGGTGGCGGCTCTCCCCTGTTCTTGCCGTGGCTCCTTGTGAGTCTTCACTTAATCTTGGCAACCTCCTGCTGCCGTTTCCCTCATACTAATGATGATAAGTCCATTCTCCACTCTTGTTCTTCTCTTCTCTCTCTCGGTTCTAGCTGATGGTTAGATTATTGGCCTCTGTTTTTGGGGTTTGGAGTAGTTTGTGTGTTATGTTGATTACGTTGTCTGTTGTTAGTTATTGTTGGGATAAATCTTCCAGTTTTGGTGCAATTGTTGTGTTCGGTTCATTGTTAAACTGGAAATACTTGGGAGGTTCCTAATGCCTTATGATTTAACATGCTTGGTCATGATTCTACACTTATATGAAGGCAATTTACTTATCCTTGAAGGCCATTCCTATCTTAAGTCATGTTTCATGCTTGCATGCTTGGTTTTGGTTGAAATCTTTGAGTCCTATGAACATGCATTGGGTTTTCTTGTTTGGGCAGTTTCTAGGCCAAGTATTTGAGGTCTTTTGGTGGGGAAAACATGCTTGTTCGGCTTAGTTCCTAGAGAAATATGGGGAAAGGTACTTACTTGTTTGATGAGGGTTTGGGAATGGGGTTCTTTGGCCTTGATTTGGGGCTGCCTTCTTGGTGTCCTCCTTAGCTGCTGCCCTCTCGGTTTCCTTCATCTAGGGCCGAATGTTGGTGACCTAAGAATGTTAAATTAGTCCCCCTTGTTTACTAAAATCATTCCTAAACCATCAATGGTTAAATGGAAGGTCTTACTTGTGTTTTAGGGCTGGAAATCCTTGTTGGCCTTGACTTTCTTCTCCTTCTTCCCTTGTTCTTGTTCCGTGAGCTTGGCTTGAAAATGGTTGGAAATCTATGGCTCTTCCTTCCTCTTCTCGGTTCTCTCTCTTGCTAACTCTTTCGGTTCTCTTGCTAACTCTCTCTCTAGTTTGAATGTTGGGTGTTGTTGTGTGAATGAGAAATGATAACTTGTTGGTTGTGTTTTGTTGTGTGTAGGGTTTAACCTCAATCATCATGGAAGGGAGAGAGATGAATGGGGATTGGGGAGATGTTTCTTTCTCAAGGATTTTGGCAGATTTGGCAAGAAAAAGAAGGGGGAGAGAGAGTGAATTGCCGGCATGCATGCAGTTGGTAGTTCCCCATGCAATTTGAGCAATGATGATTGGGTTAATTCCCTTCTTAACCACACTTAAGGGATGTTTATCCTCTAATTATTGGTTTAGGGATCTTATTTGAGCTCTAATCATGCTAATGAGAGAGAGAGTGTTGTTGTTAGGGCTGCTGCCGATTCTTCTCATTTTCCTTTCTTCTTTTCTTCTTCTTCTTTTTTTTTTTTTTTTTTTTTTTTTTTTGTACATTATTGTAATAAAATGTAACTTCACTTGTTGTACATTATTGTTATATCATGCAACTTTATTTATTTACACGGATCGTGTTAAGCTCGTAATAATATTTACCTTATCGGGCCTTTTATTTCTTGTTGGTATTTACGAACAACGCAATCTTTTCTTGGGCCGTTATTCTTCGTAATTAAATCGTGAAATGGGCCTTAAGCTTAATATGGGCCTCGGCCCTTTCTTGAATAACAATAAGTATTCGTTTATTTTGTCGGGCCTTCTTAATTAATTAAATTCTTATCGGCACACCACTTATAATTATACGTTGTTGCTTTTCGCAATTCCTTTAAAATTGTGGTTATACTAATAATAATAATATAGTAATCTTAATCATTAAATAAATGTCAGGGTTTTATTACTCACTAATAAAAACCGCGACTATTACATCCTACACCCCTTACGGAAATTTCGTCCCGAAATTTACTTACCTTCTACAAACAACTCGGGGTGTTTCTCCTTCATTCTGGCCTCTAATTCCCACGTGGCCTCTTCCTGTCCATGGTGACTCCATAGTACTTTTATTAGAGGAATCTGCTTATTCCTAAGCTGTTGGATCTTTCGGTCTACTATAGCCTCAGGTCTCGTTTCGTAGCTTAAGTCGGGCTCTATAACGGTTTCCTCTTGTCGTAATACATGTTTAGGGTCAAACACATACTTTCTTAGCTGAGACACATGAAATACGTTATGAACGCCTCCAAAATTTGGCGGTAAGGCCAACCTGTATGCTACTGGACCTCTCCTTTCTAGCACTTCGTAGGGTCCAATGAAACGAGGCTTTAGCTTGCCCTTGATGTCAAGCCTAGTCAATCCTTTGATTGGAGAAACCTTCAAGAAAACCTTGTCTCCTATCTCAAATTGCAGTTCAGTTCTTCGGTTGTCGGCATACGACTTTTGACTTTTTCCTACTTTGAGCTTCTCGCATCCTATCTCGGATCTTACGGACAATTCCAACCATCTCATCGATTGCCTCGGGTCCTAGACTCTTTCTTTCTCCTACTTCTTCCCAATAAAGAGGAGATCTACATTTCCTTCCGTACAGTGCTTCATACGGGGCCATGCCTATGGTCGATTGATAACTATTGTTGTATGCAAACTCAGCTAAGGGCAGGATGTTCTCCCATTCTCCACCTTTATTGAGTATTACCGCTCTCAGCATGTCCTCAAGAATCTGTATGGTCCTCTCGGACTGTCCATCAGTCTGAGGATGATAGGCAGTACTGAAGTTCAATCGGGTGCCTAGTTCTCTTTGCATGCTCATCCAAAATTTGGAAGTGAATTTTGCATCTCTATCTGATGTAATCGATAGTGGTACTCCATGGAGACGTACGATCTCTCGAACGTACAACTGTGCTAGCTTTTCTGAGCCATAAGTGGTCGGAATAGGGATGAAATGTGCACACTTCGTCAGTCGATCTACTATCACCCAGATAGCCGTGTTCCCTCTTCTGGTTCGCGATAATCCCATTACGAAATTCATGGTGATATGCTCCCATTTCCACTGCGGAATTTCCAACGGTTGGAGCTTCCCGTGGGGCCGTTGGTGCAATGCCTTCACTTACTGACACGTCAAGCAGCGCTCGACGAAAGAGGCTATGTCTCTCTTCATTCCTTCACACCAGAATTTCTCTTTTAAATCCTGATACATCTTGGTACCTCCGGGATGTGCGGTGTACGGGGTGTCGTGAGCTTCGCTCAAGATTTCGCCTCGAAGCCTGTCGTCATGCGGAATGCATAACCTTCCTTGGAAAGTAAGTGCGTTGTCAGCTTCCTCCCGATATCCTTCCATCCCATTTGTCCTTACCTTTAGGCGGATCTTTTCTAGCTCCTCGTCCTTCCTTTGCTCAAGAACGATTCTGCTTTTTAAATTAGGCTCTATGGTGATAGTGGCAATGATCCCGTCTATCGTGGTTGGTGGGGACACTACTTCAAGTCTTAGCTTACTAAACTCTCGAATAAGTGTTTCTTCGGAAGTGAGAAGATAAGCTAATTCTGGTCTGGTCTTTCAGCTTAGGGCGTCAGCTACAACGTTAGCTTTGCCTGGATGGTAATTAATGCTACAGTCGTAATCCTTAACCAATTCAAGCCATCATCGCTGCCTCATATTGAGGTCTTTCTGTTCGAAGAAATACTTTAGGCTCTTGTGGTCAGTGAAGATTTCACATCTCACCCCATAGAGATGATGTCTCCAAATCTTCAACGCATACACCACTGCTGCTAATTCCAAATCTTGAGTTGGGTAGTTCAGCTCATGAGGCCGGAGTTGTCGTGAGGCATACGCTATCACTCTTCCATCTTGCATCAACACACATCCGAGTCCACTCTTGGAAGCATCGGTGTAAACCGTGTAACTCTTGTTGGGTTCCGGTACTGCTAAAATCGGGGTTGTGGTTAACTTCTCTTTGAGTATCTGGAAACTTGCTTCACTCTCGGTAGTCCAGACAAACTTGATTCCTTTTCTCAGCAATTGCGTCATCGGTCTTGCTATCTTGGAGAATCCCTCAATGAATCTCCGATAGTAACCAGCCAATCCCAAGAAGCTTCGGACTTCATTCGGGGTTGTTGGGGACTTCCAGTTCTGTACTGCCTCAACTTTGGCAGGGTCTACCTTGATTCCTTCTGAGGATACGATATGTCCTAGGAATATCACTTCTCTGAGCCAAAGCTCACACTTGCTAAACTTTGCGTAGAGTCTTTCCTTTCTAAGGGTTCCTAGAACTATTCTCAAATGTTCCCCATGTTCTTCCTTACTTCTTGAGTAGATGAGTACGTCGTCTATGAAGACTAAGTTGTCAAGGTAGGGATGAAACACACGGTTCATTAGGTCCATGAACACTGCTAGTGCGTTGGTGAGTCCGAAGGGAACAACTATGAACTCGTAATGGCCGTATCGGGTTCAAAAGGCAGTCTTGGGTATATCACTAGGTCGAATCTTCAATTGATGGTACCCTGATTTCAAGTCTATCTTCGAGAAGACACTAGCTCCCCTAAGTTGGTCGAATAGGTCGTCTATCCTAGGCAAGGGATACTTATTCTTGAGGGTCAGCTTGTTCAACTCTCGGTAATCGACGCACATTCTCATCAATCCGTCCTTTTTCCTTACGAAGAGGACTGGTGCTCCCCATGGTGATGCACTAGGTCTAATGAAACCTAACTCTAGGAGTTCTTGCAATTGGATCTTATGTTCTTCCAATTCCTTCGGAGCCATACGGTATGGTGCTTTGGACACCGGAGCTGCCCCGGGCTCAAGTTCAATGGTAAATTCTATCTCGTGATCAGGTGGTAGTCTTGGCAATGTGTCGGGAAACACATCGGGAAATTCTCTCACAACTTCCACGTCATCAATCCTCCTTTCCTCCTTGGTCTCTCCGTACAAGTGAACTAGGTATGACGGGTACCCCTTCTTAACCAAGGTGGCGACTTGGAAGGCTGAGATGATGGCCTTCCTTTGGTTCATGGAGATTCTGTAGAAGTTCGTTGGTTCCTCACCAGGTGGTTGAAACGAAATTCGTCTCTCATTGCACAAGATAGTGGCATGGTGTTGTGTTAACCAGTCCATTCCTAAGATCACATCTACATCCTTCATAGCCATGATACTTAAGTTGTTTGCCGTAAGTTTGAGTGATCCTAGTTCAAGTTCTAGGTTAGGGCAACAATGCGTGAGAACTTTGGTTCCTCCTATCGGAGACGTGATACCTAAATCAGCTCTTAGTGGCTTGGCCTCTAGATTCAGCTCTTCTACACATGCTTGAGATATGAAAGAATTCGAAGCACCCGTATCAAACAGAATTATCACAGGTATTCCAAGGAGTTGGCCCATACCTGCTAGGTTTCCCGGGCTTTTCTCGGGTTGCTTCTGCTTGAGTGAGTACGCCCTAACGTTCTGCTATTCCTGTAGGTGTTGCTGAAACTGCTGACGTTGGGGAGGCAAGGGAGCTGGTCGTGGAGGCTGCGGGGGGTCGCGGTTGTGCTTGGATGGCACGCAGCTGTGGGTTGTTCCCAAAAGGTTGGGGTCCCGTGCCTGTCCTTGGCTTCCTTTGCGGGCATTCCTTAGCATAGTTGCCCTTCTGACCACAAATGTAGCACACGTCGGTTCCAAACTTGCAGACACCTCCGTCTCTTCGATTACACTTCGTGCATAGGGGATTCGGCGGGGGAAGGTTGACGGCCGGGGTCTGATTCGGAGCTGGTCCGGGGTTTGGGGAACGTTGGGGTCCTTGCCACGGCCTCTTGTCGCGTGGTCCGCTCGAGTTGCCTTCTCATTTGCGTTTTCCTTTATCGGCCGGAGGCTGATAGTTCGGTTGGGCCGGAGGGTTCGTCGGAGCTATCTTTTCGGCTGGCATCGCCACCTCGACATCCAATGCACGGCTTAGTACGTCATGGTAAGAGAGCGCTTCTAAGCTTGCTAAGGTCATCCTAATCTCGGGCCTCAGACCAGCTCGAAACTTTTCTAACATTTTCTCGTCGGTGTCTACTTGATCGGGCACATACCGGGACATGTCGCAAAAGACTCGGTCGTACTCAGTCACCGTCATTCTACCCTGCCTGAGGTTATAGAACTCCATCTCCTTTTTCTTTTGGTAGCTTTTGGGAACTTTTCATACAGCCTAGTCTTAAACTCCTCCCATGTAAGTCCTTCCCGTTGCTTGGGAGTCAATACCTTCTGTCGGGCTTCCCACCAGAAGTCGGCCGATCCTGTCAGTTGGAACGCTACACAGGTTATGCGTTCCCTATCAGTAAACCCTAGGAAATTGAATATACGCTCTAGGGCGCGTATCCAGGCTTCGCCTTCGGACGGTTCTCCCATCCCATTGAAGGTAGGTGGATTTTGTTGTAAGAAGAGTTCTTCAACCCTCCACGGTGGTGGAGATGGTGGTGAAGAAGGTGGTGGTGGAGGTGGTGGTACTTGGTCATTTCTAACTCCACCTCGAGGTCTTCCTCTTCTTGGCGGCATTCTGATTTACGATAAGATAAGAATCATATTTCGTTAGGTTTCACAAGAGCCATTCGCATAGGAGATATCATACGCCATTTTTCGTTTTCTATTTATCATATCATGCTTTGTTGGTTTTCATGCGGTATTGCTTCGTCATAATATAAAGCGGTAAATGGTTCCTCATTTAGGTATCATGAATAACGCAAGTAGGGGAAATCGCCTCATGGAGGTCTTTAATGTCATAATAAAATCCAAAAGACAAAACATGTCAATATTGTCTTACGGGCCACCTAACATCATGTGGTCCCGTTCTACCATATCAAAACAAATATTCGTAATCAGAAGTCAGTTCTAACACAAAACAAGTCAGGACGGTCTACATAGCCCCGTTACTGACACTACTACAACTACCCTAGCCCTCTAAGGATTTCTCGGTACTCAGACACGACTCGGCGTTGGAGTCATCGGTAGGTGCTCCTCCCAGGTCCTCGTCAGAGTCCGGGTCGACCTCTAGGTTTACTAGCAGTCCCTCCTCCTCAGGGTCCTCCTCCTCGGGCTCTGGCTCGGGAGCTGGCTGCGGCTCGGGCTCAGGGGCGTTCACCCACTCCTCTACTCTCTGAGCGAAGTCCTCCAAACGATGCTCAACTGCAGCCATTGCTCGGCTGTTCTCCTCGATCCTCCGCCGCGTCTCTGTCATCCACCTCTCATGGTCGGAGAGAATACGACTAACGTCGCTGCTGCTGCTGCTAGGCCCTGTCCTGGCGGGCCAGTCACGGTGAGCTAGGGGGCGTGGGGTAGAAGTAGGAGGCTGCTGTAGCTCTGCCACGACACGGAGTAGCTCCTCCGTAGAAGTCCCTGGGCCGCGGTGACGAGAATTCGAAGGACGGGGTGCCTCCCTCTCAGGACTGACGTCCACCATCGGGGCCTTGCCCCGGTCAGCGGTCGAGGGACCTCCCTCGTCTGGTAAGGTGGGAGAGGCGGTAGGGGCGCTGGGAGCACGTCGGTAGCGTGCCACTGAGGTGCCGGCCTCAAAGTCCTCACGGTCTCGACGACCTAGGACAGACGTGGGCGGTGCCGGAGCTCCTGTCACTGCCGGTGCTCCACCCGGCTGAGGCAGCACTGAAGGGGAAGGGTCGGTGTGGAAGCAAGTCGTACCGGGAACTGGTGTGGTCCGCTAGGCGGCCTGCAGTACACTGTGTACTAGTGCTGAAGGGCCGACAAGTACCCTCTGAAGTCGGCTACCACGTCGAAGTAAGGACGGTAGCACGTAGTGAAACTCTGTGAAAGGCTCCACGCCCAACCCTGCCAGTCTCGAGGCAAGTGTACTGTCACTCGGATCATGCTATCGTAGTTGGAGACCCCAGCGTGCTGGTGCACCTCCTCCCATAGCCCTCCGAAGTGCGCCAGGTACTCGCCTATATCATGTTCTACCCTCCGCCTGTAGTTCAAATAGGAGTCGAGGAGGATCGCGGTAACGTCAGGGGTAGGTCTGGGTCCAGCCATCTACACGAGACAGCGAGTTCTAGTCAGATTCTATTCATAAGGTTTGTATAAGCAATGGTAAACATAATGAGGTTGGTGAAAAAGACGGCATCTTCTATTTGAGTAGTCTATTGGTTCGTACTGGTCTTTACTAAGTCATAACTTGGTTTCATGCACACGTGGGAGTGGTTCTACACTAGGTAAGTCCTTAATTCTAAATTCATCATTACATTGATCTTACTAGGTTCTCGTTAAGTTAGGTTTGAGACGGTCGGGAAACACGTCTTGCGTCTGTTATAAGGTCGACGACACCTCGTTTGCCCCATTTTTGAGACATCGTTCTCGGTTATAAATTCTAATCGCTTCCTTCCATGCTTGGTAATGTGTCTCGTAGCTCCCCGCGTTCAAAACCTGTTACATGGAACCAAGAATCCTAGTTCAAGCAAGCTACGTTCTCTAAAAGTCATTGATCTCAACACCTTATGTGATCCCTACGAGTTATCTCGTCTAGGTTCTCATAGTGGTGATAATCAACCTATTCTTTGGCTGACCATGACGTCATGAAGAGTCGGGCTTTTATCGAGAGCCTTGAGAAGTCTAGCGAAACGAGTCTAGACTTTACGATGAAGAAGAAGACTCTTGGATTTCAGAGCGAACCAAGTGCTCTGATACCACCCTGTCACGACCCCACCCCGCTTTGGAAGGAACGGGCGAGGTCGCGACGTAAACGGAACGGGAATTAAACAAAATAACAACAATTCGAGATGAAATTGTGCGGAAGCATTGCATTGAATTACATTAAATTCCCACCATTCGTCGAGAATGGTTGGGTGAAAGTACTGTTTAGCAGCGGAATCGTTTACATAGCGTGAAGAAAGCGGAAACGTCGTTCAAAAGAAGAAGTACTGTCTTGCAAAAAGGAAAGGTGTTGCAGCGGTACACCAAATAGAGTTCGAATAAATAACATGCAAAACACAGCGAAAGAACGTAGGATGCATGTATGGAGAAATGCACCACCAAGAGACTTCTACTCTTTTCATGCTCGACAAAAGCCTTCCCCGACTGCTTCACTCCATCTGATCAACCTGCACATGGGAAATATGTACAGGGCTGAGTACAAAGTACTCAGTGAACACATGCCAGAACATTTTAATTGTCAGCCATGCGAGTGATTCATAGGGTTTTACTAGAACAAGCCTATGATCACTAAAACATTTTTGTAAAATAAGCGCTTGCAAGCTTTAGTTTTCTGGGTGTAATCCGTCATATCTGAACTTGGAAAGGTGTATCCGGTAAGTGTGGCCACCCTCCCGGATACCTCGACCGGCCAATACGTAGCTCACGGTCTACATAACTGAGTGCACTAACCCATCGAGGAGCGACCCCGATAGGCCCGAATTCGTTCTGATATCTTGTGGCCAAAGCCCTTGAGGCCGAAGCCTTTCAGATAGACATCATACAAAACAAAACATTTATGGCATGACAATTCTTTAAAAGAACTTAACATAAATAAACATTTTCTTTGTGTGAAAGCCCACCTCAATAGCTTGCCTTGATTCACATAAGATCGTGAGTGCCGGTTTAACTTCGGCCTTTTCCTTCGCCTAACCTCGTTCAAAGAACGCAACATAAGAGTCTTGAAGGAAAAATCGATAATCGTATCGATCTATGCTAAGGTAATCTTCTATTGAGGCCATGATCTCTTACTTAATGTTTCTTGATTAACATTCTGTAATCGATGACCTCGATTGGTACTTGTGTCTTATAACTCCTTTCATCCTCGACGGAAATCGTAGGATGTCGGATCTGGTCATCTTAAGAAGCTTTGTGACTTTTACTGCATAGTATAAGTGGTCTACACTTATAATGCTATTATCTTGGTTGATCATTCGATCATTAATAATCTTCGTAGTTTCATTAAGAGCATTAGGGCTTCAACCCAATTACTGAGGTTCGGAAATTTATTAAATTAACTCCAAAGAGTCGTTTCATGTTCTCAGCCCATCATGATTTTAAAGGTTCGGCCCAATCGGTTGGCCCGGCTTAATAGGTAATTAATCGGTGTAAATGGTTGGCCCGATTTGTTAAATATATCATTGGCCCATTTCTCATTTTTAATCGGCCCAAATGGTTGGGCTCGATCTGTTAAATCAATTATTGGCCCGTTATTCAATTTAATTGGCCCAAATGGTTGGGCTCGATCCATTAAGTCAATTATTGGCCATTATTCAATTTAATCGGCCCAAATGGATGGGCTCGATTCGTTAATAGTTATTGGCCCATTATTCAATTTATATTCGTCGGCCCGGCTCGTTATTAACCGTTAGCCCGGCCCTTTATAATTAATGGGTAAAAACCCTCCCCTCTTTCACGGCTCTCATTCGCGGTCTGCTCCCTCCTTTTTTTTCTTCCTCGCGACATCTCCTCCCCCTTCTGCCTTCTCGGCAGCCTGTTGCCGTTCATCCTCCGCCTTCGCCGGCAGTCGCTACTTGGTGGCTTCTATCGCCACCGTTCATTGTCCTTCTCCGTTCATTGGATTCCCGATTTCCCAAGGGATGCGGTGCCCTAATTGGATTCGGATTTCGGGGATAATCTTCTCCGGTGGAATTCCTCCGATGAATTGGCCGCCGATTCTGTCCCTTCTTCGTCCTCCGTCGCCGTGGTGAGATGGCGCCGGCGCGGGCCTCCTCTATTCTCGATTCCTCCTTCTCCGGTGGCTCTGGTTCCATCGATTCACTCCGTCGCCGGGTGCAACTCCCACGGCGACTCCGTTGGGTCGGCCGGTCGGCCTAAATTAAGGCTTTGTCCTCTCCAATTTAGAGGGACAGTTCCTACTTGGCTTCGTGTCGTTTGGAGTCGTTGTTGTCGCCGCCGTGGCTGCTGCCGCCATTGCTAGCTCCCTCCTCTGTCCTCTTTTCCTTCTTCTGTAAATTCTTCTAACCTTCCTTCTTCCTTTTGCAGATGGTATGGCTCCGGCCGGTGGCCCTCCTTGCGGTGGCGGCTCTCCCTTGTTCTTGCCGTGGCTCCTTGTGAGTCTTCAATTAATCTTGGCAACCTCCTGCTGCCGTTTCCTTCATACTGATGATGATAAGTCCATTCTCCACTCTTGTTCTTCTCTTCTCTCTCTCGGTTCTAGTTGATGGTTAGATTATTGGCCTCTGTTTTTTGGGATTTGGTGTAGTTTGTGTGTTATGTTGATTATGTTGTCTGTTGTTAGTTATTGTTGGGATAAATCTTCCAGTTTTGGTGCAATTGTTGTGTTCGGTTCATTGTTAAACTGGAAATACTTGGGAGGTTCCTAATGCCTTATGATTTAACATGCTTGGTCATGATTCTACACTTATATGAAGGCAATTTACTTATCCTTGAAGGCCATTCTTATCTTAAGTCATGTTTCATGCTAGCATGCTTGGTTTTGGTTGAAATCTTTGTGTCCTATGAACATGCATTGGGTTTCCTTGTTTGGGCAGTTTCTAGGCCAAGTATTTGAGGTCTTTTGGTGGGGAAAACATGCTTGTTTGGCTTAGTTCCTAGAGAAATATGGGGAAAGGTACTTACTTGTTTGATGAGGGATTGGGAATGGGGTTCTTTGGCCTTGATTTGGGGCTGCCTTCTTGGTGTCCTCCTTAGCTGCTGCCCTCTCGGTTTCCTTCATCTAGGGCCGAATGTTGGTGACCTAAGAATGTTAAATTAGTCCCCCTTGTTTCCTAAAATCATTCCTAAACCATCAATGGTTAGATGGAAGGTCTTACTTGTGTTTTAGGGTTGGAAATCCTTGTTGGCCTTGGCTTTCTTCTCCTTCTTCCCTTGTTCTTGTTCCGTGAGCTTGGCTTGAAAATGGTTGGAAATCTATGGCTCTTCCTTCCTCTTCTCGGTTCTTGCTTGCTATCCTTGTCGGTTCTCTCCCTTGCTAACTCTTTCGGTTCTCTAGCTAACTCTCTCTCTCTAGTTTGAATGTTGGGTGTTGTTGTGTGAATGAGAAATGATAACTTGTTGGTTGTGTTTTGTTGTGTGTAGGGTTTAGCCTCAATCATCATGGAAGGGAGAGAGATGAATTGGGATTGGGGAGATGTTTCTTTCTCAAGGATTTTGGCAGATTTGGCAAGAAAAAGAAGGGAGAGAGAGAGTGAACTGCCGGCGTGCATGCAGTTGGTAGTTCCCCTTGCAATTTGAGCAATGATGATTGGGTTAATTCCCTCCTTAACCACACTTAAGGGGTGTTTATCCTCTAATTATTGGGTTAGGGATCTTATTTGAGCTCTAATCATGCTAATGAGAGAGAGAGTGTTGTTGTTAGGGCTTCTGCTGATTCTTCTCATTTTCCTTTCTTGTTTTCTTCTTCTTTTTTTTTTGTACATTATTGTAATAAAATGTAACTTCACTTGTTGTACATTATTGTTATATCATGCAACTTTATTTATTTACACGGATCGTGTTAAGCTCGTAATAATATTTACCTTATCGGGCCTTTTATTTCTTGTTGGTATTTACGAACAACGCAATCTTTTCTTGGGCCGTTATTCTTCGTAATTAAATCGTGAAATGGGCCTTAAGCTTAATGTGGGCCTCGGCCCTTTCTTGAATAACAATAAGTATTCGTTTATTTTGTCGGGCCTTCTTAATTAATTAAATTCTTATCGGCACACCACTTATAATTATACGTTGTTGCTTTTCGCAATTCCTTTAAAATTTTGGTTATACTACTAATAATAATAATATAGTAATCTTAATCATTAAATAAATGTCAGGGTTTTATTACTCACTAATAAAAACCGCGATTATTACATCCTACACCCCTTACGGAAATTTCGTCCCGAAATTTACTTACCTTCTACAAACAACTCGGGGTGTTTCTCCTTCATTCTGGCCTCTAATTCCCACGTGGCCTCTTCCTGTCCATGGTGCCTCCATAGTACTTTTACTAGAGGAATCTGCTTATTCCTAAGCTGTTGGATCTTTCGGTCTACTATAGCCTCAGGTCTCGTTTCGTAGCTTAAGTCGGGCTCTATAATGGTTTCCTCTTGTCGTAATAAATGTTTAGGGTCAAACACATACTTTCTTAGCTGAGACACATGAAATACGTTATGAACGCATCCTAAATTTGGCGGTAAGGCCAACCTGTATGCTACTGGACCTATCCTTTCTAGCACTTCGTAGGGTCCAATGAAACGAGGCTTTAGCTTGCCCTTGATGCCAAACCTAGTCAATCCTTTGGTTGGAGAAACCTTCAAGAAAACCTTGTCTCCTATCTCAAATTGCAGTTCAGTCCTTCGGTTGTCGGCATACGACTTTTGCCTACTTTGAGCTTCTCGCATCCTATCTCGGATCTTACGGACAATTCCAACCATCTCATCGATTGCCTCGGGTCCTAGACTCTTTCTTTCTCCTACTTCTTCCCAATAAAGAGGAGATCTACATTTCCTTCCATACAGTGCTTCATACGGGTCCATGCCTATGGTCGATTGATAACTATTGTTGTATGCAAACTCAGCTAAGGGCAGGATGTTCTCCTATTCTCCACCTTTATCGAGTATTACCGCTCTCAGCATGTCCTCAAGAATCTGTATGGTCCTCTCGGACTGTCCATCAGTCTGAGGATGATAGGCAGTACTGAAGTTCAATCGGGTGCCTAGTTCTCTTTGCATGCTCATCCAGAATTTGGAAGTGAATTTTGCATCTCTATCCGATGTAATCGACAGTGGTACTCCATGGAGACGTACGATCTCTCGAACGTACAACTGTGCTAGCTTTTCTGAGCCATAAGTGGTCGGAATAGGGATGAAATGAGCACACTTCGTCAGTCGTTCTACTATCACCCAGATAGTCGTGTTCCCTCTTCTGGTTCGCGATAATCCCATCATGAAATTCATGGTGGTATGCTCCCATTTCCACTGCGGAATTTCCAACGGTTGGAGCTTCCCGTGGGGCCGTTGGTGTAATGCCTTCACTTGCTGACACGTCAAGCAGCGCTCGACGAAAGAGGCTATGTCTCTCTTCATTCCTTCCCACCATAATTTCTCTTTTAAATCTTGATACATCTTGGTACCTCCGGGATGTGCGGTGTACGGGGTGTCGTGAGCTTCGCTCAAGATTTCGCCTCGAAGCCTGTCATCATGCGGAATGCATAACCTTCCTTGGAAAGTAAGTGCGTTGTCAGCTTCCTCCCGATATCCTTCCATCCCATTTGTCCTTACCTTTAGGCGGATCTTTTCTAGCGCATCGTCCTTCCTTTGCTCATGAACGATTCTGCTTTTTAAATCAGGCTCAATGGTGATAGTGGCAATGATCCCGTCTATCGTGGTTGGTGGGGACACTACTTCAAGTCTTAGCCTACTAAACTCTCGAATAAGTGTTTCTTCGGAAGTGAGAAGATAAGTTAATTCTGGTCTGGTCTTTCGGCTTAGGGCGTCAACTACAACGTTAGCTTTGCCTGGATGGTAATTAATGCTACAGTCATAATCCTTAACCAATTCAAGCCATCGTCGCTGCCTCATATTGAGGTCCTTCTGTTCGAAAAAATACTTTAGGCTCTTGTGGTCAGTGAAGATTTCACATCTCACCCCATAGAGATGATGTCTCCAAATCTTCAATGCATGCACTACTGCTGCTAATTCCAAATCATGAGTTGGGTAGTTCAGCTCATGAGGCCGGAGTTGTCGTGAGGCATACACTATCACTCTTCCATCTTGCAACAACACACATCCGAGTCCACTCTTGGAAGCATCGGTGTAAACCGTGTAACTCTTGTCGGGTTCCGGTACTGCTAAAATCGGGGCTGTGGTTAACTTATCTTTGAGTATCTGGAAACTTGCTTCACACTCGGTAGTCTAGACAAACTTGATTCCTTTTCATAAGGTTTGTATAAGCAATGGTAAACATAATGAGGTTGGTGAAAAAGATGGCATCTTCTATTTGGGTAGTCTATTGGTTCGTACTGGTCTTTACTAAGTCATAACTTGGTTTCATGCACACGTGGGAGTGGTTCTACACTAGGTAAGTCCTTAATTCTAAATTCATCATTACATTGATCTTACTAGGTTCTCGTTAAGTTAGGTTTGAGACGGTCGGGAAACACGTCTTGCGTCCGTTATAAGGTCGACGACACCTCGTTTGCCCCTTTTTGTGAGACATCGTTCTCGATTATAAATTCTAATCGCTTCCTTCCATGCTTGGTAATGCGTCTCGTAGCTCCCCGCGTTCAAAACCTGTTACATGGAACCAAGAATCCTAGTTCAAGCTAGCTACGTTCTCTAAAAGTCATTGATCTCAACACCTTATGTGATCCCTACGAGTTATCTCGTCTAGGTTCTCATAGTGGTGATAATCAACCTATTCTTTGGCTGACCATGGCGTCGTGAAGAGTCGGGCTTTTGTCGAGAGCCTTGAGAAGTCTAGCGAAACGAGTCTAGACTTTACGATGAAGAAGAAGACTCTTGGATTTCAGAGCGAACCAAGTGCTCTGATACCACCCTGTCACGACCTCACCCCGCTTTGGAAGGAACGGGCGAGGTCGCGACGTAAAAGGAACAGGAATTAAACAAAATAACAACAATTCGAGGTGAAATTGTGCGGAAGCGTTGCATTGAATTACATTAAATTCCCACCATTCGTCGAGAATGGTTGGGTGAAAGTACTGTTTAGTAGCGGAATCGTTTACATAGCGTGAAGAAAGCGGAAACGTCGTTCAAAAGAAGAAGTACTGTCTTGCAAAAAGGAAAGGTGTTGCAGCGGTACACCAAATAGAGTTCGAATAAATAACATGCAAAACACAGCGGAAGAACGTAGGAAGCATGTATGGAGACATGCACCACCAAGAGACTTCAACTCTTTTCATGCTCGACAAAAGCCTTCCCCGACTGCTTCACTCCATCTGATCAACCTGCACATGGGAAATATGTACAGGGCTGAGTACAAAGTACTCAGTGAACACATGCCAGAACATTTTAATTGTCAGCCATGCGAGTGATTCATAGGGTTTTACGGAAAAGGCCTATGATCACTAAAACATTTTCGTAAAATAAGCGCTTGCAAGCTTTGGTTTTCTGGGTATAATCCGTCATATCTGAACTTGGAAAGGTGTATCCGGTAAGGGTGGCCACCCTCCCGGATACCTCGACCGGCCAATACGTAGCTCACAGTCTACATAACTGAGTGCACTAACCCATCGAGGAGCGACCCCGATAGGCCCGAATTCGTTCTAATATCTTGTGGCCGAAGCCCTTGAGGCCGAATCCTTTCAGATAGACATCATACAAAACAAAACATTTATGGCATGACAATTCTTTAAAAGAACTTAACATAAATAAACATTTTCTTTGTATGAAAGCCCACCTCAATAGCTTGCCTTGATTCACTTAAGATCGTGAGTGCCGCTTTAACTTCGGCCTTTTCCTTCGCCTAACCTCGTTCAAAGAACGCAACATAAGAGTCTTGAAGGAAAAATCGATAATCGTATCGATCTATGCGAAGGTGATCTTCTATTGAGGTCATGATCTCTTACTTAATGGTTCTTGATTAACATTCTGTAATCGATCACCTCGATCGGTACTTGTGTCTTATAACTCCTTTCATCCTCGACGAAAATCGTAGGATGTCTGATCTGGTCATCTTATGAAGCTTCGTGACTTTTACTGCATAGTATAAGTGGTCTACACTTATAATGCTATTATCTTGGTTGATCATTCGATCATTAATAATCTTCGTAGTTTCATTAAGAGCATTAGGGCTTCAACCCAATTACTGAGGTTCGGAAATTTATTAAATTAACT
Source organism: Thymus mandschuricus (assembly GCA_029379335.1). Taxonomy (NCBI): domain Eukaryota; kingdom Viridiplantae; phylum Streptophyta; class Magnoliopsida; order Lamiales; family Lamiaceae; genus Thymus; species Thymus mandschuricus. The sequence goes on from CM057071.1 coordinate 11,914,769, forward strand.
CCGAAGAGTCGTTTCATGTTCTCGGCCCATCATGATTTTAAAGGTCTAGCCCAATCGGTTGGCCCGGCTTAATAGGTAATTAATCGGTCCAAATGGTTGGCCCGATTTATTAAATATTTTATTGGCCCATTTCTCAATTTAATCGGCCCAAATGGTTGGGCTCGATCCGTTAAATCAATTATTGGCCCGTTATTCAATTTAATTGGCCCAAATGGTTGGGCTCGATCCATTAAGTCAATTATTGGCCCATTATTCAATTTAATCGGCCCAAATGGTTAGGCTCGATTCGTTAATAGTTATTGGCCCATTATTCAATTTATATTCGTCGGCCCGGCTCGTTATTAACCGTTAGCCCGGCCCGTTATAATTAATGGGTAAAAACCCTCCCCTCTTTCACGACTCTCATTCGCGGTCTGCTCCCTCCTTTCTTTTCTTCCTCGCGACATCTCCTCCCCCTTCAGCCTTCTCGGCGGCCCGTCGCCGTTCATCCTCCGCCTCCGCCTTCGCCGGCGGTCGCTACTTGGTGGCTTCTATCGCCGCCGTTCACTGTCCTTCTCCGTTCTTTGGATTCCCGATTTTCCAAGGGATGTGGTGCCCTAATTGGATTCGTATTTTGGAGATAATCTTTTCCGGTGGAATTCCTCCGATGAATTGGCCGCCGATTCTGTCCCTTATTCGTCTTCCGTCGCCGTGGTGAGACGGCGCCGGCGCGGGCCTCCTCTGTTCTCGATTCCTCCTTCTCCGGTGGCTCGGGTTCCATCGATTCACTCTGTCGCCGGGAGCAACTCCCACGGCGTGTAATGGCCGCAGTTTTTGTTAGTGAATAATAAAAACTTCGGCATTATTTTAGTAAGAGAAATTATAAGAATATTATAGAAGGTATTATTATTAAGGGTAAATTAAAACTTTAAGTACTACTATTAGTAGTATCACTCTTAGTAACAGTAGTAGCCCGAAACGAGAACCGAATTAATTAAAATAGGCCGATAAAACTAATCGGTGAATTATTTCCCTTAAAAGGGCCGAGGCCCACTCAGCCTTTACGAGGCCCAATTAACCCCTTCAAGGCCCACTCGATTGTAGAGGCCCAGTTCTCGAATAAATGTTCGATTTCATTCGGCCCAAGAACGAGAGCCCACGTTCGTTTAATATCCAATAAAAATTAAGAGGCCCAAGAATAATAGCTCCAAGCCCACAATAATATTCTATGTGGATATAATTATTCACATATACATGGAAAATAAATAAATAAATAAATATATTCTATTACAATTAATAGATAAGGAAAAGAAAAGAATGGAGAATGGCGGATTCCGCCTAGACAGTAGGCGCCCATATTTTCCAACACAACCTGGATTTCAACTATACTAATTCCTCCTAATCACAATTAGAGAACTATTAACACTTCTATAATTACACTTAGAAGGAGAACTCTCCCAAGCATACATGTGTACTCTTCTTTTGCCCCCTTCCACACACGTGTCACCCATGCAATAATCCCTCTTGAAGGAAAACACTCCATCCCTGCAAACTTGAGAAGAGCTCCCACTCATTCTTCCACCCTTGCAAAGAGAGAGAGAGAGAGAGAGAGCAGCCTTCACCCCCCCCCCCCCCCCCCATCGCTCATTTCCTGCACACAAACATCCACCAAAATCAGTTTCACATTCACAACACACACACATCAATTAATCAACATAGAGAGAGGGAAAGCAAGTAGAAAGGAGTGAAACCTAGTAAGGGAACAAGTAAGGTGAAAGCAAAGAAGAAGGTAGGCTGATTTCCAGCAAAGGAGCAGCCGTTCCAGCCCTTTCGAGGCACTGAAACGCCTCGAAGTGAAGAACAAGGGAAGAAGAAGGCACACGAGACAAGATCAAGAAGGGACAACCTTTATCGGAGGATTCGAAGCTCGTTTTCAGTTTCATGATGGTTGCAAGTAATGGGATTTGGGAGAAGATCAAGAAGAGGACAACCCTCATGCACCGAAGAACCTTAAGTTTCGACCCCAATACGAACAAAGTAAGTACCTCTACCCCCTCCCTAAGACTTAGAGAACAACAAAGTATGAATCTCTTCCTCAAAGTGGCCCTAGAAATCAAACTAAAGGCTGCCTAAATATGAGAACCTCTAGGCATGATAACAACTAGTTTAAAGGCCTAAAAAAACAAACTCAAGAAACATAGCAATTACTTAGAAGCAATGCATGTTGTCTTTGAAGACTAAAAATCAGTTTTAAGACATGATTGAATCACATAGAACCTCCTCTAACAAGCCTAAGGCATTGCATGTATAACAATCTCCCAAGCTAACCATTCAACACAACAAACACACCAACTTTAAGAACGCCAAAATCTGGAAATTTGTTTCCAAATGATGCATAAATTACCAAGGCAAAATCAGCCCCTAAAATGCCTCCTAATTAAGCCCCATAAGCCTCTAAATCAACTAGTATAGCTCATAATCAAATTGAAAGAGAAACGAGAGAGGAAGGGAGAGAATCGAACCTGCCCGGAAGGAGGAGGAAGTCCGAGAGCGGAATGGAACCAACGCCGGGGGCTACCTGCAAAACAAGAGCGAGAAGAGAAAGGTCAGACGGAGGAAATATGAGAGGAAAGGAGGAACGCCGGTGACGGCATCACTGCCGGCGTCGGAAAGAAATTAGAGAGAAAGGGGCGGAAGCGGCAGAGGCCAACAGGAGAACACGCCCTAGCCACGAAGGCTAGGGCACTGACGTGAACGGCACACAGCGGGAGTGAGCCACGGCCTGACTGGCGAACGCCGCCGGCAACAGACGGCCCGGCGGCTACGGACGACAGCCGCAGGGGCACAGCGACGCGATGACACGGGGCAAACCGCGCAGCCAGCAGAGAAGCCATGAATTGGGAAGAAGGGCACGCCGGCGCACTGCATTGACGAAGGCGAGGCCGGCGCCGGAGAAGATGAAGCCCGACGGGTCTCTCCGATTTTCCCCAAATCTGCAAAATTAGGTTTTCCCTTCAATCAATCAATAATTGGGAGAATCCGGGAGGAAATACGAGGGGATCGGACAGTGGCTCCTCGAGGAAAGGCTCACCGCCGATGGACGGCGGCGGAAGCAAAACACCGGCGGCAGAAGCCGCGAACGGAGAAGCTGCAGAGAGAGAGAGAGAGAAGCGTTCGAGAGGGAAGAAAAGAGGGAGAGAAGTCGTGTTTAAGAGAAAGAAAGAGAAGGGAGTGTTGTGTCAATTATCGAACCGGGCCGGGCTAACAGTTGGGTCGGGTTTTTGGGCCAAGTCACTAGTGGGCCGGATTTTAGCTGTTGGGCCGGATTCATTTTCCAGACGAGCCTCATAGTCAGAGCGGGCCGAGATTAATCCGTTGGGCCAGATTCATTAACCGTTGACCCAGGTTTATTAAACAAGTTGGGCCAGGAACCATTTATTAGTTGGGCCGATATTTAAATCAGAATACGAGGGTCGCACGTAATAATTTCCCGAGCCCGAGTTAGTAATCTTCCGAATTTAAATAATTGGGCTTAAACCCTAAATAATTCTATTGGGCCTCAAGTAAATTATAAACCTCAGATTTAATGAAATTGAGCCCAGTAATATGTATCTTATAAGTGTAGACCACTTATAACCTTTAATAAGATTGAAGGACTCAGTAATATTTATTTTATAAGTGTAGACCACTTATAACACGTGATAAAATCACGAAACCCTATTAATGACTAAACCAAGCCAGTAACAACAATTATGTTAATCTTATAAGTGTAGACCACTTATAACCTTTAAATGAAATTGAGCCCAGTAATATGTATCTTATAAGTGTAGACCACTTATAACCTTTAATGAAATTGAGCCCAGTAGTATGTACTTTATAAGTGTAGACCACTTATATTCTCTAATAAAATCACGAAGCCTCATTATTGGCTTAATCGAATATCCTGCGATTTCGGTCGAGGATGAAAAAAAAAAAAAAAAAAAAAAAAAAAAAAAAAAAAAAAAAAAACTATAAGACACAGGAAACGATCGAAGTGATCGATTTCAGATGAGAATCGAGAAACTCTCGATTAAAAGAATAACCATGATAACGTTAAAAGAGATCTATCAGTAAAAGAGACCTATCAGTAAAAGGGATCATAACCTCGATAAAAGACAGCCTTCGCATAGATCGATAAGATTATCGATTTCATTTCAAGTCTCTCATTTTACGTTCTTTGAACGAGGTTAGGCGAAGGAAAAGGCCGAGACTAAGGTGGCGCTCATATTTATATAAATTATGACCAGGAAAGGAAAGCTATCGAGGTGGGCTTTCAGAAAAACTAAAATGTTTCTTATGCTTTAATTCTTTTCTTAAAGTATTGTCATGCCATAAAATGTTTTTGTTTTGTATGAGATCTATCTGAGGAGGCTTATGCCTCAACTTATCATAACGATTCGTGCTCACCGAGGTCAAGGTCTCGGTGAGTTAGTGCACTCAGTTGACCGTGAGCCACAATATTGGCCGGTCAGGTACCCGGGAGGGTGGCCAACCTCTCCGGATACACCCCAGCTCAGATATGATGGATTACACCAGAAAATAGCCTGCGCAGGCACTCTTTTAAATTAAAATGTTTTTGTGAACATAGGCCTTTTCCGAAAACCCCTATGATTCACTTGAATGGCTGACAATTAAAAATGTTTTGGCACGTGTCCACTGAGTACTTCAAAGTACTCAGCCCTGTACATATTTCCCATGTGCAGGTTAAGCAGGATGAAGTGAAGTTGCCGGAAGGAGCTTTTGTCGAGCATGAAAACGTTGAAGCCTCTTGGTGGTGCATGGCTCCATACATGCATCTCACGTTCTTCTGCTGTGATCTTTATGTAGTTAGATTAGATTCTGTTTTGTGTATTGTTGCAATATATCAGCCCCATCATAGACAATGATTTCTTCATGAACAACGCTTCCGCATACTTCATGTAACACTCGACTTTTGTTGGACAGTATTTTTCCTCCATTCATTCTCGACGAATGATGGAGAGTTCGAATTAATCTAATGTTGCGTCTTCCACATCGTTTCACCACATATCGTTCGTTTATTTTATTTCGTTTCCCTTTTTCTTGAGTCGCGACCTCGCTCAGCTAGTTCTGGCGGGCGGGGTGTGACACGGCGACTCCGTTGGGTCGGCCGTTCGGCCTAAATTAAGGCTTTGTCCTCTCCAATTTAGAGGGACAGTTCCTACTTGGCTTCGCCGTCGTTTGGCGTCGTTGTTGTCGCCGCCGTTGCTATCTCCCTCCTCTGTCCTCTTTTCCTTCTTCTGTAAATTCTTCTAACCTTCCTTCTTCCTTTTGCAGATGGTGTGGCTCCGGCCGGTGGCCCTCCTTGCGGTGGCGACTCTCCCCTGTTCTTGCCGTGGCTCCTTGTGAGTCTTCACTTAATCTTGGCAACCTCCTGCTGCCGTTTCCCTCATACTGATGATGATAAGTCCATTCTCCACTCTTGTTCTTCTCTTCTCTCTCTCGGTTCTAGCTGATGGTTAGATTATTGGCCTCTGTTTTTGGGGTTTGGAGTAGTTTGTGTGTTATGTTGATTATGTTGTCTGTTGTTAGTTATTGTTGGGATAAATCTTCCAGTTTTGGTGCAATTGTTGTGTTCGGTTCATTGTTAAACTGGAAATACTTGGGAGGTTCCTAATGCCTTATGATTTAACATGCTTGGTCATGATTCTACACTTATATGAAGGCAATTTACTTATCCTTGAAGGCCATTCTTACCTTAAGTCATGTTTCATGCTAGCATGCTTGATTTTGGTTGAAATCTTTGAGTCCTATGAACATGCATTGGGTTTCCTTGTTTGGGTAGTTTCTAGGCCAAGTATTTGAGGTCTTTTGGTGGGGAAAACATGCTTGTTTGGCTTAGTTCCTAGAGAAATATGGGGAAAGGTACTTACTTGTTTGATGAGGGATTGGGAATGGGGTTCTTTGGCCTTGATTTGGGGCTGCCTTCTTGGTGTACTCCTTAGCTGCTGCCCTCTCGGTTTCCTTCTTCTAGGGCCGAATGTTGGTGACCTAAGAATGTTAAATTAGTCCCCTTTGTTTCCTAAAATCATTCCTAAACCATCAATGGTTAAATGGAAGGTCTTACTTGTGTTTTAGGGCTGGAAATCCTTGTTGGCCTTGGCTTTCTTCTCCTTCTTCCCTTGTTCTTGTTCCGTGAGCTTGGCTTGAAAATGGTTGGAAATCTATGGCTCTTCCTTCCTCTTCTCGGTTCTTGCTTGCTATCCTTCTCGGTTCTCTCTTGCTAACTCTTTCGGTTCTCTTGCTAACTCTCTCTCTAGTTTGAATGTTGGGTGTTGTTGTGTGAATGAGAAATGATAACTTGTTGGTTGTGTTTTGTTGTGTGTAGGGTTTAGCCTCAATCATCATGGAAGGGAGAGAGATGAATGGGGATTGGGGAGATGTTTCTTTCTCAAGGATTTTGGCAGATTTGGCAAGAAAAAGAAGGGAGAGAGAGAGTGAACTGCCGGCGTGCATGCAGTTGGTAGTTTCCCATGCAATTTGAGCAATGATGATTGGGTTAATTCCCTCCTTAACCACACTTAAGGGGTGTTTATCCTCTAATTATTGGGTTAGGGATCTTATTTGAGCTCTAATCATGCTAATGAGAGAGAGAGAGAGTGTTGTTGTTAGGGCTGCTGCCGATTCTTCTCATTTTCCTTTCTTCTTTTCTTCTTCTTTTTTTTTTTTTTTTTTTTTTGTACATTATTATAATAAAATGTAACTTCACGTGTTGTACATTATTGTTATATCATGCAACTTTATTTATTTACACGGATCGTGTTAAGCTCGTAATAATATTTACCTTATCGGGCCTTTTATTTCTTGTTGGTATTTACGAACAACGCAATCTTTTCTTGGGCTGTTATTCTTCGTAATTAAATTGTGAAACTGGCCTTAAGCTTAATGTGGGCCTCGGCCCTTTCTTGAATAACAATAAGTATTCGTTTATTTTGTCGGGCCTTCTTAATTAATTAAATTCTTATCGGCACACCACTTATAATTATACGTTGTTGCTTTTCGCAATTCCTTTAAAATTTTGGTTATACTAATAATAATAATATAGTAATCTTAATCATTAAATAAATGTCGGGGTTTTATTACTCACTAATAAAAACCGCGACTATTACAGTTATAAAGGCTCAAAAGTGGCTAGAGCAAAGGATATATATGTAAAGGATAGTGTTTAGGAAAGATGTGGCTAACAAAAGATGGCCTAAAATCACTTCTAAATTCCTACACGCATACGTAGTCTCAAAGGAGAACAAAGGCAAGTTCTAAAAGTACAATAACATGTATGATATACTCACAAGAAAGAAAATAGGCATAAATATGCACCAAAGGCTCAAATCCTCACGGGTTATAACAAAACGTTTCCCAAAATCAAAGCATTATCCAATTTCATCACACACATGCATAGTCTCCACCAAGGTTCCAAACATAATATCAACCAATTATTCAAAGAAAATCATGTTATCATTGGCAAAATTCAATTATACTCATAAATCATGCTTGACTCAATCGTCTAAACTCCTAAAGACTCTACTAATATCCAAAATTAAACTACTATCCAAGATATAAACACAAAGAAGCACATACGAACGAGTTAACGAAACCACACTTCCCTCTCCTCCAAACATATTTCGAATCATGATGAAGGAATAAGTTTCAAGAAGAAAAAGTGGATAAGTTAACGAGCGTACCTTTCACCGAAGCTAGCTTACTATCGATCTTCTCCTCTTAGTCGAAACCTCGTCGAGAAAACCTACAACTCACAAGCTTCGAAAGTTCTTGGATAAAAGAGCTTAATAAAAGATAAGACTCGAAGAAAAACAAAAACCAAAACTGAAAAAACAAAAATTGAAAATAAAGATAGAGTTGGGTTACCTCCCAACAAGTGCTACGTTTAACATCTTTAGCCCGACGTTACCTCTTTTCAAGGCGGATCCAAATAAAACCTCTTATCTCCCATAGTGCGTGGTGGTGTTTGATCAACCTCGACTTCTTCTCGATCTTTCTTTATTACCTCCAAAGCAAAAGATAAGACCAAGAAAACGTTAGATTAATCAAATAAAAACATAAAAATAAAACTCCAAGAGCACCAATCGAATCTCGTTCGAAATATTCCTATATGATCTTATCAATCCCCGGCAACGGTGCCAATTTGATCGCAGCTATTTTACCACCCTAAAATAGTGTAGTAAAGATAATTACGATTATCGTTTCCCCAGGGACTGATATCCGAAAATATAGGAGTTACCTCTACTAAAGATTTTCAACAATGTCTAGGCAAGCAAAATTAAGGATTGGGTTAGCTATCTAAAACAAATATTAAATCAAATAATATAAACAAATACAAAAATAAATAATAAACAAAAAATAAATAAACTAACAAATAGAGAAAAATTTTGATCCTAGGGTAGTAGATAAATAACCAATAAATCTATTTAAACAATTTAATTCAACCTAGATGCGATACACGAAAATAATCTAACACTCCGGCTAAGGCAGTTTAGATCTTAACTCGATAAAATCCTAATATCCTCTCGGACTCATAGAAATTAAATCGAATGCAAACAGAACAAGTATCGATAATAATAATCACTAAGGTTCAGCTACGACACCTATATCAACTATATGCAAGACATTTGATAACCTAATTTCGGCTAAGACAATTAAATCATCATACCATGTATTCATGAGATCAATTATGCAATTATCCAACGAAGGTATAAAAACATAACTATGTATACATAACTAATGGCCAGTTAATCATGCATGAGAATAAGCACCATGAAACATGCATCTAGATTGGAAGGCTAAAATAGATCTAAAAAGTATCATGTAGATTCAATTAAACATACAAACCCTAGAATCAATCTAGGAAAATTAGCTAAACATAATTAAAATAAAGGTAGAAGGAAGATTAAACATAAGTAAAAACATAACGTAAAGAGAAAGAGATAGAATAACTCTTGAATCTTGATAAATCTTCAATCTTCAATTGTTTTCCAAGAATTACATGAATTAAATCAAAACCTAAAATATAAAAGTACAGAGAAAAGAATAAAAACTAATCTAAAAGTGTGTTGAAAACTAAAGAGATCTCTTGTTGGCCTTTTACAATGATAAGTTAAGAGGTATTTATAGGGAAGAAGTTTACATCTAAAACCTAAGTGTAAAAGGAAACAAATAAGGAATAAAATATTGCCAAAATAGGGTTTTCCGGAAGGGTTGACTCGGCTGTTCGCTCAACCAGTGGCTCGGTCGCGCGCCCGGTCGCGCGGATCTTCTGAGGTAGTTGCTCGACCGGTGGCTCGGTCGCGCCAGTTTGCCAGTTTGCGCGTCTTTCTTGTTTCGTCCGTATCTTTCTCATCCGAACTCTGAATTGACCTCCGTTTTCGTCTACACGCTCGTATCGAACCCCTCTTCAATGTTATGCTTCCATTATTCTAGAATAGTTCTTCAATAACATCGTGAGAAGTCATAACTTTGGGATCAATACTTCATCATCTTCCTTTGTTTCGTCGTCTCTCGTCTTGCCTTGGATTTTCTCGACTCAAAAGCCTAAAAACGCTCAAAACAACCCAAATGCATAATCTAGCTCGAAATAATGTAAACAATACAAACCATGAGCTAAACTATCAAAATAAGACAAGAAAACAATTATATAACACTTTGATAATATGCTAAAAATACACCCTATCAGGCAAGGAGATAGCGACAAATTGTGAAGACCCAGTGATGTTCTACATTCCCTACGTAATTGGAACTATGCGGATCGAAAAGGACATGTTGGACTTGGGAGCATCAATCAATGTGATGCCATTTTCTATGTACCAAGAACACAACATGAGCCCACTGAAACCCACACGAGTGGTAATCCAACTGGCTGATAGGTCAAATGTGTACCCCGAAGGAATTCTAGAAGATGTCTTGGTCAATGTGGAAGATTTGATCTTCCCAGCCGATTTTTACGTACTCGAGATGGGAGGAACTGAAGGGAAATCGCTAGTAATGCTTTTGGGCAGGCCATTCCTCAAGACAACAAGGACCCAATCGATTGCGACACGGGCAAGCTGACATGTCAATTTGGTAGAGAGACAGTCGCATTCGATATCTACAAGGCGGAAAAACATCATCAAGATACTGAAATGGAGGACTATGTAGATACGGTGGACAACATCATAGAGGAAACATGGCCCAAAATCGCATCTAGCGATATGCTGGATATGGTCATTCAAGAGAGCATATTGGATGAGGAGGAATGCCCAAGGGAGGTCAACCAATTAAAAATGGAAACGGAACACAGGCAAATCTATCGGGAGGAATTGCCCAGGATACGGAATGAGGAAAAGCTAGTGCCTTCACTTCTCAAGGCACCAAAGCTTCAGCTCAAGCCCTTGCCCAAGCACTTAAAATATGTGTTTTTGGGCGAGAATGATACATTGCCCATAATCATAAGTGCTGAGCTAAACATCGATCAAGAGGAGCAGGTCAGGACGATGATCCAGAAGTACAAGATGGCCATAAGATGGACGTTGGCCAACTATTTGCCTCCATCACATCAATCTGGAGGAAGACGTGAATCCCGTCCGTGACCAGCAAAGGAAGTTGAATCCAGCCATGAAGGAGGTTGTTCTCAAGGAGGTACTCAAGTTGCTGGATCAGAACATCATCCACCCAATCTTAGATAGCAAATGGGTAAGTCCAGACCACGTCATGCCCAAGAAGTTAGGCATACAGGTTGTGGAAAACGAGAAGAAGGAGATGATAGCCACCCGACTCCAGACCGGGTGGAGAGTATGCATTGACTACAGGAAGCTGAACAAGGTGACAAGGAAGGATCATTTCCCCTTACCTTTCATCGATCAAATGCTCGAGTGATTGGCGGGAAATGAATACTTCTGCTTCCTAGACGGGTATTCAGGCTATATGCAAATCAATGTTTCCCCGAAGGACCAAGGCACAAGACCATTTTCACATGCCCAGTTGGCACATTCGCCTATCGGAGGTTGCCGTTTGAATTGTGCAATGCACCCGAAACTTTTCAGCCGTGCATTATGAGCATTTTCTCCGATTTATTGGAAAAAATTATCGAGGTCTTCATGGATGATTTCACCATCTATGGAAAGAGTTTTGAGGTCTGCTTGGACAATCTGGAGCAGGTGTTGCAACGATGTGTAGAGAAGGATCTCATGCTCAACTTCGAGAAATGCACTTTCATGGTCAAGGAAGGGATAGTTCTTGGGCACGTATTCTCAGAAAGAGGAATTAAGGTGGACAAGGCCAAGGTCGACAAAGGGTTGTTAAGAATTGAGGTGGAAAAGAGGAATTGAGGTGGACAAAAGGTTGTGTTGAAAATTAGGATTGCTAAGAATTGGCCCCAATGCCAATGCACAGTAGATAGATTGATATTTAGTCTGACAATTTTTATGGATATGATTTGTTTACATTTATGAATCGTTTTGAGACCAACAATTTTTTATTTATAGTTTAATTGGTCCTCATAAGAAAGCTTGTTGCATCGTATCAACGGGGAAATTTTGAGCCATATAGTTTGATATGTGTAGTTGGATAAATCCACATTTTCAATAAATTAATTTTATTCTAAAAAGAGATTCATATCACAATGTAATCATTCATATTATTGATCAATTCTCGTATGTTTGTGCATGTATCTAAATTTAGATAATAACACACACTCCCTCTATTTTTTATAAAAATCATCTATCCTTAAAACATACATATTAAAAAAGTATGACAATACATTCATTGATTGTTCTAAAATTTCCAGGTATAACTTATTGATACTTCCGATTTCAATGTTTAAAATAAGATACTTATTGTAAAAGAAGACAAAAATCAAAATGAGATACTTCATAAAAAAATAAGGAGTAAATACACAAAGTAGATATGTTTCCTGATCTACAACTCAATTAAAAAGATTAGTGTATAAATGTCACACCCCGATTTTCCTAACTCTAAAATAATCAATTTAAATATAACCAATTAAACCGGGATGCGACGAAGGGTAAAATAAAAAGGGAGAAATCACAATTTAATTAATTTTAATTAGATTTAATTAAAATTTATATAGTTCAGCCCGAAAATTTGGGCAGCATCTCCCCTATACCAGGATCAAGTCGTAGTGAATACCAAAAATAATTCATCAGCTAACCAAGTACATAAACCGTAACGATGAGGTCGGACCAGACCGCGCCATCATCGGATCCATAATATTAAATAAAATGTAACTACCGAGGCGGACCAGACCGCACTACAGTAGGATCCATAGTATTTAAGAAATCATAACAACCGTGGCGGACCAGACCGCACTACAGTTGGATCCAAAATATTTACGAAAGCGTAACAACCGTGGTGGACCAGACCGCACTACAGTTGGTTCCAATTTAATCGAATTATCTAACATACATCAGAATTACATTTGAATAGCGGAAGCGAAAGAAGTAAATAAATTTTCATTTATAAAACGTTATAGTTCTTATTTTAAAATCGTTAAGGTTTTCGTTATATAAATTCGTATGTTCAACGTCATGTTTTTATAAAGAGAATGAATTCTTAAAGTTTATTTAGAAAAGTTGGGTTTTTTAACGAATAATGAATTAGAAAATATAACAAAATTAAACTTAACGTAATTAAAACTATAACCTCAATTTCATTTATTAGGAAGTTTATAACTTAAGAGTTCATAAAGAAGGATAGGCTATGTTTTATGAAATGGCTCGAAACAACTTTCACGATTCTCGTCAGCTCCAACTATGCCGCCGGCTTTCAACCTGCAAAACATTTGGAAAGGAATTGCAGGGCTGAGTACTAATGCACTCAGTGGTCTCATGCCAAAAGAAAACAATTATCAAACAGTTTAAAGATAATATCCATGCTGCAAGTAAAATTAGGAGGGTTTGAAAATTTAGTTTAACTCCTAATTATACTTAAAACTTATTTTAGGGTGTGCGCACTTGTCACGGAACTATAAACGTTACCTCATCACCAATACCTCGGGACGCTTAACCCATACAGGCAAGCTAAAAATGTAGAGTCTCGGGACGCTTAACCCAGACAGCCCTCTATCATCCAACAGAAGCCGATGGTGATCAACCCACCGCACTTCTGGGCTAAGTGTACACAATCCTTAGCTAGTGTGTTAGACCAACTAAGAACCACGATCGTTATACTGATTGAGGCATTAAACACGTAGTCCGCACAAAAAACATTTTCATGGATAATATCATTTTTCATAAATATCAGAGCTTAATAACTCAAAGATAGATTTAAAAATAGAGTAACCCCACCTTTACCGTTTACTCGTTTCCTCGATTCTCGGGTTCGAAACTTAAGATAGATCCTTCTGACAATACTCCTACAAATATGTTTATGACGTCAAGGTACATCCAAATCTTTACTTAGAATTTCCTAATATTAATTTCTTTTGACTTTTATATTTTCTAAAATTATAAAAATGAATATTAATTCTTCAAAGAATATTTTATTATATTTTCGATGTTCGCATGGCTTAAGTTCCAACATGAAAGTTTACCAAATTATTATTTAGAATATTTTGATGCAAAAACATTTGACATGTAAAGGGGTTAGGGTTCCTACAACTCAAAATGAACCTAGTTTCATTTTTAGAAAATTAACGGTGACTCCGATCGTTACCAAATTTTATAGGATGCTAGTTAATCTCATTTCGAAACCATATTAATAATTTCAAAACATTTGGACAGAGTCTCGACATGCAGGGAAACATTATCCGTGAAAAAGAGGGGTATACCTAAAACAGTTCATTTTCAAAAATTCATTCCGATTAAGTGGCTAATTATTAGGTTACGAACAACTTTAATTCGGGGAAGGGGATGAAAAGAAGCACCGGCAGCCACCAAAGAAAGGGCAGCTGCGGCGGTGATGGAGAAGAAGAAGAAGAAGATGATGATGGTGATGCATGTCTTTCCCGGGAGTTTGTGGCGACGATCAGCCACTAGTCCTAGGATCGAAATCTCCCTACGAGTTCATAGGATCGAACGGCATACCTTTTGGATGATCAGAGGCGAAGATATGAAAGAAAGGCGAACAACGGCGATTGGAGGATGCTTGCGGCTTCCTTCGTGAGAGAGAAGGGAGATGGCGGTGGAGGATGGTGGCGTGGAGGAGATGAAGAAGATGAAGCTGCTGCTGCACTTGCAGCTTTAGAGAGAGAGAGCGAGGGTGTTGGGGTGGGTTGAGCGAGAGAGAGATGGGGAAAGGGGGCTGTTTCCGTGAAGAGTGAAGGGGGTTGGTGTGTTGATGACGGTGATGGTGGCGTGAAGGGGGTTGCTGCTTGCTTGGGGAAAATTTGAGGGGAGGGGGAGCTTCGGAAGAGAGGGGGAGCTGAGAGAGAGACTCCAAGAGAGAGAGAGAGTCGGTGGAGAGGGGATAAGGAAGAGAGGGGAGTCGGTGGGGGGATTGCTTAGGGGTAGGGAGAATTAAGTGGGCTGATGTGAAGAAAGGGAGGCGGTGATGGCCTCTATTTATAGGGGTCATCCCGTCTCCGGTTCAATGCCTCGTTCCCCGACAAAAAGATCCCCTTCTGGTAACGGGTTTCGATTTTAGGTTTCGAAGTGTCTACGGAATTCAAATAAAATATCGAACTCAACGATATAGGTTAAAGATTTTTCGGAAGGGGTTTGATAGCTCAAAGAATTTTAAAAGAACGAAAAGGATCGAAATGGACAAATGGCGACGCGGGATTTATTAACCGTTTATCCGAAAAACGTCTAGCTTCTTTTATAAATCTTTTAATGTCAAAACTAGATTAAAGGTGTTATCATTATATTTTTAGAATTTTTATTGAGCTAGATATAATATTTTAGTTAATGAATTTTAATTAAATTAATATTCTAACATTCATTTATTAAATATTTTATATTACAAAATTCTAAGGCTTTTAAAATTTTGAAATTCTTTATCATTTTTAATATATATTTAGGAAAAGCTTATTTAATAAAGAAAACTATTTATTTTCTATTTTCTAGTATTTTAAAAATAAAGGGTTATTACAATAAAAAATATGATCATATTTTATTCCACGGTGATGAATCTGAAAAAATAAAGTAAAATTGAGATGTTAAATCAAATAAACACGGTCGATAGCAATAACTTTTTTTTTACATACAGTTCACTTAAAAATATGTATATACATTATGATAAAACAAAAAACATTGTAATATAACATCCAAATGCATTATATACTCCATAACATTGTATTCTGTAATATGAATTCTTAATATTCTTAAAATAAAGTTATATAGAATCTCTCTTTAGTGATATTTTTCCTCATACAATTATCTATTTACTCTGAGTAGTAGATATTTATGTGGGAATGCGTATACATTTTCAATTTGGATTGTTTCCTTTTCAAATCTCATGTTTGAAGCCGATAATGATGTAATACATGGAAAGAGATTTTGTTTTACATGTTTACCCTTTTTTTAATAAGAAGTCAACACCCATGTTAAAATTTTTATTTTGCAGTTGTTTCTCTTAAATTTGTGCCATCCATTGTGGTATAATCAAAGGTCCATAATATTTCTTACGTCTTACCAGGGGGAGAGAGAGAGAAGAGCATGCTATGGTATGAAATAAGAAATATTACGCACCATTCCGTTTGTGCAAGCACGCTATTGTAATTGTTGAATTCTTGGTGATCGAACTATTTGATATATGAGTTGGATAATTATTTTTTAATGTTAGCAATTATTAGAGCAACTATAAATCCCGTGATCCATTTATTTGGATGACACATTATCAATAATTAAGCGATATTGTTCATAATATTTATATTGTATACACATTTTGGATAAATTTATAATATATTTAGTCACACACACTCATAAAAAATGTTTAATGAATATTATAATACTCATAGAGTATAGGTTTCACAATAAATGTAATTGTGACTTATATAAAACGAAAAATGAATAAATATACAAATATGAATAAAATTGATAAACAAAAATTATTTCAAACAAAACGTGATATTGATACTACCCAAAAGTTGGTAATATCAATTGAATATCACGACCAATCAAGAAGTTGTTTCAACCTATTAAATGTGAATCAATAACGGGAAAAATGAGACACGTTAAAATAGTAAACAAAGCTACCAAGTTCTTATTTGATGATTAACTGCCTTGCCTTTGCCTAACAACCAAACACAAAATAAGGCAATAAGGGTACCGAAAACCATGCATATATAATAAATCAAGAAAATTAGAGGGATAAAGAGATAGAGAGACAGAAGGGAGAAGTGGGAAAATCAGGAGGAGAGAAACTCAAAAAGTCTTGCTAAGGAGCTTTTTGAATTTCTCTCTCCGGATTCCCATGGCTCATAAGCTCCTTCATGTTCTTTCACATTACATACATATCGTATTCATTCTTAAGAACGTTGGTTATTAAAAATATTTTGTAGCATCATATGCAGAATCCCTGAGATAAAAAGTGTTACACGCGGGACACTATTTTTCTCTTATTATCTTGTAATTATCCAGTCCTTTATATTTCATTATATATGGCTTACATTTGTATTTTGAATAGATCATGTTGTCTAAAAATGGTCTTTGTTTATCGTTGGAGATTTCAATTACCGGATCAATGATTTAAATTAGATATATTTTTCTTATGGAAGTATTACATTTATTGTATATTTTTTTAAAACCAAAGAGATGTTGCACTATGAAGGATAGATGTGGATTGTATTCACATTTTTCTTGAATTTGAGGATACCATATAGATGTTCTAACATCTAAAAAAAAAATCTTTGTCCGAATATTGATTGTCATTGTTGTGAATTAATGTTAGGGTGGTGTTAAGGAGGATAATTTTCCCCCACATCATCATGGGAAACTGTTGTGTGACCCCCTTTAATCCATCTGATAAGAAGAAGAGGAAGAAAAAACATAAGAACAATTCTAATCCATTTTCTGTGGATTGTGGTATAAATCATGAATTTGATGGAAGGAACAAGCTCATCGTGTTAAAGGATCTGGGAGGCCATAACATCAAAGAGAGATTTAATTTAGGACGTGAGCTTGGAAGAGGTGAATTTGGGATTACGTATTTATGCACTGATTTAAAGACTGGAGAGAATTTTGCCTGCAAATCAATATCAAAAAAGAAGCTGAAGACTGCAGTTGATATTGAGGACGTGAGGAGAGAGGTCGAGATCATGAAGCATATGCCTAAGCACCCAAATATTGTGAGCTTGAAGGATACTTATGAAGATGACAATGCCGTTCATATTGTGATGGAACTATGTGAAGGTGGTGAATTATTTGACCGTATTGTAGCTAAGGGTCATTATACAGAGAAGGCAGCAACAATTATCATGAAGACCGTCATGGAAGTTGTCCAGGTTAGCTTGCAATCTAATCATTGCATTATCAACTACAATCGGTAATTCATTTATTATTTGTGGAATTAATATCTTACGCTTTCGATTTTAAACTTTAAGAGTATGCAATAACGCATGCAAAAAGATTATAGCAGAATTTTTTATTTTTTATTTTTTTTATTTTTTTTGCTGTCTCATTAATTTCAGAGTTGGATAGTAATCTTGTTTATTTTTATAATCTCATAGATGAAATTAATTGTCAAAACAAACATGTGAGTTCGCAGTGTAATCTATGGATCTTAAACTTTTTATGCTAGTAATAATGCATATTTCCCTATGATGTCTTACTTATAAACTACTAAATCTTGAAAAATTTATGCGCAAACATGATTATTGTTAAGTATAGAATACTTCATTATGATCATAAATGATATTTCAGTATAAAAAAATCTTCATGATGGTTTGTTGAGCAGCCTATTTTTTTGTAGTATTCTTTCCTTATTATTAATTTTTTTTTATAGTATTTCCTTGAGTTTGCATATTTTTGAAGTATTGAATTGAAAGTAATGATTAAATAGTATTATAGTCAATGTCATGAAGTAAAATTTCTTAATTTCTTGCCCACAAGCAATTTTATTTTTTTCAATTCCCTTTATTTTTGTCTTTAAAAATCATTTGTTTCATTTATTTTTCCTGATGCTTAGTAATTTTCTATTGTTATTATATTGTGTTTTAGGTGTGCCACAAACATGGAGTAATGCATCGTGATCTCAAACCAGAAAATTTTCTTTTTACAAATAAGAAAGAATCATCACCCATAAAAGCGATTGACTTTGGACTTTCAGTTTTCTTTAAACCTGGTATAAAAATATTAAAGTGATTTCCCAGGTCTAGCTGCTAGAGTCTTCTTAAATGTATTTTTTTTATATAGTATTGTATTTATACAATTTTCAGGTGAACGTTTCAATGAAATTGTTGGAAGCCCGTACTACATGGCTCCCGAGGTTCTAAAACATAACTATGGTCAAGAAATTGATGTTTGGAGTGCTGGAGTCATCCTTTATATATTGCTCTGTGGTGTTCCTCCTTTTTGGGCAGGTGAGTTATATTTACTTTGCTCTTTTCTCTATCGAGTGTAAAGTGAGAGAAATCTACATCGACCTTGTTTGGAATAGTTTCAAAGTTTATTAGCTTGCCTTGAGAATCATAGTATTTGTATGAGCACGGTATGCAAGCGTAATGTAGTATAATGTTCACTCATAAATTCTCGATCGCATTTCATGTTTGCACAGAGATCTTAGGTTTCTCTACGAAATAAATATTGGTGTCCGGTCTTAGTAACAATTGTCTTAAGCATTAATGGATAAGAATGTTGTATTGGAATATTAGAAGATTAGTTGGTAGGATGTTAATGTTCACCAAAGGGAGTAGAAGTAGGATAAATTTTCCAAAAATATTAAAACTTGAACTATATATAATTATTAACTATATAGATGTCAGTTAAAATTTGTTATGAATTCATAAACTCGGTTGTCGACTCTAGCAAAGGTGCATGCAGTCTTGATTATACGTAACGAAGTGTTACATTTATATAGTGCTAATCTGAAATTGAAACATTTCTAATAAACTAAAGCCACTAACAATTTTTTTAAGTTTCTTTATTACTCCCTCTGTCCCTCGCAAGATGATACGTTACATTTTGTCAAATTTTGGCACGTTTTTCCACACTTCAAGATGATGTGTTTTATAATAGATTTTT
The DNA here is from genome assembly GCA_029379335.1 of Thymus mandschuricus. Lineage (NCBI taxonomy): Eukaryota > Viridiplantae > Streptophyta > Magnoliopsida > Lamiales > Lamiaceae > Thymus > Thymus mandschuricus. The sequence continues at coordinate 11,933,935 of CM057071.1, forward strand.
GAAGAATTTTTTATTTTACGGAATACTATGATAGTTGTATTATCTCGCAAAAGAATTTTTTTTTCAAAAATCCATTTTAAAACTCATTATCAAGAAGTGTGGAAAAACGTGCCAGAAATTGATAAAATGAAAAGTATCATCTTGCGAGGGATGGAGGGATTATCAATCTATTATGGTTTGCATGTGTAAGATCACAAATATGTAAACACACGAGTTCTTTGAAGTTATTGTTTTCTAATTCTTAGCTACAAGTCAACTTCCATATAAATGTTATATATTATCAATTAACTATATAATATCATTGGTTAGACCAAATTTATTCTACATATCATATGGCTCTGTCCTTTATATTTCATGTGTACCTTTTGACCTTGAAACCGCACTATAATTTGCAATTTGAAAAGTTATTTTGTTAAACAAAAATAAGCTTTAAGAAGTTTTAATTAGCTTCCCCTATTGAGATAATCATGGAAACAGTATTTTTCACCAAGATGGGGCCTTAAGAAAATTTTCCATTTGAATATAATATAAGTTGGCTTACTAACTATTTGATACTCCCTATTTTTCTAATGTAAGATCATGTGACACATATCTCATATCTTCAATTTTCCTTGTACAAAAGCTTTTCACATACAATACGGTATATGCAGAAACTGAGCAAGGAGTTGCTCAAGCAATTATTCGATCTGTAGTGGATTTTAAACGAGCTCCGTGGCAAAGTGTTTCGGATAGTGCCAAAGATCTTGTCAAGAAAATGCTTGACCCTGATCCTAGTCGACGTCTTACAGCCGAAGAAGTTCTAGGTAATGCTAGTTTTGAATACATTCTCGTGTTAATAAATTCTTTTAAATTTTGGACAATGGAAATAATGTATAATTTTATAAATATTGTATACCTTTTAATGTAGAGCATCCATGGTTACAAAATGGAGAGAAGACATCAAATGTCTCCCGAGGTGAGACACTGAAACCGAGGCTCAAACAATTATTTGTGATAAATAAATTCAAGAAAAAGGCACTGAAGTACTTTACTAATTCATAATTTATAATCCCCTAAAACAATAATGTAAAATAAAAGATAAATAAATGGAAAGGTCTTTGAGATGCAGGACTCAAAGGACTAGAAAAGAGGTTTAGTTAAAAATTTAAAGTGGAAGAAATAGCCAAAACAACATTTTTGTTGCTCTGACCTCGTGGAATGTGATGCAGATCGTGGCTGAGCACTTGTCTCTCAACGAAGGGGCTAAAATGAAGGAATCATTTGATATGATGGATTTTTGAAAAAAGGGGCAAATTTTGCTATAATGAATTCAAAAGGGTTTCGACTCAGTTGCAAACGTTTGCCCCACAACACCCCCTTGATGGTGACACGTGTATACCACCTCCGGTATCCGCTCAAGGGCCGCTCAGCTACAGTACCAGGTTTTCAAAAAGCAGGGGACAAAAGCTACATAGCCTTAGGCCTAAGCCCCCAACCCCTGCCCCACCCACCCCCCACCTCTTTCCACTTTCCCCATCAAAACATAAAATAAAACAATTAAATAATATGAGTTCAAATTATTTTTCTGTGGGGCCCACTAAAAATTATTTATTGAATGTCAAATTTATTTCTCTCTCTCACGATTTACACCTCACGATTCACACCCGCATGTTGTCGTGTAAATTAAAAATAAATGTGTTTTTTTATAAATCTTTCTTTCTATCTCTCTCTCTCTTTTCTCTCTCTCACGACCATCAAATTTATTCATCTTTCACGGTTAGCTGCTCATCAAATTTATCGTGTAAAATTAAAAAAAAAAACCAAAATTTTGCATTAGTTAACAACCGTCACCACCTAATACCTCTTAAAATTAAATTTGGTTGTTTATATTAGGGGACCTACTGAAAATTATTTATAAATATAAATTCTCTCTTTCCCTCACAATTACACGAAGTGAATCACTCTCTCACGAACACAAACTTGTCGTGTAACTTACAAAAAATTGTGATTCATTTTTTAAATATCTCTTTCTCTCTCACCAAATTTGCTCATCGCTCACGGTTGGTTGCTCATCAAATTGTCGTGTAAATTAATAAAACAATTCGAAAATTTTGTATTCATTGATAAATTGAAAAAATGAGAAAAATAAAAGCATAGATATAGTATGCCCATAATTTCAACACGGCACTCAAAAATATAGAGAGAGAAATTTTGTAGGCCTAGTTTAATTTCTGAAAATTTTGGAAGCATTTCAAGTCGATTTGGAATTTTTGGAAGCGTTTCAAGTCGATATTGGTTCGTTTTACATTTTAGGTTGTGTTGATCATTGGTAAAAGTGATGTTTTAGTATAAAATGATGTGCATTCTCGGCTCAGTACGCGGTTAATTTGAGATTTTGACGTGTATCACAGTTAAATTCTAAAATTAAGTGTAAAATTAAAATTATAAAAAAATCAACAAATTTACAAAGTCAAACAAATTTGTTGACTTTTCTATGATTTTGACTTTACACGGTTGAAACGTTGATTTAACCGTGTACTACACGGTTAAAATAGTAAATTAACCGTGTAAAGTCAAGATCATAGAAAAGTCAACAAAATTACAAAGTCAAACAAATTTGTTGACTTTTCTATGATTTTGACTTTACACGGTTGAAACGTAGATTTAACCGTGTACTACACGGTTAAACTAGTAAATTAACCGTGTAAAGTCAAAATCATAGAAAAGTCAACAAATTTACAAAGTCAAATAAATTTGTTGACTTTTCTATGATTTTGACTTTACACGGTTGAAACGTCGATTTAACCGTGTACTACACGGTTAAAATAGTAAATTAACCGTGTAAAGTCAAAATCATAGAAAAGTCAACAAATTTACAAAGTCAAACAAATTTGTTGACTTTTCTATAATTTTGACTTTACACGGTTGAAACATCGATTTAACCGTGTACTACACGATTAAAATAGTAAAATAACCGTGTAAAGTCAAAATCATAGAAAAATCAACAAATTTACTCAACCTTGGTTACACGGTAACGACATCAATTTAACCGTGTAGTACACGGTTAAAATAGTAAACTAACCGTGTAGAGTCAATTTTTTTTTAAAAAAATCAACATTTTTCTTGAGTCAATGCCCCCTACACGGTTAATGATTTTTCACAATTAAATTTTGAAAAACGTCGTATACCCTAACCGTAGAAAGTCAAAGTTAAAGAAAGAAAGGTCAAAATTGTCGATTAAATGTAAAATTTATCGTCTTTGATTTGATTTTATCATTTTCCTCATGTCCATTAATTTATAAAAACATAAATTGATTTAATTTATTGCATAATAAGTATTAAACTAAGGATCATTTTATCGTCAAATGCATGTATAATAAGAGGTTCATTCTTTAAAATTGGGACGCATTTATATTTTAGCAATTTCTTTATTTATTGATATTATTTATTAAAAAAATTGTACTATCCTAGTAAGAGTAGTAGTTTACATTAACGTTAATTTTTTTAATTACTTGCCAAAAATATATAAACAATGTTCATTTTATTAAAAATAATCTATTGATAACCAATTAATTAACACGATGCCAATTCAAAAATATGAAGATTTTACTATTAACGGCAAATAGTCATATAAATTTCAATTATATTGGTAGTGTGAATTAGGATGGATTTGATTGAACCATTAGTTACATTCCACTAAAAGATCTATAAAAAGGAACATCATTTTATAGTTTGTAAATGTGATATCATGGACTCTAATATATAGTTTTGGGGCAAAAATCATTCCCTTAAAAAAATTCATCGTATTAAGCTTGTGTGCAGCCTGCAATCCAATTGAAGGTAGATTGTCTTAAAAAAACGATTGCTTAAAATTATCGAGCTATGAATTGAGATTTTATGCAACACAACATAATGAATTAGGGAACCTCTCAAGGTTAGAGACATGATTAAGTGGTAAAACATGATTATATACTCATAAGAAATGTGGGTTTATAATTATATCGATAATTATTCATTATTAATACTTTACTATTAACAATGCATGTGTACCAACACTAACCGTAGTACTATTGTAGTAATACTAATACTCTACTCTTAATCAAAACTACCACTAATGCTAATACTTTTGTAGTAACATACTAATACTATAGTCTTGACTTAGAAAATACTAATACTAAATTGCTAGTACTACATTACTATTAATGATATGATAATGATTGATATACTAGTGTTATCATAGTACAATTAAGTAATACTACTAATTTTAGTAATTAGATGATACCATAATTTTATTTTAATAACAAAAATATTTAAATTAACTCAAATTTTGGTGTAATGTTTTTCTAAATGCATGAAAAAATATGTTTAAACGACACCTAACTTGCAAATAGCCAAAAAATATAAAACTATACATAATTATAGACGGAGTATATTAATTAGGCCCTATTTCCCTTAATCTCATGTAATATAATGTTAAGGAAAAAAATGAGTGTTTAGTAGTATGTGTTTTCAATTAACAATTTATTTGTCAAATTCCCTCGTGAGTTTATAATCATGTTTTATCACGTTAAAGTGTAATATGACATTAATTAATTTATTTATTTTTTATAATTCTTCAATAACTTTTAAAGTAAGAAATCAATAAGCATATAGGAGGCATGAATGTTAAATTTATAATCATTACTTAAACATTGAAACAACTTAAGAGACGTATGATCGTGTAAATAAGTTGTAAAATGAAATGAAAATATTGATACAATCAAATGGATGAATTTTGGCTCATTAATAGAACTAATTGTATAGCTATAACTATATTACTACTAACGCTTATAGCAAAACTATACTATTAATACTATCACTAATGGTAATAGTATGCTATTACAACTATAGAACCATTAACATTAATAACAGTATACTATTAATAGTATCAATACTACGAATGAAACTATTATTCTACTAATGCCATATTACTAATCACACACTAAGAATACTAATCACGTACTAACATTATACATTGGCAATGACAATATAGCACTTCTATTTATACTAATAATACTTTACTATTAATAATGCATATATGCTAACACAATAACTAATACTACTATTATAGTTGTAACACTATAGTAGTATTAGTAACGTACTTATAGTATACTATTAACCAAAACTACCATTAATACTACACTACCACCGCCACTATAATAATAATAATAATAATAATAATAATAATAATAATAATAATAATAATAATAATAATAATAATAATAATAATAATAATATTGAGATTACTAAACACATTGTACTAATACTAAAATCCTATTATATGATGTTTTTCAACAAATATGCACACACAACACAAACTCGCTGTCCCTTCCCCCATCTCCAGCGCCCCCTGTCCCCAAAATCATAGAAAATCATAGAAAAGTCAACACTAACAGTAATAATATTGTAGTAATACTAATACTATACTCTTAATCAAAACTACCACTAATGCTAATACTTTTGTAGTAACTTACTAATACTATACTCTTAACTTATAAAATCACTAATACTAAATTGCTAGTACTACTATTACTATTAATGATATAATAATGATCGATATACTAGTGTTACCATAGTAGAATTAATTAATACTACTATTTTTAGTAATTTAATGCTACCATAATTTTATTTTAATAACAAAAATATTTAAATTGACTCAAATTTTGGTGTAATCTTTTTCTAAATGCATGATAAAATATGTTTTAAATATCTAGTACTCTTAACTTTATTTTTTCAACTTACAGTATAAATTAAATTAAATATTTATCTCACCTCAAAACAAATATTAGTGATAATTAAACTATTATGATTATTACAACTATAAAACCAACAATACACCTCAGAGACCGCTGACTTGGAAGGTTTTTTTAAAAAATTGGGTGAAAAGTTTTTAAATTGAGTTTGGCGGAAACAAATCGCGCCCTTCTACTAAAGGGAAACGAAACCCTCCCCACCAGCTCCCTCCACGCCGTTCCCCTCGCAGAGAGAGAAAAACATGACGCCCCGTTCTCCACCGCCAGAAAGCACCCCCTCCGTTTACTGTTGTCACAACCCGTCCCCTTTGAATTTTCGTCTCTCGACATCCTCTCTCTGAGTGACCACACACTCGTCGAACTTAGGGTTGAAAGTGTAAAGGGGCGTGACAAAAAGGAATTTCCGCAAGCCCTAATTGAAGTCCCCGGTGAAACCATACAAGTCTCTGTCGCTGCCACAAGTAGCTAAAATAGCTACCGGATGAAATTAGGGAAGGTGATTTTACTCTTTCCCTCTCCTTTTTTCTCTCTCCATGTACTTTCTTTTCTTTTGATTATGTATTCCTCAATCCTCACCCCTTTGTGAAGTGATGGGGAATTTCCGCATGGCCCATGCCCTAATTGGGGACTTATAGATTTAAATTTGAAGTTGTCGTTGCTCCCTACATCGCTAGAGAAGCTGGACGAAGGTTTCTCTCTCCCTCTGTGTCTCTCTGAGTATCGTTTTTGTGCTGTTACGAGCAGCATTGCATATTTCAGTTGTTTAATAAGGGTTCTTGTTAGCAATTATGAGTCTTGGCCCGTTGTTCACTCATTTGGGATTGTGATGTTTTTTCATTATTCTTTTTGTTGGATTTTGTGTTTAAATTTTGCAATTATTGGGATTTTCCTGTGGCTGTTTTTTTTTTTTTTTTTTGGAGTAGTTTGTGTTGTTTGTGAATGCAATGCGTGGGTTTTAATTCAGAGTTTCTGGGTTTTGATTAATCGGTGATGGGTTTCATTTCAGTGGTATTTGGTTGTTGTTGATATTTATGGTGATTCCAATTGATTATCGCAGTAAATGGAGCCGAAACTTGGCCAGGTTAGCTTGTTGAGTTCTCGTATATCACGCCTTTCGTTTCTTTCCTGCCATGATCTATTTACAGTTAAGTGTTTATGGGTTTCAATCTGTTGGTAAATGGTTTGTCAGGTATATATGTAAGCATGCAGCTGGTTATTTTCCGGTGACTTTGCATGTGGAGGACATCAATGCCTTTGATCCCAATGAGGCCTATGGTAAAGCTAGTCCTTTTGAACATGATGTTGTCCCTTTTCTTTTTTCTTTCATTCCATATAGAGCACATTTTCTTGTGAGTTAATTTATCTAATCTATGCAAAAAGGTTTTATTCCGAGTTAACTGTAATGAGAAGTCTATGCACTATTGCACTGACCCGTTAGGCTTATTCCTAGTTCATGGAACTCAATTTTTTTATGGTAGCTTAAGCTTAGGTGGGCAACAACTTCTGTAAAATGTATGAATTGGTATCTGAAACCGTAATTGTATGAATAATATAATCAAACTTAGACTTTCAAACATTATGTTTGGTAGCAAAGCACAGACACGACATACAGATTTATGTATCTTTTGCCTTGATTTGATATTACTAGTAAAGTCGGAAAACAAGTCGGAAGCTATTTTTTCAGCTGTTCATAACTTGTCCAGTTGACCTGTTTATTTTTTATAGCCAAAACATTTAGAATCCATTTGTTCGTGAAAGTCTGACCTCTATATGTTGCAGTTTTTGGTTATGAGCCACATTTAGTTTGGCCTATTGGAGTAATTGCTCTAGCAGACTTAACTGGTTTCATGCCTATACCGAAGATCAAGGTTCTCGCGAGTACTACAGTAAGAATCACGTGCATTTACATACACTGACCTCATAATAGTGATTCGCCATCACCAAATGAGATTATGGACATACACTGACCTCATAATAGTGATTGCAGGTGTTCTACACTCCATTCATGCGTCATATATGGTCGTGGTTGGGACTTTCATCTGCCACAAGGAAGAATTTTGTTGCGCTTTTGTAATCTGGTTACAGCTGCATCATTGTGCCAGGGGGCATCCAGGAGGCCTGCTATATGGAGCACGGTTCTGAGGTAAGCCTTAGAAATTCAGAGTATTCTAAAATATGTTGCTTGTCTATTAAATAATCGTAGAACTTTTCAGAAGCTGCAAATAAATCTTAACTACTGTTTTCTTCATGTCATTCTCATCCCTTAAGTACGACCTAATGGGCTGCATAGATGCTTCCTACAACTGCGAAGTTTTTAATTGGAAGGAACTGCAGGAAATACATATGTGCATATCATAAAAGAAAGACATGCAAAGCCCTGAAGCTTCCATTTTGTGGATTTTCCACTGAACTTGCAAGTGAAACTTAAAAGTTGACTAGTTTATATAGTCCCTATGCATGCATGTGCTTTTTTGTAGCCGGCAAACCTCTGGTTCCTGTTTTCTGCTTCGGTCAGGTGTGCCAATTTCCATTCTTTCCCTTGTCATTTGGAATGACAATAATAGCAGCCCATCAGTTGCTTGCAAAATGAGTCATCAAATATTTATGTGTGAATGTATGTGGCATGTATCGAATGTCTATAGGTGCACATACTTTCTGATCAGATTACTGCTAGCAAGCAAGCCTTTTGAGCTTTTCTTGGATTTCTTGTAATTCTTCACATATTTATTGCAATTTTGATTATATCGGACTAGATGAAATCCATTGGTCGAATAGCAGTTAGGTTAAGATGAGGAAAGTCATGGCCAGTCCTGATGAATTACAGATAATTTGTCACCATGTTGAAGGTTATGTCCTTATGATAGATTAGGAAACTTGCTTGATTCTGCAGTTGCATCGTATCTGATTATTCATATGTTTTCTCGTGGGGAAGGTTGCGGATATCCACGGGCAGTTTGTGGAGGCACTTCAAGATCTTTTCGATAGGCACAAAGCAAGAGTCGGGTATCCAGACTTGGAGCTCAGAATTGCGTAATAAGAATGGGAAGATGAAAATGTGGCTTCCCTTGTACCATCAATAGGAAGATTTACAGAAATTCATCTCTTGTTATTTGAAGAAACGCAATCTGCATCAAAGCTATTATTTGAATTTCAAAAAATACAGAAATTCAGACTATACGTAGTTATTTTCTGCAAGTAATGTAACTGCGTAGGATAGTTATTTTCTGAATTTTTTGATTACAGAAAATTTGATGTAAGAAATTTTTTTGCAAGTAAGTTATTTTCTGTAAGTAATGTAACCAAGTAATGTAACTACGTAGGATAGTTATTCAGAAATTCAGATTATATGTAGTTATTTGCATCAAAGCTATTGTTTGATTACATAAATTTCTGTATTTTCTGAATTTCTGTATTTTTTGATGCAGATTGCATATACGCTGTTATTTTAAGGCCCCAATTCATCTCTTGTTTTACTTTGTTCACATTTCTTGTGTTGTTTGTGACTACAGTTCATTTTCTTGCATAAGTCCCTTTCATCAATGAAACGTTAGAATCAGATTCCAGTATACAGTTGAAGATGCTTGAATATCACACACACACATAACAAAAACAAATATAAAGATATTGAACTACACAATAATTTGAGGGAAGTCGAGGATTATGTTGTCGTTGGATCGTCACACGCTCAGCAAATTGGCAAACATAATGCACAAGATTATTATATTCACCCATTAGTGAACTGTGCTCATAACGTTTGAGCAGGTTTATAATCTAGTTTTATCAAGAAAGCCTCTCTTATAAATACATAAAATACACACTTTAGTACATAGGGAAATAGAAGAGCATGCACAAAAAATCACATTCAATATGGTAGTCATGTAGCCTTTTCAAGCAGCACGCTGCACCAGTCCAGAATCCGCACCATTGATACCAGGTCCAATTCTTCATCGGAGTCGATACAATCTTCGAAATCATAATAAGGATTTACCTACCGAGATCATTAAACAAACGATTTGAACATCGGAAATCATTTATTTTCATATATATAAGCATGTATACGACTGCAGACATTCACCATCTAAACTTAGATCTGTAGATGAAACTTTATGACAAACAGTATTTCTGTAAACATGCTTTCCATTATCACCATATTTCACTAACACTTCCTTTTCAAATCCAAAATTGATAGTTCAAGTCATGTCGGGGGTGCGTCGACTAGCCCATCATCTTTTATCTTTTATGAGTATAGTAGCTATAATAAATATTCAAGCAAATTTCAATTGATATTTGGCAAAATACAGACTCAAGGAAAGCGAGAATTCATTCATCCTTACCCCATAGCGCCTTCGACCTCGCCGCCGCAAGCGACGGCACCGGAGACGGAGGCAGGCTAGGCCACGTGGCGGAAACAAGAGCCGGTGCTGAAGGCGAAGAGGAAGCCGGCCAGAGGTGGCTCGAGTAGAACGGCGGAACCGACTAGTTATGCTCCAGATCCTCATCTATGTCCATGGTTCCAAATCTATGCAAAAACCTCGTAGAATCTGCAACCTGAAACACGAATGCATATTATGAACAAGCTAAATTTACTTCATATCGAACTATCTTCTAAACTTCCCATGCTGATTTTATAAACAGATGAGTTCCGTATTTCCGAATGACAGATTTATACTTCCATTTACAAGAACCCCATCACCAGAGAAAATAGCACACACAAAAATAACACATACAATAAAAAGAGAAAAAGACTCACAATCTTTCCAACTTATGTAACCACTGAAAAATCTCTCAAGCATATAGTACTCTATTACTACTGCAATTCATATTAACAAACAGTTCATTCTTCCTTTCAAAATGCAGAGACGGCTTCTTCACCTCTAATTACAATATTTCATGAACTATAAACAAAGATAACATGGTTTTGAGGAATTCAGAAATATAAAGCCGACATTAATTGTTCAATCAAAAATAAGAATAAATTCCACGCCTATCACTGAAAGTAGAGACTGACATATAGCGATTACATCCAATTTTTTTTGAAATGCATTGGTTTTAAATAATCCTACTTACTCTCAACAATGAATCTGGGCGAATAGGGCAGAGATGCTGCAGCGCGATTGAAGACTGGAAATCACGCCCAATCCATGCTTCAGCTTCAGCTTCTTCTTCTTCAGTCTGTGAAGAAAATGACAATTGAATACGCAAATTAACCAACTATTCTGCGATTATCCGAGTAACATTGACGTAAATGAGATTCGTGCTACATGGGAAACTGTTCAATCGAAGAAGAAGAAGTTGAAGCAGAGCCGATGAATTTTAGGGTTCTTTCTCCCTTTGTATTTTTTTAGGGGTCGGGTTTATTTTCGGAGGGGTGTGCCGACGGCGATGACGGCGGGGTCGGAGAGGTCGGCCTTGGGGTTGGCGTCCCTGACCTGGTCCGGGGAGACGATGCCGCCGAGACGGCGGCGGAGATGGAGGCTAGGGTGTCGGCGGAGCGGGCCTTGTAGACGACGGCGGTGGACTTGCGGATGCCGTCAAGGCAGGCGCAGCGAATGGGGATGCAGAGGAAGAGCTGGGAGGGGAGAGGAGGATGTGGTTCTCGACGTCCGGGCAGGAGATGTCGATGTCGTTGGCGAGGAGGGCGATGGGGTCCACGTTGAAGAGCGCGGCCACCTCCGAGACCTTCAGGTCGGTGTAGAGGATGTCGTTTGCCGGTGTATTTCGTGGCGTAGCCGCGGCGGAGATGTCGGCACATGGCGGAGAGCTGTGAGGTTCAGTGTTCAAGTTGGGGGAATTGGGGGTATTGGATAGTGGGTGCGGTGGCGGCTAAAGGCGCTAAAGTTGTAGGAGGCTGGGTGGGTGGTGGGGGAGGTAGTAGGGATATGTCAGGTGGGCCCCATATAAAGTAAAACAGCCTTGTTTTGGAGCAGGAGTTGTCTGGCGGTATTGAATCCGCTCAAGGTGACGTGGCGCTCGCAGGGCCGTTCGATTAGTCGTTTGTGCAACAAACGTTTGGAGTGGTGACTCTCCCATTCAAAAGTGGCCTACACAAGCTTGGTCATCAATTTCTTGACTCTAATGTTAAGATTCTAATGGTACTTGTAAGGAATATTTATTATAGTTTTTTTTTTTTTTTTAAAGATAACACACACACATATATATATATATGTGTGCGCGTGTGTGCGTGTGTATGTATGTATGGTGGTGGGAGTAGGAGGAAGGGTTCATATACAAATATATCGTTGTGTGCGAATATGCAAATATGTTTAAATTTATACATAATCATGCAGAAATATGATATATACATTTAGTCATGCTTAGATATGTAACCATATGTCAATCATATACTGCGACTTTGCTCATGTGAATAATAGATGTAGGTCATATTAAGATCAATGATTCGGAACAATTATTAATCATCACATCAAAATTTATTTTTGTTGTGAGTGATAGAAACAGATATGAAATATTGGCCTTTGTATAATCAATTACTACTGTTGAATTAATTGTGTTTCAATTCAAAATCAACATGGGATTAATTATATACAATTACATATGTATTCGTTATCATATTTATTCATTAATGGAACCATGCTTGATTATATAAAAGTCTTATCATAATAATTCCAGAAGTATATGTAGATCTCTTATCATGACTTATTTCCAAATAAATTATAGAGGGAAAAAAGAAAATACCCTAAGTGAAGTTTAAAACCTAAAATTTGCTTTGGATGTTAAAAAGCTAAAAATATAGCCAATTTTTCAAAATTGGTACAAAATTGCCCCTGGAAAGTAATTGGCGGGATTTCACAATTATTGCTCACCTAGGGAACCAGCATATCAACTTCCCTCTCTCTCTCTCTCAATCAACTTCCCTCAACTTCCCTCTCTCCCTCTCGAAAACCAGAAACCCGACTCCACTCTCTCACACAAAAAAACCAGACAACAAATCCCTATCTCCAACCACCGCGATTCCAGCACGATTGTTGTTCCATCCCGATAGAAGATACATTCCGACCGACGACAAACCAACGCGAGCAAGGTATATGGCGCCCAGGAAATCAAAACGTTCAAAAACAAAAGAATCGACACAAGAACCGCATGCAGAAGCAGAAATCGAAGAGGGGTTACAGGAGATGGATGTGGATGCGCCATCTTTCTTAAGGCCAGAGGTATTTTTCTTCAATCTTCAACCATAGTGTTCATATTTCAAGAAAAGAAGAGCCCTAAAATCTGAACAAGTTTCCGGAAATCTTGAACCCTAATCTCTGCAAAAACTATGAATTTGTTTTTGTCAAATAAAATCCTCAATACGAATGTACAATCAAAACTTGATTTTGTCAACATTTACCTCTAATTTTCGACTAAATCATATGTTTTTGAAGCACTGGTACTAAAAATGAGGGTTAAATCCATATTCTGGGATGTTTTGTGAGTAAAAACACATAAAAAAAATATGCTAATATCCCTATTTAAGGTTTGATTGTTCAAATTTCTGCTCATCTTCAGTAAATGTAGTAATTTTGCACTGTGATGTACGAAGTAAAACAAAAATTTCATAATACTAGTAAGCTTTTAATTGTTTCTTACTGTGTAATTAAGTACATTATGTGAAATGAACAAAATCTGCACAAGGCTAGTAATCTTTTGTTGGTCCCGGGGAAGAGTAATTGGTGTATGGGGGGGGGGGGGGGGGGGGGAATACACCAATAACCAACCGTTTTTGACTTTTTAAAATTCAGGTCGATCTGCAGGTCGATTGTCAAGGCCGACCTTATCAGAGGCAGTTTGATCTATCAAGCTCATATGGTATCAAGCTTGATTTATCAAACTGTTGTTAATGCGGAAGTTGGTGGAGGTTGATTACTCTTTGAAAAATCTTAAGGTTGAATATGGATAGCAGGTTGATTCGTGTAATGCAGGTTGATGCTCGTCAGTTAGATAATAAAATGTAAGTGCAATAAATAAAGAGAGAGAGAAACACCGCGATGTAGCGTGGTTCGGAGAAACCCTCCTACGTCCACGTCAGGTCGACTCGACCTGAGAATCCCTTTACCTTTGGATTCAACCTCTCTCTTATTTATACTGACTGAGTATCAGTTCTAGATACAATCTAACCTGAAAATATCTAGACACGAGTTTTGGGTCGTGACCCTTACAACCTTCGTACTAAAACGTACAAACAACCTTACGCTTTTACAGAGCTTGACTATCTCTATAATGGCGAAAATAAAAACAAGCTTTCTAACTTCGAACAAGTCGGAGAAGAAGTTGTTTGAACAATCGACAAGCAGCAGTGAACGCTTCGTCGTTGTGGTGTTTTTCGGAATCGGAAACCTCTCTTCGTCAAGTGTTTGGGAAACTAATCGGATTTCGAACACTTGAATGGATATGAGCTTTGAGAGAGATTTGGGCAGAGATATGGCGTTGATAGCTTGTGTTTCCCGTACTTGAATCCGAAAATGGCTGAAGTATTTATAGGCAGTTTTGAAAAACTAGCCGTTGGAGTCGGGCTGACGTGGCACTAGCCGTTGGATGCTGACTCACTTCTAGCCGTTGGGAATATTCGTCCTTGCTGGCACTCGACGTGGCAAGGATCAGGTCGTGACGCTCCATGAAGGCGGAGCATCGACCTTGATTGATAATCCAGCTCTTGAAATCTTCTAAGGCAATACCAGCTGGAAGCTTGATAGGGAAGGTCGATAGACAGGCTGATGATCCAGCTCGATCCAATTGAGGCAGGTCGATACATCGACCTTTCTCTTACAGGGTGGATCGAACTTGATTCTAAACATTAAAGGGCATCGACCTGCACTAACAGGTAGCAGGTCGATCTATCGGCCTTGACCCTAAACAAGTAAAATATGCCTAAGTGTGGTTTCGATAAACATCATCAAAATCAAACTGCAGGGGGTTCCCAACAATTTCCCCCTTTTTGATGATGTCGAAACCAAACACTTTACAAATAATTCCTAAGATAAAACACTGAAAGATGGTATCAGAGCTTAAACATTTTTCAATCATGAAGATTGGTAAGGAATTAAATGAAAGGCAAATAAGAACATAATGAAAATAAAGCAGTAAAGGCAGATGCCTGGACAAAGAGATATTGTCGTCAGGACGAAGGATGATTTTGTTTCATTAAGCTCGTTAGCAGAATACATGGAGAATTTACAACCAGCTGAGAGCATAAATGAAAAACAAGATTACAAAATCATCTATCTACATAGCCTGGATCTTGGCACGGGCTGCTAAGCGCTCTTCCTGGACCTGCTCCCTTGACTTCATCTGCATGCTTGCGTAGATTCCATCCCTGATACGACGATAGTCGGGATCGGAATTCGACACATTGACGCCTAGACCGATGGCAGTTTGAGCAATGTACTGGTCGATTCGAGAGTAATCCAAATACTCCGAAACACCAAGACGCAAGGGCGCAAAATATTGTTGAGCAGGGGCCCTTATCGTCACACCAGCCTCTGCAGCCTTTTTCCGAAGATCACCAATGAATTTTTGGTACGGAAACTTGAGCATATAGGCTGCATACGCTTCGTCGGCATCGGCAGGAAGGGAAGGGTCCTTGATGAAGTAGTGCAGCAGGATGAAGCAAGAATTGAGCTCCCGCAGCAGGTTGTTTTGAGATTCATCAAGCCAATCAACGAACTGCTGCAATCCTCCTGCATTCAAAACAAGAGCGGACTGGCTGATCCAGTCCAACTCTCTTTTCCTCCTAGCTTCAGCAGCTCGGCGCTCGGCCTTGAAACGCTGCTGCTCTTCTTGATTTGCAGCCTGCTCCGGCGTAGCACCAGCCAGTATCATGGCAGAAATAAGATCGGCCTCGGCAGCCAATCGAGCTTTGGCGGCAGCAGCCTGCTCCGCACCAAGCTGAGAGATGGGATCGGCATGAGAGGCAACGGCCTTGGGTGCAACGGCCTGGGAGGGCTTCTTTTGAGAAGGAGGAGGGGCCACAGAAGTTGAAGGGGTTTTGGATTTTGGGGCCTTCTTCTTCTTCGCGGCGGCGGCTCTTTCTTCTTCCCCCTTTTCGACATCATCAGTCAGGGCCTTGATAAGGGAAAGAAGAGTCGCATTCTCTTGCTGCAGCTTGATCACAGCATCCTTCAACTCCATTTGCCCACTGAGAAGGGAGGAGATGGTGCCGTGGATGGCGTTGATCTGCTCATTGGAGGTCGATGCCGAGGTCGAGACAGATGAGGTCAAGCTGGTTACACGCTCATCGACCTTGGCCAAGTCCTCCAATACCTCCGCGATCTGGTCACGGGACGCCATGTTGAGCTCATCAAGCTGGCCCGGCAGGAGCTTGTCGGTATATTCTTTCAAAAGCTTCACGGCAAAGTCCGTGACGCGCTCCCTGGCAGCTTCATCGGCCTGGGCTTTGGCATCTTTCACTATATCGGCCCGGGCCTCTGCTACGGCCTGCTTGATTTGCTCTGGGAGGCTGGTGATGATGGACTCGAGCTTGGCAGAAATTTCATCCAACACAGCCTCCACATCAACTTTTGGAGACGGAGCAACAGCAACAAGAGGCTGATCATCACCCTCAATCCTGGGTGATGATTGCTCCGGAGTTTGAATCCTATCAAACTCGTCTCCGGCTTCTGCGGCGGAGTTATATAGAGCGCGAGAGTGCGCATAGAGGGGGCGAAGGTCGATGCCCAAAATTTTGGCTTCGACCTTCATGCGGCGAAGCACAAGCTGACGGAAATTGGAGGCCGCATCCCCCACGGTGTAGAAACCGAACTCCGCTTCAAGAGCCAGCTCCTCGACCTTCAGGTCGTCGAGAGTGACGACCTGTAGCAACGCCTCGAATACGTAATAGTAACTCGACTTACAATCCAGGTAGAACCGGAGGTGAGTGGCGAGGTCGAGGGATTTGGGGAGTTGGGCTATCCCCGGCATCAGGTCGATGACCTTCAGCCTGGTCTCCGCCTTTAATGCAGCGACTTGGGAGTGAGCAGCAGACATTGGCTGCTCAACGAACGGCTGGACCTCCAGCACGACGTCCTCCTCCACCGGCGCATCCCGAACTGGGGAAGACAGAGATTCTTCCGCAGTGAGATCCTGGATCTCAACGGATCCAGCTCGATGGACTGGGGGAGGCCTCTGTGGAGAGGGGGCAACGACCTGCTGAGAGGATGCAGGGCGTTGCTGCGAGGCGGACTACTCGGCGGCGGAACGGACTGGAGATGGAGTCCGTTCGGCTGATGAGGAGGGCGATGAGGCGGGCGAGGACTCCCTGGGAGGTGCAGAAACCTCGAAATCCAGAGGGAGGATTTTATGAAACGGCCTGGGAGGCTCACCGGAGGCCGACTGCGTCTTGCGAGGGGGAGTCCTCTTCGCGGGCTGAGCCTTCTTGACAGGGCGTGAAGGAACCAGATCGACATCGGCCTTCCTCTTCTTTTGAGCAGGTCGATCCGGAATCCTCCAGCCAACTTTGGATTGACCGGCCTTGGCGAGGTGCGCCCTGACATCGTCAGAGGAGTTATAATAGATCTGCACCGACACACCTATCGCCATTTCCAACTGGTGGAGATCTTTTGGAATAAACAGAGGGGGAAAAGCCGGATCTTTGGCCCATGTCCTCTGCTTGAAGTGGGAGATGATGATGGAGGTTACCTTCGTCCCAAGACGAAGCGGTTTGTTGTTGTGAAGGGACACTTTCACAACGACCTCTCCCTCTGTCTCGGTGATGATCAGCCTGGCTTCATCCCAGAGCAGCGAGACCATCAGCTTGGCCCAACAGATGGGCAGGTCGAGAATTACGGCCGTCATGATTTGGAATTTGAACGGGGTGACCTGGTCGTAATTCCCTATGTGCCCTAGAAAGCACTTCTGCACGAAGTCCATCAAGAGGCGGTATTTGGGCCGGAGATCGCTCCTCTTGAAGGCAACGGGCACGTACTGCCTTTGCTCGATTAGGACACGGTCTGCAACCTGCTGCAGTTGGTCCCTAGAAATCTCCGAGAGCTGCATTGAACCTTCCTCTTCAATGCCGAAGGCCACCTTCACGGCGTCGAGAACATTGATGGTGACCGGGGACTTTGTGGTGCCAAGGGAGACCGTGTGCGAGGATACAGAATCACCTTCATTCCAATTATAGAAGAAGGCACACACAAGTCTGGGAAGACTTTTCGCAGGCCTGGTGGAGATAATCTGATAGAAGGAAGAACACTTTTCCACCAGGGCGAACATGGAGTCGAGATCGCGAAAGCCGAAGTTATTGCGCTCCATGTACGGTTCGAATTTGAGGTGAGCCGTCAAGATCTCCTCAATTTCAGACCATGGCATCTCCTTTCGACCGGAAGTAGAAACCCTTTCTGCCATTGATTTTTCTTTTGATTCTTCCTTCATAAATGCAGTTGCATTCAGGTTGATATCGGTCTGATGATATCGGCCTGGTGACGGAGAACGGCCTGTCAAAATGAACGGCCTGTATTTGTGATATCGGCCTGGACATATGACATCGGCCTGGCTAGTTGGAACTGCCTGGACTTAAGATGTCGGCCTGGCGAAATAAACGCCCTGGAGATGGACATTGGCCTTTGTTCCCCCTCAAATGATGGATTACTTTGGCCAAGTGTTCCCCCCCAATTGAGGAACACAGGTCGATCTGTTGAATAGTCGACGGCCTGATGATGAACACGGCCTGCAGATAGGCACGGCCTGTTGACAGACACGGCCTGTTCAAACTGTAACTCCCTGTTCAAATGGTAACGGCCTGTTGAGAGTTGACGGCCTGTTCCCCCTTGATATCTGCCTGCATGTAAAGAGACGGCCTGCTTGTTGGTCCCGATTGTTGGTCCCACACAAGCTTTTGAAAGATGTGGCAGGTCGATGAGGAGATAACGGCCTGTAGGCTTACGATCGGCCTGATAATTCAACATTTAATAACCCTAGCTTTCCACATAGCATTTTGAATCTTTCTTCAGCTAGGGGTTTGGTTAGAATATCAGCTCGTTGAATGTCAGTGTGTATCTTCTCTATAACCACGTTCTTCTTCTCCACGTGATCACGAATGAAGTGATGTCGAATATCCACGTGCTTGCATCTTGAATGAAGAACTGGGTTTTGAGTAATGGCGATGGCACTCGAGCTGTCGCAGAATATTGGCACTTCACTGACTTCAACTTCATAATCCTTAAGTTGTTGTTTGATCCACAAGATTTGTGCACAACAACTTCCTGCGGCCATGTACTCGGCCTCTGTGGTGGAGGTGGCTACTGAAGTTTGCTTCTTTGAAAACCAAGAAATCAGCTTGTTTCCGAGAAAATGGCAAGTACCCGAGGTAGATTTCCTATCGAGCTTGCACCCAGCATGATCTGAATCTGAATAACCTGTAAGCTGCAAGTTATCATCACAAGGATACCAAAGACCTAAATTTGTGGTTCCTTTGATATAACGAAGAATTTTCTTTGCTGCTTCCAAGTGAGATTCCTTCGGATTAGCCTGAAATCTAGCACACACTCCAACTGCAAAAGTGATGTCAGGTCGACTAGCAGTTAGATAAAGTAATGAACCAATTATACCCCTGTACTGTGTTATGTTGGCAGGTTTTCCTTGGGGATCCGGGTCGATCTTCCCACCAGAGAGCATCGGTATTTTGACAGGCTTGCTGTCTTTGACACCAAACTTGTCGACCAGCTCGTGTGCGTACTTTGTTTGGCTAATGAAGATTCCTTCATCGGACTGCTTAACCTGCAACCCTAGAAAGAAATTCATTTCCCCCATCATAGACATTTTATATTTTTCGGTCATGAGGTTACCAAATTTTTCACACAAAATGGGAGATTTAGATCCAAAAATGATATCATCAACATAAATTTGTACTAATAGGATATGTTCATTCACTTTGATAGTGAATAGCGTCTTGTCGACTGAACCACGCTTGAATCCTGATTCGATGAGAAAGGATGATAGCGTCTCATACCAAGCTCGAGGAGCTTGCTTAAGTCCGTAGACGGCCTTGTGCAGTTTGTAGACTTTGCTTGAATCGCCCTCCTCGAATCCTGGAGGCTGTTCCACATAAACTTCCTCTTCGAGAACGCCATTGAGGAACACACTTTTAACGTCCATCTGGTAGACTTTGAATCGTTGATGAGCGGCATAAGCTAGAAACAGTCTTATAGCTTCTAATCTTGCAACGGGAGCAAACGTCTCATCATAGTCGATTCCTTCTTGTTGACAGTAACCCTTTGCAACCAATCGGGCTTTATTTTTGACAACTTCTCCAGATTCATCTCTCTTGTTCTTGTAAACCCATTTGACTCCAATGACGCCCTGATGATAAGGACGATCAACTAGAGACCATACTTTATTTCTTTTGAATTCATTGAGTTCTTCTTGCATGGATTCAATCCAATCAGCATCTCGAAGAGCTTCAATGGCATCTTTGGGTTCTATGCGAGAGAGATAGCAACTTAATAGCGCACTTTCACCAATCGTCCTCCTTGTTCGCACTCCTTGGTTTGGGTTCCCAACAATGAGCTCTTTCGGATGATCATCGATCCATCGTCTGCGTCGTGATCTCTCTTCATTTGAAATAATTGGTTCGGGCTCATTAATGGGTTCATCAAACTCCGGGTGAGTTGAAGGTTGATCAGTGGGTACGCACTGTTGCTCGGAATGTTGATTGGGCTGCTGTTCGGCCTGGATGTTGAGCTGCTCCATTGTGTTATCGAGCTGCTCGATTTGTGATGTAAGGTCGTGAACAGCATCAGTCTTGGAAACTGAGGGAGGGGGATCAGCCTGGTTATGTCCGGCTGATGTATTACAGCTCGTATTATCATTTGCATCACTTCCCCCTTGCTGTGTGACCCTAGGATCAGATTGATCCTCTTCCTCCAAGTCATTTGGAGTCCATACTAGCAGGTCGTCAATGGGGGAGTTAGACGGCCTGTTAGCAGCGGGCTGTTCTGTACCTGTACTTGATTCTCTGTACAGACAAGTGGATTCATCAAACACAACATGAGGTGTTACCTCCACAACTCGGGTTTTCTTATTAAAGACTCTATAAGCTTTGCTAACCTCTGAGTATCCTAAAAATACTCCTGGATCGGCCTTGCTATCAAAAGTCTTCAATTGAGATTTCCCATTGTTATGAATGTAACACAAACACCCAAAAGCTTTAAAATACTTTAACCTGGGGAGCTTGTTGTTCCACAGCTCGTATGGAGTCTTTCCATGTCGGGTCGTGATGATCGACCTGTTTTGGGTGTAGCAGGCTGTATTGACGGCCTCTGCCCAAAACTTCTTTGGAAGATTGGTTTCATCCAACATGGTACGAGCTGCTTCCTTCAGCGATCTGTTACGACGTTCCACCACGCCGTTTTGTTGAGGTGTGCGTGCAGCTGAAGTTTGATGATGAATCCCACTCTTTGTGCAATATTCTTCGATCATTGCATTGATAAATTTAGTGCCTCGATCTGATCGAATGGAGATGATGGATTTCTCCTTTTGATTGCACAGCTTGCTCAGCAACGCTGGTAGCTTCTCCAATGTCTCCTTCTTTTTGTACATGAAAATAACCCACGTAAATCTAGAATAATCATCTATAATAACGAGAGCATATTTTCTACCGTTTATACTCAAGGGAGTGACTGGACCGAAGAGGTCGAGATGGAGAAGCTCAAGAATTCGATTTGATGATTGTGCTGTCACGCTTGGAAATGATGATCTTGTCTGCTTTCCAGCTTGACATGCTCTGCAGATGTGATCACGATCGAAGACTTGATCTGGCAGGTCGTTCACCAGCTTGTTGCGAGCGAGCTTGTTGATGGCCTTGAAGTTTAAGTGACTCAACCTCTTGTGCCATAACCAGCTTGTCTCGGAATCGGCCTTTGTGACCAGGCAGGTCTCTATCCAATCTGTCCATTGAACAATATAGAGTCTATCCTGCAAAATTCCGGTAAGAAGTGTTTCTCCTTCCTCATTTTTCACGAGACATTTATTAGCGGTGAATTCTACTCGTTTACCACTCGAGCAGAATTGCGACACAGAAAATAGGTTATGATTAAGACCTTCAACATAAGAGACGTTAGAAATAGTTGTTTTACCAACTGTTAGATCGCCCTGGCCTCTCGTAAATCCCTTAGAATTTCCTCCAAAGGTTACAAGTGGCCCGTCTCGTTCTTGGTAATTTGAAAGTGGCGTTTTGTCACACGTCATGTGCTTTGAGCATCCACTATCAATGATCCATACAGCTCCTCGAGCTGCTTGGCTCCTTCTTTGAGCCTTCCCAACCTGCAATTAGTTAAACTTAGCAACCCATTTGAGATTGGGTGCTACATCGGTTGCGGGCACGGCTTTTGGAACCCATATTTGCTTCACCGGTCTGCTTCTATCCGAGGCTGAGGACGAGGCAGTAGCGGTCTTGGGCTTAGGAGCCTTGGATTTCTTCGAGCGAGGGTGACGAGGTTGATAATATTGTTCTTCGTAAAACCCAGGTTGATACTGCCAGTTTTGAAAATTTGACTGTTGAGAATAGTGGCAGTAGCACCCTTGATAATCCGGGTGGAAGAACTCAGGGTGATACGGCCTTTGATAGAACTGGCCTCCGTATCGCCCTTGACGAACCGCTTGTTTTTGATAGGTGTGGGCAGGTCGACCTTGCTGGGCAGGTCGACTTTCCTTCTTTTGAGAAACAGGCTGTTCCTTCTTTTGTTGCTTTATGAGGATGGCCTGGGGCTGTCGAGCTGGATTCTTCAGCTTGACCATCCTATCAGGGAGAGCTTGATTAGCTTTCCGAGCATTCTTCAATTTAGGCTGCGCTTTCACGAACGTGATCTCGCAGTCTTTATCCTTGCTTTTCTTGGATTCTCCGCTGAACCCAATCCCAGAGTGATCGCGCGGATTGCGTTGCATGGATTGGACCTCTTCCAGCTTCTTTCCACTTTTCTTCAACTGACTTAAAGTGAGTTGAAGTTTTTCTTCCTTTTTCACGAGGAGTTCGTGTCGGATTACCAAGTCAGCCAGCTTTGAGGTAAGGCTGTGTATTTCGGCATTTTGGTCTTGAGGGACTCGTTCTTCTCGAGCTCCCTGGTATCGAACTCCTTGACCCGTAAAGTCAATTCGTCAACCTTTGACTTTAGGGCTTCGATCTCCCTTTCCTTTTCTTCATCGTAGGGAGAGAATCTTTCTTCTAATGCTAGCTTGTATTTTTCATTTTTATCCAATAGCTCAGCATTGTCTTCAACGACCTCTTTGAGTGTATCCACGAGATCGGCATAGTCGTCGAGCTGTTTCTTGATTTCTTCCCAAGACACAGCCTCGGATAGGTCTTCATCACCTTCTTCTGCACAATCATCGTCAGAAAAAGAAAGTGAAATGGGTTGAAGATCTACCTTTGAAGATCCCTCGTTTTGTTGATGCTCTCCAACGAAGCATTCTTCATCATCACTTTCATCGAAAGCGATGTATCCTTCGTCATCACTTGACGAGCTATCCGAGAGATGAGCTTCCTTTGTTTCTTCGGCAATCATTGCAGCTCGTTGATCTTTGAGCTTCTTATCGTGTTTTGCACGGAGCTCGTCTCTCTCGGCCTTGGTAAGATCCGGACAGTCGGTCTTGTAATGACCTGGCCTGCCACAGTTGAAACAACCACCCTCGGGTGTGTTAGAAGAATTGAAGGTTGAGGGTTTACCTTCTCCCTTTTTGTCAGGGCGGTCGTGGTTGCGGTTTGAGAAGTTTCGTTTGTTGTCACGGTAGAATTTCTTGTATTTGACAACCTTCCCTAGGAGCTTCTCATTTCTCCTAGCGGCTAGAGCATAGTCGAAAGTCATCTTCTCGAACTTCTTGACGATGGATTCGTCAATCGGACTTGGGGTAGCAGCTGAGGCTGAGTCGGCCTTGAAGGCTACCTCCTTGTTCTTTTCCTCAGCCTTCTTGCTGGTGGAAGGCTGGGTTGATCCATGGATGCGGATCATCTCATACTCATTTCCGACAAGAATGTCGAAAAGATCTTCAGTGGTGAGGGAGTTGAAATCCGATCGGGCTGGATGCATGGCGGCGTATACGTGCCAATTTGCAGGGAGGGCACGTATCACTTTGAGATTCTTCTCGCGCTGCGTATACTTGTATGGGTTGATGGCAGCCACTTCAAGAACAATCTCGGTGAAGCGAATTTTCATCGCTTCAATGGTTTCTCCCGAAACCATCTTGAAGTCATCGAACTTGCTGCATGCCATGGACAGCTTGTTCTCCTTCATTTCCTCTGAGCCAAGGCTGATGGACCGGAGGGTGTCCCACATTTCTTTGGCCGTTTCAAGATTTCTGATCTTGGCCAGGTAGACGCCCTTCACGGTGCTGGAGATGAGTCCCTTTGCGTAATCATCGAGACCGGCCTCCTTCCTTTCCTCGGTTGTGTAATCGCGAGGATTCTTAAGGACTTTCTCGTATGTAGCCTCCCCGGGGGCTGTTCCATCCACGATAATCTTCGCAGCATAAATGGGGGAGGGTCCGTTCTCGATGATGTCCCACATAAGGACGTGATGTGCCTTGAGACACATCTTGATTCGAAAGCTCCAATCTTCATAGCCTTGAACGGAGAAGTCTTCACATACCCTGAGAAGAGAAGCCTCCATAGCAAAATAATATGATATGAATGAATGAAAAAGATTTTTCTAAGGATCGGTTCAAAATGACCAAAAGTTTGATAAAAGAACTTTTAGTATGCAAAGCAGCGGTCAAAAGAACCACTGCTCTGATACCACTTGTTGGTCCCGGGGAAGAGTAATTGGTGTATGGGGGGGGGGGGGGGGGGAGGGAATACACCAATAACCAACCGTTTTTGACTTTTTAAAATTCAGGTCGATCTGCAGGTCGATTGTCAAGGTCGACCTTATCAGAGGCAGTTTGATCTATCAAGCTCGTATGGTATCAAGCTTGATTTATCAAACTGTTGTTAATGCGGAAGTTGGTGGAGGTTGATTACTCTTTGAAAAATCTTAAGGTTGAATATGGATAGCAGGTTGATTCGTGTAATGCAGGTTGATGCTCGTCAGTTAGATAATAAAATGTAAGTGCAATAAATAAAGAGAGAGAGAAACACCGCGATGTAGCGTGGTTCGGAGAAACCCTCCTACGTCCACGTCAGGTCGACTCGACCTGAGAATCCCTTTACCTTTGGATTCAACCTCTCTCTTATTTATACTGACTGAGTATCAGTTCTAGATACAATCTAACCTGAAAATATCTAGACACGAGTTTTGGGTCGTGACCCTTACAACCTTCGTACTAAAACGTACAAACAACCTTACGCTTTTACAGAGCTTGACTATCTCTATAATGGCGAAAATAAAAACAAGCTTTCTAACTTCGAACAAGTCGGAGAAGAAGTTGTTTGAACAATCGACAAGCAGCAGTGAACGCTTCGTCGTTGTGGTGTTTTTCGGAATCGGAAACCTCTCTTCGTCAAGTGTTTGGGAAACTAATCGGATTTCGAACACTTGAATGGATATGAGCTTTGAGAGAGATTTGGGCAGAGATATGGCGTTGATAGCTTGTGTTTCCCGTACTTGAATCCGAAAATGGCTGAAGTATTTATAGGCAGTTTTGAAAAACTAGCCGTTGGAGTCGGGCTGACGTGGCACTAGCCGTTGGATGCTGACTCACTTCTAGCCGTTGGGAATATTCGTCCTTGCTGGCACTCGACGTGGCAAGGATCAGGTCGTGACGCTCCATGAAGGCGGAGCATCGACCTTGATTGATAATCCAGCTCTTGAAATCTTCTAAGGCAATACCAGCTGGAAGCTTGATAGGGAAGGTCGATAGACAGGCTGATGATCCAGCTCGATCCAATTGAGGCAGGTCGATACATCGACCTTTCTCTTACAGGGTGGATCGAACTTGATTCTAAACATTAAAGGGCATCGACCTGCACTAACAGGTAGCAGGTCGATCTATCGGCCTTGACCCTAAACAAGTAAAATATGCCTAAGTGTGGTTTCGATAAACATCATCAAAATCAAACTGCAGGGGGTTCCCAACATCTTTTTTATGTTTCTTACTGTGTACTTAAGAACTCAGTAAGTTTTTCCTTCTTTCGTACTGTGTACTTTACTGCATAATGTAAATTGAACAAAAATTTTCACAAGACTAGTAATCTTTTGTGTGTTTCTTACTGTGTACTTAAGTACACAGTAAACTTTTCTAAATTTCGTACTGAGTACTTTCGTACATAATGTAAAATGACAAAACTTACACAAATACTAGTAATCTTTTTGTGTTTCTTACTGTATACTTAAGTAAGCAGTAAGCTTTGATTCCTTTCGTGCTGTGTACTTCTAAGAACATATACTGAAATTATATGATATGAACTAAGTTTACTTCAACTGTACAGATCACATGGACCTACAAGAGGGGAGACTTACTCCAATACCCCAATAAGACAATGTTCACAGGATGAGTCAATGGCTGCTGACATCAATATCGTCCTCAATACACTTCCAGCTACAACAGCTAAGGAGGTTAAACACTGTTGTTTTGGATGGTATACCAAGATCAACAAATTCAGCAGCCGCAATGGAAGCATGGTGCATTATGTTGTATTCAGGGAGGTGAAGCCAGATCCAAATCCTGACCCTACAGCACTATGGTTTAAAATTGGAGAGAATGTCCTACGATTTTCGAGGACAGAATTTGCGCTGGTGAGTGGGCTCCGGTTTGGACAAGCCAAATTTAACTCGTACATATATCATGAGGTCCCCACCGAATCTGTCTTTGTACGGCTATTTAGAGGAAACGACAAGACTACCACAGCTGATGTGGCAAGGATGTTCATCGACAAGTCATTTACCTATACTGTGGTAGAAGAGGACAAAGAGATTGAGATAACACCCGAAGCATCACCATCGGATTATGTGAAGCTTTCTAAACTGCTTCTTGCGTGTACATATGTGCTTGGGTATGAACAGACCAAGAAAGCAATTCCAATATGGATGTGGATTCTGCTGGAGAACAGTGAAGAGTGAGAAGCTTTTCCGTGGGGGAGTTATTCGTTCCAAGCCCTCAAAGACACAATCACGAATGTCATGCGCAAAGAGAGGGTACCGGACTCAGGGACCATAAGCTACCATCTCAAAGGAAACACTATAGCATTCTCGGTAAGCAAACTGAACTTGGAAAATATAAGAGACACTTTTCCCCATGCCATAAACTAACAATATCATATTTGTAGGCTTGGATATTTGAAGCGATTCCAGCTTTCGGTGAGGCTATCGGAGGGAAAAATCCAAAAAGAGTAAGACCCCGCTTCTTGCGGTACAACTTCGTGAAGAAGAGAAAATTCCCAACAGATCGGCAAATAGAGCAGGTATTACTTATTCCTTCGTACACAATAAAATGTTTATGTTGTAGTACTGTATTCCTTTCGTACGGTGTACTTCTTTGCATAATGTAAATTGAACAAAAACTTACACATGACTAGTAATATTTTTTGTGTTTCTTACTGTGTACTTAAGTACTCAGTAAGTTTTTCCTCCTTTTGTACTGTGTACTTTACTGCATAATGTAAATTGAACAAAAACTTACACAACACTAGTAATCTTTTCTGTGTTTCTTACTGAGTACTTAAGTACCCAGTAAGCTTTGCTTCTTTTCGTACTGAGTACTTTACTATATAATGTAAATTGAACAAAAACTTACACCACACTAGTAATCTTTTTCAGTTTCTTACTGTGTACTTAAGTCATATTATGAACTATGAATTAAATTTGAACTATATAATTTTTGCAGAACACGCTGCCTATTCTAAAGCCTCATGATAAGGAAATGACAACCTACTCCTGGAAATCGCTGGAAAATGACCCCGAAGGAAGGCCTTTTGCCTTCAAGTATAATCCAAACGACAACAGAAGGAAACGACCAAGAGATGAGACTCTGCATATGTAATATCCTGAATATTTTAAATAAATCTAGTATGATAAGAAAATTTATAAACATGTGATTCTCTCAAAACTGATAATAAGATAATAATTCATTTAATTAAGAGAAATAAAATTTCTAAACAATTTAGTATTGCATGCAACAATAGTTTAGTAAAACAATTTTAATAAATAAATAATATATTCGTGTCTTTTGTTGGATATGCATTACATGCGTAGTTAGTTAATTAATTAATACATGCATGCATAGTAGTATAAGAATATTTAATGATTTACTTCTATCTACAAAATATGCATGCAATTGATGATAACTATAAATTATGATTTGTTTTAATTCATTTATACGTGGAAGTTAACTAGGTGATGACTCATAAAACCTATAAGTGATGACTATTGAAGGCTACTCAATGTCTACCTAAATATATTCCTATAAATACCTTATGAATTCCATTTTATTTGGAGGATTTAACTTTTAGATAAGTAGTGATAAATTATAAGGAAGAAGATATTAGTGGTAGTAAGGGCTCAACGAATATTGTTATAGAAGGATTGAAGCATTTCTTCCGAGGTTAAGGATTTTACGGTGGAATCATAAGTAATCAGGTGGGGTTTCTCTTTCAAAATATTATTTTGAGTTAGTAAGATCTAAAATGTGGGATTATCCATGAAAATATTTTGATGCGTGATTACATGTTTAAGGCTCTTATGTTTACGATCGGGTCTTTCGATTGGTCTAACACACTAATCGAGGGACTGTGCGCACGGTTAGATATCATTGGGTTGATCACCAATTGGTTCTAACTTCGAGGGGAGAACTAGTGGATGAAATACTCCATTGTCTCCAAACTATAGGCTCCATCAGAAAGGGATCCGGCAGTGGTACGTCCCGGGATCGGTATATGTTAATCTATGGCTCCATCATGAAAAGAGATCCGGCAGTGGTACGTCCCGGGATCGGTGAAAGTTAATCTCTAGGCTCCATCATGAAAGGGATCCGACAGTGGTACGTCCCGGGATCGGTATAAGAGTAACGTGGTAATCCGCATCTCAATCAGCGAAAATGGGTTTAGGTGTGCATGAAAGTTATATGATTTGTAAAACCCTTCTATGTATGCTTTATTATCATGGATATTCTTTTTATGATAAATGTTGGCACAAACCCACTGAGTGCATTAGTACTCAGCCCTGCAATTCCTTTCCAAATGTTTTGCAGATTAAGGAGCTGGTGGAGCAGACGTGGCTGAAGAGGATTGTTGTTGTGGTTGTGCTATTTAAGATTAAAGCTTCCGCTACGCTTATAGTTAAAGTGGTCACTAGTAACGATCCTGCAATGTACTAGGCTTCCTAAGTTAAATTTCAGATTTTGAAATAAAATCTCTATGCTATACTCGAGTCTCGTTATAAGAATATAATATATATATTCATTGTATTTACGGGTATTCAGACACAAGCCGGCCATTATGGGTTGTTTAGCTCAGTCGACCCCATAATTTGAGCTGAGCGTCCCGATCCCGTGTTTCATTTAAAGTCTATGGGTATTCAGACAAGGCCGACCGACACGGGCAGTATGGTTTGCCTACCCCGTGGTTCGTGTTGTGCGTCCCGATCCCATAATTAATTTAATAAACTCATTAATAATATGGTTAATTATCCTAAGAAACTAGGCCCCTTTCTATCCCCGCTTCTTATTTCCAACCCCTTGCCACGTCCCGGCACACGTGCCTTCCTTCGGGAACTGGGATGTGACAAAATTGTATCAGAGCAATTCACCGCTCTGAAATCTAGAGTTTCGATTAGATAGTCTTTAGAATCATTTCTCTAGATATGTAAACAGGCACAACAACAACTCTCAGCTCGCTGTCTTGCCATGTTCAATAAAAATGGAGGTACATTTTATTCTAAGAAAAAAAAAATGATTTTGAAATTGAATTGTGATATTTTCATGATTGAGTCTCCCAAAGAGGGATTGTAGGTATGTGTGTAAATACCGTCATGTTTTAGAATTGTATAGCCGGTACGAGTCAGGAAAAACTAGACTGCATGGTTATAGATACTTATAAGTATAGATTGTTAACAAATTGCATGTTATTAAATGATACTAGTAATATACGTTTTTATCAACCATTATTTTACATGTTATAGAATGATATCTAGAGAAAGACCTTTAATAATAGCAAGATTGGGACTTGTAGTATTAATAAAATAAAATAAAAATGATCTAATACCTGATAAGATAATTTCTCCACTGTCAAGCTTAATTAGTAAACTTCCATGAAATATTTCATATTTAGGAATCAAAAATATATGTAAATAAATAAACAAATAAATAAATAAATAAATAAATAAATAAATAAATAAATAAATAAATAAATAAATAAGATAAGATACTATATTATGTAGCTAGAATTATGGGCATTCAAGAAATTCCTTAAATCAACCTATTATTGATTTATCATCACAAAAATAAAAGAAGACAAACTATGTGATTTTAAATAAGAAATTAAAAGTATTTAAGATATAGATTTTATAGTTATACAAATTTCGAGGACGAAATTTTTATAAGGAGGGAGGAATGTAATATCCTGAATATTTTAAATAAATCTAGTATGATAAGAAAATTTATAAACATGTGATTCTCTCAAAATTGATAATAAGATAATAATTCATTTAATTAAGAGAAATAAAATTTCTAAACAATTTAGTATTGCATGCAACAATAGTTTAGTAAAACAATTTTAATAAATAAATAATATATTCATGTCTTTTGTTGGATATGCATTACATGCGTAGTTAGTAATTTAATTAATACATGCATGCATAGTAGTATAAGAATATTTAATTATTTACTTCTATCTACAAAATATGCATGCAATTGATGATAACTATGAATTATGATTTGTTTTAATTCATTTATACGTGGAAGTTAACTAGGCGATGACTCATAAAACCTATAAGTGATGACTATTGAAGGCTACTCAATGTCTACCTAAATATATTCCTACAAATACCTTATGAATTCCATTTTATTTGGAGGATTTAACTTTTAGATAAGTAGTGATAAATTATAAGGAAGAAGATATTAGTGGTAGTAAGGGCTCAACGAATATTGTTATAGAAGGATTGAAGCATTTCTTCCGAGGTTAAGGAGGTGGAATCATAAGTAATCAGGTGGGGTTTCTCTTTCAAAATATTATTTTGAGTTAGTAAGCTCTAAAATGTGGGATTATCCATGAAAAATATTTTGATGCGTGATTACATGTTTAAGGCTCTTATGTTTACGATCGGGTCTTTCGATTGGTCTAACACACTAATCGAGGGACTGTGCGCACGGTTAGATATCATTGGGTTGATCACCAATTGGTTCTAACTTCGAGGGGAGAGCTAGTGGATGAAATACTCCATTGTCTCCAAACTATAGGCTCCATTAGAAAGGGATCCGGCAGTGGTACGTCCCGGGATCGGTATATGTTAATCTATGGCTCCATCATGAAAAGGGATCCGGCAGTGGTACGTCCCGGGATCGGTGAAAGTTAATCTATAGGCTCCATCATGAAAGGGATCCGACAGTGGTACGTCCCGGGATCGGTATAAGAGTAACATGGTAATCCGCATCGCAATCAACGAAAATGGGTTTAGGTGTGCATGGAAGTTATATGATTTGTAAAACCCTTCTATGTATGCTTTATTATCATGGATATTCTTTTTATGATAAATGTTTTTGGCACAAACCCACTGAGTGCATTAGTACTCAGCCCTGCAATTCCTTTCCAAATGTTTTGCAGATTAAGGAGCTGGTGGAGCAGACGTGGCTGAAGAGGATTATTGTTGTGGTTGTGCTATTTAAGATTAAAGCTTCCACTACGCTTATAGTTAAAGTGGTCACTAGTAACGATCTTGCAATGTACAAGGCTTCCTAAGTTAAATTTCAGATTTTGAAATAAAATATCTATGCTATACCCAAGTCTCGTTATAAGAATATAATATATATATATTCATTGTATTTACGGGTATTCAGACACAAGCCGGCCATTATGGGTTGTTTAGCTCAGTCGACCCCATAATTTGAGCTGAGCGTCCCGATCCCGTGTTTTATTTAAAGTCTATGGGTTTTCAGACAAGGCCGACCGACACGGGCAGTATGGTTTGCCTACCCCGTGGTTCGTGTTGTGCGTCCCGATCCCATAATTAATTTAATAAACTCATTAATAATATGGTTAATTATCCTAAGAAACTAGGCCCCTTTCTATCCCCGCTTCTTATTTCCAACCCCTTGCCACGTCCCGGCACACGTGCCTTCCTTCGGGAACTGGGATGTGACAGCATGCTGCTGCTAAGCCATGTCCATCACATGCTGCTCCAGCTGCGACTCTGCACATTAGCGATGAAGATATGCAGAAAATAGGGGAACATGCAGGCGAAGCTGCTGCTAAAAAGATGATGGAATTCGTGGAAAGTTTCCGACAACAGATAGTGAAAGATGTCGTCCAGAAGCTTGCTGACGGTGGGCATCATGAGGCTGCCCGTGACACTCACGAGGACTTCGATGTTTTCCAGATGCATGACGACGACAGTGCCTTCTCACCTGCAAGGCATGCCTCCTCACTGAAGGGTGGACCCACTACACCTACCAGCCATACACTAACACCAGCAAATGTTGAAGCAACAATACAACTGGAAATATGTGCAATACAGATGGGGACAGGTGCAGGCGAGGTGGCCGCTGGTCACCCAGGTGCAGGCGAGGGGGTTGCTGCTGAGACAGGTGCAGGCGAGGAGGCTGGTGCAGGCAAGGAGGCCAGAGAGGCAGCTCCAGGTGCAGGAGAGAAGCCAGCTCCAGGTGCAGGAGAGAAAGCAACACAAAACAGCAAGGCAACAGAGGCCGATATTGAGGTGGCAGCTCCAGGTGCTGACACATCAATTCCTGAGGAGACAGCACAGTCCACAAGCAACGCAGCAGCAGAAGAAGGAGGCCAACAGAAGGAGGCGTTGAAACGTTATGGAAGAATAAGGATTGCTGGATCCAAGAAAGCCCGTAAAGAAACACCCATGGCAGCAACAACAAACACACAGATGCCTGATGCAACCGTCGCAGCGCAAGTTGATGAACCACAGACAACTAGAGAGAATGCCGGGGAGGCCAGCGAGGCAGCTGCAGTTGATGGCAACACAGGTGTACCGGGGAGAGATAAGGTACAAGTCATGCATTCCAATGCATGAACATTGAAAAAACGCTGTGGAGTTTGGGGTACCAAAAGACAATTTAAGTGTTTTGTTTGTTCTTTTCAAGTGTATTGCTAAACAGAAATGCTTTTGTGTGGGTGTTTTTCGGTACGAACATGTTATTTTTAGTACGTTTGCTTAATTTCGATAATCACTAGTAGTGGGTACGATTTGTATTGAAATACTTGAAAATTTACCCAGTACGAACTTGCAAATTTTCGTTCTGTGTAATGCTAATGCCTGGTACAAAATCGTATGAATAACTACCAGCTTTTATGTATCCAGGAAAATGAGGAAGATGATTTCTTACTGTCTGACGACCAAATGAGTAAAGCTCTTGATGAAGTAATGTCATCGGTGGAAGGTAGAACAGCCAAACCAGAAGAGTTACAAGTTGCGGTGGGCACGGTTCGAACAGAAGATGTAGCATACCTAGCAATCGACCCGGCTAACCCGACAAGGCCAATCCGAAATCGGTACCCGTCAAGGGCATTGCGAAGTCCATACCTCAACACTGATGTTAGGGCAGGCAGGAGATCTTTCCATGAGTTCATGCGGTCTGATAAAAATCTGTAAGTTACTAATTACATATAAAAAGCATTTAAAAAGCATTTCTATTAACAAAATCGTATGTTACTTACACGATTGGGCTATAAACAGGTATAGGAATGTTGGATTAGACTACTTGGTTGACAAAGAGTGTTTTGAGTATATAACAACCCCTGATAACATGCTGGAGGAAGACCACATACATGCATACCTATCGATCCTTGCTACAGACCCTAGATTTGCAGGCGTAACACATACCAACACAAACGTAGCAATCACCTCATGCCACTTCATGGTAAGTATATAAATACGACTAATTAGTTATAGTGCGCAATTGTTGAAATATCTGACAGAATGTTTCTTCTTGAATTTGTAGTGTGCAATTGATGAAGTGTTTGACACAATTCACGGAAAGAAGAAACCCGTGATGGAACTGTATAGACAGAATATGTTTAAGAAAGGAAGTGAGGAACATGTCAAATTTGAAGATATGGAAAAATTGATGATGTTTGCTGATTTAGAGACTCCAGCCTGGGGGGAGAGGATAAAGCCTTGGATTAACTATGAAAAGGTATAAACAAACAAGATACGTAAGTACGATATGATTAACTGCGTACTCGTTCATTGAGTACGTTTTCACTCTAGGGGTACTTGTTGTTTAAATACGTTTTGTATCAGAATGTACAGTTTATGTTTTCTGTTTTTGTTTTTTAATCAAACCATACTATTTTTGTAGGTTCTGACAATCTGTTGTTTTAGCGAGCACTGGGTGACATTGCTCATTGATATGAAGGCTCAGAAGATCTGGCTCTACGACTCCAAAATCGTGGTCATTTGAATGTCATCACAGAACAAACCGAAGGAGGATCTTCATCCCATTGGCAAGGCTCCTACCTCAGCTTATGAAAGCCATAGGATACAATGTGAGGCATAATATCACAGAGCCCTGCTGCACCCAGTGGGATCTTTGTTTTGCAGATGCAAAGGATACTTACAAGCAGGTCGACGATTCCAGCTGTGCTCTTTACTGCTTGAAGACAGTCGAGAGATTGATATCAACTACACCAGGGGAAAAAGGGCTAGATTCACCTGTGGAGTTGAATGTTTACAAGTTCCGCATTGCCCAGACTATCCACGCGTTCAGTACTGAGCCTGCTATTCAAATGCTCGCATTTTAGTATTATTTATAACTCTTTGGGAAATCTTGTGGACAAATGTGGTTATGTAATTAGTTTTTGGTATGTCTGGTCAAAACACTAAAACATGGTACGTACTGATTCTTAAGTACAAAAAATCAGTACGTACCATGGCTTTTGTTTTTTGGTAAATATGGTACATACAAGTGTAGACAGGTAAGTATTATGTGTTTTAAATTGACGAGCTGGTGTATAAATGTAAGTGTTGTGGAATCTTTTTTGTGTTTCTTACTTTCCTTTCGTACTGAGTACTTTAGTACATAGTGTGAATTGAAAAAAAAAATCTTACACAAAACTAGTAATCTTACTTGTGATTCTTACTGCGTACTTAAGTACTCAGTAATCTTTGACTCATTTCGTACAGAGCACTTTAGTACATAATGTAAAATGAACAAAAACTTACACAATACTAGTAGTCCCTTTTGTGTTTCTTACTGCGTACTTAAGTGCGCACTAAGCTTTGACTCATTTCGTACTGAGTACTTTAGTACATATTATAAAATGAACAAAAACTTACACAATACTAGTAATCATTTTTGTGTTTCGTACTGCGTACTTAAGTACTCAATAATCTTTGACTCATTTCGTACTGAGTACTTTAATACAAAATGTAAAATGAACAAAAACTTACACAATACTAGTAGTCCTTTTTGTGTTTCTTACTGCGTACTTAAGTGCGCAGTAAGATTTCACTCATTTCGTACTGAGTACCTTAATACATAATGTAAAATGAACTAAAACTTACACAAGACTGGTAGTCGTTTTTATGTTTCTTACTGCGTACTTAAGTACTCAGTAATCTTTGACTCATTTCGTACTGAGTACTTTAGTACATAATGTAAAATGAACAAAAACTTACACAATACTAGTAGTCCTTTTTGTGTTTCTTACTGCGTACTTAAGTACTTTGTAATCTTTGACTCATTTCATACTGAGTACTTTAGTACATATTGTAAAATGAACAAAAACTTACACAATACTAGTAATCATTTTTGTATTTCTTACTGCGTACTTAAGTGAGCAGTAAGCTTTGACTCATTTCGTATTGAGTACTTTATTACATATTGTAAAATGAACAAAAACTTACACAATACTGGTAATCCTTTTTGTGTTTCGTACTGTGTACTTAAGTACTCAATAATCTTTGACTCATTTCGTACTGAGTACTTTAGTACATAATGTAAAATGAACAAAAACTTACACAATACTGGTAGTCCTTTTTCAGTTTCGTACTGCGTACTTAAGTACTCAATAATCTTTGACTCATTTCGTACTTAGTACCTTAGTTGTTGGGAATTGTTAAGGACTAAATTGTTAAGGGGGAACTTCATGGGACATTTGATAAATGAAGTCATTTGTTTTGATTAGATCCCAAAACCCCAAGCGTCCTTTTCCCAAGCGACCCATTTTGATGTAGTTAATAGGTTAGAATTTTTCTAAGCCTACACTGTTAGGATGGCTCTTTTATTTTTGCTTAGATTAGGCTTCAAAAGTTCAAGTGAAGGCCACTCGCTTGAGTGTGTTTTCCAAAGCGAAGCAAGTCAAGCAAGCTGAAGTGAAGCGTGCCGAAGAATTACGAAGCGAAGCGAGCGCTACAGTTCAAAGCAAAGCGAAGCGAAGAGAGCGCTACAGTGGAATCAAGTGAACCCACTAAAGCGAAGCGAAGCGTGCGCTACAAAGAAAAGTAGAAGCGAGTCAACGCGTGTCAATATTCACTTAAAAGTTTCTCGGGAAAATTATTCCCAAGTGACTCACTACAAATATGACCGCGAAGCGACTCACTTCAGAGCGGCCGCTACAACTTCAAAGCGAAGCGAGCCACTACCTACCAGAAAGCGACAGCACAAATTCCCGCTCCGAATTTGAACTCCAGTCAACAGGAGATCTCCGCATTAATTACGAGATCTCCACGTGTCGAAAGCGGAGAGGAGCAGAGGAGTTGACTGCCAGGCCGACAAAGGCGCCGCTACAGTACTGGGTCGCTCCAGTTACTGTTAAACTTGGAAGTTAGCCAATTTTGGCAAAATGCCAAAACTGCGCGTCTGCAAAAGCTACTGCCTGCGCAAGTACTGTCGAGAGGAGGAGGGACAAGACCACCAACCAAGCAATGGATCTTAGCCAACCCTCCGCCTATAAATAGTGAAGGATGAAGACGTGAAGAAGTAGAACACTACTTGAGCATTCGAGCGCATACATCAAACAAACACTCCCCAGCTTTCTAGCAATCTTCGAGTTTTTGTTTCAAGTGTTCTCCGAGTTTCCAGTTCATCGGAACTCGTCTTCACAACCTTCACACTTAGATTCTAAGCCCACTCTATATCCAAGCTTAGAAGAAGAACTCTAGCAAATCTTTGCACTCACTGTAAAGAGTTCTTCATAGTGTGTCGTCAACCAAAAACCCTAAACTTCGTCTGTTAAGTTTTGAGTGTTGTCGTTAGGTTGTTCAGATCTAAGGCCCTTTTTTCATCGATTGAAGAAGCCTCGATCGTAGAGTTGAGATCCAAGCTTACACTTACATCGTTTGTGTAAAGCTCGATCGAAGCTAGGCTGTAAGGAGAGCCCGTAATCTCCCTGTCTCTTTGACTGAAGCGAGTGAAGCTTCCAGTCGTTGTTAGGTTTGTGTAGTGAACCCGCAATCACTACGTCAGTCTTTAGATCCAGGCGAGTGAAGCCCGATCTCGACCAGGTTTTTGAAGGACCCGTAACCTTCAAGTTCTTGAGTGAAAAGAACAGTTGCCGTCGTGCAACAAAGTGGACGTAGGAGCGTTATCTCCGAACCACTATAAATCTCTGTGTCGTATCTCTCTTACCTTAATCTCTTTACAGTATTCGATTATCCATTGCACGTGCATATAAACAAACTTAACTCGGATTTTCAATTACTTAGGAAAGATTATAGCTCACCGAATTCCGCATAAAGAGTAAAGTCTCACTCTTGATCAAGCTCTAAGCTTAGGTCAAGAGATTCGTGATTGCTTTTGATCTAGCCCTCGGCTAGGTCTTAGTATTTCCAAAGAGCACTTTACTTTATACTTTGACTTAAGGAATTGAAGTTGAAAAACTTCAAAATACGTATTCACCCCCCCCCCCCCCCCTCTACGTATTTTTTCCTATAGCAAACCGGGACCAACAAGTGGTATCAGAGCAGCGGTTCTTTCGAGCCTCTGCTTTGCATATCCGAAGCGAGTCCCCACTCGCTTCACGTTGTCTCACTGAACCGGATCCTATTTCCTAAGTGCATCAAAACCGCACCCACGCATATTGCATTTACTGCTGATAGTTTGCTATGTCTACATACAGTGCATCAAATCTTCCACAGTTCTCGATCGAAGGATACGAGATATGGAGTTTCCGAGTCGAGAGCTTCCTATGCTCAATTCACGACCGGATGTGGGAAGTCATTGAAGACGGACCAATCGAAATCAAGAAAGCCATATCTGTGGAGGTTCCAGCCGCTGAAGGTCGTCCAGCCCATGTTCGACAACAGTACGTGGAGAAGGATAAGGACGAGTATACTCCAAATGACTTCAAAGTTGCCAACCTCGACAAGATTGCACGCCACACGATGCAGAGCACCGTGTCGGACGCATACCTTCCAAGGATTAGGATGTGCGCAACAGCAAAGGAAATGTGGGAAACCCTAGCCCTCATCTCTCAAGGTACAAACAAAATCAAGGAAAACAAGCTCGCCGTTCAGATGCGGGAGTTTGAAAATCTGGTGATGAAGTCCGGAGAGTCCATCGACGCCTTCGAGCTGAGAGTTACCAACATTACTGCAACTCTCAACTCGCTTGGGAAGGAACTCACAGACAAGGAAGTAAATCTGAAAATAGTCCGTGCTCTCACAAGGAAGTGGCAGACTATGAAGGAGCTATATCTAGCTACCAAGGATCTAACGAAGCTCACGCCAGAAGTGCTTTTCTCCGAGCTCAAAGCTCACGAGTTTGATCTGAATCGAATGAGCCTCGACGACGAGGATGAAGCGCCCACTACGTCAAAAGGAGTAGCATTCAAAGCTGCCGAAGGGCCAAGCGAGCAGTCGCTTGCCAAAATGACAAGGGAAGAGTTGGAAGAACACATTGCGTTCTTATCAAAGAACTTCAACAAGATGAACTCTCGAGTGGGCAAGTATAAAAGATTCTACAAACAGTACAAAGGGAGGAGCACTGATGCTCGAGAAGGAAAAGGAAAGAGAGAAGAGACGACCAAGCCGATCCCGCGCGACATGATGGAAGTGGAGTGTTACCACTGCCACAAGATGGGCCACTACAAATCCGATTGCCCAAAGCTAAGTGCCAAAGAGCGCGAAGAATTGAAGGCCAAGAGGGATGCCCCAAGGCGAGCACTCGTAGCGAGTGAAATGCCGATCGCTTCAACTGAAGATCTCTCAAGCGACTCAGATGCATTCATAGATCCCAACTCAAGCGAGGGAGAGGATCTGGGACTCATGGCGCTCACCGATGAAGAAACTGGGGAGGTATTCTTCTATCCTTCAATCACTTCAATTACACTAGCACACACTGTTAATGAGGAAGAGCAATCCTCTACATGGAGTGAGTTGTTTGACAAACACCAGAAATTGTCAAGCGACCACGAAGTGGTAAAACAAGCTCTGTCTCGAAGCGAGAAGGAGAACCGAAAGCTAGCCACTGAGCTTGACCAAGTCAAACTTAATCTAAGGGCTATGACTAGTAAGTTCGAGGATCTCTTCGCTAGACATCAAAGCTTGGAGGGAAGGTATGAAACCCAATCCACTCTAGTTGCCAACTTACATAAAGCATCATACGCTAGACAGGCACTAGAGAGTTCTCTTCTACCTTTTGGTAGAAAGGGAGGACTTGGATATGAGGGTGGACCTCCCAAGCCGACTGTCTTTGTTGGTGCATCACACACTACACCATCAGTCACTTTGGAATTGCCCACTGCATCCAAAGCGACCACCAACAAGGACAAAGGCAAAATGGCTGAGAACCCTAAGAAGAAGCCTATGAAGATGTCTATATCTTTAAGGGCAGACCCTAAGGGCAAGCAAAGTTCAACAGTCCCTAGCACTCAACATGCTAAGTCTTACCAATCCAAGGGTAAAGGGAAAAATGTTGAAGCTTCTAAGTCTCAAGCCAAGACACGAGAGACAAAGGATCTACCTTTCAAGAAAAGGAGTAATGTCTATGTGTCACGTTATCCGGACTGGAGATGGTCCAACCG
Organism: Thymus mandschuricus; assembly: GCA_029379335.1. Classification (NCBI taxonomy): domain Eukaryota; kingdom Viridiplantae; phylum Streptophyta; class Magnoliopsida; order Lamiales; family Lamiaceae; genus Thymus; species Thymus mandschuricus. Next base: position 11,973,769 of record CM057071.1, read on the forward strand.
GACTAACGTTGAGGGGGAAGAACTTGAAGCAACCAAGAGGCCGCTTCAAACTTCCAAGGGTACTCAAGCGAGTCGGGGTCAAAACCCTAGTTGGACCGCTTCGAGGAAACCAAGCGAGCCGCTTCAACAGACTAGAAACCCTAAGTCAGTCTCTAAACCCAAAGCTAATCCGAAGCGAGTCGCTTCAGGATATAAGCAAAATGGGAAGAGCGTAGGTAGGTCTGAAGCGAGCCGCTACCCCTCTTGCACACACTGTTGCACGTGTGAAGCTGCCTATAGGCAGTACACCAAGTTTTCGAAGGTCGAGAAGCCCAAGACACAAGCTTCATCTCAAAAGAGAGTGAAGCAAGTGTGGGTACCTAAGGGAACTAACCTGCAAGGACCCAAACTGATTTGGGTACCAAAATCTGTCTAATTGCAGGTGAGCGCCGTGGATCCCATGCCAAGTGAGGGTCAACTAGTTTGGTACTTGGACAGTGGATGTTCAAGACACATGACCGGCATGAAAGCTCTACTTCACAACTACATAGAGAAGAAGGGTCCACACGTAACCTTTGGTGACAACTCTCGAGGAAGCACCAGGGGATACGGCGCACTGAAAGTTGGAAAGCTCACAATTGAAGAAGTCTCCTATGTGGAAGGACTCAAGCACAACCTGTTATCTATTTCACAGTTTTGTGATAAAGGGTACAGGGTGGAGTTCATCTCCAACAAGTGCATTGTGAAGAGCAAACTCACATCCCAGATTGTGCTCACTGGAGTTAGACAAAGGAATGTCTACATAGCACAATGGGACAGCTGCAAGGAGGAAACTTGTCTAGTTGCCAAAGGCTACTGCCAAGAGGAAGGAATCGACTTTGACGAGACCTTCGCTCCCGTGGCACGTCTTGAAGCGATCCGTTTATTTCTAGCCTATGCAGCGGCCAAGAAATTCAAAGTGTACCAAATGGATGTAAAGAGCGCATTCCTCAACGGTGAACTCAAGGAAGAAGTGTATGTGGAGCAGCCACCGGGTTTCGAGCAGGGAGATAAAGTGTATCGCTTGAAGAAAGCCCTGTATGGGTTGAAGCAAGCTCCCAGAGCTTGGTATGATACATTATCTCAATTCCTAGTGGAAAATGGATTCCAAAAGGGAAAGATAGATCGGACTCTCTTCACCATCAATCATGGAGAAGATATGCTCTGGGTCCAGATCTACGTGGACGACATCATATTTGGATCACCAAATCAGTCGCTTAGTGAGAAGTTTGGAGAGCTAATGAAGACCAAGTATGAGATGTCGATGATTGGCTTGATGAGCTGCTTTCTAGGTCTTCAAGTGAAGCAGCAGGATAATGGAATTTTCATCAACCAGGCCAAGTACACTCGAGATATGCTTGCGAAGTTTGGTGTTCAACATGCTAAAGCTGTGAAGATTCCTATGAATACCAACTGGAAGATGGAGCCAGACGAAGGAGGAAAATCTGTAGATCCTACAGATTATCGTGCCCTAATTGGGTCACTTCTCTATCTCACTGCAAGTAGGCCAGATATTGCTTTTGCAGTCGGAGTCTGCGCTCGCTTCCAAAGCAATCCCAAACACAGCCATCTTGAAGCTGCCAAAAGGATTCTTCGATATTTGAAGGGCACTGTCAACATGGGGCTGTGGTATCCAGTGGAGGACAATTTGGAGCTCACTGGATATTCCGATGCTGACTATGGAGGTTGCCGAGTTGATAGGAAATCAACGTCGGGCACATGTCAGTTCTTGGGGAGCAAGCTAATCTCGTGGTTCTCAAAGAAGTAAACAAGTGTAGCCACTTCAACAACGGAAGCTGAATATATGGCCGCAGGAAGCTGCTGTTCTCAAATCCTATGGCTTCGTCAACAGTTGAAGGACTACAAAGTTGAAGCGAATGAAATTCCGATCTTCTGCGACAACAACAGTGCCATATGTATCTCGCAGAATCCAGTGCTTCACACCAGATGCAAGCACGTGGAAATTCGACATCACTTCATTCGTGATCATGTCGAGAAGAAGGATATCAAGCTCGAGAAAATTTATACCGATCTCCAGCGAGCAGATATTCTCACCAAGCCTCTAGCTGAGTCTCGTTTCAACCAGCTATGCATGGAATTAGGGTTATTAGACCCTGGTGAAGAATGCTAGTTCCAGGATGCACGAAGGAGTGTTCGCTTGTTCTCATGAGCGTCACTCGCTTCGGATCTTCACCAACTCAAGCGAGCCACTTCAAAACTCACTCGCTTGAAGAAAATGAAGTTAGGTGGAGAAAGGTGGAGTATTGGAAGAAGTTCCCTACCAACTTATTGGAATTGTTAAGTATATGGTTAAGGGGGAACTAATGCTTCTCTCGGAGCAAGCTACTTCCAAAGCGAGCAAGATTGCAGCAATCTTGAATTCTGCGTTGCTTCAATTTGCCCTAGTTTGGGTCAAAGCGAACCAACTGCAGATTCATTCTTTAGAATGTAGGAAAGCTTGAAGGTTTACCTTTTTATACAAAAGGTTGCAGGGCTGGTGACATGCTTCTGCGTAAAATACGAGATTGTCTTGTCAGAGCATTCTCATTGTCATCCTGTCCATTTCTGCTCTGAGATAAGGACTTGTACTCATCCCCCATTCGTCGTGAATAAGTACACTTACGTGATGCTCCCTTCGGGTTGTAGTAAGCTTGTGTACTTTATTCATTTTCTCCCTCATTCACTTCGATGGAGGACTCTCTAATTCGTAGAGGAAGATGAATGCCATGAAGATGAATGCCATGAAGGTCTAACTCAACGTGTAGCATTCAACTTGTGGTAACTAATTCAAGTGAAGTCTTCAATTTGTGGTATCAATCTCCTACGAAGTGAGATTGACTGGTAAGTGTTTCAATTTTAAGTACACTAAGTGAGCCGAAGCGTGCTAGAAACCTTCACTCACTACGTGGAAAATATGAAATGAATCTGACACAAATACAAAGAGGAAAACACTCTTGTTTATCCTCGAAGTATGTAAGTCAGAAACATTTTAAATTAAGCAAAGAAATTCAATTTCTTATTCCAGTCGCTTCAGATGGCCAAGCGAGTGCTTCGTCACTCAAAGCTAGCCATCGCAAGCGAGTGCAGAACAGTCACTCAAGCGAATGCCTCTCAAGCGAGTCAAGGCGTAGCGGCCCAACTCGAAGCGAGCGGGCATGAAGCGAGTATGAGCTGTCTGCACTCGAGTGCAATTTTACTTTCTGCTGTGCATTTAATGCAGGTGCAGGAACGACGGAAATAACGGGCGCGTGTTCACACGCTTGAATTTGAAGCGGGAAAAGGAGGAGAAAATCCAGCCGTCGAATCTCAACAGGCCCCAATCTGGAACCGTTCGATCAACGCCGTATACAACAAGCCAACCATAGAAGGCCACGTGGCGACGCCAAGCAAGTGGCGGTTCACTTTTGCTGTGATGACGCCGGACACGTCAGATCCATCACCGCACGTCCGCCGCCTACCTACAGGATTTTCGGCGTTATTACCGTCCTACCCCTGCCACGTCAGCCATAACCTAATTCTATATATATGGGACGAGGCAGAACTGCAAACCTTTCACAGCCTTCAAAATTTGCCATTCTCGTGCTTAGATCTACGATTTCTGCAACTCACGAGTCTCAACCCCTTTTCTCTAAAATTCCATTCAAATTTCTTCAAATCTCAACATGGGAAAGAAGAAGAACACCGAGACGATGGAGGAGTTTCTCGAGGAAGCAGACAAATTCATCAATGTCGAGCCTCATCTCGACCCAACAATCATCGAAAGAGAAGGTTTTCTCCGTAGGGCCGTGACCACGGCCGGCCTATGGAAATTTGTAACGATTATGCCGACGAAAATTCTGGCCAAACCAGTCGGAGAGCTTCTGTTGAATCTAAGGACAGGACAGAATACGTCATCCTTCTCCGATCCACAGAATGGAGAGCCGGTGGAAGTGGATCTGAGTGATCTAATCGACGAGTTCGATTTGCCAAAGGATGGTGGAGATTCACTGCTAGATTTAGGCTATTCGGCCGGAGTGCAATATGGCCGATTCGCCGTCGACGGGGCCGAGCCAAACTTCAAGAAGGCCAGTATACGCACAAGTTTGAAGGCTCCTTTCAACCTTATTTGCGAGCTTTTTACGAAGAGTATCGCATGCTACGTCGGAAACCTGGAGACCCTCTCCGTGACCAAACTGATTGCTACTGCAATTATTGTTGACAGCCTCACCGGAACCAGCTTCAACTGGCATGGCTGGTTTCTCAAGCAGATCCACGAAGCTGCCGGTGACTTCGCGTTTGTGAAGGGAAGCACCGATCAGATTCTCCGCAAGGGGAAACTGAAATTCTTCTCAAGGCTATCCGTTGCCCTGGAAATGAAATATCCCGGCAAAGTCTGGCCGGAATCCGACGTCATTGCCTACAACAAACAGTCCATCTACTACGACAAGTGGAGAAAGACGAAAAGATTGATGGATCTGGGACTACTTGAGGTAGTAGTACCCGTAGCGAGACCGGTTGCCGAAAGGCAAGCCGAAGTGAGCCAAGCGAGGCAGGTCGCTTCACCCGGGAAGCGAGCCGCGCCAAAGCGAGGCAAGAAGTTGAAGCGAGTCGCTTCACTTGTCCAAGAAAGCGAGGCGTTGGAGAAGCCGCTTGAGGACACTGAAGTGACTCAACCCCAAACCCAAGCTACCCATACCCAAACCCAAGCTACCCAAACCCAAACCCAGCCTTTAAAAATCCAAACTCCCCAACTTCAAATTCAAACCCTAACCGAAATATCCTCCACTGCTCAGCATCAAACCCATAAATCCCCACACGAAGAAGACACTGGTTCTTCTTTCAAGATCCCAGAAATCCCCCTACTCCATGTCGACCCCATTGAGGCCTACACAACCTTCAAACCATTCCAAACCCTTCAAACACAACCACCACCCACTGAACCCATACAAATATCCGAAACACAAGAAACCTCATCACCCTCTCAGTCCCCCTCTACATCGGCAGCTACAGCCGATACCGCCCAAACTATCGGTGAAGTTTCTATCATTCCAGAATTCATACCACCTGCCCTCACCGAACATAAACAAGCTCTCGAACGCTATGTTCGAGACAGAGAGCAAGCCGCGGAGACAATCAACCTTCGCTACAATCTCAGCTCCGCGAGCGTTGAATGGAGCGACGTGTTCTACACGAATGTAGTCGACTTTCTGACGTACATCACGTACCGAGGAACGGAGTACTACAAAATCTTCAGACTCCTCAAAGCCTTCAAGAAGGAAGAACTGATCAATCTGGAGGCCAAGTTGCTGAACTTCATTGGCGCAAACGGCTTCCATGAATTCCTTGACGGGACCAGCTTTTGGGAGAAGCTGGATGCCAAAGTAAAGGAGGCATATCCACTCGCCGTTGTACCAAAGCGAGTGCCCACTGCTCAAGAAAGGAAGCTCATCAGGGAACATAAGGAGGAGGTGGAAATGAAGGAGGCTGAAATTGCTAGCCTTCACAGTGAAATCACCAAGAAGAGTGAAGAGATGGAAAAGAAGGCTGGAGAGATTGTCAGTCTTCGAGAAGACTTCAACAAGAGGAGGAAGGAGTTGGAGGGAACGGTGGAGAAGAAGGATAAACTGTTGGAAGAGAAGGAGAAGGCGCTGGAGGCGCAGGCGAAGCTAGTGGAAGATCAAACAACATCTATCACCAAACTCAAGGACTCGCTTGATGCAGAACGGAGTCGCTTGAGGGAGGTTAATGCCAAATTGATCGCCGTTGAGAAAGAGAAGAAGGTGTTGGAGAAGGAGGTGAAAAAGCTGAAGGAGGTAGTAGAAAAGAAGGATGAGGAGCTGATCAGGAAGGGGAGTGAACTAATAAGCACGAAAAAGACTCTCGACTCACTTCAAACTGAAATAAAGCTGCTGAAGGAAGAAAGTGAGTTAGATAAGAAAGAACTGGAGAGCCGGAGGAAAGGTGCCCATGACCTTGACTTGAAACGAGCAGATCTTTCCATATTACTGCAGAAGGTCAAGGAGCTGGGCGAAGATTATACTGAAAAGATTGCCGCAGGTGCCGAATTCCATCTCTCTCTAAACCAGAGAGAGAGGAGCCTTGAGACAATGCAAGCTGAGTTTCTAGCGGCTCAGGAATTTTGGTACTTCAATTTGCAAGAGGAAAAGGCAGAAATAAGGAGGGAAATTGAAGCGGAGCTGGAGGCTCGCTTCAAAGAGGTGGAGTCATTAGAGAGTATGATGGAGTCAGTGGTCGAGAGAGAGAAGCAATGCGAGTATTTGCTTGAAGAAATAAGCATCAAAACAGCTGATCTGGTAGCACCTTCCATGAAAAAGAACGAGCAGATGCTTCAAGCTATTCTGAACACAGTCAACTCCCTTCACCAATCAATCTCCGGAAAATCAATAATCCCAACCCCTGGCAGTGATGATGCCAAAAAGGGGGAAGGACAAATGAAGGAAGGACAGATGGAAGGACAGATGAATCTAGGAGGATCTGGAGGAGTCGGAGTTGGCATAGAGTCGATGATTGAAGGAGGCAGTGGTGATGGAGGTGCGGAGGAAGTTGTAGATGAAGCGAGGGCTCTGGGCAAAATGAAGGGCAAGACTAAACTCACAGAGGAGGAGTTACTGAAAAAGCCCGAGGAGCCTAGCAGACCACTTCATGAAAAAGTGCTGAGTGCCTCGATTGCACGGCATCCTCCGGTGACCGTGATTTCAAAGGAGGAAAGGCGGGAGCAAGTGGAGAAGGATTATGCCTTGGCATGGGAGATGGATCAGGTGTTCAAGCTAACCAAAAATTCTATTACTGCAGGTACTTCATCCAGCTCCCAAGCGGCCGCTACACCCAAAGCGCCCGCTTCAGCCGCCGCACTAGCTTCAGCCGCCGCACTCACTACGACTACAACTGCTGCACTCACTTCATCAGCAGCTGTCCCCTCGAGTGCCGCCGCAAAGAAGGATATGCCACCTCCCCCACCACCGAAGCTGCCCTTGAAGCGAGCTGCACCAGTATCTAAAGTCGATGACTCTACGGCTAAGCGCCAAAAGTCTAAACATGCAGTCGCTTCAAGAACTGAAAAGGAAGAGAAGAGGAGAAAGGAGAGAGAAGGAGGAAGGAGCGAAGCGGAGAGATCGAAGACAGTGAACGCCAGGCGTCTTCAAGTGATTGACGCACGAATCGAGGAGCAGTTCAGCGAAGTACTGCTTATTCAGTCCTCTTTGGTTCGTAGTGCGTTCGTTCCCCTCATGCCTGATGAGTCCGAAGCATGTGAAGCCCAAGCCATAAAAGATGCATGCGACGTGACTACGAAGGAAATGGTAGAGTCAGGTCGCTACCCTAAAAAGGAAGAGCAAAACTATATTAGGAAGCGACTCAACGAAAGGCGTCCTCTGTGGAGTGGTGAATCAGGGAAGAGATTCACTGATATAATGACTATGCTGTCAAAAAGAACAGAGGAGGAATTAGCCAAGAGGAGGAACGAGCATCTTGACGCAAGAGAGATCGAGGACTTCATTCCGCGAGATCTACTCGAGCAGTGGCTGTACTACAAGGACTTATTCATCAAGGCTTATTACTACTGGGAGGTAGTGCCGCTGCAGAATGAGTGTTCTCGAATAAGTGCCCTCAACAACTTTCTAGCCGTCTACGACGACAAACTGCGCCGAAAAATTTTTATGATGGCTGAACAAGCTCAACCGAAGCCAATTGTCGTCAAGGTGCCAGAAATAAAGGACTTCCCCATGCCTTATCATCCAGGCACGGATGTTCCTAACAGGGGAGTCATTGATGCTGAAGTAGATGAAGCGTTCAGGCTGGAGAGTGCATGGAGAAGACCAAGCATCCACACAGTAGGCACTATGGAAACAAAAGTCTTATCAGCCTATAGTGTTGATGCTACTGATGAAGAAGAGAAGAAGGAGGAGGAGAAAGAGGAGTAGGATGAAGCGGCAGGAAACCGTTGAAATTACATGCTTCATATTTTGTGAACTGATGTTCATATATCTCATTTCAATTTCTGTCTCCTCTGTGTCATTTACTCGCTTTGTGAATGACGTTATATTTCTGCTACAAACTCATTAATTTAACCGAAAAAAAAAGGGGAAGGAACTTAAAAGAAAATTACAAACGAAACTGCAAAGGAAGCAGTCGCTTGGAGTTCCCTTCACGGTTAAATAGACTAGGCTTATTATTTTTACCTAAGTCTTTTGGGTTTTGGCATCATCAAAAAGGGGGAAATTGTTGGGAATTGTTAAGGACTAAATTGTTAAGGGGGAACTTCATGGGACATTTGATAAATGAAGTCATTTGTTTTGATTAGATCCCAAAACCCCAAGCGTCCTTTTCCCAAGCGACCCATTTTGATGTAGTTAATAGGTTAGAATTTTTCTAAGCCTACACTGTTAGGATGGCTCTTTTATTTTTGCTTAGATTAGGCTTCAAAAGTTCAAGTGAAGGCCACTCGCTTGAGTGTGTTTTCCAAAGCGAAGCAAGTCAAGCAAGCTGAAGTGAAGCGTGCCGAAGAATTACGAAGCGAAGCGAGCGCTACAGTTCAAAGCAAAGCGAAGCGAAGCGAGCGCTACAGTGGAATCAAGTGAACCCACTAAAGCGAAGCGAAGCGTGCGCTACAAAGAAAAGTAGAAGCGAGTCAACGCGTGTCAATATTCACTTAAAAGTTTCTCGGGAAAATTATTCCCAAGTGACTCACTAAAAATATGACCGCGAAGCGACTCACTTCAGAGCGGCCGCTACAACTTCAAAGCGAAGCGAGCCACTACCTACCAGAAAGCGACAGCACAAATTCCCACTCCGAATTTGAACTCCAGTCAACAGGAGATCTCCGCATTAATTACGAGATCTCCACGTGTCGAAAGCGGAGAGGAGCAGAGGAGTTGACTGCCAGGCCGACAAAGGCGCCGCTACAGTACTGGGTCGCTCCAGTTACTGTTAAACTTGGAAGTTAGCCAATTTTGGCAAAATGCCAAAACTGCGCGTCTGCAAAAGCTACTGCCTGCGCAAGTACTGTCGAGAGGAGGAGGGACAAGACCACCAACCAAGCAACGGATCTTAGCCAACCCTCCGCCTATAAATAGTGAAGGATGAAGACGTGAAGAAGTAGAACACTACTTGAGCATTCGAGCGCATACAGCAAACAAACACTCCCCAGCTTTCTAGCAATCTTCGAGTTTTTGTTTCAAGTGTTCTCCGAGTTTCCAGTTCATCGGAACTCGTCTTCACAACCTTCACACTTAGATTCTAAGCCCACTCTATATCAAAGCTTAGAAGAAGAACTCTAGCCAATCTTTGCACTCACTGTAAAGAGTTCTTCATAGTGTGTCGTCAACCAAAAACCCTAAACTTCGTCTGTTAAGTTTTGAGTGTTGTCGTTAGGTTGTTCAGATCTAAGGCCCTTTTTTCATCGATTGAAGAAGCCTCGATCGTAGAGTTGAGATCCAAGCTTACACTTACATCGTTTTTGTAAAGCTCGATCGAAGCTAGGCTGTAAGGAGAGCCCGTAATCTCCCTGTCTGTTTGACTGAAGCGAGTGAAGCTTCCAGTCGTTGTTAGGTTTGTGTAGTGAACCCGCAATCACTACGTCAGTCTTTAGATCCAGGCGAGTGAAGCCCGATCTCGACCAGGTTTTTGAAGGACCCGTAACCTTCAAGTTCTTGAGTGAAAAGAACAGTTGCCGTCGTGCAACAAAGTGGACGTAGGAGCGTTATCTCCGAACCACTATAAATCTCTGTGTCGTATCTCTCTTACCTTAATCTCTTTACAGTATTCGATTATCCATTGCACGTGCATATAAACAAACTTAACTCGGATTTTCAATTACTTAGGAAAGATTATAGCTCACCGAATTCCGCATAAAGAGTAAAGTCTCACTCTTGATCAAGCTCTAAGCTTAGGTCAAGAGATTCGTGATTGCTTTTGATCTAGCCCTCGGCTAGGTCTTAGTATTTCCAAAGAGCACTTTACTTTATACTCTGAGTTAAGGAATTGAAGTTGAAAAACTTCAAAATACGTATTCACCCCCCCCCCCCCTCTACGTATTTTTTCCTATAGCAAACCGGGACCAACATTAGTACATAATGTAAAATGAACAAAAACTTACACAACACTGGTAGTCCTTTTTGTGTTTCTTACTGCGTACTTAAGTGCTCAGTAATCTTTGACTCATTTCGTACTGAGTACTTTAGTACATATTGTAAAATGAACAAAAACTTACACACTACTAGTAATCCTTTTTCTGTTTCTTACTGCGTACTTAAGTGCGCAGTAAGCTTTGACTCATTTCGTACTGAGTACCTTAGTACATATTGTAAAATGAACAAAAACTTACACAAGACTGGTAATCCTTTTTGTGTTTCTTACTGCGTACTTAAGTAATATTATGAAATATTCTTGCTGTGTACTTAAGAACGTATACTGAAATGATATATGAACTAAGTTTACTTCAACTGTAAAGATCACATGGACCTACAAGATGTCAGACTTACTCCAATACCTAAGCAAGACAAATGCTGACATCAAAAAATTGAAACATAATACTACATCAAAATATATTGATAAAAACTGACAATCATGTAGTGCCCGTGTTCAGATACATCAAAATATATTTGGGTCCGTGCAAGTTCTACGGGAATGCCCAGGTACACCGCAAATACTACATTTTATTGGACCTTTACGAGTACGCTTACCACCACCACCCAACACTTGTTCATCTTCAACATTGATCTCTAAATATACAGAACACGTGCTTTGATAATGGCCCTTCTGCTTACATCGGCCACAAAGACGATCCTTTGCTACACTCGTAGCAACAATGGGTTCAGCACCACTCGGATCAACACTGGGTTCAGCAACACTCGTAGCAACATCACATGGAACCCCATTGCGTGGAGCACCCCTCATAGATTCAATCCTCCTCGTCCTAGGCCTACCCTCTTGTTTCGGGTTATGGGGTTCCAACAACCCTCGTAGCAACATCACATGGAACACGCCAATCACTGGGATCAGGCACAGGGTTTACCTCAGCTGCATATATTTCACGCCACGTAGCAGTGCTGTAATATGAATGCACATATCCAATTGGAATCTGATTGACATGACTACAAAAAACAAACAAATGAATTAACAAGTACGATATGGAGTATATTCGTACTGATATCCGCATTAAGAACCAAAACAAAATGTACCGTCTAAAGAGTGCAGTAATTAGCATACACTACATAACGTACTTCGCATGAAAAACAAATCTTGTTACCTTATAGCCCGTGTAGCATGCAAACACGGAAAAAGGTCCATCTGCCATACACGACATGAACACGTCATCGCAGCAATGTCAACAATATAGCTCTTGTCCCCCGATATGATTTTAAACTTTGATTCAGAAATACCCTCGACCTTCATTGTCCGACCCACCCTAATTGCATTACCCAATCTCTCAATTGAATAGTCTGACAATTCAAGGGATATAGCTCCAGCGATAGAACGCCGCTCACAGAACCATGCTCGAACCAAATTACACGTATACTCCAACAAAGAGCATATTGGTAATTTCCTTGCCCACTTTAAACGAGAGTTCAGGCACTCTACGGCATTAGACGTGCCAAAATTATATCTCCGAACAGGGCATCTACACTTCGCCCATCTACTCGGACAAATGTTTAAGAGTTTTGTATGTGCACCTGGACAAGTCAACTCCAAGTTATACATATGAGCACTTACACAAGACTAGTAATCTTTTTTATGTTTCTTACTATGTACTAAAGTACACAGTAAGTTTTGCTTACTTTCGTACTGAGTACTTTAGTACATAATGTAAAATGAACAAAAACTTACACAATATTAGTAATCTTTTTTGTGTTCCTTACTATGTACTTAAGTACGCAGTAAGCTTTGATTCATTTCGTACTGAGTACTTTAGTACATAATGTTAAAATTGAACGAAAACTTACACAAAACTAGTAACTTTTTGTGTTTCGTACTGTGTACTTCAGTAATATTATGAAATGATATGATATGAACTAGGTTTACTTCAACTGTACAGATCACATGGAACTACGTAATGTAAATAAAATTGGTTGAAAACTAATCACATATGTTTAAGAGTTTTGAATGTGCACCTGGGCAAGTCAACTCCAAGTTATCCATATGAAAATTGAAATCGTTCTCCCGGTACGCATTTGCAGCATCTTGGAAGATCTCTATCACTTCATCACGTGCCTTGAGATCACCTTGGATATGGTATGTGCAAAAGCCATGAGGGACACCTGGAACAACAGCAGTCACCGCATTTTTTATACTAATGTGTTGATCAGACACGATTAATAATTCCTCACGAGTGCCAAAACTCCGACGAACGTGCTCTAGAAACCAACACCAAGAAGAATCATTTTCTTTGTCACCTATCCCAAAAGCAAGGGGGACAATCTGCTCATTAGCGTCCTTAGTCGATGCAACAAACAAAACTCCCTTGTATTTCCCCTTCAAATGTGTTGCATCAATGACAATCACGGGACGACACGCACGAAACACCCTTGCACACGCATCAAGTGAAATGTAGCAATATTCAAAGGCCCCATCACACGTCTGCAGATCAACAACTGACCCGGGGTTCATCTTCTCTAAATGTAAAGGTACTTAGGCAGCAACTGTAAAATGGAAAAAGGAGAAAAAAAGATAAAAAATCGTAAGTAAGGAGTACGCGGTAATTGAAACATTTAGTAACTAAGTACGAGGTACGTAAGAATACAAAACGTACTTATAATAACTATGCAAAAATCCTAATGCAATTACGAGTACGCGGTAATTGTAAATTAGTACTCGTAAACATGGAAACTTTTTACCTGAAATGACAGTTCCTGGTCTCCGTATACAGCGTTTAGGGCAACATTCTTAGCAGACAAAGCAGCTGAATACTTCACATTGACACTAAATTCTCGTAACATCTGCGCATGAATGTCACACGGTCTAATAATCGATCCATCTTCCCTCAACTGCGCACCAACGTGGACAGCTATAGCTTTGGATGAAACTTTCGGTTGTGAACCAACCCTCAAATCATAAGTACACGTGTGAGGGGCCCACTCATATATCTTCCAGGACACCCCAAGTGCTTTGCCCCGCATAATAAACTTACATGTTTTTCTTCTTGTGCAAACTATGTAGTATCTATCAATATCCGAACGTGGGGTTCGAAATTCCAAACAATTTCTCAAGTGATATAAACTAACATCTGTGATCATCAACTCCTTACTTTCGAACGTAGATCCTTCAGCAAGCTCGCCTCTAACACGTTCGGGCTGTGTGACGACGTCGGCGGATGGAAGGGAAGCTTGGTAAGAAGCACCCGGGATAACCCATTGTTTGCTCGCCTCTAACCCATTGTGACTTGCAGAACTCTCGTCACTAGAATTATGTAAAGACGGAACCATGCATGAGTTCAGCGGAACAATACTACTTTGTTCAAAATCATTGTTCTTCTCACAAACCGACACGTATATTGTAGGGACTGCCATAAAGTCATGTAAGCAAGACCACTCGTAATTATCCGTGATTTTCATTCTGAAACCATCACCAACAGAAGGTTGTATCCAAGCATCTAAATCAAACACATGGGTATTCCGTTTCTTCTTCAAACGCACTTCAAGTTTGTCCAACAATTCTTCAAACGTGACACCGCTTGAGGGAATGGGGATAAAATCCTTTATACCACCTTCATACTTGTCGTAATTCCATTTACAACCGTGGAAAAAAAACACAGAAGATGGCGGAGCCTAAAAAAAATATTAAATGAAACACATATTATCATCATGGTATAGTACGAAAAAAACAGAGTAAAATTTACATACAGTAGTACGCAGTAAGTTTTATTCCTTCCGTACTGAGTACTTTAGTACATACATTAGTACGAAATCTAAACAAACTTACCTGTATATAACAGTACGAAAAATAATTAAATGTACCAGTTCGTCGATTACAAAAAAACATGCAAGCGTACAAAAACATTAGATTCAAACATGAAAAACCCTAGTATTCAAACATGAAAAAATCCATGAAAGTACCATGTCGAAAGCTTGAAGATGATATAACAACTACGTCTTCCACCAGAATGCGCTTTTTCAAACTTGAAGATGTCGTCGTCGTCAGCCCGCCGGCTTTTCGTCAGACCGAGGCTGTTGACAGAACGCCGCCGTCGTCAGTCCGCTGCCCGCCGTTTGTCAGAACGCCGTCGTCGTCAGTCCGCTGCCCGCCATTTGTCAGAACGCCGCCGTCGTCAGTCCACTGCCGCTGTAAAGAAACACGCCGCCGTCAATCCCTCGTCTGTTCACCTGTATCTTCAGACCGCCGCCGCCGTTTGCTCGCCTCTGTCGTCAAACCACCGCCGTCCGTCGAGAAGGATAGAACGTGATCGCTTGCGAGGACGATAGAGAAAGAAGTAAAGAGAAGAGAAAGATATTTGAATGTTGTGTTTTTCACGTCGATCACAACACTAGAGGAAAGAAGAGAAGAAAGAGAATTGCTACATGACAAAATAAACCAAAGCTAAAAAGTAATACCCAAAGCTAAAAAGCAAGGGTATAATTGGAAACCAAAGCAAAAATAGGGTATAATTTTAGTTTTTAAACATACAAAGCAAATTTTAGTTTTAGAAGTTGAAAGTGTGTAAAAGACTATATATTCTCTAAATTATATTGTCTCTTACAGTAGGGGTTTTGGTAAGAACAACCTCTAGTGTAGGAAATACAAAATAGTGATAAATGATAGATCACTACTACTTGAACCTCTTTATTTGATTTCATTTATTTACCATGATTTAATTATGATTGCCATATTTATGTATTAGGAAAAAAAAATATGCATGCATAATAATAAACCATATCACATCATCGATAAAACGACAAAAACTTCATTCCTTAAAAATCTTTCATGATCTATATAATATCAATCGTCTCAATAGTCATACCAAGATGTAGTAAACAAATACTTTATTGAAAATCATTACTTTCATATGACATTTGACATGCCTTCTATAATTTGTATTGATGTATAAAATTTAAACATTTAATGCATTGTTAAATTTAAGCCAATTTATCTCAATCTCTCTTTTGTATTGACAAATTGCATTGTACAAATGTCAAAGTATATTGACTAATACTTTTGGTGCATTGCATTACGTTAAACTAGTGCATTATTTAAATTTTGTCTTCAATTATTCCAATCACAATTAATTATCAATAAAGCTATTTGGCCACATTATGGCCAGCCACATAGTGACATTTTTGTTAATAAATTAGTAATCACATTTAATGCTTATCTAATTTTACAAGATAGCCCCTTTTCCCTTTAGAGAATGTAATTGATGATTACATTTAAATTGAAAAAAAACTCTATTTCAACAATTATTACATATTTCATCTCCCAATAAAACGCACTAAAAACCAATATTAAAATAGTTATAATCATCAAATAAATATTCAACAACTATTACATGTTTCATCTCTCAATCTTTAAAATGATCTTAACTATTTTGTATCTACTCTATTTTAAAATAATGTATATCAATTTAAAGATTTTTTTACACTCTTTAATTGAAAATGCATATTGTACATGTTATTTATATCTAAATTGTAAAATTGCAATAAAACAATTAAGAACAAAATTTATAAAAAGAAGAAAAAGAAATAAGTAATGGTAGTTTTGTAACTGCCGCATGCGTGCAACATATGAAAGAGAAATAATTGGTAGTGTAACTTTTTTTTTTAACCTTCAAATTCATATTATCTACAAAATTAGCATTTTAAAATTGATTTGAAATCGAAGGATTCCCTTTATATATATATAGAGATTGTCCTTCTCCAAATAAAAAATACTAACAACTTGTGTATATACTTTGTCATCGCTAAATTGCATATTCCATATAGTCCGTATATTTTCCTTATCTTAATTCTTAATTCATATTATTACGACAATATTATTCATTATTTATAACTATACCTATAGATTACATTTCGATCTTATCCATTTTGAATTTACTCTCAATTATTATTATTATTATTATTACTCCCTTCGTCCTCCATTTAGTGACGTTAATACTATATTGGGACGTCCTCCATTTACTGACAATTTCCATTTTTGGACGTAGACCCCACAATCACTTTAACACTTTAACACTTTATACATCTACTTTTTATTATTTTAACATTTTAATACTATTAAACAATTCAAATGGACCCACAATTATTCCACTTTAACACTTTAACACATTAATTTATTATTATACCATAAAATGCGAAAAAACGCGTGCCCAAACTCCCTCCGTCACTAAATGGAGGACGGAGGGAGTATTATTATTATTATTATTATTATTATTATTATTATTATTATTATTATTATTATTATTATTATTATTATTATTATTATTATTATTATTATTATTAGTTTAGTGGTTGTGCATGGTAGTGAATCATTTTTGTTGAATAAGTCCACCTATAATCGAGTGATAATAGTCTCGTTGTCTCATTTATTATCAAATTGAATTATATAAGAAGTAAAAAAAATTACTCATATTTATAAAAAATTTGCTTGATTCCTATGTGTTATAACATATCTATAGTATATTTATCCTAAAACGAGACCTTTGACCATTTGTATATAGGGGTGATCATTTAATCGGTTATTTGGTTTTTGTTTTAGTAAAAAATAATACTCCCTCCGTTTATCTCCATTTGACACCTTTCTTTTCGGCAAAGTGTTTAAGAAATTCAAGTTTATGACGTAAATGTAGAGATAAAAAGAGTGTTAATGGTATAAAGGTGAAAATAAGTGGGATATAAGGGAATAAATGGAGTATTAAAGTGTAGTGTTGGCTTAAAATAGAAAGGGGCCAAATGAAGATAAACGTCCCAATAAGGAAACGTGGCCAAATGGGAGGAAACAGAGGAAGTAATTCGGACCAAATTATTTGAAATATTAAAAGTATAACTGAAACAAACCAAAATTTGTTAGGAACTAAACCATATCAACCAAGCATAACTTAACAATTATTTTAATGATTTCAATTATTTCCAAAATTTTATATTATTTAATTTAAAAATCTAATTTGTTCTAAATTTATGAGAAGATATACAAAAGTTGATTTCGTTTTGTCATCAACAATTAATAAAGATAGAATAATAAAATTAAAATTAAAAAAAAAAAAAAAACTATTTCAAGCAATGAAAAAAATAACAACTAAATATATTCTACAACCTAACCAAATTAGCCGAAGCAATTAATTTATTCGGTTTGGCTCGATATTGAGTTTTCGGTTTTTGGGTAACTATGTTCACCCCTAGTATATACTAGTACTACTAGTTTTCGGTTTTTGGGTAACTATGTTCACCCCTAGTATATACTAGTACTACTTACTACTACTACCAATACTAAAAAATATAGATCTGATATGACACTTCCCCAATGGTGTAGACCTTTTTGAGCACCTTTGTCGTTTCTTTGCTTTAACGTTATTTTGTTCAATTTTTAAAAAAAAAAATTTATATTCTAGAGTACTTTGTAAATTAATATTGAAATCAATAAATTTATAAATTACATGCGTGTGTATATGTTTATATTAAACTTGGTTTATTTTATTCCTATCTATAGTTAAAAAATGAATAAAATTAACGATTGGGTTTCAAATTTTATATATTTTCTAAATTTAATAATTTCAATATAGTTTATAAGATAGTAGAATATAAAATAATTAAAAATTGAATAAATAATGCTAAAGTAAACAAACGCAAATATGCTCACGAAATTGTTCACCATTAAAAGAATAACATACCCCTTTTTATACAATATATAAATATAACAATTAAGCAAAAACTAAGTATCTTTATTTTTAATCCCTACACCCGCCAAAAGTAGTATTACAATATTTTTTTTTGGTAAACTTATAAAGATGAAGAATGGGAGAAAACTATCTGATTTCAATTATTTAGAGCTAAATAACTATAAGGGTATAACTGTCAATAAAATTTGATAAATTTTGGGAGCAAGATTTATTACTAGGTGGGGCCCTATTTTTTCCTTAATTAATTATGTGTGGTTGGCCATAATATGGCCAAATAGCACCACTCATTAATTATACATGTTTTATTTCATGTGAAAGGTATAAACTTATATATTTTAAGCATGAAATTTTATGAAATAAGCACGGTAAGATATTAAGGATGATGTCGAATACGAATGTGCCCACGAAAGTGACTAGCATAAGGTATTAGGATATATTACAATTTTTTTGGATTTGACGATTTCAATATTAATTTATAAGGTATTAGAGCCCACGAAAGTGACTAGCATAAGGTGACTAGCATATCATTTCTATATATATATATATATATATATATATATATAGGGGTG
This sequence comes from Thymus mandschuricus, assembly GCA_029379335.1. Classification (NCBI taxonomy): domain Eukaryota; kingdom Viridiplantae; phylum Streptophyta; class Magnoliopsida; order Lamiales; family Lamiaceae; genus Thymus; species Thymus mandschuricus. The sequence goes on from CM057071.1 coordinate 11,992,174, forward strand.
AGATCCTGTAAAAAGCTCTATTAGTGTAAAAAATAAGAAATCATCTACACCTTTAATTGTCAAATAATTGATGGCCAAGATTAAATTTTGATGCATGACATGGCTCCCCCTTTTCCTTTAGACGTGAGTATATTCACTTGTTGAAGGGTAAGAGAGTAAAAATAAAAAGCATGAATTTGAAATCTTCCGAAATTGGTGGGATTTCCCAAAAAAAATAAATAGAAATTGAAGTAAAATTTTGTATATTTGAATATAAATTCTAATGATTATCTAGAATATTTAATTTTATTCTAATTACTATTCTATAGTGGCGTCGCTTTTATTTTTATTTTTCTTTCTTTTGTCTTGTGAAAAAGTGCTTCACTTTTTATTTATTTGTAGTTGTTCCAAATTTTATAATGCATAAAGGGTAGATATGCAATGCAAATTATATGCAAATTTTATAATTTGCAATGCATGAAGTCGTCGAAGTAAATGCTATGATGACATTTTTTATTTGGGTAAATTATGGACTAGAAGCAATTAATGTTTGTCTAATGCATAAATGAGACTATGCATTGCAAGAAATTCGGCCTAAAATGACATTTGATGTATATGGTTCACGTATATAATACATTCGCAAAAATAATTTATAAACTAAGAGATAAATTTTCCAGTGCATTATATATGAAGTGCGTTTTAATACATTATAACTATAAGCTTTTATTTTATTTTTGTGGGTCTAATAGTGGAGGAAGCCATTGTGACATTCTAGTTTCAATTATGTATTAATTAATGTAAATTTCGAGTGATTCAGTTATGAGTTTAGTAGTTGTACGATACTTCTTAGATGAGGTCACTTAAGTATCGATCGATGCATTATGATGACCGATGCATTATAACAATATGTAGAATTCATTGTGTTGAACAATGCATTATAATTGTACTGACTGTGCGTTATAATTATACTGATTGTGCATTATAATTGTATTGACTATGCATTATAAATGAGTATAAAGTGCATCATTTTTATTTTTTATCGGATGTCCCCGAACTCTCCCCATTTATAGAATATTTTATTTTTGTGGGTTTAATAGTGGAGGAAGACATTGTGACATTCTAGTTTCAATTATGTATTAATTAACGTAGATTTCGAGTGATCGATGCATTATGGTGACCGGTGCATTATAACAATATACAAAATTCATTGTGTTGAACAATGAATTATAATGCATTAATTAAAGCTATCAAATGCATTACAAAGCATGTAAAGCATTATAATTAATTATCAAATGCATTATAATTATTATTATCACATATATAAACAATTCACATAATTCATCATCGGACTTGTTGTAATCATTAGATAATTGGCATAAATTAATATGCACAAAATATTATGCATTCAGATTAATATTTAGAAAAGTAATTAAATTGCTCTTCGATTTTATTATCAAAATAATGCATTGGATTGTTTAATGAGTTGAAATATTAGTATTGAGAATGAATAAACATAATTTTCATTCAAAAAATATATATTGACAATACATAATTGACGTAAATAATGCAATATAATGATTTAGATTAAAAGTGAAATACGAACAAAGAAAAATATATCTACATGAAATTAATTAACAAGATATTATAGTAGAATATTAGTATATTACAACACTCCATCGCTGAAAAAAATAAAAAAAAGCTAAAAATCAAAAGTTTAATTAAAAATAAATTTGAAAAGATTTTGGAGTAGAAATAAATTAATGTGAAGTATCATTCCCTAGAAAAGTTGAACAGTTTCCTTAATTTAGAATGAAACTGCCGATTCTATATGGCTAGAAGACAATTTCAACCTTCTATCTCATATGAAAGGCTAATTCAAATAAACATAATAGGATTAAAATGGACCATTGATCGTTTAATATAGACGCCTCAGATTATTTCTTATTTCTTACATAAATTAGGTTTTTTATATGATCTCTACTCTATATATATATATATATATATATATATATATATATATAGGCCTGATCTAATATAACTTTAAATAGCTTTTGTATTTTCGCAAAACATGATTTATTCGGAAACTAACCCTTCATCTACTAGACCATAAAAACTAAGCATCTTTTGCATGCAATTGTGCATATCCGACTCATATGATATATGTTGTTATAATTATTCCGTGATGAAGTTCTATGGATATTTAAGATAAGTGACCGACAATAGATTATAGGTCAAATTAATTCATATTCTTCCATTACCTAAAATAAGTTCAAGTGTGAAAGCATGAGAAAATTCTTAAATATATTTCATTAGTCCCGTTGGTAATGAACTACTCACTTATATTAGAATAATTCTTGTATAATACTCAATGAGCTCGTTATCAATGTGACGCAGGTAATATATGACAAGGTTATGCTTAAGTTTACATACAATGATGTTTAATTTACAATAATGCGGCAATGATGTTTAATTTACAATAATGCGTATTTATATACAATGTTATGCTTAAATATCATTATGCTTATTCTTAATAAAAATCATGCATACTTCCATGCATGATTTAAATGAATGCTCTAGGCCTAGTACTATTTTTTACAGCAAAAATCATTTTTATGTTAACCAGGCCCTATCACCCTGTCTACAAGGCCTTTCAGCCCCCACTACTGCATATTTTCCACAACAACAATGTTATAAAACCTTTTTACCACTAACCACATTATCTTAACCAACTTCATCCTACTCTCATTCAAAAGATATGCAACAAACCACAAAAGGCTGTTTGAGAGCATTTTCATTGCATGAGTATAGGACTATATGTTTATCTAATTAGGTTGATCACGATGGAGATGGCACATTGGATTATAATGAGTTTATAGTTGTTTCCGTGTATTTTACAGAGTTGGCTAATGATGAGCATTTCCTCAAAGTTTTACCCTTTTTGATCGTAATAAGAGCGGATATATAGAGATTGAAGACCCTCGCGATGCTATACTTGATCACAATGATGACAATAATGAAGAAATCATCATTTCTATCATGCATTATGTGGATGTGTTCAAGGTTGGTAATATTTGTACGTTATTTTTTAATAATTTTTAGTAGATTAAAATTGATTTACACATCACATATGCTACTAATAAAAAATAAATATATAGAGGTAAAACTCCATGTTAAGATGTAAAAGAAGGAAAAGGAGAATAACATGATGAAAATTGCGTTATTCTTTTTATTCAATTAATTATTGATATAAGGGACATTGATCTGTTGACTTTTGATGACATGCAGGATGTACAAATAAGTTACGAGGAATTCGCTGCAATGCTGAAAGTATAGAATTTCGTCTTATCTGAAAACTTTAAGTTATAGTGATGGATGGAATTTATAAGTGTATACTATAATTCCAAATACACTCCCTCACATGTGGGCGCAGATTTTCATCTCTCCTTTCTGGGTAGGAGGCTCAAAAGGTGTACACTTCATGTGGGTAAAGTTGCTATCAGCGAGATTTGAACACTTGACATCAGTGTTACCCAAAGACTTTGATACCAAAGAGTTTGGTCTCATCTAAAAGCTCTAACTTGTAGAGCGGAACAAATATATAGAACTATATTATAATTCCCATTTTGAAGGCAAGAACATATTTTTGATATGCATCAACAACCATAAATTCTATAGTTTTAGCTTGCAGCATTAGACAATAAGAAAAAAGAATAGGCGCTCACAATGGAGAATTTTCACAACCTGCCCCATCCCCCCAAATTTTGGTCGAAAACGTTATTGTATTATCCCTTCATCCTCCTTTCTTGATTTTTCCATGTTTCTATGTCATTGTTATTAATACACCATAGGATTCATTAGCACCAAGATGAGGCACATAATGTTTTCCTTCTACAGTTGTTACAGTTGTATAAACTATTCGTTTTATAATTAAATTTGATATAAATGTTTACAATTGAATTTCTTTTTGTCCCCTACTATTTTATTTTCTACATTTTATATGTGATTTATTTTAGATTACTGTTCGTAGTTGTTGAAACGTTAAATTTCAATAGAGGTTATTTATGTCATACTTCTATGAATTGTTGGTCCGAGGGAGGGAGGGGGTGGGGGGTGATACGTGTGTAAGAATGTGATAAACATTCTTTTTTATTTCCGGCCTTCTTTTTTAAAACAACCTCTTTGAAAGATTTAAGACTTCAAAGCTTCACACTTTGAGAGAGTGAACTTGCGGAATTGGTGAACTTATTATACTAGCTTATAAGATATTCCGAAAGCATTCGTTTGATTTAGTGATTGTGAACAATGTACACTAACGATAATAATAATAATGATAAAGAATATGAAAGGCGCTAATGCAATAAAGAACATAAGCAACATATAGTGGGTCAAAGTATACCTCCTACATCCACTCATCTATTATGGGAAAATTCTTTCACATTTCTAAATCCAAGCATGGATCTAGAAACATAAACAAGATTGTTGGCTTTTGAGAGGTTGTGCTTTCATTCCGGTACTAGAAACAAATTTGATGTTGTTGTCAACTGAAGGGTTGAAATGGAGTTTCCTCAGTTTCGGTAAAATCTTAGAAAAAAATTGGATGACAATTTTAATTTTTTGCACATTTCTCTGCCTTTTATAGTTTTATTGCAGTTTCTTTATATTGCACAATCCCGCATCGAGACTTCGACCCTGCAACCTTTAGCGCATTTAATGATACTTACAAAGAGCTCCACTCTTTGTATCAATTTGAATTCCCCTCCTTTAGTCAACTTATCGCTTTTACTATGTCGGGATGCTTTTGCAATTGTGCTATTCGAAAATTGTTCTTCATTGTTGTTGAGAGTGATAAATTTCGCAGAGAATGGAAAGGAAATCAATGAAACAGTAAAGGAAAAGGTTTCTTCATTCTCAAGCTTCCTTTCCAAAAGATCAGTACAAAGTATTTATATCACTCTCACTCACAGCTGAAAATTAATCCTAACCTTCTAATCTAGGGTAGAGATCCAACGGCTAGAAAAGTAAAACATAAAAGGGGAAAACGTAAAAGTCTATTTAAAGATAAAATGCGACTCTTCCACATTTGCATGAATAAAGCAAAAAGACTTCCATGTACGAGCTGAGCATCTCCTTCATCATTCTGTATCTTCATTCTTTACACCCCCCCTCAAGATGAAGGTGGTGGAGATCAAACACCTTCATCTTGGACAGAAGAGCACGGAAGCGGGGACCATATAGAGGTTTCGTAAAGAAATCTGCAAGTTGATCGCCAGTAGAAATAGCAGTAGGAACTACAAATCCTTGGACATACTTCTCCCTTACTACATGGCAGTCTATTTCAATGTGTTTTGTCCGTTCATGGAAGACCGGATTGCGAGTTATCTGAAGGGCAGCATCATTATCACAAAAGATAGTAATAGGGGTAGAAGAAGACACCTGAAAAACAGCAAGAAGACTATGAAGCCAGGTAAGTTCCCTCGTGGTGACAGCAAGAGCTCTGTACTCAGCCTCAGCTGAGCTAGAAGACACAGTAGACTGTTTCTTACATTTCCAAGAAATGAGGCTTGAACCCATGAATACACAAAATCCAGTCAAAGACTTCCTTGATTCCATACATGTAGCCCAATCAGCATCAGAGTATGCTAGGAGATTAAAAGTAGTATCAACTGATAGAAAACACCTAGAGATGGACAACCTTTTAGGTACTTTAAGACATGAATTGCTGCATACCAATGTACTTTAGAAGGTTTAGCCATGAATTGACTGAGCTGCTGTGTAGCATGCGAGAGATCAGGCCTAGTGAGATTAAGGTATAAAAGTTGGCCAACCAAACTTCTATACTGCTCTGGATTTTGTAAGAGATCCTCTGTTCCCTGTGAAAGATTCAAACCAGGGGGCAATGGTGTTGCAGTAGGTTTGCAGCAAAGTAACCCATGATTAGAAAGAATATCCAGAATGTATTTCCTCTGATTTAGAGCTGTGCCATCAACTCCTCGAGCTATTTCCATCCCTAGAAAAAATTTAGCAGGACCCAAGTCCTTGATAGTAAAAGCAGCATCTAAGGAAGACTTCAAATCAGCCAATAAAGAGAGAGAAGGACCAGTGATGATAGCATAATCAACATACACTAAAAGAGCAAGGAAAGTGGAACCCTGTCCTTTAGTAAATAAGCATGGATCATGGATGGAAGCTGTGAAACCCAAGGAGCAGAGAAACTTAGAAAACTCAGCATTCCATTCCCTTGAAGCCTGCTTTAGGCCATATAAGCTCTTTTGTAGCTTGCAAACCTTACCAGTGTGAGTATCCAGACCAGGAGGAAGTTTCATATAAATGGTGTCCTTTAAATGGCCATGTAGGAAGGCATTATTAACATCAAGCTGATGTATGGGCCAAGAATGGGCAGTGGCAACTGCAAAGAATAGTCTCACAGTGACTAGGTTGGCCAGTGGTGAGAAAACTTCCTCGTAGTCTACCCCTTGTTGCTGAGTGTAGCCCTTTGCTACAAGCCGTGCTTTACATCTTTCAACAGAGCCATCTGCTTTCAATTTAACTTTGAAAATCCACTTACATCCTATTGGTTTGATACCAGCTGGAAGATCAGTAATGATCCATGTTTCATTCTTGGACAGAGCATCTAATTCTTGATTTATGGCTTCCACCCACTCAGGATATTGTATAGCTTCCTTGAAAGATGATGGTTCTCTGACCATTGTCAGATTGAAGAGGAAATTTGTGTGTGGTTGGGTGAGAGAGGGGCTTATGGCATAAGGGAAGGTAGGTGGTGTGATGGATATATGATGTGTGAAAAGTTGTGTAGAAACAACTGAACCTGTGTAGTCCTGCATCCAAGTGGGTGGTTTTCTCTCCCTAGTACTTCTTCTCAAGACTGGTGGACTAGTGATAGATGATGGCTCCACTGGTAAATGAATCAGAGATTCATTGTTAGGATCTGATTCTGGGGAGACTGTTTCTGGTGATTCAAAGGGTAGAACCTGATCTGTCACAGATATAGATTGGTCTCCATCTTCAATATCAACATCCATTGGGGGAATATTCAGATGAGGTTGTGCACTTACTGCAGGGTAAGAAACAATAGGCTCATCATGAGAAGGTGTTGATGTAAGTAAGGAAAGGAATCTGTGACAAACTTTACATCTCTAGAGATGAATATCTTTTGTTTGTCCAGATCAAAGAGCAGAAATCCTTTGTGACACATATCATATCCCAAAAATATAGAATTTATACTTCTTGAATCAAACTTACCTCTGTTTGGTAGCAAATTGGCAGCATATGCTAAACAACCAAAAGGCCTTAGCATGGCAAAATCTGGAGCATGACCAAATAGGAGCTCATATGGTGTTTTCCAGTCAAGAACCACACTAGGTAGTCTGTTTATAAGCCATGTAGCAGTAAGGATGGAGTATGGCCAGAATCGTATGGGCAAACCACTATGAAACATGAGTGCTCTTGCTGTAGCAAGCAAATTTCTGTGTCTCCTCTCCACTATCCCATTTTGTTGAGGACTATAAACACAAGATTTCTGGTGAATTATCCCATGATCCAAGAATAGTTTGGCCACTCTATGATTAAGGAATTCACTCCCATGATCAGATCTGAAGACCTTCACCCTTTTATCAAACTGAGTAGATACCATCTGCAAGTAACCAGCAAGAACTTGTGGCACTTGATCCTTAGACTGTAGAAGATAAGTCCATATAACCCTGCTGAAATCCTCCACCAAAGTCAGAACATAAGTCACATTGCAAATATTACTCTGAGTATAAGGACCCCAGATGTCCCCATGAACCATCTCAAAGAGGGATGTGGTTCTTCTGTTTAAGATGGGAAAATGATCCCTGGCATGCTTGGCTTTAACACAGACTTCACAATTTTCTATAATTTTCACCAACTCATCAAAATTCTTTCCTCTAGGTATCTTCATGTGACTGAGAGTGGTGATAGATGGGTGACCCATAAATATATGCCAATCCAACAGGCTCATGTCCTTTGGATTGAATAAACTCACAAGATGTTGCTTGGCAAGAGCCTCCACAACATACAGATTCTTCCTCATCTTACCAACACCCACCAAGTGATCAGTGTGTAATCTCTGAAAGTGCAGTGAGTGGGGAAGAAGGTACACTTAATATTCATGCAATCTATCATTCTGGCCACAGATATCAAGTTGTGTGTGAAATCTGGTGAGTACAGAACATTATCCAGAGTGATATCTTTGTTTATCCTGGCCTGCCCAACATGTGTTATGGTTCTGGAGGTCCCATCAGGAAAGAAGATAACTGTGGGATTATCTAATCTGTATATAGTGCATAGCAATTCAGGGTTAGCACATATATGGGCACTAGCACCTGAATCAACTATCCATTCAACCTTATCTATGCTTGGCAGAATAGAGAATAAAGGATTTGACCTCTTAGTTGTGTCATGCACCATATTTGCATCTCCTTTGGTAGTGTTTCCAGTTTGCTTCTGTAAATACTGCCCCATGCATTTTGCAATCTCACTCTGTATCAATTTGCTTATGTCCTGACCAGCATCTCTTTGTTCTGCCCTGTCTGAGCCCCCATCCATTTCAGCAGCTGATTCAACATAGTTTGCTCTGTTCTGTCCTTGACTCTCCTTCAGTTTCTTGTACCAGTCAGGTATGCCATGAAGCTTGAAGCACTCACTAGCATCATGTCCCATCTCTTGACAGTGAGTACATTTCAGTTTCCTCTTCTCTTCTTTGCTGATCCTTTTCTTGTATGGCACACTTCCCTGTTTTTGATACTGCTGTGGTTTTTGATTCTGATAAGTGGGCTTGTTTCCATACTGTTGCTGAGCAGCCCCATAATTTCCTTTATGAACATTCATGGCCATAAGATCCTTATGTTCAGCATTCTGTTCACTTAACTTCCTTTGATCCTCCACTTGCACTACCATGGAGTATGCTTGATCAAGATTAGGGAGAGGCTTCAACAACATAATCTGAGTCTTGGTCGATTCATAAGCTTCATTCAGACCAACAAGAAAAGCCACAAGTCTTATCTGATCTTCTCTCTGCATAGACTTTCTTTTAGCATGACATACACAATCCAGAGGGGGAAGGAGCATGTCCATCTCCTCCCACATCCCATTTAACTGATTAAAATATGCAGAGACTGACAAATTTCCTTACCTAAAAGCATAAATCTCTCTTTGCAGTTTGAGTATCTTAGGTCCATTACTCCCCCCAAACCTATGAGTTAGAGCACTCCACAATTTGTATGTACTTTCAATGTGAGAATAGGCATCTACCAGCTCCTTACAAATAGAATTACAGATCCATGTTGAAACAATGTAATCCACTTTTAACCATCTTTTATAATAAGGGGATTCTAAATCGGGTTCAGGGAAAGTACCATCCAAGAATTCTAGCTTGCTGCGTGCAGCAAGAGCTCGTCTGATTGACTTGCTCCAGTTAAGAAAATTGGCTCCTGTGAGTTGAGCAGATACGAGCTGCAACCCTGAGTGATCTGTAACTGGAAGATTGAGGATCTCCTCTATTTGAGCTACCGTCAGTCCGATTCCATCGATTTTCTTCTGTTCTTCATCTCCTTCCTTCTTTGGATCAAGTTTCATTTCCTTCTTTGGTGAGAGCTGACCATCTTCTTCCTCAGTAGCCATGTCCGCCCACACTTGTTGTATAAGTTTAACCATGAACTAGAGGATCGTGAAAACCTCCGCTCGTGATACCATGTTGAGAGTGATAAATTTCGCAGAGAATGGAAAGGAAATCAATGAAACAGTAAAGGAAAAGGTTTCTTCATTCTCAAGCTTCCTTTCCAAAAGATCAGTACAGAGTATTTATATCACTCTCACTCACAGCTGAAAATTAATCCTAACCTTCTAATCTAGGGTAGAGATCCAACGGCTAGAAAAGTAAAACATAAAAGGGGAAAACGTAAAAGTCTATTTAAAGATAAAATGCGACTCTTCCACATTTGCATGAATAAAGCAAAAAGACTTCCATGTACGAGCTGAGCATCTCCTTCATCATTCTGTATCTTCATTCTTTACAATTGTTGAGGATGCTTTTAAATTAAGAGGCTTCACAATGTTGGCTATCTTCGAGCATCACACGTGCAATTAATAATTGTTACATTCCTTAATGTGAGATGTTCATGTGTAATTTTTGAAGTATTAGCCAAATCACGCTTCCTTCCTATAGAAAATTGATTATGACACTTGAAGTCCACTTCGCATTCTAGTGAAAGAAAAAAAAAAAATGACGCACTTTAGTAACTTAATATCCCTCATTTTCCTAATCAATTATTACCATTAATATAGTGACTTAAGTACTATTAGTTAAACTTTAGTAGATTAATTCTAGCCTCGATTAATAGAGATACTTGTAAAAGTTATGGAAGAATCCTCTTATTAATAAATAAGAAGTGAGTATTCGAGATAGAATTAAATAGCAATTCAAACACCTCTATGTAATGGTGTGATTGAAAATTATATAGTACTCTCAATTATTTTATCAAGATTTAATAGTTGATTACATTTATTGCTCGAGTACATCGAGAACAATGATGTTTAACAAATTAAACAAGATCATTAGTGAATAATTGGAACAAGTTGATTGCACTATTTTTAACCACACAAAATAGGTATAGCAAAGAATAAGTACGAGTATCGTATCCACAGGGATTGATATATCGAAATCACACAAAATATCTTTAATCTAGAATTAAACTGATGTCTAAGCAAGAAGAAATTAAAATTGTGGTTTTCTAAAATCCTAAGCACATAAATTATACAAATCAAAGAACTCAAATAAATAAACAAATAAGCAAATAAAATCAAATGAAAGACTCAAGTAAAAATAAACGTTGATTCTAGGGAAATCTATCTAATCAAATCTAAACAAATAACAATTAACTCAATTAACCAATTTAATCCAACCTAGATGCGATTCACGAAAGTAATCTAACACTCTGGTCAAGGCAGCATAAATCGTCACTCAATAAAATCTTGATCTCCTCCCGGTCTCATAGGAATTAAATCAAGTGCAAAACATATCAAGTACCGATAGATATAATCAACAAGGTTCAATCACGGCACCTATATCAACTATATGCAAGACCTATGACAATCTAACTTCGGCTAAGACAATTAAATCATCATAGTATGTATTCATGAGATCCATTATGCAATTATCCGGTCAGGGCATAATAACATAACTAAACATACACAACAAATGGTCAGTTAATCATGCATGAAAACAAGCACCATGAAACATACATCTAAATTGACAGGCTAATTGTTATTAAAAAAACTCACATAGATTCAATTAGACATACAAACCCTAAAATCAACTAAGGAAACAAAATAAATTGAAAGAACATAATTAAAGACAAGAGTAAGAAAAACTTGTGAATAATCTTTAACACGATGAAGAACTTGAACTTGAATCTTGAATAAAGCTAAATAAACACAAATGTCGAACAAAAACAAAAGCTAGAAAATAAATCTTTAAAAACTGAATTATGAAGCTAGCTAGGGTTCACAATGCTAAATCTAAGGTATTTATAGGGTAGAAATTTACAAAGATAACATAAGTACACTAGGAATTGATAAAAAGTCGAAAAGCCCACGTCTTCAAAAATTCCGCGTCTTGACTCGACCGGGTCGACTCGACCAGTGACTCGGTCGAGCAACCAGTTGAGTGCCTTTAAAAATGGCTCGGTCGAGCATCTAACTTCAGTGTGTTGGCTCGACCACTGACTCGGTCGAGCACCGGGTCGAGTAAACTCACTCGAACTTCAACCTTTGATTTTCGACACTTCTTCACTTGGCTTTCTCGATCCTCGTTTCAACTTGGGTTGTTTCTACTCGAAAATACCTGAAAATATGATAAAATACCCAAAGCGTAATATAGTTCGACAAATCATAAAAACCATACAAAACACTAACTATATCACTAAACGAGACACAAAAATAACTCCTAAACACTTATAAAAACACGTAAATTTCTAACCTATCAAAATCCCTCAAACTTAAACATTGTTCATCCCAAAACTAACAAAAATTAAACAAAGCAATCAACATAAGCATTGTGAACTATATAACCTCATAGATTTTCAAAAATAAATCCTAAGATCAAATTTAGACAAGCAACCTCAAAACTCTACTACACAAAGCATACAACAAATTCAAGTCATGAATATCAATTGGGAAATCCTTTCAAACATGTGAAGATAAAATATAAGTGATCTCTCAACACTCTCAAAGAATAGGATGTGAAATATAATGCACATCAAGGGATCACTCAATATCAATGCAATGCAATGAACTTATCATAGGCTTGCCCTTTTTCTCACATCTCCACCTAATGTAATGTATACTCACTAAGATCTATTAGGATTTTTATCAAAGCTTGTAATGTAGGGACATTGGTTAAGGTAAGGAATATATAGGCTAAGTGACTCAAAATAACTCCAAATCATTCACCTCTTTTCAACTCCAACCAAAGTATGAGTTTTTACTCCATCTTCTACCATACTCAACACCAACTACATAATCAAAAGATGCAAAATTATACAACTTAAATCAAAGCTAACTATCCCCTTATGCTTATTTCTCTCTCTCTCTCTCTCTCTCTCTCTCTCTCTCTCTCTCTTTTTTTCTTTTTCTTTTTTTTCTAGAGCTCATCTATGAATGTTCTTTTTAATGAGAAACAAGAGCTCTATTTTTCTTTTCTTTTCTCTCAATTTTATTTCTAAGCTTATGAGGGTAGCCAACTACTTAAACAAAGCATCTAATTTTTTTTTTTTCTTTTTCTTCCTCCACATCTCATCAAATATTCTCTACTTTTTCAACTACACCACACAACTAACCACCCAAAAGATACCCATATCCATCCAAACCTCCTATCACCCAATTTTAGAAAAAAAGGCTAACAAAGGCTCGAATGGGGTAAACAAAGATTAATATTAAAGGTTAGTGTATAGTGATAATGTGGCTAAAGAAAAATGGCCTAAAATCCTTTCTAAGATCATATACATACTAAGGTCTCAATGGAGAACAAATGCAAGTTCTAGAAATTCAAACCATGCATGATCACTCAACAAATAAATTGACATCAATATGCCCCAAAGCTAAAATCCTCACCAAAGTAACAAATATGATTCCAAATATCCAAACATGACAAAGAATTTATCACATAATTGCGTTGCTTTGCCAAGGTTCCATGCATAAATTCAATCAAATTATCCACAATCAAAAATCCATACTATCATTGGTTAATCTACACTACTCATATCAACATGCTTGACTCAATCAACTAACTCCTAAGACTCAAAACAAATAAAGACTCAACATACCCCAAAATAAAGACAAGTACTAAAGCAATAAAAACACACCCAAAAGATTGTTGACTTTAGTTACTCTTCCCCCTCCCCCAAACTTATTTCGAAATCAAAGATTAAGGAATAAGTTTGCAAAAAGAAGAAGGAACTAAGTTAACAAACTTTCCTCATTGGAATGACGGAGGGAAGGGAGGGTTGTTTGGGTTGTTGGGGTCGTATTGTTGATGTTGAGACGGATAGTGAGGATAGAAGTAGTGCATCTCATGCACCATTCGGTTGTAGCTCTCCAAGTAGGCTCTCTCGTCCTCTTGTCTCTTCCTCTCTTCCTCTCAGTATCTTCTCTCATTCTCAAAATGAGTGCTGATAGCATCGAAATAGCCCCCAATGTAAGTACGAAGCTTGCCAACCTCCGTCCTCAATGATTGGATTTCTTCTCGGATTCCTCCCACTTGAGTTTCGACGAACTCTCTACTATCCCAATGATAGTTGTCCATCGCCTCCATCGTCTCTGTATGCCACTCGTGCATTGTGGAGAACTCTAGTGCTTTCATGTGGAAGCCGGGTTGTGGTGCGTCTTCATATCCTCCTTGTCCATATCCTCTTTGCTCATATTCTTGCTCCTCTTGCTCATCCTCGTTGTGCTCTTCTTCAAAACGTGGTGGATTTTGGCCCGGCTTCGTCATCATCCTCAAGTGGTCCCCCGAGCTCATACTCCAATTTCCTCTTGCTCGATCTCCCTCCTCAAGAACACTCGTCAAATGTGAAAAAGGAAGTTGAAGAAGCATTTGAGAGTTCTTCTTGTGAAGTCTCCATATATATACATCCTCATGGGATACCATTCCTTGTCTTTGGAGCGCCGCTCGATCAAGAATAATGTCTCTAGATACTTGGTTGTTTGGTAAAGGCACTCTGAATTTGTAGCATATCGGAGTGATCCATGCTCCACACCCGTTCTTTTGGTTCCCATGGAGTAATGCTTGGCTCTCAAAGTGATCGGCCAACCATAGGGCTGCATCTTGGTTGACGGAGTGGAGGCAAGATGAAAAGAGGTGCATGTCGATGGCTTGGAATGTCCTAGCTTCGCTCTTCCCAACAATAGTGCTCGTGATGAGCCGGTGTAAGTACCGAAACACGGGATTACGGACGGAAGACGCCTTTGCTCTCCTTGCATCGTAGTAGACAATCCTCTCATTCTCCAAGTAAACGATTGCCTTCCACACTTCGTCCATATCGGGAGAGTGATCACCAATGAAGTTCCCCTCCTTGTCACCTCCGATGAGATCGTTAAGCTCGTCCATGGTGAGAGTTCTTTGAGTGTTCCCCAACTAAAATCGGAGTATAGAGGGAGTTCCGTTGACCCTTAGCACCTCCACGGTCTATTAAAACTCCACCGTTGGTCCATGATAAGCCAAGAAGTTGGCTTGAAACACTTGGGTGAATCCACCGTTCCCCATCAAAGTGATGACTTGGTCGGCTATTCCCATCCCTGCGTCTCATGATCGAGGAATCTACAATGCTTGTGCTTCAAGGTCACCAAGTGTGACCACCTCCTCGTAGCCTCCGGTGTTCGAAAAGTAACATTGTAAGCTTTCGGCTCTTGGTTAGCCAATAGAGCTTGAGTGGGTGGGGCTCGATTTTGCGATGTCTCATTTTCCTTCCCTTTCCTTTCCCCTTGTTTGCGGTGGATGATGATGCTACACTCTTGCCTTTGTTACGAGCCATTATAGCACCTAGGTAAACAAGATACTGATATATTTGAAATTTACTTTTTTTTTTTTTTAATAGTCTAAAAGAGTCGATTTAGAGTCTCGATAGTATGTTATTGTTCATGATTTGTGTGATATTATGCTTGTGGGTATTTCTTTGTATTTTTAGGTGTATTTTGAGGTTAAAACCCCGAGACGAGACAAGGCGAGAAGAATCGAAGGAAGAGTCCAAGTATTGAGCCGAGATGAAGACCTCTCGACCAGCCTCTCGATTGAGAGGGCTGTCGAGAGGAGAGCTACTGGACCAAGCTTTCGATCCAGATAAATTTGACACCTCTCGACCAAGCTCTTGATCGAGAGGCCTTACGATCGAGAGGGAGATGTGGTCGAGAGGCGTGATTTCCAACCGAGAATTAGACTCCTTTTTAGACTATGTTTCCTTGTAAATTTCCCCTATATATATTCCTTAGTCTAGCATTGTAAACCCTAACTCAGATTACAATTTACTTTCATACTTTTTTACTTTTAGAGCTTTTATTTTCCGTTCTTCATTTCGTTTGTATTCGACTTTGGATATTATCCAAGTTTATTCAAGATTCATGATTCAAGTTCTTCGTGTGTTCAAGATTCAATTCCAAGTTTTTCTTACTCTTACTTTTAATTATGTTTTCCAATTTATTTTGTTCATGTTTGCTTTAATTATGTCTAGCTAAATTCTTTAGTTGATTTTAGGGTTTGTATGTCTAATTGAATTTATGTGAGTACTTTTGATTACGATTAGCCTACCAATTTAGATGCATGTTTCATGGTGCTTATTCTCATGGATGATTACTTGATCACTAATTGTGTGTGCATAGTTATGTTTTTATGCCCTAGCCAGATAATTGCATAATTGATCTCATGAATACATGGTATGATGATTTAATTGTCTTAGCCGAAGTTAGATTATCATAGGTCTGCATATAGTTTATATAGGTGTTTTAGCTGAACCTTATTGATTGTGTTTATCGATACTTGTTCTGTTTTGCATTCGATTTAATTTCTATGAGATCGAGAAGAGATTAGGATTTTATCGAGTGACGATCTATACTGCCTTAGCCAGAGTGTTAGGTTATTTTCGTGTATCGCATTTAGATTGGATAAAATTGGTTAATCGGCTTAATTGTTACTTGCATTGATTTGATTAGGTCGACTTCCCTAGAATCAACATTGTTTCCTATTTGATTTCTCTCCTAGTTGATTTATTTGCGTAGCCTTATTTGTTTATTTGCTTATTTATTTGTTTCCTTAATTGTGTTCTTTTATTTGTTTTATTTTTTTGCCTAGAATTATAAAAACCACATTCCAAAATCTTAATTGCTTAGACATTAGTTTAGTTCTAAAGTAGAGGTATTGTGTGTGATTTCGACTTGTCAATCCCGGTGAATACGATACTCGTACTTCTCTTTACTATACCTATTTTTTGTGTGGTAGAAATAGTGCGATCAAATTTTGGTGCCGTTGCCTGGGATTGATTAGATTTTACATTGATATTTTAAAATAGATTTATAGGTGATTTAGGCACTTTTATTTTTTTTGTTTTTTGGTTTATTGGTCTAATTTCTTCTTTTTCTCTTCTTTGTCTCTAGGTAGTGCATGTACACTATATCTAAAGGGATAAATCTTATTCCGATAGATTTGGAACTCGAGCGCTCACTAAGGAAGAAGAAGAAGGCAAAGGAGACAGTTAAGGTTGATACACCACCCTCGTCACCATCAAATTCAACAAAGGATCAAGATTCAATGGGGGATCAAGGAGTGAGGAGGACTCTCAACGATCGGTTCAAGCCGGTGGTTGACCAGTTTCAGCAAGGAGGATGGGGGACCATGGATGCTAACAATTATGAGATAAAGACGTCCCTTATCAACATGGTGCAATCGAACTAGTATGGAGGCACACCGATGGAGGATCCGAATGCTCACTGAAGCAGTTTTTGGACATATGTCCAACATACAAGGCTAATGGAGTTTTATCGGATTATCTCAAGCTCAGTTTGTTAGTGTGGTCTCTTATGGACGATGCGAGGGAATGGCTTGATGGATTGTATAAGAAGGATATCACGACTTGGAGTGATATGTGCACAAAGTTCCTGAACAAGTTTTCCCCACCCTCGAGGGCTTAGAAGCTTATCAACGAGATCAACCAATTTCAGCAATATGAGGATGAGCACTTTTATGAGGCTTGGGGAAGATTCAATAGATTGTTGAGAGCATGCCCGAATCATGGCATTAGCAAGGAGTATCAAATTACGTGCTTCTATCGTGGTTTGAACAAGGTGTGCAAGAAGGAGCTAGACTATGCTTCTAAGGGAGGATTTTTTAACAACGAGTATGATGTGGCCATGGAGATTATTGAGCTCACCATTAACTCGAGTTATGAAGAGGCTACTGACAGACGCATTGGAAGAAGGAGAGTTGCTACTATTGGGATCGATGCTTACGATGACTTGATGGAGAAGTACACGAAAACAGTGAATGAGTTGGATACTATCAAGAAAGGAATGCTTCGGTGCGATGCTATAGTTGATGAACAAGCACCCCAACCCGAAGGAGAAGATGCCAATTTTGTGGAACAAGGTGGCATGTGACAACCAAATCAAGAAAAAAAGTGGCAAGGAAGACAAGGAGGCCAAGGAGGTTCGAATTATCAAAGAGGCTACAAGAAGCCTTATGTTCCCAACAACCGTAACCATCTGAACTTCTATTATGCCAACCCGAACAACGCCTTGCAACCACCTCCCGGCTTTCATGTGGAGAATGGAGTCATCCAAGAGCCAAAGAAGGAGATGTCAACCGACGATTTGATTCGACACTACATGGCTCAATCGGAGACAAGGATAACACAACAAGATGCGAAGTTGAGGACATTGGAGCTTACTCAAAATACTTTGAGTAATAATTTGGGGAGTAGCTTCAACGCCTTAACCAAGCAAATGCAAATGTTGGAGACGCAAGTGAGTCAATTAGCCAATACTCAAGGAGGAGTCCATAAGCCCGGTCAATTCCCAAGCACAACCGAGCAAAACCTGAAGAACCACCAAGTCCATGCTATTGAGCTTAGAAGCGGAACTCGGTACACAAATCCATCATTGGAAGCTAAAGATACTGGAGAAAGAAGCCACAAGGAGTCGGAGTTAGAAGAGACAAGGAGACAAAATCTGAAATCAGCACCTCTCGACAGACCTCTCGATCGAGAGGCCGGTCGAGAGGTCAATACTGGATTACAGAAGACTCCTCTTGATACTCCTATCGATCGAGAGGAGGATCGAGACCTGTTCGACGAGGAGATCCAGTGCAACCCTCTCGACACCTCTCTCGATCGAGAGGCTGCCCAGAAAATTCAGAGGAATTCTCTCGACACCCCTATCGATTGAAATGGGGGTCGAGAGGTCAACGATCGAGGTCAGAAGGTACCTCTCGACACCTCTCTCGATTGAGAGGCTGGTCGAGAGGGTGCAACTGCACCCCAATTGCCAACATATGTTCCGAAGGCTCCTTTCCCTCAATGATTGGCTAAGACGAAGCAAGACGAGAAGTATCAACGTTTCTTGGAGATACTTCAAAAGGTCAGCATCAACATCCCACTTCTCGATGCTCTTCGAGACATGCCCAATCACATGAAGTTCATCAAGGATGCGGTATCGGGAAAGAAGAAGTGGGGGAAGTTCGAGACAATCAACTTAACAGAAGAGTGCAACACGGTAATTCAAAAGAAGCTCTCGTTGAAGCAAAAGGATCCCGGGAGGTTCACTCTAGCATGCAAGATCAGTGATCATGTATTTCAAAACGTCCATTGCGATCTTGGTGCTAGCATCAATTTGATGCCCCTCTCTATCTTCAACCGGCTCAAGATTGTAAAGTTGAAGCCGACTACTATCTCCCTACTCATGGCGGATCGCTCAGTCTCTTATCCAAGGGGGATAGTCGAAGATGTTCTCGTACAAGTCCATAACCTAGTCTTCCCAGCTGATTTTGTACTGTTGGATATGCCCGAGGATGCAAACCAACCATTGATCTTAGGACGGCCATTCTTAGCTATGGGGAGAGCATTGATCGATGTACAAGATGGAGACCTCACCTTTCGGGTCAATGGAGGAGTTGAAGATCTCAATCTATGAAGCCATGAAGAGACCCGACGATCATCGTGAGGATATCATCTCCATCGAGACATTGATACCACCTACTCCAGAGGAGGCACTCAACCATTGCATCTCAAATTCTCTTTATGCCTACTCGGAGATAGATGAAGCTTTTGACGAGATCCTTGAGTACCTAAATCAATTGGAGGCGAACCAACCATCAATCAACCAAAAGGAGGCTCTCTACCTCGACATCAACAAAAAGGTGGATGATGGAGTTCTCGAAGAGGAGGAGAAGAAGAGTTCAGCCCCAAAGGTGGAGTTGAAGCCACTACCGGAGCACCTCAAGTACCAATTTTTGGGAGAAGAGGAGACATACCCGGTGATTGTTTCTTCTCAATTGACGGAGACGAACACGGACAAGCTATTGAGGGTCCTACAGAAGCAAAAGTCCGCGATTGGATGGACGATTGCCGACATCAAAGTCATTAGTCCTTCAATTTGCATGCATAGGATCTTGCTCGAAGATGATCATCACCCAAGGGTTCAACCCCAAAGGCGATTGAATCCAGCTATGCAAGAGGTCGTGAGGAAGGAAGTGATGAAGTTGCTCGACGCCGGCATGATCTATGCCATCTTGGATGGTGATCAACGATGAGAAGGGGGAGCTAATAGCGACGAGGCTCGTCATGGGATGGCGAGTGTGCATCGATTATTGCCTTCTCAACGCAACAACAAGGAAGGATCACTTTCCCCTCCCGTTTGTGGATCAAATGCTTGATAGGTTGGCCGGACATGAGTACTATTGCTTTGTTGATGGATACTCCGGCTACAACCAAATTGCCATCGCTCCAGAGGATCAACACAAGACGGCGTTCACATGTCCATATGGAGTCTTTGCTTATCGAAGGATGCCGTTCGGGTTATGCAACACTCCGGCCACATTTCAAAAATGTATGATGGCCATCTTCCACGGATTGATCGAGAATATAATGAAGGTCTTCATCGATGATTTTTCGGTGTTTGGTTCCTCATTCGACCAATGCTTGGAAAATCTGTCCACCGTTCTTCAAAGATGTGAGGAGACAAATTTGGTGCTCAATTGGGAGAAGTGTCATTTCATGGAACAAGAAGGGATCGTGCTCGGCCATAAGGTGTCTTCCCAAGGATTGGAGGTGTTAGAGCTAAGGTAGTAGCCATCGAGAAGTTGCCGCCACCAACCAATGTCAAATCGGTGAGGAGTTTCTTAGGACATGCCGGCTTCTATAGAAGATTCATCAAGGATTTCTCGAAGATTACGAAGCCGTTATGTGGATTGCTCGATAAAAATGTCAAGTTCTTGTTCGATGGAGATTGCTTGGAAGCCTTCGAGAAGTTGAAGAAGGCGCTTATCTCTACTCCCATCTTGGTTTCACCGGATTGGAGTGCCCCGTTCGAGCTTATGTGCGATGCAAGCGATTGGGCGATAGGAGTGGTTTTGGGGCAGAAAATGGAGAAGCTATTCCGAGTGATCTACTATGCTAGAAAGACGTTGGATTCGGCTCAAAGGAACTACACCACCACGGAGAAGGAGTTACTTCCTGTGGTCTACGCTTTTGACAAGTTTAGACCTTATTTGGTGGGATCTAACACAATTGTGCACACCGACCATGCCGCCATTCGCTATCTATTCAACAAGAAGGACTCGAAGCCGAGGTTAGTCCGCTGGATTTTACTTCTTCAAGAGTTCGATATGGAGATTAAGGATAGAAAGGGGTGTGAGAATGTGGTTGCCGATCACTTCTTGAGATTGGAGCAGCTGGTGGAAGGAGAAGACTCAAGGATTGTCATCAAAGAGAGCTTTCCCGACGAGCAGATTTTTGAGGTTCTTGATTACACTCCTTGGTTCGCCAATATCGTCAACTATTTGGCGGTCCAACATGTTCCCAAGGATCTCTCGTCTCACCAAAAGAAGAAGTTCCTTCATGACTGCAAATTCTATTATTGGGAGGATCCATACTTGTACCGGAGGTGCGCCGACGGAATCATTCGGAGATGTGTTCACCAAACAGAGTGGAAGAAGATCATCGATGATTGCCATAGCTCTCCGAATGGGGGACACTTCGCAGCAAATCGCACCGCCCTTAAGATTTTTTCATAGTGGTTTCTATTGGCCTTCGATTTACAAGGATTGCCATTCTTACATCAAGGCGTGTGATCGATGCCAAAGGATGGGGAAATTTTCAAAGAGAGACGAGATGCCGCAACGCACTATAATGGAGGTGGAAATCTTCGATGTTTGGGGGATCGACTTCATGGGTCCCTTCCGCAAGTCTCTTGGATTCTCTTACATTCTACTTGCGGTGGAGTATGTCTCTAGATGGGTCGAGGCCATTCCCACAACAACCAATGATTTGAAAGTGGTGATCAAATTCCTCCAATGGAATATTTTGTCTCGGTATGGAACTCCGACAGCTTTGCTTATGGATGGGGGGAGCCACTTCAACAATCGTTGGTTAGGATCGCTTCTTGCTAAATATGGAGTCAAGCACAAGGTGACGACGCCCTACCATCCTCAAGCCAACGGTTAAGTTGAGCTAGCTAATCGAGAGATCAAGCAAATCTTGGATAAGACCGTCACCAACAAGAAGGAGTGGGCGAAGTACTTGGACGACGCACTTTGGGCCTATCGGATGGCCTTCAAGACGCCAATTGGGAGGTCTCCATATCATTTGCTTTTTGGAAAATCTTGCCATTTACCAATGGAGTTGGAGCACTAAGCTTATTGGGCGACGAGAAGGATCAACTTCGAGTTCAAGGAAGCTATGGGCTAAAGGTGTGACGACTTGCTAGAGCTCGATGAATGGAGGAACGAGGCATTCGAGAATTCGATGATTTACAAAGAACGAGCTGCAAAATTCCACGACTTAAGCATTCGAGATCGTAAGTTTTATATTAGCGATGATGTTCTTGTTTATAATTCTCGTCTTCGTTTGTTTCCAAGAAAATTACAAAGCAAGTGGTCAGGGCCGTTCGTTATCTACAAAGATTTGAAGAATGGAGCTTTCGAAGTATTGAAGAACGATGGTGAAAAGTTTGTGGTGAATGGACATCGACTCAAGCATTACTTCAAGCCGATACCTCTTTACCCCACTAAGGAGGCCATTATTCGTGAGGATCCGAGCTAGAAACGAGGTATCGTCGGGCTAAAGATGTTAAATGTAGCACTTGTTGGAAGGTAACCCAATATTCGTATCTTGTTTTTATTTTTTTTAGAATCGTAGTTAGATTTTTTGTATTTTTTAGTCATACCCCTTAATATACTAACAAATTTGAATTTGAGTATAAAAAACAAATTTTGATCCAACCCACTCGACACCCCTCTCGATCGAAAGGTGAATCGAGAGGGTGAAAACTGACTTCCAGTAGGGTCCTCTCGACAGGGGTCTCGATCGAGAGGATTTTCAAATTGTGCCCTGGTTTTTCACGAGAAACCTCTCGATCGAGACACCTTTGTTTTCGATCGAGAGGATAAATATGCTGATACAGAATGTATCCTCTCGACAGACCTCTCGATCGAGAGGTCGGTCGATAGGTCAGAATGCAGATTCCAGTAGCACCCTCTCAATAGACCTCTCGATCGAGAGGCCGGTCATTGACCGCGCAAAACCCGATTTTAACCAAGTTTTTCGTCCCTTTTAAATACACCCTATGCACTAAATTCACACACCAAACACACACAATTCAAAAATTCTCTTCAAGAACACAAGCACCCATCTCTTTCTCTCGTCAATTCATCGAAAGGTACTCGATTTCTTGCCCTCTTTCTATCAATTCTTGATTCATTACATGAATTCGCATGTTTTGACCGATTAATTTTTTTTTTTTTGATGGTTAAATTCTTGGATTGATAGATAGGGTTGTGAATTGAGGATTTTGATAGAATTCATGAATTGGATTGGTATAATTGCATGAATTGGATTCTATGATGATTGTGAGCATGAATGCATGCTGATTTTCGATTGGGTCTTCTAATTTGTCTATGAATTTGTGAAGACTTGTTGAAATTTATATGCATTGGATTGAGATTATATAGTGCTGATTCATAGATTGGGGAGAAAGCATGTTTATTTGATGTGTGGATTTATTGGTGTAAATTTGAGTTGATAATGGGGAGGGGGGGGGGGGGGGGGGGGGGGGGGGGGGGGATTTAATTTGATTGAAGTTTGGGGGAAGGTTGGTTTGAATTTGCTCAACTCTTGCATTTCTATTACTAACTTGCTAAATTTTTAGGTACTAGAATGGCTAAAGATAAGGGAAAGAACGTTGCTTCGACTTCTTCAAGCAAAGGAAAAGGCAAGGAGAAGGTTAAGGAGAAGTACAAGAATGACAAGACCATCCCGGAGAATAGAGCACTGGTAGCAAAGTCTATCCCATCCAACTTGGATCCGAAAGCTTTCAAGTTGAAGCTTGCTACGGCGGAGGAACAACAAAGATGGTCTCATCTTGTGCACCTCAAGCAAAAGCATTGTCGATTCCTCCACCAAGAGACGATCGCAGGCATGGGGATCGCGGAAGAGGTCACCAATTTAATGCAAAGAGGAGGCTTCACCAACATCTTTCAAGGAAACTATTTGACGTACCATATCTTGACGGTGGAGTTTCTTTCAACTTTGGTGGTGGAAATAGTCAATCAAGTGCCTAGTGTCATTCGGTTTCAGTTGGGTGGACAGCCGAGGGAGCTATCGATGGAGGATCTTAACGACATTATTGGAGGAGACAAAAACGGACACTATTTGGGTGATCACACCCCAAACCTCCAAGACCTGTGGCAGCACTTCATGGATTATGAAGAGGAGGTGAAGAAGTCCTACAATCCGGCGATTGCAAAGGCATCATCGATTCGGAACCCCACGATCAGATACTTCCACCGGCTAATTTCGTGTAGCATCCACTCCCGGCATGATTCCGGCACTTCCCTTGCAACCGATGCACATCTCCTTTGGGCGGCTTACAAAGGATTTTCTCAAGACGCCGCTCTTTACCTTGTGGACCATATGGAAAATCAAGCGTACCTCTTCGGCGGCCAAAAGATCGGGATTGGGGTGTTTGTTACCCCGATTGCCAATCACTTCAATGTGGCCATTTGAGAACACCCGGTGTCCACATCAATCTATGTGGATAGGAGGACGTTGGAGCTAGCAAGGATGATATCTTATGATCAATACGGGTGGTTTTTCAAGCTCCACAGGTTGAGTGGAGTTCGCTCTTCCCGTTGCCAAATGCCTACTACACCATGGTGATGGACAATGAGTACCTCTTACGAGGGAATGGGAATATGAATTCCTCGGGCTATAAGCAACTCATGTGGGCCGAAGGAGGGCCAAGGCCACAACAAGGAGGTCACCATGGGGGAGATGAAGATGAAGAAAAAGAAGAAGAGGAAGAAGGGGAACAAGAGCAACTAGAGGAACAAGAAGAGCAAGACGAAGGTGAAGGTGGAGGTCCACAACCGGCCTTTCACATGACCACCCCGAAGTTTCATGAGACTATGCGAGGATACCACAAAGAAAATTCAAAACTCTTCGACAACTATCACTTGCTCTACCGAGAATATGTTGGTGAGCAAGTGGAAGCCTTTCGAGGAGAAGTGGGTACTTTGAGGACGGAGGTTGGAGATCTCCGGAACACCTTAACCACATTTTTCGAGGAGGAGAGACAAGCTCGAGAGTTGGAAAGAAAGAGAAGGGAAGACGAGAGGATGTACCAAGAGCAATATCGGAGGACAATAGCCGACGGCAGAGGAGGCCGCTGATATAGGTGAAATTTACCTTGTTTTCATAACCAAAAAAAGTCGATTTTGTGTCTCGATTTTGTAGTATTGTCTTTGGTTTATATGATTTTTATTATATTGGACAATATTATGCTTGTGGGTGTTTTCTTACGTTTTTAGGCATATTTCGACGATAAAACCCCGAGACGAGAAAAGGCGTGAAGATCGAAGTCCAAGATTTGAGTTCGAGAGGTACCTTCTGCCGCAGCTTTCGATCGAGAGCATTCTTTCACACCCTCTCGATACCTCTCTCGATTGAGAGGTCTGTCGAGAGGGGTTTCCAGCCGGGAATTTCTTCCTTAATTAATTAGACTCCTTTTTGGTTTAGGTTTCCTTATGTAAATTTCTCCTATATATACTCCTAGCCTAGTATTGTAAACCCTATCTAGCACCGTATCATATTTCATATTTTTCTAGCACATTATTTTTTCCTTTAGAGTTTTATTCTTGTATTCAACATTGGAGCTTTCAAGTTTATGCAAGATTCAAGATTCGAAGTTCTTCGTTTGTGTTCAAGTTTTTCTTACTTCTACTCTTTAATTATGTCTTTTCAATTCTTTGTGTTTATGTTTGCTTTAGTTATGTCTAGCTAAATTCCTTAGTTGATTTTAGGGATTGAATGCCTAATTGAATCTATGTAAGTGCTTTTGTTTACAATTAGCCTTCCAATCTAGATGCATGTTTTCATGGTGCTTATTCTCATGCATGATTAATTGGCCACTAATTATGTATGCATAGTTATGTTTATATGCCTTGATAGGATATTGCATAATAGATCTCATGAATACATGGTATGATAATTTGAATTGTCTTAATTGAGTTTGAATTATCATATGTTTGCATGTAATTGATTTGGGTGTCTTAATTGAACCTAGTTGATTATATCATTGATACTTGTTCTCTTTTGCATTTAGTTTGATATCTATGCGTCCGAAAGGATATTAGGATCATATTAAGTGACGACTTGCATTGCTTTTATCGGGGTGTAGGTTATATTTCATGTATCACATTTAGATTGAATTAAATTGGTTAATTGTATGCATTAATTGCTTGCATATGTTTAGTTAGGTAGGCTTCCCTAGAATCAACACTTTTCCTTAATTGTTTACTTCCCTTATTTATTTAATTGCTTGTGTCCTAAGTTGTTTTATTTGACTAGTTATTTCCTAGTTTATTTATTTCCTTATATGATTAATTGAGTCTTTTTATTATTTGCCTAGTCTATAAATACCACATCCTAAACTCTTAAAAGCCTAAACATCACATTAGTTCTTT
Organism: Thymus mandschuricus; assembly: GCA_029379335.1. Taxonomy (NCBI): domain Eukaryota; kingdom Viridiplantae; phylum Streptophyta; class Magnoliopsida; order Lamiales; family Lamiaceae; genus Thymus; species Thymus mandschuricus. The sequence continues at coordinate 12,018,410 of CM057071.1, forward strand.
AGTAGAGGTATTGTGTGCGTTTTCGATATATCAATCCCTGTGGATACGATACTCGTGCTTCTTTATATTACACCTATTTTGTGTGGTAGAAAATAGTGCGATCAAAATTTTGGCGCCGTTGCCGAGGATTGATTAGATTTCACATACATATTTTAAAATAGAATTGATAGGTGATTTAGGAGCTTTAATTTTCTGTTTTCGGTTTATTGATCTAACGTTTTCCTTTTCTTCTCTTTGATTTTAGGTAGTGCATGACCACAAGGTCTAAAGGGATAAATCCTATTCCGTTGGACTTGGAGTTAGAGCGCTCTCTAAGGACTTTGAGGCGAGAGAAGGAGGCAAGCAAGATCGATACACCACATTCTTCACCACCCGATTCACCAAGGAGTTTCGATTCAATGGCGGATCAAGTGAGGAGGACTTTGAACGATCGGATCAAACTGGTCGTGGACCAATTTCAGCAAGGAGGATGGGGGACCACGGAAGCTAACAACTATGAATTCAAGACGTCCCTCATCAACATGGTGCAAAACAATCAATACGGAGGATCACCGGCGGAGGATCCCAACGCACACTTGAAGCAGTTTTTGGATATATGTGCTACATACAAGGCCAATGGAGTGTCTTCGGATTACCTCAAGCTTAGCCTCTTCGTGTGGTCTCTCAAGGACGATGCAAGAGAGTGGTTAGATGGATTGGACAAGAAGGAGGTCACTACTTGGGCTGAGATGTGCACGAAGTTTCTCAACAAGTTCTTCCCACCTTCGAGGGCTCAAAAGCTTATCAATGAGATCAACCAATTCCAACAATTTGAGGATGAGCACTTCTACGAGGCGTGGGGGAGATTTAAGAAGCTATTGAGAGCATGCCTGAACCATGGAATTAGCAAGGAGGATCAAATCACGTGCTTCTATCGTGGTTTGAACAAGTTGTGTAGGAAGGAGCTCGATTACGCTTTGAAGGGAGGATTCTTGAACAATGAGTATGATGTGGCTATGGAGATCATTGAGCTGACCGTAAATTCGAGTTACGAGTTATGAAGAAGCTACCGATCGACGACTTGGAAGAAGGAGAGTTGCCAACATTGGAATCGATGCTTACGAGGACTTGATGGAGACGTATACAAAAACAACAAGTGAGTTGGATTCTATCAAGAAAGGAGTACTTCGGTGCGATGCTATCACGGATGAACAAGCAAACCCAACCGGAGAGGAAGATGCCAATTTTGTGCAGCAAGGAGGCAAGTGGCAGCCCAATCAAGGAAACAAGTGGCAAGGAGGACAAGGAGGACAAGGAGGTTAAAACTACCAAGGAGGATACAAGAAGCTTTATGTTCCCAACAACAGAAATCATCCGAACTTCTCCTATGCCAATCCGAACAATGCCTTGCAACCACCTCCCGGCTTCCATGTTGAGAACGGAGTCATCCAAGAGCCTAAGAAGGAGATGTCCACCGACGATTTAATTCGTCAATATATGGCTCAATCGGAGATGAGGATGACACAACAAGATGCGAAGTTGAGGACATTGGAGCTTACTCAAAGCACCTCAACCAACAACTTGGCGAGTAGCATCAATGCGTTGACCAAGCAAATGCAAATGTTGGAGACGCAAATGAGTCAAATAGCCAACGCTCAAGGAGGAGTCCATAAGCCCGGCCAATTCCCAAGCAACACCGAGCAAAACCCGAAGAACAACCATCATGTTCACTCTATTGAGCTTTGGAGTGGCACAAAATACACAAATCCATCCTTGGAAACAGAGAAGAAAGGAGACGGGAACTTCACGAATGCGGAGCGCGAAGAAACGAGGATCCAAGTGCCGAGGCGAGGGCCTCTCGACACCTCTCTCGATCGAGAGGTGGATCGAGAGGTCCATACTGGAAGTCAGAATCCACCTCTCGATACCTCTATCGATCGAGAGGAGGATCGAGAGGCTTACGACGAGGAGATCCAATGTGACCCTCTCGACACCTCTCTCGATCGAGAGGGTGATCGAGAGGTCAAAATCCGAAGTCAGAAGGTGCCTCTCGACACCTCTCTCGATCGAGAGGTGGGTCGAGAGGCCAAACAGCCGCCCCAATTGCTGACTTACACCCCGAAGGCCCCTTTCCCGCAAAGATTGACCAAGACGAAGCACGATGAGAAGTATCAACGCTTCATGGAGATACTGCAAAAGGTCAACATCAACATACCACTTCTTGATGCTCTTTGAGACATGCCCAATCATATGAAGTTCATCAAAGACGCGGTATTGGGGAAGAAGAAGTGGGAGAAGTTCGAGACAATCAACCTCACGGAGGAGTGCAGCGCGGTAATCCAAAAGAAGCTACCAATGAAGAGAAAGGATCCCGGGAGGTTCACGTTAGCATGTAAGATTGGAGATCAAGTCTTTCAAAATGTTCTATGCGATCTTGGTGCTAGCATCAACTTGATGCCCCTCTCTATTTTCAACCGGCTCAAGATCGGGAGGATGAAGCCGACCACCATCTCTTTACTTATGGCGGACCGATCAGTTTCTTATCCAAGAGGGATAGTGGAAGACGTTCTCGTTCAAGTGCACAACCTTGTCTTCCCGGCGGATTTCGTCGTTTTGGACATGCCCGAGGATGCCAATCAACCATTGATCTTAGGATGGCCATTCTTAGCCACGGGAAGGGCTTTGATCGATGTTCAAGATGGAGACCTCACCTTTCGAGTCAATGGCGAGGAGCTGAAAATTTCTATCTATGAAGCCATGAAGAGACCCGACGATCATCGAGAGGATATCTTCTCCATCGAGACATTGACACCACCTACATCGGAGGAGGCACTCAACCATTGCATCTCGAGTTCGTTATATGCCTACAAGGAGTTAGATGAAGCTTGCGATGAGATTCTCGAGTATCTACATCAAATGGAGGCAAACCCACCGCAACTTCGACACGAGGAAGTTCCTTACCTCAACATCAACAAGAAGGTGGATGATGGAGTTCTCGAGGAAGAAGAGAAGAAGGATGCAGCCCCTAAGGCGGAATTGAAGCCATTACCCGAGCACCTCAAGTATCGATTCTTAGGAGAAGGAGAGACGTATCCGGTGATCGTGTCATCCCAACTCACGGAGGCGAACGTGGACAAGCTATTGAGGGTTCTAAGGGAGCACAAATCTGCAATTGGATGGACGATTGCCGACATCAAAGGTATTAGTCTTTCGCTTTGCATGCATAGGATATTGCTCGAGGAAGGCCATCGCCCAAGAGTACAACCTCAAAGGCGTTTGAATCCAGCGATGCAAGAAGTAGTGAGGAAGGAGGTGTTAAAGTTGCTCGATGCCGGCATGATCTACGCTATTTCGGATAGTGAGTGGGTGAGCCCCACTCAAGTGGTGTCAAAGAAAGGAGGCATGACGGTTATCAACGATGAGGATGGGGAGCTAATTGCAACAAGGCTTGTCACAGGATGGCGAGTTTGCATCGATTATAGGCTTCTCAACGCAGCAACTAGGAAGGATCACTTCCCCCTCCCGTTCGTAGATCAAATGCTCGATCGATTGGCCGGCCATGAGTACTATTGCTTCCTCGACGATACTCCGGCTACAACCAAATCGCCATCGCTCCGGAGGACAAACACAAGACGGCATTCACATGCCCCTATGGAGTCTTTGCTTATCGGAGGATGCCGTTTGGGTTATGCAACGCACCGGCCACTTTCCAAAGGTGTATGATGGCCATCTTCCATGGATTGATCGAGAATATTATGGAGGTATTCATGGATGATTTTTCAGTCTTTGGTTCTTCTTTTGACCAATGTTTCGAGAATCTTGCCACGGTGCTTCAAAGGTGTGAAGAAACGAACCTCGTTCTCAATTGGGAGAAGTGCCACTTCATGGTGCAAGAAGGAGTTGTGCTAGGTCACAAGGTGTCTTCGCAAGGATTGGAGGTGGATCGAGCCAAAGTCGTAGCCATCGAGAAGTTGCCACCACCAACAAACATTAAATCGGTGAGGAGTTTCTTAGGACATGCCGGCTTCTATTGAAGGTTCATCAAGGATTTTTCGAAGATCACAAAGCCGTTGTGTGGATTGCTCGAGAAGGATGTCAAGTTCGTTTTTGATGGAGATTGCTTGGAAGCTTTCGAGACATTGAAGAAGGCGCTTATCTCTACTCCCGTCTTGGTGTCACCGGATTGGAGTGCCCCGTTCGAGCTCATGTGCGATGCAAGTGATTGGGCGGTAGGAGCAGTTTTGGGGCAGAAAAGGGAGAAGCTATTTCGAGTGATCTACTATGCGAGCAAGACATTGGACTCAGCTCAAAGGAACTACACCACCACGGAGAAGGAATTACTCGCCGTGGTCTATGCTTTTGACAAGTTTAGACCTTATTTGTGGGATCTCACACGATTGTGCACACCGACCATGCCGCCATTCGCTACCTATTCAACAAGAAGGACTCGAAGCCAAGGTTAGTTCACTGGATTTTGCTTCTTCAAGAGTTCAACATGGAGATCAAGGATAGGAAGGGATGCGAGAATGTGGTGGCCGACCATCTTTCGAGACTTGAGCAGCCCGTGGATGGGGAGGATTCGAAGATTGCCATCAAAGAAAGCTTCCCCAATGAGCAGATTTTTGAGATGGACGATTTGATACCTTGGTTCGCCGACATCGTCAACTATTTGGTGATTCATCATGTGCCCAAGGATTTATCGTCTCATCAAAAGAAGAAGTTCCTCCACGATTGCAAGTTCTACTATTGGGATGATCCTTACTTGTACCGGAGGTGTGCCGACAGAGTTATAAGGCGATGTGTTCGACAATCGGAGTGGAAAAAGATCATCGAAGATTGCCATAGCGCTCCGAATGGGGGACACTTTGCAGCAAATCGGACCGCCCTCAAGATATTTCATAGTGGTTTTTATTGGCCTTCGATCTACAAGGATTGCCACGAGTTTATCAAGTCATGTGATCGATGCCAAAGGATGGGGAACATCACGAAGAGGGACGAGATGCCTCAACGAACTATCATGGAGGTGGAACTTTTTGATGTTTGGGGGATTGATTTCATGGGTCCGTTCCCCAAGTCTCAAGGGTTCTCTTACATCTTACTTGCGGTGGAGTATGTGTCTAGATGGGTCGAGGCCATTCCTACTACAACCAACGATTCGAAGGTGGTGATCAAATTCCACCAGCGAAATATTTTGACTCGGTTTGGAACTCCGAGAGCTTTGCTTAGTGATGGAGGGAGCCATTTCAACAATCGTTGGTTAGGATCGCTTCTTGCAAAATATGGAGTCAAGCACAAAGTTACATCGCCCTACCACCCTCAAGCAAACGGTCAAGCCAAGCTAGCTAATCGAGAGATCAAGCAAATCTTGGAGAAGACCGTCACCAACAAGAAGGAGTGGGCAAAATACTTGGACGACGCACTTTGGGCCTATAGGACGGCTTTCAAGACACCAATTGGGAGGTCGCCATACCAATTGTTATTTGGCAAGTCTTGCCATCTACCAATGGAATTGGAGCACAAAGCTTATTGGGCGACTAGAAGGATCAATTTCGAGTTCAAGGAAGCCATGGGTCAAAGGTGTGATGACTTGTTGGAGCTTGATGAATGGAGAAACGAGGCTTCGAGAATTCAAGGATTTACAAAGAACGAGCTGCAAGATTTCACGACTTGAGCATCAAAAATCGTAAGTTCGAAATCGGTGATGATGTTCTTGTTTTTAATTCTCGACTTCGTTTATTTCCAGGAAAATTGCAAAGCAAGTGGTCAGGGCCAGATGTTATTTATAAGGACTTGAAGAATGGTGCATTCGAAGTGATGAAAAACGATGGTGAAAAATTCGTGGTGAACGGACATCGACTCAAGCACTACTTCAAGCCGTTGCCTCTATTCCCTAATAAAGCGGCCACTTATCTCGATGACCCGAGTTAGAGAGGAGGTATCGTCGGGCTAAAGACGTTAAACGTAGCACTTGTTGGGAGGTAACCCAATATTCGTATCCCGTTTATTTTTTTTTTTTACTTCGTTTCGTTTTATTTTAGAGTCATAGGTACTTTATTTTTTATATTTTAGAGTCGAAACCCCTTAGTATACTAACGAATATTAAAGTGTTGTGTAGAAAAAAAAAATTCTCGGGCAGGACCTCTCGACACCTCTCTCGATCGAGAGGCCTGTCGAGAGGTGAAAAAATTTGTCCAGTAGGGTTCTCTCGACACCCCTCTCGATCGAGAGGGGTATCGAGATATTATGAAACATGTGCCCAGGTTTTTGTCACGAGAAGTCTCTCGATCGAGACCCCTGAAGGAACCATATCTGATCGGTGAAGATCGGTTTGCCCGAGGATCTATTTCGGATATCTAACTATCGAATTAAACCTATCATGCTCCTATGAATTAAGTGCGGAATCATAGGGGGTTTATAGATCGATTACCTGAAGAAGTAGAGAACTCGCGAATAGATCTTCTGATCTGTATCCCTGCTCGATTCTGACGTTGGATGGACAACGATCTACGGAATCAGCCACGGAAAACGGGATCCCCACCGAACTGCTCCTCGCCCGGCCGCGCGTCTCTCTCTCTCTCTAACCCTAGCCTCCCTTTCTTGTTCAGAATATTTAAGTGCACTCGATTATTCTGATCATTAGGTTTGAACAAGACCTTGAGGGGGTATATATAGAGGAGACCAAGTGAGACTTGGGCTTAAGTTGCAGGCCAGGCCTGCAACTTATGGACTAGCCGTCCAACTGCAGTATTGGTGCCCTCACTGGGCCCAATTAAGTGGTGGCCCACTTATTCCTTATAATGTGGCCTGTTGAGCTTTTTGGGCCAGATCAGGGATCTACTAGCTGGTAAAACCGAGGCCTCCCAATGGCTAAATTCTCCATACTCAGCCCAGAGTATAATTTAGTCCATAAGTACTAAAACATTCCACTAGAGTAATAGTACTGAATTACCTGTTTTACCCCTGTTGAGTTCAGGGCTAGTATTAGACTTAGCAACCCCCATATTTAAGATATCCCACATCCGTTGATTAACTTAGAGCTTCTGACTGCTCGTGTTATTCAACTTCTTTTATATTCCTGAGTAGTACCATTCATACCTTACTCATCATACCGGAATTTAATCCACCTGCAGGGTTTGGTATGATAGTCCTTAATGAATTCCTCAGGGGATGTGATCAACCTGTTCTACCAGGATATGGTGCTCTGTTGCAGTTGCACTAAGAGTCGTACTAGTTATAGTTGCTTCCCAAGATACAGAGCATATTGAGTTACAGATGCTCTGAACTCTCACCCATGATAAATCAAAGAAGCAGACTATAATTATACACCCTTAGGACTCAACTAGAGTTAAGGTTCATCTTAAGTCACCGAGGTCTTGATTCTTTCTACATTCGGTCAGAATAGAAGAATACACCTCACCGTGATCCTATCAGTACACGCACGTACTAGTATAGACAAGTAGCCAAGACAAGCTACTTATGCAGCCTATACTACAGCCTAAACCGACAGTTATATCCAGAACTGTCTCGACTGTGATACCCTTTTATATCTCGTGAGGAACCGGCAACTATGGTCTTCTGTGATCTACAACACACCATAAAGCCTACAACTTTGAGATAATGGATAGATGTTTGATGCATAGATAACAATTCATACTTAATCAGATAGAAGATTGTTAGTGGCTATGGACAACACATGCATACAAGCTAAAAGGCTTGCTTTCTAGTATACAAATCCATCAATCTACCACTTATACTAAAGCAAACTTTTAGTATATCATGTGACAAAAGGCAAAGTGTCTACAATCTAGCATCTATTACACATCTTCTCCCACTTATACTCAAAGTTTACTAGTGTGGGAGGCGCTCCAGTCCCATCCCTTCGACATGCTTGTCGAACACCTTGACTGGTAAGCTCTTTGTGAATGGATCTGCCAGATTATCCGCTGAAGGGATTTTCTTCACTTCTACTTCTCCTCTTTCGACGATTGCTCGTACGAGATGGTACTTTCTCTCTATGTGTTTGCTCGCCTTGTGAGCTCTAGGTTCCTTGCAGTTTGCAACTGCTCCAGCATTATCACAATATAATGTGATACCTCTGGGCAAACTGGGAACTAGATCTAGCTCATTAAGGAAGTTCAGGAGCCACACAGCCTCTTTAGCAGCCTCACAAGCAGCCACATATTCGGCCTCCATGGTCGAGTCTGCGATGCACTTCTGCTTCACACTCTTCCAAGTGACGGCTCCACCTCCCAAGGTAAACACATAGCCTGAGGTAGATTTCCTCTCATCTCGATCAGCCTGGAAGTCTGAGTCCGTATACCCTATCGAGATCATCTCATTGGACTGATAAACAAGCACATGATCTCTTGTCCTCTTGAGATACTTCAAAATGTGCTTAACAGCCGTCCAATGTCCCTGACCAGGGTTAGACTGATATCTTGCCACCATGCCAACCGCATAGCAGATATCTGGTCTGGTACACAGCATTGCATACATGAGACTTCCAACCGCGGAAGCATACGGTATAGTCTTCATGCCCTCTATCTCCAATTGTGTCTTCGGACACATGTCCTTAGATAGAGGTATGCCATGTCTGAAGGAAAGAAAACCCTTCTTGGCATTCTGCATGCTGAAACGGGCGATCACAGTATTTATATATGAAGCTTGGCTTAAGCCTAACATCCTCTTACGGCGATCTCTGATCACCTTGATCCCTAGGATGTAACCTGCTTCTCCCAAGTCTTTCATCTGAAACTGTTCAGACAACCAATCATTTACGCCTGATAACACGTTCACATTGTTGCCAATGAGAAGTATGTCATCTATATACAGTACTAAGAATACCATGCTTCCGTCCGAACTGAGCCTGTAAACACAGCTTTCGTTTAAGCACTGGACAAATCCGTAGGATTTAATCACTCCATCAAAACGAATGTTCCAGGACCTGGACGCTTGCTTAAGTCCGTATAAGGACTTCTTAAGCTTCCATACGAGATGCTCCTGGCCATCTTTCACATAACCTTCTGGTTGGCGCATATATATGTCCCTACCTTTTTCAAGGTACCCGTTCAAGAACGCAGTCTTGACGTCCATTTGCCAAACCTCTAGGTCTAAATGTGCCGCCATGGACAAGAGTATTCTGACGAACTTAAGCATGGCAACCGGCGAAAATGTCTCATCGTAATCGATTCCCTCTTTCTGAGTGAATCCTTTCGCCACCAATCTAGCTTTGAAGGCTAAAACCTTCCCGTCAGGTCCTCTCTTTCTCTTGTACACCCACTTGCAACCGATGGGCTTTACCCCATCCGGCAGCTCCGCAAGGTCGTACACGTCCATGTTAACTATGGATTCTATCTCCAAATCCATAGAAACTCTCCAGGAATCCGCATCCTCGTCCTCCATCGCTTTCTTGTAAGTCCAGGGGTCGATCTCATCATGTTCGATACCCGAGAGTAGTTCAGTGGATTCTCCCACGAACATGAAACGGTCCGGTTGACGAACAACCCTCCCACTGCGACGAAGCGATGGTGGAGATACAGTATCGGATAAGGGTGCAGTTAGTGGTATAACCTCTTGTACACTCGGCTGTTCTGGAATACTGGCTACTGCTGATGCTCGCAACTCATCGAGCATTATTTCACTCCTTGTCCGATGGTTACTAATAAAGTCCTCCTCTAGGAATCGGGCATTAGTGCTCACAATGACCTTCTGATCCTGGGGACTATAGAAATAACCTCCTTTCGTTCCCTTTGGATATCCTACAAACAGCCTAACCTTAGTCTTAGACCTCAATTTGTCGGCCTCCTTAGTCAGCACGTGTGCTGGGCATCCCCAAACCCGAATATGACCCAAGCTAGGCTTGCGCCCTGTCCATAATTCGGAAGGAGTTTTAACCGTCGACTTTGTAGGTAATAGATTGAGGAGATAACCTGCTGTTTCCAAGGCATATCCCCATAACGAAATTGGCAAGGATGCATAGCTCATCATCGATCTAACTGTGTCTAAAAGAGTACGATTCCGTCTCTCAGCTACACCGTTCTGTTGGGGAGTACCGGGCGTAGTTAACTGAGATGAAATCCCATTTTCTGACAAGAAAGTTCCAAACTCAGTTCCGAGGTACTCGCCACCTCTATCAGAGCGAAATGACTTGATACTTCTACCCGTTCTCTTCTCCACTTCCGCTTTGAATTCCTTGAATTTATCAAAGCATTCGGACTTCCTGTGGAGCAGGTAGATATAACCGTATCTCGAGTAGTCATCAATAAACGTGACGAAATACTCGTAACCTCCTCGAGCTTGAACGGACATCGGTCCACACAAGTCAGAATGAACCAACTCCAAGAGCTCTTGGGCTCGATATCCTATGGACTTGAAAGGTCTGGTCACCATCTTACCTTCCAAACACGATTCACACGTTGATAAAGGTTCTATTTGGAAATCCAAAACACCTTCTTTTATCAACCTTTGAATCCTCTTTTGGTTGATGTGACCCAATCGTAAGTGCCATAATAGAGTTTGGTTCATTTGAGACGGATTCTTCCTCTTTTTAGTATTCAATGATGAGGAAGCATTATAAGAAGAAGAATCATTCATAGGACAAGTAATGGTATAGAGAGACCGGGACAATGTGCCAGAAACTATAATTTCATTGTCTTTCATGATAGAAACGCCTCTATCAAAAACAACTGAATATCCGTAAATGAATAGTTTCGAAACAGAAATCAAGTTTCGCCTAAAAGCAGGCACATACAAAACGTCTCTCAAAACCAAAACAGTACTATCAAACGATAAATGAATATCTCCAACTGCGACAGCTGCAATTCTCGATGCATCGCCCATGGAGATGGTAATCTCGTCATCACTCAACTCCCTTGTCCGCAGAAACCCCTGCAAGGAGTAACATACATGGTCAGTTGCTCCCGTATCTACTACCCAAGTCTGGGTAGAACTTGCAGCTAAGCATGTTTCAGTTACATATGTGAATGACGTATCAGAATTCTTCTTCTTTAGAGGGCAGTCAGCCTTCCAGTGTCCTGTCTTGTTGCACTTGAAGCACTTGCCCTTCCCCTTAGGCTTATCACCGCCTTTGGTAGGCTTACTACCTTTGCTCCCACTGGTGCTAGCCGCTTTCTTTCGCAACCACGGTTTCTTCTTGACCCCACCTTTCGGTGCATAAGAAGGAGCCCTCACAGATGATATTGCCGTGGCACCCTCGCTCATCATGGCTTCGGCAGTCACCAAGTCATTGAGGAGTTCGTTCTGAGTGTACTCCTTCTTATTCATGACTACGTTTAGACGGAAATTCTCGAAGGACTTTGGAAGCGTATGGAGTATCATATCGATCTTGGCTTCACCATCGATACCTCCACCGAGCTCCTCCAACTCATTCTGTGTGTTCATTAAACTCAGAACATGATCACGCACAGAAGTGCCTTCCGCCATCTTTGTGGTCATGAGTTTCCTCATGGCCTCAAAACGGGCAGCTCTGTCATTCTCTCCAAAGAGTTCCTTGAGATTGAACATAATGTCAGATGCTTTCACAAAATTCTTGTGTTCCAACTGCATTTGACTTGACATGGAAGTCATGATGAAGCACCTTGCCATATCATTGGCCTTGTGCCATCTCTTATGTTCATCCCTCTCAACATCAGTGGATTCCTCCGTTAAGGGAGCAGGTTCAGGAGTTGTGAGTACAAAGTTGTACTCTTCCGCAACCAAGACATACTCAAGATTTCGTTTCCATTCCAAATAATTGGAACCAACGAGAGGCTTTGAAGTGAGAACATTTATCAACGGGCCTAAAGTCATATCTGAAAAAGCAATAACCACGTAGACACAAGTAAGAAAAGATCATGCATCAATTCGTAACGAAAATTATTGTAACCTTTTGATAAATCAATAATTTCGAAACCTTCAACAGCCCAAACAATGCGGATCGCAAGCCACGTTCGTGTGGACGTTTACGCTCCCACTATTCGACCAGATACTCGGATCTTTAACTCTACTTATCTTGCCAACCTATCCTTATGGCAAATAGAGCTAATAGTTGAACCTTACTAGACCATATTAGATTAGAAAAGGGACTCTGTTGGGGAGTTGTATTCTAACTAATATCTAAGCTTTTAACCACAATCTTAGCCTAACTCGGAAAAAGCACTATTTTCCTTAAGCTATCTTTGTTCAAAAACCAACTCCAGAGAAAACCGTAGTGACTATTCCAAGCAAGCCACGTTAGTGTGGACGTTTACTCAGAAAAGCTCCCACTTCTCATTGTGGTTAGAACATTTTTGTTAAGAAACCCTAAGTCTGGCGAACTCGTTCGATACGATGTGCAAGCCACGTTCGTGTGGACGTTTACACACTCGCACCAAAACTTCACCTTAAGGTCAGTTGTGGAGGTCTTAACATTTTCTATACCAAAAATGTTTTTATCTGCTTAGTATTTTTCTTTCAAAAGGTTGTCGACATGCTCGATCACGTTGGCACATAATCCTAAGCATAATTTTCTAAACGCAGCAAATAAACCATGCTCTCAAAAAATTAAAACATGCTTATATTGACAATCCTAAAACATGCTCGACTAAGCGCAATTTATTCACCTCGACAGGCAAGACATGCTATAATAATTAAAATTGCATCCATAGCATGCTTAAGGAAAAACGAGATAAAAACAAAAATAAAACTCGCTTTTCGTGGTGTGACAACCCGTCTAAACTATTACATGAAATAATAAAATCCGAAACAAGCTTCGGTCTTGAATAAGTCCTCCGAGTTGATCTCCCGTTTCTCCCAGAAAATAAATAAATTAATTAAATAATTTATTCTCTAATTTCCGTTGCCATTGGGCTTCTCTAACCGAGATTGGGCCCACACCACGTGACCCAAAACTCTCAAAAAAGCCCAAACCACGTTCGTTTCACTCTCATGGGCCCACGAACCCGAAACCGAACCTAACACGGCCCGAATTCGTGACTGGGCCCGAGCCCGAACGCTGGAGGCAGCCCGTAAACGCGAACGGGCCGGGTTGGAAACCCTAGGCCCGTCCACGGGCTAGGGCACGGGCGCACAAGGCTGCCCGCGCCGCAGCCGACGGCATGAGGCCCTGCCGCCGGCCGCCTCCACCTCCCTGGCGCCGCTGCTGCAGCTGGCCGTCGATCCCTGCCGGTGGCACGGCCGGCAACCGTCCCGGCGAGGCTCGCGGCGTAGAACCCTTACTAGGATTCCGCCGCGGCACCCCTCACCTTGCTGCCGCCGTTCCAGCCGCCGGCGACGTCCGCCGCAGCTCCTGCTGCTGGTGTTGATGTCGTCGGTGTGCTCCGCCTCCCTGGACGCTGCCTCCGCCGCCATCGCCGTCGCCTTCAGTCGCGATCATCTGCGGCAGAAACCCTAACGGGTTCTGCCGCCGCTGCTGTTCGCTCCGGCGCCGCCCGCACCTGCCGTCGACGATGGCGACCGCGTGAAGTCCGTCACCGGACTCCGTGGTCGCCGTCTCCGGCTTCCGTGCTGGCTGCAGAGACTGCCGCGGCGTCGAGCCCTAACTAGGGTTCCGCCGCGGCTCTCTCTCTCGCTGCCGTGCTTCTCGCCGCCGTTCCCGACCTGCTCCACCTCCCTTCGACGACGTGCAGGCTCCAGCAGCCTGCTGGAGCCCCGTTGATCACCGGAAAACGGGGAGACAGCCCGTTGGGCGGCTGCACGCGCGCGTGCGCTGGCGCGTGGCTCTCACGCGCCGCCGCGTGCGGTGTTCGTCTCCTCGTTCTTCGTGTTCTTCGTCTCGTCCAGCAGGTACAAACGAAAAACAACAAAAAATATCTATCTAATCCTATTCTAGATCGCACCCTATTATCTCGCGATCAAAAATTACATAGATTGCCAAATCGGCCCCGAAAAACGACAAACACCACGAAAAGCGACATCCTAATCGATCTAACATGCATAATAATTGATAATTACTCAGGTAGAGCCGAAAATCTGATCCTTGGCTCTGATACCAACTGAAGGAACCATATCTGATCGGTGAAGATCGGTTCGCCCGAGGATCTATTTCGGATATCTAACTATCGAATTAAACCTATCATGCTCCTATGAATTAAGTGCGGAATCATAGGGGGTTTATAGATCGATTAGCTGAAGAAGTAGAGAGCTCGCGAATAGTTCTTCTGATTTGTATCCCTGCTCGATTCTGACGTTGGATGGACAACGATCTACGGACTCAGCCACGGAAAACCGGGATCCCCACCGAACTGCTCCTCGCCCAGCCGCGCGTCTCTCTCTCTCTAACCCTAGCCTCCCTTTCTTGTTCAGAATATTTAAGTGCACTCGATTATTCTGATCATTAGGTTTGAACAAGACCTTGAGGGGGTATATATAGAGGAGACCAAGTGAGACTTGGGCTTAAGTTGCAGGCCAGGCCTGCAACTTATGGACTAGCCGTCCAACTGCAGTATTGGCGCCCTCACTGGGCCCAATTAAGTGGTGGCCCACTTATTCCTTATACTGTGGCCTGTTGAGCTTTTTGGGCCAGATCAGGGATCTACTAGCTGGTAAAACCGAGGCCTCCCAATGGCTAAATTCTCCATACTCAGCCCAGAGTATAATTTAGTCCATAAGTACTAAAACATTCCACTAGAGTAATAGTACTGAATTACCTGTTTTACCCCTGTTGAGTTCAGGGCTAGTATTAGACTTAGCGACCCCCATATTTAAGATATCCCACATCCGTTGATTAACTTAGAGCTTCTGACTGCTCGTGTTATTCAACTTCTTTTATATTCCTGAGTAGTACCATTCATACCTTACTCATCATACCGGAATTTAATCCACCTGCAGGGTTTGGTATGATAGTCCTTAATGAATTCCTCAGGGGATGTGATCAACCTGTTCTACCAGGATATGGTGCTCTGTTGCAGTTGCACTAAGAGTCGTACTAGTTATAGTTGCTTCCCAAGATACGGAGCATATTGAGTTACAGATGCTCTGAACTCTCACCCATGGTAAATCAAAGAAGCAGACTATAATTATACACCCTTAGGACTCAACTAGAGTTAAGGTTCATCTTAAGTCACCGAGGTCTTGATTCTTTCTACATTCGGTCAGAATAGAAGAATACACCTCACCGTGATCCTACCAGTACACGCACGTACTAGTATAGACAAGTAGCCAAGACAAGCTACTTATGCAGCCTATACTACAGCCTAAACCGACAGTTATATCCAGAACTGTCTCGACTGTGATACCCTTTTATATCTCGTGAGGAACCGGCAACTATGGTCTTCTGTGATCTACAACACACCATAAAGCCTACAACTTTGAGATAATGGATAGATGTTTGATGCATAGATAACAATTCATACTTAATCAGATAGAAGATTGTTAGTGGCTATGGACAACACATGCATACAAGCTAAAAGGCCTGCTTTCTAGTATACAAATCCATCGTAAGGAATGAATGGTACTACCTAGGAATAAAGAAGTTGAATAACACGAGCAGTCAGAAGCTCTAAGTTAATCAATGGATGTGAGATATCTTAAATACGGGGGTCACTAAGTCTAATACTAGCCCTGAACTCAACAGGAGTAAAACAGGTAATCCAGTACTATTACTCTAGTGGAATGTTTTAGTACTTATGGACTAAATTATACTCTGGGCTGAGTATGGAGAATTTAGCCATTGGGAGGCCTCGGTTTTACCAGCTAGTAGATCCCTGATCTGTCCCAAAAAGCTCAATAGGCCACAGTATAAGGAATAAATGGGCCGCCACATAATTAGGCCCAGTTTGGGCGCCAATTCTGCTAATGGACGCCTAGTCCATGTGTTGCAGGCCTGGCCTGCAACTTAAGCCCAAGTCTCACTTGGTCTCTCCTATATATACCCCCTCAAGGTCTTGTTTGACCCAACAGTTGAGAATATACGAGTGCGCATGAAATATTCTAACAAGAAAGGGAGGCTAGGGTTAGAGAGAGAGAGATGCGCGGCCGGTCTAAGAGCAGAACGGCGGTTCCCGTTTCCGTGGCTGATTCCGAGGTTCGTTGTCCATCCAACGTCAGAATCGAGCAGGGATACAGATTAGAAGATATATTCGCGAGTTCTCTTCTACTTGAGGTAATCGATCTGAACACCCTATGATTCCGCACTTAAATTCATAGGAGCATGATAGGAGGTTGTTTTCGATAATTAGATATCCGAAATAGATCCTCGGGACGAACCGATCTTCACCGATCAAGTATGGTTCCTTCATTTTATAGTTTAAAAGGATCAATTTAGAGTCTCGTTAGAGTGTTATTGTTCATGTTTTGTATGATTTATCATGTGTTGGACAATATTATGCTTGTGGGTGTTTCTTTGTGTTTTCAGGCCTATTTTGAGGTTGGAAACCCGAGACGAGATTAGATGAGAAGAATCGAGTGAAGAATCGAAGATTTGAGTCGATTTGAAGGCCTCTCGATCGAGAGGGTTGTCGAGAGGAAGACACTGGAATGACATTTCGATCGAGACCAAAACAGCACCTATCGACCAAAGCTATCGATCGAGAGAGAAGGGCGGTCGAGAGGCGTGAATTCCAGCCGAGAATTGGAGTCCTTTTTAGACTATGTTTCCTTGTAAATTTCACCTATATATATTCCTTAGGTTTAGCATTGTGAATCCTATCATCATACTATCATCCCTACTTTTATTTTTTCGTTTTTGTTTAGTTCGTGTAATCGACATTGGAGTTTATTCAAGTTTTGTTCAAGATTCATATTCAAGTCATTCATTGCGTTCAAGATTAAATTCCGAGTTCTTCTTACTTTTCTTTTTAATTATGTTCTTTCAAATTATTATGTTCATGTTTGCTTTAATTATGTCTAGCTAAATTCCTTTAGTTGATTTTAGGGTTTGTATGTCTAATTGAATCTATGTGACTTCTTTTAATTACAATTAGTCAGCCAATCTAGATATATGTTTCATGGTGCTTATTTTTATGCATGATTAATTGGCCATTGGGAAAAGGGTAAAATACACCCTCAATGTTTACTCCAAGGTTCAAGTAAGCCCCTAAAGTATTTTTAGGTACAAATAGGCCCTTAATGTTGTTAATAATTTCCACCTAAAATTAAGTTTGTGCCACATTTTTTTTCTAATTATTTTTATTTTAGAAACACTAACAATAAAAAATGACTCTAATCTATTTATTGAAGCTCACGTTTTCTTCCTTTTCTTGCTATTTTTATTCTATATATTTAGAAAATGTATTATTGCTGTTATGATCTACTGACATTTATAGAAAAGAAAACTATAGTAACTCAAACGCAATTTAATTTTATTTCAATCTTGTGTGCATTAAAAATTAAATTATTATTTCAATTATGGGGTCATAATAAAGCGTAACAAAAAATAATGTTAATTACAATAATTCATAGTTTATTAGCTAGATTTGATGTTTTGAAATTTAGAAAATATAAGAAAAATTGGTATAATTTTAATTATTGTTTTTCATTAGCTTAATTGTAAACCTTGTGTTTTAATGATTATTTGATTTCAAATGTCATACTATGGTGAGTGGATAAACAAGATTACAAGAGCATAAATTTGGTAGAAGTCTTAAAATAAAAAAATAATATTATGATTTTATTTGAGTTATTAAGTATTTTTTTTTAATAAAATATGGATGAAGATAGGTCAAAATTGATTTGGAATATTTATATCAGACTCGATAATTAGAAATTGGAGAAATATAAAATTAAATAAATATTTTTTTTAAATGGCATAAACTTAATTTAAATTAAAAGTTAAAAGAGGTGCATGGGTGTTAAGAGTTAGTAACATTAAGGGCTTATTTGTACCTATATAAACATTAAGGGCTTAGTTGATCCTTGGGTTTGCATTAAGGGTGTATTTGAACCTTTTTCCCTTGGCCATTAGTTATGTATGCTTAGTTATGTTTTTATGCCTTGACCGGATAATTGCATAATGAATTTCATGAATACATACTATAATGATTTAATTGTCCTGACCAAAGTTAGATTGTTATAGGTTTTGCATATAGTTGATATAGGTGTCGTAGCTGAACCTTGTTTATTATATCTATCGATACTTGATCTGTTTTGCACTTGATTTAATTTCTATGAGACCGGGAGGAGATTATGATTTTATTGAGTGACGATCTATGCTGCCCTGACCGGAGTGCTAGATTAATTTCGTTTATCGCATCTAGGTTGGATAAAATTGGTTAATTGAATTATTTGTTACTTGTTTAGATTTGATTAGATAGACTTCCCTAGAATCAACGTTTGTTTTTACTTGAGTCTTTCGTTTGATTTAATTGCTTATTTGTTTATTTATTTGAGTTCTTTAATTTGTTAAATTTCTTTGCCTAGGATTTAAGAAAACCACAATCTTATTTTCCTTTGACTAGACATTTGTTTAGTTCTAGATTAGAGGTATTTTGTGTGATTTCGTTATATCAGTCCCTGTGGAAACGATACTCGTACTTGTTCTTTACTATACCTATTTTGTGTTGTTGAAAATAGTGTGATCACACCTGTCCATCTATTACATCAAACAACAGGAGACTTGACCAACTTATTCGAATTCAGTTAAAATGTGCTCGACAATAACATAAACAAATTACTCCCTCCATCACACCATAATTCTCTTTCCTTACGGGGATATCTCATTTAATTGTACACTTATCCAAAATAGAAAATTTATACTCTCACAACTAATATAATATAAACCTCTCTATCTCTTACTACATTAGTTGCTATGCCGATTTTTTAGTGGATAATTAAATGGGATAGATGGAGAATTATTATTATTATTATTATTATTATTATTATTATTATTATTATTATTATTATTATTATTATTATTATTATTATTATTATTATTATTATTATTATTATTATACACCTTTATAACATAAAAAAACTAACTTTGTTTAATTATATGAGTTGGAGATTTTTAAAATTGTAAATTCAATTGAACTCATGAGCTTTCACAGCTTTCCGACATAAATAACTCAAATACTAACATTCAATCAGATATTCAAAATACATCAACTACTTGAAAAATATGACCTATAACATAAGGGGCAAAAAATAAACTATCTATTTAGGATAATGTACAACAAATATTAGACAAAGTTTAAGAAAACACAAAAGGTAGACAACTTTGACTTGAACTCCCCAAACTACACCCCGAACCACCCCCCCCCCCCCCCCCAACTTTTCAACTTTTTGACTTTTCAATTTTTACTCTTGATTCGAGTTTTTTTTTTTTTTTTTTTTTTTTTACACCTTACTAAAATATCATAGTTAGAAATTGTTAAATTCTTACATTTCTCAATTCATATTTGTTATAACTAGGGGGAAATCGTATACGTAATCGTAATTTTTTACCTTATTTGTGACAAATTCGCATTTCTTACTAATAAATTCATAAGTAGTTCAGTCTACCAGTGAGAATTATTATATTTCTTAAGAAATGAATTCATAATATGTATTAATCTAGTTGATTCTAACCATGTCTATGAATTCTAATTGGTTCAATCAACCTGTTAGAATTATTATTCATTTTCTTACTAATTGAATTCGTATGTTTGGTTAGATATTAACTAATTCTAACCTAAATGGTATACATTCTAACTGATTGGTTAGAATGAGATAATTTCTAACCAAATCTTTGAATTTATTTAGTAAGATAATGAATAATTCTACCAAGTTGACTGAATTAGTTAGAATGCATAGATATGATTAGAATCGACTGTATTCTTACATATCGTATGAATTCATTTCGTAAAGAATAAAATAATTCTAACTAGTGGATTTAACCAGTTAGAATGTACGCGATTAGGTAGAATTAGTGAATTTATAACCAAACATGTTAATCATTTAGTAAGAAAATAGATAATTCTAACTGGTTGAAATTCATAGGCATGGTTCCAAACTATAGACCATATATGTGTTGGTATGTGTGGCTGTAAATTTGGTGCAAATTTTTATTTATCATAATTTCTTACTATTATTTTAATAATTTCTTACTGTATGAGTGTGTGATTTTAAATTGTTACCTATTGTTTGCTATAAGACTATGTTTTGTAAGAATTTGTTATATTGGTGAGAATTTGTATATTTTTTTCGAGTTTCCAATAAGACTATGCGAGAATGTTGTTCGTTATATTGTGTTAACTCTTACTAATTGTCACATAGTGTTCGCTAATAATGTCTGGTTACAATTTATGAATTCTTACTTATTATAGCGGAAGTATGGTTAGAATTTATTAAATTCGTATGTATCGCATTTCTTCATATTGGTTACAAAATGAAGAAATTCACTAATTAGTTAAAATTAGTGAATTTCTAACCACATCGTATGCATTCTAACCGTATTACAAAATGAAGAAATTCACTAATTAGTTAAAATTAGTGAATTTCTAACCACATCGTATGTATTCTAACCGTATTAATTCATTTCGTAAGAATTATTCTATTTCTTACGAAATAAATACATACAATGTGTAAGAATTTAGTTAATTCTAACCATTCATATGCATTCTAACAATGCTTATACATTCTTACTAAATGAATTCATACGGTTAGAATGTATATAATTAGTTAAAATTAGTGAATTTCTAATAAAACCACGTGCAACTCCATCTCTCCCCCTCTCTCTTCTGTATGCAACAATCTAACCAACATTATTCTCGCATTTGCGTTTAGCATGTGACATACGTAATAATATACTAAATTCTAACCATATATTCAAGAAGAATTAATAAATTCTAACCATTCTTCCGCCGTAATAAGTAAGATTCATAAATTCTCACTAGACATTTGGTGCGAATTTTTATTTATCATAATTTCTTGCTATGATTTTATTAATTTCTTACTGCGTCAGTCTGTGATTTTAATTTATTACCTACTGTTTGCTACGAATTCGTTTCTTACGATTCTGTAAAATTTTGTATATTTTTGGGTTTCCAATAAGACTATGTTCTGTAAGAATTTGTTATTTTGGTGATAATTTGTTATTTTGTTAAAATCACGAGAGAGCGTATTCAAATTCGTATAAGAAAACTATATATACAATACAACTATTTAGAATTATTGAAATAACAAATAATGTGTATTCAATTTCATAAAAGGAAAGGGCATAATTCAATTTCATTTCACATCCATCAACAAACTCAGTCTTTCATGACTGAATTCACCCCACCAATCAAAACACTAAACACAAAATATATTATTAAATAAATTATTGAGTAAGAAATTACGATACATATACAAATTCTCACTCCTGTTACATTTGAAAAAAATCAAAATTGTTTTTGATGCAAGACCTTCTTCCTCTCCTTCTTCCTCCTGCACTTTTTCCACTTTTCAAAAGTCTATCTCTAAATTGATTCAAAAACCCATTAAATTACTCAACAAAAACACAACACCACAATTCTTAATTAAAAAAAAAAAGGAAAATTAAAAAGAAAGGAAAATTAAAAAAAAAGGGGAAAAGAAAAAAATGTAGAAAAAGGGAAAATACAAAAACAAATACGTAGTATAATAAAAAAAATATAAATGAAAAGATTTGGAAAAGAAAAGAAAGGAAAAAAAGAAAAAAGGAAAAAGAAAAAAAAGAAAAAAGAAATTAAAAAAAAAAAAACAGAAAAGAAAATTAGCCGCCGCCGTCCAGCGCCGACGTTGCCGTCCGCCCCGAAGCAATTTGCAGATCCAGAGATCGGAGCCGTGGGCGTCATTGCAGCTGCCGGTGATGACGAAGCCGTCGTAATCGGCGATCTGATCCTCCGCCGGGAACTCGCCCTTCGCCACCCTGAAAACGTCCTAGCTCTCCCCGTCCTCCTTGAGCATTCTCACGAAAATGCCGTAGTATCCGCCGTACATCTTCTTCACGTAGTCGGAGTCATTGGCGCACAGAAGCACGGCGAATTTCTGGCCTCCCATTCTCTCTCCTCTGTGATTTGATAAATATCGGTTTTGGTTTTCTAGAGAGAGAGAGAGGAGAGAGAGGAGAGAGAGAGAGTGTTGATTAGTGGGTGGATTGGAGAGGAAGATAGAGATAGAAAAAGGTGAATAGTACGGGGGTAGTTTGGGGAGTTCAAGTCAAATTTGTTTAGATATTGTGTTTTTTTAAAAAAATTCTAGTATTTGTTATACACTAAGAGGTTTGTATAGAATAGCATATTACCACTAACATTAACATGTTTTTTTGTTTTTTTTTTTTGGTTACATCGAACTAACGTTCACGTGCATACTGAAACTGAAACTATTCGAGAATTTAAATTCGTCCCTTATTATTCTATTATTCTTTTACTAACTGTGGACAATAGACAACTTGACATTGAATATTTGTAAAGTTAAATGAGAATTATTATCCTCAACGCTGTATTTTCTTGAATAAATTAATATTAAATTTTTATAAAGTAAGTACAAATTTTTTTTATATCAATTTTTATATTAAGTAAAATTTGCAACATAATTTAAATCCCGTCATTTTAATAGAATTTGCACTAGTTTTAAATTTATTACTGTGATGGAAGCCCTAAAATAAATGCATAAGAAAAAAAATATTCCATCTGTCTCATTTATAAATAGATAACTTTTTTTTCAACACGAGAATTAAAACGAGAGTGATAGTAGTTAATAAAATATTGTTTTTTGGTTTTAGTGGATTAAAATTTTGCTATTTAAGGTAATATTGACGGAAGAAAATAGAAACTTTCCGTTTATGAATGTGACAAAGGTAGTAGGGTTAATGTCATTTAAATACATGAACTTTGGGTGGTTTTCGTTTTTTCCCATGAACTTTCAACTTTGTCATAAAAATACATGAACTTTCAAATTGTTGCAATTTTCCCATGAAAGTCAATTTTTCCCAAATTGTATCCTACGTGGCAACCGGAATGATTACATGGCACTAATCGATGGTAAAATATACGACGTCGTTTTAAAACTGCCAAAAATGGTATCATTTAAATACATGAACTTTGGTTGTTCTTCATTTTTTCCCATGAACTTTAAACTTTGTCACAAAAAAATACACGAACTTTTGATTTAATGCAATTTTTTCATGAAAGTCAATTTTCCCAAATTGTGTCCTACGTAGCAACCGTTTATAATTATGTGGCATTGATCGACGGTAAAATACACGTCGTTTTGAAACTGCCAAAAACGTCTTTTGACATCAATTTATTGTTTCCAATTAATAAAAAACAATTGCAGTGACTTCGTCGTTCATTTTTCTTTATTCTTTCTTCTTCATACCTTATTCTTCCGGTTCGTCGTTCCTCTTCTTTCATCCTCATTTTGGCAATGACATCCTCATCAATTCGTCCAAGCGCTCGAGAGTAAGATTCACCCCAAATTGTGAGAATAACTTATCTTGTGATATTCTTACGGCGCGTACGGCAGCAAACCTTGGATGTCGCTTCTTAAGCTGCCCAATGATCATTACAACGTCGTTTTTAATATTTTCACCACGTGATTGCTTACTCAACGCCAAATCAGTCCATTAAGGCCACGTCATTTAAATTAATTGACAACTAGGATTCAAATTGATCGGAATTTACATTCATGGGGATATTGCAACGAATTGAAAGTTCTTGTATTTTTGTGACAAAGTCGAAAGATCATGGGAAAAAAGAAAACCACCCAAAATTCATGTATTTAAATGATAGTAACCCTTAATATTTTCGACACATCATTGCCTACTCAGCGCCAAATCAGTCCATTAAGGCCACGTCATGCAAATTAATTGACAACTAGGATTCAATTTGACCGGAATTGACTTTCATGGGAAAATTGCAACGATTTGAAAGTTCGTGTATTTTTGTGACAAAGTTGAAAGTTCATGGAAAAAACGAAAACCGCCCAAAATTCGTGTATTTAAATGACATTAACCCAAGGTAGTATATAAAAAGTCAATATTAAAGGAAGCGATCATGTTTAAGGACAAATATACCCTCAACGTACTACTAGGTGCAATTTTTTAATTTAGGTAAAAGGGGCAGGCGTTTAGAAAAAATCTGTCATTCAGATTTTCATGAAAGAGAATATACTTTACAAAGACAGAAGAGAGAGAATATAGGTGGGAGTATCAAGAAATACTCTCTCTTATATTCCCTCTTATATATACCACTACAAGGCAGGTGGCCATTATAATCCTACTCTCTATAAAACCAGAAACGACGCGCATAACAAACGTACATTCATGTATATATATATGTATATATATATATATATATATATATATCTTCGTCTTCCTTACTAGGGCACCCCCTTCCTGCTCCGTCCACATCCAAATCTAACGTAAGATTTCTGTTTTGGTGCTTCAAAACATCTCAGATGAGTTTGTATTCATGGTTTTTTTCGTCTGTATCTTTTTCTTTTTTCGTCGCTCTACTCTTGACTTATTTTTTTACCATGGATTCCTCCTTTATTCACCGGCTTCCCAGTATTCTGCTCGTATCGATCTTTTTGTTTTGTTTTTTGTAGATTATCCGATTTTCTCGTGCCTCGGAGACGGAGTTGGTATGTCTTTTATCTACTTTTGGATTCTGAAAACCTGTATTCTTTTTCATGCAGATCTGAACGCCACTTATTTATTTATTTTCCCTTTTTTTCCCGTTTTGGTAGTTTCTTCCTTGTTTGTCGTTTCGTTGACTGTAAAGCTTTTCTCATCTTCTGAGTAATAAACGGCGACTGTGATTTCGATGTGTGCTCTAACTCGGTTAAGTTGAAAGAAATCCTTCATTGCTTCTGTTTTTTTCTGAGTATTTGAAGATAGCTGTAGAATATTTTCATCTAGGTTTTGTCTCTAATTTCTGCTGGAGTGAAAATCTGCAGTTAGCACACAGGTCGTATAAACTTACACGCTACCTTATTTTACTTTGATCTAGACTTCTAGCAGCCATACGTTTTTTTTTTTCCTCGTTTTTTTGATATTTTAGATTTGACGTGATTTGAGTTTGATCGTTGAGAAGAAGGTATATTACCTCTTCGTTCTGGGTTTTTTGGAATCTAGATCTATACTAGTAATTTTATTCGTGATTAGTGACTGATTTCAAAAGTTTTACGCTGGAATCGGTTTTTTTTTTTCACCTCTATGCTTCGAATGATCATGTGTTTATTTTCTCCTCCATGCTTCTTTTACTTCAGATTTTGGATGATATGCGTTAATAATTTTCTAGTATTAATTACTTCTAGTAGTTTAATGTTTGAGAAAAATGCATTTAACCTTTGAAACAATTTTCGATGCCTCTTTTGATGGTTGTAATGTAATTGAATGGTTCGTTTAGCTCCTTGTTAGCTATATATGGAAGGTGTATAAAATAATAAAAAGCAGCTTGCATATATATGGGTAAATTATAACATAGTGTTGTTTGCATTGTTTTAGATTAGGTGTGAAACGCTTTCATCATTGTTATACATTATATCTTATATTTTGTCTCTTGAGAAAATGTTAGTTGCCTATTGTTACCATTTGAATGATTTTAGTGTGCCCTTTTGGTTGGTTTTTTGGTATCAGACTTATTTATTCTTATTAGCTAGTAATATTTTCTTGTGTTTACCTCTCTTATCATTGTAAACAGAAATGGAAAAACTGAAGGGCGATGGGAAACAACTGCCTCCACCTCCTCCTGTGATACCACCGAATTATGTACCACAGAAAGTAGCTTCTAGTAATCGGCTTCCCATGACTAGGCGTGGAGTTGGTTCAAGAGGACAAAGTATCTCACTCTTGGTTAACCATTTCAAAGTTTCTGTTGCAAAATCTGATGGCTACTTTTACCACTACAGCGTATGCACATTCATAAACTCATTTTTTATCTTCATCGATCATTATTATTGTAACAAATGAGTAGCTGCGAAATCATAATTTTTGCAGGTTTCAATCAAATATGAAGATGGTAGCCCTGTTGATGCTAAAGGCATCGGTAGAAGAATACTCGACAGAGTACATGAAACCTATGCTGCTGAGCTCGATAGCAAAAAGTTTGCTTATGATGGTGAGAAGAGCTTGTTCACTATTGGTCCCTTGCCTCAAAACAAGCTCGACTTTACTGTGGTATTGGATGAGGTCTCTTCAAATAGGTAGGTTCACTCTACTAACATTGTTCCTTTGAGCTCAATGTGAGATCCTTTCACTCATGTTCTGATGCTAAAATTTGAAGGAACCCTGGGAGTGGGAGTCCTGGAGCTGATGGCAGCCCTGATGGCACTGATCGGAAACGTCTACGCAGGCAGCCTCGTTCAAAGACTTACATTGTTGCAATAAGCTATGCTGCAAAAATCCCAATGCAAGCTATTGCTAGTGCTCTTCGTGGACAAGATTCTGAGCACTTTCAAGAAGCCGTGAGAGTACTAGACATCATTTTGAGACAGAATGCTGCTCAACAGTAAGAATTGTGATTTATCTTCTTATGTTCCTCTTGTTATTCAAGCTACTAATAATTGTTTATATTGTGTAGGGGGTGCCTTCTAGTGCGGCAGTCCTTTTTCCACAATGACGATAGAAACTTTGTCGACCTGGGAGGTGGAGTTGTTGGCTGTCGGGGTTTCCATTCAAGCTTTAGAGCTACACAGGGAGGTCTTTCATTGAACATGGGTGAGTCCTTACAATTAAATTTTCTTGTTATTAGAGTTCCCATTTCTTGAAATCTCAAGGGATTGCTCCATTGCAGATGTATCAACCACAATGATCGTTAGGCCCGGATCGGTACTGGATTTTCTTGTATTTAACCAAAAGTTAGATCATCCTGGACAAATAGATTGGCTTAAGGTAAACATTGTTTTTCAGTTTTGGTGATTGCTTGTGTCGTTGCTGTTTTTATTCTTCTAAACAGCTTATCTATTGATAACAGGCCAAGAGGACACTGAAGAATCTTAGGGTTAAGGCATCTAATTCCAACCGGGAATACAAGATTAGTGGGCTCAGTGACTTCAGATGCAAGGAGCAAACGTGAGATTATATTGTTTATTGTATTATGTGGTTTGATGTCTTAAGTGGTAACATAACAATAATCTTCTAATTCTTTATTTAGGTTCTCATTCAAACAGAGAAGTGGACCAAATGAAGAAAATGAAGTAGAAATCACGGTGTATGATTATTTTGTTAATCACCGCAAGATCAAATTGACGGTTTCTGGGGAAATGCCATGTCTGAACGTTGGTAAACCGAAGCGTCCCACTTACATTCCTGTTGAGGTTTGTACTTTGCCCAGACCGTGTCTTAACTTTGTTATAGTCTTGCTGTCAAAGTGATGATTCAAATTTCCAACTCGTCCTATAGCTTTGCTCCTTGTTACCCTTGCAACGTTATACCAAAGCTTTGTCCAATCTTCAAAGGGCTTCACTCGTAGAAAAATCTCGACAAAAGCCTCCTGAGAGAATGAATGCCTTGAAAAATGTGAGATATGTAATTAATTCCTCTTTGTGATGTTTTCCCTTATATTTTGAACTTTAAAATTCTAACAATCGTTGAGCTCCATCTTTCAGGGCCTGACTAGGAGCAACTATGCTGCTGACCCACTTATTCAATCTTCGGGAATTACAATCAGCACTGAGTTCACACGGGTCCAGGGCCGAGTTCTGGCACCACCTAAGGTATTTGATGCAACTTTTTTTTTTTTAAAATATCATATCTTCCTTTTAAAGCTTGCATGTTTAGCATTGCATGTACTGTATATTTTGCAGGAATGATTCAACAATAGTTAATCTAGACCTTTTGTTGAATCAAAGTTGAGAATTCAGATATCACTGTCTTTTATGTTTGTTTTTTCCTTGTGAAGGTCTATTAGCATGACACAACATATTGTTAATCTAGTATATTTTTTTGTCACAGCTAAGAGTGGGCAATGGAGAGGATTTTGTTCCCCGCAATGGGAGGTGGAACTTTAACCAGAAGGTATGGTTCTTTTAAAATGTCTTGAATTTTTTTATTGGAGGCATCTCTGACTGAAGTTTTGTTTGCCAGAGATTGGTTGAACCTGTGAGGATTGAACGATGGGCTGCTGTCAATTTCTCTGCTCGTTGCAATTTGCAAAATTTGTGCAGGGACTTGACTAGATGTTGCAGCATTAAAGGAATAGTGAGTTTTGAGTTTGAAAATTAAGGAAACATCAAGTATGAGATAATTTTTCATATTTCGTCATAATTTTACTCTTCCTGTTGTAGCACATGGCTGATCCCTTTGAAATGATTGAGGAGAAACCACAGTCAAGACGCAGTCCTGCTCCTATCAGGGTAGATGAGATGATTGGCTTGATCAAGTCCAAACTTCCAGGGGCCCCTCAGTTTCTCCTCTGCGTTCTGCCAGAGAGGAAAAACTCTGATCTCTATGGTTGAGTTTTGAATATTCTTTTTCTGTTAAAGTATATTTCGGTTTGCTGCTGAAAGCATGCACTTAAATTCTTGTTCTTCCTTCTTGTTAAAGGCCCATGGAAGAAGAAACTCCTTTCTGAACTTGGTGTGGTGACTCAATGCATTGCTCCTGGGCGCATCAATGACCAGTACTTAACCAATGTTCTACTGAAAATCAATGCCAAGGAAAGTGTTGTTTTGCTTTTCATTTTCTATCAATATTTATACATATCAATTTTATAGTTTCCTGTTTAAGCTTATGTTTGATTTCCCCTACAACAGCTTGGTGGTTTGAATTCACTCCTAACTATGGAAAAGGCCCTTTCAAACCCACTACCTTTGGTGTATAGTAAGCCCACTCTTATTGTAGGAATGGATGTATCCCATGCTTCGCCTGGTCGAGATGTCCCCTCTGTTGCTGCTGTAATTTTCCTTCAAAATTTAAAATCATATTTGCTTAAAAGAATTAAGCTTTGTAATAAATTTTGTATACTTTTGCTTGCCTACTGGAAAAACTAGGTTGTAAGCTCTAGGCAATGGCCATTGATTTCTAAGTATCGAGCTGCAGTCCGTTCTCAATCAGCAAGATCTGAAATGATAGATGGTCTGTTCAAGCCTTCTGGTACTCAGGATGTTGGCATTTTCAGGTAGTTACTCTATCTATCTATGACACATTTATGCAGAACCTTTGTCACTTTATTTGCATTGAGCAACAATTCAAGACGAGAGAAGGCAAAAGTCTCTCAAATTGCATATTACCTTTACTACGTTTTTCCAGGGAGCTACTGCTGGACTTCTACGATAGCTCTGGTAGGAAACCTGACCAGATAATCATATTTAGGTAATGTATAATGAAGTATTAGTCAACCTATTTTTCTATATTTTTATTTTCTGTTTACTAATATAAAAATTGTATCTTTGGATGTCTAAACTTTATATACCTTAATTCGTCTTCGTCCTTGTTACCTAATAAAATCTTGGCCTTTGGAATATATGCTATATTCAGGGATGGTGTCAGCGAGTCTCAGTTCAACCAAGTGTTAAATATTGAGCTAGAGCAGATTATCCAGGTCTCTATTTTACCTTTAAAACTATATATCATTTAGTATTATTTGCTTTGGTTAATATAAGGGTTCTTGTTCAGGCTTGCAAATTTCTTGATGAGAATTGGAATCCTAAGTTTTTGCTTGTTGTGGCGCAAAAGAACCACCATACCAAGATTTTCCAAGCAAACTCTCCTGACAATGTCCCTCCAGGTCTATCTCTCGGCAATGCATTCTTAACTAAAACACTTGATTATTTACTTAATATTTCTATTCTGTGCTCATCAGGAACTGTGCTTGACAATGGAATCTGTCATCCTAGAAACAATGACTTCTACTTGTGTGCTCATGCTGGCATGATTGTGAGTTCCTATATATGCGTTTTCCTTTATTTATAGATGTCATGCATACTATAAGAAAAAGCTGGTTATTAATTTTTTTTTTACTGATGTACAGGGAACTACACGGCCTGCCTACCCACTATCACGTTTTATATGACGAGCTTGGCTACAGTCCTGATGATTTTCAAGAGTTTGTGCTTTCGCTATCCTATGTGTAAGAACATATATCAAGCTGTGAACCTCTCTTGCAGACTTCCAAAATCAATATTTCAGCTTTCTTCTAGAACTCTTCATCATAGATTTAGTAACATCAAAGTGCATTTGAATCTTGCAGGTACCAGAGAAGCACTACTGCCATCTCTGTAGGTAATAAAACCAGATCACCTTTTTACTCCAATCTTTGTAGTTTATAGGAAAAAACAAAAAAATTAGAAAATTTCTATAAAACTTTATGTTAAGGAAATCTTCGAGTCATTTCAGAAATTTTATTTAAGAAAAATTTCGATATACTTCAAATTTTCTTCGAGGCATTTCAGCTATAATACGTTCTGGTGTGGAAACCTCGTTTATTGTTCCTTCATTATCCTTAAAAACCAAACATTCCTATAGAAAGTAAAACAATTATAACCATTATTCTTCTCTCTATCTTTTCTTATAATGCATGCATATGAAGAAAAGAATCTTATGCTATTAGCCTCATTAATCTTCCATTATTTTCTTAAACCAATTCACGCTTGTTCTACTCCATTCTTTTCTCTCAGAGATATGTTCAAGGAATAAAACATGCCTTCAAGGATATATTGTTTCGGTTTGCCCCATATTTATTTTCTTATCAATGTTGTTACTGTTTGTTCTTATGTGAGATATCATTTGGTGCAGTTGCTCCTATATGCTACGCGCATCTCGCGGCTGCTCAGATATCCCAGTTCCTCAAGTTTGATGAGTTGTCGGAGCGGTCGTCGAGCCACAGTGGGGGACCACCAGCTGTGCCGGAACTTCCAGTCTTGCGTAAGAATGTCCGCAGCTCCATGTTCTTCTGCTGAGCTGTGTGAAAGGCTTCATGAATTTTTCCTTTTGATATGAAAAACATACTGAGTTTTGTCCCACGATGCTGTTTTTGGTTCTAGAAATGACTGAAGTTTTAAATTACTCAAAACTGCCTCAACATTTCATTTGCTACATAAATTTCTTTCCTCGTCTGACATTGGAAATTAAAAGCTGAATCGTTGTCTTTTTTGAGCGTATTGTTAAAGAGGGATTTTAAATATAGTTGGTTTCTTATGTTTTAGTTTGTTTCTAGGTGCATCAAAGTCTGCCTCACACATGGGTTGAAATGGGGGGCGCTTATAACCTTAAAATTGCACTCATGCAATGGTGTTTGATAGATTATGAATAGGACCTAATATTTCGTCCTTACAAATTTTTTAATCTTACTCTTGACTAGTAGTAGACCTTTTGTTTCTGATGATAGAATTAGTCTCGACTAGTAACAATACACCATGCAAACTCACTTAAGTTGTATATTTTCTATTATTTTTTTAATATCTATGTACTGAGTATATAAAAGCAAAGTACTAGCTTAATTATGTATTTTCACTTTTATCAAAAGTTGTATTTTCGTATTTTTAGAGTTTTAGCTATCCATGTACACTATATAAATTTTGATTTTTTAAAAATGGTAACTTTTAAAATTCAGTTTCGAATTATGTAAAATGCACCAACAAAACCTCTTCTCTGATGGATTTGTATACTAGAAAGCAGGCCTTTTAGCTTGTATGCATGTGTTGTCCATAGCCACTAACAATCTTCTATCTGATTAAGTATGAATTGTTATCTATGCATCAAACATCTATCCATTATCTCAAAATTGTAGGCTTTATGGTGTGTTGTAGATCATAGAAGACCATAGTTGCCGGTTCCTCACGAGATATAAAAGGGTATCATAGTCGAGACAGTTCTGGATATAACTGTCGGTTTAGGCTGTAGTATAGGCTGCATAAGTAGCTTGTCTTGGCTACTTGTCTATACTAGTACGTGCGTGTACTGATAGGATCACGGTGAGGTGTATTCTTCTATTCTGACCGAATGTAGAAAGAATCAAGGCCTCGGTGACTTAAGATGAACCTTAACTCTAGTTGAGTTCTAAGGGTGTATAGTTATAGTCTGCTTCTTTGATTTACCATGGGTGAGAGTTCAGAGCATCTGTAACTCAATATGCTCCGTATCTTGGGAAGCAACTATAACTAGTACGACTCTTAGTGCAACTGCAACAGAGCACCATATCCTGGTAGAACAGGTTGATCACATCCCCTGAGGAATTCATTAAGGACTATCATACCAAACCCTGCAGGTGGATTAATTTCCGGTATGATGAATAAGGAATGAATGGTACTACTCAGGAATAAAAGAAGTTGAATAACACGAGCAGTCAGAAGCTCTAAGTTAATCAACGGATGTGGGATATCTTAAATATGGGGGTCGCTAAGTCTAATACTAGCCCTGAACTCAACAGGGGTAAAACAGGTAATTCAGTACTATTACTCTAGTGGAATGTTTTAGTACTTATGGACTAAATTATACTCTGGGCTGAGTATGGAGAATTTAGCCATTGGGAGGCCTCGGTTTTACCAGCTAGTAGATCCCTGATCTGGCTCAAAAAGCTTAACAGGCCACAGTATAAGGAATAAGTGGGCCACCACTTAATTGGGCCCAGTGAGGGCGCCAATACTGCTATGGACGGCTAGTCCATGTGTTGCAGGCCTGGCCTGCAACTTAAGCCCAAGTCTCACTTGGTCTCCTCTATATATACCCCCTCAAGGTCTTTGTCAAACCTTATGATCAGAATAATCGAGTGCACTTAAATATTCTGAACAAGAAAGGGAGGCTAGGGTTAGAGAGAGAGAGACGCGCGGCCGGGCAGAGCAGTTCGGTGGGGATCCCGTTTTCCGTGGCTGATTCCGAAGATCGTTGTCCATCCAACGTCAGAATCGAGCAGGGATACAGATCAGAAGATCTATTCGCGAGTTCTCTACTTCTTCAGGTAATCGATCTATAAACCCCCTATGATTCCGCACTTAATGCATAGGAGCATGATAGGTTTAATTCGATAGTTAGATATCCGAAATAGATCCTCGGGCGAACCGATCTTCACCGATCAGATATGGTTCCTTCAGTTGGTATCAGAGCCAGGTTCAGATTTTCGGCTCTATCTGAGTAATTATCGATTATTATGCATGTTAGATGTATTAGGATGTCGCTTTTCGTGGTGTTTGTCGTTTTTCGGGGCCGATTTGGCAATCTATGTAATTTTTGATCGCGAGATAATAAGGTGCGATCTAGAATAGGATTAGATAGATATTTTTGTTGTTTTTCATTTGTACCTGCTGGACGAGACGAAGAACACGAAGAACGAGGAGACGAACACCAAAGGACGACCGCCGCAAACGGCGGCGCGTGAGAGCCACGCGCCAGCGCACGCGTGTGTGCATCCGCCCAACGGGCTGTCTCCCCATTTTCCGGTGATTGACGGGGCTCCAGCAGGCTGCTGGAGCCTGCACGTCGTCGGAGGGAGGTGGAGCAGGTCGGGAACGGCGGCGAGAAGCACGGCAGCGAGAGAGAGAGCCGCGGCGGAACCCTAGTTAGGGCTCGACGCCGCGGCAGTCTCTGCAGCCAGCATGGAAGCCGGAGACGGCGACCACGGAGTCCGGTGACGGACTCCATGCGGTCACCATCGTCGACGGCAGGTGCGGGCGGCGCCGGAGCGAACAACAGCGGCGGCAGAACCCGTTAGGGTTTCTGCCGTGGATGATCGCGGCTGAAGGCGACGGCGATGGCGGCGGAGGCAACGTCCAGGGAGGCGGAGCACACCGGCGACATCAACACC
The DNA here is from genome assembly GCA_029379335.1 of Thymus mandschuricus. Taxonomy (NCBI): domain Eukaryota; kingdom Viridiplantae; phylum Streptophyta; class Magnoliopsida; order Lamiales; family Lamiaceae; genus Thymus; species Thymus mandschuricus. Next base: position 12,052,006 of record CM057071.1, read on the forward strand.
AGCAGCAGGAGCCGCGGCGGACGTCGCCGGCGGCTGGAACGGCGGCAGCAAGGTGAGGGGTGCCGCGGCGGAACCCTAGTAAGGGTTCTACGCCGCGAGCCTCGCCGGGACGGTTGCCGGCCGTGCCACCGGCAGGGAACGGCGCCCAGCAGCAGCAGCGGCGCCAGGGAGGCGGAGGCGGCCGGCGGCAGCGCCTCATGCCGTCGGTCGCGGCGCGGGCAGCCTTGCGCGCCCGTGCCCTAGCCCGCGATCGGGCCTAGGGTTTCCAACCCGGCCCGTTCGCGTTTACGGGTTGCCTCCAGCGTTCGGGCTCGGGCCCAGTCACGAATTCGGGCCGTGTTAGGTTCGGTTTCGGGTTCGTGGGCCCATGAGAGTGAAACGAACGTGGTTTGGGTTTATTCGAGAGTTTTGGGTCACGTGGTGTGGGCCCAATCTCGGTTAGAGAAGCCCAATGGCAACGAAAATTAGAGAATAAATTATTTAATTAATTTATTTATTTTCGGGGAGAAAAGGGAGATCAACTCGGAGGACTTATTCAAGACCGAAGCCTGTTTCAGATTTTATTAATTCATGTAATAGTTTAGACGGGTTGTCACACCACGAAAAACGAGTTTTATTTTTGTTTTTATCTCGTTTTTCCTTAAGCTTGCTATGGATGCAATTTTAATTATTATAGCATGTCTTGCCTGTCGAGGTGAATAAATTGGGCTTAGTCGAGCATGTTTTAGGATTGTCAATATAAGCATGTTTTAATTTTCTGCGAGCATGGTTTATTTGCTGCGTTTAGAAAATTATGCTTAGGATTATGTGACAACGTGATCGAGCATGTCGACAACCTTTTGAAAGAAAAATACTAAGCAGATAAAAACATTTTTGGTATAGAAAATGTTAAGACCTCCACAACTGACCTTAAGGTGAAGTTTTGGTGCGAGTGTGTAAACGTCCACACGAACGTAGCTTGCACATCGTATCGAACGAGTTCGCCAGACTTAGGGTTTCTTAACAAAAATGTTCTAACCAAAATGAGAAGTGGGAGCTTTTCTGAGTAAACGTCCACACTAACGTGGCTTGCTCGGAATAGTAACTACGGTTTTCTCTGGAGTTGGTTTTTGAACAAAGATAGCTTAAGGAAAATAGTGCTTTTTCCGAGTTAGGCTAAGATTGTGGTTAAAAGCTTAGATATTAGTTAGAATACAACTCCCCAACAGAGTCCCTTTTCTAATCTAATATGGTCTAGTAAGGTTCAACTATTAGCTCTATTTGCCATGAGGATAGGTTAGCAAGATAAGTAGAGTTAAAGATCCGAGTATCTGGTCGAACAGTGGAAGCGTAAACGTCCACACGAACGTGGCTTGCGATCCGCATTGTTTGGGCTGTTGAAGGTTTCGAAATTATTGGTTTATCAAAAGGTTACAATAATTTTCGTTACGAATTGATGCATGATCTTTTCTTACTTGTGTCTACGTGGTTATTGCTTTTTCAGATATGACTTTAGGCCCGTTGATAAACATTCTCACTTCGAGTCCTCTCACGGATTCCAACTACATGGAGTGGAGGAAGAATCTCGATGTTGTCCTAGCTGCAGGCGAGTATACTGATATGCTCGCGAGTCCAGCTTCTCCTATCCTTACAGATTCGGCATCACAAGAAGAGAGAGAGGTTCATGAGATTTGGCACAAGAAAATGACGAGGCTATGAAATAGTCTTGTCGTCTGTGTCAGATGGGATGCAGTATATGATTAAGCATATGGTGACTGCATACAGCATGATAGAGACTCTGGAGTCTTTCTTGGTTGATGAAGTGGTGCCGAAGGCCGAACCAGTTGCAGAGTTTATTCATGCTGTGAATAAAGCAACAGGAGTTACTCTGACGTCGGAAGACGTTATAAAGATGATTCGGAATGCAAGGGGAGCTGCGAAGGTGCCTCTCGGTGTTGTAAGGAAACCGAAGTTCAAGGGCAAGTGCTTCATCTGTGGCGAGAAAGGACACTGGAAGGCTGACTGCCCTCTAAAGAAGAAGAATTCTGGTACGTCATTCACATATGTAACTGAAACATGCTTAGCTGCAAGTTCTACCCAGAGTTGGGTAGTAGATACGGGAGCAACTGACCATGTATGTTACTCCTTGCAGGGGTTTCTGCGGACAAGGGAGCTGAGTGATGACGAGATTACCATCTCCATGGGCGATGCATCGAGAGTTGCAGCTGTCGCAGTTGGAGATATTCATTTATCGTTTGATAGTACTGTTTTGGTTTTGAGAGACGTTTTGTATGTGCCTGCTTTTAGGCGAAACTTGATTTCTGTTTCGAAACTATTCATTTACGGAAATTCAGTTGTTTTTGATAGAGGCGTTTCTATCATGAAAGACAATGAAATTATAGTTTCTGGCACATTGTCCCGGTCTCTCTATACCATTACTTGTCCTATGAATGATTCTTCTTCTTATAATGCTTCCTCATCATTGAATACTAAAAAGAGGAAGAATCCGTCTCAAACGAACCAAACTCTATTATGGCACTTACGATTGGGTCACATCAACCAAAAGAGGATTCAAAGGTTGATAAAAGAAGGTGTTTTGGATTTCCAAATAGAACCTTTATCAACGTGTGAATCGTGTTTGGAAGGTAAGATGGTGACCAGACCTTTCAAGTCCATAGGATATCGAGCCCAAGAGCTCTTGGAGTTGGTTCATTCTGACTTGTGTGGACCGATGTCCGTTCAAGCTCGAGGAGGTTACGAGTATTTCGTCACGTTTATTGATGACTACTCGAGATACGGTTATATCTACCTGCTCCACAGGAAGTCCGAATGCTTTGATAAATTCAAGGAATTCAAAGCGGAAGTGGAGAAGAGAACGGGTAGAAGTATCAAGTCATTTCGCTCTGATAGAGGTGGCGAGTACCTCGGAACTGAGTTTGGAACTTTCTTGTCAGAAAATGGGATTTCATCTCAGTTAACTACGCCCGGTACTCCCCAACAGAACGGTGTAGCTGAGAGACGGAATCGTACTCTTTTAGACACAGTTAGATCGATGATGAGCTATGCATCCTTGCCAATTTCGTTATGGGGATATGCCTTGGAAACAGCAGGTTATCTCCTCAATCTATTACCTACAAAGTCGACGGTTAAAACTCCTTCCGAATTATGGACAGGGCGCAAGCCTAGCTTGGGTCATATTCGGGTTTGGGGATGCCCAGCACACGTGCTGACTAAGGAGGCCGACAAATTGAGGTCTAAGACTGAGGTTAGGCTGTTTGTAGGATATCCAAAGGGAATGAAAGGAGGTTATTTCTATAGTCCCCAGGATCAGAAGGTCATTGTGAGCACTAATGCCCGATTCCTAGAGGACTTTATTAGTAACCATCGGACAAGGAGTGAAATAATGCTCGATGAGTTGCGAGCATCAGCAGTAGCCAGTATTCCAGAACAGCCGAGTGTACAAGAGGTTATACCACTAACTGCACCCTTATCCGATACTGTATCTCCACCATCGCTTCGTCGCAGTGGGAGGGTTGTTCGTCAACCGGACCGTTTCATGTTCGTGGGAGAATCCACTGAACTACTCTCGGGTATCGAACATGATGAGATCGACCCCTGGACTTACAAGGAAGCGATGGAGGACGAGGATGCAGATTCCTGGAGAGTTTCTATGGATTCGGAGATAGAATCCATAGTTAACATGGACGTGTACGACCTTGCGGAGCTGCCGGATGGGGTAAAGCCCATCGGTTGCAAGTGGGTGTACAAGAGAAAGAGAGGACCTGACGGGAAGGTTTTATCCTTCAAAGCTAGATTGGTGGCGAAAGGATTCACTCAGAAAGAGGGAATCGATTACGATGAGACATTTTCGCCGGTTGCCATGCTTAAGTCCGTCAGAATACTCTTGTCGATGGCGGCACATTTAGACCTAGAGGTTTGGCAAATGGACGTCAAGACTGCGTTCTTGAACGGGTACCTTGAAAAAGGTAGGGACATATATATGCGCCAACCAGAAGGTTATGTGAAAGATGGCCAGGAGCATCTCATATGGAAGCTCAAGAAGTCCTTATACGGACTTAAGCAAGCATCCAGGTCCTGGAACATTCGTTTTGATGGAGTGATTAAATCCTACGGATTTGTCCAGTGCTTAAACGAAAGCTGTGTTTACAGGCTCAGTTCGGACGGAAGTGTGGTATTCTTAGTACTGTACGTAGATGACATACTTCTCATTGGCAACAATGTGAACGTGTTATCAGGCTCTGGGATTGGTTGTCTGAACAGTTTCAGATGAAAGACTTGGGAGAAGCAGGTTACATCCTAAGGATCAAGGTGATCAGAGATCGCCATAAGAGGATGTTAGGCTTAAGCCAAGCTTCATATATAGATACTGTGATCGCCCGTTTCAGTATGCAGAATGCCAAGAAGGGTTTTCTTCCCTTCAGACATGGCATACCTCTATCTAAGGGCATGTGTCCGAAGACACAAGAGGAGATAGAGGGCATGAAGACTATACCGTATGCTTCCGCGGTTGGAAGTCTCATGTATGCAATGCTGTGTACTAGACCAGATATCTGCTATGCGGTTGGCATGGTGGCAAGATATCAGTCTAACCCTGGTCAGGGACATTGGACGGCTGTTAAGCACATTTTGAAGTATCTCAGGAGGACAAGAGATCATGTGCTTGTTTATCAGTCCAATGAGATGATCCCGATAGGGTATACGGACTCAGACTTCCAGGCTGATCGAGATGAGAGGAAATCTACCTCAGGCTATGTGTTTACCTTGGGAGGTGGAGCCGTCACTTGGAAGAGTGTGAAGCAGAAGTGCATCGCAGACTCGACCATGGAGGCCGAATATGTGGCTGCTTGTGAGGCTGCTAAAGAGGCTGTGTGGCTCCTGAACTTCCTTAATGAGCTAGAACTAGTTCCCAGTTTGCCCAGAGGTATCACATTATATTGTGATAATGCTGGAGCAGTTGCAAACTGCAAGGAACCTAGAGCTCACAAGGCGAGCAAACACATAGAGAGAAAGTACCATCTCGTACGAGCAATCTTCGAAAGAGGAGAAGTAGAAGTGAAGAAAATCCCTTCAGCGGATAATCTGGCGGATCCATTCACAAAGAGCTTACCAGTCAAGGTGTTCGACAAGCATGTCGAAGGGATGGGACTGGAGCGCCTCCCACACTAGTAAACTTTGAGTATAAGTGGGAGAAGATGTGTAATAGTAAAGGAACCATATCTGATCGGTGAAGATCGGTTCGCCCGAGGATCTATTTCGGATATCTAACTATCGAATTAAACCTATCATGCTCCTATGAATTAAGTGCGGAATCAAATAGAAGCTAAAGCAAACTTTTAGTATATCATGTGACAAAAGGCAAAGTATCTACAATCTAGCATCTATTTGATGGATTTGTATACTAGAAAGCAGGCCTTTTAGCTTGTATGCATGTGTTGTCCATAGCCACTAACAATCTTCTATCTGATTAATTCGATAGTTAGATATCCGAAATAGATCCTCGGGCGAACCGATCTTCACCGATCAGATATGGTTCCTTCAGATTCAGCCGCGGAGGCTAGTAGTGAATCTCCTTCCTCTTCCCAGACTTCTCCAGATTCTCCTCCCAACTCTGGTGTTTCCATTTAACCTGTTTTGCTTTCATCTTCCTGGTCGAGAACTACTTCTTTTGATTTTTGGTGGGGTGTTCATCTTGTACCTCCAAATTTGGGTCGACTATTTTTCCTGGTCTTCTTAACCCAGGAGTTTGTTTTATGCCTTTAAACTTGTTGAAGTAAATTATATTCTATCCTTTTTTAATGATTACTTAATGCTTCCAGTTATTCATGCATACAACTATTTTAAGATATAAGCATTTTAGGCTCATGAGGTCTGGCATTTTAGAATAACGAAATGTGAGCATTTTAGGCTAATGGGATCTGGCATTTTAAGATAATGGGATATGGGTAGTATCCCCCTACTCCCCCCCCCCCCCCCCCCCCCCCAAGTGAGTTGTGAGAGATCAAATGAATCACAACTCAATGGGTGGATATCTCAGCACTTTCCTTTTCTTTTAGGAAGTCCTCTTTATAGGAAAACTCCCCTAATTTTTCTATGCTCTTTCTTGCTTCCCATGAAGTGGGTTTTAGAAAATCTACTCACTTTTGCATTAAGCATAATATTTCTTTAGATTGTTTACATTCCAGGGCTGGGGCAGCACCCTTCCTTCCTCATCTTGCAATTCATAAGCTTCCCCTCTTAATGCCTCTTTAACCAGGTAGGGTCGTTCCCAATTTGCATCTAACTTTCCCATGGGTTTGAGGGCATCTGCCCTTTTTAAAACCAGGTCCCCTTTGCAGAACCTTCGGATATGCACTTTCTTGTTATAAGCGTCCCGCACCTGTTGTTTGTATATTTCTGCCTTTTGAAGAGCTTTACTCCTAAGCTCTTCAACCATGTCCAGGTTTTCCCTCATCAGGGATGAGTTCTGACTTTCATCATAAGTCGCTATCCTTAGTGACTTAAGCTCTGCTTCTACTGGCGTTACCGCTGTTGCCCCATAAACCAGATTGAACAGAGCTTCCCCTGTGGCTGTCTTAGGACTAGTTCGATATGCCCACAGCACTGAATCCAATTTATCAGCCCAGTTTCCTTTGGCTTTTTCTAGCATGGCCTTAATACCACTCACAATTGTTCTGTTGGTTACTTCAACTTGCCTGTTGGCTTGAGGGTGAGCTACAGCTACAAATCTTTGCTCAATGCCGATTTATTTGCACCAAGCTCGCACCAAGGATCCTGTAAACTGAGCGCCATTGTCAGCGACTAGTATCCTTGGAACTCCATATCGGCAGCATATATTTTTCCAAATGAACTTCTTTATCACTTGTTCCGTGATCTTTACTACGGCCTCAGCCTCAACCTATTTAGTAAAGTAGTCCACAGCTACGATTAAGAATATTCTTCCTCCTGTAGCTGTGGGGAATTTTCCTACTATGTCAATTCCCCATTTATCAAAGGGACAGGGTGCCATCATGGCCCCCAATTGCTCAACGGGCTTGTGGATGAGTCTCCCATTTCTTTGACAGCTATCGCACCTTTTGACTAGGTTTTTAGCGTCTTTTTCCATTGTAGGCCAAAAGAATCCAGCTCTGAGCAGTTTTCTGATTAGATCTTTGAATCCAGTGTGTGCTCCTACGGCACCTTCATGTATTTCACGCAACGCGTATTCTCCCTCAGGTTCTGACAAGCATTTGAGGTAAGGGTGTGTGAATGCCCTTTTGTATAGTTTATCCCCTATTAGGCAGAATTTAGCTTTGAATGCGCGTGGCAGCCTATCCTCATTAGCCAAAGTTGTGGTTCCTGGCTTTCCTGGAAGCTCATTCAGGGCTCTGATGATTGGGGTTCTCCAATCTTCCATTATTTTGATAGCCTATACTTCGGCTTTGATCAATTTAGCATCTGCATTACATAGCACAATTTCATCTGTCCATGTTCCTTCTACCGAGCTGGCTATCCGCGCCAGCTTATCAGCTTCGATTCTCTTCTCGAGGGATCTGGACCACTTCGGATTTGGTAAAACGTCCCATTAACTCTTCTACAATTTTAGCGTATGCCACCATCCGTTCTTCACGTTTTTCGCAAGTTCCCAGGACCTGGTGCGTCACTAATTGAGAATCCGAGTGGACCACTACATGGGTTGCGCCCATAGTTTGTAGCAAGTCTAGGCATCTGACCAGGGCCTCATACTCTGCCTCATTATTAGAGACATGATAGTTTAACTTGACGACAAATTTGTAAGTGTGACTTTCGGGGTCTTGGATAAAAATCCCTACCCCTGCACCTTCCTTGGTAAAGAATCCATCCACATAAGCTTTCCACCATTGGATTTCCTCTTCTTCCCCTCTGGTGGTTTCCTATAGGAAAACAGCCAGTGCTTGAGCTTTAATAGCCACTCTAGGCTCAAAATCTACATCATACTCGCTTAGCTCTATTGCCCATTTGACTAATCTCCCTAACAAATCGGGTTTACCCAAGATTTGCTTTAGTGGCTCATTCATCCTAACTATCACTTTATGTGATAAGAAATAGGGCCTCAGCTTTCTAGCCGTGACCATCACTGCTAATGCAGCTTTTTCAATACTCGGGTACCGCATCTCTGCTCCCTGTATCATCTTGCTCGTGTAATAGATAGGCTTCTGAGTTAGCCCTTCTTCTCTCAGGAGTACAGAACTGATAGATTCTTCTCCCACGGCTATATATAAATATAGGACTTCTTGGGGTAGCGGTTTAGTAAGCAGAGGCAGTTCCGCCAGATGCTCCTTTAATTCTTCGAAGGCCTTCTGGCACTCACTGGTCCATTCAAACCTTCTTTCCTTTCTCAAGATTTTGAAGAAAGGGAGGCTTCTGTCTGCTGATCGCGAGATGAAACGACTCAATGCTGTAATTCTCCCATTGAGCCTTTGAATCTCTCGGATGTTCCGAGGAGGAGTCATATCTAATACGGCCTGTACTTTGGCCTTGTTCACTTCAATCCCCCTTGGGGTAACCATGTACCCCAGGAATTTCCCAGCTTGCACACCGAATGAGCATTTAGCTGGATTTAGCTTGAGGTGATAGAATCTGGCAATAGTGAACACCTCTTCCAGATCTCGTATATGATCTTGAGCATGCACACTCTTGGCTAGTATATCATCAACATATACTTCCATATTTCTGCCAATTTGGCTCTTAAAGATTTTATCCATCATCCTTTGGTAGGTAGCCCCTGCATTTTTCAGGCCAAAAGGCATGCTCTGGAAACCAAATGTCCCAGCACAGACCCCAAATGCAGCTTTTGGGATATCTGACGGGTTCATTTTGACCTGATGATATCCTTGATATGCATCCATCATAGATAATAACTCGCAGCCTGATGTGGAGTCTACCAATTGATCAATTCTAGGCAGAGGGTAATGATCTTTTGGACAGGCTTTGTTTAAATCTCTGAAGTCAATACACATCCTCCAGGTGCCTGTGTTTCCCTTGGCTACCATTACTGCATTTGATAACCATTCTTGGAATTGTATTTCCCTAATATGTTTGGCCTCCAACAGCTTGGCGACCTCCTCCCTGATGATTTTATCTTTATCTGGGCCAAATTGTCTTAGTTTTTGCTTTACTGGTTTTACCGAGGGGTCCACATTTAGACAATGCAACGCCACGACTGCGTCTACCCCCACCAGGTCAGATGACCCAAAAGCGAAGACATCTGCATTCTTCTGCAAACATCTTATTAGTTGCACTGATATGTCTTGAGGCATCTGGGTGCCAATTCTTGTGGTAAATCCCTTTCGGTCTGGGATTAATTCAATTTCTATTAATTCCTCTGCAGGGATCATTAAGCTTTGCCCTTCTTTGACAGTATCAGCCTCTTTGATCTTGCCCTCTTCCCTTTCTGGTTATGTCGGGGGGACACAGGTTCTGGGACAGCCCATTTTTTGGCTTCTCCCATTTTGACAAGCTGGATATAGCATTTTCGCGAGGTCATTTGACTTCCCGATATCCATCCTATTTGATTTCCCACGGGGAATTTCATCATTAAGTGATATGTTGATACTATTGCTCGGAAAGAATTCAGAGCAGCTCTTCCTAGAATAGTGTTATAGGATGACTCTTTATCAACTACCCAGAAAGTGGTCAACTTTGATGCTTTAACATGTCCTTCACCTAAGGATAGTGTAAGATCCACTGATCCTACTATCACGATAGGCTTTTGCGAGAAACCCTGAAGAGCTATTTTGGCTGGTTTCAGAAGCTTCTTTTGGGACATCTGATTAAGACAATTCATGAGGATCACATTAACGGGGGTCCCCGTGTCGATGAAGATTCTTCGCACTTGATACCCCTCTATTTCAGCGACTATTACGAGGGCATCATTGTGTTGAGGTATGACGGCTTGGTTGTCCTTGAATCCAAAGGATATTCTTGGGATGATACTGCCATACCCCTGCTCCTTGGGAGAATTGGAGACCTTGTCAAATGTCTTTCCCAGCTGAGCCTTTGAATCAACTGTCATCTTTGCGAGGTTCTGCAAGTGTTCGAAGATTTTCAAAGAATTAGCTTTGAATAGTCTTATATTGAGGCTTAACATAGATATAGTTTGCCCCTGGCAAGTCCTATGTGATTGAGGACAGTCGGTATCAGCTTTAGCAGATATTGCTTATTTATACAAGATTTCCATAGGGTAGCTTTTGCCAGCGTGTGGCAAGGGTAAGCGGTGCCTATCTTTGTAGACTTTATCACGCGATGCTTGATCGTGTGAGGGTTTTTTGATAGGGGTCTGACTATGATCAGGGGTTTTTTATACAATTTCCCCTCTTATAGGCCCCAGTATGTGGTACCTAGTCGTGCAGGGCTTTATTGTGTGATACTGTTTGTTTCTAATAGCTCTTTTTGTGATTGGCGATAATTTATGGCAATTTTAGCAAATATAGCCTGTTTACTACAAAAACTCTCAAAGGGCGGCCTTTGCCAGTATGAGGTACGTGATGCTTACTTTCGCAAGATCCAATGCTACGATGTCCCCTTTTCATAGAGCTTTCTAGGTGAAGCCTTTGATAGGGATCTGATTATGGTGTGGGATCTTTTAAGACTCACATAGTCTCTTCATCCATGAGACTCACTGCAGGGTGCCTGATCATGCAGGACTTTATGTATAATGCCCAGCTATGTAGGGTTTTTTGGATGGTGCCTACTATGCAGGGCTTTTTGTATAATGCCTACTGTGTAGGGCTTTTTTGAAGATATTGCCTGTTAGACAGGGCTTTGTAGAATTCTGCCCATTATATGGGGCTTATGAGAAGATTGCCTATTAGATAGGGCTTATAAGAGTGTTGCCTATTAAATAGGGCTTATGAAAGGTTCTGCCCATTGTATGGAGCTTACGAGGATGTTGCCTATTAAATAGGGCTTGATGGATGATGTTGCCTATTAGATAGGGCTTGTGAGAATTTTGCCTATTAGATAGGGCTTCTGAGGGTTCTGCCCATCGTATGGGGCTTCTGGGAGGTTCTGCCTTCAGATGCGGGGCCCCTTCATCAAGATGAACAGGGTGACCTCGTCATCTTCGGCTTTCCGCTTTTTTAGTGTTTTTACTCCATGAGTTTTCAGTTCATGGCAATACAGGGGCACGCAACTAGCTTGAGTAGTGGTGCTTCCTCTGTGATTACCAATCCCTTATAACCCACAAGTTGATTTCATATTTTGAGATAACTAAAGGAGTTGTAAACTCACCAATTACACAAGGTGAGTTAAGCGTGTTCTGGAATTGCTGCAATTTTTGACTCGGTTCTCCCTCAGATTCTTCACAACCTTGGGATTTTGACAGATAAAACAGTTTAGTTATCACAATTCATATCGTAAAGAAAACATGATCTCGAAATCGCCTCCGATTCCTTGATTTGCTGTTATGAACAATTCAACTAGAATGAATTCAATATATTCATACTCAAATTTTCTAAGAATAACATCAAACTGACATTCAATATACATTTATTTTACTGCCTCTATCTCGGGCGTCTTTGGTAACAGGGGAATAACAGAGCAGACTCATAAACATATCAACACAATCAGCTAAAACTCTAAAGTTACCGCGGAGGATGATGCTCCAAATTCAACCATTTCAACAACATTTATAAATAGCAGATTTGAACTCGCATATAAGAAAAAAGGGAATGAACATCTCAAACTTGAGTTTCCCTTTAGCAGGGTATCTATCACAATCTTTGTCATATAGAGAGCATAATCTAAGAATCACGCTATATTCCGCAGCTCACAACCATGAAAGGCTTCACGAAAATCAGGAAATAACATTAGTATCTAGATTTCTGCAAACTAATCAGCAAATACGGCATGCCCGTTCAACCTAATGTTGAGTTTTCTAAAATTCTTCACATAAGGAAATGATAAGGAAAACCATCAACAACGTTATAACAACGAGCTAGGATTTCGCATAAAACAGGGGAAATCAACATCTTAGACTCAAAAATTCCCATAGACAGCGCCAGTTGATAGATCCGGGTTGAAGATCTACAACAATTGTGTGATTGTTCATCATATTTGCAAGGAGCATTCATAGATAAAGCATTACAATAATAGAGAACAAGAGATTCATGTGATTTCATAGGCCATAATCATGCACTACATAGACAACATTGTTCGCATAAAGATGGCGAGTAAGAATTGAGCTATGTGCTTAAATAAAGGGCAGTTCTAGCCATAAATCAGTCAAGCTCATGGAGTTTTAGAACTCATTCAAGTGGAAAATGAAAGAAGTAAGGGTGAAGAGAGAGGGAAGCGAAGAGTGTAAAGCTCTGCTGAGCTTCGTCCTCTCTTAACAGCGAGGGTTATACCTTGAGTTCGAGATGGTGAGAGAGAGAGAGACTCTTCCCGGTAATGAGAAGGAAAGATGAAGGTGATCGTGGGTGAGGTTTCCTGGAAGAAGACCTCGGAGGCTTTGACTGCTTGAGCTTGAGGGAGCTCGTGGAAGAATGTATAAATGAATGGAATAGTACGCAGAGTGCGTGTGTGTATGAAGAGTTATGTTGCGATGATGATGAATGACGAGGTGTGTGATCACTTGGTATTTATAGATGTAAAAGAGGGTGAAAAGGTGAGCATTCGTGCGAAGGGAGGACCGAAAAGGAATTCTTATGGAGACAAGATTTCCTTTGTCATTAATTTAGTGGTCCTTACTCTAGGTTATATAGTGTCATGCGGGTTGCATGTTGTGCAGATCCTTAGATCTCAGCAGATGCTTGCAGCTTCTGCATAAACCAGGATCTGGGCAGATCCTTATTGTAATCTTATACAAGCCGAGACATCTGCATTGAGCAGATATGAAAACTAATCCTTGCCAGAACTTATCACCTTCGTCCTGATAAGGCATCTGCATTTGACGTGGCATCTGCTGCCTTAAGGGAGTGGTTTTAACTACTATTCAATGTTATCATGCGGATAGTAGTAGCTCCCTTAAGAGACGTTGCTCCCAAGGCTATAAGAGGCATGCTCTCTTAGTATCTAGAACTATTTTCTTAACATAGCTGATATTTATCCCTATCAACCTTCACACTTAGAAATGTAAGCCCATTCCATATCCAAGCTTAGAAAAGAACTATAGCCTACTTTGCACTTGTTGTAAAGAGTTCTTCATTAGTTGTTCGTCATAAACCAAAAACCCTAACCCTAAGTTCTGTTCGTTAGGTTTTTGTGTTCGTCGTTAGGTTGTTTCGATCCAAGGCTCTACTTTCCTCGATAGTAGAAGCCTCGATCATAGAGTCTAGATCCAAGCTAGCACAATCCTCGATTGTGTGAAGCTCGATCGAAACTAGGTATTAGTGGAGAACCTATAATCTCCCAGTTTAGGACTGAAGCGAGTGAAGCTTAAGTCTAGTCTAGGTTTTTGTGGTGAACCCGTAATCACCCAGCTGTCGTCAGATCCAAGCAAGTGAAGCTCGATCTTGACATAGGTTTTTGAGGAGCCCGCAAGTCCTCAAGGTTCTTGAGTGAAGAGAATCAGTTGCATAGTGCAACAAGTGGACATTGGTGTTTTATCACCGAACCACTCTAAATCGCTGTGTCGTATCTCTAACCCTAATTTCTCTACTTATTTACTATTTCGATTATACATTTGCACAAGCATCGTAAACAAACCTAATCTAATTTTCAAATACTTAGGAAATATTAGCTCACCAAATTCCGCATCTCGAGTAAAGTCTTACTCTTGATCAAGCTTTAAGCTTAGGTCAAGAGATTAGTTAACACTGTAGATCTAGCTCTAAGCTAGGTCTTAGTATCTCTAGCGAGCGCTTTAGTTGTAACTCTGAGTTAAAGGAAAAGAAGTTGAAAAACTTCAAAACACGTATTCACCCCCCCCCCCCCCCCCCCGGTACGTGTTTTTCCTCTAACAATTCGGGACCTCTTCTCCTTTGTTGTAAATAATATATCTATGAATACATTTACATGGATTATTATTATGGACTTAGAACTATTAATCTTGGCCCTTTTTATGCTATTGGATATTTAACAAATGTGGGCTCTAATTCTTGGGCCGAATAAAATCGAGTACTTACTCGTGAAGTGGGCTTCAAAATTTAGTGGGCCTCGAGAATGTTAAGTGGGCCTCGGCCCCTTTTTTTTTTAAAAAAAAATTATTGATTCGTTTTATCGGCCTTCTTTAAATAGTCCGACTCTCGTTTCGGGCAATACTAATGCTACTAAGTGTGACACTACTAATAGTAGTACTAAAATTTTGTTTTACTCATAATTATAATAGTACTAATCCTAATAACACTCGTAATAACTCTCTTACTATTAAAATAATGCCGAAGTTTTTATTAATTACTAAGAAAAACTGCAGTCATTACATCCTACACCCCTTACAAAAATTTCGTCCTAAAATTTACTTACCTTCTAAAAACAAGTCGGGGTATTTCTCTTTCATTTTGTCCTCCAATTCACATGTGGCTTCCTCCTGCCCGTGGTGCTTCCACTTTACCTTCACTAAAGGAGTTTGAATATTCCTAAGCTGCTGAATTTTCCGATCTACTATGGCTTCAGGTCTCATCTCGTAGCTCAAATCGGGTTCTACAATTGTTTCCTCTTGTCGTAGCACGTGTTTGGGGTCAAACACATACTTCCTCAGTTGGGATACATGGAATACGTTATGAACGATTCCTAGGTTTGGAGGTAATGCTAACCTGTATGCTACAGGTCCGACCTTTTCAAAAATTTCGTAGGGATGAAACGAGGTTTCAGTTTGCCCTTGATCCCAATTTGGTTAGTCCCTTGGTGGGGGAAACCTTTAAAAAAACCTTGTCACCCATCTCGAAGTGCAGTTCGGTCCTACGGTTGTCGGCATACGACTTCTGTCTGCTCTGAGCTTCTCGCATCCATCCCTGATTTGTCGTACTATTTTAACCATCTCATCGATCGCTTCGGGACCTAAACTCTTTCTTTCTCCAACTTCATCCCAATAAAGCGGAGACCTACATTTCCTTCCATACAATGCCTCGTATGGGGCCATCCCTATGGTGGATTGGTGGCTGTTGTTGTAAGCAAACTCAGCTAATGGCAAGATATGCTCCCATTCTCTGCCTCTGTCAAGTATTACTGCCCTCAGCATGTCTTCGAGAATCTGTATGGTCCTTTCAGATTGAACATCGGTCTGAGGGTGATATGCCGTGCTATAATTTAGTCGGGAACCGAGTTCCCTTTGCATGTTCATCCAAAATTTTGAGGTGAATTTCGCATCTCGATCCGATGTAATAGACAGTGGCACTCCATGAAGATGTACAATTTCTCGAACATACAGTTGTGCTAGCTTTTCCGAACCATAAGTGGTAGGAATGGGGATGAAATGAGCACACTTTGTTAGTCGATCTACTATCACCCAGATAGCTGTGTTTCCTCTTCTGGTTCGGGAAAAACCTGTTACGAAATCCATGGTGATATGCTCCCACTTCCATTGCGGAATTTCCAAAGGTTGTAACTTTCCATGTGGCCGTTGGTGCAATGCTTTCACTTGTTGGCACGTCAAGCAGCGCTCGACGTATGAGGCTATGTCTCTCTTCATGCCTTCCCACCAAAACCTTTCCTTCAAATCTTGGTACATTTTGGTGCCTCCGGGATGTGCGGTGTATGGGGTGTCATGAGCTTCACTCAAGATTTCATTTCGGAGCTCGTTGCTACGTGGTACGCACAGTCTTCCCTTGAATGTGATCGCGTTGTCGGCCTCTTCTCGGAAGTCTCCCGCCCCATCCGTCCTTACTCCTAGGCGGATCTTTTCTAACACTTCGTCCTTCCTTTGTTCATGGACAATCCTGCTTCTCAAGTCGGGCTCTATGGTGATAGTAGCAATGATTCCTTCGATCGTGGTTGGTGGGGATACTACCTCTAGTCTGAGTTTATCGAATTCTCTGATAAGCGTCTCTTCGGACGTGAGGTGAGCTAATTCTGGTCGAGTCTTTCGACTCAAGGCGTCAGCTACAACATTGGCTTTGCCTGGGTGGTAGTTAATGCTACAGTTGTAGTCCTTAACCAATTCAAGCCATCGTCGCTGCCTCATATTGAGGTCTTTCTGTTCAAAGAAGTATTTAAGGCTCTTGTGGTCAGTGAAAATCTCGCATTTCACTCCATAGAGGTGATGTCTCCAGATTTTCAACGCATGTACTACCTTAGCTAGTTCCAGATCATGGGTTGGGTAGCTCAGTTCGTGCGGCCGAAGCTGTTGTGAGGCATATGCTATCACTCGTCCGTCTTGCATCAATACACATCCGAGTCCATTCTTCGAGGCATCGGTGTAGATGGTGTAACTCTTGTCGGGTTCTGGAACTGCTAGAATTGGGGCGGTGGTTAACTTCTCCTTGAGTATTTGAAAACTTACTTCACATTCCGTGGTCCAAACAAATTTGATCCCTTTTTGAAGCAATTGTGTCATTGGTCTTGCTATCTTCGAGAATCCCTCGATGAATCTTCGATAGTAACCATCCAATACTAAGAAGCTTCGAACCTCGTTCGGAGTTGTTGGAGACTTCCAATTTTGCACAGCTTCTACCTTTGCAGGGTCTACCTTAATTCCCTCTGATGATACGATGTGTCCTAAGAAGATCCTTCTCTGAGCCAAAACTCGCACTTGCTGAATTTCGCATAAAGCCTTTTCCTTTCTGAGGGTTCCTAGGACCGTTCTCAAGTGTTCTCCGTGTTCTTCCTTGCTTCTTGAGTAGACTAGTACGTCGTCTATGAAGACTAGAACAAACTTATCGAGATAAGGGTGAAACACACGGTTCATGAGGTCCATAAACACTGCCGGTGCATTGGTGAGTCCAAATGGTACAACTACAAACCCTAATGACCGTATCGGGTTCGGAAAGCAGTCTTGGGAATATCACTAGGTCAAATTTTCAACTGATGGTATCCTGATTTCAGATCTATCTTCTAAAAGACACTAGCTCCTCTGAGTTGATCGAATAGGTCGTCGATTCTAGGCAAGGGATACTTATTCTTAAGAGTTAGCTTGTTCACTTCTCGATAATCGACACACATTCTCATTGATCTGTCCTTCTTCCTTACGAAGATGACAGGCGCTCCCCACGGCGACACACTGGGTCTGATGAATCCTAGCTCCAAGAGTTCTTGAATCTTAAGCTCTTCCAATTCCTTTGGGGCCATACGGTACGGTACTTTGGACACCGGGGCTGCCCCAGGCTCAAGGACGATGGTAAATTCTATATCTCGGTTAGGTGGTAGTCCTGGTAGTGTTTCGGGAAACACATGTGGAAATTCTCGCACAATTTCTACATCCTCGACCTTTGTTTCTTCTTTGGTTTCTCCGTTTAGGTGAACAAGATATGCTGAGTATCCCTTCTTGACCAATGTGGCGGCTTGAAGTACCGAGATGATCGCCTTTCTCTTGTTCAAGGAGATTCCTTAGAAGTCTGTTGGTTCCTCACTAGGTGGGTGGAAAGAGATTCGTCTTTCGTTGCACAGAATAGTGGCATGGTGCTGGACTAGCCAGTCCATTCCTAAGATCACATCTACATCTTTTATAGCCGTATGACACTTAAGTTGTTCTCTGAGAGCTTGAGTGATCATAGTTCGAGTTCTAGGTTAGAGCAACAGTGTGTGAGAATCTTAGTTCCTCCTACCGGAGATGTGATACCTAGTTCAACCTTTATTGGCTTTGCCTCTAAGTTCAGTTCTTCTACGCATGCTTGGGATATGAAAGAATGTGCAGCACCCGTATCGAACAAGATTGTCACAGGTATGCCAAGTAGCTGACCTGTACCTGCTAGGTTTCCCGGGTTCTTCTTAGTCTGCTTCTGTTTGAGCGCGTAAGCCCTAGCATTTTGCTGCTCCTGAACGTGTTGCTGGAATTGCTGGCGCCGGGAGGGCAAAGGGGGATGGTTGCGGTGGCTGAGGAGGCCTCGGCTGTGCCTGGATAGCACGCAGCTGCTGATTATGGCCAGAGGGTTGAGGTCCCATGCCCATTCGGGGCTTCCTAGTTGGGCAGTTCTTCGCAAAGAGTCCCTTCTGGTTGCAGACATAGCAAGCGTCACTTCCAACCTTGCAGACACCTCCGTGTCTTCGGTTACATTTCGAGCAGAGGGGGTTTTGAGCAGGGCGGTTTCCTGTCTGCCCTGGCGCTGGGTTAGGTTTGGGGTTTGGTAGACGTTGGGGTCCTTGCCATGGCCTCTTGTCGCGCTGGCCGCTCGGGTTTCCTTCCCATTTGCGTTTTCCTTTGTCGGCTGGAGGCTGGTAGTTCGATTGGGCCGGAGAGTTCACTGGGACGGGTTTCTCAGTTGGCATTGCTGCCTCGACATCGAGAGCTCGGCTTAGTGCATCGGGGTATGAGAGTGCACCCAAACTCGCAAGAGTCATCCTAATTTCAGGCCTCAGGCCGGCTCGAAACTTTTCCGACATCTTCTCGTCGGTGTCAACTTGGTCAGGCGCGTAACGAGACATATCGCAGAAGGCACGGTCGTACTCGGTCACTGACATTCTTCCCTGCTTGAGGTTGTAGAATTCTTCCTCTTTCTTCTTGCGGTAACTCTTCGGGATGTACTTGTCGTACAACCTAGTCTTGAATTCCTCCCAGGTCAGGCCCTCTCGCTGTTCGGGAGTCATGATCTTTTGTCGAGCTTCCCACCAAAAGTCGGCTGATCCAGCCAATTGGAACGCCACGCAGGTTAAGCGTTCCCAGTCAGTGCATCCTAGAAAGTTAAAAATACACTCCAGGGTGCATATCCAAGTTTCAGCCTCCGATGGATCTCCCATTCCATTGAAAATGGGTGGATTATGTCGCAGGAAGAGTTCTTCGATCCTTCGTGGTGGTGGGGGAGGTGGCGAAGGCGGTGGTGGAGGTGATGGAGCCCGTAAGTCATGGTTCGAAGCTCGGAGGCCCAGAATTATAGATGATATGGGATGAAGATGGAAGATATTATTTACTAGTTTATTTAGTTGTTTATTTTAATTAATTTTCGTTTTTTATGAGTACTATAGTTGGTAGGTTAATTTTCAGCATTATTTTAAGGATTTTATTCCTTTTTAGACTAGGATTTGGTTTGATATCTTTTAGGATAAATTTTTAAGTAGTTTCCTTGTGAAATTAGGACTTTTTGAAGCCTATAAATAAGGCTCATTCATAGGTGACCGAATTGAAGACGCACGCGGAAGGAATAAAACTAAGATGAACGAAATTGAAAGAACAGGATGGATATTCCAATCACCTAAGATCTAATCCTATAAATGATATAAGTCAGTTCTAAGAACAGCCTATACCCCAAATAGCGATCGTCTTAGTCACACGGGAACGATGATTGACACACAACGAGGGATGATTGACTCGCTGATTCGCCGGATAATGAATTCGTCTTGGAATAATCAAGAGGAATTCGAAGAACTCTCAAGAGAGAATAAACTCACAATAATATTAATGAATAATCTGTCTAATTTTCGTCACCTATGAATGAGCCTTATTTATAGGCTTCAAAAAGTCCTAATTTCACAAGGAAACTACTTAAAAACTTATCCTAAAAGATATCAAACCAAATCCTAGTCTAAAAAGGAATAAAATCCTTAAAATAATGCTGAAAATTAACCTACCAACTATAGTACTCATAAAAAACGAAAATTAATTAAAATAAACAACTAAATAAACTAGTAAATAATATCTTCCATCTTCATCCCATATCATCTATAATTCTGGGCCTCCGGGCTTCGAACCATGACTTACGGGCTCCATCATTCCCCTCCTCTTGAAGAGGATTTGTCCTCAAATCCTGACCGTCTCCTACGTCAAAAGGAAAGAAATTTTGTTTCTTGATCTCTTCACATTTCTCCAACTCATTCAGTCCTTCGAACTCAATTTGATGTCCACTTCCTTTAATTGATAATACGCCATGAAATGTATCTATGGAAGAAACGTCATCGAATGCCTGCACAAATGAATAAGTAGAAGAGAATACACAATCAAGATCATTAGTGGACGAAACATTCCCCTTGTTCCAATTTGCCTCCATGGACTTCTCCACATTCATAATCCACTCCAAAACACTACTGTGATCAAGTAGAGACTTATGCATCAATCCATTCTCGTTTGTCTCTACTTTTTCCTCCTTGGACTTCACCAACTTCGTCTCATTTGACAGTTGCACTTGATTATCCTCATCCACTTGTGTTGGAGTAAGAGAAACAATCGACACTTCTTCCTCGACGTGAATGACGTCCTCTTGCTGCTCTCCATCATACTCTTCATTTTTATCTTCGACATGATAGATGTCCTTCAGTAGCTGATCTTCAACACCGCTTGATTACGCACACTCGGAACACCATCATCGAATAAAGTAAGCAGACCAGGAGGCGCCTCGATTTCTTCCACCTCTTCATTCACTTTTTCATCTTTGAATACAACTCCACCATCTTCTCGAAGTAGCACCGCCCTTATATTTGGACATTCAATAGTATAGTGCCCAAAACCTTGACACTTGTGGCACCTCCGATCACGATGACGAGCCATTGGTTTTTCTTGAGTTGTTGAACTCGACAAATCTGATCTTGGCATCACAAATGGACGTATGTACTCCTTCGGCTGCTCTTCTTTCTCCCAAAAGCTTCTCTTCGAATATGAAACAATAGTAGCTTGGGACTGCCTCCAACTATTCTGATTTTCACGATAGTAATGTGAAGGTGCAAAATGCTTCCTCATCATCTCCTCGCCCCATTGTTTCACCATCATCTCTATCTTGAATTTTGTTTGTGGATCCAGCTCCTTATACGACATACCAACAAAGTAGTGAGACTTTTAGATCTCGTCGAGACGTTTCCAAAAAAGGTATTATGGAGAAAAATCGGAGTTCGTATGTGGATTCTACGACCGTTTTAAGGCTAGCCAAGGAAAAAGATTTTTTTTTTTTTTTTTAATAAACAGATCTGGATAATAAATAAACAAATCTAAGAAGCAAAAAAAAAAAAAAAACGAATCTGGCCTTTTTTTTTTTTTTCTCTTTTTTTCTTTTTACGACCAATAAAGGAGACGAACACAACGAATATAGAGAACTAAGACACGAATGAAAGACTTATAAGGAATGAATAACTTAGAAACAAATCTAAGAAGACACAAAAACGAATCTGATGAAGGAACATAACGAAGACGAAGACTCAAACGACACGAATGACACGAACAGAATGCAACATGAAGATGCAAATATCAGCACGAAAGAAAGATAAAACCTGGATGATGTAAACCCTGGCTCTGGTGCCAAATGATACGATCCTTGACGACCGAATTGAAGACGCACGCGGAAGGAATAAAACTATGATGAACGAAATTGAAAGAACATGATGGATATTCCAATACACCTAAGATCTAATCCTATAAATGATATAAGTCAGTTCTAAGAACAGCCTATACCCCAAATAGCGATCATCTTAGTCACACGGGAACGATGATTGACACGCAACGAGGGATGATTGACTTGCTGATTCGCCGGATAATGAATTCGTCTTGGAATAATCAAGAGGAATTCGAAGAACTCTCAAGAGAGAATAAACTCACAATAATATTAATGAATAATCTGTCTAATTTTCGTCACCTATGAATGAGCCTTATTTATAGGCTTCAAAAAGTCCTAATTTCACAAGGAAACTACTTAAAAACTTATCCTAAAAGATATCAAACCAAATCCTAGTCTAAAAATGAATAAAATCCTTAAAATAATGCTGAAAATTAACCTACCAACTATAGTACTCATAAAAAACGAAAATTAATTAAAATAAACAACTAAATAAACTAGTAAATAATATCTTCCATCTTCATCCCATATCATCTATAATTCTGGGCCTCCGGGCTTCGAACCATGACTTACGGGCTCCATCAGGAGGTGGAGGTGCTTGGCCGCGTCCACCTACGGCTCCTCTCCTATTTCGGGGCGGCATTCTGTTAAACGAAGGAATAAGAATTTCAGCTCGTCAAATTCGAATGATCATTTGCATATGAGGTATCATAAGTCATGCGTGGTTCTCTACTTATCAGGTTGTAATTTCTTGGTTTACATGCTGTTTTGGTTTGTCGAATTAGTAGGAAAAAAAAAAAAAAAAAAGAGGCGATTTGTAACGAGATATTGTGAATAGCGCAAAATAGGGAAAATTGCCTCGTAGAGGTCTTTAAATGCTAAGATAAAGTAAAGAAGAAATACGTCAAATTGTCTTACGTATCACCTAACATTTTGTGGCTCCGTACTACCAAATCAAAACATAACATCCAAAATCGAAAAGTTCTAACGCAAAACAAGGTCAGGACGGTCTACAGGGATCCGTTACTGACACTAACTAAGCTACTCTAGCCCTCAAAGGAACTCTCGGTGCTCAAACATGACTCGGCGTCGGAGTCGGCGTCCGGTCCTCCTCCTAATTCCTCGTCGGTGTCTGGGTCAACCTCCAAGTCAACAAACAGTCCCTCCTCCTCGGGGTCCGGCTCTGGTTTGGGTGCTGGCTGCGGCTGGGGCGCTGCTTCGTTCATCCACTCCTCGACCGTCTGTCTAAATTCGTCCAGGCGACCACAGAGATCGAGCATCACCCGGCAGTGCCTGTCGGTGCTCTGCCTCAACTCCTCCATCCACTTATCGTGGTCGGAGAGTGCGTGACCGGCGCTGCTGTAGCTACTAGGCCCTGCCCCCACGGGCCAGTCTCGGTGGGCTACGGGGCGGGATGCGGGGGTCGTAGGCTGCTGTAACTCCGCCATTATACGGAGTAGCTCCTCCGTGGAAGTCCCTGGGCCAAGTGGACGGGAAGGCGAGGGACGAGGTGCCTCTGTTGGGAATTGTTAAGGACGAACATGTTAAGGGGGAACTTATAAGGGACATTCTGAGAAATGATACATTGTTTTGATTTGATCCCAAAACCCCAAGTGTCCTATTCCCAAGCGACTCATTTTGATGTAGGAAATAGGTTAGAATTTTTCTAAGCCTATACTGTTAGGATGGCTCAATTTTACTTAGGCTTTTAGACTTAAAAAATTCCAAGTGAAGACCACTCACTTGAGTGTGTTTCACAAAGCGAAGCGAGTCTACCGAGCCGAAGTGAAGAGTGCCGAAGGTAGCGAAGCAAAGCGAGCGCTACAGTGGAATCGAAGCGAGTCCACTAAAGCGAAGCGAAGCGAGCGCTACAAAGAAAAGCTGAAGCGAGTCAACGCAGGTCAACAATTTCTAGAGCAGTCACTCGGGAACTTCACTTCCCAAGCGACTCGCTACAAATTGACCATGAAGCGACTCACTTCAAAGCGGACGCTACAACTTCAAAGCGAAGCGAGCCACTACCTACCAGATAGCGACAGCACAACTCCCGCCCATATTTCGAACTCCAGTCAACAAAGAGATCGTTGTATTAATTACGAGATCTCCACGTGTCGAAAGCGGAGTGGAGAAGAGGAGTTGACTGCCAGGCCGACAAGGCGCCGCTACAGTACTGGCTTGCTCCAGTTACTGTTGCAATTGGATTTTAGCCACATTTGGCAAAGAGACAAACTGCGCACCTGCAAAAGCAACTGCCTGCGCAAAGTACTGTCGAGAGGAGGAGGGACAAGGCCACCTACCAAGCAACGGATCTCAACCATCTCTCCGCCTATAAAAAGTGAAGGATGAAGACGAAGAGAAGTAGAACACTTCCTGAGCATTCGAGCGCCTACTGCAAACAAACACTCCCAGCTTTCAGCATTCTTCGAGTCTTTGTTTCAAGTGTTCTCCGAATTCCAGTTGCATCGGAATTCGTCTTCACAACCTTCACACTTAGAGTCTAAGCCCAATTCATATCCAAGCTTATAAGAAGAACTCTAGCCATCTTTGCATCTACTGTAAAGAGTTCTTCATAGAAGTGTTCGTCAACCAAAAACCCTAAATCTAAAGTTTGTCTGTTAGGTTTTTGAGTGTCGTCGTTAGGTTGTTTAGATCCATGGCCCTACTTTCATCGATAGTAGAAGCCTCGATCATATAGTCTAGATCCAAGCTTGCACTTACATCGTTCGTGTGAAGCTCGATCGAAGCTAGGCTGTAAGGAGAGCCCCCAATCTCCCTGTTGTTGGACTGAAGCGAGTGAAGCTTCTAGTCCAGTTTAGGTCTTAGTAGTGAACTCGAAATCACTGCGTTGTTCGTCAGATCCAAGCAAGTGAAGCTCGATCTCGACTAGGCTTTTGAAGAGCCCGTAATCTTCAAGTTCTTGAGTGAAGAGAACGAGTTGCCGAGTGCAACAAAGTGGACGTAGGAGCTTTATCTCCGAACCACTATAAATCTCGTGTCGTATCTCTCTAACCCTCAACTCTTATTTCCTTGTTTGATTATATATTGCACTTGCATCTAAACAAACATAACTTGGAAATTTTAATTACTTAGGAAAAGATATTAGCTCACCGAAATTCCGCACCAAGAGTAAAGTCTCACTCTTGATCAAGCTCTAAGCTTAGGTCTAGAGAATCGTGATTGCTTTAGATCTAGCTCTCGGTTAGGTCTGAGTATTCTTTACGAGCACTTTACTTCATACTCTGAGTTAAGGAAAAGAAGTTGAAAAACTTCAAAATACGTATTCACCCCCCCCCCCCCCCCTCTACGTATTTTTCCTATAACAAACCGGGACCAACAAGTGGTATCAAAGCAGCGGTTCTTTCGAGCCTCTGCTTTGCATATCCGAAGCGAGTCCCCACTCGCTTCACGTTGTCTCACTGAACCGGATCCTATTTTCCTAAGTGCATCAAAATCTCACCCACGCATATTGAATTTAGTGCTGATAGTTTGCTATGTCTACATACAGTGCATCAAACCTTCCACAGTTCTCTATCGAAGGATACGAGATATGGAGCTTTCGAGTCGAGAGCTTCCTTTGCTCCATCCACGACCGGATGTGGGAAGTAATAGAGGACGGACCAATCGAAATCAAGAAAGCCATATCTGTGGATGTTCCAGCCGCTGAAGGACGTCCAGCCCACGTTCGTCAACAGTACGTGGAGAAAGATAAGGACGAGTATACTCCAAATGACTTCAAGGTCGCCAATCTGGACAAGATTGCACGCCACACGATGTAGAGCACCGTGTCGGACGCCTATCTACCACGGATTAGGAAGTGTGCGACGGCGAAGGAAATGTGGGAAACCCTAGCCCTCATTTCTCAAGGCACAGACAAAATCAAAGAAAACAAGCTTGCCGTACAAATGCGGGAGTTTGAAAATCTTGTGATGAAGTGTAATAACCCGTATTTTTAAATACTAGAAAATAGAAAATAAATAGTTTTCTTTAATAAAATAAGTTTTTCCTAATTATATAATAAAAATGATAAAAGGGTTTTGAATTAAAAAGTTTAATATTATTAGTTATATAAATTACTTAATAAAAGAGTTTTAGAATATTTAATTTTAAATAAAATTAGTTAACTAAAAAATTATTTCTAACTTAATAAAATCTCAAAAATGTAATGTTCATACCTTTAACCTAGTTTTGACATTAAAAGAATTATGAAAGAAGTTAGGTATTTTTCGGATAAACGGTTAAGAAAACCCGAGTCGTCGTTTGTCTATTTTCGATCCTTTTCGTTTCTTTAAAATTCTTCAAGCTATCAAACTCCTTCCGAAAATTCTTTAACCTATATCGTTGAGTTTGATATTTTTTGTGGATTCCATAAACCCTTTGAAACCAAAAATCGGAACGCGTTGCCGGAAAAATATCTTTTCGTCGGAGAACGAGGCGTCGAACCGGAGATGGGATGACCCCTATAAATAGAGGCCACCACCGCCTCAATTGATCAGCCCTTATCTAATTCCCCACTTGGAAGAAAACCCCCACCAACTCTCTTCATCTCTCTCTCTACCGAACCACCTCTCCCTCACCTCCCTTCGCCGACCACCTCTCCTCCGCCTCTCCACCACCGATCATCACCATCATCCACCACCACCGATCATCACCATCATCTCCACCATCTCTCTCAATCATCCCACCATCATCTCCATCTCCTTCGCTCTCTCTCTAAAGAAGCCGCAAGGAGCAGCAGCCCCACCTCCGATCGCCACCGCCGCCGCCGTTCATCTCCTCCGATCAAGCAGCAGCCACTGCCTTCATCTCCTTCAGCTTCTGCCGCCATCATCTTTCATCGCCATCACCTTCTTCTTCAAGCCGAAGAACCGCGAGCAGCCCCCGATCATCATCGATCGTCTTTCGTGCATATCTTTCTCTCTGATCATCGAAAAGGTATGTCGTTCATTCCTATGCACTCGTAGGGAGATTTCGATTCTAGGAGTAGTGGCTGATCGTCGCCACGAGCTCCCGAAATGAGACATGCATCATCTTCTCTTCTTCTCCATCGCCGTTGCAGCCGCCCTTTCTTTGGTGGTTGCCGGCGTTCCTTTTTGCATCCATATAACAGAACTAAAGTTGATCGTAACCTAATAATTAACCTCGTAATCGGAATGAATTGTTGAAAATGAATTATTGATGGTATACCTTTCTTTTTCATGGATAATGTTTCCCTGCATGTCGAGACTCTGTCCAAATGTTTTGAAAATATTAATATGGCTTCGAAATGAGATTATCTAGCATCCTATGAAATTTGATAACGATCGGAACCACCGTTAATTTTCTAAAAATGAAACTGTGTTCATTTGATTCGAAGGACCCCTAACTCTTTTGCATGACTAATGTTTTTGCACCAAAATATTCCTAATGATTAGTTGAACAACTTTTGTGTTGAAGTCTAAGCCATGCAAACGACGAAAACATAAGAAAATGATTATTGAAGGTTAAAAAAGTGTTTATATTATTATTAAGAATATATTAATAATTAAAAGGAAGTTATGATAGAAAAATTCTAAGTATGAAACTACGAACGTAACTTAACCTCAAGAAATATTTGTAGGAAGAATCTCCGAAGAAGCTGACCTAAGATTCGAACCAAAGAATCAAGTAACCGGTAAAGGTGGGGATCTATTTATTCAAACTTGTTAAAATCCTTGGGGATTCTTATTTCTTAATAACTCTTGAGCTAGTAAGCTCTATATTCTTCAAGTGCAGGCTTTGTTTCAGGATTAAATTGTGAATCACAGGTTTCCCAGGTTTAATGCTCTAATCTTTACGATATCGGGTTGACATCGTTAGGTCTAACACACCAATGAGCAACTGGTGTACATCGGGGTCGGGAGTGGGGTGTACCACAGAAATCTCGATCCCTAGCCGATAGACTTTCATATAACTTATTTATGCCGTCTAGCATAGCTGATGGGTTTATATACACTTTATGTATGTCACCCTGCAAATGTTCTTATAATCCGACAGGTGGTTTAACCGGGATTCGATTACGAGTAACCTCGGGAATACCTACATGGGTACCTAAATTGTTTGGTTGTACGGGATCGAACTCTATTCATTCTTTTCTCCCTTTTTAAATCTTGAAAGTCCTGCTTTTGTTTTCCTTTGTGGCAATGATCACACTGAGTGCTTGTTGTGCTCAGCCCTGTAGAACTTTCTTTGTTTTGCAGATTGGGAGCCGGAGGCATAGTGATGGAGCGAGGAGAGAGAGAAGGAAAGGAGGAATAAACAAGAAACGAGGAGAATAAAACTTAAACCGTTAGACACTCTCGATTCTTAAAACTTTAATTTGGTTATGAAACAATTTACTTACATTTTGGTTCTTGAAACAATTTCCTTTTCGTCATTTAGATTATCGAACTATCAACACTTTAAATAATCGAAATGGAAGTTATAGTTTTAGTTAACTTAGAAAGTTAAATGTTCGTTAAAGTTTATTCGTTATTCTTTTGTTAGTTTATAAAAACTTAACGTTTCGAAAATAAGAATTTATATAACGAAAACTTAAACGAACTTATAAAAACTATAACGGTTGATAAATGAATGTTTGTTTATTTCGTTTCCGCTATTAAACGTAACTCTGATGTAAATATATACCTTGGATCCTACTGTAGAGCGGTCTGGTCCGCCTCGGTAGTTATATTTTCATAAAATATATTGGATCCGATGATGGCGCGGTCTGGTCCGACCTCATCGTTATGGTTTATGTACTTGGTTAGCTGATGAATAGTCTTTGGTGTTGTGTTTACTACGACTTGATCCTGGTATAGGGGAGATGCTGCCCAAATTTTCGGGCTACAATAAATGAATTTTAATTAAAACTAATTAAAATCAATTGAATTATGATTTTCTCCCTTTTTATTTTACCCTTCGTTGCATCCCGATTTAATTGATTATATTTAAATTGATTATTTTTAGAGTTAGGAAAATCGGGGTGTGACATGAAGTCAGGAGAATCCATCGACGCCTTCGAGCTGAGAGTCACCAACATTACTGCAACTCTCAACTCACTTGGGAAGGAACTCACAGACAAAGAGGTAAACCTCAAAATAGTCCGTGCCCTCACAAGGAAGTGGCAGACTATGAAGGAACTCTACCTAGCTACCAAGGATCTGACAAAGCTCATGCCAGAGGTGTTGTTCTCCGAGCTCAAAGCTCATGAATTCGATCTGAATCGAATGAGCCTCGATGATGAGGATGAATCTCCCACGACAACAAAAGGTGTATCTTTCAAAGCTGCTGAAGGGCCAAGCGACCAATCGCTAGCCAAGATGTCTAGAGAAGAGCTGGAAGAGCAGATCGCATTCTTGTCGAAAAACTTCAACAAGATGAACTCGCGTGTGGGCAAGTACAAAAGATTCTACAAGCAGTACAAGGGAAGGAGCACTGATGCTAGAGAAGGAAAAGGAAAGAGAGAAGAGACGACCAAGCCGATCCCGCGCGACATGATGGAAGTGGAATGCTACCATTGCCACAAGATGGGCCACTACAAATCAGACCGCCCAAAGCGAGAGAAACTGAAAGCTAAGAGGGATGCTCCAAGGCGAGCGCTTGTAGCAAGCGAGCAGCCAGCCGCTTCAACTGAAGATGTCTCAAGCGACTCGGATGCATTCACTGATCCCAACTCCAGTGAAGGAGAAGATCTGGGATTGATGGCGCTCACCGATGAGGAAACTGGAGAGGTATTTATCTATCCCTCATCTAGTTCAATTACACTCAGACACACTCACCAAGAGGAAGCTAATCCTCGACATGGAGTGAGTTGCTTGACAAACACATCAAACTGTCAAGCGACCACGAAGTGTTAAAACAAGCTTTGTCTCAAAGCGAGAAGGAGAACCGAAAGCTAGCCAATGACTTGACGAAGTCAAACTTAACTTAAGGGCTATGACTAGTAAGTTCGAGGATCTCTTCGCTAGACATCAAAGCTTGGAAGGAAGGTATGAAACCCAATCCGCCCTAGTTGCCAATTTGAACAAAGCCTCGTATGATAGGCAGGCACTAGAGAGCTCACTTCTACCTTTTGGTAGAAAGGGAGGACTTGGATATGAGGGTGGACCTTCCAAGCCCACTGTTTTTGTTGGTGCTTCAAACATTACACCATCAGTCACTTTGGATGTGCTCACTGCCTCCAAAGCGACCACCAACAAAGATAAAGGCAAAATGGCTGAGAACCCTAAAAGGAAGCCAATGAAGATGTCTATATCTTTAAAGGCAGATCCTAAGGATAAGCAAAGTTCAACAGTCCCTAGCACCAACATTGCTAAAACTTACCAATCCAAGGTAATGGGAAAACAGTTGAAGCTTCTAAGTCTCAAGCCAAGACACGAGAGACAAAGGATCTCCCTTGCAAGAAAAGGAGTAATGTCTATGTGTCACGTTATCCGGACTGGAGATGGTCCAACCGGACTAACGTTGAGGGGGAAGATTTTGAAGCTTCCAGGAGGTCGCTTTAGATTCTCAAGGTTTCTCAAGCGAGTCGGGGTCAGAACCCTAGTTTGACCGCTTCGAGGAAACCAAGCGAGCCGCTTCGACAGACTGTAAAACCTAAGTCAGTCTCTAGGCCTGTAGCTAATCCAAAGCGAGTCGCTTCGGGATATAAGCCAAAGCGTAAGAGCATAGGTAAGTCTGAAGCGAGCCGCTACCCCTCTTGCACACACTGTTGCACATGTGAAGCTGCTTCAAGGCAGAAATCACAGTTTTCAAAGGTCGAGAAGCCCAAGACACAAGCCACTTCTCAAAAGAGAGTGAAGCAAGTGTGGGTACCTAAGGGAACTAACCTCCAAGGACCCAAACTGATTTGGGTACCAAAATCTGTCTAATTGCAGGTGAGCGCCGTGGATCCCATGCCAAGTGAGAGTCATCAAATCTGTTACTTGGACAGTGGTTGTTCAAGACACATGACTGGCATGAAAGCTCTACTTCATGATACATAGAGAAGAAGGGTCCACACGTTACTTTTGGTGATAACTCTCGAGGAAGCACCAAAGGATACGGCACACTGAAGATTGGAAAGCTCACAATTGAAGAAGTCTCCTACGTGGAAGGACTCAAGCACAACTTGTTATCCATCTCACAATTCTGTGACAAAGGATAGAAGGTGGAATTTATTTCCAATAAGTGCATTGTAAAGAACAAATTCACGTCCCAAATTGCATTAACTGGAATTAGACAAAGGAACATCTATATTGCGCAATGGGACAGCTGCAAAGAGGAAACGTGCTTAGTCGCAAGGAGTGCTACAGAAATGGGATGGTTATGGCACCGACGGTTGAACCACCTCAACTTCAAGACTATCAACCGCTTAGCTCGCAAAGGTCTGGTGCAAGGCATACCCAATGAAGTCTTTGTTAAAGACCATCCATGCTCACCATGCCAACGAGGGAAGCAGACGAAGAAGCACTTCGCCAGTCTTGAAGAAGCTTCATCCAAGTGAGTGCTCGAGCTGCTTCATATGGATCTATTTGGTCCAGTTAATCCAGTTAGTGTAAATGGAAGAAAATACACTCTAGTTGTAGTCGACGACTTCTCTCGCTACACTTGGGTTGTATTTCTCTCCAGCAAAAAGGAGACACTGACCATACTACCACAACTTCTCAAGCGACTAGCTGTGGAGAAGAATCAAGCAATAGCCACCATCCGCTCCGACAAAGGCACAAAGTTTTTAAACTCTACCATTGAAGCTTACTGCACGGAGCATGGCATAGCACACCAGACTTCTTCAGCACGTACGCCTCAACAAAATGGAGTTGCTGAAAGAAGGAATCGGATCATCAAAGAAGCCGTTCGCACCATGATTGCAGACTCGAAGCTTCCAATGAAGTATTGGGCTGAAGCTGCCAATACAGCATGCTACACGCAGAACCGGACGTTTCTCAATAAAATGCACGACAAGACACCATATGAAATATGGACAAGGAGAATCCCCAACATATCCTATTTCCATTTCTTTGGTTGTAGGGTCTTCATCCATGATAATGGGAAGTCACAATTGAAAGCCTTTGAAAGCAAAGCTGATGAAGGAATATTCTTAGGATATTGTACATCAAGCAAAGCTTACAGGGTATTCAATTGTAAAACCCTAATTGTGGAGGAATCACCCCATGTTGTATTTGATGAATCTGCTTTGAGTCTTCCACAGGAACAGGTTCAATCTAAAGGAGGAAAAACAAGCGAGGAACCCATCAACTCACTAACTTGGGACATGCTTGAAGATGATGAAGAAATCAAGGACTCAAGCGAGCAGATCGTCCAAAGAAAAGTTGAAGCTGCCCCCAAGACTCCTGAAGCGAGTGCTGGCCAAGCACCCAATCCAGTCGCTTCAAATGGAGAAATAAGCGACCAGGGAAGAGATGAAGACGAAGCTGGTGGATCCAAGCGTGCGTGGCTCAAAGATCACTCACCAAGTCAAATCATTGGAGATCCATCCAAGGGTGTAGTGACCAGAAGTCAAGTGTTTGGAGAAAGTGCCATGTTCAGCTGCTTTCTCTCAAACATTGAGCCAACATGCGTAGAGGAAGCCCTAGCTGATTCCAATTGGGTGATCACCATGCAAGAAGAGCTCAATCAATTCACAAGGAACGACGTATGGTACCTCGTGGATCGTCCCAAATTCCAGCATGTTATTGGCCCCAAGTGGGTGTTCAAGAACAAGACAGACGAGGACCACAACGTTGTGAGGAACAAGGCGCGACTCGTCGCTAAGGGCTACTGCCAAGAGGAGGGAATTGACTTTGACGAGACCTTCGCTCCAGTGGCTAGGCTCGAAGCGATCAGACTGTTCCTAGCTTATGCAGCAACCAAGAAGTTCAAAGTCTACCAGATGGACATGAAGAGCGCGTTTCTCAACGGAGAGCTCAAGGAAGAAGTGTATGTGGAGCAGCCACCGGGTTTCGAGCAGGGAGACAAGGTGTATCGGTTGAAGAAAGCCCTATACGGGTTGAAGCAAGCTCCCAGAGCTTGGTATGATACCCTATCCCAATTCCGAGTGGATAATGGATTCCACAAAGGAAAGATAGATCGAACCCTATTTACTATCAACCATGGAGAGAATATGCTATGGGTTCAGATCTACATGGACGACATCATATTTGGATCACCAAACCAGTCGCTTAGCGAGAAGTTTGGAGAGCTCATGAAGACCAAATATGAAATGTCGATGATTGGCTTGATGAGTTGCTTTCTAGGTCTTCAAGTGAAGCAACAAAATGATGGAATCTTCATCAATCAAGCTAAGTACACTCGAGATATGCTTGCTAAGTTCGGTGTTCAGCATGCCAAAGCTGTGAAGATCCCAATGAATACCAACTCGAAGATGGAGCCAGATTTAGAAGGGAAATCTGTGGACGCTACAGATTATCGTGCTTTGATCGGGTCCCTTCTATATCTTACTACAAGCAGGCCAGATATTGATTTTGCAGTTGGAGTCTGTGCTCGCTTCCAAAGCAATCCCAAGCACAGCCATCTTGAAGCTGCCAAAAGAATTCTTCGATATTTGAAGGGCACTGTCAACATGGGGCTATGGTATCTAGCGGAGGACAATTTGGAGCTCACTGGATATTCTTATGCTGACTATGGAGGGTGCCGAATTGATAGGAAATCAACTTCGGGCACTTGTCAGTTCTTGGGAAGCAAGCTGATCTCATGGTTCTCAAAGAAGCAGACGAGTGTAGCCACTTCAACAACTGAAGCCGAATATATGGCCGCTGGAAGCTGCTGTTCTCAAATTCTGTGGCTTCGTCAACAGTTGAAGGACTACAAAGTTGAAGCGAATGAAATTCCGATATTTTGCGACAACAACAGTGCCATATGTATCTCGCAGAATCCAGTGCTTCACACCAGATGCAAGCACGTGGAAATCTGACATCACTTCATTTGTGATCATGTCGAGAAAAAGGATATCAAGCTCGAGAAAATCCATACCGATCTCCAGCGAGCAGATATTCTCACCAAGCCTCTAGCTGAGTCTCGTTTCAATCAGCTATACATGGAGTTAGGGTTGCTAGACCCCGGTGAAGAGTGCTAGATCCAGGATGCACGAAGGAGTGTTCGCTTGCTCTTTAAGCGTCACTCGCTTCGGATCTTCACCAACTCAAGTGAGTCACTACAATTCCACTCGCTTGAAGAAGATGAAGTAAGGTGGAGAAAGGTGGAGTATTGGAAGATGTTCCCTACCAACTTACAGGAATTGTTAAGTATATGGTTAAGGGGGAACTATTGATTGCTCTCGGAGCAAGCTACTTCCAAAGCGAGCAAAGTGTGCTGCTATCTTGAATCTTGCAACGCCTCTTCAATTCACCCTTCCTTGGGTCAAGCGAGTCGATTGCAGATTCATTTCTTAATTTGTAGGAAAGCTTGAAGAGCTACCTTTTGCTTAAAAAGGTTGCAGGGCTGGTGACATGCCTCTGCCTAAAAACGAGATTGTCTTGTCAGAGCATTCTCATTGTCATCCTGTCCTATTCAGACCTGAGATAAGGACTTGTACTCACCTCCCATTCGACGTGAATAAGTACACTTACGTGATACTCCCCTCTGGGTTGTAGTAAGCTTGTGTACATTATTCATTTTCTCCCCCATTCACTTCGATGGAGGACTCTCTAATTCGTAGAGGAAGATGAATGCCATGAAGATGGATGCCATGAAGATCAAGTCCAACATGTAGCATTCAACAGATGGTATCAAAAAGGCTTCAAGAAATATTTTCAAGAGGATTCAACAAGTGCTGTCCAAATCCACAAGATGAAGTCTTCAATGAGTGGTATCAATCTCCTACGAAGTGAGATTGACTGGTAAGTGTTTCAATTTTAAGTACACTAAGTGAGCTGAAGCGTGCTTGAAACCTTCACTCACTATGTGGAAAATATGAAATGAATCTGACACAAATACAAAGAGGAAAACATTCTTGTTTATCCTCGAAGTATGTAGTCAGAAACATTTTAAATTAAGCGAAGAAATTTCATTTCTTTAGTCCAGTCGCTACAGATGGCGAAGAGAGTGCCACGTCACTTCGCAAGTCATCGCAAGCGAGTGCAGAACAGTCGCGTGAAGCGAGTACTTCGCAAGCGAGTGAATGCCGAAGCGGCTACACTCGAAGCGAGCGGATACGAAGCGAAGCGTATGAGCTGTCAGCACTCGAGTGCGAATTTCACTTTTTACTTTAGCATTTAATGCAGCGGCGCGTACATCTCGAAACGACAGGCGCGTGCAACTCAACCGAAAGTGAAGCGGGAAAATCGCCCTCGATCTAGCCGTCGAATGTGAACAGTTTTCAAATCCTAACCGTTGGATTGACACCGATTGGAGAGACGAATAATTGAAGGCCACGTGGCAACGCCAAGTCAAGTTGGCGGTTCACTTTTACTGTGATGACGCCGGACACATCAGATCCATCACCGAGGGTCCGCCGCCTGCACACAGGATTCTCGTGGATATTACTGTCTTGCCCCTGCCACGTCAGCCGAACCCTAGTTCTATATATATGCGACGACGGAGACCTGCAGAAAATTTCACAACTCTCTAAAATTGCCATTCTCGTGCAAGATCTGCGCCTCTGCAACTCACGAGTCTCAAAACCCCCAAAACCTTGAACTTTTCTCAAAATCTATATACTCACACACCATGGGTAAGAAGGAGAAGACCCAAACGATGGAGCAGTTACTGAACTCCCTCGATGCCAACATCAACGTTGAACCACACCTTGATGAAGATGTGGTGACAGAGAACGGACTCCTCCGCAGGGCCGTGACCACGGCCAGACTGTGGAAATTCGTGACGGCAAGGCCACAGCAGATTCTGGCCAGAGCCGTCGCCGAGATTCTTCTGAATCTCAAAGAAGGAGAAGAAATGTCAACCTTCACTCATCCACAGAAAGGAACGCCGGTGGAGATTGAGTTAAGCAGGATTGCCGGTGTGTTTGATCTGCCGAAGAAAGGACCAGTTTCATTGACAAAACTTGAAATGTCCGTTCAAGTGGAATATGCTCGTTTTGCCAAGAGGAGAGGAGAGAAGTTTGATAATCCAAAACAGAGCAACATCAAGAAGGATCTATTGGCTCCGTTCAACTACATTTGCGAGTTGTATATGAAGTCACTACTGTGTGGTGTAGGCTCGCTGAGCCAACTATCCGACACCAAGATCTTCGCCACCTCTGTCATCGTTGACAGCTTGACAGGGACAAGCTTCAACTGGCACCGCTGGTTCATCAACCAGATTCACGAAGTAGCGAAGGATTTCAAGCTCGAGGAGGGAAGTGACGACGAAATCCTTCGGAAAGGGAAACTCAAGTTTTTCTCCAGAATCTCCTACGCCCTGGAGAATCTGTACAAAAACTTGAGATGGAGTGGCAAGAAGGACACTGCCGAATACAAAAAGAACACCCTCTACTTTGAATCTTGGAAGTCGGAGAAGCTCCCGATCGACCGGGAATGTATCAATGTTACAGTCATCCCATCCGCTCCAGTCGCTGAATCTTGTAGCGAGGCGGAAGAAGAAAGGCAAGCTCCTTCACCATCGAAGCGAGCGCCGAGGAAAGCAAGGTCAAGGCGACCGCAGAGATTGAGAAGTGTAACCAACATAATCGGAACGAGCGAGGCTGAGGAGCAGCCGCTCGAGAAGATAGTGGAAGAAGAACAACCCCAGCCCTCACCAGAAAGAGAACCCCAACCATCACCACCCAAAGAACAAACACCCCAAACCCAACTAGCTCAAACTCAAACCCCAACTCAACAACCACCCGAACCTCAATCCTCCACAACTGCACAACCCCAACCCCATAAATCTCCCTTCTCTACACATGAAGAAGAATCCACCTCTTCACTCCAAGCCCTCAAACTACCCTTCTGCAGTACTGATATAGAAGGAATGTACACCTTCTTCATCCCAACCACTCAACAAATCCAACCCCAAACCACTCAACCAGAAACCACCCAATCATCCACCCCCAACTCTCCATCCTCATCAGCAGAATCAGCTGATACCGCCCAAACAACCGACACCAACCGTGTCATCATCCCACCAACACCCCCATCTCCAACCGAAGAAGAGAAAATCCTTGACCGTTATGTCAGGGATCGGGAGCAAGCTGCTGAGCTTGTCCGCGAACGCTACCCCTCCGTGAAGATGTCCGATGAATTATTCACCAGCACTGTAGATTTCCTCACGTACATCACGTACAGAGGAATAGAGTACCACAAAATCTTCAACTTGCGCAAGGCAATGGAGGAGGAAGTGATCGAGGCCAAGGAAGTGGAAGTCCTTAAGTTCATCGGAGTTGATGGCTTCCATGTGTTCATCAACGAGGCTAACTACTGGGATTTGCTCGACGCAAGGGTGAAGAAGGAGTACCCTAATACGCCCATCCCAGACCGTGTGCCCTCAGAACATGAACTCCGATTGATCAAGGAGCATGAAGCCGAGGTGGAGGTGAAGGAGGTGGAGATCTCTAATCTGCAGAGTGAGATCACCAAGAAGGATGCGGAGCTGACGACAAAGGTGCTGGAGGTCAATAATCTGCATGCAGATTTTGACAGGAGGAAGAGGGAACTGGAGGAGAAGGTGGAGGAGAAAGCAAAGCTTGCAGAGGAGAAGGCAAGTTTAATAGAAGAGAAGTCTAAGCGGGTAGAAGAGTTGGAGAGGAGTAGCGAGGATATCAAACAATCCCTAGATGCTGAGAGGAGCAGACTGAGGGATGTGAATGCGAAGTTGGTGGAAGTGAATTAAGAGAAGAAGAAGTTAGAGGAGGAATTGAAGAAAATTAAGAAAGAGCTTGAGATGAAGAGGGAGGAAGTGACCAAGTTGGGAAGTGACCTAAACAGAGAGAAACTGAAGGTCCACAGCAGAGATAAGGAGAATGAGATTCTCAAGAGCCAAAAAGATGAAATCAATGCGGAGTTGGAGAGTCGACGGAAGAGTGCCAATGCCGTCACATTAAAGGAAGCAGAGTTGAGCATTGCGATTGAAAGAGTGAAGAAAGAAGCGGAGGCCTTTACCCGCAGAATGCCTGCAATGGCTCAACTCCATCTTTCATTGAACCAACGAGAGCGAAACCTCTTAACTGCCCAAGCCGAACTTGAGTCTTCATGGACTCATTTCGATCTGATATTGCAGAGGGATCGCAAGAGAATCACGGCAGAGATTGAAGCAGAGCTGGACGCTCGCTTCAAAGAAGTGGAGCCGATGGAAAGACTGATGATTTTTGTGAAGGAGAGGGAGCAGCAATGCAAGTACCTGCTTGAGGAAATCTCCATCAAAACATCAGAGATCGTGCTTTCCAAAGAGCATATTTTTGCGGAGCGTGCCGAGAAGATGCTCCAAGATGTTCTGAGCAGAGTTAACGACATACACCAATCCATCAGAGGAACGGTGACCATTCCAGCCCCTGGCAGTCTTGATGATGCCAAAAAGGGGGAAGTGATTGTGAGAACAACCTGTTGGTCCCGGTTTGTTATAGGAAAAATACGTAGAGGGGGGGGGGGGTGAATACGTATTTTGAAGTTTTCAACTTCAAATTCCTTAACTCAGAGTATGAAGTAAAGTGCTCGTGGAAATACTAAGACCTAGTCGAGAACTAGATCTAAAGCAATTAAGAATCTCTTGACCTAAGCTTCAAGCTTGATCAAGAGTGAGACTTTACTCTTTGTGCGGAATTTGGTGAGCTAATATCTTTTCCTAAGTAATTAAAATTCCAGATTTTGTTTTTTTAGATGCTCATGCAATGGATAATCAAATAAATGAAGAGATTAGGATTAGAGAGATACGACACAGGGATTATAGTGGTTCGGAGATAAAGCTCCTACGTCCACTTGTTGCACGACGGCAACCGTTCTCTTCACTCAAGAACTTGAAGGTTACGGGTCCTTCAAAAACCTTGACCAGATCGGGCTTCACTTGTCTGGATCCGACGACAGACGTAGTGATTGCGGGTTCACTACACAAACCTAGACAAGACTGGAAGCTTCACATGCTTCAATCAAACACAGACAGGGAGATTCCGGGCTCTCCTTACAGCCTAGCTTTGATCAAGCTTCACACAAACGATGTAAGTGTAAGCTTGGATCTAGACTATATGATCGAGGCTTCTACGATCGATGAAAGTAGGGCCTTGGATCGAGACAACCTAACGACGACTCAAAAACCTAACAGACAGAGTTTAGGGTTTTTGGTTGACGAACACACTATGAAGAACTCTTTACAGTAGATGCAAAGTAGGCTAGAGCTCTTCTTCTAAGCTTGGATATTTGAAGTGAGCTTAGACTCTAAGTGTGAAGGTTGTGAAGACGAGTTCCGATGAACTGGAAACTCGGAGAACACTTGAAAACAAAGACTCGAAGATTGCTCTAAGGCTTGGGAGTGATGTTTACTGTATGCGCTCGAATGCTCAGGAAGTGTTCTACTTCTTCACGTTGTGATCCTTCACTATTTTTAGGCGGAGAGATGGCCGAGATCCGTTGCTTGGTTGGTGGCCTTGTCCCTCCTCCTCTCGACAGTACTTGCACAGGCAGTTGCTTTTGCAGGTGCGCAGTTTGTCTCTTTGCCGAAAATGGCTAAGTTACAAACTTAACAGTAACTAGAGCGAGCCAGTACTGTAGCGGCGCCCTATCGGCCTGGCAGTCAACTCCTCTTCACTACTCCGCTTGCGACACGTGGAGATCTTGTAATAAATGCGATGATCTCGTTGTTGACTGGAGTTCAAAATATGGGCGGGAGTTGTGCTGTCGCTTTCTGGTAGGTGATGGCTCGCTTCGCTTTGAAGTCGTAGTGGCCGCTTCGAAGTGAGTCGCTTCAGGGTCAATTTGTAGTGAGTCGCTTGAGAAATGAGGTTCCGAAGTGACCGCTTTAATAAATATTGACCAGCGTTGACTCGCTTCGGCTTTTCTTTGTAGCGCTCGCTTCGCTTTGCTTTGGTGGACTCGCTTTGATTCCACTGTAGCAATCGCTTCTCTTTGCTAGCTTCGGCACGCTTCACTTCAGCTTCGGTAGACTTGCTTTCGCTTGGAGAACACACTCAAGTAAGTGGCCTTCACTTGGAATTTCTGCAGTCTAAAAATCTAAGCAAATCAAAGCCATCCTAACAGTATAGGCTTAGAAAAATTCTAACCTATTTTCTACATCAAAGTGGGTTGCTTGGGAACAGGACACTTGGGGTGTTGGGATCAAATCAAAACAAATAACTTCATTTATAAAATGTCCCATGTAGTTCCCCCTTAACATGTTTGTCCTTAACAATTCCCAACAATTTCTCCCTTTTTGATGATGCCAAAACCCAAAGACTAAAATTTAGAGAAATGTAGCCTATCTAACCGTGAAGGGAACTTCAAGCGACTGCTTCCTTTGCAGCTTCGTTTGTAATTTTTCTTTTAAGTTCCTTCCCTATATATATATATATATATATATATATATATATATATATATATATATATTTTTCGGTTAGGTTGTTTGAGTTTGTAGCAAAAAGTAAAGTCATTCACAAAGCGAGTAAATGACACATTTTGACATAAATTGAAATTTGGATAAATGAACAAGCAGTTCACACAAAAGGTAATATGAAACTTGAAACTCAAAGGTTTCCTGCAGTTCCATCACGTTCCTCCTTCTCCTCTTCTTTCTCCTCCTCCTTCTTCTCATCTTCAAGGTAGTAAGCTGACAGGACATTTGACTCCATCGTCCTGATGTTGTACTGGCTTTCTCTCCATCTTCTCTCCAATCTCAGAGCTTCATCCACTTCAACGTCAATTATCTTCCGATAAGGAATATTTGAATTCGGTTGGAGAGGCATGGGAAAGTCCTTCACTGCCGGTACTTTGACGATAAGAGGTAGGGGCTTTGCTTCCTCTGCCAGCGTAAAGATCTTCCGGCGCAACCTCTCATTGTATTGACGCAAGAAGTTATTGAAAGCCTCCATCCTAGAGCACTTGTCTTGGTACGGCACTACCTTCCACCAGTAGTAGGCCTTTATGAACTTGTCTTTCAGAATCAGCCAAGTGTCGAGGAGGTCTTTCGGAATGAAGTCCTCGATTTGCCTCGAACCAGGATGATGATCTCTTCGAGTTGCCAGCTCCTCCTCCGTCCTGCCCTTCATTTTTTCATGATGGAGTTGAATTGAGCACTGGCGTCACTGCTCCACTTGGGACTCATATCATTCAATCGCTTCCGAATGAAGTCATGTTCTTCGGGTGGGTAGCGACCGGAATCGATCATCTCCTTCAGTGTTACTCTGCCAGTGTCCATCCAGGCTTGGAGACGAACGGCTTCAGACTCTTCAGGCAAGTGAGGAATATAGGCACTGCGTGCGATGGCGGATTGGATGAGCCTCACTTCATTCCAGTGGGACTCAATCCGTTCGTCCAATTTCCTCAGCCTCTTCTCCCTCACTTCCTCATCCTTCTCCTTCCTCGTCTTCTTCTCCTCTTTCTTCTTCTGCCTCCTCTCGAAGCGACTAGCCTTCTCTTTGACCACTTGCTGCATCTTTTGGCGTTTGGCAGCTGGATCGTCTTCCCTTGATTCAAGCATCGACCGCTTCAAGGACAGTTTCGGAGCAGGAGGTGATGGCATTTGAGTGGCAGCTTCACTGGCTGGAACAGTTCCGGTAGGAGCTGAAGTGAGTGCCTGTGTTGAAGCAGGGGCAGAGGCCGAAGCGGGTGCTTGCGAAGATGCACCAGCTAGAGTGGCATATCTGTTGGGATCGCAAGAGAATCACGGCAGAGATTGAAGCGGAGCTGGACGCTTGCTTCAAAGAAGTGGAGCCGTTGGAAAGACTGATGATTTCTGTGAAGGAGAGGGAGCAGCAATGCAAGTACCTGCTTGAGGAAATCTCTATCAAAACATCAGAGATCGTGCTTTCCAAAGAGCATATTTTTGCGGAGCGTGCCGAGAAGATGCTCCAAGATGTTCTGAGCAGAGTTAACGACATACACCAATCCATCAGAGGAACGGTGACCATTTCAGCCCCTGGCAGTCTTGATGAAACCAAAAAGGGGGAAGTGATTGTGAAAACAACCTGTTGGTCCCGGTTTGTTATAGGAAAATACGTAGAGGGGGGGGGGGGGGGGGGGGTGAATACGTATTTTGATGTTTTCAACTTCAAATTCCTTAACTCAGAGTATGAAGTAAAGTGCTCGTGGAAATACTAAGACCTAGTCGAGAACTAGATCTAAAGCAATTAAGAATCTCTTGACCTAAGCTTCAAGCTTGATCAAGAGTGAGACTTTACTCTTTGTGCGGAATTTGGTGAGCTAATATCTTTTCCTAAGTAATTAAAATTCCAGATTTTGTTTGTTTAGATGCTCATGCAATGGATAATCAAATAAATGAAGAGATTAGGATTAGAGAGATACGACACAGGGATTATAGTGGTTCGGAGATAAAGCTCCTACGTCCACTTGTTGCACGACGGCAACCG
Organism: Thymus mandschuricus; assembly: GCA_029379335.1. NCBI lineage: Eukaryota > Viridiplantae > Streptophyta > Magnoliopsida > Lamiales > Lamiaceae > Thymus > Thymus mandschuricus. Next base: position 12,093,748 of record CM057071.1, read on the forward strand.
TTCTCTTCACTCAAGAACTTGAAGGTTACGGGTCCTTCAAAAACCTTGACCAGATCGGGCTTCACTTGCCTGGATCTGACGACAGACGTAGTGATTGCGGGTTCACTACACAAACCTAGACAAGACTGGAAGCTTTACTTGCTTCAGTCAAACACAGACAGGGAGATTCCGGGCTCTCCTTACAGCCTAGTTTTGATCAAGCTTCACACAAACGATATAAGTGTAAGCTTGGATCTAGACTATATAATCGAGGCTTCTACGATCGATGAAAGTAGGGCCTTGGATCGAGACAACCTAACGACGACTCAAAAACCTAACAGACAGAGTTTAGGGTTTTCGGTTGACGAACACACTATGAAGAACTCTTTACAGTAGATGCAAAGTAGGCTAGAGCTCTTCTTCTAAGCTTGGATATTTGAAGTGAGCTTAGACTCTAAGTGTGAAGGTTGTGAAGACGAGTTCCGATGAACTGGAAACTCGGAGAACACTTGAAAACAAAGACTCGAAGATTGCTCTAAGGCTTGGGAGTGATTGTTTACTGTATGCGCTCGAATGCTCAGGAAGTGTTCTACTTCTTCACGTTGTGATCCTTCACTTTTTATAGGCGGAGAGATGGCCGAGAACCGTTGCTTGGTTGGTGGCCTTGTCCTTCCTCCTCTCGACAGTACTTGCACAGGCAGTTGCTTTTGCAGGTGCGCAGTTTGTCTCTTTGCCGAAAATGGCTAAGTTACAAACTTAACAGTAACTGGAGCGAGCCAGTACTGTAGCGGCGCCCTGTCGGCCTGGCAGTCAACTCCTCTTTACTACTCCGCTTGCGACACGTGGAGATCTTGTAATAAATGCGATGATCTCGTTGTTGACTGGAGTTCAAAATATGGGCGGGAGTTGTGCTGTCGCTTTCTGGTAGGTGATGGCTCGCTTCGCTTTGAAGTCGTAGTGGCCGCTTCGAAGTGAGTCGCTTCAGGGTCAATTTGTAGTGAGTCGCTTGTGAAATGAGGTTCCGAAGTGACCGCTTTAACAAATATTGACCAGCGTTGACTCGCTTCGGATTTTCTTTGTAGCGCTCGCTTCGCTTTGCTTTGGTGGACTCGCTTTGATTCCACTGTAGCGCTCGCTTCTCTTTGCTAGCTTCGGCACGCTTCACTTCAGCTTCGGTAGACTTGCTTTCGCTTGGAGAACACACTCAAGTGAGTGGCCTTCACTTGGAATTTCTGCAGTCTAAAAATCTAAGCAAATCAAAGCCATCCTAACAGTATAGGCTTAGAATAATTCTAACCTATTTTCTACATCAAAGTGGGTTGCTTGGGAACAGGACACTTGGGGTTTTGGGATCAAATCAAAACAAATAACTTCATTTATAAAATGTCCCATGTAGTTCCCCCTTAACATGTTTGTCCTTAACAATTCCCAACAATTTCCCCCTTTTTGATGATGCCAAAACCCAAAGACTAAGATTTAGAGAAATGTAGCCTATGTAACCGTGAAGGGAACTTCAAGCGACTGCTTCCTTTGCAGCTTCGTTTGTAATTTTTCTTTTAAGTTCCTTCCCTATATATATATATATATTTTTTTTTCGGTTAGGTTGTTTAAGTTTGTAGCAAAAAGTAAAGTCATTCACAAAGCGAGTAAATGACACATTTTGACAGAAATTGAAATTTGGATAAATGAACAAGCAGTTCACACAAAAGGTAATATGAAACTTGAAACTCAAAGGTTTCCTGCAGTTCCATCACGTTCCTCCTTCTCCTCTTCTTTCTCCTCCTCCTTCTCATCTTCAAGGTAGTAAGCAGACAGGACATTTGACTCCATCGTCCTGATGTTGTACTGGCTTTCTCTCCATCTTCTCTCCAATCTCAGAGCTTCATCCACTTCAGCGTCAATTATATTCCGATAAGGAATATTTGAATTCGGTTGGAGAGGCATGGGAAAGTCCTTCACTGCCGGTACTTTGACGATAAGAGGTAGGGGCTTTGCTTCCTCTGCCAGCGTAAAGATCTTCCGGCGCAACCTCTCATTGTATTGACGCAAGAAGTTATTGAAAGCCTCCATCCTAGAGCACTTGTCTTGGTACGGCACTACCTTCCACCAGTAGTAGGCCTTTATGAACTTGTCTTTCAGAATCAGCAAGTGTCGAGGAGGACTTTCGGAATGAAGTCCTCGATTTGCCTCGAATCAGGATGATGATCTCTTCGAGTTGCCAGCTCCTCCTCCGTCCTGCCCTTCATTTCTTTCATGATGGAGTTGAATTGAGCACTGGCGTCACTGCTCCACTTGGGACTCATATCATTCAATCGCTTCCGAATGAAGTCATGTTCTTCGGGTGGGTAGCGACCGGAATCGATCATCTCCTTCAGTGTTACTCTGCCAGTGTCCATCCAGCCTTGGAGACGAACGACTTCAGACTCTTCAGGCAAGTGAGGAATATAGGCACTGCGTGCGATGGCGGATTGGATGAGCCTCACTTCATTCCAGTGGGACTCAATCCGTTCGTCCAGTTTCCTCAGCCTCTTCTCCCTCACTTCCTCATCCTTCTCCTTCCTCGTCTTCTTGTCCTCTTTCTTCTTCTACCTCCTCTCGAAGCGACTAGCCTTCTCTTTGACCACTTGCTGCATCTTTTGGCGTTTGGCAGCTGGATCGTCTTCCCTTGATTCAGGCATCGACCGCTTCAAGGACAGTTTCGGAGCAGGAGGTGGTGGCATTTGAGTGGCAGCTTCACTGGCTGGAACAGTTCCAGTAGGAGCTGAAGTGAGTGCCTGTGTTGAAGCAGGGGCAGAGGCCGAAGCGGGTGCTTGTGAAGATGCACCAGCTAGAGTGGCATATCTATTGAGCTCGAACTCAATCTCCAATGAACGGGCCAGGGCCGCATCTGCCTCAATCTGTCGCTCCCTCTATTCCTTGGTTAAAGGAGCAACAACGGGGTGAGTGGCGATTGAGGAGCTAAGAAGCTTTCCAGCGATCGGCATGTGAGGCTCCTCTGTCACTTTCTCCTTGCCCTTCTTTCTAGCCAACTCGGCTCTAGCTTCATCGACCACTTCTTCCACTGCACTACCTCCTACAACTCCAGTTCCTCCTTCGATCAAGCCTCTCACTTCGATCCTTCTACTACTCGACCCTCCAACTTCTCTAGCTTGAATGGTTGCTCTCTCAATGATTTCCCCCCTTTTGGCATCATCAAGACTGTCGGGGGTGGTTGTAATCACCGTTCCGCTGATGGATTGGTGGATGACCGTCAGTTTGTTCAGCACTTCATGAAGCATCCTATCTACTCGTGCTGCAAATACATTTTCCTGGGAGAGGACGAGCTCTGCCGTCTTTACAGAGATTTCTTCAAGAAGACATTTGCACTGATCTTTTCTCTCCTTTACCGAACGCATCAAGTTCTCCAACGGCTCTACCTCTCTGAAGCGAGCGTCCAGCTCCGCTTCAATCTCATCCTTCATCCTCTTCCTTTCCTCTTGCAGATTGAAGTACCAGAAGTCTTTGGAAGCAGCAAGTTCTGCTTTGTCAGTAGTAACGGCGTTCTCTCTTTGTTTCAACATGACATAGAATTGAGCAGCGCCGGCCATCCTGGCTGAGAAATCTCCTGCCAACTTCTCTGCCTTGCTAATTTTGACGGCAAGTTGAGCTTGCTTGAGAGCTACATCTTTGCCTGCTTTCCTTCTGCTCTCCAACTCAACATTTGCTTCATCAAGCCTGCTGTTGAGGATCTCAATCTCCTTCTCAAGACTGTGAATTTTCAGTTTAGCTCTGGTCAGCTCGCTGTCCAAATTCACTATCTTTGCCTCATGGTTGGAGATCTGCTTCTCCGTTTTCTCAACATTAGCGGTTGCTTTGTTGATATTCTCTCGGTACCTGTTTCTCATGCTCCTCTTCTCCTCCTTCTCTGTCTCCATCTCTCTCTTCACTTTCTCCAACTCCTCCTCTAACTTCTTCTTTTCACTATCCACTTCCACCATCTTTGCGTTCACATCCCTAAGCCTGCTCCTCTCAGCATCTAGGGATTGTTTGATGTCCTTGTTACTCCTCTCTAACTCCTCTACTTGCTTCAATTTCTCCTCTATCAAGCTTGCCTTCTCCTCCACAAGCTTGGCTTTTTCCTCCATTTTCTCCTCAAGTTCCTTCTTTCTCCTGTCACACTCTTCACGCAGCTTGGTGACCTCCAACACCTTTGTAGTTAGATCCGCATCCTTCTTGGTGATCTCACTCTGTAAGTTAGAGATCACCGACTCCTTCACTCCTACTTCGGCTTCATGCTCCTTGATCAATCGGAGCTCATGCTGTGACGGCTCACGATCTGGGATGGACGCATCGGGGTACTCCTTCTTCACCCTTGCGTTGAGCACCTCCCAGTAGTTAGCCTCATTGATGAAGGTGTGGAAACCGTCAACTCCGGCAAACTTGAGCACTTCTACTTCTTTGGCCTCGATCACCTCTTCCTCCATTGCCTTGCGTAGATTGAAGATCTTGTAGTACTATGTTCCTCTGTACGTGATGTATGTGAGGAAATCTACAGCGCTGGAAAAGAAGCTATCGGACATCTCCAAGGAGGGGTAGCATTCGCGGATGAGCTCGGCCGCTTGTTCCCGGTCCTTAGCGTAGCGCTCTAGGATCTTTTCTTCCTCAGTTGGAGATGAGGGAGTTTCTGGGATGACGGTGGGGATGGTTTTGGTTGTTTTGGCTGTCTGGGCGGTATCAGAGCTTTCAGCTGATGAAGATGGAGAACTGGGAGTGGAAGCTCCAGTAGCTTCAGGTTGTGTGGTTTCTGTTTGAGGAATGAGTGGGGTGGAGAAAAGTTTGTAGGCATCGGTGAGGTCCGTGCCTAGAAAGGGTAGGTTAGGAATCTGAAAGGATGAGTGGGTTGATTCCTGTGGTGAGGATGGTGTTTGAGTAGTGGGAATGGCTGTGGTTGATGTTTGGGGTTCCGGTAGCGGCTGGGTTTGGGTTTGAGTTTGGGTAGGAGGTGTTTGGATTTTGGTTGGTGAAGGCTGGGGTGGCTCTTTTTCCGGTGAGGGTTGGGGTTGTTCTTCTTCAACTATCTTCTCGAGCGGCTGCTCCTCAGCCTCGCTCGTTTCGATAATGGTTGTAACACTTCTCATTCTCTGAGGTCGCCTTGACCTCGCTTTCCTCGATACTCGCTTCAATGATGAAGGAGCTTGGCTTTCTTCTTCCGCCTCGCTACAGGATTCAGTGACTGGAGCGGAAGGGAGGACTATTACATTGATGCAATCCCGGTCCATCGGGAGTTTCTCAGTTTTCCACGATTCGAAGTAGATGGTGTTTTTCTTGTATGGTGCCGTATCCTTCTTGTCTGTCCACCTCATGTTCTCGAACAGTGTTTCCAGGGCGTAGGAGATCCTGGAGGAAAACTTCAACTTTCCCTTGCGAACGATTTCACTGGTACTTCCCTCCTCGTACTTGAAATCCGCCGCAACTTCATGAATCTGGTTAATAAACCAGCGATGCCAGTTGAAGCTTGTCCTTGTCAAGCTATCAACTATAACAGAGGTGGCGTAGATCTTGGTGTCTGACAGTTGGCTCAGCGAACCAACTCCACAGAGTATGGATTTCGTATACAACTCGCAGATCAAGTTGAACGGAGCCTTCAAGTCATTTCTGATATTGCTCAGCTTCGGATTCCCAAACTTCACGCCTCTCCGTTTGGAAAATCGGGCATACTCCACTTGGGTTGACATACCAAGTTCTGACAGTGAGACTGGTCCGACCATCGGCAGATCGAACACACGTGCTAGACGGCTTAACTCGATCACAACAGGCCTTCTCTCCTGTGGATCGGTGAAGGTTGACGTTTCCTCTCCTTCTTTGATATTCAACAAAATCTCGGCGACGGCCTTGGCGAGAATCCGCTGCGGCTTCGCTGTCACGAACTTCCACAGGCCGGCCGTGGTCACAGCCCTGCGGAAGAACCCGTTTTCAGTCACCATATCTTCATCGAGGTGTGGTTCCACGTTGATGTTATCATTGAGGGTTTTTAGAAAATCCTCCATCGTTTCGGTCTTCTCCTTCTTTCCCATGGTTGATTTGTAGAGAAATTTGAGAAAAGGTTAAGGCTTTGGGGGGTTTGAGACTCGTGAGTTGCAGGGGCGCAAATCTTGCACGAGAATGGCAATTTTTAGAGAGTTGTGAAGGTTTCTGCAGTTCTCCGCCCTCCATATATATAGACTTAGGGTTTTGCTGACGTGGTAGGGGCAAGACAGTAATATCCTCGAGAATCCTGTGCACAGGCGGCGGACCCTCGGTGATGGATCTGATGTGTCCGGCGTCATCACAGTAAAAGTGAACCATCAAGTTGAGTCTGCACTCCACGTAGCCCACTGTGATTGGTTTGTCTATATACGGCGTCGATCCAACGGTTGATGTTTGAAAACTGTTCAGATTCGACGGTTGGATCGAAGGTGATTTTCCCGCTTCACTTTCGGTTTGAACTGCACGCGCCTATCGTGTCTAGATGTACGCGCCGCTGCATTAAATGCTAAAGTAAAAAGTGAAATTCGCACTCGAGTGTTGACAGCTCATACGCTTCGCTTCGTATTCGCTCGCTTCGAGTGTAGCCGCTTCGGCATTCACTCGCTTGCGAAGTACTCACTTCACGTGACTGTTCCGCACTCGCTTGCGATGACTTGCGGAGTGACGTGGCACTCGCTTCGCCATCTGTAGCGACTGGATTAAAGAAATTAAATTTATTTGCTTAATTTAAAATGTTTCGACTGACATACTTCGAGGATAAACAAGAATGTTTTCCTCTTTGTATTTGTGTCAGATTCATTTCATATTTTCCACATAATGAGTGAAGGTTTCAAGCACGCTTCAGCTCACTTAGTGTACTTTAAAATTGAAATGCTTACCAGTCAATCTCACTTTGTAGGAGATTGATACCACTTATTGAAGACACCCTTTGGACACCATTAGTTGGATCCACTTGATGAATTTGATTGAAGCTCCTTGATACCACTTATTGCTATTTGTTGGATGCTTCAACTTCTTGGCATTCATCTTCATGGCATTCATCTTCATCTATGAATTAGAGCGTCCTCCATCGAAGTGAATGGGGGAGAAAATGAATATAGTACACAAGCTTACTACAACCCAGGGGGGAGCATCACGTAAGTGTACTTATTCACGACGAATGGGGGATGAGTACAAGTCCTTATCTCAGATCGGAATAGGACAGGATGACAATGAGAATGCTCTGACAAGACAATCTCATATTTTACGCAGAAACATGTCACCAGCCCTGCAACCTTTTGTAGAAAAGGTAAACATTCAGGCTTTTCCTACACACTAAAGAATGAATTTGCAATCGACTCGCTTGACCCAACTAGGGTTAATTAAAGCGATGCAAAATTCAAAGTAGCAGCATTCTTTGCTTGCTTTGGAAGTAGCTTGCTCCGAGAGTAAGCACTAGTTCCCCCTTAACCATATACTTAACAATTCCTATAAGTTGGTAGGGAACTTCTTTCAAAACTCCACCTTTCTCCACCTTATTTCTCCTTCTTCAAGCGAGTGGAATTCTGAAGTGGCTCGCTTGAGTTGGTGAAGGTCAGAAGCGAGTGACGCTAAAAAGAACAAGCGATCACTCCTTCGTGCATCCTGGATCTAGCACTCTTCACCAGGGTCTAGCAACCCTAATTCTATGCATAGCTGATTGAAACGACATTCAACTAGGGGCTTGGTGAGGATATCTGCTCGCTGGAGATCGGTATGGATTTTCTCGAGCTTGATATCCTTTTTCTCGATATGATCACGAATGAAGTGATGTCGGATTTCCACGTGCTTGCATCTGGTGTGAAGCACTGGATTTTGAGAGATGCAGATCGCACTGTTGTTGTCACAGAATATTGGAATTTCATTCGCTTCAACTTTGTAGTCCTTCAACTGCTGACGAAGCCATAGAATTTGAGAACAGCAGCTTCCAGTGGCCATATATTCGGCTTCAGTCATTGAAGTAGCTACACTCGTCTGCTTCTTCGAGAACCATGAGATCAGCTTGCTTCCCAAGAACTGACAAGTGCCCGAAGTTGATTTCCTATCAATTCGGCATCCTCCATAGTCAGCATCTGAATATCCAGTGAGCTCCAAATTGTCCTCCGCTGGATACCACAGCCCCATATTGACAGTGCCCTTCAAGTATCGAAGAATTCTTTTGGCAGCTTCAAGATGGTTGTGCTTGGGATTGCTTTGGAAGCGAGCACAGACTCCAACTGCAAAAGCTATATCAGGCCTACTTGCAGTGAGATATAGAAGGGATCCGATCAAGGCTCGGTAGTCTGTAGCATCCACAGACTTCCCATCTAGGTCTGGCTCCATCTTCCAGTTAGTGTTCATAGGAATCTTCACAGCTTTGGCATGCTGAACACCGAACTTGGCAAGCATATCTCTTGTATACTTGGCTTGATTGATGAAGATTCCATCATCCTGCTGCTTCACTTGAAGACCTAGAAAGCAGCTCATCAAGCCAATCATTGACATTTCATATTTGGTCTTCTTAAGTTCTCCAAACTTCTCGCTAAGCGACTGGTTTGGTGATCCAAATATGATGTCGTCTACGTAGATCTGAACCCATAGCATATCCTCTCCATAATTGATAGTGAATAAGGTTCGATCTATTTTTCCTTTGTGGAATCCATTATCCACTAGGAATTGAGATAGGGTATCATACCAAGCTCTGGGAGCTTGCTTCAACCCATATAGGGCTTTCTTCAAGCGATACACCTTATCTCCTTGCTCAAAACCCGGCGGCTTCTCCACATACACTTCTTCCTTCAATTCACCGTTGAGGAACGCGCTCTTCACATCCATTTGATAGACTTTAAATTTCTTGGCTGCTGCATAGGCTAGAAATAGTCTGATCGCTTCAAGTCGTGCCACAGGAGCGAAGGTCTCATCAAAGTCGATTCCTTCCTCTTGGCAGTAGCCCTTAGCGACGAGTCGCACCTTGTTCCTCACAACGTTGTGATCCTCGTCCGTCTTGTTCTTTAACACCCACTTGGTTCCAATAACATGCTGGAGTTTGGGACGATCCACAAGGTACCATACGTTGTTTCTGGTGAACTGGTTCAGCTCTTCTTGCATGGCGATCACCCACTTTGAATCAGCTAGAGCTTCTTCCACGCTTGATGGCTCGATGTTTGAGAGAAAGCAACTGAACATGGCACTTTCTCCAAACACTTGACTTCTGGTCACTACACCCTTGGATGGATCTCCAATGATTTGACTTGGTGAGTGATCCTTGAGCCATGCTCGCTTGGATCCGCCAGCTTCATCTCCATCTTCTTCCTTGTCGCTCGCTTCACCATCTGAAGCGACTGGATTGGGTGCTTGGCCAGCACTTGCTTCAGGATTCTTGGGGGCAGCTTCACCTTTTCCTTTGGGATTTTGCTCGCTTGAATCATTGATCTCATCATCTTCTTCGAGCATGTCCCAAGTGTGTGAATTTAAGGGTTCCTTGCTTGAATTCTTCTCATTCGATTTAGCATGTTCCTGTAGAAGACTTAAAGAAGATTCATCAAATACAACATGGGGTGATTCCTCCATGATTAGGGTTTTACAGTTGAACACCCTGTAAGCTTTACTTGATGTAGAATATCCTAAAAATATTCCTTCATCAGCTTTGCTTTCAAAGGCTTTCAACTGTAACTTCCCATTGTCATGGATGAAGACCCTACAACCAAAAATATGGAAATAAGATATGTTTGGGATTCTCCCTGTCCATATTTCATATGGTGTCTTGTCGTGCCGTTTGCAGAGAAGCGTCCGATTCTGCGTGTAGCATGCCGTATTGGCAGCTTCAGCCCAATACTTCATTGGAAGCTTCGAGTCTGCTATCATGGTTCGAACGGCTTCTTTGATGATTCAATTCCTTCTTTTAGCAACTCCATTCTGCTGAGGTGTGCGTGCTGACGAAGTTTGATGTGCTATGCCATGCTCCGTGCAGTAAGCTTAAATGGTAGAGTTTAAGAACTCTGTGCCTTTGTCGGAGCGAATGGTCACAATTGCTTGATTCTTTTCCACAGCCAATCGCTTGAGCAGTTGTGGTAGCTTGGTCAGTGTCTCCTTCTTGCTAAAGAGAAATACAACCCAAGTGTAGCGAGAGAAATCGTCGACTACAACTAGAGTGTACTTCCTTCCATTCACACTAACTGGAGTGACTGGACCAAACAAATCCATATGAAGCAGCTCGAGCACTCGCTTGGATGAAGCTTCTTCAAGACTGGCGAAGTGCTTCTTTGTCTGCTTTCCTCGTTGGCATGGTGAGCATGGATGGTCTTTAATAAAGACTTCATTTGGTATGCCTTGCACCAAACCTTTTCGAGCTAGGCGATTTATGGCTTTGAAGTGGAGATGATTTAAGCGTCTGTGCCATAGCCATCCAATTTCTGAAGCACTCCTTGCAACTAAGCACGTCTCCTCTTTGCAGCTGTCCCATTGTGCTATGTAGACGTTCCTTTGCCTAACTCCAGTGAGCACAATCTGGGACGTGAGCTTGCTCTTCACTATGCACTTGTTGGAAATAAATTCCACCTTGTATCCCTTGTCACAGAATTGTGAAATGGATAGCAAGTTGTGCTTAAGTCCTTCCACGTAGGAAACTTCCTCAATTGTGAGCTTTCCGACTTTCAGTGCGCCGTATCCCTTGGTGCTTCCTCGAGAGTTGTCACCAAAGGTAACGTGTGGACCCTTCTTCTCTATGTAGTTGTGAAGTAGAGCTTTCATGCCGGTCATGTGCCTTGAACATCCACTGTCCTGTTTGGGCCCGAAGTTTTTTTTGGCCCACGTTTTGGCCCATGATGATCCTAACGGTTTTCTTTAGGGTTAGGGCTTGCTGTGGTGTTTTAAATGCTGCTGTTTTATCATTGTAATCATCATCCGAAAATTATAGTGAAATCCCTGGCTTGGCAGCGCCCCCAGACGTAGTCATTCGTGACGAACTGGGTAAACAAATTGAGTGTGTTTTTCTTGCTTTCGTATCAATCGCGTGTGCGTGTTTTTTATCCTAACATGTCCAAGTACCAGATTTGATGACCCTCACTTGGCATGGGATCCACGGCGCTCACCTGCAATTAGACAGATTTTGGTACCCAAATCAGTTTGGGTCCTTGCAGGTTAGTTCCCTTAGGCACCCACACTTGCTTCACTCTCTTTTGAGATGAAGCTTGTGTCTTGGGCTTCTCGACCTTCAAAAATTGTGATCTCTGCTTTGAAGCAGCTTCACATGTGCAGCAGTGTGTGCAAGAGGGGTAGCGGCTCGCTTGAGGCATACCTATGCTCTTACCCTTATGCTTGTATCCTGAAGCGACTCGCTTCGGATTAGCTACAGGCTTAGAGACTGACTTAGGTTTTACAGTCTGTCGAGGCGGCTCGCTTGGTTTCCTCGAAGCGGTCCAACAAGGGTTTTGGACCCGACTCGCTTGAGTAACCTTGGAAGTTTGAAGCGGCCTCTTTGGTGCTTCAAATTATTCCCCCTCAATGTTAGTCCGGTTGGACCATCTCCAGTCCGGATAACGTGACACATAGACATTGCTCCTTTTCTTGAAAGGGAGATCCTTTGTCTCTCGTGTCTTGGCTTGAGACTTAGAAGCTTCAATTGGTTTCCCTTTACCTTTAGATTGGTAAGATTTAGCATTGTTAGTGCTCGGGACAGTTGAACTCTGCTTGCCCTTAGGTTCTGCCCTTAAGGAAATAGACATCTTCATGGGCTTCCTTTTAGGGTTCTCAGCCATTTTGCCTTTGTCCTTGTTGGTGGTCGCTTTGGAGATAGTGGGTACATCCAAAGTGACTGATGGTGTGGTGTTTGAAGCACCAACAAAGACAGTCGGCTTGGAAGGTCCACCCTCATATCCAAGTCCTCCCTTTCTACCAAAAGGTAGAAGTGAGCTCTCTAGTGCCTGCCTAGCGTATGAAGCTTTGTTCAAATTGGCAACTAGAGCGGATTGGGTTTCATACCTTCCTTCCAAGCTTTGATGTCTCGCGAAGAGATCCTCGAACTTACTAGTCATAGCCCTTAAGCTAAGTTTGACTTGGTCAAGCTCAGTGGCTAGCTTTCGGTTCTCCTTCTCGCTTTGAGACAAGGCTTGTTTCAACACTTCGTGGTCGCTTGACATTTTGATGTGCTTGTCAAGTAACTCACTCCATGTCGAGGAATTGGCTTCCTCTTGGTGAGTGTGTGCGAGTGTAATTGAACTAGGTGAGGGATAGATGAATACCTCTCCGGTTTCCTCGTCGGTGAGCGCCATGAGTCCAAGATCCTCACCCTCACTGGAGTTGGGATCAGTGAATGCATCGGAGTCGCTTGATGGTTCTTCAGTTGAAGCGACCGGCACTTCACTCGCTACGAGCGCTCGCCTTGGAGCATCCCTCTTTGCTTTAAGTTCCTCTCGCTCCTTCGCACTCAGCTTCGGACAGTCGGATTTGTAGTGGCCCATCTTGTGGCTATGGTAGCATTCCACTTCCATCATGTCCCTTGAGATCGGCTTGATCGTCTCTTCTTTCTTCCCTTTTCCTTCTCGAGCATCAGTGCTCCTCCCCTTGTACTGCTTGTAGAATCTTTTGTATTTGCCCACTCGAGAATTCATTTTGTTGAAGTTCTTGGATAAAAACGCAACATGTTCTTCTAACTCTTCCCTCGTCATCCTGGCTAGCGACTGGTCGCTTGGTCCTTCAGCAGCTTTGAACGCTACGCCTTTTGACGTCGTGGGAGCTTCATCTTCTTCGTCGAGGTTCATACGATTCAGATCGAATTCGTGAGCTTTGAGTTCAGAGAACAGAATCTCCGGTGTGAGCTTTGATAGATCCTTGGTAGCTAGGTACAGCTCCTTCATGGTCTGCCATTTCCTTGTGAGAGCTCGAACGATCTTCAAATTTACTTCCTTGTCTGTGAGTTCCTTCCCAAGCGAGTTGAGAGTTGCAGTGATGTTGGTAACTCTCAGCTCGAAGGCGTCGATGGATTCTCCTGGCTTCATTATCAAGCTTTCAAACTCCCGCATTTGTACGGCGAGCTTGTTTTCTTTGATTTTGTCTGTGCCTTGAGAGATGAGAGCTAGGGATTCCCACATCTCTTTTGTTGTTGCGCACTTCCTTATCCTTGGTAGATAGGCGTCCGACACGGTGCTCTGCATTGTGTGGCATGCGATTTTGTCGAGGTTGGCAACTTTGAAGTCATTTGGAGTGTATTCATCCTTGTCCTTCTCCACGTAGGTTTGTCGAACGTAGGCAGCCCGACCTTCAGCAGCTGGGACGTTCTCAGAGACAGCCTTCTTGATTTCAATCGGCCCATCTTCGATGACCTCCCACATCCGGTCATGGATTGAGCACAGGAAGCTCTCGACTCGGAAGCTCCAGATATCATATCCTTCGATAGAGAACTGTGGAAGATTTGATGCACTATATTTAGACATAGCAAACTATCAGTAGTAATGCAGTATGCGTGGGTGAGGTTTTGATGCACTTAGGAAAATAGGATCCGGTTCAGTGAGACAACGTGAAGCGAGAGGGGACTCGCTTCGGATATGCAAAGCAGAGGCTCGAAAGAACCTGGCTCTGATACCACTTGTTGGTCCCGGTTTGTTATAGGAAAAATACGTAGAGGGGGGGCAGGGTGAATACGTATTTTGAAGTTTTCAACTTCAAATTCCTTAACTCAGAGTATGAAGTAAAGTGCTCGTGGAAATACTAAGACCTAGTCGAGAACTAGATCTAAAGCAATTAAGAATCTCTTGACCTAAGCTTCAAGCTTGATCAAGAGTGAGACTTTACTCTTTGTGCGGAATTTGGTGAGCTAATATCTTTTCCTAAGTAATTAAAATTCCAGATTTTGTTTGGTTAGATGCTCATGCAATGGATAATCAAATAAATGAAGAGATTAGGGTTAGAGAGATACGACAGGGATTATAGTCTTTCGGAGATAAAGCTCCTACGTCCACTTGTTGCACGACGGCAACTGTTGGGAATTGTTAAGGACTAAATTGTTAAGGGGGAACTTCATGGGACATTTGATAAATGAAGTCATTTGTTTTGATTAGATCCCAAAACCCCAAGCGTCCTTTTCCCAAGCGACCCATTTTGATGTAGTTAATAGGTTAGAATTTTTCTAAGCCTACACTGTTAGGATGGCTCTTTTATTTTGCCTAGATTAGGCTTCAAAAGTTCAAGTGAAGGCCACTCGCTTGAGTGTGTTTTCCAAAGCGAAGCAAGTCAAGCAAGCTGAAGTGAAGCGTGCCGAAGAATTACGAAGCAAAGCGAGCGCTACAGTTCAAAGCAAAGCGAAGCGAAGCGAGCGCTACAGTGGAATCAAGTGAACCCACTAAAGCGAAGCGAAGCGTGCGCTACAAAGAAAAGTCGAAGCGAGTCAACGCGTGTAAATATTCACTTAAAAAGTTTCTCGGGAAAATTATTCCCAAGTGACTCACTACAAATATGACCGCGAAGCGACTCACTTCAGAGCGGCCGCTACAACTTCAAAGCGAAGCGAGCCAATACCTACCAGAAAGCGACAGCACAAATTCCCGCTCCGAATTTGAACTCCAGTCAACAGGAGATCTCCGCATTAATTACGAGATCTCCACGTGTCGAAAGCGGAGAGGAGCAGAGGAGTTGACTGCCAGGCCGACAAAGGCGTCGCTACAGTACTGGGTCGCTCCAGTTACTGTTAAACTTGGAAGTTAGCCAATTTTGGCAAAATGCCAAAACTGCGCGTCTGCAAAAGCTACTGCCTGCGCAAGTACTGTCGAGAGGAGGAGGGACAAGACCACCAACCAAGCAACGTATCTTAGCCAACCCTCCGCCTATAAATAGTGAAGGATGAAGACGTGAAGAAGTAGAACACTACTTGCGCATTCGAGCCTACTGCAAACAAACACTCCCAAGCCTTCGAGCAAATCTTCGAGTCTTTGTTTCAAGTGTTCTCCGAGTTTCCAGTCCATCGGAACTCGTCTTCACAACCTTCACACTTAGATTCTAAGCCCACTTCATATATCCGAGCTTAGAAGAAGAACTCTAGCCAATCTTTGCATTCACTGTAAAGAGTTCTTCATAGTGTGTCGTCAACCAAAAACCCTAAACTTCGTCTGTTAGGTTTTGAGTGTTGTCGTTAGGTTGTTCAGATCTAAGGCCCTTCTTTCATCGATTGAAGAAGCCTCGATCGTAGAGTTGAGATCCATGCTTACACTTACATCGTTTGTGTAAAGCTCGATCGAAGCTAGGCTGTAAGGAGAGCCCGAAATCTCCCTGTCTGTGTTTGACTGAAGCGAGTGAAGCTTCCAGTCGTTGTTAGGTTTGTGTAGTGAACCCGCAATCACTACGTCAATCTTTAGATCCAGGCAAGTGAAGCCCGATCTCGACTAGGTTTTTGAAGGACCCGTAACCTTCAAGTTCTTGAGTGAAAAGAACAGTTGCCGTCGTGCAACAAGTGGACGTAGGAGCGTTATCTCCGAACCACTATAAATCTCGGTGTCGTATATCTCTCTAACCCTAATCTTTCTTATTCGATTATACATTGCACAAGCATTTTAACAAACATAACTTGAAGTTTTTAATTACTTAGGAAAGATTTTAGCTCACCAAATTCCGCACATACGAGTAAAGACTCCCTCTTGATCAAGTGTTCACTTTGGTCAAGCAGGCAAGCTA
Organism: Thymus mandschuricus; assembly: GCA_029379335.1. NCBI lineage: Eukaryota > Viridiplantae > Streptophyta > Magnoliopsida > Lamiales > Lamiaceae > Thymus > Thymus mandschuricus. Next base: position 12,109,390 of record CM057071.1, read on the forward strand.
GCACTGTAGATCTAGCTTCAGCTAGGTCTTAAGTCTCGAAGCGAGCTCTTTACTTGTTACTCTGAGTTAAGGGATTTGAAGTTGAAAAACTTCAAAATACGTATTCACCCCCCCCCCCCCCCCCCTCTACGTATTTTCCTATTAACAAACCGGGACCAACAAGTGGTATCAGAGCAGCGGTTCTTTCGAGCCTCTTCTTTGCATATCCGAAGCGAGTCCCCACTCGCTTCACGTTGTCTCACTGAACCGGATCCTATTTCCTAAGTGCATCAAAACCTCACCCACGCATATTGCATTTACTGCTGATAGTTTGCTATGTCTACATACAGTGCATCAAATCTTCCACAGTTCTCGATCGAAGGATACGAGATATGGAGTTTCCGTGTCGAGAGCTTCTTATGCTCAATCCACGACCGGATGTGGGAAGTCATTGAGGACGGACCAATTGAAATCAAGAAAGCCATATCTGTGGAGGTTCCAGCCGCTGAAGGTCGTCCAGCCCACGTTCGACAACAGTACGTGGAGAAGGATAAGGATGAGTATACTCCAAATGACTTCAAAGTTGCCAACCTCGACAAGATTGCACGCCACACGATGCAGAGCACCGTGTCGGACGCATACCTTCCAAGGATCAGGAAGTGCGCAACAGCAAAGGAAATGTGGGAAACTCTAGCCCTCATTTCTCAAGGCACAGACAAAATCAAGGAGAACAAGCTCGCCGTTCAGATGCGGGAGTTTGAAAATCTGGTGATGAAGTCCGGAGAATCCATCGACGCCTTCGAGCTGAGAGTTACCAACATTACTGCAACTCTCAACTCGCTTGGGAAGGAACTCACAGACAAGGAAGTAAATCTGAAAATAGTCCGTGCTCTCACAAGGAAGTGGCAGACCATGAAGGAGCTATACCTAGCTACCAAGGATCTAACGAAGCTCACGCCAGAAGTGCTGTTCTCCGAGCTCAAAGCTCACGAGTTTGATCTGAATCGAATGAGCCTCGACGACGAGGATGAAGCGCCCACTACGTCAAAAGGAGTAGCATTCAAAGCTGCCGAAGGGCCAAGCGAGCAGTCGCTTGCCAAAAATGACAAGGGAAGAGTTGGAAGAACACATTGCGTTCTTATCAAAGAACTTCAACAAGATGAACTCTCGAGTGGGCAAGTATAAAAGATTCTACAAACAGTACAAAGGGAGGAGCACTGATGCTCGAGAAGGAAAAGGAAAGAGAGAAGAGACGACCAAGCCGATCCCGCGCGACATGATGGAAGTGGAGTGTTACCACTGCCACAAGATGGGCCATTACAAATCCGATTGCCCAAAGCTAAGTGCCAAAGAGCGCGAAGAATTGAAGGCCAAGAGGGATGCCCCAAGGCGAGCGCTCGTAGCGAGTGAAATGCCGATCGCTTCAACTGAAGATCTCTCAAGCGACTCAGATGCATTCACAGATCCCAACTCAAGCGAGGGAGAGGATCTGGGACTCATGGCGCTCACCGATGAAGAAACTGGGGAGGTATTCTTCTATCCTTCAATCACTTCAATCACACTAGCACACACTGTCAATGAGGAAGAACAATCCTCTACATGGAATGAGTTGTTTGACAAGCACCAAAAATTGTCAAGCGACCACGAAGTGGTAAAACAAGCTCTGTCTCGAAGCGAGAAGGAGAACCGAAAGCTAGCCCGTGAGCTTGACCAAGTCAAACTTAATCTAAGGGCCATGACTAGTAAGTTCGAGGATCTCTTCGCTAGACATCAAAGCTTGGAGGGAAGGTATGAAACCCAATCCACTCTAGTCGCCAACTTAAATAAAGCATCATACGCTAGACAGGCACTAGAGAGTTCTCTTCTACCTTTTGGTAGAAAGGGAGGACTTGGATATGAGGGTGGACCTTCCAAGCCGACTGTCTTTGTTGGTGCATCACACACTACACCATCAGTCACTTTGGAATTGCCCACTGCATCCAAAGTGACCACCAACAAAGATAAAGGCAAAGTGGCTGAGAACCCTAAAAGGAAGCCAATGAAGATGTCTATATCTTTAAGGGCAGATCCTAAGGGCAAGCAAAGTTCAACAGTCCCTAGCACTCAACATGCTAAGTCTAACCAATCCAAGGGTAAAGGGAAAACTGTTGAAGCTTCTAAGTCTCAAGCCAAGACACGAGAGACAAAGGATCTACCTCCTAAAAAGAGGAGTAATGTCTATGTGTCACGTTATCCGGACTGGAGATGGTCCCACCGGACTAACGTTGAGGGGGAAGAACTTGAAGCACCCAAGAGGCCGCTTCAAACTTCCAAGGTTACTCAAGCGAGTCGGGGTCAAAACCCTAGTTGGACCGCTTCGAGGAAACCAAGCGAGCCGCTTCAACAGACTAGAAACCCTAAGTCAGTCTCTAAACCCAAAGCTAATCCGAAGCGAGTCGCTTCAGGATATAAGCAAAGTGGGAAGAGCATAGGTAGGTCTGAAGCGAGCCGCTACCCCTCTTGCACACACTGTTGCACGTGTGAAGCTGCTTCTAGGCAGTACACCAAGTTTTCGAAGGTCGAGAAGCCCAAGACACAAGCTTCATCTCAAAAGAGAGTGAAGCAAGTGTGGGTACCTAAGGGAACTAACCTGCAAGGACCCAAACTGATTTGGGTACCAAAATCTGTCTAATTGCAGGTGAGCGCCGTGGATCCCATGCCAAGTGAGGGTCAACTAGTTAGGTACTTGGACAGTGGATGCTCAAGACACATGACCGGCATGAAAGCTCTACTTCACAACTACATAGAGAAGAAGGGTCCACACGTAACCTTTGGTGACAACTCTCGAGGAAGCACCAGGGGATACGGCGCACTGAAAATTGGAAAGCTCACAATTGAAGAAGTCTCCTATGTGGAAGGACTCAAGCACAACCTGTTATCTATTTCACAGTTTTGTGATAAAGGGTACAGGGTGGAGTTCATCTCCAACAAGTGTATTGTGAAGAGCAAACTCACATCCCAGATTGTGCTCACTGGAGTTAGACAAAGGAATGTCTACATAGCACAATGGGACAGCTGCAAGGAGGAAACTTGTCTAGTTGCAAGAAGTGCTACAGAAATTGGATGGCTATGGCACAGACGCTTGAACCACCTCAATTTCAAAGCTATCAATCGCTTAGCTCGAAAAGGTTTGGTGCAAGGCATACCGAATGAAGTCTTCATCAGAGACCATCCATGCTCACCATGCCAACGAGGGAAGCAGACGAAGAAGCACTTCGCCAGTCTCGAAGAAGCCTCATCAAAGCGAGTGCTCGAGCTGCTTCACATGGATCTGTTTGGTCCAGTTACTCCAGTTAGTGTAAATGGAAGGAAGTACACTCTAGTTGTAGTCGACGATTTCTCTCGCTACACATGGGTTGTATTTCTATTCAGCAAGAAGGAGACACTGACCAAACTGCCACAACTGCTCAAGCGATTGGCGGTGGAAAAGAATCAAGCTATAGTGACCATTCGCTCCGACAAAGGCACAGAGTTCCTGAACTCTACAATTGAAGCGTACTGCACGGAGCATGGCATAGCACATCAAACTTCTTCAGCACGCACTCCACAGCAGAATGGAGTTGCTGAAAGAAGGAATCGAATCATCAAAGAAGCCGTTCGCACCATGATTGCTGACTCGAAGCTTCCGATGAAGTATTGGGCTGAAGCTGCCAACACGGCGTGCTACACACAGAATCGGACGCTACTCAACAAACGGCACGACAAAACTCCATATGAAATATGGACAGGGAGAATTCCTAACATTTCTTATTTCCATATTTTTGGTTGTAGGGTCTTCATTCACAACAATGGGAAGTCACAGTTGAAAGCCTTTGAAAGCAAAGCAGATGAAGGAGTATTCTTAGGATACTCTACATCTAGCAAAGCCTACAGAGTATTCAACTGTAAAACCCTAATTGTGGAGGAATCACCCCATGTCGTATTTGATGAATCTTCTTTAAGTCTTCCACAGGAACAGGCCCAAGCGAATGAAAAGAATCAAAGCAAGGAACCCTCAAATCAACTCACTTGGGACGTGCTTGATGAAGATGATGAGATCAAGGACTCAAGCGAGCAGGATCCCAATGGAGAAGTCGAAGCTGCCCCCAAGATTCCTGAAGCTAGTGCTGGCCAAGCACCCAATCCTGTCGCTTCGGACGGTGAAGCGAGCGACAAGGAAGCGGATGAAGATGAAGCTGGCGGATCAAAGCGAGCGTGGCTCAAGGATCACTCACCTAGCCAAATCATTGGAGATCCATCCAAGGGTGTAGTGACCAGAAGTCAAGTGTTTGAAGAAAGTGCCATGTTCAGTTGCTTTCTCTCAAACATTGAGCCATCAAGCGTGGAGGAAGCCCTAGCCGATTCTAACTGGGTGATCGCCATGCAAGAAGAGCTGAATCAGTTCACCAGGAACGACGTATGGTACCTCGTGGATCGTCCCAAGTTTCAGCATGTTATTGGCACCAAGTGGGTGTTCAAAAACAAGACGGACGAGGACCACAACGTAGTGAGGAACAAGGCGCGACTAGTTGCCAAAGGCTACTGCCAAGAGGAAGGAATCGACTTTGACGAGACCTTCACTCCCGTGGCACGTCTTGAAGCGATCCGTTTATTTCTAGCCTATGCAGCGGCCAAGAAATTCAAAGTGTACCAAATGGATGTAAAGAGCGCATTCCTCAACGGTGAACTCAAGGAAGAAGTGTATGTGGAGCAGCCACCGGGTTTCGAGCAGGGAGATAAAGTATATCGCTTGAAGAAAGCCCTGTATGGGTTGAAGCAAGCTCCCCGAGCTTGGTATGATACATTATCTCAATTCCTAGTGGAAAATGGATTCCAAAAGGGAAAGATAGATCGGACTCTCTTCACCATCAATCATGGAGAAGATATGCTCTGGGTCCAGATCTACGTGGACGACATCATATTTGGATCACCAAATCAGTCGCTTAGCGAGAACTTTGGAGAGCTAATGAAGACCAAGTATGAGATGTCGATGATTGGCTTGATGAGCTGCTTTCTAGGTCTTCAAGTGAAGCAGCAGGATAATGGAATTTTCATCAACCAGGCCAAGTACACTCGAGATATGCTTGCGAAATTTGGTGTTCAACATGCTAAAGCTGTGAAGATTCCTATGAATACCAACTGGAAGATGGAGCCAGACGAAGGAGGAAAATCTGTAGATCCTACAGATTATCGTGCCCTAATTGGGTCACTTCTCTATCTTACTGCAAGTAGGCCAGATATTGCTTTTGCAGTCGGAGTCTGCGCTCGCTTCCAAAGCAATCCCAAACACAGCCATCTTGAAGCTGCCAAAAGGATTCTTCGATATTTGAAGGGCACTGTCAACATGGGGCTGTGGTATCCAGCGGAGGACAATTTGGAGCTCACTGGATATTCCGATGCTGACTATGGAGGTTGCCGAGTTGACAGGAAATCAACGTCGGGCACATGCAGTTCTTGGGGAGCAAGCTAATCTCATGGTTCTCAAAGAAGCAAACAAGCGTAGCCACTTCAACAACGGAAGCTGAATATATGGCCGCAGGAAGCTGCTGTTCTCAAATCCTATGGCTTCGTCAACAATTGAAGGACTACAAAGTTGAAGCGAATGAAATTCCGATCTTCTGCGACAACAACAGTGCCATATGTATCTCGCAGAATCCAGTGCTTCACACCAGATGCAAGCACGTGGAAATTCGACATCACTTCATTCGTGATCATGTCGAGAAGAAGGATATCAAGCTTGAGAAAATTCATACCGATCTCCAGCGAGTAGATATTCTCACCAAGCCTCTAGCTGAGTCTCGTTTCAACCAGCTATGCATGGAATTAGGGTTATTAGACCCTGGTGAAGAATGCTAGTTCCAGGATGCACGAAGGAGTGTTCGCTTGTTCTCATGAGCGTCACTCGCTTCGGATCTTCACCAACTCAAGCGAGCCACTTCAAAACTCACTCGCTTGAAGAAAATGAAGTTAGGTGGAGAAAGGTGGAGTATTGGAAGAAGTTCCCTACCAACTTATTGGAATTGTTAAGTATATGGTTAAGGGGGAACTAATGCTTCTCTCGGAGCAAGCTACTTCCAAAGCGAGCAAGATTGCAGCAATCTTGAATTCTGCGTTGCTTCAATTTGCCCTAGCTTGGGTCAAAGCGAACCAACTGCAGATTCATTCTTTAGAATGTAGGAAAGCTTGAAGGTTTACCTTTTTATACAAAAGGTTGCAGGGCTGGTGACATGCTTCTGCGTAAAATACGAGATTGTCTTGTCAGAGCATTCTCATTGTCATCCTGTCCAATTCTGCTCTGAGATAAGGACTTGTACTCATCCCCCATTCGTCGTGAATAAGTACACTTACGTGATGCTCCCTTCGGGTTGTAGTAAGCTTGTGTACTTTATTCATTTTCTCCCCCATTCACTTCGATGGAGGACTCTCTAATTCGTAGAGGAAGATGAATGCCATGAAGATAAATGCCATGAAGATGAATGCCATGAAGATGAATGCCATGAAGATCTAACTCAACGTGTAGCATTCAACATGTGGTATCTAATTCAAATGAAGTCTTCAATTTGTGGTATCAATCTCCTACGAAGTGAGATTGACTGGTAAGTGTTTCAATTTTAAGTACACTAAGTGAGCCGAAGCGTGCTAGAAACCTTCACTCACTACGTGGAAAATATGAAATGAATCTGACACAAATACAAAGAGGAAAACACTCTTGTTTATCCTCGAAGTATGTAAGTCAGAAACATTTTAAATTAAGCAAAGAAATTCAATTTCTTATTCCAGTCACTTCAGATGGCCAAGCGAGTGCTTCGTCACTCAAAGCTAGCCATCGCAAGCGAGTGCAGAACAGTCACTCAAGCGAATGCCTCTCAAACGAGTCAAGGCGTAGCGGCCCAACTCGAAGCAAGCGGGCATGAAGCGAGTATGAGCTGTCTGCACTCGAGTGCAATTTTACTTTCTGCTGTGCATTTAATGCAGGTGCAGGAACGACGGAAATAACGGGCGCGTGTTCACACGCTTGAATTTGAAGCGGGAAAAGGAGGAGAAAATCCAGCCGTCGAATCTCAACAGGCCCCAATCTGGAACCGTTCGATCAACGCCGTATACAACAAGCCAACCATAGAAGGCCACGTGGCGACGCCGAGCAAGTGGCGGTTCACTTTTACTGTGATGACGCCGGACACGTCAGATCCATCACCGCACGTCCGCCGCCTACCTACAGGATTTTCGGCGTTATTACCGTCCTACCCCTGCCACGTCAGTCATAACCTATTTCTATATATATGGGACGAGGCAGAACTGCAAACCTTTCACAGCCTTCAAAATTTGCCATTCTCGTGTTAGATCTGCAATTACTCTGCAACTCACGAGTCTCAACCCCTTCTATTTCATTGTTAAAATTTTTCTTCAAAGTTCTTTCAAAATCCACCATGGGAAAGAAGAAGAATACTGTGACAATGGAGGAGTTCATGATAAATGTTGGTGAGCACATCAACGTCGAGCCCCATCTCGACCCTATTGTCGTCGAAGTAAATGGCTTCTTCCGTAGAGCCGTGACCACGGCCGGTCTATGGAAGTTCATAACGTTAGTGCCGACGAAGATTCTGGCGAAAGCCATTGGAGAGATTCTGCTGAATCTGAGGAAGGACCAAAATACTTCCTCATTCACTAATCCACAAACCAGGAAGCCGGTGGAGGTTAATATGAGTAAACTCATCGAGGTGTTCGATCTGCCAAGAGAAGGAGGAGATTCTCTGCTAGATCTAGGTCTTTCGGCCGGAGTGCAGTATGGCCGATTTGCAGTCGCTGGAGCTGATCCGAACTTCAAGGAGGCCAACATTCGCAAAAGTCTGAAGGAACCGTTCAATCTCATCTGCGAACTCTTTACGAAGAGCATTGCATGCTATGTCGGTTCCCTCGACACGCTGTCAGAAACGAAGCTGATCGGCACCACCATGATCATCGACAGCCTCACTGGAACGAAATTCAACTGGCACGGGTGGCTTCTCAAGCAAATCCACGAAGCTGCTGACGATTTTGCATTCGTACCAGGAACTCCAGATAAGATTCTGCGCAAAGGAAAATTGAAATTCTTCTCAAGGCTGTCTGTCGCACTGGAAATGAAGTATCCAGAGATGATATGGCCAGAATCTGACACGATCATGTACAACAAGCACACCATCTTCTACGACAAGTGGAAGAAAACAAAAATCCCAATGGATCAGGGACTTCTAGTTGTAGAAGTGCCCGCAGCAAAGCAAGTGACTGCAAAGCAAGGGAAGAAGAGAGTGAAGCAAGACACTTCACCTGTCCAAGAAAGCGAGGCTGTGGAGAAGCCGCTTGAGGACATTGAAGTTAACAAATCTCAATCCTCACCTACTGAAACTACCCATATCCCTGAGCACACCCCAACCATGCATGAGAAGAAGCTAATGAGGGATCATGCAGAAGAGATGGAGGTTAAGAATGCAGAGATCGTAAGTTTACAAGACGAGATCACTAAACAGGAGATGGAGTTGAAGGAGAAGGAGAAAGTGCTGGAGGCACAAGTAAATCTGGTGAATGATCTCAAGGACTCGCGTGACGCAGAACGGAGCCGCTTGAGAGTGGTGAACACCAAACTGGTCACAATTGGTAAAGAGAAGGACACGTTGGAAAAGGAGGTGAAGGAGTTGAAAAAGAATCTGGAGAATAAGGAGGGAGAGTTGGTGATGAAAGAAAGCGAACTCCTCAGCACCAAGAAGACTCTTGACTTACTTCGAACCCAATTGAAGAAAGTCAAAGAGGAGAGTGCAATTGACAAGCGAGAGCTTGAAAATCTAAGGAAAAATGCTGGATTGTCGGAAAAGCAAGTCCTCGAGTCTCGAACGGAAGAGATGTTTCATACCGTACTTGACAAGATTGAGGTACTTCACAAGTCTCTTACTGGAAAGACAAGCGTCCCAACCCCTGGTTTTGATGATGCCAAAAAGGGGGAAGGGATGGTACAGAAAAATGTCAATCTCTTGGAGCCACAAGGTGGAGCTGTTGGAGCTGTTGAAGTAGAGAAACTGTTGGAGGAGTGTAGTGGTACTGGAGAAGAGGAGAGAGAGGCGAAGTCTGCAAAGAAAGGCAAAGAAAAGCTCACTGTGGAGGAACCGCTGAAAAAGCCTGAAGAACCCCGCAAGCCACTTGGAGATAAAGTGCTTGCCTCTTCCATTGCTCGACATCCTCCAGTTACTGTGCTAACAAAGGAGGAAAGGCGGAAGCTAGCAGAGGCGAGCGAGACTATGGCTTGGGAGAGCGAGCGCCAGTTTAACTTGAAAAATCTTGCAGGTACTTCAAACTCTCAAGCGCCCACTTCAGACGAAGCACCCACTTCATCTCCCCCATCATCAATAGTGAAGCGAACAGATCCAGAAACTAAGAGAGGTGATTCAGCGACCAAGCACCAAAAAGTTGAGAAGGCAGTTGTTCCAAGGGCAGAGAAGGAAAAGAGGACAAGGACAAAACGACTGCAAGTCATTGACGAACGAATTGAGAAAAATTTCAATGAAATGAAAATCATCCAGTCCGTTTTGGTCAGAAGTATCTTTGTTCCAACCACGCCAGAAGAAACCGATGCATGCCTAGATCAGGCTATGATCGACACTTGTCACAAGACTGCGAAAGAAATGATTGACTCTGGCCGCTACCCTCTCAGAGAAGAACGCAATTACATTCGCAAGCAACTCAACAAGAAGCTTCCTTTCTGGAGCGGCGAGTCAGGAAAGAAGTTCAAAACAATCATAGCACAGATGTCCAGCCGGTCGGAGGAGGAGTTGGCTGTACGCAGAAATGAGCACCCTGATGCCCGTGAGATTGAGCAGTTCATTCCTGACGAACTACTCGAGCAATGGCTATACTACAAGGAGAAGTTTATCAAAGCTTACTACTATTGGGAGGTAGTGCCATTGCAGACTGAATGCTCAAGGGTCACTGCGCTCAACAACTTCCTTAGTATCTATGATGAGAAGTTTAGACAAGAAGTCTTCGCTCTTGCACAGTTTGCAGAGCCTGCACCGTTAATCATCAAGGTACCAGTCAAGAAGGAATTCCCTATGCCATTCCTACCTGGCACCAGTATCCTCAATCGCAGCATCATCGACGCTGAGGTGGATGAAGCCTTCCAATTGGAAGAGACTTGGAGGAGGCCAAGTATCCACAGTGCTGAGTCGATGGAAGCAAGGGTCTTCAGTGCATACACCATACCCGAAGATATGATTGCAAAGGATTTGGAGGCAGATGTAGAAGAGGAGGAGAAGGAGGAAGAAGGGAAGTGATAAGAAAAGGAAAGGAGGAGACAGGGAAGGAACTGCAGGAAACCCCGAGTTTCAAGTTCCTTACATATTTCTTTTTGTGAACTTCTTGTTCATATATCCAAATTTCAATTTCTGTCTTCTCTGTGTCATTTACTCGCTTTGTGAATGACTTTATATTTCTGCTACAAACTCATTAATTTAACCGAAAAAAAAAGAGAAGGAACTTAAAAGAAAATTACAAACGAAACTGCAAAGGAAGCAGTCGCTTGGAGTTCCCTTCACGGTTAAATAGACTAGGTTTATTATTTTTTTTATCTAAGTCTTTTGGGTTTTGGCATCATCAAAAAGGGGGAAATTGTTGGGAATTGTTAAGGACTAAATTGTTAAGGGGGAACTTCATGGGACATTTGATAAATGAAGTCATTTGTTTTGATTAGATCCCAAAACCCCAAGCGTCCTTTTCCCAAGCGACCCATTTTGATGTAGTTAATAGGTTAGAATTTTTCTAAGCCTACACTGTTAGGATGGCTCTTTTATTTTGCCTAGATTAGGCTTCAAAAGTTCAAGTGAAGGCCACTCGCTTGAGTGTGTTTTCCAAAGCGAAGCAAGTCAAGCAAGCTGAAGTGAAGCGTGCCGAAGAATTACGAAGCGAAGCGAGCGCTACAGTTCAAAGCAAAGCGAAGCGAAGCGAGCGCTACAGTGGAATCAAGTGAACCCACTAAAGCGAAGCGAAGCGTGCGCTACAAAGAAAAGTCGAAGCGAGTCAACGCGTGTAAATATTCACTTAAAAAGTTTCTCGGGAAAATTATTCCCAAGTGACTCACTACAAATATGACCGCGAAGCGACTCACTTCAGAGCGGCCGCTACAACTTCAAAGCGAAACGAGCCAATACCTACCAGAAAGCGACAGCACAAATTCCCGCTCCGAATTTGAACTCCAGTCAACAGGAGATCTCCGCATTAATTACGAGATCTCCACGTGTCGAAAGCGGAGAGGAGCAGAGGAGTTGACTGCCAGGCCGACAAAGGCGTCGCTACAGTACTGGGTCGCTCCAGTTACTGTTAAACTTGGAAGTTAGCCAATTTTGGCAAAATGCCAAAACTGCGCGTCTGCAAAAGCTACTGCCTGCGCAAGTACTGTCGAGAGGAGGAGGGACAAGACCACCAACCAAGCAACGTATCTTAGCCAACCCTCCGCCTATAAATAGTGAAGGATGAAGACGTGAAGAAGTAGAACACTACTTGCGCATTCGAGCCTACTGCAAACAAACACTCCCAAGCCTTCGAGCAAATCTTCGAGTCTTTGTTTCAAGTGTTCTCCGAGTTTCCAGTCCATCGGAACTCGTCTTCACAACCTTCACACTTAGATTCTAAGCCCACTTCATATATCCGAGCTTAGAAGAAGAACTCTAGCCAATCTTTGCATTCACTGTAAAGAGTTCTTCATAGTGTGTCGTCAACCAAAAACCCTAAACTTCATCTGTTAGGTTTTGAGTGTTGTCGTTAGGTTGTTCAGATCTAAGGCCCTTCTTTCATCGATTGAAGAAGCCTCGATCGTAGAGTTGAGATCCATGCTTACACTTACATCGTTTGTGTAAAGCTCGATCGAAGCTAGGCTGTAAGGAGAGCCCGAAATCTCCCTGTCTGTGTTTGACTGAAGCGAGTGAAGCTTCCAGTCGTTGTTAGGTTTGTGTAGTGAACCCGCAATCACTACGTCAGTCTTTAGATCCAGGCAAGTGAAGCCCGATCTCGACTAGGTTTTTGAAGGACCCGTAACCTTCAAGTTCTTGAGTGAAAAGAACAGTTGCCGTCGTGCAACAAGTGGACGTAGGAGCGTTATCTCCGAACCACTATAAATCTCGGTGTCGTATATCTCTCTAACCCTAATCTTTCTTATTCGATTATACATTGCACAAGCATTTTAACAAACATAACTTGAAGTTTTTAATTACTTAGGAAAGATTTTAGCTCACCAAATTCCGCACATACGAGTAAAGACTCCCTCTTGATCAAGTGTTCACTTTGGTCAAGCAGGCAAGCTAGCACTGTAGATCTAGCTTCAGCTAGGTCTTAAGTCTCGAAGCGAGCTCTTTACTTGTTACTCTGAGTTAAGGGATTTGAAGTTGACAAACTTCAAAATACGTATTCACCCCCCCCCCCCCCCCCCCTCTACGTATTTTCCTATTAACAAACCGGGACCAACAGCAACCGTTCTCTTCACTCAAGAACTTGAAGGTTACGGGTCCTTCAAAAACCTTGACCAGATCGGGCTTCACTTGCCTGGATCCGACGACAGACGTATTGATTGCGGGTTCACTACACAAACTTAGACAAGACTGGAAGCTTCACTTGCTTCAGTCAAACACAGACAGGGAGATTTCGGGCTCTCCTTACAGCCTAGCTTTGATCGAGCTTCTCACAAACGATGTAAGTGTAAGCTGGATCTAGACTATATGATCGAGGCTTCTACGATCGATGAAAGTAGGGCCTTGGATCGAGACAACCTAACGACGACTCAAAAACCTAACAGACAGAGTTTAGGGTTTTTGGTTGACGAACACACTATGAAGAACTCTTTACAGTAGATGCAATGTAGGCTAGAGCTCTTCTTCTAAGCTTGGATATTTGAAGTGAGCATAGACTCTAAGTGTGAAGGTTGTGAAGACGAGTTCCGATGAACTGGAAACTCGGAGAACACTTGAAAACAAAGACTCGAAGATTGCTCTAAGGCTTGGGAGTGATTGTTTACTGTATGCGCTCGAATGCTCAGGAAGTGTTCTACTTCTTCACGTTGTGATTCTTCACTATTTATAGGCGGAGAGATGGCCGAGATCCGTTGCTTGGTTGGTGGCCGAGATCCGTTGCTTGGTTGGTGGCCTTGTAATAAATGCGATGATCTCGTTGTTGACTGGAGTTCAAAATATGGGCGGGAGTTGTGCTGTCGCTTTCTGGTAGGTGATGGCTCGCTTCGCTTTGAAGTCGTAGTGGCCGCTTCGAAGTGAGTCGCTTCAGGGTCAATTTGTAGTGAGTCGCTTGAGAAATGAGGTTCCGAAGTGACCGCTTTAACAAATATTGACCAGCGTTGACTCGCTTCGGCTTTTCTTTGTAGCGCTCGCTTCGCTTTGCTTTGGTGGACTCGCTTTGATTCCACTGTAGCGCTCGCTTCTCTTTGCTAGCTTCGGCTTCAGCTTCGGTAGACTTGCTTTCGCTTGGAGAACACACTCAAGTGAGTGGCCTTCACTTGGAATTTTTGCAGTCTAAAAATCTAAGCAAATCAAAACCATCCTAACAGTATCGGCTTAGAAAAATTCTAACCTATTTTCTACATCAAAGTGGGTTGCTTGGGAACAGGACACTTGGGGTTTTGGGATCAAATCAAAACAAATAACTTCATTTATAAAATGTCCCATGTAGTTCCCCCTTAACATGTTTGTCCTTAACAATTCCCAACACAACCTAATCAAGGAGAGATAGTGGAGAAGGAGGGAGTGGAGTGAAGCAGATTGAAGGAGGAAGTGAGTGGGCGATCGAAGCCAGTGGCTTGATCGCAAGGGGAACTGAAGTCGGAGGAAGTGGTGCAGAGGAGGATGTGGTCGATGAAGCTAGAGCCGAGCTAGCTAGAATGAAGGGCAAGGAGAAAGTGACAGAGGAGCCCCACATGCCATTGGCCGGAAAACTTCTTGGCTCCTCAATCGCCTCTCACCCCTCTCTGGTTAAGCTGACCAGGGAGCAAAGGGAGCAGCAAATCGCGGCGGATGAGGCCCTGGCACGACAACTGGAGTAGGATTTTAACAGTTGCAGGTGCATCTTCTCAAGCGCCCGCTTCAGCCTCTGCCCCTGCTTCATCACTAGCACTCAGTGAAGCTGCCGCTGTGATGCCGCCTCCGCCACCTCCTGCTTCAAAAGCGCCCTTGAAGCGGACGATGCCTGAAACAAGGGAAGATGACCCTGCTGCCAAACGTCAAAAGATGCAGCAGGTGGTCACAGAGAAGGCTAGTCGCTTCGAGAGGAGGCAGAAGAAGAAGGAAGAGAAGAAGAGGAGGAAAGAGAAGGATGAGGAAGTGAAGGCGAAGAGGCTGAGGAAACTGGACGAGCGGATCGAGTCCCACTGGAATGAAGTGAGGCTCATCCAATCCGCCATCACGCGCAGTGCTTTCGTTCCCCACACGCCTGAGGAGTCGGAAGCTGTCCAAAGCCAGGCATGGATGGATACTGGCAGAGTAACATTGAAGGAAATGATCGATTCCGGTCGCTACCCTCCCGAAGAACATGATTATCTATGCAAGCGAGTCAATGAGATGCTGCCGAAGTGGAGCATTGACTCCAGTGCCAAGTTCAACTCAATCATGAAAGAGTTGACGAGTAGGACGGAGGAGGAATTGGCCACGCGAAGGGATCATCATCCAGACTCACGACAGATCGAGGACTTCATTCCGAGAGACCTTCTCGACACTTGGCTGAATTTGAAGGACAAATTCATTAAGGCCTACTACTACTGGGAGGTAGTGCCTTACCAGGACAAGTGCTCACGAATGGAAGCTCTCAACAATTTCCTGCGCCAATACAATGAAAGGATGCGGCGGAAAAATTTTACTCTGGCAGAGGAAGCTAAGCCCCTACCTCTCATCATCAAAGTGCATGCAGCTAAGGACTTTCCCATGCCCCTCCAAAAGAATTCTGATATTCCAAATCGAAGGATTATTGACGCGGAAGTGGATGAAGCTCTTAGATTGGAGCGCAAGTGGAGAGAGAGCCAGTATAACATCATGTCAATGGAGGAAAAGGTGTTATCCGCTTACTACATGAAGGATGAGAAGAAGGAAGAGGAGGAAGATGAGACAAAAGAACAGGAAGAGGCTGTAGGAAACCTTTGAGTTTCAAGTCTCCTATGTTTTGTGAACTATTGTTCATATATCCCAATTTTAAATTTCTGTTATTTTGTGTCATTTACAAGCTCTGTGAATGATTTCATCATTTTGCTACAAACTCAAAAATTTAATCGAAAAAAAAAGGGGAAGGAACTTAAAAGAAAAATACAAACGAAGCCTGCAAAGGAAGCAGTCGCTTGAAGTTCTTTCCACGGTTAGATAGGCTAGATTTCATTAATCTTAGTCACTGGGTTTTGGCATCATCAAAAAGGGGGAAATTGTTGGGAATTGTTAATGACGAACATGTTAAGGGGGAACTTATAAGGGACATTCTGAGAAATGATACATTGTTTTGATTTGATCCCAAAACCCCAAGTGTCCTATTCCCAAGCGACCCATTTTGATGTAGGAAATAGGTTAGAATTTTTCTAAGCCTATACTGTTAGGATGGCTCAATTTTACTTAGGCTTTTAGACTTCAAAAAATCCAAGTGAAGGCCACTCACTTGAGTGTGTTTCACAAAGCGAAGCGAGTCTACCGAGCCGAAGTGAAGCGTGCCGAAGGTAGCGAAGCGAAGCGAGCGCTACAGTGGAATCGAAGCGAGTCCACTAAAGCGAAGCGAAGCGAGCGCTACAAAGAAAAGCTGAAGCGAGTCAACGCGGGTCAACAGTTTCTAGAGCAGTCACTCGGGAACTTCACTTCCCAAGCGACTCGCTACAAATTGACCGTTGATAACCACATATTTAGCATGCCTTAGAGTGCGTCTGGATGCGTGTTTTGGGTCGGATATGTGCTTAAATGAATAGGAAATGATAGGTTTTTACAATTTGTACATTTTCTATAGGCTTTGCATTTTCTCTCGGTTTCCGTGCTGATTTCAGGTGCTGTGGCAATTTTCTGGGCACATTTTACTTATCCTATGTCGAAGAGGGTCGAAAGAGGAAGCCGTAGCACTTTGCGGATTAATTTTTCGATGCCGGACGAGAGAGAACGAGCCAAAACCGTGAGAGCGCGCAAACTGTGAAGTGTGGGCGGAAATGCACAAGTCAAACCTTCATTCAACTTTCCAGAAATTACAAATTTTACCCCACCTTCTCAACTCAAGTTTCTAGTATTTGCAATTTGGCCCCAATTTGTGGGAAAACTATAAATAGCTAGTTATTTTCCTTATTTGGGATCTTTTACCACTTGTAATTCACTTTTGCACTTTCTCTTAGAACCCTAGCTATTTCCCTCTTTCCTCTTTAGTATTTTCAAATTATGTTGAAGATTATGCTTGGAGTTTGAAGAGATTATTGAAGATTTCTTCTCTACTTTCCTTCCTTGTTATTTTCATTATGTTTTCTCTTACTTTTGTTGGATTGCTTGCTAGATCTATTGCTAGCTAAGCAATTCTATGGTTCCAAGTAATGGATGATGTGATTTAGATGTTGGGTGCTAGAGTTTAGGATGTTGATTTACCTTCCCCTTGAATTGCCTATGGATTGGGACTTTATTTGAATGCATGACTAATTGATCGCTAGGAGAGCATCTAAGGTGTTTGGTGGAATGCCTAGGAAGCTTCTATTCATAGCACTTGGCATCAATTCATACCCATATCACTTGATTTCATCTCATATAGTTCCTAGAAAGAATTAGATGGGTTGGATGATAGTTGGTAGGTCATCTTAGACTAATATGAGCTATTTGGAGTTGGTAGAGCATTTAAAGGCTTAGAAAGCATTTATTGTTCTATTGATCTACTTATTGATCACCCTAGTAAGGTAGGTTAGCATTTATGATATAAGAGACCATTCAAGGTGGATTAAAGTGGTTTGAAGCATCTAGATTCGTAAGCCCTCATCATAATCACATCGGAAGTTACTTGGATCCATGCCTTTATTACTTGAATTTCCATTTGTTTACTTGTTAGTTTCATTTACTTATTGCATGTTTAAGTTTGTCATTTACTTACTTCATTGCCTAGTTTATAGAAAAACACCAAACCAAGATTATGTGCTCAAATAGGATAATAGAGACAAGACGAACTACTTGATTATCTCTCGACACATTCACTCCTCGTGTTCGATACTCGGACTTCTCTAGTTCGATATTATTGCTAGGTTAGAAATAGCCTAGTCAATTTTTGGCGCCGTTGCCGGGGAGTGAATAGATTGATGATCAATAGATTGTTTAGTTTCTTGTTGCTAATTTGAGCTTTTTTTTATTTTTTTTATAGATAGGATGGTATTGTGCTTGTTGATTCAAGCATTTTATTGGACTATTTTTTATTTCTTTATGAACGAACAATATATGATCGGTGAAGATCGGTTCGCCCGAGGATCTATTTCGGATATCTAACTATCGAATTAAACCTATCATGCTCCTATGAATTAAGTGCGGAATCATAGGGGGTTTATAGATCGATTACCTGAAGAAGTAGAGAACTTGTGAATAGATCTTCTGATCTGTATCCCTGCTCGATTCTGACGTTGGATGGACAACGAACCTTGGAATCAGCCACGGAAAACGGGATCCCCACCGAACTGCTCTGCCCGGCCGCGCGTCTCTCTCTCTCTAACCCTAGCCTCCCTTTCTTGTTCAGAATATTTAAGTGCACTCGTATATTCTGATCATTAGGTTTGAACAAGACCTTGAGGGGTATATATAGAGGAGACCAAGTGAGACTTGGGCTTAAGTTGCAGGCCAGGCCTGCAACACATGGACTAGCCGTCTATAGCAGTATTGGCGCCCTCACTGGGCCCAATTAAGTGGTGGCCCACTTATTCCTTATACTGTGGCCTGTTGAGCTTTTTGGGCCAGATCAGGGATCTACTAGCTGGTAAAACCGAGGCCTCCCAATGGCTAAATTCTCCATACTCAGCCCAGAGTATAATTTAGTCCATAAGTACTAAAACATTCCACTAGAGTAATAGTACTGAATTACCTGTTTTACCCCTGTTGAGTTTAGGGCTAGTATTAGACTTAGCGACCCCCATATTTAAGATATCCCACATCCGTTGATTAACTTAGAGCTTCTGACTGCTCGTGTTATTCAACTTCTTTATTCCTGAGTAGTACCATTCATTCCTTATTCATCATACCGAAAATTAATCCACCTGCAGGGTTTGGTATGATAATCCTTAATGAATTCCTCAGGGGATGTGATCAACCTGTTCTACCAGGATATGGTGCTCTGTTGCAGTTGCACTAAGAGTCGTACTAGTTGTAGTTGTCCCAAGATACGGAGCATATTGAGTTGCAGATACTCTGAACTCTCACCCATGGTAAATCAAAGAAGCAGACTACAACTATACACCCTTAGGACTCAACTAGAGTTAAGGTTCATCTTAAGTCACCGAGGTCTTGATTCTTTCTACATCTTGTCAGAATAGAAGAATACACCTCACCGTGATCCTATCAGTACACGCATGTACTAGTATAGACAAGTAGCCAAGACAAGCTACTTATGCAGCCTATACTACAGCCTAAACCGACAGTTATATCCAGAACTGTCTCAACTATGATACCCTTTTATATCTCGTGAGGAACCGGCAACTACGGTCTTCTGTGATCTACAACACACCATAAAGCCTACAACTTTGAGATAATGGATAGATGTTTGGTGCATAGATAACAATTCATACTTAATCGGATAGAAGATTGTTAGTGGCTATGGACAACACATGCATACAAGCTAAAAGGCCTGCTTTCTAGTATACAAATCCATCACTTTATTGGTGTGCTTGATAGGTACACACTTCATAGATCCAAGGTTAAACATGTGGAATCTTTTGATTTGGATTATGAGAAGAGAGAAAGAACTTCCAAAGAGCAAGATGTGGAAATCAATCGGGAAGTGGAAGTTCTTAGGAAGCAATTGGAGGTTATGGAAGCAAGAGTGGATGAGCAAAGGAGGAGAACCCAAGAGGTTCAATTAACTCCTATAATTGAGATATTCCAACCTCCAACGGAAAGTTATCAAGGAAGAGAATGGGGCAAGGTTGATGCACCTAGCTTTGAGCTCAAACCGGGTTTGATTCGTTTGGTTCAAGCAAATAAATTTGGAGGAGAAGTCACCGAGGACCCAACTGATCATCTATACTTATTCCTTGAAATTTGTGATACCCTCAAGCTAGAAGGAGTGCCAAATGACACAATCCGGATGAGACTCTTCGGATTGTGACTTCGTGACCGGGCTAAAGAGTGGTTCAAAGGTCTCAATGGGAAGTCAATCAAATCATGGGAAGATCTATGCAAAGCTTTTCTCTCGAGATACTTTCCACCTTCCAAACTACAACGCCTAATCTCGGAGATTTATCAATTTGCCCAACATGAGGATGAGACGATATTCGATGCTTAGGAGAGATTCCGTGAGCTCTTAAGGAAATGCCCTCCACATGGCCTAGATGAGAGTCGACAAATCTTCATCTTCTATGGTGGTTTGAGTTCACAAACGCGAACTATTGTAGATGCTAACTCCGGAGGTTGTTTGCTTAATCGTAATGTGAAAGAAGCTATGAGGATTCTTGAAGAGATGGTCTCTAACTCTTTTCAATGGCTTATGGAAAGGGTGCATTCCAAGAAAGTTGCCTCCATGTTGGATGATAAATATGAAGACCTTGCTTCCCAAATTACCAACCTCAAGAAGGAGCATGAAGAGATTAGAAAGGCATTGATGGAAGCACGAGCTTGGCAAAGACCTAAGAATGGGAGAATTCTTGTCCAAGAAGAGGTGATTCACATCACCCAACAACCTCTTTCGGTTTCTCAACAACTTGTGGACAAGAATCGACTCCAATCTTGGAGTTATGAAGCTTCATCGATACTTCCATCTTCCATGCCTATTCATGAGCTTCAAGAGGAGTTAGACCCTATTTTGCCATACTCAATGGAGGATAAAGGTATCTCTCTTACTTTTCCTTCCCAAACTTCTATAGAGAATGGTGATTTGAGTGAGCGGAATGATGATATCATGGATAATACATCACTTCCTCTTGAGTTAAGATGTGAGGATCATGATGAGTTTGGGGGAGAGAAGATACATGATTTTGTAGAGAGTACTCCTCATGATGAAGTTGTAGAGATGAGTATTGATAGGTTGGAAGAGTTCAAGAAGTTGGATGTCAATTCTTCTTTGGTCGAGTTGTTGAGAACTATGCCAAATCATGAGAAGTTCATGGAGGATGTGGACAAGAGAAAGATGAGGATGGATGATGACATGACCATTGAGCTATCGAAGGGATGTAGTGCTAAACTACAAGGAGAGTTCCTCAAAAAGGAAAGCAATCTTGGAGATTTCACAATTCCTTGTGAGATTGGTGGCCAAACGCTTAAAAATGTCTTGTGTGACATGGGCTCAAGAGTGAACGTGATGCCCCTTCCTATCTTTGAAAGTTTGAAGATTGGAACTCTTATGCTCACCATGACTATACTTAAATTGGCGGATCGCTCTATCATAATTCCATGGGGAAAGATCGACAATGTGCTTATCAAGGTTGGAAAGTTCATCTTTCCGGTGGACTTCTTCGTTCTTGACATTGATGAGGAGCATAACTTTCCTTTGATACTTGGTATGCCTTTCTTGTCCACAAGCCGAGCTATATTGGATGTTTGTGATGGAAGTCTCACTTTCCGAGTTGATGAAGAAGAGATGACATTTTATGAACCGAAAGTTGAGAATGGATTGAAAATTCCAACCAAGGATGAGGGCCTTGAGCTTGAAGACTTACCTCATTCAATGTTTGTTGATGCATTCCCATATCGTGGAGGAGGTTTCAAAAACCTAGGAGGTGTGAAGTTCCAAGAAAAGATTGCCAATCCTTCACGTGAGAGGTTTACAAGTTTTGGAGGTCAAGAGAGGACCTCATTTGATGTCCCATGAGCTACAATGAGGTATCGTCGAGCTAGCGACGTTAAACAAGCGCTCGTTGGGAGGCACCCCAACACGTATCCTTTGTTTTCTCGTTTTCTTTAAGTTTTGGTTGAGTCGTTTTATTCGAATAAGAGTTGAGAAGTGGGTTAGTATGTTATGGAAAGGAATTTCTAAGTGTTGGATGTTTTGCTATGCCTTAGAAAAAATTTGAGATTTTTCAAGTTTTTAAGCTCCAGCACTTAGAAAAATTTTCGGAGGTGAAATTCCAGTTTTGCGCAGTCCGGCGGTAAAATAAAAAAAAAATAGCAAAACTTGTCGGAATTCGATTCCGTCAATTGCATTGCGTTCCTAAGACTCGAGAGTAGGGGGGAGGACTGACTCCCGTCCCGGACCAGCCCGGGTAAAGTGCAAACAGCGACCGTTTCCGTTGGTAGCTGTGTTGGTCGCTGCAGCCGCAGCGACCGATGAAAGGTAGCTGCCGGCGGGCCGTTTTCAGCTATCCCCACAGCGGCCAACCCTTTCCTCCCGGGTTTGACCACTGTTCCTCCTTCCCCCCCTATTTTCATTTTGTTTTTCCATTTTCTTTTTGCTACTATCTCTTATCTCCTACACTTCTCTTACCTCATTTCTTTTACTTATTCATTTCTTTCTCTTGAGATGATGAACATGTTCTTGAAATCGAAACGTCGAGAGGAGAAAAGCATGAGAAGAAAAGGAATCAACTCAATCGAGCATGTACCGGAGTGCGCAACATTGAACGTGTTATACATCGCACGCTTGGACCTTTGTGAGTGTAGTTTAAATTCCTTATTATTCTTCCCTCCAAACTCATTTTAGATTTTGTTTCTAAAATAAGTTTGGGGGAGGGGGGTAGGATAAGGTCTTTAAACTACTATTCTCTCTTCGGTTTTTCATTAAAGTTGCGATTTTTAAGCTTATATGTGCTTGATGAAGTCGATTGTGCTTAATTGGATGCTTGAAAGGGATGAATTTGTTTGAGTGTGTTTGGTATGTGATGAGAGTGAATAAGTTGGAATGTGATTCAAGTGATTCATATGTGTGTAAATGTATGCTTACTTGCAAATTATGCAAACTTTTTAAAAAATTCTTTCGAATGAATCACTTGAAGTATTGGTTTTCATATCGTGGTTATCGCTCATTTGCTTTCAAGAGAGATGTCGATGATGAAGTTGAGCGAAAAATGATATCATATTTTTGGAATCTTTCATGTGTGTATTGAGCATGAAATGGTCGCATGACATGATTAACGAGGAATGATTGATCTTAGGCACATGAACTCTAAACAAAAGCTTGTGAGGTTTGAGCCAAAACATTGAATTGATAACGTTATGTTTCTTTCTTGAGAGTTTGCCATGCATTGCATTGTTATCTTCTAGAACTTGCCTTCAATCTCGATCGAGGTTGCTATATGTGCCACTAGAACATAGAAATAATTTTAGGCCCTCACTTGTTAGCCTCATATTCCCTAAACACTAACCAAATGAAACGTTAACTTTGTGGTCCCCCTTGAGCCTTTGAAGCCTTTGTTGCTAAACCGGATGAAAGGGGGTGAAGGTTGGTTAAGGGAATCTATTGAGAGGTTGTGAAGTAGTGAGATAGCTAGGTTTGAGTAGTTTGATTGAAGAGGTCGTCTTGAGATGAGAATACTCCTATGAGCTCTAAAAAAAGAAAAAAAAAATGAAAGAGATGAGAATGTAATTCTCATAGAAAAAAAAAAAAAAAAAAAAAAAAAAAAGTGGAAAAATGATGAAAAAGAAGAAAAGAAAAAAAAAAGTTTGAATAAAGTTAGTTGTGTATGAGAGCATAAAGGAGTTATTCATGAATACTTAGAAGCTTCAATCAAACTTGGGTATTAAAGAGTGTTAAGAGGTGAAATGGTGAAGGTAGAAGGTGGAGAAATTCACACTTAAGAGTGGAAAAGAGAAGGTGAAAGTACTTAAGAGATTTCTTAGTCACTTAGCCTAAAAATCCCTACCTAAACCAATGTCCCCACATTACAAGCCTAAATAAAAAACCTAATTGATCTTTGTTCGAGTGCACAATCAAGCGATGGAGATCTTGAGATTTAGGGCAAGCTTATGGTAAGAGCAATGCATGCATAAGTTCGATGAGTGTAAACTTCCTACCATACACTTGAGAGAAAGAGCGATACACTTACACTTGGAGAGGTTTGGAGTTTCATTATGCTTGAGTGATTGATTTCTTGGTTGAGAGTGTTGTGTGATTGTGGATTGTTTAATACACCTTGGGAGTTCTATGTTTGAAAATGCTTTATTGAGTGAGCTTTGAGGCATCGATGATCTTGATTTGCATACTCATATGTGCTTATGTTCTTTGATTGTTCATTCCATTGTCGGGACGAGCAATGGCTTAAGTTTGGGGGAGTTTGATAACCACATATTTAGCATGCCTTAGAGTGCGTCTCGATGCGTGTTTTGGGTCGGATATGTGCTTAAATGAATAGGAAATGATAGGTTTTTACAATTTGTACATTTTCTATAGGCTTTGCATTTTCTCTCGGTTTCCGTGCTGATTTCAGGTGCTGTGACAATTTTCTGGACACATTTTACTTATCCTATGTCGAAGAGGGTCGAAAGAGGAAGCCGTAGCACTTTGCGGATTAATTTTCCGATGCCGGACGAGAGAGAACGAGCCAAAACCGTGAGAGCGCGCAAACTGTGAAGTGTGGGCGGAAATGCACAAGTCAAACGAAAATGCACTAGTCAAACCTTCATTCAACTTTCCAGAAATTACAAATTTTACCCCACCTTCTCAACTCAAGTTTCTAGTATTTGCAATTTGGCCCCAATTTGTGGAAAAACTATAAATAGCTAGTTATTTTCCTTATTTGGGATCTTTTACCACTTGTAATTCACTTTTGCACTTTCTCTTAGAACCCTAGCTATTTCCCTCTTTCCTGTTTAGTATTTTCAAATTATGTTGAAGATTATGCTTGGAGTTTGAAGAGATTATTGAAGATTTCTTCCCTACTTTCCTTCCTTGTTATTTTCATTATGTTTTCTCTTACTTTTGTTGGATTGCTTGCTAGATCTATTGCTAGCTAAGCAATTCTATGGTTCCAAGTAATGGATGATGTGATTTAGATGTTGGGTGCTAGAGTTTAGGATGTTGATTTACCTTCCCCTTGAATTGCCTATGGATTGGGACTTTATTTGAATGCATGACTAATTAATTGATCACTAGGAGTGCATCTAAGGTGTTTGGTGGAATGTCTAGGAAGCTTCTATTCATAGCACTTTGCTTCAATTTATACCCATATCACTTGATTTCAACTCATATAGTTCCTAGAAAGAATTAGATGGGTTGGATGATAGTTGGTAGGTCATCTTAGACTAATATGAGCTATTTGGAGTTGGTAGAGCATTTAAAGGCTTAGAAAGCATTTATTGTTCTATTGATCTACTTGTTGATCACCCTAGTAAGGTAGGTTAGCATTTATGATATAAGAGACCATTCAAGGTGGATTAAAGTGGTTTGAAGCATCTAGATTCGTAAGCCCTCATCATAATCACATCGGAAGTTACTTGGGTCCATGCCTTTATTACTTGAATTTCCATTTGTTTACTTGTTAGTTTCATTTACTTATTGCATGTTTAAGTTTGTCATTTACTTACTTTATTGCCAAGTTTATAGAAAAAAACCAAACCAAGATTATGTGCTCAAATAGGATAATAGAGACAAGACGAACTGCTTGATTATCTCTCGACACATTCACTCCTCGTGTTCGATACTCGGACTTCTCTAGTTCGATATTATTGCTAGGTTAGAAATAGCCTAGTTAACCGTGAAGCGACTCACTTCAAAGCGGATGCTACACCTTCAAAGCGAAGCGAGCCACTACCTAACAGATAGCGACAGCACAATTCCCGCCCATATTTCGAACTCCAGTCAACAAAGAGATCGTCTCATTAATTACGAGATCTCCACGTGTCGAAAGCGGAGTGGAGAAGAGGAGTTGACTGCCAGGCCGACAGGGCGCCGCTACAGTACTGGCTCGCTCCAGTTACTGTTGCAATTGGATTTTAGCCACATTTGGCAAAGAGACAAACTGCGCACCTGCAAAAGCAACTGCCTGCGCAAAGTACTGTTGAGAGGAGGAGGGACAAGGCCACCTACCAAGCAACGGATCTCAGCCATCTCTCCGCCTATAAAAAGTGAAGGATGAAGACGAAGAGAAGTAGAACACTTCCTGAGCATTCGAGCGCCTACTGCAAACAAACACTCCCAGCTTTCAGCATTCTTCGAGTGTTTGTTTCAAGTGTTCTCCGAATTCCAGTTGCATCGGAATTCGTCTTCACAACCTTCACACTTAAAGTCTAAGCCCAATTCATATCCAAGCTTAGAAGAAGAACTCTAGCCATCTTTGCATCTACTGTAAAGAGTTCTTCATAGAAGTGTTCGTCAACCAAAAACCCTAAATCTAAAGTTTGTCTGTTAGGTTTTTGAGGGTCGTCGTTAGGTTGTTTAGATCCAAGGCCCTACTTTCATCGATAGTAGAAGCCTCGATCATATAGTCTAGATCCAAGCTTGCACTTACATCGTTCGTGTGAAGCTCGATCGAAGCTAGGCTGTAAGGAGAGCCCGCAATCTCCCTGTTGTCGGACTGAAGCGAGTGAAGCTTCTAGTCCAGTTTACGTCTTAGTATTAAACCCGTAATCACTGCGTTGTTCGTCAGATCCAAGCAAGTGAAGCTCGATCTCGACTAGGCTTTTGAAGAGCCCGTAATCTTCAAGTTCTTGAGTGAAGAGAACAAGTTGCCGAGTGCAACAAAGTGGACGTAGGAGCTTTATCTCTGAACCACTATAAATCTCGTGTCGTATCTCTCTAACCCTAAACTCTTATTTCCTTGTTTGATTATACATTGCACTTGCATCTAAACAAACATAACTTGGAAATTTTAATTACTTAGGAAAAGATATTAGCTCACCGAAATTCCGCACCAAGAGTAAAGTCTCACTCTTGATCAAGCTCTAAGCATAGGTCTAGAGAATCGTGATTGCTTTAGATCTAGCTCTCGGCTAGGTCTGAGTATTCTTTACGAGCACTTTACTTCATACTCTGAGTTAAGGAAAAGAAGTTGAAAAACTTCAAAATACGTATTCACCTCCCCCCCCCCCTCTACGTATTTTTCCTATAACAAACCGGGACCAACAGCCTCCCTCTCAGGGCTGACGTCCACTATCGGGGCCTTGCCCCGGTCGGCTGTCGAAGGGCCTCACTCGCCTGACAAGGGAGTAGGTGCGGTAGGCGCGCTGGGAGCACGTCGGAAATGGGCCACTGAAGTCCCGGCCTCAAAGTCCTCACGGTCTCGGCGACCTAGGATAGAAGTGGGAGGTGTCGGAACCTCCGTCACAGTCAGTACTCCGTCCGACTGAGGCTGCGCTGGGGGTGGAAGGTCGGCCTCGGGACCAGAACGCCTTGGGTACGGTCCGTCGGACGGCCTACGGTACACCGTGAACTAGTGCTGGAGAGCTGACAGAAACCCTCGAAAGTCAGCTACTACGTCGTAGTAGGGGCAGTAGCAAGTGGTAAAGACCTGAGAAAGAGTCCACGCCCAACTCTGCCAACTACGGGGCAGGTGCACGATCACTCTCATCACATCATCGTAACTGGAGACTCCAGAGTGCTGGTGTACCTCCTCCCAAAGTCCTCCGAAGTGAGCCAAGTACTCACCTATGTCGTGCTCTACTCGTCGTCGGTAGTTCAGGTAATAGTCGAGAAGTATCGCGACTATGTCTGGGGTAGGTCTAGCTCCTGCCATCTACACGAGACAACGAATTCTAGTCAGGTTCTATTCAAAATGTTGGGATAGAAACAGTAATCGTAAATAAGTTGGTGAAAGGAAATATCTCTTCTATTCGTAGGATCTATGGTTCAAATGGTCTTAACTAGGTTGCAACTATGTTCCATGCAAACGTAAAAGTGGTCCTATACTTAAGTAAGTTCTCAGTTTAGAGGTCTACCTTTAGTTATTCTTACTAAGTTCTCGTTGGGTTCGGTTAGAGGCGGTCGGAAAACTCGCCTTGCGTCTGTTATAAGGTCGACGGTACCTCATTTGTCCCATTTTGAGACGTCATTCTCGATTATGAATTCTAATCGCCTCCTTGCAAATCTTCTTTCTCGATCCGGATGTGCGTCTAAACCATCGCTTCCTTGATCCAACCTGTTACAATGAAGGAAAGGAACCCTAGTTCAAGCGAGCTACGTTCTCTAAAAGTCCTTGATCTTAACACCTTATGTGATCCCTATGAGTTGCCTCGTCTAGATTCTCATAGTGGTGATAAGCAACCTATCTCTTGGCCATTCGTGATGTCATGGAGTGTCGAGCTTTTGTCGAGAGCTTTGAGAAGTCTAGCGAAGCAAATCTAGACTTTACGATGAAGAAGAAGACTCTTGGGTTTCAGAGCAAACCTAGTGCTCTGATACCACCCTGTCACGACCCCACCCCGCTACGACTAGCCAAGCAGGATCGCGACGCAAGGAAAGGATAAAAGGAATCAAACTTACAAGAAACTTAAGGTAAAATGTCGTGAAGAAATAACACTAAGTTCAATTCAAACTACTCAACATTCGTCGAGAATGTTGGTAAAAGATGTTGTCCAACAAAGGGAAGGTGTAACAGAAAAATGCACAGAAGCGTTGCTTTCCCCATCATTCGTCGAGAATGGATGGAGGAAAATATTGTTCACAAAAGAGGAGTACTACATGAATTATGCAAAAGCGTTACTTGAGAAAGAAGTCATTGTCTACGATGAAATCGATATGTTGCATTGATACACAAAACAACGATGAGTTGCAACGATACACAAAGTGGACTGAGTGCACTACATAACGAACATTGCGGAAGAACGTGAGATGCATGTATGGAGACATGCACCACCAAGAGACTCCAACACTGTGATACTCGACAAAAAGCTCTTCCGACCGCTCCATTCCACCACGATCAACCTGCACACGGGAAATATGTACAGGGCTGAGTACAAAGTACTTTGTGAACACATGCCAAAACATTTAATTGCCAGCCATTAGAGCGAGACATAGGGGTTTTCGGAAAAACCTATGCTCACTAAAACATTTGAATTAAAAGCGCTTGCAAGCTAAGTTCTGGTGTAATGCATCATATCTGAGCTGTGGGTGTATCCGGTGAGGTTGGCCACCCTCCCGGATACCTGACAGGCCAACTTGCATTAGCTCGGTAATCTGAGTGCACTAACTCACCGAGATCGTGACCCCGGTGAGCCCGAATCGTTCTGAAAATCTGAGGCATAAGCCTTCCCAGATAGATCTCATACAAAACAAAATATTTATGGCATGACAATTCTTTTTAAAGAAAGAATTATAGCATAAACAAACATTTTAGTTATACGAAAGCCCACCTAGATTGCTTTATTGAAAGTACTTATATGACTCTGGGTGCTGCTTAGACTCGGCTTGCTCCTTCGCCTAACCTCGTTCAAAGAACGTGAAATGAGTAACTTGAATGAAATCGATAATCTTATCGATTTATGCGAAGGTTGACTTTTAATCGAGGTTATAATCTCTTGTTCTGATAGCGCTATCATATGTATTCTTTAATCGAGAGTTTCTCAATTTTCGTTGAAATCAATCACCTCGATCGATTCTTGTAACTTACGGGTTTCCGTCCTCGATAGAAATCACAGGATACTCGATTAATCGATTAATTAAGCTTCGTGATTTCATTAAGGATATAAGTGGTCTACACTTATATAATTAATACAACTGAGCTTGATTTATTATTAAATCTGAGGTTACAAATTATTTGAGGCCCAATAGGGTTATTAGAGGCTTAAGCACAATTATTTACTTTCGAAAATTTATTAAATCGAGCTCGGGAAATTATCGTGCGCGACCCTCGTCCTCTGATTTAAATATCGGCCCAATAAAATATTTTGGCCCAATTAATGAATGATCCCGGCCCATCTTTTAATTAGTTCTCGACCCAATTGCTTATTAATGAATGATCCCGTCGTTAGCCTCCAATGTTGTTGCGTTGCTGTCGCGCTTGTTGTCGCCGCACTGTCTGCCGGCGGCGCTCCTCCTCTCGGCCGTGACTCTACCTTCTTTTTCTTTCGTCGCCGCCCTAGCCCTCGTGGCTAGGGTCTGTTGCCGCGACCGCCGCTGCCTCCCTCACTTTCTCTCTCTGTTTCTCTCTCGGCGACGGCGGCGATGTCGTCGCCGGTGTCTCCTCTACCCCTTCTAATCTCCTTCGTCTTCTTCCTTTGCTTGCAGGTTGCCCCACGGCGATTCCCGGAGCCAGGATGGCTCTACCGAGGCTACCGTAGCTCCGCCGTGGCCGCCGTTTGCCCGCGATGCAGTCCCTGCTGCCGAGGAGAAGGCCGTCGTGGCCCGACGTCGTCTCTTCACGCCTTCGGCAGGTTCGACACCTCACCGAAATCTCTCGTTTTTTTTCTTTCAATTCGATTGTGAGTTATAATTGTCGATTTAGAGGCTTACGGGGTTTGATTATGAGGCATTTAGAGGCTGATTTTTCCTTGGTGATTTATGCATTAGTTGGAAGTAAATTTCTAGATTTTGGTGTTCTTAAAGTTGGTGTCCTTGTTGGGTTGAATGGTTGGATTGAAGATTGTTATGCATGTATTGCCTTAGGCTTGTTAGAGGAGGTTCTATATGATTTAATCATGCCTTAAAAACTGATTTTTAGCCTTCAAAGATAACATGCATTGCTTCTAAGTATTTGCTATGTTTCTCATGCTTCAATCTTTATGTTTTTAACTATGGTTTCATGCTTGAGAAGGTGATAGAGTACTAGATTGGTGTCACTAGTTGGTTCTTTTGGGTTCTAAAGGGGAGGATTACATGCTTGAGGGTTGGTAGTACTTAAAGAGAGTAATGAGGGAGTCTTACTTGCAATCTTAGAGGTTGAAAAACTGATTTCTTGAGCTAAAATGGTGGCTGTCCCCTTTTCTTCGTTGCTTCGTTTGCCCTTTCTTCTCTTCGTTCCCTCTCTCTATTGTTGACAACTTGAAACCTAAAGTGTAAATGTAGTTCCTAAGCATTAGGGCCATAATAATCATGCTAGAGAAAGAGTAGGGGTTCCTTCTTACCGTTAGGAAACTAAAATCGAGTCTCTAGCTTCCAAGTAAGGGCTGTCCTCTTTAAATCTTGCTCCGAATGCCTCCCTCTCCCTTCGTTCTTCACTTCTAGAGATAGGGGTTTGATCTTGAGTTAGTGCATGTACATGCTAAGTTCTTGAGAGGGATGAGAAGGGTTACCGTAGGTGAGTTGGTGCTCAAAAGGGGCTGTCAGTGGCTGTTTTTCCGGCTACCCCCTTGGCTGGAAATCGGCTCCTTCTCCCTTGCGTTCTACTTGCTCTTTATTTTGCTCTCTAACTTGCTCTCTCTCTTTGAGTGAATGTGGATGCTTGGTGAATGATTGAAGACTAATCTTGTGTTGGTTTTGTGTAGGAAATGGCTAGTTCAAGAGTGCATTGGTCTCTCTCATGATTACAATGGAAGAGAAGGATGAGAGGGGATTGGTGAAGGGAGATTTCCAAGATGGTTTGAGTGCATGGGGAGGTTGCTTGGGAGACAAAAGAAGAAGAGAGAGAGTCGGCTAGGCCTAGCTCCCTATTTTCCATGCATCTTTTCAATCATGTTTGAACTAATGGTGTACTAAACCTCCCTTAATTGTGCTTAATTGTATTTATTTTCTCTAATTTGTGCTTGAGTGAGATTAGCAAAACTAATCCTAGATTTTGGTGGGATTTGATAGGCGCCTGTGTACTGCCGCTTCTCCATACTTTTCTTTTCTCTCCTATATATATATATATATATATATATATATATATATATATATATATATATATATATATATATATATATTTATATTTATTCTCTCCTTTGTTGTAAATAATATATCTATGTATATATTTACATAGATTATTATTATGGACTTAGAACTATTAATCTTGGCCCTTTTTATGTTATTGGATATTTAACGAATGTGGGCTTCAAAATTTAGGTGGGCCTCGAGAATGTTAAGTGGGCCTCGGCCCCTTTTTTTAAAAAAAAATTATTGATTCGTTTTATCGGCCTTCTTTAAATAGTCCGACTCTCGTTTCGGGCAATACTAATGCTACTAAGTGTGACACTACTAATAGTAGTACTAAAATTTTGTTTTACTCATAATTATAATAATACTAATCCTAATAACACTCGTAATAACTCTCTTATTATTAAAATAATGCCAAAGTTTTTATTAATTACTAAGAAAAACTGCGGTCATCACATCTCGCGATTTTGGCGGTCCAATTTTGAAGTGAGTCTCACGCACCCGAAATTTCTGCCTTGTACCTTATCTGCATATAATGCAAAGTAAAAGGTAAAATTGCACTCGAGTGTGTACAGCTCATACGCTTCGCTTCGTACTTGTTCGCTTGAGTGTGGCCGCTTGGCTTTTACTCGCTTGCGAAGTACTCGCTTGGCGTGACTGTTCCACACTCGCTTGCGATGGCTCGCTTGAGTGACGAAGCACTCGCTTGACCATCTGAAGCGACTGGTTGTTATGAAATTGAAATTTATTTGACTTAATTTAAAATGTTTCTGACTTACATACTTCGAGGATAAACAAGAGTGTTTTCCTCTTTGTATTTGTGTCAGATTCATTTATATTTTCCACATAGCAAGTGAAGGTTTCTAGCACGCTTCACTTCACTTAGTGTACTTGAATTGAAACACTTACCAGTCAATCTCACATTGTAGGAGATTGATACCACATAAGTAGATAATTTTTAAGCTTGATCTTCTTGGCATTCATCTCTTCCATCTTCCACTACGAACTAGAGACTCCTCCATTGAAGAGGATGGGGGGGGGGGGGGGGGGGGGGGGGGAATGAATAGAGTACACTAGCTTTCTTCAACCCGAAGGGAGACTCACTTTTGTGTACTTATTCACGATGAATGGAAGATAAGTACAAGTCCTTATCTCAGGTCGGAATAGGACAGGATGACAATGAGAAGCTCTGACAAGACATTCTTGGTTTTACGCAGAAGCATGTCACCAGCCCTGCAACCTTTTGAAGTAAAGGGTAACTCTTCAAGCTCTCCACTTAAGATCTACAGAATGAATATGCATTCGACTCGCTTGACCTAAACATAGGGAAAATTGAAGCGATGCGATATTCATGGTGGGAGAAGAATGAATAAGCACCCGGCAGCTCAACTCAGTTAAGAGTGAGTAATAAGCGTATCCACGACGAAGGAGATGAGAAGACATGCTCCTCTTCGGCGGAAAGATGGGAAGAGGACGCAAGGTCTAGGTGCCAGCCCTGCCTAAGCTTTCACCATTTTTACGTGGGAAGGCCCGATACAAAAACCCACAACCTTTACTAGAAAAGGTACTTTCAAGTGTTTATACCCACTTGCTAGGAATCCTAGGCTAGGTAGCAGCTTTCCTTGCTCGCTTTGGAAGTAGACTACTCTGAGAGCAATCATTAGTTCCCCCTTAACCATAGCCTTAACAATCCTGTTAGTTGGTAGGGAACGTCTTCCAACACTCCTCCTTTCTCCACCTTATTTCTCCTTCTTCAAGCGAGTGGGTTTTGAGGCGACTCGCTTGAATTGGTGAAGATCCAAGGCGAGGGTCGCTTGAGGGCAAGCGTCCGCTCCCTTGTGCATCCTGGAACTAACACTCTTCACCAGGGTCTAGTAACCCTTATTCCATGTATAGCTGGTTGAAGCGAGACTCAGCTAGAGGCTTGGTGAGGATATCTGCTCGCTGGAGATCGGTATGAATTTTCTCAAGCTTGATATCCTTCTTCTCGACATGATCACGAATGAAGTGATGTCAGATTTCCACGTGCTTGCATCTGGTGTGAAGCACTGGATTCTGCGAGATACATATTGCACTGTTATTGTCGCAGAAGATTGGAATCTCATTCGCTTCAACTCGATAATCCTTCAACTGCTGACGAAGCCATAAGATTTGAGAACAGCAGCTTCCGGCGGCCATGTACTTGGATTCAGTCGTTGAAGTAGCTACGCTTGTCTGCTTCTTCGAGAACCACGAGACAAGCTTGCTTCCCAAGAACTGACAATTGCCCGAAGTTGATTTCCTATCAATTCGGCAACCTCCATAGTCAGCGTCTGAGTATCCCGTGAGCTCCAGATTGTCTTCAGCAGGATACCATTGCCCCATATTGACAGTGCCTTTAAGATAGCGAAGGATTCGCTTGGAAGCTTCAAAGTGGCTAAGCTTGGGATTGCTTTGGAAGCGAGCGCACACTCCAACTGCAAACGCTATATCTGGCCTGCTTGCAGTGAGACAGAGAAGGGATCCGATCAAAGCACGGTAGCCTGTAGCATCCACAGACTTCTCTTCTAGGTTTGGCTCCATCTTCCAGTTGGTGTTCATCGGAATCTTCACAGCTTTAGCATGCTAAACACCAAACTTGGCAAGCATATCTCGAGTATACTTCGCTTGATTGATGAATATCCCATCATCATGTTGCTTCACTTGAAGACCTAGGAAGCAACTCATCAAGCCTATCATCGACATCTCATACTTGGTCTTCATCAATTCTCCCAACTTCTCGCTAAGCGACTTGTTTGGTGAACCAAATATTATATCGTCGACGTAGATTTGGACCCATAGCATATCTTCTCCATGATTAATGGTGAAGAGAGTCCGATCTATCTTTCCTTTGTGGAATCCATTATCCACTAGGAACTGAGATAGTGTATCATACCACGCTCTAGGTGCCTGCTTTAATCCATACAGGGCCTTCTTCAATCGATACACTTTATCTCTTTGCTCAAATCCCGGCGGCTGCTCCACATACACTTCTTCCTTGAGCTCTCCATTGAGAAACGCGCTTTTGACGTCCATTTGGTAGACTTTGAATTTCTTGGCCACTGCATAGGCAAGAAATAGTCTAATCGCTTCAAGCCTGGCCACTGGAGCGAAGGTCTCATCGAAATCGATCCCTTCCTCTTGGCAGTAGCCCTTGGCGACGAGTCGAGCTTTGTTTCTCACGACGTTGTGGTCCTCGTCCGTCATGTTCTTGAACACCCACTTGGTGCCAATTACGTGCTGGAATTTAGGACGATCTACAAGATACCATACGTCGTTTCTGGTGAATTGATTCAGCTCTTCTTGCATGGCGATCATACAATTGGAATCTGTTAGGGCTTCCTCTACGCTTGCTGGCTCGATGTTGGATAGAAAGCAACTGAACATGGCGCTTTCTCCAATCACTTGGCTTCTGGTCACCACACCTTTGGATAGATCTCCAATGATTTGGCTTGGTGAATGATCTTTGAGCCATGCACGTTTGGATCCACCAGCTTCTTCTTCAAGCGGCTCGCTTCCTTCTCCATCTCAAGCGACCGGATAGGGTGCTTGGCTTACATTTGCTTCTTGAGTCTTGGGGGCAGCTTCAACTTTCTCTTGAGCAATTTGATCGCTTGAATCTTTAACTTTTTCTTCATCTTCAAGCATGTCCCATGTCAGTGGATTGATGGGTTCCTCGCTTGAAGTTTTGTCATTAGCTTGAACCTGTTCCTGTGGAAGACTTAAAGAAGATTCATCGAACACGACGTGGGGTGATTCCTCCACAATTAGAGTTTTACCATTGAATACCCTGTAAGCTTTGCTAGATGTAGAATATCCTAAGAATATTCCTTCATCCGCTTTGCTTTCAAAAGCTTTCAATTGTGACTTCCCATTATTGTGAATGAATACCCTACAACCAAATATATGGAAATAAGAAATGTTAGGAATTCTCCTTGTCCATATTTCATATGGTGTTTTGTCAAAGCGTTTGTTGAGAAGCGTCCGATTTTGAGTGTAGCATGCGGTATTGGCAGCTTCAGCTTAATACTTCATTGGAAGCTTCGAATCTGCAATCATCATACGAATGACTTCTTTGATGATTCGATTTCTTCTTTCAGCTACTCCGTTCTGCTGAGGTGTGCGTGCTGCAGATGTTTAGTGTGCTATCCCATGCTCTGTGCAGTATGCTTCAATTGTAGAGTTTAGAAACTCTGTGCCTTTGTCGGAGCGAATGGTAGCGATCGCTTGATTTTTCTCCACAGCGAGGCGCTTGAGCAGTTGAGGCAATTTAGACAGCGTCTCCTTTTTGCTAAAGAGAAATACAACCCAAGTGTAGCGAGAGAAGTCGTCGACTACAACGAGAGTATTTTCTTCCATTTACGCTTACTGGAGTGACTGGTCCAAACAGATCCATATGAAGTAGCTCCAGCACTCGCTTGGAAGATGCTTCTTCTAAGCTGGCGAAGTGCTTCTTCGTCTGCTTCCCTCGTTGGCATGGTGAGCAAGTATGGTCTTTGACGAAGACCTCATTAGGTATGCCTTGCACCAAGCCTTTCCGAGCTAAGCGATTGATCGTCTTGAAGTTGAGATGACTCAAGCGTCGGTGCCATAGCCATCCAACTTCAGTTGCACTTCTAGCGACCAAGCACGTTTCCACTTTGCAGCTATCCCATTGTGCAATGTAGACATTCCTTTGTCTAATTCCAGTGAGTGCAATCTGGGATGTGAGCTTGTTCTTCACAATGCACTTGTTGGAAAATGAACTCCACCTTGTATCCATTATCACAAAACTGTGAAATGGATATCAAGTTGTGCTTCAGCCCTTCCACATAGGAAACTTCTTCAATTCTGAGCTTTCTTATCTTCAGTATGCCGTATCCCTTGGTGGTTCCTCGAGAGTTGTCACCAAAGGTTACTTGTGGACCCTTCTTCACTGTATAATCTTGAAGTAAAGCTTTCATGCCCGTCATATGCCTTGAACATCCACTGTCAAAATACCAAATTGGTTGAACTTCACTGAGCATGGGATCCACGACGCTCACCTGCAGTTAGGCCAGTTTTGGTACCCAAATCAGTTTGGGTCCTTGCAGGTTAGTCCCCTTAGGTACCCACACTTGCTTCACTCTCTTTTGAGGGTTAGCATGTGTTTTGGGCTTCTCGACCTTTCTAAATTGTGACTTCTTCTTAGATGCAGCTTCACATGTGCAGCAGTGTGTGCATGAGGGGTAGCGACTCGCTTGAGACACACCTATGCTCTTGTCCTTTTGCTTATATCCAGAAGCGACTCGCTTCGGATTAGCCTTAGGCTTAGAGACTAAATTAGGGATTCTAGTCTTTGCAAGCGACTCGCTTGGTTTCTTTTGAGCAGTCAACTTTGTGTTTTGACCCTGACTCGCTTGAGAAACCTTTGGGGTTTGAAGCTTCCTCTTGGTCGCTTCAAACACTTCCCCCTCAACGTAAGTGTTGTTGGACCATCTCCATCCGACTCACATGACACATAGACATTTCTTCTCTTCTTGAGAGGAAGATCCTTTGTCTCTAGTGTCTTGGTTTGAGACTTAGAAGCTTCAACATTTTTCCCTTTACCTTTTGATTGGTATGTTTTAGCATTGTGAGTGCTAAGGACTGTTGAACTAGGCTTACCCTTGGATTCTTCCCTTGAAGATATAAACATCTTCATTGGTTTCTTCTTAGGGTTCTCAAACGCTTTGCCCTTGTCTTTGTTAGTGGTTGCTTTGGAGGCATTGGGCACATCCAAAGGAGCTGATGGTATTGTGTTAGAAGCACCAACAAAGACTGTACGCTTGGAAGGTCCACCCTCATATCCAAGACCTCCCTTTCTACCAAAAGGTAGAAGTGAGCTCTCTAGTGTCTGCCTAGCGAATGAGGCTTTGTTTAAATTGGCTACTAGTTTGGATTGGGTTTCATACCTTCCTTCCAAGTTTTTATGTCTGGCGAAGAGATCCTCGAACTTACTAGTCATAACTCTTAAATTATTCTTGACTTCATCAAGTTCAGTGGCTAGCTTTCGGTTTGGACATAGCTTGTTTCAACACTTTGTGGTCGCTTAACAATTTGTGATATTTGTTAAGCAACTCACTCCATGTCGAGGAATGAACTTCCTCTTCGTGCTTGTGTGCCAGTGTAATTGAATTGATGGACGGATAGTAAAATACCTCTCCCGTGTCTTCATCGGTGAGCGCCATTAACCTAAGATCTTCTCCCTCGCTAGAGTTTGGATCAGTGAATGCGTCTGAGTCGCTTGAGACTTCCTCGTTTGAAGTGACTGGCGGTCACTTGCTACTAGTGCTCGCCGGGGAGCTTCTCTTTTGGCCTTCAATTCTTCACGCTCCTTGGCACTCAGCTTTGGGCAATCAGACTTGTAGTGGCCCATCTTGTGGCAGTGATAACACTCCACATCCATCATATCCCTTGAGATCGGCTTTGATGTCTCTTCTCTCTTTCCTTTTCCATCTCGAGCATCAGTGCTCTTTCCCTTGTATTGCTTGTAGAATCTCTTGTATTTCCCCACGCGTGAATTCATCTTGTTGAAGTTCTTTGATAAGAACGCGTAGTGCTCCTCCAATTCTTCTCTTGTCATCTTGGCAATCGTCTGGTCGCTTGGAGCTTCTGTAGCTTTGAAAGTGACTCCCTTTGATGACGTAGGACCATCGTCTTCATCGTCCAGGCTCATTCGATTGAGATCAAATTCGTGAGCCTTAAGCTCGGATAACAAGATCTCTGGTGTGAGCTTTGATAAGTCCTTTGTTGCCAAGTATAACTCCTTCATGGTCTGCCATTTCCGCGTAAGAGCTCGAACAATTTTGAGGTTGACTTCTTTGTCTGTGAATTCTTTCCCAAGAGAGATGAGAGTGGCAATGATGTTGGTGACGCGTAGCTCGAAGGCGTCAATCGATTCTCCAGACTTCATTGTGAGACTCTCGAACTCTCTCATCAGCACGGCAAGCTTATTTTTCTTGATCTTGTCAGTGCCTTGGGAGATTAGGGCTCGGGTTTCCCACATCTCCTTTGTTGTGGTGCACTTCCTGATCCCGGGGAGATAAGCGTCCGACACAGTGCTCTGCATTGTGTGTCGTGCGATGCGGTCTAGGTTGGCGATCTTGAAGTCATTGGAAGAGTAGTCTTCCTTCGCCTTGTCCATGTATTCTTGTCTGACATGAGCTTCACGGCCTTCGGCGGCTGGAACGTTCACAGAGATGGCTTTCTTGATCTCGATGGGTCCTTCTTCTATGACCTCCCACATCCTATCGTGGATGGAGCATAGAAAGCTTTCGACACGGAAACTCCATGTTTCATAACCTTCAATCGAGAACTGAGGAAGATTGGATGCACTGTATGTAGACATGATGAAACGTCAGTGGTAATGCAGTATGCGTGAGTGAGGGTTTTGATGCACTTAGGAAAATGGATCCGGTTCAGTGAGACAACGTGAAGCGAGAGGGGACTCGCTTCAGGTATGCAAAGCAGTGGCTCGAAAGAACCCTTGCTCTGATACCACTTGTTGGTCCCAGTTTGATAGAGGAAACACACGTAGAGGGGGGGGGGGGGGTGAATTCGTGTGTTTAAGTTTTTCAACTTCTTTTCCTTTATCTCAGAGTTTAGCAAGATGCAACACTCGCTTCAAATACCAAGACCTAGCTTCAAGCTAGATCTACAGTAGAAGCTTACTGCTTGATCTAAGCAAGCGCTTGAACAAGAGTGTGGCTGTTTGCAATGCGGAATTTAGTGAGCTAATCTTTTTTCTAAGTATTTAAAACTCAGTTTAAGTTGTTTACGATGCTTGTGCAAATGAATAATCAAAGCAATAAACATTTGAAAGATTAGGGTTAGAGAGATACAACACAATGGTTTATAGTGGTTCGGTGATGAAACACCTACGTCCACTTTGTTGCTCGAAGCAACTGATTCTCTTCACTCAAGAACCTTAAGATTACGGGTTCTTTAAAAAAACCTGAGTCAAGATCGAGCTTCACTCGCTTGGATCTGACGATGACAGGGAGATTGCGGGTTCTCCTTAAGACCTAGACTGGACTAAGCTTTACTCGCTTAAGTCCGAAACTGGGAGATCACGGGTTCTCCACACAAACCTAGCTTCGATCGAGCTTCACACAATCGAAGACTGTGCTAGCTTAGATCTAGACTCTATGATCGAGACTTCTACTATCGAGGACAGTAGAGTCTTGGATCAAGACAACCTTTCGACAAACACAAAACCTAACAGACAAACTAGGGTTAGGGTTTTTGGTTTTCGATGAACACACTAATGAAGAACTCTTTACAATGAATGCAAAGAAGGGTAGAGTTCTTCTTCTAAGCTTGGATATGGAATGGGCTTAGATCTAGAGTGTGAAGGTTGCGGAGACGAGCTTCGATGGAACAGAAGCTCGGAGAACACTTAAACAAGACTCGAAAGTTTGCTCGAAGGCTGGGAGTATTTGTTTGTTGTATGCGCTGAATGCTCAAGTAGTGTTCTACTCTTCTCCGTCATCTACCTCCACTATTTATAGGCGGAGGGATGGGTGAGAACCGTTGTTGGTTGGTGGCTTTGTCCCTCCTCCTCTCGACAGTACTTGCATAGGCCTGCTGCTTTTCAGACGCGCAGATTTGTCTCTTTGCCGAAAATGGCTAAGTGCCAATTTCAACAGTAACTGGAGTGGCCAGTACTGTTGCGGCGTCCTTGTCGGCCTGGCGGTCAATCCGTTGCTCCATTCTGCTATCGCCATGTGGAGATCTGCAATTAATGTGGCGATCTTCACTTGACTGGAGTTTGAACTCGTTGTTTGAATTGGAACGGGAATTAAACCGTTGCTTTCTGTTAGGTAGAGGCTCACTTCGCTTCAGATTTGAAGCGTCCGCTTCGGATGAGTCGCTTCAAGTCATACTGTAGCGTATACTTAGAAAATAGATTTTCCAAGTGTCTGCTTTAGTAATCGTTGACTTGCTTTGACTTTCACTGTAGCGCTCGCTTCGCTTCGCTTTAACAGACTCGCTTTGAATCTACTGTAGCGCTCGCTTCGCTTCGCTTCACTATTCTTCGGCACGCTTCGCTTCGGCTCGATAGACTCGCTTAGCTTGGAAAACACTCTCAAGCGAGTGGCCTTCACTTGAAAATCCTGCAGTCTAAAATCTAAGTACCTAAAGCAAAATTAAAGCCATCCTAACAGTATAGGCTTAGAAAATTTTCTTACCTATTCTACATCATGTAGGCTCACTTGGGAATAGGATACTTAGGGGTTTTGGGATCAAATCAAAACATATTCATTTATTTTAAAACGTCCCATTTGAATTCCCCCTTAACATGTTATCCTTAACAATTCCCAACAGATATCAAGCTCGAGAAAATCCACACCGATCTCCAGCGAGCAGATATCCTCACCAAGCCTCTAGCTGAGTCTTGCTTCAACCAGCTATGCACGGAATTAGGGTTACTAGACCCTGGTGAAGAGTGCTAGTTCTAGGATGCACAAGGGAGTGGAAGCTTGCCGTCAAGCGACCCTCGCCTTGGATCTTCACCAATTCAAGCGAGTCGCTTCAAATTTCACTCGCTTGAAGAAGGAGAAATAAGTTGGAGAAAGGTGGAGTGTTGGAAGACGTTCCTAACTAACAGGATTGTTAAGGCTATGGTTAAGGGGGAACTATTGATTACTCTCG
This sequence comes from Thymus mandschuricus, assembly GCA_029379335.1. Lineage (NCBI taxonomy): Eukaryota > Viridiplantae > Streptophyta > Magnoliopsida > Lamiales > Lamiaceae > Thymus > Thymus mandschuricus. The sequence goes on from CM057071.1 coordinate 12,149,914, forward strand.
GAGTAATCTACTTCCAAAGCGAGCAAGGAAAGCTGCTACCTAGCCTAAGATTCCTAGCAAGCGGGTATAAACACTTGCAAGTACCTTTTCTAGTAAAGGTTGTGGGGTCTTGAATCGGGCCTTCCCACGTAAAAATGGTAAAAGCTTAGGCAGGGCTGGCACCTTGACCTTGAGTCCTCTTCCCATCTTTCCGCCGAAGAGGAGCATGTCTTCTCATCTCCTTCGTCGTGAATAATCGCTCACTTATTACTTACTCTTAACCGAGTTGAGCTGCCGGGTGCTTATTCATTCATCTCCCTCTCTGAATAATGCATCGCTTCAATTCTCCCTACTTTGGGTCAAGCGAGTCAGATGCTTATTCATTCTATAGATCTTAAGTGGAGAGCTTGAAGGGTTCCCTTTACTTCTAAAGGTTGCATGACTGGTGACATGTCTTTGCGTAAAAAAATCGAGAATGGCTTGTCAGAGCTTCTCATTGTCATCCTGTCCTATTCCGACCTGAGATAAGGACTTGTACTCATCTACACCCTTCGTGAAGGGAACTACACCAATTTCGCGATAAAGGCGGATCTTATACTACTTATTTGTTGGTAGTATTTACGGTTGTGCATATCTATTTCATGAATATCCCTTATATCACTTTGGTCGAGGTATCATGCCTATGTGATTACATAGTTAAAAATTTCACCATTCTTGATTTACTTGTGGTTTAATCTCGGTGGTTACGACCTTAGTATACTTATCCTTGGGTTCTTTCGAAGTTATGAAACATACGGGGGTCTCGTTTTATACTCTTCTTGACAACTTTTTCTAACTCGTGCTCTACATCACTCTTTTATTTAAGACTTTTCAAGGTTCCTCATTCCATACGGTTCATTATGGAAAAGTCCCTCTAACGTTTCCTTCCATGGCATCGGCTAGCATCCCGTATTTCGTAGTCTATTACAATTCATTATCATATTCGGTCGACTAATGTCGTACTATAATTAATCTTTTCTTGGTGACTAACTTAAGTCTCGTTACCTTCATATAACTTATGTCTAGCGGAAAATTAATTCTAGCCTGGTCCATGTCAACATTCTAAGGGGCTTCTGATCCTCGAACTAAGAGAGATCCAGAATTACACCGGGTCACCGACCTCAATCATGGAATTCTGTCTTTCCTTTAGCTGCTATTTTAATCTGGATCCCAGGGATGATAATACATCGTGTATTTATCGAGTGTAATACTCGACTTCTGGTCCTTTATTTCCTGATATTCTTACTATGTTCAATCTATCGAAGATTTCAAATTTTCATATCCACAAGGATCTCATCTGTGTGATGGATTTACTAATCTTTGGTCTGAATCAGACTCTAATATTGTTAGCTCTTAGTGTTGGACTTATCGACCTTCGGTGCACTTTTCTTGGGAAAACTGATCGCACTATTTTCTACCACACAAAATAGGTATAGTATAAAGAAGTACGAGTATCGTATCCACAGGGATTGATATACCGAAACCACACACAATACCTCTACTCTAGAATTAAACTGATGTCTAGGCAAATAAGAAATTGAGATTGTGGTATTTATAACTAGGCAAATAAATAAAAGACTCAATTAAACATATAAGGAAATAAATAAACAAGGAAATAGCTAGCCAAATAAAACAAATTAGGACACAAGCAATTAAATAAATAAGGAAAGTAAACAATTAAGGAAAAGTGTTGATTCTAGGGAAGCCTACCTAATCAAATATATGCAAGCAATTAATGAGTACAAGTAACCAATTTAATCCAATCTAAATGTGATACATGCAAAAATAACCTACACCCTAATTAAAGCAATGCAAGTTGTCACCTAACAAGATCCTAATATTCTTTCGAATTGTAAGAATCAAAATCAAGTGCAAAATAGAACAAGTATCAAGGATATAATCAACTAGGTTCAACTAAGACACCAAATCAATTATATATGAACATATAATAATTCAATTATCAATTAAGACAAATCAAACTATCATATCATGTATTCATGAGATCTATTATGCAATATCCTAATCAAGGCATATGAACATAACTATGCATACACAATTAGTGATCAAGTAATCATGCATGAGAATAAGCACCATGAAAACATGCATCTAGATTGGAAGGCTAATTGTACACAAGAACACTTACATAAATTCAATTAGGCATTCAATCCCTAAAATCAACTAAGGAATTTAGCTAGACATAATTAAAAGAAAGGTAGAAGGAAGATTAAACATAAGTAAAAACATAAAGTACAAGAGAAAGGGATAGAAAAACTCTTGAATCTTGAATAAATCTTCAATCTTCAATGGTCTTCATACATAAAATAAATCTAGATCTAAAGTATAAAAGTATGGAGAAAAGAATAAAAACTAATCTAAAGAATGTAGGACTAATGTTGGCTCTATGTTGTTGGCTTTACAATGATAGGTTTAGAGGTATTTATAGGGTAGAAGTTTACATCCAATACCTAATTGTACAAGGAAACCAAGAAAAAGTCAAAAATTGCCTTTTAAAAGAAATCCCGTCTGGAAAACAGGAGGCACCTCTCGACACCTCTCTCGATCGAGAGGTGGGTCGAGAGGGTTCTGCGCAACTTTCTTATTTCGGTCATATCTTCCTCATCCGAACTCCGAATTGACCTCCGTTTTCGCCTACGTGCTCCTATCGAACTCCTCTTCAAAACTATGCTTCCACTTTTCCATAATAACTCTTTTACAAAATCGTGAAAAGTCAGAACTTGGGATCAATACTTCATCTCTTCCTTGGTTTCATCGCCTCTTGTCTTATCTTGGGTTTTCTCGACTCAAAAGCCCTAAAAACACTCAAAATAACCCAAAAGCGTAATCTAGCTCGAAATAACATAAATAATATAAATCATGAGCTAAACTATCAAAATACGACAAGAAAACGATAATATAACACTTAGATGATAGGGTAAAAATGCACCCTATCAAAAACTCCTTAGAGTATTTATCCTATGAGTCTTGCATTTTGTCGTTATTTTTCCTTTTCTAGGCCTTGTTGGGGAATCTGGCTAGCTTTACGTTACTTACTTATTGCGTTCGTCGCAATACTTGTTTCTTTCTTTTGGGTTCCTCCTTCACCCATCGTACTTCTTAATTCCATTATAAGCTTTCATCTCTGATTTACGACATTCGGAATATTCCTTGGAATGTAGTGGGGTTTCTACTTTATCGTCACATGTAAAACTAGTTAGCATCGCATTGTCAACTTTGAGTCTCGTGCATAACTTTAGCAGTTTATCTATCATACACCCTCCTATGCGTAAACATTCGACAACTCAAAAGAGTGTATAACCTTAAGTCATATTTTATAACTCGCAGTAATCTAATCTTCGTAGTCTTATCGCTTCAGTATGACAATTGAGTCAAAACGAAATAAGGATATCATGGTATGACTATGAAAAATCATGGTACGGGGGTCCAAGTTGGAATATCAATTATCCAAAATAGCTCATCAAGGATTTACCAGACAAGTTTAGAAAGGATAACCGGAGCTAGGGTGGAAATGAAGTGACAGGGGTCGGGGGGGTGGGGGACCCCTTGTGTCGATACCCATCCGATTTCTTGTCTGTTGGTGACGCTACCGAGAAAGAGATTATGTGAGGTGGCCAGTCCCACATAGGCATCTTTCTGGTCACATGAAGGGAAAAATTGTTTCTTACTGTGGTGACTCTTGATTCAGAAGGGTACAAAAGATCGAACAAAGCTTGGTAAACAATCCTTCGAAATTCCTTGACTCTACGTACATTACAAAGGACTTTCTGGTCTCAAGAGGTTCAAGAGAGGGTTTCAAAAATGAAATGCATCCGAACGTAAGGTCTCTTCTAGCCTACGTACCTCCATGAACACTCTAGCACTTTGCACTTGCGTAAAAGACCTTGACACATGAAATTTCATCTTACTGGCTAGCGTTAGTAACGTAGAGTTATACTAAAGACAGTCTTATTTCTCCATCGCTTGTTTCCTGATATCCTAATGGAATAGTATGCTAGGTCGGGATCCGACTAGATACAAATTTCTTTCTTCGACAGTCCCTTAGTTCTTGGTGGGAGGTGATTGGTGTGTAAATGTTAGGATTTTCGTAGTGTTTTCGAGTCCGTTTTCGTTATGTTTTGTGTCTTTTCCATTTGTCTTTTGCTATGATTTGGTTGTTTGGAGTTTGGTTCATGTAGGATCATTAGGTGGAAGAAACGGAAGGAAATGGGTCGAAAAGGGCGAGGAATTGAGGAAAAATCAAGCATGGAGCGAGCACGACGTTGGACGACCGTCCAAGGCACTGGACGGCCGTCCAGAGTATGCTGGACGAGCGCGCATATACCCTGGACGAGCGTCCAGGGAAGAATTGAAGAGCAGAGCGAGTGCTACGTTGGACGAGCGTCCAACGTATGTTGGACGACCGTCCAACGTTCTGACCAGCTGTTATTTCCTTGTATAATTAGGTTTTCATACCTATTATATATACTATCCCTTGTGCACGAATTCTACAACACTTTTATCATTATTTAGCTTTAGTTTCCAGCATTCAAATACTCTAGATTAGTTTTTATTGTTCGGATCCGAATTCTTAGTTTTCGCAATTTAATTCAAGACTTCTTCGTTTAATTCAAGTTCTTCGTTCTTCGTTTAATTCTCGTAAGTTATTTATTGCTTTCGTTTACTTGCTTTTAATTGCTTGCTTTAGTTTTAGATTTGTTTTCTTAATTGCTTCTTTTAATTTCCTTAGTTTAATTTCGTTCTTTCGATTTCTAGTTTAAAGTTTAGATTCGTTTTTCAAGTTTCAATTCTCTCGTTTTTAAAGCTTTCAAAGTTAGATTTATTTTTCTTTAAATTTCCAGATTTCATTAATCATGTCTAGAGTAGTTTATGCTTTCTTCGTTGCTTTCTTTATTGCTTTCTTTTCGATTCTTGCCTAGGTAGATTTATTGCTTTTTTTTAGTTTAATTCTTAGATTTATTTCTTGCGTTCTAGATTAGTTATTTCCTTCGAGATTCGACATTGGGTTTACTTGCTAGTGCTACGATAGGATTTCGTTCTATTGCGAACACTTTTTAGTGAAACAAATTTTGGCGCCGTTGTCGGGGAAAACTTTAGGCTATTTAAAAATTTTGGCGCCGTTGTCGGGGAAAACTTTTTGGCACCATATAATAGCCCTTATACTCCACCAAATAAAAATAAAACACTCAACAAGTAATAACTAATCTTGAATAAATTTGGGTATCATCTCTTACTATCATTAGGAAGCGTTTAATAAATACGTTTCATTCCTTGCCACACGGAGGTGGAAAAGTTAGAGGCTCATGTCATTAATTCGAGCAATGCTCGTCCAGATCTTCTTGCACTCCTCAGCTTAGTTTTCTTGAGCTGGCATGTCCTTTACTCATGTAATAGTCTTTCAGGAAGTTAACACTGCTTCCTTGAGTTGGCATTCGTGTAGAGCTTCACTTGCTTCCTCGTCTCATCATCCTTCTCATGCCATAATCGAGGCTAGAATAATGTATTCGTTCAAGCTCTATCCTAGTATGTGATAGAGGGAAAGCACTTAATTCAAGCGAGCTATGTTATCTAGAAAGGCCTTGGCTTTTCTACTATACGTGAGCCCTATGTTATCTTAACTATGTTCTCATACTGGCATGCAAGAGTTACCTCTTCTTTTCCTTGGTCGAGCATGATGTCGTGAAGTGCCAAGCTTTTGTCGAAGGACTTTACAAGTCTAGCGAATCAAGTCTAGACTTTACTTAGAAGAAGAAGACTCTTGGATTTCAGAGCGAACCTAGTGCTCTGATACCACCCTGTCACGACCCGCCTTTGCTAAAACTAGCCAAGCGAGGTCGCAACGCAAGAAAAGGGAAAACAAATAAAATAAACAAACGACGCGTGGTGATAGGAGGAACGATGTGACACTGTAGCATTAGGTTATCCTCGAACTCTCCATCATTCGTCGAGAATGATTGGAGGAAAGTACTATTTATCAACGGAAGCGTTTTCATAACATAAGCGGAAGCGTTTACATGACATAATAGAAGTTATATCTATGGAGAGACTAATCTGTAGTGATGATATACAAAATAAAAACCAAGTTTAACTGCAAAAGATCATAGCGGAAGGACGTGAGATGCATGTATGGAGAAATGCACCACCAAGAGGCTTCAACACTTTCTATGCTCGACAAAAAGCTCCTTCCGGCACCTTCACTTCAACCTGCTCAACCTGCACATGGGAAATATGTACAGGGCTGAGTACTTTAAAGCACTCAGTGGACACATGCCAAAACATTTTAACTGCCAGCCATTTAAGTAAGTGAAACATAGGGGTTTTCGGAAAAGACCTATGATCACCAAAACATTTTCGTTAATAAAAGCGTCTGCAGACTAAGTTCTTGGTGTAATCCGTCATATCTGGTCCTTGTAAATGTATTCGGAGAGGTTGGCCACCCTCCCGAATACCTAACCGACCGGCTTTCGTCGGCTCACGGTTATCCAGTGCACTACTTACCCAATCGGGGAGCGACCCCGATAGGCCTGTATTCGTTCTGATTAACATTGGGCCGAAGCCCCTTCACAGATAGACATCATACAAAACAAAACAATTTACGGCATGACAATTCTTTTAACGTAAAGAACTTGAGTATTTATAATTAAGCTTTTTCGTGTAAGAAAGCCCACCTCGATAGCTCTCCATGATTGACTTAATAGTTCTGAGCGCCATCCTAGTCTCGGCCCTTTCCTTCGCCTAACCTCGTTCAAAGAACGTAACATAAGAGTCTTGAAATAAAATCGATAACTATCGATCTATGCGAAGATTTATTTCCTATCGAGGTCATGATCTCTCATTTAAGGGTTTTCTTGACTAGTATTTTAAAATCGATTACTCGATTAATTCTCGTGTCTTATAGTCTTTTTTAGCCTTGATAAAAATCGTAGGATGCTTGACTTAGTCGTTATTAGGGCTTCGTGATTACGTGTTATAAGTGGTCTACACTTATAAGGTTATTATACTTGAACTTGGTTGATTAAATCAACATTAATAACTATTATAAGCCCAATAGAAGTATTAGGGTTTTAAGCCCAATTTACTGAAGTCCGGAAATCATTAATTTAAACCCGAAGGGTCGTTACATTTGACTTTCGTTTCTTGACTTAGTGTTGGCCCATTAATTATTGGCTATATTGTTGCATATTTCTCGACCCATCATGAATTAGAAATCCGGTCCAATCGGTTGGCCCAATTCGTTAAGTACATTATCGGCCCGTTAAATTAATTAATCGGCCCAATTGGTTGGCCCGATTCGTTAAGTATTTTATCGGCCCGTTAAGTTAATTAATCGGCCCAATTGGTTGGCCCGATTCGTTAAATACATTATTGGCCCGTTGGATTAATTAATCGGCCCAATTGGTTAGCCCGATTCGTTAAATAGATTATTGGCCCGTTAAGTATTTCCTCTCGGCCCATTTAAATTAATTCCGGTCCGTGAGAGTCGTAGTTCGGCCCGTAAATAAATTCTTCGTCCATGATTAATTTCTCGGCCCGTTAATCGACTTGGCCCGTCTGGAAAATAAGTCCGGCCCGATCCTATACTTGACAAATAATTCCCCTTTCTTCTTCCTCTTCAATTGCGGACTCTCCCCCTCTCGGAAATCTCTCTCTCAGCAATTTCTCCGTCGCCGTCACCTTCCTCAGCCTCGCCACCGTACGTCGACCGACGGTCCTCTCCCACGTCTGTTATCATCTCCCCCCCTCTCTCACATCTCTCGATTTTAGCAAGGGAAGCCCTAATTCGAAAGGTGCAGCAACTTGGGGAAAACTGGAAACCCGCCGGCTGCAATTCCTCCGACGCCGGCCTCGCCGGCCGCGCCTCTCTCTCCATCGCTGATTTCCTCCAGCAGCGTCGCCGTCTCCGCCAACGAACCGCCGCTGCCGTCTGCTGCCTTACTGGTTGCCGTCGCGCCATCTGCCGGCTGCGGCTCCTCTCCTTTCTGGTCCTCAGTACGGTGCCGGCGGCAATGTCGCCGCCGGTGTCTCCTTTCTACTCCCCTCTTCACTCTTTCTCCCTTGTCTGACCTCTTTTACTCTTCCCCCTCCGTTTTGCAGGTGTCGACAGCGTCCAGCGGTGCTGCAGCTACTTCGTGGAGGCCGTCGCCAGCCGAGCAGTCTCCGGTAATGCTCGGGAGAAGGTTGCCCAGCTCCGGTGCCGCTTCAACTCCCTTCCTCGGCCTCTGTCTCTACTCCCGGCAGGTTCGGTTCTTCATTACTCCCCCTCGTTTTTGTTCAATTTGATAGTAGTGACTTATGCTTATTAATTAGGGTGTTTTAGGGGTATGTTATTGGTGATTATATTGAGGAATTTCAGATTCTATGAATGTTTGTGTTAGCATCCATGTTGGGGTTGAATGGTTAAATTATGGAGTATATATAGGATTTCATGCTTAGGTTCGTTAAAATGGAGGTCTCATAGTCTTCGCTTAGTAAACTGAATTTTTGGAACTAAAAGAGGGCAAAATTCTGGGTTGGGAGTCTATCTACAAGCGTTGCTTGTTTGAGATTGCTACGTTGTTTATACTTGATTACTCGGAGTGAATAGAACTAGTTCTTTAACATTTTTTTTTATTTTTTTTTTATTTTTAAGCTTCATACATATGAGCAGCCTCTAAATAAGTTCTTGAGTCATTCTTGAATGGAAATCATACTTTGTTGTTGGTTCTTTTGTTGGAGTGAAATGCTCAATGTGTTAACTAGTTTTGCCTTATGATTGAAGCTTGTTAAAGGAGGTTCTATGGGGTTAAGTCATGAGTGAAAAACTGATTTCCAAGCTTCTAAAATTACATGTATTGTCACTTGAATTTGCCCGTGTTCTCATGCTTAATTCTTGAGGCTTTAAACATAACTTGCTGCATGCTTGGGTTTTCATACTTTTGGCAGATTTTTGAGCTTCTACATTTACATGCATTGCTTGTCAAACCTTCCTATGCCTTCATGCTTCGGTTCTTGATGTTTTAAACTATGTTTTCATGCTTGAGAGGGTATTAGAGTACTAGATTGGTGTCACTAGTTGGTTCTTGGTGGTTCTAATGGGAAGGATTACATGCTTGAGGGTTTGTAGTACTTAGAGTGAGTAATGAGGAGTCTTACTTGTAAATCTTGGAGGTTGAAAATCTGAGTTCTTGAGCTAGATGGTGGCTGTCCCCTTTTCTTTGTTGCTTCCTTCCCTTTGTTCCTTCTCTATATCGATGCAACTTGAAACCTTTAGAACTGAAATCGAGTCTCTAGCTTCCGATTAGAGGGCTGCCCTCTTCTAATTCTTGCTTGAATACCTTCCCCTTCCTTCCTTCTTCACTCCTAGAGATAAGGATTTGGTTCTTGAGTTAGTGCATGTACATGCTAGGTTCTAGAGGTGGGTGAGAGGTTTACCGTCGGTGTGTTGATGCTCAAAAAAGGGCTGCCGGCAGCTGACTTCCGGCGACTCTCTTGCTGGAAATCGGCTCCCTCTTTTGGTGCTTTTACTTGCTTTCTCTCCCTCTCTATGTTGTATGTTTGAGTGAGTTGGTTGTGTGAATGTGGCTGATTTTGTGATGTTTGTGTGCAGGTAATGGGTGATTGAAAGGAGGAGAAACGCTGCTCTTTTGTTTTCTTGCAGGGGAAGAAAATAAAAGTGATGGTTTGTAGATTCTTCTCAAGGTGTTGGCAGGTGTTGGAGACAAGGAAGGGAAGAGTGGGATTAGTACCCAGATTTGGAAAAAACATGGGCGCTTGTCGCGGGTTTTTCATTCTGCCGCTTTTCTTTTTCTTTTTATTCATTTGTTTATTCCTATTATTGTATAAATAAATAAATATATATATATATATATATATACACACATGGAATTATTATTATTATTAATTCTTTCTTGTACAAGTACACGTGTATATATACTATGGGCTCATTACTCGGGCCTTGAGCTTCTGTAATTTGTTGGGTAATTTCTTTGAGTCGGATAAAATCGTACAATTAATTCGTAAAGTGGGCTGCGATCACTAAGTGGGCCTTTATCCTTTATTGCTTGAATTCGTTCAACGTGGCTTTTCTTATTGGGCCGAAATATTTCGTGTAATAAATCTTGAAATGAGCCTTCGGGCTTTAAGTGGGCCTCGGCCCCTTGAATAATAATAATAATTAATCGTTGTGCATTTTATCGAGCCTTTCCTTAAGTAGTCCGACTTCTATTTGGGAAATTTTTAATTACCACATATAGCACTACTAATAGTAGTATTTTAGTATTTGTTTTACCAATATTAATAACACTCTAAATATATAAATAATGCCGAATTTTTATTTACTCCCTAAATAAAACTGCGGCTATTACAATTACTGCTGGAATCAATTTGCCTTCTCCTCTTAGCTTTGAATCTGAGTGACGTCTTTGCAGTGGATACTTATCCATAGTAGCGGTCAGCGTTGTCCCAAAACCTACTGTAGATGTAAGTTTATGATGTTATGCATATATATGAGGATTTAATAGTTGATAACATCATATTCATACAAATAGTCGAAAGATTTTGTGATAAGATTTTTTCGCTTATGTTTGGTGTTTAAATGTTCTGTTTTTAGTAGTCTTTTCGTACCTGTTTTCGTTGTGTTTTCGTGTCTTTTCGTGTGTCTTTGGCTATGAATTGGTTGTTTGGAGTTTTGATTAGTGTAGGTATAAAAGGTGAGAAATTGGAGGAAGCCGGGACGAAAAGATCAAGAAGTGAAGAAGGAGTCGAGAAGATGCAGATCCGAGTCTGGACGATCGGCCAAACCCCTTTTATGAGATGGTTTCCAGAATGTGATCTGGACAATCGGCCAGACCCCTTGGGTGTTCTAGACGATCGTCCAAACCCCCGCGTCCAGCTGTTCGTTTCCTTTCATGATTAGGTTTTCTACCTATTATAAATACTAGTACTTTGGACGAATTTGGAAAAACTTTTACCTTTGTTTAACTTTTATTTTTAGCACTAAATACTCTAGTTTAGATTTCCTTTGTTCGGATCCGGATCTTCGTTTCGTTTCATTTTAATTCAAGACTACTTCTTTAAGTTCGTGTTCTTCGTTCTTCGTTTAATTTCGTAAGTTCTTTATTGCTTTCGTTTATTTGATTTATTGTTTTCCTTAGTTCTAGATTTACTTTCGTAATTGCTTCGTTTAATTTCGTTTGCTTTATTTCCTTTGTTCGATTTCAAGTTCTTAATTTAGATTCGTTTTTCTTAGTTTTCATTTCCTTCATTTTTCAAGTTCTCATAGTTATATTTATTTGCTTAATTTCCAGATTTCATTATTATGTCTAGATTCGTTTTCTTCGTTGCTTTCGTTATTGTTTTCTCTACGATTTTTGCCTAGGTAATTTAATTGATTTCTTTTAGTTTAATTCCTTAGATTAATTAGTTTAGATAATTTCTTTGCTTTCTAGATTAGATTATTTATTTGCTTTGATTTAATTGCTTTGATTTATTTTATTGCCTAGGATTTAAAACCAAAAACCCAAAAATTCTCTTTATTTGCTTTCTTAGATTTATGCTATATTAGGATTGTTTGTTACACGATTATTTGCCCTGTTAAGTTTTCCTTGAGATTCGACTTTGAGTTTGACTTGTTAGTGCTACGATAGATTTCGTTCTATTGCAAACACTTTTTAGTGAAACAACTTACCGCACTATTCTTTTGTTATTTGCAAGGAGAACGGAGGATTTTGGAATTGGAGAGAGCGATGAATATAGAATGGTGGTAGCCACACGAACTGATTCAATTTCAAAAAACAACAATATGTCATAATCATACGACAATACCTCAACATCAAATATAAAAATTCCAAATAACGATGATCTATTACTTTAAAGAATGAAAAGAAAAGGGAAATGATACTATAAGAACTAACAACGAATGCAGGATGAATGAGGAATTCATCAGACGTGGTGGTGGATCGGAGGTGCGAGGAGAACCCATATATTTTCAAGAGTTCAACATTCAATTACTCCATCTCTCTATCTCTCTCACACACATGAAAATATATTATGAAAATCTTACTTGATTTTTTCAGTATGATTTTAATACGTTCGTACTTCTTTATTTTAGTTCTTCTTTATCTAAAGTTGTTAAATTTTTATTACTTTCGATCTATGTATTTAAGGATACAATATTATTTTAACACTTTTGTACTTATTTGTATGGAATTCAGTACGAAACTTACAAAATCTTATTAGAGAAGTGCATAATTTTTTATCATTTCGCTATATATATGCAATTAGGAACACAGTACGAAACTTACAAATCTTACTACAAACGTTTGTAATTTTTATTATCATACATGCATTTAAAAACACAACACAAAACTTACTAAATCTTACTAGAAAGTGCATAATTTTTATTAATTCTCTCCACTTAAGAACATAGTACGAAATTTTGAAATATCTTACTGCAAACATCTAAAATTTTTATCACATCACTATATGCATTTAAGAACACAGTACGAAATTACAAAATCATATAACCATCGTCCAGTACGAAACATACAAAAATCGTACTGTGTTATAAATTTATATTGTTTTATAAAAATAAAACCGAAAAAAAAAATTCTATTAAAAAAACGAAAAGCAGAAATAAAAAGGAAAAAAATTATTAAAAAAACAGAAAGCAGAAAAGGGGAAAGAGAGTGGAAAAACGTAAATAAAGGAGAAAAGAGGGGAAAGTGACTAAGGAAAAAAAAAAAAAAAAGTGTCAAAAGGTCAGGACAAAGATGTCTCAAATTCAAAAATATGGATAGTTTTTGTGTTTTTTAACATCTAAAGTTAAAAGTGATATTTTAACTTTGAAATGAGTATATTATTTTTTGCCTTTATAAAAATTGGTGAAAATCTCAGTGAATTTTTTTTAAAAAAAAACACACACACCCAACCGTCCATATTTAAAAATGCACATAAAATTAATAATATTTTTATATTAATTACAAAATTGCCACCAATAACTAATTCTCAATTGATTTCTCAATTTCAAACTCCATCTGTATATATATAATAGATAATAGTAGTAGATAATAGATTTTCTTTGTCCCACCGAATAAATGCATTTTTTCCTTTCCGGGACGTCCCACTGATATAAGGATATTTCCCAAAATAGAATATTCTAATTCAATAAAATTCAAACAAATCACTTTAATCCATTACGTTTCACTTTAACACACTCTCATCACTCTTGTCTTAATTCTCGTAAAAAAAAAATCCCATTTTTTACACACTATCATCATTCACGTCTTAATTATGGTCCCACTAATAATAGTATAAGAGTATTTTTGACACCTTCCTTAAATCTAAATCTTCCGCATTTCTAATTTGATGGGATCTATTTTGAATCAAAGTTGTTTCATTTCTACGTAATAAAATTCATTTTTCAGTTAATGATATCTCGCATAGTTATCTTTCTAAAAATTGATTACCATAATAACATTGCAATCTCAAGTATCGAAACATAACCGCGCACCCAACATTCAATCTAATTAAAAAAATTCTACTGCATGAGAGGGGATGGAATTAAGAAGGTTTCACATCCAGTCCTTCAAAATATAAAAAGAGAGAACATAAAATAAAATTTTGAAGAATGAAAGAATAGTGGAACAAGAAGTTTCCTAATCACCGGGAGACGGCATTGCGCCTCCGTCATCTCCTGAGCTACCTGTTTCTGTTTCCGGTCTAATCTCCTCTAACTGCTGCAGAATCAAATTTGCCTCCGGTCGAGCTGGAGGTGATGGGTCCACACAATGCAACGCCAGCTTCAGTGTATTAAGCAACTCATCACCAATAACAGAAGCATCCCTCATCAGCTCCAAGTCGAAAACTTCATTAGTCCATTCTTCTTTAACGATCGAGGCCACCCACTGTGGCAAATCTACACCGTTCATCGCCTCCCCCGGGGATTTCCCAGTCAAAAGCTCCAGTATAATCACCCCAAGGCTGTACACGTCACTTTTTGTGGTGGCTTTCTTCAACTTCGAAAGCTCAGGGGCTCTGTACCCCAGCGCTCCGGCAGTCGCAATCACGTTCGCATTTGCAGCAGTTGTCATCAGTCGAGAGAGGCCGTAGTCTGCAATTTTCGCATTTGTGTGTTCATCTAGAAGAATGTTGCTTGATGTGAGGTTGCCATGGATGATGCTGACGTTGTTATGAAGGTAGAGTAGCCCTCTTGTCATGCCTTTGGCAATCTTCATCCTTGTTGCCCAATCTATGGGTGTATCGGGGGCTCGAGCTGCAAATACAAACAAAAGAATATGAGTTGATGTATTAAATTTACTCAGCTTCGATTTTGCATAATATGAAATGTATGAACTTCAACAACTAACCATGAAGGTAAGTAGCAAGGCTCCCTTTAGTCATGTAGTCGAAAACGAGCAATTTTTCTCCCTTTGGACCCAAATAATAAGCTCTAAGAGCTAAGAGATTTGGATGCCTAATCTTTCCTAGTGCATTAACCTCAATCTCGAATTCCCGTTGGCCCTTGGTTATCTTCTCTCTCAATCTCTTCACAGCAACTTGAATCCCATCTTCCATGGTAGCTTTGTACACTGTTCCATAGGTACTTTTGCCCATGATTTCTGCAGTGGCGCACAAAAGATCATCTGCGCTAAACACCATTGGTCCATCAAAGTGCACAAGCTTACCTCCTGTTTCTCCGCTTGCTTCCACTTCGCCAGAAGTCGGTGGAATGCCCTTCTCGGCAGCAGCCATGGCAGTTCTTCCAGCAACCTTGCCCCCCTTAGCTTCTCTCGCCATTTTACTTTTCCGTATCAAGCAGAAGAGCAAGATACAACAGATGACCAGTAAGACTACAAGTAAAACCCCGGCTGTGATAAGAACTATGTCTTTAGTACTCAGTTTTCTATGTCGTTTCTTTGGCGATGGAGAAGCAGGAGGAGCTTCAGTTGGGGAAGGAGCACAAGGGGTGGAAGCAGTATATCCACAGAGTTCAAGATTCCCAGCAAAGGCGCTCGAGTCGAATTTACGAGCAAGTTTCGGTGGAACAGGGCCAGATAGGTTGTTATAGGAGACGTTGAACGAGTCGAGATTCGGTAAATCTCCCAGAGATTCAGGTATTTCTCCATTGAAAGCGTTGTGGGATAAACGAAGCTCCCTCAATGAAGAAATATTTCCAAATGCAGCCGGGATTTCTCCGTCCAATCGATTGTAACTCAAACTAAGAACTGATAAGTTTCTCAAACTAAACAGACTATTAGGAAAAGTCCCATTAAACAAATTATGATCAAGCGTCAAAGATTGAAGCTGAAACATACGGTTCCCATTACTTCCCCACGAGTCGGGAATCGGGCCAGAAAAACTGTTGTTTTCAAGAGCGAGAAACATGAGAGAGAAAGACTGAGTAAAACTAAATGGGATCGAACCAGACAAGGAATTGTGGCTAACGTTAAGCCTAAAAAGCTTG
Organism: Thymus mandschuricus; assembly: GCA_029379335.1. Lineage (NCBI taxonomy): Eukaryota > Viridiplantae > Streptophyta > Magnoliopsida > Lamiales > Lamiaceae > Thymus > Thymus mandschuricus. Next base: position 12,165,389 of record CM057071.1, read on the forward strand.
GTTGAGTTAACTAGAGTAGACGGCAATGGCCCAGTCAACGAATTGTTAGCTAAATCAATTGTCTGAAGAAGTGGACAGAAACCGAGAGAAGGAGGGATGGAACCAGAAAACCTGTTATTAAACAGCTGGAGGCCTCTGAGATTCGGCAAGAAGCGCAGAGACGTCGGAATCTGGCCGCCGATGACATTGTCGTGGAGGCTGAGCTTTCTGAGAGCTTGAAATTGGCCGATTTTCTCAGTTATTCTGCCGCCTAATCCGCGCCACGGCAGCTGTATAACGATGACTTGACCCTGGGCGCATTTGATGCCGGTCCAGCCGCCGGAGCAGGCACCGTAGCCGCTATCGTTCCAGCTTTTCAAGAAACCGTTTTGATCGACGAGTTCGTGCTTGAATGCTTGAAGGGCTTGAAAGTCTGCTTCTGTGACAATCACGCCGTCCCAAGAATCGCTTGAAACGGGGTTGATTACGCTTAATAAGGTGAAGGAGATCAAGAGGATTTGAGCCAAGTGGTGTGAGCTCTTCCATTTTTCTTTATTTCTTCTGTTTTCTTGAAATGGGAAGAGCTCCATGAGTGAGAGGGAGGGAGGGTTAGAGAGAGCGAAAGTGTTGTTTTTTGTCCTAGAAGGAGACCATGGTAGAGAGAGAAGGGATAAATATAAAAAGTGTTGAATAGTCTATGACAAGTTTTTGTAGTGTGTGAGGGGGGGGGGGGTCTGTGGGGGTTCCACCGATGAGAGAGAGAGATAACTGATAATGTTCGATCAAAGGAATCTAAAATGGGTTTTTCTGGGAAGACATGAGGGTGTCGGGAGTTGTGTCACATAGATTTGGTAGAAATTCTCTCTTCTCTTCCCCAGTGTAACGGCTAGTTTTTCCTGAGTTTATTTGCAACTATTTGTTGCGCACATGACTAGGATATTGGAAAACTTGTGAGAATTATATTATTAAAAATTTTAGTTAGAGATTAGGCTCCTGTCCTGGCTGGCATCAACGGCTATCTTTTTCATGTGGGTCCAGTCAACTTTTGGTCTGGGATTCAAATGAGCCCCATTGTTTATGGAATGACATGAATGCCCTTGTAGTTGGTGAAAATGTGCATGCTGTAGGTTGCCTTCAAGGAGGTTGTTCTCGCCATACAACTTGTCCCCTTTTCGAGATCTAATGAATACTAGTAATTAAAGAGGCATTTTCGTAAGTTCTAGGCAAGCAATAATGAGTTATGACTGCGCTTTTCGTAGATCAAACTCTTTTAATATTCAGTTTAGGTGAAGTTGTTTTTGTTATAAATGCATAGTTAATGGACGGCCACAAAGGTCATGATGGGTGAGGGCGATGCTGAAGACGGAGGTATGAAGACAGCCATTCAAATCTTGCCATGTGTAAAGCTATTTTACCAATAATTGTTTGGCTCGGCTTTCCCGGCTTGGCTCGTGAAGACAAGATGGATTAATAATGAATTTTAAATTTAACTTTTTTTGTCTATGATTTTCTTTTATGTATTTAACTATAAAGTGAAATTAACTTGGAGGAATTTTAATACGTGAAACATTTTCCATTTTATATAGAAGTGATATTTTTAATCACCTTATGGCTTATGCTAGTCACCTTCGTGGACATTTTAGTCAAATTTTTATTTAAACATTATTTTGTTCGATTTTTTCAATTGTAATATAATATAATACCTTATAAATTAATATTCAATCACTAATTCAATAAAAAAAAAGTGTAAATATCAAGGCTTGATTTGTACGTTTTACCTTCTAAATTAAAAAATGAATAATAAAATAAATTGAGCTATGATAATTATACTTTTTGTGGATTTAATGATTTCAATATTGGTTTTATAAGGTATTAGAATATACTACAATTGAAAAAATCGAACCAAATAATGTCGAAATGAATTTTTTTTCGAAGGTGCTCACACGTGTGATTATCATAAGGTGACTAGGATATCACTTTTCTCTATATCCTTATCCTTAATTTTATTTCATTTTTTCAAAAAATCTTAAAGTTTTTTTAATTGAAAAATATTTATATTTATATTTTTTTGAAGGCTTGATAAGGATTAAGGACCTCTTTTAAAATAGAAAATTTTAAACTAAAATAAGTCACACACATCACTGTAAGTCTATAACCCACTACTTGCTCACATATCTTAATTTACGTATAAAAAAAAGTATATTTATCAGCGAGACGGAAGAAGTATTTATCTTAGCAATTAAAAATAATTATAAAACTTTAAAACTTATAAACTTAGCCAAACACCCTAAGTATAAATTATGATTTATAATAATATAACTAAACTAAATACAGTTTGATATAACATAAATATAACATATTCAAAATATTAACAAAATAAGACTGTGAGATTTAAGAAAACTAAAAATAGAAATTGCAAATACAGTAAAATAATACGTATGAAACTAATAATCCATTTTTATTACATGCACCGATAAAATAGAGATCACCAATAATATATTTTTTAATTTAGGAAAAACTTAAGAATTAAGAAAATTATAGCAATATAAAATAAAAATTATTTAATTATTAATTCCCTCCCAATTAATTTCACGGTAGGAGTAAAATACTCCCTCTGTCCCACTGATATAGGGACCTTTTCCTTTTCGAGACGTCCCATTGATATAGGGACATTTCCTAAAATGGAAAATTCCAACCCAATAAAATTCTGACACATCACTTTAACCCACTACCTTTCACTTTATCACACTATCATCATTCTCGTCTTAATTCCCGCTTCGAAAAAAAAAAGTCTCTATCCCAGTGGGACGGAAAGAGTACTAAACTACATAAATACTGGTTTGGTGAGAGGTTTTTTCTACTCGTGAGCCAAGCCGGAAGCCAGAAAGCCGAGCCAAGCAATTATTAGTAGAAAAGCTTTACACGTGGCAGGTTTTAAATGGTTGTCTTCATTGCCTCCGTCTGTAGCATCGCACTTGCCGGTCATGATGTGTGTTCGTTTTGTTTTCAATAGTATCTAAACTGTCTTGACACAAATTCAACTTTGCATGATGTGGAATTCTTCAAATCTTTTTACTCCATTTGTCCCGTTACATTTGGATTGTTTCATTTCGACATAGAATTTTTATACGCAATGTTAAAAATGAAAAGTAAGGGGTCTACATTGAAAAATAAGGGTAAATTCCTTCCATTTTAGAAAACAAGTCTATTGAAGTAGAACGTTCCGATTAAAAAAGAAAGTCAAGTGAAATAAGACGGATGTAGTAATGTTTAGTATCATAATGTTGAATTTAATTAGGAGATAATAGTTAAAAATACCCACTTTTATAAGAAGTGGTACTTTTATACCCACTTTATAAGAAGTATAACTTCTATACTCATTTTGCCTTTAAATGCCAAAAATACCCTCCCACTTTTCTAATAAAACAAAATTCTAATGCAAAAACAAAAATTGAGAATTTATGTCGTGGGCCCCACCTGAAATAAATACAAAATTGAATATTTCATCTACCCCACTATCTCTCTCTCTCTCTCTCTCTCTCTCTCTCTCTCTCTCTCTCTCTCTCTCTCTCTCTCACGATTTCTCAAAAAAATAGTCGTGTAAAACTTAAATTTAACCCCCCCTCTCGTCGGAATTTTTTTTACCATCGTCGTCTCCGATGACAAACGAAGACGAAGCCGGGCCCTCCAATCGAGCCCCTCAACGCCGACGGGGCGCCTCCCGTCGTCGGCCGCAGCAGGCGGCGGAGCAGCCGGCAGAGCAGCCAGCGAACCAACCCCGGGAATACCCCGACCCTCCACCGCCGGTGAGTTTTAAGTTTTTATTTATTTTATTAAATGAAGCATGTTATGGTTTATGTTAAGGTTTGGAATGTAAAATCATGAAGCATGCTATGGTTTATGTCGAATTGAGTTAATCTGAATTTGTTTATAATAGTTCTTACGTACACGATCAAAACAAACATTAAATCGTGTAGTACATGATTGAAATCTGAATTCAATCGTGTAAAGTCAACAATTTTGACTTCTGAAATTGTTGACTTTACACGATTGAATTTAATTTTGACATTTACTTGTGAGTTTCACGTTTAAATTTGGTAAATTGGCATGTAGTTTGACTTTAATTGCTTGAAATTGAATGTTGACTTTGACTTTACATGATATGATTGTGAATTCAAGCGTGTATTACACGAATGAAATTTCGATTTAATCGTGTAAGTCAATGATTTTGACTTTAAAAGTCAAAATTGTTGACTTTACATGACAAAATTGAAATTTCGATCGTGTACTACACGACTGAAATCCAAATTCAGTCGTGTAGTTGGCCGAACTTTTTGCATGAAATTTGCAATTTTTTTTATTCGTTTTGTTTCTTCTCGATTTGCAGCCTAGGTTTCAATGTATGAGGGGCCGTATGCAAGGGTTTAGAGGGCAAATAAACCTCTACATATGGGACGATGTGATCCACTCGATCCCGAGGGTGTTGCGTCGCGTAGGCGGGCAACGCTTGCTCGAACGATTCGAGCAAGGGCCGTATCGATACCTCATCGAAATTCGGAGGAGTGGGAGTGCGAACAACGCCCTCCACGAGCTTCTAGCTCGAGAGCTCGAGGATGACTCGATTCCCGAGTTCGAGAGGTGGTTTCACGTCGGTGGCCGGGACATACGCTTCTCAAAGCAAGAGTACGCCATCGTCACGGGGCTAGCTTTCGGGGAGTCGGCATTCAACCCTAATGGACGGCACAGTCCTCCCAAAAGGAGCCCCCTCCACACGAAGTATCGGGGCGAATCCCTTACGATCAATCCGTTGAAGCATGATTTCAACGACGAGCTCCGTGTATTGGGCACGGAAGAGCAGTATCTGAGGGCGGCCAACCTGCTCATGTACTATCTGATGTTGGCCGGACACGACAACCCGACTATCCAGGACTGGGCATGGTACCTAGTGGAGTTTGAGGATGAGTGGAATTCATTTCCCTGGAGAGCATGGTCGTTACAGATCCTCCACTACCAGCTGCACGTGATGAAGAGGGACCCCGGCCTCATAACGAACCTGCGGGGTGCCTATCACCTGTACGGGCCGGTCTGGGCCCTGAACATTTGGGCCTACGAGGCGATCCCCCAACTGGGGCGAGCATGCGGTCGACGGGATCGTGAGACACTGTCCCCCCGCCTCAGGAGATGGGCTACGTCCTCCTCTTCTCTCAACTTCAGACGTTTCCTCGATGATCCTCAGGTAATTGATTTAGTATTTTTTGTCTTGTTTAATTTATCGACGTTCGATTACTAAATAAAAAATGCAACTTGCTAACACTTCTTGTTTTATTTTTCGTTGTAGCTCGAGGTTCATCCGACACTGAAGCCGGATGAATACGATATGCTCGACTTTGGAGTCCATACTCTCGACAACATCGAGCCGATGGGTCTGGTCTTTGTTCCATCAAAGCGCCACGAACAGACCAATCTCCCGGCCGAGAAAAGGGAGTCGAAGGCGAAGCGCGAGATGGCGAAGGCCGTGGAGAAGCTGAAGTGCAGGGACGCTTCTCGGGTAGTGGCCCCTCGTCGTCGTGCTCCACGAGCTAAGCGAGCTCATTCCGACGCCGGGGTTGAGATGCCGAGGCCAAGGGTTGAGATGAGGCCCGAAGCATGGGCCTCGAAGAGGCCTCGGAGCGAGCACGCTGATCCCCAACCCTCTGGCTTGATCTGCTGCGCACACGGAGATCCGTACGAGCGCGGTCCCCTAGGTGACGACTTCTTGGATCGATTCGGGGACCATCTGGTGTCTCAATGGGAGCAGGATTGGTCAGGGACCGGATTTCTACGTCGCCTTGCTAGAGCTCTTGCCGAAGAGCTGAAGAAGTTCGTGTCGAAGACTCCGAGTCGGAGCAAGAGCCGGGGCCCAGCTTCCTCGAGTGGCGAGGGGCAGTCCCGCATCGGTGAGCACTCGCTTGGGGGGCTCAGGGATGTCCCGATCGAGGGCGAACTATCACCTCTTAGACCATGCTAAGAGTCAGAGACGGTCGGAGGGACGACACTCTGCGGGACGACACTCCGTGAGCCGACACTCCGAGGCTCACGAACGAGGCAGTGGCGATGGTCGAGACACTCCGAGGAGCAGCAGTCCGTATATATGATCGACTTGGTCGATAGTCTGAGGCACGATGAGGACCGGCTGAGTGCTTTTGCTGAGGAAATAGAACAAATGCCGGATAGCTCAGAGGATGAGGCTGGTAAGTCATCTCATATCGCTTTGGGAGGTCAGACTCGGGCTTCTACGAGGGAGTCACGTCCCTCGCGATCTCTACTGTCTCCGTACTTGACGGAGCCGCCACGAGCCTCTCTGTATAAGAGTTACAAAGACTCAGGGAGAGATCACGTGCTCATGGCCGAGAGTACGTATCACCTGACGCGAAAACTCTTCGACATGATCGAGGACATGACACAATGCTTCACGGCCGAGGTAATTTTAGTATAATTTTCGTTTAAAACTTTTCTTTTGCTGTAATTATTGTACTAATACTAAAAATGTTGAATGAATTCAGGTTATTGACCTGTACGTGGTGTACTGGAGGAACAGACTCCATCAAGGGTTCCATCTCGGTCCCAGTGTTACTTATGAGAATCACATTGTTATGCCCCTCAACTTTTACGTAAGTTATCTTCGCAATTCTTTTTATTCATTTGATTGTTTTGATATTATGACTGAAAATTATTCTTTATTTTTTGTTGTAATAAAGGAAAAAATCTTGCCGCAATACAAGTCCTTCCACGGTGATACTGACGAAACTATGGACTGAAGAACATGAGGTTGAAATACACGAAGTGGCAGATTCCCGAGGATTTCGTCCAGGCCTTGGACGGGGTTCACACGTACCGCCCGTGGATCACCGGCGAATATGTAAGTAATTATAACGACGTATTTAATTCTTATTTTTCATTTCGCATTTAATTCTTAAAATTTCCCATATTTTTTTGTTTAGTTTGTCGTTGTGTGTCATCTCTCCTCCGATCATTGGGTCATATGCCGGATTAATGTTCCGTACTGGAGAGTTGAGGTGTTCGACTCGCTCTTCTGGAAGTACGAGAATAACATAGACCCTCCTCTCCGACAACAACGCATCGTCCAATTATTGCCATTGACTCGACTTTTCTCGAGGATTTTGGCCAAGAAGCTCGCATACTTCAAGATGGTGCACCCGGATTTTACAAACCACGGCACGAAGTTCATGACTCGCCTTTGTACCAATGCAACATCAATTTGTCCAAGTCGATGAGGTGAGTTGCGGCCCATACACATGTATGTATATGGACAAGATCCTCGGGAAGAAGAATGAGTACGCCGGAGACACGACACAAGTATTGGCCAAATACCGAGAGACTGTAGTCAGTAGGATATTCAAGTTGTCAGGGCGTTCTCGCCCTCGTCATGGTCAATGAATTCAAATTGATTTAAATTGTTTGTTGATTTCGAATTGATTTAATTGATCATTGGAATTCGAATTGTTTTAATTGTTTGTTGAATTCGAATTGTTATTTTAATGGTTAATGTTTTGTTAGTGGTTTATGTAAATTTCATTTCATTAACTTGATTTTGTTAATGTGTATCGAATGATTGAAAAATAGGTGGGGAGTGCCATTTTTTGGCCAAATTTTGCTAAACCTTCGGCTGAGTACACGGTTGATTGAGCAAATCGACCGTGTACTCAAGAACCCCAATCGTGTACCCTAGTCGTGTACTCAAGAACACCCCCCCCCCCCCCCCCCCCCCTCCCCCCCTTTTTTTTGTTTTGATTTTTCATTTCGTGGGGCTTATCTGAGATGGAATCACTGTTACTATCAGACATTGTGCAATCTTATGATTCGATCACGTTTCGTCAATTATACGATTGTAAGAACATTACGTTCGTAAGTTAGTTCGAGATCAAACGTAACCTTAGTAGTTAGGCAATATAAGTGACACTCACTCTATACTTCATAATTACATAAGATATCCTTAATTTTGGCATAATTATGACATAACTTACATTATTACATGTTTGTATGACTTAATAGACTCGAGATACACGAAAAAATCAAATCAAACACGAGAATTTTTGGAATTTTGGCTTAATTTTGACTTTTTTGGCTTAATTTTGACTTTTCACGCAAAGGGTACACAACATTTTTCAATTTAAATCGTGGAAAGTCAAACAATCGTGTAGAGGGCATTGACTTTTATCTAATTTTGACTTTTTTTTTATTTATACACAGTTATTTCGTATTTTCAACCGTGTATACACGGTTAAAAACAAATTTAACCGTGTAAATAAAATTCAATTTTGACTTTCTTTATTTTGACTTTACACGAGTAATATTGTAAATTAACCGTGTACACACGTTAAAATCAACAATAATGTCTTGTACTTAGCCAAAGGTTTCCATTTTATTCACACAAAAACATCAAATTTTCACCAAATGATCAACTCGAACACAATCTAATAAACTTACATCCAATAACATTCTTAAACATCCAATAGCACTCAATAACATCCAAAAACGTCAATTTGTTTAAAATAAAAATAAAAATATAATTAAGCATCGGTATCGTACGGACATCGGGGCCTAGTATGCTCCTCGCTCTTGCAAATGCTACATTTTTTCTTACCTCTAGGACGTCGAGGGGGAGCATTTAGATCAACTCCGGAAATGGGAAGCGAGGCTTGGCAACTCCGTCGTTTGCCCTTCTTATCGCATCTTGAACACCTTTACCGATTCGTTGAGGACCCTTCAACGGCCGATCGAGCTCTCGCCATCGCTGGTCGTCCAGCTTGCCTATTTACAAGAGGGTGTAGCACGACCCATCGTGAAATGTATTCGGGGACACTCCACGTCTCGGGATGAGGAGCCGGCTCAATAGTAGGGGAATACATAGCAACTAAGGTGGATTGCTAAAAATAGTGGCTCACGTAGTCAGTTGCCCACCCACCGGAATGCATATAACAACATACGAAATAATTTAGAAATCCGATTCAAATACAACAAGCATTAAACTAAACTAAAAGGAGAACTACTAGTAACTTATCACCACACAAGCGTGTCGGTAAGGGATGCCGTCCAACTCAAACTCACGGCATTCGCAAGTTGAGTTTTGGAGGTCGACGAGGTAAGTCGCCTTTTCACCTTCGACTCTCCAAAGGGTGGGCGTAGGTGTTCCTCTAACGGAGTAGCGACGCCCCCATTCCGACGATGCCGACATCTTCATAAATGCCTTCTCCGTGAGTTCATGTTGGCGAGCTAGGGCACTAGTCCGATGTTCATCGAACCACTTCTCGACGACTATCCGATACACCTCGATCATGGCACAAATCGGCAGTCTCCGAGCCCACAACAACTGAGCATTCATGGTCTCGGCGGGATTCGAAGTCATGAAGCTCGTACGTCGGACGGGACACTTGTACCTCGCACACCTCGGCAGGCCAGCGTCGCTCAACCTTCTGTAGATCCCGCCTCCCTCTCTACTTATGTCCCTCGGATTCCCCCAATATTCATCGAATTGGGAATCTCGATAAGCATAGGCTTCAGACTCGAATATAGCCCCCGCATGCCTGTCGTACCTAACGAAATTCCTCTGGAGGTGAACGAAGCTGAGGCCATGAGCAGCATGCGGAAAAACGGAGTCGATCGCATTTCAGATGCTCACGTGTTGGTCGGATACGATCAACAAGTCATCCGGCACCCCAAAACTGTCTTTGACTTGTGCCAAAAACCACGTCCACGATTCGTCATTCTCTTTGGAGCCGAATCCAATGGCAAAGGGGAAGACTTGCTCGTTCCCGTCCTTCATCACCGCCACAAAGAGCGTACCCTTATTCTTTCCCTTCAAGTGCGCCCCGTCCACTACGATCACGGGGCGTAGCAAACCATTTCGGAATGCCTCGATGGACTGACCAAAAGTGAGGTAGAAGTAGGTCAGACGGTCGGTGGCGTGGGAGGTGTGGATGTCGTACTCGGTGCCCGGATTCATCTCCTTCAAAAGGTAGAGATTAGAAGGGAGCCTCTGATAAGACTCGTCAAAGGCACCGTACGTCATCTCTATAGTGGTGTTCCTCGCACGAAGAGCGAATGGGTAGTCAATCTGAATACCGTACTCACTCCGTAGCTTGTCCACCATCTATTTTGGCTTCAACACTGTGCCCTCGGTGATCAATCTACGTGCGTAGAATGCTCCTAATACAATGGCCGGCACCTGTCGTTTATTGTTCAAATTTAAATCAACTAGACACGTGTGATCGACCTTGTACTTGTTGATCACCCAAATCCCACCTTTTTGTGTTGCATTTAACTTGAACTCTGATAACCACATATTTAGCATGCTTTAGAATGCGTCTTGATGCGTGTTTTGGTTCGGATTTGTGCTTAAATGAATAGGGAATGATAGGTTTTTACAATTTATACATTTTCTATATGCTTTGCACTTTCTCTCGGATTCCGTGCTGATTTCAGGTGTTGCGGCAATTTTCTGGGCAAGTTTGACTTATCCTATGTCGAAGAGGATTGAAAGAGGAAGCCGTAGCACTTTGCGGATTAATTTTCCGATGCCGGACGAGAGAGAACGAGCCAAAACCGTGAGAGCGCGCAAACTGTCAAATGTGGGCGGAAAGTACACGAGTCAACCGAAAATGAAATAGTCAACCCTTCATTTAACATTCCAGAAATTACAGATTTTACCCCATCTTCTCAACTTAAGTTTCTAGTATTTGCATTTTGACCCCAATGTGTGGGAAAACTATAAATAGCTAGTTATTTTCCTTATTTGTCATCTAATTTGACTTGTAATTCATTGTGGCACTTTCTCTTAGAACCCTAGCTATTTTCCCTCTTTCTACTTTGGTATTTTCAAATATTTGTGAAGATTATGCTTGGAGTTTGAAGAGATTGTTGAAGATTTCTTCTCTACTTTTCTTTCCTTGTCATTTACATTATGTTTTTACTTGTTGTTGATGGTTTGATGCTTAGATCCATGCTAGGCTAGATCCATTGAGGTTTCAAATGATGGATGATGTGAATTAGGCTAGGATTTGATGACTTTTGATGTGGATCTACCTTTCCTTTGAGTTGCCCTTGGATTTGATTGGATTTAATTGCATGAATGATTGACAACCATGAGTGCATACAAGGTGTTTGATGGAATGCCTAGGAAGCTTCCATTCATAGCACTTGGCATGAATCCTTGCTCATACTATCTAGTATTGATTTGCATTGCTCCTAGAAATAATTATGTGAATTGATGTTAGATTAGTAGGCATTGTGCTTTTAGGAGTTGGTAATATGTTTAGAATGGTAAGCATGTTATTCAATCCACTAGTTATCAAGTCTTAGGAGGATGAGATAGCTTGCTTTATGTGATAATGCCACTCAAAGGAATTAAAATGGTTTGATACATCACATGCCTAATCCTTAGCCTAATCACATCGGAAATCGTTTGAAACCTTATCTTCTTTACTTGTTCTTTTACTTGTTCTTTACATTCCTTGCCTTTATTTTTGCTTGTTATTTCATTTACTTATTGCTTGCCTAGTTATAAAACACCAAACTCATGACCATGTGCTTAGATAGTATGATAGAGACTACGTGAACTACTTGATTGTCTATCGATACATTCACTCCTTGTGGTTCGACCCGGACTACTAGCTAGTTCGGTTATTGTATTATTGATAGGCTAGAAATAGCCGAGTCAATTTTTGGCGCCGTTGCCGGGGAGTGAATAGATTGATGATCAATAGTTCGTTTAGTTTCTTGTTGCTAATTTGAGCTTGTTTTTTTTTATAGATAGGATGGTATTGTGCTTGTTAATTCAAGCATTTTATTGGACTATTTTTGATTTCTTTATTGGTGTGCTTGTTAGGTACACACTTCATAGATCCAAGGTTAAACATGTGGAATCTTTCGTTTTGGACTATGAGAAGAGAGAAAGAACTTCCAAAGAGCAAGATGTGGAAATCAATCGGGAAGTGGAAGTTCTTAGGAAGCAATTGGAGGTTATGGAAGCACGAATGGATGAGCAAAGGAGGAGAACCCAAGAGGTTCAATTAACTCCTATAATTGAGATATTCCAACCTCCAAAGGAAAGTTTTCAAGGAAGAGAATGGGGCACGATAGATGCACCCAACTTTGAGCTCAAGCCGGGTTTGATTCGTTTGGTTCAAGCAAATCAATTTGGAGGAGAAGTCACCGAGGACCCAAATGATCATCTATACTCATTCCTCGAAATTTGTGACACCATCAAGCTACAAGGAGTGCCAAATGACACAATCCGGATGAGACTCTTCGGATTTTCACTTCGTGACCGGGCTAAAATGTGGTTCAAAGGTCTTAATGGGAAGTCAATCAAATCATGGGAAGACCTATGCAAAGCCTTTCTCTCAAGATACTTTCCACCTTCCAAGGTACAACGCTTAATCTCGGAGATTTACCAATTTGCCCAACATGAGGATGAGACGATATTTGATGCTTGGGAGAGATTCCGTGAGCTCTTAAGGAAATGCCCTCCACATGGCCTAGATGAGAGTCGACAAATTTTCTTCTTCTATGGTGGTTTGAGTTCACAAACAAGAACTATTGTAGATGCTACCTCCGGAGGTTGCTTGCTAAATCGAGATGTGAAGGAAGCCATGAGGATTATTGAAGATATGGTGTCTAATTCTTTTCAATGGCCTATGGAAAGGGTGAATCAAAAGAATGCTACCTCCATGATGGATGATAAATATGAAGAGCTTGTTTCCCGAATTACCAACCTCAAGAAGGAGCATGAAGAGATTAGAAAGGCGTTGATGGAAACACGAGCTTGGCAAAGACCTAAGAATGGAAGAATTCTTGGCCAAGAAGAGGTGATTCACATCAACCAACAACCTCTCTCGGTTTCTCAACAATTGGTAGAAGATGATCCATTCCAATCTTGGAGTTATGAGGCTCCATTGATGTCTCCACTTTCCATGCCTATTCATGAGCCTCAAGAGGAAATAAAGCCCTATTTTCCATATTCAATGAAGGATGAAGGTATCTCTCTTACTCGTTTTCCCCAAACTTCTATAAAGAATGATGATGTGAGTGAGTTGAATGATGGTATCACGAATGATATATCACTTTCTCTTGAGTTTGGATATGGGAATCATGCTAAGTTTGGGGGAGAGAAGAGGGAAGACCTTGTGGAGAGTACTCCTCGTGAGGAAGTTGTAAAGATGGGCATTGATAGGTTGGAAGAGTTCAAGAAGTTAGATGTCAATTCTTCTTTGATTGAGTTGTTGAGAACTATGCCAAATCATGAGAAGTTCTTGGAGGATGTGGACAAGAGAAAGATGAAAATGGATGATGATATGACCATTGAGTTATCGGTGGAATGTAGTGCTAGACTACGAAGAGAATTCCCCAATAAGAAAAGCGATCTTGTAGATTTCACAATTCCTTGTGAAATTGGTGATCAAATGCTTAAAAATGTCTTGTGTGACATGGGCTCAAGAGTGAACGTGATGCCCCTTCCTATCTTTGAAAGTTTGAAGATTGGACTCTTATGCCCACCATGACTATACTTAAATTGGCGGATCGCTCTATCATAATTCCATGGGGAAAGGTCGACAATGTGCTTATCAAGGTTGGAAAGTTCATCTTTCCGGTGGACTTCTTCGTTCTTGACATTGATGAGGAGCATAACATTCCTTTGATACTTGCTATGCCTTTCTTGTCCACAAGCCGAGCTATATTGGATGTTTGTGACGGAAGTCTCACTTTCCGAGTTGATGAAGAAGAGATGACATTCTATGAACCGGAAGTTGAGAATGGATTGAAAATTCCGACCAAGGATGAGGGCCTTGAGCTTGAAGACTCACCTCATTCAATGTTTGTTGATGCATTCCCATATCGAGGAGGAGGTTTCAAAAACCTAGGAGGCATGAAGTTCCAAGAAAAGAATGTCGATCCTTTACATGTGAGGTTTACAAATTTTGGTGGTCAATAGAGGGCCTCGTTTGATGTGCCATGAGCTCAATTGAGGTATTGTCGAGCTAGCGACGTTAAACAAGCGCTCGTTGGGAGGCACCCCAACACATATCCTTTATTTTCTAGTTTTCTTCAAGTTTAGTCGTTTTAGTCGAATAAGAGTTGAGAAGTGGGTTGATATGCTATGGAAAGGAATTTCTAAGTGTTGGGTGTTTTTCTATGCCTTAGAAAATTTTTGTGATTTTTCAAGTTGGCAATTTCATGCCTTTAGAAAAATTTTGAGAATTTTCAAGTTTTTGAAGTCCAACACTTAGAAAAATTTTGAGGTTGTAAATTTCAGCTTTGCGCAATTCGGCGGTAAAATCGAGAAAAAATAGCAAAACTTGTCGGAATTCGATTCCGTCGATTGCATTGGATTCGTAAGACCCGAGAGTAGGGAGTAGGACCTTCGCCCGGGCCGAAAGGGCCCGGGAGGGCCCGACACGAACTGAAGGTCAGTGGAAATGGCGGCCTAACCAGCCACCTAGCCGTAGGCCGCCATTTTCCCAGCCAGCCACCTAGCCGTAGGCCGCCATTTTCCGGTGTTTTCAAGGCTAAAAATGGCGGTCAATGGCCCTTCCTTGGCATTGACCGCCAAGTCCCCTTCCCCCTATTTTTTTCAATTTGTTTTTCTATTTTCTTTTTGCTATTATATCTTATCTCCTACACCTCTTATACCTCATTTCTCTTACTTATTCATTTCTTTTTCTTGAGATGATGAACATGTTCTTGAAATCAAAAAGACGAGAGAAGCTAAGCATGACGTAGGAAGGATTCAACTCAATCGAGCATGTACCGACGTGAGCAAAATTGAGCGTGATATGCATCGCAAGCTTGGACCTTTGTGAGTGTAGTTTAAATTCCTTATTATTCTTCCCTCCAAACTCATTTTAGATTTTGTTTCTAAAATAAGTTTGGGGGAGGGGGTAGGATAAGGTCTTTAAACTACTTTTCTCTCTTCGGTTTTTCATTAAAGTTGCGATTTTTAAGCTTGTATTTGCTTGATGAAGTTGATTGTGCTTAATTGGATGCTTGGAAAGGATGAATTTGTTTGAGTGTGCTTGGTATGGGATGAGAGTGTATAAGTGGAATGTGATTCAAGTGATTCATATGTGTGTAAATGTGTGTTTACTTGCAAATTTTGCAAAATTTTTAAAACTTCTTTCGAATGAATCACTTGAAGTCTTGGTTTTCATATTGTGGTTATCGCTCCTTTGCTTTCAAGAGAGATGTCGATGATGATTTGAGCGAAAATTGCATCATATTTTTTGGAATTTTTCATGTGTGTATTGAGCATGAAATGGTTGCATAACATGATTAACTAGGAATGATTGATCTTAGGCACATGAACTCTAAACAAAAGCTTGTGAGATTTGAGCCAAAACGTTGCATTAATAACGTTACTTTTTCTTTCTCGTGAGTTTGCCATGTATTGCATTGTTATCTTCTAGAACTTGCCTTCAATCTCGATCGAGGTTGCTATATGTGCCACTAGAACTTAGAAATGATTTTAGGCCCTCACTTGTTAGCCTCATTATTCCCTAAACACTAACCAAATGAAACGTTAACTTTGTGGTCCCCCTTGAGCCTTTGAAGCCTTTGTTGCTAAACCGGATGAAAGGGGGTGGAGGTTGGTTAAGGGAATCTATTGAGAGGTTGTGAAGTAGTGAGAAAACGAGGTTTGAGTAGTTTGATTGAGGAGGTCGTTTTAAGATGAGAATACTCCTATGAGCTCTAGTGAAAAAAATGAAAGAAATGAGAATGGAATTCTCATAGGAAAAAAAAAAAAAAAAAAAAAGTGAAAAAGAATGATGAGAAAAGAAAAAAAAAAAAAAAAAAGTGAAAAAGAATGATGAGAAAAGAAAAAAAAAAAAAAAAGAGGAAAAAAATTGAATG
Source organism: Thymus mandschuricus (assembly GCA_029379335.1). Taxonomy (NCBI): domain Eukaryota; kingdom Viridiplantae; phylum Streptophyta; class Magnoliopsida; order Lamiales; family Lamiaceae; genus Thymus; species Thymus mandschuricus. The sequence continues at coordinate 12,181,274 of CM057071.1, forward strand.
GAAAAAAAAAATGTTTGAATAAAGATAGTTGTGAATGAGAGCATAAAGGAGTCATTCGTGAATATTTGAGAAGCTTCAATCAAGCTTGTGTATTAAAGAGTGTAAAGAGGAGAAATGGTGAAGGTAGAAGGTGGAGAAATTCACACTTAGAGTGGAAATGAGAGGGTGAAAGTACTTAGGAGATATCTTAGTCACTTAGCCTAAAAATCCCTACCTAAACCAATGTCCCCACATTACAAGCCTAAATAAAAGACCTAATTGATCTTAGTTCGAGTGCACAACCAAGCGATGGAGATCTTGAGGTTTAGGGCAAGCTTATGGTAAGAGCAATGCATGCATGAGTTTGATGAGTGTAAACATTCATACCATACACTTGAGAGAAAGAGTGATACACTTACACTTTGGGAGGTTTGGAGTTTCTTTGTGTTTGAGTGATTGATTTCTGGGTTGAGAGTGTTGTGTGGTTGTGGATTGTTTGATGCACCTTGGGAATTCCATGTTTGAAAATATTTTATTGAGTGAGCTTTGAGGCATCGATGATCTTGATTTGCATACCCATATGTGCTTATGTTCTTTGATTGTTCGTTCCATTGTCGGGACGAGCAATGGCTTAAGTTTGGGGGAGTTTGATAACCACATATTTAGCATGCTTTAGAGTGCGTCTTGATGCGTGTTTTGGTTCGGATTTGTGCTTAAATGAATAGGGAATGATTGATAGGTTTTTACAATTTATACATTTTCTATATGCTTTGCACTTTCTCTCGGATTCCGTGCTGATTTCAGGTGTTGCGGCAATTTTCTGGGCAAGTTTGACTTATCCTATGTCGAAGAGGATTGAAAGAGGAAGCCGTAGCACTTTGCGGATTAATTTTCCGATGCCGGACGAGAGAGAACGAGCCAAAACCGTGAGAGCGCGCAAACTGTCAAATGTGGGCGGAAAGTACACGAGTCAACCGAAAATGAAATAGTCAACCCTTCATTTAACATTCCAGAAATTACAGATTTTACCCCACCTTCTCAACTTAAGTTTCTAGTATTTGCATTTTGACCCCAATGTGTGGGAAAACTATAAATAGCTAGTTATTTTCCTTATTTGTCATCTAATTTGACTTGTAATTCATTGTGGCACTTTCTCTTAGAACCCTAGCTATTTTCCCTCTTTCTACTTTGGTATTTTCAAATATTTGTGAAGATTATGCTTGGAGTTTGAAGAGATTGTTGAAGATTTCTTCTCTACTTTTCTTTCCTTGTCATTTACATTATGTTTTTACTTGTTGTTGATGGTTTGATGCTTAGATCCATGCTAGGCTAGATCCATTGAGGTTTCAAATGATGGATGATGTGAATTAGGCTAGGATTTGATGACTTTTGATGTGGATCTACCTTTCCTTTGAGTTGCCCTTGGATTTGATTGGATTTAATTGCATGAATGATTGACAACCATGAGTGCATACAAGGTGTTTGATGGAATGCCTAGGAAGCTTCCATTCATAGCACTTGGCATGAATCCTTGCTCATACTATCTAGTATTGATTTGCATTGCTCCTAGAAAGAATTATGTGAATTGATGTTAGATTAGTAGGCATTGTGCTTTTAGGAGTTGGTAATATGTTTAGAATGGTAAGCATGTTATTCAATCCACTAGTTATCAAGTCTTAGGAGGATGAGATAGCTTGCTTTATGTGATAATGCCACTCAAAGGAATTGAAATGGTTTGATACATCAAATGCCTAATCCTTAGCCTAATCACATCGGAAATCGTTTGAAACCTTATCTTCTTTACTTGTTCTTTTACTTGTTCTTTACATTCCTTGCCTTTATTTTTGCTTGTTATTTCATTTACTTATTGCTTGCCTAGTTATAAAACACCAAACTCATGACCATGTGCTTAGATAGTATGATAGAGACTACGTGAACTACTTGATTGTCTATCGATACATTCACTCCTTGTGGTTCGACCCGGACTACTAGCTAGTTCGGTTATTGTATTATTGATAGGCTAGAAATAGCCGAGTCAAACTCGCAATCCTTTCCCTTCGTGCATCTAAAACCCACACGGCCTTTGTCGGAACGAGGGATACAATACTCCTTCCGGAGATCCATGTGAAGCAATCCGACGGCTATATGCCAGTCATCCTTCTTCTTGAAGAATCCGTCCTTTCGCAACTGACCCAAGGCCGGTGCCAAGTCGGGATCGATCCATCCTAAAGGGAGAGCGGTGTCTAGATCGACGTGCGGTGTTGGTCCCGGTTTGTTATAGGAAAAATACGTAGAGGGGGGGGGGGGGGGGTGAATACGTATTTTTAAGTTTTTCAACTTCTTTTCCTTAACTCAGAGTACTAAGTAAAGTGCTTGCTTGAATCACTAAGACCTAGCCGAGATCTAGATCTAAAGTAATCACGATTCTCTTGACCTAAGCTTAGAGCTTGACCAAGAGTGAGAATTTACTCTAGATGCGGAATTCGGTGAGCTAAATCTTTCCTAAGTATTTAAAGTTCCAAGTTGTGTTTGTTTAGATGCAAGTGCAATGAATAATCAAACAAAGGAAATAAAGAGTTTAGGGTTTAGAGAGATACGACACAAGATTTATAGTGGTTCGGAGATGAAGCTCCTACGTCCACTTGTTGCACTAGGCAACTCGTTCTCTTCACTCAAGAACTTGAAGATTACGGGCTCTTCAAAAGCCTGTGACAAGATCGAGCTTCACTCGCTTGGATCTGTCGGACGCTGGGTGATTCCGGGTTCACACCAAAAACCTAAACTGGACTGGAAGCTTCACTCGCTTCAGTCCGACGACAGGGAGATTACGGGTTCTCCTTACAACCTAGTTTCGATCGAGCTTCACTTAATGAAAGTGTAAGCTTGGATCTAGACTCTATGATCGAGGCTTCTACTATCGATGAAGGTAGAGCCTTGGATCGGAACAACCTAACGACGAACACAAAAACCTAACGAACATAATTTAGGGTTAGGGTTTTTGGTTTACGACGAACACACTATGAAGAGCTCTTTACAGTAAGTGTAAAGTAGGCTAGAGCTCTTCTTCTAAGCTGAGGTATGGAATGGGCTTAGAATTCTAGGTGTGAAGGTTGTGAAGACGAATTCCGATGAGACTGGAACTCGGAGAACGCTTGTAAACAAAGACTCGATGAATGCTAGAAAGCTGGGAGTGTTTGTTTGCAGTAGGCGCTCGAATGCTCAAGTAGTATTCTACTTCTTCACGTCTTGATCCTTCACTATTTATAGGCGGAGAGATGGCCGAGATCCGTTGCTTGGTAGGTGGCCTTGTCCCTCCTCCTCTCGACAGTACTTGCACAGGCAGACAACTTTTTAGGCGTGCAGATTTGGCACTTTGCCAAAAATGGCTAAGTTACAAACCTAACAGTAACTGGAGCGAGCCAGTACTCTAGCGGCGCCCTTGTCGGCCTGGCAGTCAACTCCGCTGCTCCACTCCGCATTCAACATGTGGAGATCTCGCAATTAATGCGGCGATCTCAAGTTGACTTGAGTTTGAAATAGGAGCGGGAATTGGGCTGTCGCATTCTAGTAGGTAGTGGCTCGCTTCGCTTTGATGTTGTAGCGTCCGCTTTGAGTTGAGTCGCTTCAAGGTCATTCTGTAGCGAGTCGCTTGGGAGGTAAAGTTCCCGAGTGACTGCTTTAGAAAATGTTGACCCGCGTTGACTCGCTTTGGCTTTTTACTATAGCGCTTGTTTCGCTTCGCTTTGGCAGACTCGCTTTGAATCCACAGTAGCGCTCGCTTCGCTTCGCTATTCTTCGGCACGCTTCACTTCGGCTCGGTAGACTCGCTTCGCTTGAAAAACACACTCAAGTTAGTGGCCTTCACTTGGGATTTCTGCAGTCTAAAAACCTAAGCAAAATTTGAGCCATCCTAACAGTGTAGGCTTAGAAAAAAATTCTAACCTATTATCTACATCAAAAAATGGCTCGCTTGAGAATAGGACACTTGGGGGTTTTGGGATCAAATCAAAACAATACTTCATTTCTTAAAATGTCCCTTATTGGTTCCCCCTTAACATGTTTGTCCTTAACAATTCCCAACAATTTCCCCCTTTTTGATGATGCCAAAACCCAATGACTTTAGGCTAAGAGAAATAGCCTGCCTAACCGTGGAAGGAACTTCAAGCGACTGCTTCCTTTGCATGTTCGTTTGAATTTTTCTTTTAGGTTCCTTTCCCTTTTTTTTCGGTTAAGTTGTTTGAGTTTTGTAGCATAAGGATAAATCATTCACAAAGCTTTTAAATGACACAAGTTGATAGAAATTAAAGATGAGATATATGAACACAGTTCACAAAATATAGAGACTTGAAATTCAAAGATTTCCTGCAGCCTCGTCCTTGTTTTCCTTCTCTTTCTCCTCCTCTTTCTCCTCTTCAACAACGTAGGCAGAAAGGACTTTCACTTCCAAAGTACCAACATTGTAAATGCTTGGTCTCCTCCAGCCACTCTCCAATCTGAAGGCTTCGTTCACATCTTCATCAATAATACTTCTGTCAGGAACACCTGTGCCGGGCAGGAAAGGCATGGGAAAGTCCTTCGCGGCAGGTACTTTGATAATTAAAGGTTTAGGCTCAGCTAGCTCTGCCATTGTGAAGATCTTCCGTCTCAACTTCTCGTTGTAGGCACAGAGAAAGTTGTTGAGCGCATTTATCCTCGAGCACTCATCCTGTAGTGGCACTACTTCCCAGTAGTAGTAAGCTTTGATAAACTTCTCCTTGTAGAACAGCCACTGCTCAAGTAGGTCACTGGGGATGAAGTCCTCGATTTCCCGAGCATCTGGATGTTCATTCCTTCGCACAACAAGCTCCTCTTCTGTCCTGCTCAACATTTCTTTCATGATCGCGTTGAATTTTGCACTCGACTTAGTGTTCCACTTCGGAAGCTTCTCAATAAGTCGCTTGCGGATGTAATCTTGCTCTTCCTTGCGTGGGTAGTGGCCAGAGTCGATCATTTCCTTTGTGGTAACGTAGCAAGTGTCCATCCATGCTTGATTGACACATGCCTCTGATTCTTCTGGCAAGAAGGGAATGAAGGCGCTTCGAGTGAGGGCGGACTGGATGAGTCTCACTTCATTGAAGTGTTCCTCGATCCGGCCGTCAATGATTTCGAGACGCTTGGCCTTAATCCTTCTCTCCTTATCTTCCTCTCTTCTCTTCTCTTCCTCCTCCTCTCCATCTGACTAGATCGTGAAGCGACCGACTGTTTGATCTTTTGGCACTTGGCCTCGGGATCATCTTCTCTCGCCTCAGGCGCAGTCCGCTTCAATGCTTGTTTTGGTGGGGGTGGAGGCATGTCCTTCTTTGTGGCACTTGGAGAGATCACAGCTTGACTGGATGAAGTGGCTCCACCAGTGGCTGAAGTGAGTGCCAAAGTTGAAGCGGGGGCGGAGGCTGAAGCAGGCACTTGGACTTCAGTAAAAGCTTTTAGATCAAACTCTCTTTCCAGGTCGCGGGCGAGGGCCTCGTCTGCTACTATTTGCTGCTCCCTTTGTTCCCTGGTTAACAAAACAACAGGAGGGTGAGTAGCAATGGAAGAGCCAAGCAGCTTCCCTTCAACCGGCCTGCGGGGCTCTTCAGTGAGTTTATCTTTGCCCTTTCTCCTTGCAAGCTCAGCCCGAGCTTCATCATCCACCTCCTTCTCCTCTCCAACTCCTCCTTCTACACCATTTCCTCCTTCAATCATCATCCTTCCAACTCCACTACTTCCTCCAACTCCTCCTTGTATCTCCAGGTTTTCAGCACTTCCCTTCACAACACTTTCCCCCTTTTTGGCATCATCACTGCCGGGGGTTCAAGCGATCACTTTTCCAGTGAGGGATTAGCGTAGCTCCTCAAATTTGTTGAAGACGGCGTGGAGCATGTTCTCGGTCCGTGTCGTGAAGACATGTTCTTCAGACAGCACTATCTCCGCCGTTTTCATTGAGATTTCTTCAAGTAGGTACTCACACTGCTTCTCCCTCTCCTTGACAGAGGCCATCAGCCTCTCATGCGACTCGACGGATTTGAAGCGAGCGTCCTGCTCCGCTTCAATGTCTGCCCGAATTTGCTTTCGCTCTTCCTCGATAGTGTAATTGAGGAAGTCCTGGGAAGCTTCAAGTTCTGCCTTTGCAGTGGCTATGGCCCTCTCTTGGCTGTTGAGCGTCACGCGAACTTGTGCAAGTTCGGTAATCTTGATAGCAAACTCACTGGCCTTCTTTTTTGCTTGGTCAATTTGAATGGCCAGTTCAGCTTGCTTCAGATCAGTGGCTCTAGCACTCTTTCTTCTGCTCTCGAGCTCTTTCTTCTCCATGTCACGCTGTTGGTCCCGGGAAAGAGTAATTGGTGTATGGGGGGGGGGGGGGGGGGGGGGAATACACCAATAACCAACCGTTTTTGACTTTTTAAAATTCAGGTCGATCTTCAGGTCGATTGTCAAGGTCGACCTTATCAGAGGCAGTTTGATCTATCAAGCTCGTAGGGTATCAAGCTTGATTTATCAAACTGTTGTTTAATGCGGAAGTGGGTGGAGGTTGATTACTCTTTGAAAAATCTTAAGGCTGAATATGGATAGCAGGTTGATTCGTGTAATGCAGGTTGATGCTCGTCAGTTAGATAATAAAGTGTAAGTGCAATAAATAAAGAGAGAGACAGACACCGCGATGTAGCGTGGTTCGGAGAAATCCTCCTACGTCCACGTCAGGTCGACTCGACCTGAGAATCCCTTTTCTTTTGGATCCACCTCTCTCTTATTTATACTGACTGAGTATCAGTTCTAGCTACAATCTAACTTGAGAGTAACTAGACACGAGTTTTGGGTCGTGACCCTTACAACCTTCGTACTAGAACGTACAAACAACCTTACGCTGTTACAGAGCTTGACTAACTCTATAATGGCGAAAATAAAAACAAGCTTTCTAACTTCGAACAAGTCGGAGAAGAAGTTGTTTGAACAATCGACAAGCAGCAGTGAACGCTTCGTCGTTGTGGTGTTTTTCGGAATCGGAAACCTCTCTTCTTCAAGTGTTTGGGAAACTAATCGGATTTCGAACACTTGAATGGATATGAGCTTTGAGAGAGATTTGGGCAGAGATATGGCGTTGATAGCTTGTGTTTCCCGTTCTTGAATCCGAAAATGGCTGAAGTATTTATAGGCAGTTTTGAAAAACTAGCCGTTAGAGTCGGGCTGACGTGGCACTAGCCGTTGGATGCTGACTCACTTCTAGCCGTTGGGAATATTCGTCCTTGCTGGCACTCGACGTGGCAAGGATCAGGTCGTGACGCTCCATGAAGGCGGAGCATCGACCTTGATTGATAATCCAGCTCTTGAAATCTTCTAAGGCAATGCCAGCTGGAAGCTTGATAGGGGAGGTCGATAGACAGGCTGATGATCCAGCTCGATCCAATTGAGGCAGGTCGATACATCGACCTTTCTCTTACAGGGTGGATCGAACTTGATACTAAACGTTAAAGGGCATCGACCTGCACTAACAGGTAGCAGGTCGATCTATCGGCCTTGACCCTAAACAAGTAAAATATGCCTAAGTGTGGTTTCGATAAACATCATCAAAATCAAACTGCAGGGGGTTCCCAACAATTTCCCCCTTTTTGATGATGTCGAAACCAAACACTTTACAAGTAATTCCTAAGATAAAACACTGAAAGATGGTATCAGAGCTTAAACATTTTTCAATCATGAAGATTGATAAGGAATTAAATGAAAGGCAAATAAGAACATAATTAAATTAAAGCAGTAAAGGCAGATGCCTGGACAAAGAGATATTGTCGTCAGGACGAAGGATGATTTTGTTTCATTAAGCTCGTTAGCAGAATACATGGAGAATTTACAACCAGCTGAGAGCATAAATGAAAAACAAGAGATTACAAAATCATCTATCTACATAGCCTGGATCTTGGCACGGGCTGCCAAGCGCTCTTCCTGGACCTGCTCCCTTGACTTCGACTGCATGCTTGCGTAGATTCCATCCCTGATACGACGATAGTCGGGATCGGAATTCGATACGTTGACGCCTAGGCCGATGGCAGTTTGGGCGATGTACTGGTCGATTCGAGAGTAATCCAAATATTCCGAAGCACCAAGACGTAAGGGCTCAAAATATTGAAGAGCAGGGGCCCTTATCGTCACGCCAGCATCTGCAGCCTTTTTCCGAAGATCACCAATGAATTTTTGGTACGGAAACTTGAGCATATAGGCTGCATACGCTTCGTCGGCATCGGCAGGCAGGGAGGGGTCCTTGATGAAGTAGTGCAGCAGGATGAAGCAAGAATTGAGCTCCCGCAGCAGGTTGTTCTGAGATTCATCAAGCCAATCAACGACCTGCTGCAATCCTCCTGCATTCAAAACAAGAGCAGACTGGCTGATCCAGTCCAACTCTCTCTTCCTCCTAGCTTCAGCAGCTCGGCGCTCGGCCTTGAAACACTGCTGCTCTTCTTGATTTGCAGCCTGCTCTGGTGTAGCACCAGCCAGAACCATGGCGGAAATAAGATCGGCCTCGGCTGCCAATCGAGCTTTGGCGGCAACAGCCTGCTCCGCACCAAGCTGGGAGATGGGATCGGCATGAGCGGCAACGGCCTTGGGTGCAACGGCCTGGGAGGGCTTCTTTGGAGGAGGAGCCACGGAAGTTGAAGGGGTTTTGGATTTTGGGGCCTTCTTCTTCTTCGCGGCGGCGACTCTTTCTTCTTCCCCCTTTTCGACATCATCAGTCAGGGCCTTGATAAGGGAAAGAAGAGTCGCATCCTCTTGCTGCAGCTTGACCACAGCATCCTTCAACTCCATTTGCCCACTGAGAAGGGAGGAGATGGTGCCGTGGATGGCGTTGATCTGCTCATTGGAGGTCGATGCCGAGTTTGAGATAGAGGAATTCAGATTTTCTACTCGCTCATCGACCTTGGCCAAATCCTCCAATACCTCCGCGATCTGGTCACGGGACGCCATGTTGAGCTCATCAAGCTGGCCCGGCAGGAGCTTGTCGGTATATTCTTTCAAAAGCTTCACGGCGAAGTCCGTGACGCGCTCCCTGGCAGCTTCATCGGCCTGGGCTTTGGCATCTTTTATTATATCAGCCCGGGCCTCTGCTACGGCCTGCTTGATTTGTTCTGGGAGGCTGGTGTTGATGGACTCGAGCTTGGTAGAAATTTCATCCAACACAGCCTCCACATCAATTTTTGGAGACGGAGCAGCAGCAACAAGAGGCTGATCATCACCCTCAATCCTGGGTGATGATTGCTCCGGAGTTTGAATCCTATCAAACTCGTCTCCGGCTTCTGCGGCGGAGTTGAAGAGGGCGCGAGAGTGCGCATAGAGGGGGCGAAGGTCGATGCCCAAAATTTTGGCTTCGACCTTCATGCGGCGAAGCACCAGCTGACGGAAATTGGAGGCCGCATCCCCCACGGTGTAGAAACCGAACTCCGCTTCAAGAGCCAGCTCCTCGACCTTCAGGTCGTCGAGAGTGACGACCTGCAGCAACGCCTCGAACATATAGTAATAACTCGACTTAAAATCCAGGTAGAACTGGAGGCGAGTGGCGAGGTCGAGGGATTTGGGGAGTTGGGCTATCCCCGGCATCAGGTCGATGACCTTCAGCCTGGCCTCCGCCTTCTTGGCAGCGACCTGGGAGTGAGCAGCAGACATTGGCTGCTCAACGAACGGCTGGACCTCCAGCACGACGTCCTCCTCCACCGGCGCATCCCGAACTGGGGAAGACAGAGATTCTTCCGCAGTGAGATCCTGGATTTCAACAGATCCAGCTCGTTGGACGAGGGGGGACCTCACTGGCGAGGGAGCAACGACCTGCTGAGAGGATGCAGGGCGTTGCGGCGAGGCGGTCGGCTCGGCGGCGGAATGGACTGGAGATGGAGTCCGTTCGGCTGAGAGAGAGGGCGATGAAGCGGGCGAGGACTCCCTGGGAGGTGCAGATACCTCGAAATCCAGGGGGAGGATCTTGTGGAACGGCCTGGGAGGATCACCGGAGGCCGACTGCGTCCTCCGTGGAGGAGTCTTCTTTACAGGAAGAGCCTTCTTAGCAGGGCGAGCGGGAACCAGGTCGACATCGGCCTTCCTCTTCTTATGGACAGGTCGATCTGGGATCCTCCATCCAACCTTGGATTGCCCGGTTCTGGCGAGATGCTCCCTGACAGAGTCTGGGGAGTTGTAATAAATCTGCCCCGACACCCCAATCGCCATTTCCAGCTGGTGGAGATCCTTTGGAATAAACAGGGGGGGAAAGGCCGGATCATTGGACCATTTCCTATTCTTGAAGTAAGAAAGGATAATACAGGTGGCCTTCGACCCAAGGCGCATCGGCCTTTTCTCGTTGTGAAGAGACACTTTCACAATGGCCTCTCCCTCCGTCTCGCAGACGATCTGTCTGGCCTCCTCCCAGAGCAGCGAGACCATCAGTTTTGCCCAACTGATCGGTAGATCGAGAATTACGGCCGTCAAGATCTGGAATTTGAACGGAGTGACCTGGTCGTAATTCCCGACGTGCCCTAGAAAGCACTTTTGGATGAAGTCCATAAGGAGGCGGAATTTGGGGCGCAGCTCGCTCCTTTTGAAGGCCACTGGAACGAACTGCCTCTGCTCAATCAAGACCCGATCTGCAACCTGCTGCAGTTGGTCTTGAGAAATATCCGAGAGCTGCATTGAACCTCCGTCTCCAATACCGAAGGCGCCCTTCACCGCATCAAGAATGTTGATGGTGACCATGGATTTCTGGGTTCCGAGGGTGACTGTGTGGGAAGACACGGACTCGCCCTCGTTCCAGTTATAGAAGAAAGCGCATACCATCCTGGGCAAATTCTTCGCCGGCCGGTGGGAGATAATTTGATGGAATGGGAAGCATCTCTCCACAAGGGCGAACATGGAGTCTAGATCGCGAAAACCATAGTTTTCGCGCACCATGTAGGGCTCGTACTTGATACGAGCGGTCAGATAGACCTCGATTTCCTCCCACTGCATTTCCTTTCGGCCGGAGGTAGAAACCCTTTCTGCCATTGATTTTTCTGCAAGTTGTTCGAGAAAGATTAGAAAATTAAATACAGTAAAGAACTTGACAGAAATGTAAAAATATAATCGGTGAAAAGAGTACAAACCACGCGAGTGATTTGATGCAGATAGAGAGAATGCAGAAAAGTGAAGAACACGACAGCGGCAGTTTTAGTATTTGCAGAGATAAAATTAGGTTTTTCGAAGAAGATGAAGAAGGTAAGTAAGAATGAGAGAAAACTGCTTGCCATATTTATAGAATTTTCGAACGGTTGAGATCGTTCGAATTTGAAAAGGTGAAAATATCTCTTTAAATCTCAACCACACGATGTGTGCGCGTGAAATGTGAAACGTTACACATTCGCGCGTGAGATATGAGAACGTGCGATAACTTGCACTTTTTGCAGAGAGAAGGCAGTGAATTAAATGCATTCTCGGTCAATGTGTCAAAACTTGACACTTGACTGGATGTTTTACAAAAATGGTAATCATTATCCCTTTTTCCTCATTTTCTGCAAGTTATCAGAACCTTAACTAATGAAACACATTGAGAAATAAATAACATTAATAAATGAAGGAATCAATGCGTATTGAAGAAGTTATAAGACAAAAGGGTGATACTGCCCTTTTGATTCTTCCTTCATAAATGTAGTTGCATTCAGGTTGATATCGGTCTGATGATATCGGCCTGGTGACGGAGAACGGCCTGTCGAGATGAACGGCCTGTATTTGTGATATCGGCCTGGACATATGACATCGACCTGGCAAGGTGGAACTGCCTGGACTTAAGATGTCGGCCTGGGGAAATAAACGCCCTGGAGATGGACAACGGCCTTTGTTCCCCCTCAAATGATGGATCACTTTGGCCAAGTGTTCCCCCTCAATTTGAGGAACACAGGTCGATCTATTGAATAGTCGACGTCCTGATGATGGACACGGCCTGTTGACAGACACGGCCTGTAGATAGGCACGGCCTGTTCAAATAGTGACTCCCTGTTCAAATGGTATCGGCCTGTTGAGTAGATGACGACCTGTTCCCCCTTGATATCTGCCTGCTTTGTTAAGAGACGACCTGCTTGTTGGTCCCGATTGTTGGTCCCACACAAGCTTTTGAAAGATGTGGCAGGTCGATTAGGAGATAACGGCCTGTAGGCTTACGATCGCCCTGATGATTCAACATTTAATAACCCTAGCTTTCCACATAGCATTTTGAATCTTTCTTCAGCTAGGGGTTTGGTTAGAATATCAGCTCGTTGAATGTCAGTGTGTATCTTCTCAATAACCACATTCTTCTTTTCCACGTGATCACGAATAAAGTGATGTCGAATATCCACGTGCTTGCATCTTGAATGAAGAACTGGGTTTTGAGTAATGGCGATGGCGCTCGAGCTATCACAGAATATTGGCACTTCACTGACTTCAACTTCATAATCCTTAAGTTGTTGTTTGATCCACAAGATTTGTGCACAACAACTTCCTGCGGCCATGTACTCGGCCTCTGTGGTGGAGGTGGCTACTGAAGTTTGCTTCTTTGAAAACCAAGAAATCAGCTTGTTTCCGAGAAAATGGCAAGTACCCGAGGTAGATTTCCTATCGAGCTTGCACCCTGCATGATCAGAATCTGAATAGCCTGTAAGCTGCAAATTATCATCACAAGGATACCAAAGACCTAGATTTGTGGTTCCTTTGATGTATCGAAGAATTTTCTTTGCTGCTTCCAAGTGAGATTCCTTCGGATTAGCTTGAAATCGAGCACACACTCCAACTGCAAAAGTGATGTCAGGTCGACTAGCAGTTAGATAATGTAATGAACCAATTATACCCCTGTACTGTGTTATGTTGGCAGGTTTTCCTTGGGGATCCGGGTCGATCTTCCCACCAGAGAGCATCGGTATTTTGACAGGCTTGCTGTCTTTGACACCAAACTTGTCGACCAGCTCGTGTGCGTACTTTGTTTGGCTAATGAAGATTCCTTCATCGGATTGCTTAACCTGCAACCCTAGAAAGAAATTCATTTCCCACATCATAGACATTTTATATTTTTCGATCATGAGGTTACCAAATTTTTCACACAAAATGGGAGATTTAGATCCAAAAATGATATCATCAACATAAATTTGTACTAAAAGGATATGTTCATTCACTTTGATAGTGAATAGCGTCTTGTCGACTGAACCACGCTTGAATCCTGATTCGATGAGAAAGGATGATAGCGTCTCATACCAAGCTCGAGGAGCTTGCTTAAGTCCGTAGACGGCCTTGTGCAGTTTGTAGACTTTGCTTGAATCACCCTCCTCGAATCCAGGAGGCTGTTCCACATAGACTTCCTCTTCGAGAACGCCATTGAGGAACGCACTTTTAACGTCCATCTGGTAGACTTTGAATCGTTGATGAGCGGCATAGGCTAGAAACAGCCTTATAGCTTCTAATCTTGCAACGGGGGCAAACGTCTCATCATAGTCGATTCCTTCTTGTTGACAGTAACCCTTTGCAACCAATCGGGCTTTATTTCTGACAACTTCTCCAGATTCATCTCTCTTGTTCTTGTAAACCCATTTGACTCCAATGACGCCCTGATGATAAGGACGATCCACTAGAGACCATACTTCATTTCTTTTGAATTCATTGAGTTCTTCTTGCATGGCTTCAATCCAATCAGCATCTTGAAGAGCTTCAATGGCATCTTTGGGTTCTATGCGAGAGAGATAGCAACTTAATAGCGCACTTTCACCAATCGTCCTTCTTGTTCGCACTCCTTGGTTTGGGTTCCCAACAATGAGCTCTTTCGGATGATCATCGATCCATCGTCTGCGTCGTGATCTTTCTTCATTTGAAATGATTGGCTCGGGCTCATTAATGGGTTCGTCAAACTCCGGATGAGTTGAAGGTTGATCAGTGGGCACATGCTGTTGCTTGGGCTGTTGATCAGGCTGTTGTTCGGCCTGGATGGTGAGCTGCTCCATTGTGTTATCGAGCTGCTCGATTTGAGATGTAAGGTCGTGAACAGCATCAGTCTTGGGGACTGAGGGAGGGGGATCAGCTTGGTTAAGTCCGGCTGATGTATTACAGCTCGTATTATCATTTGCATCACTTCCCCCTTGCTGTGTGACCCTAGGATCAGATTGATCCTCTTCCTCCAAATCATTTGGAGTCCATACTAGCAGGTCGTCAATGGGGGAGTTAGACGGCCTGTTAGCAGCGGGCTGTTCTGTACCTGTACTTGAATCTCTGTACAGACAAGTAGATTCATCAAACACAACATGAGGTGTTACCTCCACAACTAGGGTTTTCTTATTAAAGACTCTATAAGCTTTGCTAACCTCTGAGTATCCTAAAAATACTCCTGGATCGGCCTTGCTATCAAAAGTCTTCAATTGAGATTTCCCATTGTTATGAATGTAACACAAACACCCAAAAGCTTTAAAATACTTTAACCTGGGGAGCTTGTTGTTCCACAGCTCGTATGGAGTCTTTCCATGTCGGGTCGTGATGATCGACCTGTTTTGGGTGTAGCAGGCTGTATTGACGGCTTCTGCCCAAAACTTCTTTGGAAGGTTGGTTTCATCCAACATGGTACGAGCTGCTTCCTTCAGCGATCTGTTACGACGTTCCACCACGCCGTTTTGTTGAGGTGTGCGTGAAGCTGAAGTTTGATGATGAATCCCACTCTTTGTGCAATATTCTTCGATCATTGCATTGATAAATTCGGTGCCTCGATCTGATCGAATGGAGATGATGGATTTCTCCTTTTGATTGCACAGCTTGCTCAGCAACGCAGGTAGCTTCTCCAATGTCTCCTTCTTTTTGTACATGAAAATAACCCACGTAAATCTAGAATAATCATCTATAATAACGAGAGCATATTTTCTACCGTTTATACTCAAGGGAGTGACTGGACCGAAGAGGTCGAGATGGAGAAGCTCAAGAATTCGATTTGATGATTGTGCCGTCACGCTTGGAAAGGATGATCTTGTTTGCTTTCCGGCTTGACAGGCTCTGCAGATGTGATCACGATCGAAGACTTGGTCTGGCAGGTCGTTCACCAGCTTGTTGCGTGCGAGCTTGTTGATGGCCTTGAAGTTTAAGTGACTCAACCTCTTGTGCCATAACCAGCTTGTCTCGGAATCGGCCTTTGTGACCAGGCAGGTCTCTATCCAATCTGTCCATTGAACAATATAGAGTCTATCCTGCAAAATTCCGGTAAGAAGAATTTCTCCTTCCTCATTTTTCACGAGACATTTGTTAGCGGTGAATTCTACTCGTTTACCACTCGAGCAGAATTGCGACACAGAGAATAAATTATGATTAAGACCTTCAACATAAGAGACGTTAGAAATAGTTGTTTTACCAACTCTTAGATCGCCCTGGCCTCTTGTAAATCCCTTAGAATTTCCTCCAAAGGTTACAAGTGGCCCGTCTCGTTCTTGGTAATTTGAAAGTGGCGTTTTGTCACACGTCATGTGCTTTGAGCATCCACTATCAATGATCCATACAGCTCCTCGAGCTGCGTGGCTCCTTCTTTGAGCCTTCCCAACCTGCAATTAGTTAAACTTAGCAACCCATTTGAGATTGGGTGCTACATCGGTTGCGGGAACGGCCTTTGGAACCCATATTTGCTTCACCGGTCTGCTTCTATCCGAGGCTGAGGACGAGGCAGTAGCGGTCTTGGGCTTAGGAGCCTTGGATTTCTTCGAGCGAGGGCGACGAGGCTGATAATATTGTTCTTCGTAAAACCCAGGTTGATACTGCCAGTTTTGAAAATTTGACTGTTGAGAATAGTGGCAGTAGCACCCTTGATAATCCGGGTGGAAGAACTCAGGGTGATATGGCCTTTGATAGAACTGGCCTCCGTATCGCCTTGTTGAACGGCCTGATTTTGATGATAGGGGGCAGGTCGACGTTGCTGAACAGGTCGACTCTCTTTCTTTTGAGAAACAGGTTGTTCCTTCTTTTGTTGCTTTATGAGGATGGCCTGGGGCTGTCGAGCTGGATTCTTCAGCTTGACCATCTTATCAGGGAGAGCTTGATTAGCTTTCCGAGCATTCTTCGATTTAGGCTGCGCTTTCACGAACGTGATCTCGCAGTCTTTGTTCTTGCTTTTCTTGGATTCTCCGTTAAATCCAATCCCAGAGTGATCGCGCGGATTGCGTTGCATGGATTGGACCTCTTCCAGCTTCTTTCCACTTTTCTTCAACTGACTCAATGTGAGTTGAAGTTTTTCTTCCTTTTTCACGAGGAGTTCGTGTCGGATTACCAAGTCAGCCAACTTTGAGGTAAGGCTGTGTATTTCGGCATCTTTGGTCTTGAGGGACTCGTTCTTCTCGAGCTCCCTGGTATCGAACTCCTTGACCCGTAAAGTCAATTCGTCAACCTTTGACTTTAGGGCTTCGATCTCCCTTTCCTTTTCTTCATCGTAGGGAGAGAATCTTTCTTCTAATGCTAGCTTGTATTTTTCATTTTTATCCAATAGCTCAGCATTGTCTTCAACGACCTCTTTGAGTGTATCCACGAGATCGGCATAGTCGTCGAGCTGTTTCTTGATTTCTTCCCAAGACACAGCCTCGGATAGGTCTTCATCACCTTCTTCTGCACAATCATCGTCAGAAAAAGAAAGTGAAATGGGTTGAAGATCTACCTTTGAAGATCCCTCGTTTTGTTGATGCTTTCCAACGAAGCATTCTTCATCATCACTTTCATCGAAAGCGATGTATCCTTCGTCATCACTTGACGAGCTATCCGAGAGGTGAGCTTCCTTTGTTTCTTCGGCAATCATTGCAGCTCGTTGATCTTTGAGCTTCTTATCGCGCTTTGCACGGAGCTCGTCTCTCTCGGCCTTGGTAAGATCCGGGCAGTCGGTCTTGTAGTGACCTGGCCTGCCACAGTTGAAACAACCACCCTCGGGTGTGTTAGAAGAATTGAAGGTTGAGGGTTTACCTTCTCCCTTTTTGTCAGGGCGGTCGTGGTTGCGGTTTGAGAAGTTTCGTTTGTTGTCACGGTAGAATTTCTTGTATTTGACAACCTTCCCTAGGAGCTTCTCATTTCTCCTAGCGGCTAGAGCATAGTCGAGAGTCATCTTCTCGAACTTCTTGACGATGGATTCGTCAATCGGACTTGGGGTAGCAGCTGAGGCTGAGTCGGCCTTGAAGGCTACCTCCTTGTTCTTTTCCTCAGCCTTCTTGCTGGTGGAAGGCTGGGTTGATCCATGGATGCGGATCATCTCATACTCATTTCCGACAAGAATGTTGAAAAGATCTTCAGTGGTGAGGGAGTTGAAATCCGATCGAGCTGGATGCATGGCGGCGTAAACGTGCCAATTTGCAGGGAGGGCACGTATCACTTTGAGATTCTTCTCGCACTGCGTATACTTGTATGGGTTGATGGCAGCCACTTCAAGAACAATCTCGGTGAAGCGAATTTTCATCGCTTCAATGGTTTCTCCCGAAGCCATCTTGAAGTCATCGAACTTGCTGCACGCCATGGACAGCTTGTTCTCCTTCATTTCCTCTGAGCCAAGGCTGATGGACCGGAGGGTGTCCCACATTTCTTTGGCCGTTTCAAGATTTCTGATCTTGGCCAGGTAGACGCCCTTCACGGTGCTGGAGATGAGTCCCTTTGCGTAATCATCGAGACCGGCCTCCTTCCTTTCCTCGGTTGTGTAATCGCGAGGATTCTTAAGGACCTTCTCGTATGTAGCCTCCCCGGGGGCTGTTCCATCCACGATAATCTTCGCAGCATAAATGGGGGAGGGTCCGTTCTCGATGATGTCCCACATAAGGACGTGATGTGCCTTGAGACACATCTTGATTCGAAAGCTCCAATCTTCATAGCCTTGAACGGAGAAGTCTTCACATACCCTGAGAAGAGAAGCCTCCATAGCAAAATAATATGATATGAATGAATGAAAAAGATTTTTCTAAGGATCGGTTCAAAATGACCAAAAGTTTGATAAAGAACTTTTAGTATACAAAGCAGCGGTCAAAAGAACCACTGCTCTGATACCACTTGTTGGTCCCGGGAAAGAGTAATTGGTGTATGGGGGGGGGGGGGGGGAATACACCAATAACCAACCGTTTTTGACTTTTTAAAATTCAGGTCGATCTTCAGGTCGATTGTCAAGGTCGACCTTATCAGAGGCAGTTTGATCTATCAAGCTCGTAGGGTATCAAGCTTGATTTATCAAACTGTTGTTTAATGCGGAAGTGGGTGGAGGTTGATTACTCTTTGAAAAATCTTAAGGCTGAATATGGATAGCAGGTTGATTCGTGTAATGCAGGTTGATGCTCGTCAGTTAGATAATAAAGTGTAAGTGCAATAAATAAAGAGAGAGAGAGACACCGCGATGTAGCGTGGTTCGGAGAAATCCTCCTACGTCCACGTCAGGTCGACTCGACCTGAGAATCCCTTTTCTTTTGGATCCACCTCTCTCTTATTTATACTGACTGAGTATCAGTTCTAGCTACAATCTAACTTGAGAGTAACTAGACACGAGTTTTGGGTCGTGACCCTTACAACCTTCGTACTAGAACGTACAAACAACCTTACGCTGTTACAGAGCTTGACTAACTCTATAATGGCGAAAATAAAAACAAGCTTTCTAACTTCGAACAAGTCGGAGAAGAAGTTGTTTGAACAATCGACAAGCAGCAGTGAACGCTTCGTCGTTGTGGTGTTTTTCGGAATCGGAAACCTCTCTTCTTCAAGTGTTTGGGAAACTAATCGGATTTCGAACACTTGAATGGATATGAGCTTTGAGAGAGATTTGGGCAGAGATATGGCGTTGATAGCTTGTGTTTCCCGTTCTTGAATCCGAAAATGGCTGAAGTATTTATAGGCAGTTTTGAAAAACTAGCCGTTGGAGTCGGGCTGACGTGGCACTAGCCGTTGGATGCTGACTCACTTCTAGCCGTTGGGAATATTCGTCCTTGCTGGCACTCGACGTGGCAAGGATCAGGTCGTGACGCTCCATGAAGGCGGAGCATCGACCTTGATTGATAATCCAGCTCTTGAAATCTTCTAAGGCAATGCCAGCTGGAAGCTTGATAGGGGAGGTCGATAGACAGGCTGATGATCCAGCTCGATCCAATTGAGGCAGGTCGATACATCGACCTTTCTCTTACAGGGTGGATCGAACTTGATACTAAACGTTAAAGGGCATCGACCTGCACTAACAGGTAGCAGGTCGATCTATCGGCCTTGACCCTAAACAAGTAAAATATGCCTAAGTGTGGTTTCGATAAACATCATCAAAATCAAACTGCAGGGGGTTCCCAACACACGCTCTAGTTTAAGAACTTTCATTTCCTGTTCTCGCGTGTCAAGGGCCTTCTTAGTTCTGGTCAGTTCACTTCCCTTCATGACCAGATCTGCATCCTTCTTCTCCACTTTTTCCTTCAGCATTTTCACCTCCTCTTCCAACTTCTTTTCCTTCCCCAACTGTCACCAGTTTGGCATTGATTTCCCTCAAGCGACTCCTTTCCGCTTCAAGCGAGTGCTTGAGTTCAGTGATATTCTTTTCCTGGTCTCCCACCAGCTTTACCTTCTCCTCCAAAGCTTTCTCCTTCTCCTCCAACAGTTTCCCTTTTTCCTCCACTTTTCCCTCCAACTCTCCCCTTTTCTTGTCAAAATCTTCTCGAAGATTCTTGACCTCCAACACCTTCTTGTTCAACTCCTCATCCTTCTTGGAGATCTCACTTTGAAGATTTGAGATCTCCACTTCCTTCACTTCCACCTCCTCTGCATGATTTCTCATCAGCCGCTGCTCGTGGATGGACGACACTCGCTCAGGGACTGAAGCGTCCGGGTAGGCTCGCTTCACCTTTGCATCCAGCTTTTCCCAGAAGCTGGTCCCATCGAGAAATGCGTGGAAGCCATTTTCTCCAATGAAGTCCAGCAGTTGTCCCTCCATCCGAATAAGTTCTTCCTCTTTAAAGGCCTTTAGGAGGTTGAAGACCTTGTAATATTCGGTTCCACGGTAGGTGATGTAGGTGAGAAAGTCGACGGTTTTGGTGAAAAACTCGTCAGACATTGACACAGAGGAGTAGCGAGTGGAGATTGTCTCTGCAGCATGCTCTCTATCCTTCACATATCGTTCTAGAGCCTTCATCTCTGCAGAGACCGTGGAGATTTGGAATGGTGGAATTATAGTGCCGGTAGTTTGGGCGGTATCGGCTGTAGCTGCCGATGAGGAAAGGGATTGGGTTGATGATGAGGTTTGGGAGGTTTCGGTGATTTGGATGGTTTCAGTGGCTGGTTGCTGGGTCTGGGTTGGTTGGAATATGGTGAATGCAGCAGTAGGATCTGTGCTGAGAAGAGGCATTGGTGGTAGTTGGAAAGAAGAAGCTGATTCTTCTTCGTGTGGAGAGAGGGGGGATTTTTGGGTTTGAGGTTGGGCTGAAGATGAGGCTTGGGGTTCTGGTGGTGGTTGGATTTGGGTTTGGATTGGGGGTGTCTGTGTTTGAGGTGGGGGAGTTTGAATTTTGGTGGGTGTTGGCTGGGGTTGGGTTACTTCAGTCTCCTCAAGCGGCTGCTCCTCAGCCTCGCTTGAATTTGACCAGCGAAGCGACTTGCTTCAGTTTCTTCTTCGCTCGCTTTGGCGCAGCTCGCTTCCCGGGTGAAGCGGCTCGCTTGGTTTGGATCACTTCAACTTGCCTTTCGGCAACTGGTGCAGCAGCGTGCACTTCAACATTATGAAGTCCTAGATCGATTGGGATTTTCTTCGACTTCCACAAGTCGTAGAAAACTGTAGTCTTCTTGTAATCAGTGGTGTCTGTCCATACTTTGTCAGGGAAGATTTTCTCCAGTGCGAAGGAGATCTTGGAGAAAAACTTCAGCTTTCCTTTGCGAAGGATTTCGACATTGCTACCCTTCACAAACTTAAAGTCCTGGGCAAGCTCATGGATCTGGTTGCAGAACTAGCCATGCCAGTTGAACTTTGTGCCTGTTAGGCCGTCGACGATGACGGTGGTGGCAAAGAGCTTGGTTTCTGAAAGTTGGCCCAAATTCCCGATGTAGCACGCGATGCCCTTAGAAAAGAGCTCGCAGATGTGATTGAATGGGGCCTTAAGATCTGATCTGATGCTAGCTTCCTTGAAGTTGGGCTCTGCTCCTTGGACGGCAAATCGAGCATATTCAACACCGGCCGATAACTCCAACTCCAAGAGTGAGTTCGCACCAACTTCCGGCAGGTTGAATTTTTCGGCGATGGCGCTCAAGCTCTCCTCCACCGGCTCTCCGCTCTCCGGGTCGGAGAATGTTGAAGAGGTTTCTCCTTCCCTGAGATTCAGTAGAATCTCGGCAACCGCTTTGCCCAATATCTTCGTCGGCACAGCAGTAACAAATTTCCACAAGCCGGCCGTGGTCACGGCCTTGCGGAAAAATCCTTCCTCATCGATGACTTTTGGGTCGAGATGAGGCTCGACGTTGATGTGGTCGTCGACCCCGGTGAGAAACTGCTTCATCGTTTCAGTCTTTTGCTTCTTTCCCATGGTGAGAAATTTGAGAGTTTTTGATCGGAGTTTTAAGGACGAAAATGGGTTGAGACTCGTGAGTTGCAGTAGTTTGCAGATCTTGCACGAGAATGGCAAATATGGAGAGTTGTGAAAGGTTTTGCAGTTCTGCAACGACGTCCTTATATAGAGTTAGGGTTCGGCTGACATGGCAGGGGCAAGACAGTAATATCACCGAGGATCCTGTCTGTATACGGCGGTCAACGGCGAAGTGATTGACGTGTCCGGCGTCATTACAGTAAAAAGTGAACCGTCAAGTTGACTTGGCGCTCCACGTGGCCTGCTGTGATTCATCTCTTTATACGGCGTTAGATCCAACGGCTATAAATCAGGGACTGTTTAGATTCGATGGTTGGATCTTGTCCGTCTTTTCCCGCTTCGAATTCAAAGTGCATTGCACGCGCCCGTTATTTTTGGCTGTACGTGAATCTGCATTTAATGCAAAGTAAAAAGTAAAATTTGCACTCGAGTGCAGACAGCTCATACTCGCTTCGTACCCGCTCGCTTGAGTTTGGCCGCTTGGCTTTTACTCGCTTGAGAGATACTCGCTTGGAGTGACTGTTCTGCACTCGCTTGCGATGGCTAGCTTGGAGTGACGTAGCACTCGCTTGGCCATCTGAAGCGACTGGAATAAGAAATGTAATTTCTTTGACATTATTTAAAATGTTTCTGACTTACATACTTCGAGGATAAACAAGAATGTTTTCCTCTTTGTATTTATGTCAGATTCATTTCATATTTTCCACATAGTAAGTGAAGGTTTCTAGCACGCTTCAGCTCACCTAGTGTACTTAAAATTGAAACACTTACCAGTCAATCTCACTTCGTAGGGGATTGATACCACCAATGTAGACTTCATTCAGCTCCTTTGGCATTACTTGATAATATTGCTTGAAGCTTGTTGATACCACCTATTGAGTACTACATGTTGGGCTAGGTCTTCATGGCATTCATCTTCCTCTACGAGTTAGAGAGTCCTCCATCGAAGTGAATGGGGGAGAAAATGAATATAGTACACAAGCTTAGTACAACCCGAAGAGAGCTTCACGTAAGTGTACTTATTCACGATGAATGGGAGATGAGTACAAGTCCTTATCTCAGAGCAGAATAGGACAGGATGACAATGAGAATGCTCTGACAAGACAATCTCATTTTTATGCAGAAGCATGTCACCAGCCCTGCAACCTTTTGAAGAAAAAGGTAACCCTTCAAGCTTCCACCTACGAGCTACAGAATGAATCTGCAATCGACTCGCTTGACACAGATTAAGGTTAATTGAAGCGATGCAAAATTCAAAGTGGGGGAGGAATGGATAGACATTCGGCAGCTCAACTCAATGAAGAGTGAGTAAAGAATGAATATTTATCCATGACTCGGCTATTTCTAGCCTATCAATAATACAATAATCAAACTAGCTAGTAGTCCGGGTCGAACCTCAAGGAGTGAATGTATCAATAGAAAATCAAGTAGTTCACGTAGTCCCTATCATACTATCTAAGCACATATTCATGATTTTGGTGTTTTATAACTAGGCAAGTAATGATTAAGTGAAATAACAAGCAACAATAAAAGCAAGTAATGTAAAGAACAAATAAAGGAGCAAGTAGTAGAAATTCGATAAAAGCAAGCAAGAATTCAAATGATTTCCGGTGTGATTAGGCTAAGGATTAGGCGAGTGATGTATCAAACCATTTTAATTCCTTTGAGTGACATTATTACATAAATCAAGCTATCCCATCCTCCTAAGACTTGATAACTAGTGGATTGAATAACATGCTTGCCATTCTAAACATATTACCAACTCCTAAAAGCACAATGCCTACTAATCTAACATCAATTAACATAATTCTTTATAGGAGCAATGCAAATCAATACTAGATAATATGAGCAAGGATTCATGCCAAGTGCTATGAATGGAAGCTTCCTAGGCATTCCATCAAACACCTTATATGCACTCATGGATGTCAATCATTCATGCAATTAAATTCAATCAAATCCAAGGGCAACTCAAAGGAAAGGTAAATCCACATCAATAACCACCAAATCCTAGCCTAATTCACACCATCCATCATTTGAAACCTCTAAGAAAACTAGCCACTCATCTTAGACTAACAATCAAACCAACAAAAAGAAGGAAATTCATAATAGAAATAACAAGGAAAGTAAAAGGAAATAAAATGCTTCAATATTCTTCAATCTTCAAGCTTCATCATCCAACAAAATTTGAAAGTAATAAAAAGGAAAGGAGGAAAAAGCTAGGGTTCTAAGCAATAATGCAAGAGTGAATTCAAGTGATAAAAGTTGCCAAATGAGGCAAATAACAAGGTATTTATAGATCTCCCACAAGTTGGGGTCAAATTGCAATAAGAAGAAACTTGATTTGAGAAGGTGGGGTAAAATCTGTAATTTCTGGAAAGTTGAATGAAGGTTTGACTAGTGCATTTCCGTTTGACTTGTGCATTTCCGCCCACATTTCACAGTTTGCGCGCTCTCACGGTTTTGGCTCGTTCTCTCTCGTCCGGCATCGGAAAATTAATCCGCAAAGTGCTACGGCTTCCTCTTTCGATCCTCTTCGACATAGGATAAGTCGAACATTCCCAGAAAATTGCCACAGCACCTGAAATAGGCACGGAAATCAAGAGAAAACGCAAAACATATAGAAAATGCATAAGTATAAAAACCTATCATTTTCTATTCATTTAAGCACACATATCAAAGCCAAAACCTACCAAAAACATCTTGAAATGCATATAAAATATCGGTTTGTCAATCCACGATGAAGGAGATGAGAGGACTTGCTCCTCTTCGGCTGTAAGATGGGAAGAGGACGCAAGGTCTTGGTGCCAGCCCTGCCTAAGCTTTCACCATTTTAACGTGGCAAGGCCCGATACAAGACCCCACAACCGTTACTAGAAACGGCACTTGCGAGTGTTTATACCCACTCGCTAGGAATCCTAGGCTAGGTAGCAGCTTTCCTTGCTCGCTTTGGAAGTAGCTTGCTCCGAGAGCAAACAATAGTTCCCCCTTAACCAATGGCTTAACAATTCCTGTAAATGGGTAGGGAACGTCTTCCAACACTCCTCCTTTCTCCACCTTATTTCTCCTTCTTCAAGCGAGTGGAATTTTGAAGTGACTCGCTTGAGTTGGTGAAGATCCGAAGCGAGTGACGCTCAAAGAACAAGCGACCATTCCTTCGTGCATCCTGGATCTAGCATTCTTCACCAGGGTCTAGCAACCCTAATTCCATGCATAGCTGATTGAAACGAGACTTAGCTAGAGGCTTGGTGAGGATATCAGCTCGCTGGAGATTAGTATGGATTTTCTCGAGCTTGATATCTTTCTTCTCGACATGATCACGAATGAAGTGATGTCGAATTTCCACGTGCTTGCATTTGGTGTGAAGCACTGGATTTTGCGAGATGCATATAGCACTGTTGTTGTCGCAGAATATTGGAATTTCATTCGCTTCAACTCTGTAATTCTTCAACTATTGACGAAGCCATAGAATTTGAGAACAGCAGCTTCCAGCGGCCATATATTCGGCTTCAGTTGTTGAAGTAGCTACACTCGTCTGCTTCTTCGAAAACCATGAGATCAGCTTGCTTCCCAAGAACTGACAAGTGCCCGAAGTTGATTTCCTATCAATTCGGCACCCTCCATAGTCAGCATCTGAGTATCTAGTGAGCTCCAGATTGTCCTCCGTTGGATACCACAGCCCCATGTTGACAGTGCCCTTCAAATATAGAAGAATTCTTTTGGCAGCTTCAAGATGGCTGTGTTTGGGATTGCTTTGGAAGCGAGCACAGACCCCAACTGCAAAAGCGATATCCGGCCTACTTGCAGTGAGATATAGAAGGGATCCGATCAAAGCTCGGTAGTCTGTAGCATCCACAGGCTTCCCATGTAGGTCTGGCTCCATCTTCCAGTTGGTGTTCATTGGGATCTTCACACCTTTGGCATGCTGAGCACCGAACTTGGCAAGCATATCTCGAGTATACTTAGCTTGATTGATGAAGATTCCATCATCCTGCTGCTTCACTTGAAGACCTAGAAAGCAGCTCATCAAGCCAATCATTGACATTTCATATTTGGTCTTCATAAGCTCTCCAAACTTCTCGATAAGCGACTGGTTTGGTGATCCAAATATGATGTCGTCCACGTAGATCTGAACCCACAGCATATCCTCTCCATGGTTGATGGTGAATAGGGTTCGATCTATCTTTCCTTTGTGGAATCCATTATCCACTAGGAATTGGGATAGGGTATCATACCAAGCTCTGGGAGCTTGCTTCAACCCGTATAGGGCTTTCTTCAATTGATACACCTTATCTCCCTGCTCGAAACCCGGTGGCTGCTCCACATATACTTCTTCCTTCAATTCACCATTGAGAAACGCACTCTTGACATCCATTTGATAGACTTTGAATTTCTTGGCCGCTGCATAGGCTAGAAATAATCTAATCGCTTCAAGCCGTGCCACTGGAACGAAGGTCTCATCAAAATCGATTCCTTCCTCTTGGCAGTAGCCCTTAGAGACGAGTCGCGCCTTGTTCCTCACAACGTTGTGGTCCTCGTCCGTCTTGTTCTTGAACACCCACTTGGTGCCAATAACATGCTGGAATTTGGGACGATCCACGAGGTACCATACATCGTTCCTGGTGAACTGATTCAACTCCTCTTGCATGGCGATCACCCAATTAGAGTCAGCTAGAGCTTCCTCCACGCATGTCGGCTCAATATTTGAAAGAAAGCAGCTAAACATGGCACTTTCTCCAAACACTTGACTTCTGGTCACTACACCCTTGGATGGATCTCCAATGATTTGACTAGGTGAGTGATCCTTGAGCCATGCACGCTTGGATCCACCAGCTTCGTCTTTATCTTCTCCCTGATCGCTTGCTTCTCCATCTGAAGCGACTGGTTTGGGTGCTTGGCCAGCACTCGCTTCAGGAATCTTGGGGGCAGCTTTAACTTTTCCTTGGACAATCTGCTCGCTTGAGTCCTTGATTTCTTCATCATCTTCAAGCATGTCACAATTTAATGAGTTGATGGGTTCCTCGCTTGTCTTTCCTTCCTTTGATTGAACCTGTTCCTGTGGAAGACTCAAAGAAGATTCATCAAATACGACATGGGGTGATTCCTCCACAATTAGGGTTTTACAATTGAATACCCTGTAAGCTTTGCTTGATGTAGAATATCCTAAGAATATTCCTTCATCAGCTTTGCTCTCAAAGGCTTTCAATTGTGACTTCCCATTATCATGGATGAAGACCCTAAAACCGAAAATATGGAAATAAGAAACGTTAGGAATTCTCCCTGTCCATATTTCATATGGTGTCTTGTCATGCCGTTTATTGAGAAGCGTCCGATTCTGCGTGTAGCATGCTGTATTGGCAGCTTCAGCCCAATATTTCATCGGAAGCTTCGAGTCAGCGATCATGGTGCGAACGGCTTCTTTGATGATCCGATTCCTTCTTTCAGCAACTCCATTCTGCTGAGGTGTGCGTGCTGAGGAAGTCTGGTGTGCTATGCCATGCTCCGTGCAGTAAGCTTCAATGGTAGAGTTTAGGAAATCTGTGCCTTTGTCGGAGCGGATGGTGGCAATTGCTTGGTTCTTCTCTACAACAAGTCTCTTGAGCAGTTGTGGTAGCTTGGACAGTGTCTCCTTCTTGCTAAAGAGAAATACAACCCAAGTGTAGCGAGAGAAGTCGTCGACTACTACAAGAGTGTATTTTCTTCCATTTATGCTTACTGGAGTGACTGGTCCAAACAGATCCATGTGAAGTAGCTCCAGCACTCGCTTGGAAGATGCTTCTTCAAGACTAGCGAAGTGCTTCTTTGTCTGCTTGCCTCGTTGGCATGATGAGTATGGATGGTCTTTAACAAAGACCTCGTTGGGTATGCCTTGCACCAAGCCTTTGTGAGCTAAGCGATTGATGGTTTTGAAGTTGAGATGTGTCAAGCGTCTGTGCCATAGCCATCCAATTTCTGTAGTACTTCTTGCAACTAAGCACGTCTCCTCTTTGCAGCTGTCCCATTGTGCAATAAAGACATTCCTTTGTCTAATTCCAGTTAGTACAATCTGGGAAGTGAGCTTGCTCTTTACAATGCACTTGTTGGAAATAAATTCCACCTTGTATCCTTTATCACAGAATTGTGAAATGGATAACAAGTTGTGCTTAAGTCCTTCCACGTAGGAGACTTCTTCTATTGTGAGCTTTCCAATCTTCAGTGCGCCGTATCCTTTGGTGCTTCCTCGAGAGTTATCACCAAATGTAACGTGTGGACCCTTCTTCTCTATGTAGTCATGAAGTAGAGCTCTTATGCCGGTCATGTGTCTTGAACAGCCACTGTCCAAGTACCAGATTTGTTGACCCTCACTTGGCATGGGATCCACGGTGCTCACCTGCAATTAGACAGATTTTGGTACCCAAATCAGTTTGGGTCCTTGCAGGTTAGTTCCCTTAGGTACCCACACTTGCTTCACTCTCTTTTGAGAGGTAGCTTGTGTCTTGGGTTTCTCGACCTTTGAAAACTGTGAGTTCTGCCTTGAAGCAGCTTCACATGTGCAGCAGTGTATACAAGAGGGGTAGCGACTCGCTTGAGACTTACCTATGCTCTTACCCTTTTGCTTGTATCCTGAAGCGACTCGCTTCGGATTAGCTACAGGCTTAGAGACTGATTTAGGGTTTACAGTCTATCGAAGCGGCTCGCTTGGTTTCCTCGAAGCGGTCAAACTAGGGTTTTGACCCCGACTCGCTTGAGAAACCTTTGGAATCTGAAGCGACCTCTTTGGTGCTTCAAGTTCTTCCCCCTCAACGTTAGTCCGATTAGACCATCTCCAGTCCGGATAACGTGACACATAGACATTACTCCTCTTTTTAGGAGGTAGATCCTTTGTCTCTCGTGTCTTGGCTTGAGACTCAGAAGCTTCAACAACTTTCCTATTACCCTTGGATTGGTAAGTTTTAGCATTGTGAGTGCTAGGGACTGTTGAATTTTGCTTACCCTTAGGATCTGCCCTTAAAGATATATACATCTTCATTGGCTTCCTTTTAGGGTTCTCAGCCGCTTTGTCTTTGTCCTTGTTGGTGGTCACTTTGGAGGCAGTGGGCACATCCAAAGGGACTGATGGTGTGGTGGTTGAAGCACCAACAAAGACAGTGGATTTGGAAGGTCCACCCTCATATCCAAGGCCTGCTTTTCTACCAAAAGGTAAAAGCGAGCTCTCTAGTGCCTGCCTAGCGTACGAGGCTTTGTTCAAATTGGCAACTAGAGCGGACTGGGTTTCATACCTTCCCTCCAAGCTTTGATGTCTAGCAAAGAGATCCTCGATCTTACTAGTCATAGCCCTTAAGTTAAGTTTGACTTCGTCAAGCTCATTGGCTAGCTTTCGGTTCTCCTTCTCGCTTCGAGACATAGCTTGTTTTAACATTTCGTGGTCGCTTGACAATTTCTTGTGTTTGTCAAGTAACTCACTCCATGTCGAGGAATTAACTTCCTCATGATCAGTGTGTGCCAGTGTAATTGAAGTGATTGAAGGGTAGAAGAATACCTCCCCAGTGTCTTCATCGGTGAGCGCCATGAGTCCCAAATCCCTCCCTCGCTTGAGTTAGGATCTGTAAATGCATCGGAGTCGCTTGATAGATCTTCAGTTGAAGCGACCGGCATTTCATTCGCTACGAGCGCTCGCCTGGGAGCATCTCTCTTGGCCTTCAGTTCCTCACGTTCTTTGGCACTTAACTTTGGGCAGTCAGATTTGTAGTGGCCCATCTTGTGGCAGTGATAGCACTCCACATCCATCATGTCGCGTGGGATCGGCTTTGTCGTCTCTTCTCTTTTCCCTTTTCCTTATCGAGCATCAGTGCTCCTTCCTTTGTACTGCTTGTAGAATCTCTTGTACTTGCCCACACGCGAGTTTATCTTGTTGAAATTCTTCGATAGAAATGCAACTTGCTCTTCTAGCTCTTCCCTTGTCATCTTGGCTAGCGACTGGTCGCTTGGCCCTTCAGCAGCTTTGAAAGCTACACCCTTTGACGTCGTGGGAGCTTCATCCTCTTCGTCGAGGTTCATTCGATTTAGATCGAATTCGTGAGCTTTGAGTTCGGAGAACAGAATCTCCGGTGTGAGCTTTGATAAGTCCTTCGTGGCTAAGTATAGTTCCTTCATAGTCTGCCACTTCCGTGTGAGAGCACGAACAATCTTGAGGTTCACCTCTTTGTCAGTGAGTTCCTTCCCAAGTGAGTTGAGAGTTGCAGTAATGTTGGTCACTCTCAGCTCGAAGGCTTCAATGGACTCTCCCAACTTCATTAACAGGCTTTCAAACTCCCGCATCTGTACGGCGAGCTTGTTTTCTTTGATTTTGTCTGTGCCTTGAGATATGAGAGCTAGGGTTTCCCACATCTCTTCGTTGCGCACTTCCTTATTCGTGGTAGATAGGCGTCCGACACGGTGCTCTGCATCGTGTGGCGTGCGATCTTGTCGAGGTTGGAAATTTTGAAGTCAGTAGGGTTGTATTCATCTTTGTCCTTCTCCACGAATGTTTGTCTGACGTGGGCTGGACGACCTTCAGCGGCTGGAACATCCACAGACACGGCTTTCTTGATTTCGATCGGCCCATCTTCGATGACCTCCCACATCCGGTCATGGATGGAGCATAGGAAGCTCTCAACGCGAAAGCTCCAGATCTCATAGCCTTCTATGGAAAACTGTGGAAGACTAGATGCATTCTATGTAGACATAGCAAACCGTCAGTAGTAGATGCAGTATGCGTGGGTGAGATTTTGATGCACTTAGGAAAATAGGATCCGGTTCAGTGAGACAACAGAAGCGAGGGGGGGACTCGCTTCGGATATGCAAAGCAGAGGCTCGAAAGAACCGCTGCTCTGATACCACTTGTTGGTCCCAGTTTGTTATAGGAATAATACGTAGAGGGGGGGGGGGGGGGGTGAATACGTATTTTTAAGTTTTTCAACTTCTTTTCCTTAACTCAGAGTACTAAGTAAAGTGCTTGCTTGAATCACTAAGACCTAGCCGAGATCTAGATCTAAAGTAATCACGATTCTCTTGACCTAAGCTTAGAGCTTGACCAAGAGTGAGAATTTACTCTAGATGCGGAATTCGGTGAGCTAAATCTTTCCTAAGTATTTAAAGTTCCAAGTTGTGTTTGTTTAGATGCAAGTGCAATGAATAATCAAACAAAGGAAATAAAGAGTTTAGGGTTTAGAGAGATACGACACAAGATTTATAGTGGTTCGGAGATGAAGCTCCTACGTCCACTTGTTGCACTAGGCAACTCGTTCTCTTCACTCAAGAACTTGAAGATTACGGGCTCTTCAAAAGCCTGTGACAAGATCGAGCTTCACTCGCTTGGATCTGTCGGACGCTGGGTGATTCCGGGTTCACACCAAAAACCTAAACTGGACTGGAAGCTTCACTCGCTTCAGTCCGACGACAGGGAGATTACGGGTTCTCCTTACAACCTAGTTTCGATCGAGCTTCACTTAATGAAAGTGTAAGCTTGGATCTAGACTCTATGATCGAGGCTTCTACTATCGATGAAGGTAGAGCCTTGGATCGGAACAACCTAACGACGAACACAAAAACCTAACGAACATAATTTAGGGTTAGGGTTTTTGGTTTACGACGAACACACTATGAAGAGCTCTTTACAGTAAGTGTAAAGTAGGCTAGAGCTCTTCTTCTAAGCTGAGGTATGGAATGGGCTTAGAATTCTAGGTGTGAAGGTTGTGAAGACGAATTCCGATGAGACTGGAACTCGGAGAACGCTTGTAAACAAAGACTCGATGAATGCTAGAAAGCTGGGAGTGTTTGTTTGTAGTAGGCGCTCGAATGCTCAAGTAGTGTTCTACTTCTTCACGTCTTGATCCTTCACTATTTATAGGCGGAGAGATGGCCGAGATCCGTTGCTTGGTAGGTGGCCTTGTCCCTCCTCCTCTCGACAGTACTTGCAGGCGGACAACTTTTCAGGCGTGCAGATTTGGCACTTTGCCAAAAATGGCTAAGTTACAAACCTACAGTAACTGGAGCGAGCCAGTACTGTAGCGGCGCCCTTGTTGGCCTGGCAGTCAACTCCGATGCTCCACTTCGCATTCGACACGTGGAGATCTCGCAATTAATGTGGCGATCTCAAGTTGACTGGAGTTTGAAATAGGAGCGGGAATTGGGCTGTCGCATTCTGGTAGGTAGTGGCTCGCTTCGCTTTGAAGTTGTAGCGTCCGCTTTGAGTTGAGTCGCTTCAAGGTCATTCTGT
Source organism: Thymus mandschuricus (assembly GCA_029379335.1). Lineage (NCBI taxonomy): Eukaryota > Viridiplantae > Streptophyta > Magnoliopsida > Lamiales > Lamiaceae > Thymus > Thymus mandschuricus. Next base: position 12,213,050 of record CM057071.1, read on the forward strand.
AGCGAGTCGCTTGGGAGGTAAAGTTCCCGAGTGACTGCTTTAGAAAATGTTGACCCGCGTTGACTCGCTTTGGCTTTTTACTGTAGCGCTTGCTTCGCTTCGCTTTGGCAGACTCGCTTTGAATCCACTGTAGCGCTCGCTTCGCTTCGCTATTCTTCGGCACGCTTCACTTCGGCTCGGTAGACTCGCTTCGCTTGAAAAACACACTCAAGTGAGTGGCCTTCACTTGGGATTTCTGCAGTCTAAAAACCTAAGCAAAATTTGAGACATCCTAACAGTGTAGGCTTAGAAAAAAATTTCTAACCTATTATCTACATCAAAAAATGGGTCGCTTGAGAATAGGACACTTGGGGCTTTTGGGATCAAATCAAAACAATACTTCATTTCTTAAAATGTCTCTTATTGGTTCCCCCTTAACATGTTTGTCCTTAACAATTCCCAACATGCGGTATCAACCAATTTCAAACCGCCTCTTCGTTAGCGCGAGCACGAGCTTCATTGTCACGGGGCTCTTGGTTTTGTGAGTGCATGCTACGAAGCCCGATAACCCTATCAATGTGGCCGGGCTCGCGGATCCATGCTCTGAATTCAGCCGTTAGGCTCTCAAATAATTGGGATCGGTCATCCACATCCCTTGCTTCCTCTCCCTCGGACTCCAGAGATTCTTCTTCCGACTCCGGCTCTTCTTCGTAGCGTACTTCGGATTCAAATGCATTTGATATCGGCATCGGCTCCTCTTCGACGTTATAGTTCTGAAAATTCGTCGATTGTTGGGTAGTATGGGCTGCCTGATTTGCTCTACAAATGACGTAGATCGTTGACATTTCCCTTCTCGCGATGCACATTCTAAGCAAATCCCTGGTGCTCTTTAAAACGGCCTTCACCGTCTCCCGCTCGTTAATGTTCGTCAAATGGAAAAGCATGTACTCCGATTCGTCAACCCAAGTGAAACTGAATCTCTCGTACTACGTTTTCATAGCTCAACGTCGATATGAGATAATTCACGAGAAAAGCGTCTCCTCCTACGTACGATATTCCCTCCCAGTAACCGCTATGACGGATAAGAATTCTCTGATCACCCATCTCGATCTGTACAAAAAAAAAAAAAAAAAAAAAAATCTGAAAAAATTTTGTTTTTAAATACACGACAATTCTAAAAAAAAAAAAAAAAACGTGTATACACGATTTATTAAACAAAATTGTCGTGTAAAGTCAACAATTTTGACTTTCCGTCGTTGACTTTGTTGACTTTACACGACAATTTTGTGTATTGCACCGTGTATACACGGTTAAATGCATAGAATTGTCGTGTACCTAAGAACACATATTTTATATTTTTTTTCTGCATATTATTAATAATAAATATACAAAATCATATATTACCTTGGTATTTGTCTCGAAAAAACGACTTGAATCGCTTCCAAAAATTCCAGAAAATCGAGAATGCGTACAAATTTTCTCTCACAACGAACTTTTTAAAATTAGTGTTGTGATGAAATTAATTTTAGGTCTATGCTATTGCTATTGTATTCTCACTTTTTCTGATTTTTCAATTAATACTAAGAGCATCTCCAACAATGCACTAAAATAGTGTTGCGCACTACTTTAATGCAGAGTTTTGCTCAAACAGTCTGCACCAAAATATAGTAATTATAGTGCAATGAACAGTGTTCCCTCAAATATAGAGTAACACTATTCATTGCACTATAATTTTGTGTTCATCATTTTGTGCTCTTTTTTGTTTGCAAATTTTATTTGTGACGTAGTATTTCAATTTAGTTTGTTTTGTTGTATGAGTAGTAATTTTATTTTTTTCTTTTTACAATTTAATTTGATATATGCTTATTTGTTTTGTGCATATTAAATTTTTTATTAATTTTTTTTTGTTCTTTTCACAATTTATTACTCGTATGTTACTTGTAATTTAACTAATTTTTCTTTTCTTTTTAAAACTCTATGTATAATTTATGTATGATACAAATATATATACAAAATGATTGTGTAAATTAATTAGTTAAAATTTTTATCATTGCCATAACTTTTTTTTAAATCATGCTTACATTTTATTAAAAAAAAAATAATTGAAAAAGGATATTTTGGAATATTCCTTTTCTGCTGTATTTTAGTGTGAACTGTTGGAGATGAGTTACTGTTTCTGCACTATTTTAGTGTTAGTGTTGCTGGAAAATAGGGGAAACTGTTGGAGATGCTCTAACAACCTCTACTTTTAATCAATTTGACAGATTTGGTGGTTGAAAGTTAATAAATGCAATTTCCTATTTTTAAAAATAATTACACGCCCATTTCTCTCAAATTAGCTGATTTCGTGTATGTCTTGTATGAGAAAGATAAATAATTGGTTGAAAGATAAATAATATATATATATATATATATATATATATATATATATATATATATATATATGGAGTGGTTCGTGTGCAAATAAATCCTTGCGTGCTAAAATGCGAAAGATGCTTAAAACTATACAAAATCATGCTTAAATCAGTATATATTTATGCTTACAACATCATTATGCTTTTTAATGTACAAATTCATGCTAAAACCCAGTCATGCTTATGATAGCTTATAATCATGCTTAAATTAATTACAGCCACAAATCAAATCAAGATCAATGGTCCAGATCTATTCCTATTTCTCACACCAGGACTTATTTCTATATGATCCATCCTCTATATATATATATATATATATATATATATATATATATATATATATATATATATATATATATATATATATATATATATTCCAAGTCAGATTTTTTAATCGAGAAATCAATACACGAAATTGAATTGAATCGTGAGTGAGAAAGCAATCGTGAAGGAGAATTCTGAAAATTGAAAATTTGGTGGGACCCACATGTTAGTTTTGACTTTGCACATTTTAATTGGTATTTTTGCTTTATTAGATAAGTGGGACCCAATAGTAAGGGTATTTATGTCTTTTCATTACAAAATGGGTATAGAAGTTATACTTTTTATAAAGTGGGTATAATAGTTATGTTTGTTATAAAAGTGGGTATTTTTAAAGTTCACCCTTTAATTAGTCTAAAATTTTGCTCAAAAGTCTGAATGTATTTGGGACGCTTGCGCAATTAAATTCCAAACTCTGTATTTTAAAGCATCCCTACACAGATTAATTAGTGCCCTTGGATCCTTTGTTTTATTTTAGAGTCTTAATCATGTTCCAAATCTTAATTTTTATTATTTTTATGTTAAAAAAATAAAAAAAATTATAATAATTTATTTTTATAATATGATTGTTCTCTAGGGTTCTCTCTCTCTTTTTTTGAGAAGCAAGAATATTATGCATCGAGGTGCAAGAACTAGAGTAGGAAGGAAGACCAACCACAAAATCAGGTGGTTCAACCCATTTGATAGGAAATGGCCCATCTCCCTAGGCCCAAAGCCCAACAGGCCCAGATCGACACAAGCCCAGTAGGCCCAGATCGGCACAAGCCCAGTAGGCCCAGATCGTCACAAGCCCAATAGGCCCAGGGAGTTGAGCCCTATAGATCAAGAACGTGGGTTGATGGAGAAGAAATCGGAACAGGACAACCGCCCATGAACTCCACATCCTCCACTCCTCAACCAACGTCGACAGCAACTATAAATAGAGGAATCACTTGTATTGTAAACACTTACGCTATCCTGAATAATATACATACTCTCTTCTTCTCCGTGGACGTAGATAATCTTGATCGAACCACGTAAATTCTCCTGCGTCTTTCTACTTTTCGCACATAAACCACACACATATTTGGGCCGCAAATCGAGGGTTCATCACTGGCGCCGTCTGTGGGAACCTTGTTTTGTGTTTGAATTTTAGATTTTTGCTGCTCATAATCACCAGCCATGCCGCACGGGAACCAGTTGCTGTTAGGAACCCCCCGCCGTCGAAGGAGCCGCCAACGACAGCCCGAGGAACCAGCCTCGGCAGTGGGTGCAGAACAACCCGATGACGTTCCTGTTAACAATCGAACCGGGACTGGAGAGATCCCGGAGGTCCCGAATTCCGCCGAACAGAACACCGCAGGAAACACAGTGGCACCACCATCCTCACAGGGGCACAGCCGGTTCAGTCACACCGAGCTCCCGTGAGCTCGCGCTTAGGACCACAGGCTCACTCGACACCAGAAGGCCATGTGGAGGATCTCATAGCGAACAGGGAACGCGAGTTGTTCGGTCCGGGAGCAGTTATGCGTCTGTCCCCGACCATCCGACCGAGCTTAGCTGCTCGCCTTTCTCCGGTTATTCAACCGAACTCGGCAGCTCCGTCACCTCCTCCTCCCCCGGGAATCAAGGAGCTGCTGAGAAATTATCTCAACACGGCACCGGGACGCGAGTTCCTCAGTCAGTACACCGGCACACAGACAGTCCCTCACTTCGAGCAAGAGACTTCCCATCTGAGACCCTGAGGACAGGACTTGCGCCACTATCTCCAGCAAGTCCGAGGGCAGACCCAAATATATCCCCAGCCGAACTCCCACGTGGTCCAGCCGAACTACGCAACTGCACAGCCCCATGGTGCACCCCCACAAGGACACCTGGCTGGGGGAGCACAGATCTTCGACGCATTCGGCAGGATCATCTATCTGAAGAAATCCTCAACACACCCATGCCCTTCGGGTACACGGTGCCAAAGATCAAACCATACAATGGAGTGGGAAATCCAAGCAATTTCCTTAGCCAATTCAAATACAACATGCTGAACCAAAATCTAGGGAGTTTTCACATGTGTAAACTATTCCCCGAACTGCTGATTGATAATGCGCGAGATTGGTTCGACAGTCTGCCACCCGGGTCGATCAGATCGTACGCCGATCTGATGAACGTGTTCGCCAAGAGCTTCTCCCAGCGTGCCGAAGTAAGACATACTCCAGCACATCTGCTAACTGTGAAGCAGAGCCGAGGTGAAGCACTACAAGATTTCATGACCCGATTCGACAGGGAGTGTTTACAGACTCACTGCACCAACGACCTCCTCTTCATCTCGGCATTCCAAAACGCCATCAGTTCGGACCAACTCTACAGGGAAATCTTGGCAAAGGAGCCAAAGACTACCATCGAGCTATGGGTTATAGCAGACAAGTTCGCCAAGATAGATGAGGCGACCAGGCGTCGAAGGGAGGTGGACCGAGGTGAGACCTCTGTTGGTCCCGGTTTTCTAATAGGAAAATACGTAGAGGGGGGGGGGGGGTGAATACGTATTTTGAAGTTTTTCAACTTCAAATCCCTTAACTCGGAGTGACAAGTAAAGAGCTCACTTGAAACTTAAGACCTAGCTGAAGCTAGATCTACAGTACGTAGCTAGCCTGCTTGACCGAAGTGAACACTTGATCGAGAGGGATTCTTTACTCGTGTATGTGCGGAATTTGGTGAGCTAAAATCTTTCCTAAGTAATTGAAAATCCAAGTTAAGTTTGTTTATATGCACGTGCAATGGATAATCAAATACTGTAAAGAGATTAAGGTAAGAGAGATACGACACAGAGATTTATAGTGGTTCGGAGATAACGCTCCTACGTCCACTTTGTTGCACGATGGCAACCGTTCTTTTCACTCAAGAACTTGAAGGTTACGGGTCCTTCAAAAACCTTATCGAGATCGGGCTTCACTCGCCTGGATCTGACGAACAGTGCAGTGATTATGGGTTCACTACTAAGACCTAAACTGGACACGAAGCTTCACTCGCTTCTGTCCGAACAACAGGGAGATTCCGGGCTCTCCTTACAGCCTAGCTTCGATCGAGCTTTTACACAAACGATGTAAGTGCAAGCTTGGATCTAAACTCTATGATCAAGGCTTCTCCAATCGATGAAAGAAGAGCCTTGGATTGAAACAACCTAACGACAACACTCAAAAACCTAACAGACAACGTTTAGGGTTTTTGGTTGACAAACACACTAATGAAGAACTCTTTACAGTAGATGCAAAGATGGCTAGAGCTCTTCTTCTAAGCTTGGATATTTGAAGTAGGCTTAGACTCTAAGTGTGAAGGTTGTGAAGACGAGTTCCGATGAACTGGAAACTCGGAGAACACTGGTAAACAAAGACTCGAAGATTTGCTCGAAGGCTTGGGAGTGTTTGTTTGCTGTATGCGCTCGAATGCTCAAGCAGTGTTCTACTTCTTCACGTCTTCATCCTTTACTATTTATAGGCGGAGGGTTGGCTGAGGCCCGTTGCTTGGTTGGTGGCCTTGTCCCTCCTCCTCTCGACAGTACTTGCACAGGCTGGCTACTTTTCAGACGCGCAGATTTGGACTTTTGCCGGAAATGGCTAAGTTCCAATTTCAACAGTAACTGGAGCGACCCAGTACTGTTACGGCGCTTTGTCGGCCTGGCAGTCAACTCCTCTGCTCCTCTCCGTGTTCAACACGTGGAGATCTCGTAATTAATGCGGAGATCTCCAGTTGACTGGAGTTCAAATTTGGAGCGGGAAGTATGCTGTCGCTTTCTGGTAGGTAGTGGCTCGCTTCGCTTTGAAGTTGTAGCGTCCGCTTTAGTTGAGTCACTTCGCAGTCATTCTGTAGTGAGCCGCTTCGGGAAATAAAGTTCCCTAGTGACTATTTAGGAAATTGCTGACTGGCTTTGACTTTATACTGTAGCGCTCGCTTCGCTTCGCTTTGGCTTTGAACTGTAGCGCTTGCTTCGCTTCGCTTTGGCTTTGAACTGTAGCGCTTGCTTCGCTTCGCTTTGGCTTTGAACTGTAGCGCTTGCTTTGCTTCGCTTTGGCAGACTCACTTTGAATCTACTGTAGCGATCGCTTCGCTTCGCTTTGCTTTGAACTGTAGCGATCGCTTCGCTTCGCTATTCTTCGGCACGCTTCACTTCAGTTTGCTTGACCCGCTTCGCTTTGGAAAACACACTCAAGTGAGTGGCCTTCACTTGAACTTTTGAAGCCTATTCTAAGCAAAATAAAAGAGCCATCCTAACAGAGTAGGCTTAGAAAAAATTCTAACCTATTAACTGCATCAAAATGGGTCGCTTGAGAATAGGACACTTGGGGTTTTGGGATCTAATCAAAACAAATGACTTCATTTATCAAATGTCCCATGTAGTTCCCCCTTAACAATTTAGTCCTTAACAATTCCCAACAATTTCCCCCTTTTTGATGATGCCAAAACCCAAAGGCTAAAACTTAGAGAAAATTCAGCCTATCTAACCGTGAAGGGAACTCCAAGCGACTGCTTCCTTTGCAGCTTCGTTTGTATATATATATATATATATTTTTTTTTATTTTTTTTTTTAAAGTTCCTTTCCCCTTTTTTTTTCGGTTAAATTGTTTGAGTTTGTAGCAAAAAGTAAAGTCATTCACAAAGCGAGTAAATGACACAAGAGAGACAGAAAATAAAAGTGAGATAGATGAACAACAGTTCACAAAAGTGAGAAGCTTGAAACTCAAAGGTTTCCTGCAGCTTCATTCTCCTTCTCCTTCTCCTCTTCCTCCTTCTTCTTCTCTCCTTCATCAGCAGCAATATCAACATAGGCTGATAGAACTCTCGATTCCATGCTGTCTACTGTGTGAATGCTTGGCCTTCTCCATGCACTCTCCAGCTTGAACGCTTCAGTCACTTCTTCATCTATGACTCCTCTATCTGGAATGTCCGTTCCTGGATGATAAGGCATGGGGAATTCTTTTATAGCAGGAATCTTGACGACCAGAGGCTTGGGCTGAGCCAGTTCAGCTGTGGTGAAAATCTTCCTCCGCATCTTCTCGTCATACGTGCAAAGGAAGTTGCTGAGAGCACTCATCCGAGAGCAACGATCCTGAAGTGGTACTACCTCCCAAAAGTAGTATGCTTTGATAAACAGGTTCTTGTATTCAAGCCACAGATCGCGCAGATCCCTCGGAATGAATTCTTCAATTTCCCTGGCATCTGGGTGCTCATTCCTCCGCTTGGCCAATTCCTCCTCTGACCTCTTCGACAGTTGAGCCATAATTTCTTTGAATTTTGCTCCCGACTCGCTGTTCCATGATGGACGCTTCTCATTGAGTCGTTTGCGAATGTAATCTTGTTCATCCTTGCGAGGATATCGACCGGACTCAACCATCTCCTTTGTAGTCACGTCGCATGCATCAAATATGGCTTGAGCTTCGCATGCTTCGGACTCATCTGGCATGAAGGGAATAAATGCACTGTGCACTAGTGAAGACTGGATAAGTATTACTTCACTGAATTGCTCCTCAATCCGTGCGTCAATCACTTGTAATCGCCTTGCATCTGCCCTTCTTTTCCTCTCGCCTTCGCTTCTCCCTTCTGCTCTCTCCTTCCTCTTTCTTTCCTCTTTCTCTGTCCTAGAAGCAACTACTCGCTTGACCTTTTGGCGCTTGGCCGCAGGGTCATCTCCTTTTGTTTCCGGAGTAGTTCGCTTCAAAGGCTGTTTTGGTGGTGGGGGAGGAGGCATGTCTTTCTCTGCAGCACTTGGGGGGACGACTGCTGGCGAAGAGATTGCAGCAGTAGTCGAAGTGAGTGCGGCGGCTGAAGCTGGCGCGGCGTCTAAAGTGGGCGCTTTGGGTGTAGCGGCCGCTTGGGAGCTTGATGAAGCACCTGCAGTAATAGATTGTTTTGTTAGATTAAAAAGCTGCTCCATCTCCCACGCCAAGGCAGCATCCTTCTCCACCTGCATCCTCTTTTCCTCCTTCGTTATTACAGTCACTGGAGGATGCCGTGCAATAGAAGCACTCAGCACTTTTTCTTGAAGCGGCCTCCTAGGCTCTTCGGGCTTTTTCATTAACTCCTCCTCCGTGAGTTTTGTCTTGCCCAGAGACCTCGCTTCATCTACATCCTCCTTTTCACCGGCACCACTGCCTCCCTCCAGCATTAACTCCACACCAACTCTACTTCCACCTCCAGCTCCTCCTTCCTGCATCTGTCCTTCCCCTCCTAGCTTCACTTGTCCTTCCCCCTTTTTGGCATCATCACTGCCAGGGGTTAGGGTCAATGATTTTCCGGAAAGGATTTGATGGAGAGAATTGACTGTGTTAAGGACAGTCTGAAGCATCTGCTGGGTTTTATTCATGGAAGGCGCCACTAGTTCAGCAGTCTTGATGGTTATTTCTTCGAGCAGATATTCGCACTGTCTCTCTCTCTCAACAACAGACGCCATCATTCTTTCTAGTGGCTCCACCTCTCTGAAGCGAGCCTCCAGCTCTGCTTCTACGGCTTTGGTGATTTTCTTTGTTTCTTCTTGAAGTGTGAGTTCCAAGTGTTCCTTGGAAGCTTCAAGTTCTGCCTTCATCACGGCAAGTCTCCTCTCTCTCCGATTGAGAGAGTTGTGAAATTCGGCATCTGCAGTGATCCTTACAGTGAGAGTTTCTTTCAGTCTTTTGACTTTCTGCAGTAGAGTGGATAATTCAGCGTTTTTCAAGTCAAGTGCCTGCGCACCTCTCCTTAGACTCTCAAGTTCTCTCTTGTCAATGGCACTTTCTTCTTTAACTTCCTTCAATTGAGTTTGAAGTGAGTCAAGAGTCTTCTTGGTACTGAGTAGTTCGCTTCCCTTCATCACCAGTTCTCCCTCCTTATTCTCCACTTTTTCCTTCAGCTTCTTCACTTCCTTCTCCAGCTCCATATCTCCTTGCCAAGAGTGATGAGCTTGGCATTAACTTCCCTCAATCGGCTTCTTTCAGCATCAAGCAAGCCCTTGAGTTCAGTGATTGTTTTGGTGTTGTCATCCACTAGCTTCACTTGCGCCTCCAGCGCCTTTTCCTTCTCTTCTAACAACTTCTCCTTCTCTTCGACCTTTCCCTCCAAATCTTTTTCTTCCTGTCAAAGTCTTCTCTAAGACTGATGACCTCCCCCGCCTTCCTCTCCATTTCTTCACTCATCTTTGTAATCTCGCTTTGGAGACTAGCAATCTCAGCATCTTTCAACTCCACCTCCTCCTTATGCTCTCTGATCAGCTTCCTTTCATAGGAAGAGAGCACTCGCTTCGGCACTACTGCGAGTGGATAGGCCTCTTTCACTTTAGCATCCAGCTTCTCCCAGAAGCTGGTCCCTTCAAGAAAGGCATGGAAGCCGTCTACGTCCATGAAATTGAGTAGCTTGGCCTCCAACTGGATCAGTTCTTGTTCTGTGAATGCTTTGAGGAGTCCGAAGATTTTGAAGTACTACGTTCCACGGTAGGTGATATACGTCAGGAAGTCGATGATATTCGTGTAAAATACGTTGCTCCATGGAACATTGGAGTAGCGGAGATTGATCCTCTCTGCAGCTTGCTCTCTTTCTTTGACATACCGTTCAAGAGCCCGCTCTTGAATGGTGAGAGCACTAGGTAAGAATTGTGGAATGATGGGGAGTTCTCCGATAGTGTGAGCGGTATCGGCTGTAGCTGCCGATGACGAGGGGGATTGGGAAGGTGATGAGGCTTCTTGGGTTTCGGAAATTTGAATGGTTTCAGTGAGTGGTGGTTGAATGGTTTCGGTGGGTGGTGGTTGTATTGGCTGGGATTGAAGTGGGGTGAATGTAGTGTAGGCAGCAGCTTCATCTGTGCTGAGGAATGGGACAGTGGGATAGTGAAAGGAAGATGTTGACTCTTCTTCATGGGGAGAGAGGGGTTTTGTCTGTGTGAGAGGTTGTTGGGTTGATGAAGCTTGGGGTTCTGGTATCTGGGTGATTTGGAGTTGTGGGGATTGGGCTTTGGTTGGTGAAGGCTTGGATTGGGTCACTTCGATGTCCTCAAGCGGCTTCTCCACCGCCTCACTTTCTTGGACAAGAGAAGTGACTCGCTTCATCTTTTTGCCTCGCTTGGACCTGGCTCGCTTCACGGGTGAAGCGACCTGCCTCGCTTGGCCTTCTTCAGCTTGCCTTTCGGCAACTGGTCTTGCAATGGGCACTTCCACCTCGAGAAGTCCCATATCCATCAAAATCTTGGTTTTCCTCCACGTATCGTAGAAGATAGTTTGTTTGTTGTATATGGTCGTGTCGGAATCCGGCCATATTTTCTCTGGAAACTTCATCTCCAGTGCGACAGACAGTCTTGAAAAGAATTTCAATTTTCCCTTGCGAAGAATTTTATTTGGAGTTCCTGGCACAAACGCAAAATCTTCAGTAGCCTCGTAGATTTGCTTGAGAAACCACCCGTGCCAGTCAAACTTCGTTCCGGCGAGACTGTCGACGATCATGGCGGTGCCGATCAGTTTCGTCTCCGACAGTGTATCGAGGGATCCGACATAGCATGCGATGCTCTTCGTAAAGAGTTCGCAGATGAGATTGAAAGGGTTCTTCAAACTTTTGCGAATGTTGGCTTCCTTGAAATTCGGATCTGCTCCGGCGGCTGCAAATCGACCATACTGCACCCCAGCCGAAAGACCCAAATCTAACAGTGAGTCTCCTCCTTCTCTCGGCAGATCGAACACCCCGATGAGTTCACTCATATCCACCTCCACCGGCTTGCTGGTTTGTGGATCAGTGAAGGATGAAGTATTTTGTTCCTTCTTCAAGTTCAGTAGGATTTCTCCCACTGCCTTTGCCAGAATCTTCGTCGGCATCAACGTTATAAACTTCCATAGACCGGCCGTGGTCACGGCTCTACGGAAGAAACCATGTCTTTCAATGATGGTAGGGTCGAGATGGGGCTCGACGTTTATATGCTCGCCAACATTTGTCATGAACTGCTCCATCGTCTCTGTATTCTTTTTCTTGCCCATGGTGGATTTTGAAAGAGTTTGACTGAGGTTTTAACAATGAAAATCAAGGGTTGAGACTCGTGAGTTGCAGAATAATTGCAGATCTAAGCACGAGAATGGCAATTTTAGAAGGCTGTGAAAGGTTCTGCAGTTCTGCCTCGTCCCATATATATAGAGTTAGGTTTTGGCTGACGTGGCAGGGGTAGGACGGTAATAACGCCGAAAATCCTGTAGGTAGGCGGCGGACGTGCGGTGATGGATCTGACGTGTCCGGCGTCATCACAGTAAAAGTGAACCGCCACTTGCTCGGCGTCGCCACGTGGCCTTCTATGGTTGGCTTGTCGTATACGGCGTTAATCGAACGGCTCCAGATTGGGGGCTGTTGAGATTCGACGGCTGGATCTTCTCCGCCTTTTCCCGCTTCAAATTCAAACGTGTGAACACGCGCCCGTTATTTTCGTCGTTCCTGCACCTGCATTAAATACACAGCAGAAAGTAAAATTGCACTTGAGTGCAGACAGCTCATACTCGCTTCATGCCCGCTCGCTTCGAGTTGGGCCGCTACGCCTTGACTCGCTTGAGAGGCATTCGCTTGAGTGACTGTTCCGCACTCGCTTGCGATGACTAGCTTTGAGTGGCGAAGCATTCGCTTGGCCATCTGAAGCGACTGGAATAAGAAATTGAATTTCTTTGCTTAATTTTAAAATGTTTCTGACTTACATACTTCGAGGATAAACAAGAATGTTTTCCTCTTTGTATTTGTGTCAGATTCACTTTATATTTTCCACGTAGTGAGTGAAGGTTTCTAGCACGCTTCAGCTCACTTGGTGTACTTAAAATTGAAACGCTTACCAGTCAATCTCACTTCGTAGGAGATTGATACCACTAGTTGGAGACTTCATTTGTTTTGGACTTCAAGTTGTTGACTCCACTTGTTGATGAATGCATCTGTAGTTCGCTTTGAAGCTTGTTTATACCACCTGTTGGGTATCACTTGATGGGTAATTCATCTTCTTGGCATTCGTCTTCATGGCATTTATCTTCCTCTACGAATTAGAGAGTCCTCCATCGAAGTGAATGAGGGAGAAAATGAATAAAGTACACAAGCTTACTACAACCCGAAGGGAGCATCACGTAAGTGTACTTATTCACGACGAATGGGGGATGAGTACAAGTCCTTATCTCAGAGCAGAAATGGACAGGATGACAATGAGAATGCTCTGACAAGACAATCTCGTATTTTACGCAGAAGCATGTCACCAGCCCTGCAACCTTTTGTATAAAAAGGTAAACCTTCAAGCTTTCCTACATTCTAGAGAATGAATCTGCAGTCGGCTCGCTTTGACCCAAGCTAGGGCAAATTGAAGCGATGCAGAATTCAAGATAGCAACATTCTTTGCTCGCTTTGGAAGTAGCTTGCTCCTAGAGTAAGTATTAGTTCCCCCTTAACCATATACTTAACAATTCCAATAAGTTGGTAGGGAACTTCTTCCAATACTCCACCTATCTCCACCTAACTTCATTTTCTTCAAGCGAGTGAGATTTGAAGTGGCTCGCTTGAGTTGGTGAAGATCCGAAGCGAGTGACGCACAAGAGAACAAGCGAACACTCCTTCGTGCATCCTGGAACTAGCATTCTTCACGAGGGTCTAATAACCCTAATTCCATGCATAGCTGATTGAATCGAGACTCAGCTAGAGGCTTGGTGAGGATATCTGCTCGTTGGAGATCGGTATGAATTTTCTCGAGCTTGATATCCTTCTTCTCGACATGATCACGAATGAAATGATGTCGAATTTCCACATGCTTGCATCTGGTGTGTAGCACTGGATTCTGCGAGATACATATGACACTGTTGTTGTCGCAGAAGATCGGAATTTCATTCGCTTCAACTTTGTAGTCCTTCAACTGTTGACGAAGCCATAGGATTTGAGAACAGCAGCTTCCAGCGGCCATATATTCAGCTTCGGTTGTTGAAGTGGCTACACTTGTTTGCTTCTTTGAGAACCACGAGATCAGCTTGCTTCCCAAGAACTGACATGTGCCTGACGTTGATTTCCTATCGACTCGGCACCCTCCATAGTCAGCATCGGAGTATCCAGTGAGTTCCAAATTGTCCTCCGCTGGATACCACAGCCCCATATTGACAGTGCCCTTTAAATATCGAAGAATTCTCTTGGCAGCTTCAAAATGGCTGTGCTTGGGGTTGCTTTGGAAGCGAGCGCAGACTCCGACTGCAAAAGCAATATCTGGCCTGCTTGCAGTGAGATAGAGTAGTGACCCAATTAGGGCACGATAATCTGTGGGATTTACAGATTTTCCTCCTTCGTCTGGCTCCATCTTCCAGTTGGTATTCATAGGGATCTTCACCGCTTTAGCATGTTGAACACCAAACTAGGCAAGCATATCTCTAGTGTACTTGGCTTGGTTTATGAAAATTCCATTATCCTGCTGCTTCACTTGAAGACCTAGAAAGCAGCTCATCAAGCCAATCATCGACATCTCATACTTGGTCTTCATCAGCTCTCCAAACTTCTCGCTAAGCGACTGGTTTGGTGACCCAAATATGATGTCGTCCACGTAGATCTGAACCCATAGCATGTCATCTCCATGGTTGATAGTGAATAGAGTTCGATCTATTTTCCCTTTGTGGAATCCATTATCCACTAGGAATTGAGAGAGTGTATCATACCAAGCTCTGGGAGCTTGCTTCAGCCCATATAGAGCTTTCTTCAAGCGATACACTTTATCTCCCTGCTCGAAACCCGGTGGCTGCTCCACATACACTTCTTCCTTGAGTTCGCCGTTGAGAAACGCACTTTTCACATCCATTTGATAGACCTTGAACTTCTTGGCTTCTGCATAGGCTAGAAACAGTCTGATAGCTTCAAGCCGTGCCACTGGAGCGAAGGTTTCGTCAAAGTCGATTCCTTCCTCTTGGCTGTAGCCTTTGGCAACGAGACGCGCCTTGTTTCTCACAACGTTGTGGTCCTCGTCCGTCTTGTTCTTGAACACCCATTTGGTGCCAATAACATGCTGAAATTTGGGACGGTCCACGAGATACCATACGTCGTTCCTGGTTAATTGATTTAGCTCTTCTTGCATGGCGATCACCCAGTTAGAGTCAGCTAGGGCTTCTTCCACGGACGATGGCTCAATGTTGGAGAGAAAGCAACTGAACATGGCACTTTCTCCGAACACTTGACTTCTGGTCACTACACCCTTGGATGGATCTCCAATGATTTGACTTGGTGAGTGATCTTTGAGCCACGCTCGCTTAGATCTACTAGCTTCATCTTCGACTTCTTCCTTGTCGCTCGCTTCATCGACTGAAGTGACTGGATTGGGTGCTTGGCCTGCACTAGCTTCAGGAATCTTGGGGGCAACTCGAGTTCTCCTTTGGGATTCTGCTTGCTTGAGTCCTTGATCTCATCATCTTCATCGAGCACGTCCCAAGTGAGTTGATTTGAGGGTTCCTTGCTTTGATCTTTTCCATTCACTTGAGCCTGTTCCTGTGGAAGACTTAAAGAAGATTCATCAAATACGACATGGGGTGATTCCTCCACAATTAGGGTTTTACAGTTGAACACCCTATAGGCTTTGCTTGATGTAGAATATCCTAAGAATATTCCTTCATCAGCTTTGCTTTCAAAGGCTTTCAACTGTGACTTCCCATTGTCATGGATGAAGACCCTACAACCAAATATATGGAAATAAGATATGTTAGGGATTCTCCCTGTCCATATTTCATATGGTGTTTTGTCGTGTCTTTTGCAGAGAAGCGTTCTATTCTGGGTATAGCATGCTGTATTGGCAGCTTCAGCCCAGTACTTCATTGGAAGCTTCGAGTCTGCAATCATGGTTCGGACAGCTTCTTTGATGATTCGATTTCTTCTTTCAGCAACTCCATTCTGCTGAGGAGTGCGTGCTGAAGAAGTTTGGTGTGCTATCCCATGCTCCGTGCAGTATGTTTCAATGGTAGAGTTCAAGAACTCTGTGCCTTTGTCGGAGCGGATGGTCACAATAGCTTGATTCTTTTCCACAGCCAATCGCTTGAGTAGTTGAGGCAGTTTGGTCAGTGTCTCCTTCTTGCTGAAGAGAAATACAACCCAAGTGTAGCGAGAGAAATCGTCGACTACAACTAGAGTGTACTTCCTTCCATTTACACTAACTGGAGTAACTGGACCAAACAGATCCATGTGAAGCAGCTCGAGCACTCGCTTTGATGAGGCTTCCTCAAGACTGGCAAAGTGCTTCTTCGTCTGCTTCCCTCGTTGGCATGGTGAGCATGGATGGTCTTTGATGAAGACTTCATTCGGTATGCCTTGCACCAAACCTTTTCGAGCTAAGCGATTGATAGCTTTGAAATTGAGGTGGTTCAAGCATCTGTGCCATAGCCATCCAATTTTTGTAGCACTTCTTGCAACTAGGCAAGTTTCCTCTTTGCAGCTGTCCCATTGTGCTATGTAGACGTTTCTCTGCCTGATTCCAGTGAGCACAATCTGGGACGTGAGTTTGCTCTTTACAATGCACTTGTTGGAGATAAACTCCACCCTGTACCCCTTATCACAAAATTGTGAGATGGATAGTAGGTTGTGCTTGAGTCTTTCCACATAGGAGACTTCTTCAATTGTGAGCTTTCCAATTTTCAGTGCGCCGTATCCCCTGGTGCTTCCTCGAGAGTTGTCACCAAAGGTTACGTGTGGACCCTTCTTCTCTATATAGTTGTGAAGTAGAGCTTTCATGCCGGTCATGTGTCTTGAACATCCACTGTCCAAGTACCACACTTGTTGACCCTCACTTGGCATGGGATCCACGGCGCCCACCTGCAATTAGACAGATTTTGGTACCCAAATCAGTTTGGGTCCTTGCAGGTTAGCTCCCTTAGGTACCCACACTTGCTTCACTCTCTTTTGAGATGAAGCTTGTGTCTTGGGCTTCTCGACCTACGAAAACTTGGTATACTGCCTAGAAGCAGCTTCACACGTGCAACAGTGTGTGCAAGAGGGGTAGCGGCTCGCTTCAGTCCTACCTATGCTCTTCCCACTTTGCTTATATCCTGAAACGACTCGCTTCGGATTAGCTCTGGGTTTAGAGGCTGACTTAGGGTTTCTAGTCTGTCGAAGCGGCTCGCTTGGTTTCCTCGAAGCGGTCCAACTAGGGTTTTGACCCCGACTCGCTTGAGTAATTTTGGGAGTTCGAAGCGGCCTCTTTGGTGCTTCGAATTCTTCCCCCTCAACGTTAGTCCGGTTGGACCATCTCCAGTCCGGATAACGTGACACATAGACATTACTCCTCTTTTTAGGAGGTAGATCCTTTGTCTCTCGTGTCTTGGCTTGAGACTTAGAAGCTTCAATAGTTTTCCCTTTACCCTTGGATTGGTAAGACTTAGCATGTTGAGTGCTAGGGACTGTTGAACTTTGCTTGCCCTTAGGATCTGCTCTTAAAGATATAGACATCTTCATAGGCTTCCTTTTAGGGTTCTCAGCCATTTCGCCTTTGTCTTTGTTAGTGGTCGCTTTGGATGCAGTGGGCAATTCCAAAGTGACTGATGGTGTAGTGTGAGATGCACCAACAAAGACAGTCGGCTTGGGAGGTCCACCCTCATATCCAAGGCCAGCTTTCCTACCAAAAGGTAGAAGCGAGCCCTCTAGTGCCTGCCTAGCATATGATGCTTTGTTCAAATTGGCAACTAGAGTGGACTGGGTTTCATACCTTCCCTCCAAGCTTTGATGTCTAGCGAAGAGATCCTCGAACTTACTAGTCATAGCCCTTAAATTGAGTTTGACTTCGTCAAGCTCACGGGCTAGCTTTCGGTTCTCCTTCTCGCTTTGCGACAGAGCTTGTTTTACCACTTCGTGGTCGCTTGACAATTTTTGGTGCTTGTCAAACAACTCACTCCATGTAGAGGATTGTTATTCCTCATTGACAGTGTGTGCTAGTGGAATTGAAGTGATTGAAGGATAGAAGAATACCTCTCCTGTTTCTTCGTCGGTGAGCGCCATAAATCCAAGATCCTCACCATCACTGGAATTTGGATCGGTGAATGCATCTGAGTCGTTTGGTGGATCTTCAGTTGTAGCGATCGGCACTTCACTCGCTACGAGCGCTCGCCTTGGAGCATCCCTCTTGGCCTTCAATTCTTCGCTCTCTTTGGCACTTAGCTTTGGGCAATCGGATTTGTAGCGGCCCATCTTGTGGCAGTGGTAGCACTCCACATCCATCATGTCTCGCGGGATCGGCTTAGTTGTTTCTTCTCTCTTTCCTTTTCCTTCTCGAGCATCAGTGCTCCTCCCTTTGTACTGCTTGTAGAATCTTTTGTACTTGCCCACTCGAGAGTTCATCTTGTTGAAGTTCTTGGATAAGAACGCAATGTGTTCTTCCAACTCTTCCCTCGTCATCTTGGCTAGCGACTGCTCGCTTGGCCCTTCGGCAGCTTTGAAAGCTACTCCTTTTGACGTAGTGGGCGCTTCATCCTCTTCGTCGAGGTTCATTCAATTCAGATCGAATTCATGAGCTTTGAGTTCGGAAAACAGAATCTCCGGTGTGAACTTTGATAGATCCTTGGTTGCTAGGTACAGCTCCTTCATAGTCTGCCACTTCCTTGTGAGAGCTCGGACAATTTTCAGGTTGACTTCCTTATCTGTGAGTTCCTTCCCAAGCGAGTTGAGAGTTGCAATGATGTTTGTAACCCTCAGCTCGAAGGCGTCGATGGATTCTCCTGGCTTCATTATCAGACTTTCAAACTCCCGCATCTGAACGGCAAGTTTGTTTTCCTTGATTTTTTTTGTGCCTTGAGAAATGAGGGCTAGGGTTTCCCACATTTCCTTCGCCGTTGCGCACTTCCTTATCCGTGGAAGATAGGCGTCAGACACAGTGCTTTGCATCATGTGTCGTGCGATTTTATCAAGGTTGGCGATCTTGAAGTCGTTGGGATTGTATTCATCTTTGTCCTTCTCGACGTACTTTTGTCTGACATGAGCTTCGCGTCCTTCAGCAGCCGGGACGTTCACAGATATGGCTTTCTTGATTTCGATTGGTCCGTCCTCTATAACTTCCCACATCTGGTCATGGATGGAGCATAGGAAGCTCTTGACTCGGAAACTCCATGTCTCGTATCCTTCGATCGAGAACTGTGGAAGATTTGATGCACTGTATGTAGACATAGCAAACTATCAGCAGTAAATGCAGTATGCGTGGGTGAGATTTTGATGCACTTAGGAAAATAGGATCCGGTTCAGTGAGACAACGTGAAGCGAGTGGGGACTCGCTTCGGATATGCAAAGCAGAGGCTCGAAAGAACCTGGCTCTGATACCACTTGTTGGTCCCGGTTTGCTAATAGGAAAATACGTAGAGGGGGGGGGAGGGGGGGAGGGGGGGTGAATACGTATTTTGAAGTTTTTCAACTTCAAATCCCTTAACTCAGAGTGACAAGTAAAGAGCTCACTTGAAACTTAAGACCTAGCTGAAGCTAGATCTACAGTACGTAGCTAGCCTGCTTGACCGAAGTGAACACTTGATCAAGAGGGAGTCTTTACTCGTGTGCGGAATTTGGTGAGCTAAAATCTTTCCTAAGTAATTGAAAATACAAGTTAAGTTTGTTTATATGCACGTGCAATGGATAATCAAATACTGTAAAGAGATTAAGGTAAGAGAGATACGACACAGAGATTTATAGTGGTTCGGAGATAACGCTCCTACGTCCACTTTGTTGCACGATGGCAACCGTTCTTTTCACTCAAGAACTTGAAGGTTACGGGTCCTTCAAAAACCTTATCGAGATCGGGCTTCACTCGCCTGGATCTGACGAACAGTGCAGTGATTACGGGTTCACTACTAAGACCTAAACTGGACACGAAGCTTCACTCGCTTCTGTCCGAACAACAGGGAGATTCCGGGCTCTCCTTACAGCCTAGCTTCGATCGAGCTTTTACACAAACGATGTAAGTGCAAGCTTGGATCTAAACTCTATGATCGAGGCTTCTCCAATCGATGAAAGAAGAGCCTTGGATCGAAACAACCTAACGACAACACTCAAAAACCTAACAGACAACGTTTAGGGTTTTTGGTTGACGAACACACTAATGAAGAACTCTTTACAGTAGATGCAAAGATGGCTAGAGCTCTACTTCTAAGCTTGGATATTTGAAGTAGGATTAGACTCTAAGTGTGAAGGTTGTGAAGACGAGTTCCGATGAACTGGAAACTCGGAGAACACTGGTAAACAAAGACTCGAAGATTTGCTCGAAGGCTTGGGAGTGTTTGTTTGTTGTATGCGCTCGAATGCTCAAGTAGTGTTCTACTTCTTTACGTCTTCATCCTTTACTATTTATAGGCGGAGGGTTGGCTGAGGCCCGTTGCTTGGTTGGTGGCCTTGTCCCTCCTCCTCTCGACAGTACTTGCACAGGCTGGCTACTTTTCAGAAGTGCAGATTTGGACTTTTGCCGGAAATGGCTAAGTTCCAATTTCAACAGTAACTGGAGCGACCCAGTACTGTTACGGCGCTTTGTCGGCCTGGCAGTCAACTCCTCTACTCCTCTCCGCGTTCGACACGTGGAGATCTCGTAATTAATGCGGAGATCTCCAGTTGACTGGAGTTCAAATTTGGAGCGGGAAGTATGCTGTCGCTTTCTGGTAGGTAGTGGCTCGCTTCGCTTTGAAGTTGTAGCGTCCGCTTTAGTTGAGTCACTTCGCAGTCATTCTGTAGTGAGCCGCTTCGGGAAATAAAGTTCCCTAGTGACTATTTAGGAAATTGCTGACTGGCTTTGACTTTATACTGTAGCGCTCGCTTCGCTTCGCTTTGGCTTTGAACTGTAGCGCTTGCTTCGCTTCGCTTTGGCTTTGAACTGTTGCGCTTGCTTCGCTTCGCTTTGGCTTTGAACTGTTGCGCTTGCTTCGCTTCGCTTTGGCTTTGAACTGTAGCGCTTGCTTTGCTTCGCTTTGGCAGACTCACTTTGAATCTACTGTAGCGATAGCTTCGCTTCGCTTTGCTTTGAACTGTAGCGATCGCTTCGCTTCGCTATTCTTCGGCATGCTTCACTTCAGTTTGCTTGACCCGCTTCACTTTGGAAAACACACTCAATTGAGTGGCCTTCACTTGAACTTTTGAAGCCTATTCTAAGCAAAATAAAAGAGCCATCCTAACAGAGTAGGCTTAGAAAAATTCTGACCTATTAACTGCATCAAAATGGGTCGCTTGAGAATAGGACACTTGGGGTTTTGGGATCTAATCAAAACAAATGACTTCATTTATCAAATGTCCCATGTAGTTCCCCCTTAACAATTTAGTCCTTTACAATTCCCAACAACCTCAAAAAAGAAGGAAGACGCACCTCGGAAAAATGTGATGGAACGAATTCAGCGAGGTCCAATAGAGTCTCGTCTCGGACCTCGGCAGAATCCAGCACAGCCTTGAGGTCCGCCCGCGTCTCAGTCCGCACAGCGGTCCCCTTTGCAGTTCACTCCGTTAAACAAACCAAGGACCGAAATCCTCGAGCTGCATGCTAACCTGTTCGAGAAACCTAGGCCGATGCTAGAAGATGGCAAGCCGAGGTCAAAGAACAAGTATTGCCAATTCCATGAAGACTACGGGCACTAAACGGAGAACTGCAGAAACCTAGCTCAGGACATCGAGAGCCTAGTCCGCAATGGACAACTCAAGAAATATCAAGACCGAAGTGCGGGGGTCAATCAGGTAGACGCCCCCCCGAAATCAAAAGAAGAAAAGGCAATATAAAGGAGGAAGATGCAGTTCGGAAGCCGAGAAGAAGGCTAAGCACAGTGAAGACGATGCCGATGAGGATGGAGATTATCAATACGACGGGGTAGTTGCGACGATCTCGCACTCGCCAAGGGACAGACGAAGTCATCCCTCAAGAATGGAGCACGAAATCTCCCGAACAGAGAACCGGCCAGTAAGAGGTTCAGAAAAGAAGAGGCCGTAACCTTCTCTGCTGAGGACCCAGTGCCTCCTATGGTGCCGCACTCCGATGCCATCGTCGTTGAGGCCGTGGTCGCCAATAAACTTATCAAGAGGATACACATAGACACCGGGGCATCGATGAATATTATGTTCAAACACTGCTTTGACAACATGGAGCTGGATAAGTCGAAGATCGTGCCGACCACACGGCCTGTGCGAAGCTTTGCCCAAGAAGAAACCCATCCGCTGGGACTGATCGAACTCCCGGTTACCATAAGGAAGGGGCCAAGGAGTTCTACCGATGTGATTGAGTTCATTGTGGTGGAGGCCAAGTCTCCGTACAATATTATACTGGGAAGGACATGGATGAATGCGGTGAGAGCGATCTGCTCCACCTATCACTTGGCTATTAAAATCCTGACTAAAGGGGGGATAGCTGTGATCCGAGGCGATCAGAAAGTAGCAAGGGAGTGTTTGCATGTAGCACTCAAAGGGCAAGGGGCACCACCCCAATTGCCCCAAGCATAGCAATTACCGAACTCAAAGGAGGCGAAGAGGACGTCGCTTGCCGAAGAGAGAGAAGTGGTATTATCTCAGCAACTTGCCAACACTGTCAGTCCCAAAAGAAGAAGAGGTACTGTTCCTGTATCTAGCGACCTTGGAAGAGGCCATCAGCGCGGTTCTCGTAAGAGAAGAAGCGGGGCGCCAGTTGCCCGTATACTTCATAAGTCGGTCACTCAAAGGGCCCGAGGTGCGGTATCAACCATTAGAGAAGCTCGCTTTGCCGCTAGTCAACGCTGCTCGGCGCTTACGTCCGTATTTTCACGCGCATCCTATACAAGTCCGAACAGACTCACCGCTTCGGCAGGTACTGACGAAGCCCGAAGCATCAGGACGAATAGCGAAGTGGGCCATAAAATTGGGAGAGCATGATATTACTTATGCTCCTCGCCAGGCCGTCAAAGGACAAGCCTTAGCAGACTTCTTGGTTGAGACCTCAATAGCCGAAGTCCCGACCTCGGCAACAGAGTCAGTTTGCACACCTACAGCAGAACCACAAGACTGTTGGCATATGTACGTTGATGGGGCTTCTGGAATGACGGGAAGCGGGGCAGGAGCTCTCCTCATCAGTCCGGAAAGGAAGGAACTCACCTATTCACTTCGTTTCCAGTTCGCAACTACCAACAATGAAGTAGAGTACGAGGTGCTGCTGGCCGGACTCCGAATAGCCACAGATCTAAAGGTCACAGCCATAAAAGTACACAGTGACTCACAGGTAGTTCTGAATCACATGCTAGGAAAGTACGAAGCAAAGGGAGAGAGGATGAAGAAATATCTAGCTAAAGCACGGGGCATGCAACAAGCTTTCACATACTTCCAGCTTGAACGCATCCCCCGAACTCAAAATTCTCGAGCTGACGTTCTCAGCAAGCTGGCCGCAGCACCTGGCACTTCGCCAGTGGAGGATGTACGACATAGGAGTATAGACGAGGCCGAGGTCAACGATCTGGACGATGAGCCACAGCCGACATGGATGACGCCTATTCTAGCCTATTTGGTGAGGGGGGAGTTGCCCGAAGACAAAACGGAGGCCAGAAGGATATTGTCAAAGTCATTGAGATATGCCGTTCTGGACAATGTCCTTTACAAGAAATCGTACCTCCAGCCCTTACTCATGTGCGTCGGACCGAACTCAGCAGACTATGTCATGTGAGAGGTACACGAGGGGTCCTGTGGGAGCCACATCGGACCTCGGGCCTTGGCCAAGAAAATTATGAGATGGGGGTATTTCTGGCCCTCGATGCTCATGGATTGCACCGAGCTCGTGCAGAGGTGTGAGAAGTGCCAGTTATATGCAAATGTGACGAGGCTGCCACAGGCCGAGCTGACCGCAATGCAGAGTCCTTGGCCCTTCGCGCAGTGGGGAATAGATATAGTAGGCCCGTTCGATAAAGCACTAGGTCAGTTGCGACATCTTATAGTTGCAATCGATTACTTTACAAAGTGGGTGGAAGCGGATCCCCTAGCTGCGATCATAAGTAAGAATGCCCGTAATTTTGTATGGAAGAACATAGTGTGCCGATTCGGCATACCTCATGTTATAGTATCCGATAACGGGACACAGTTCACGGACATAATTTTTAGGTAGTGGTGTGACAAACTGCGAATTCAGCAGCACTTCACATCGGTAGCCCACCCCCAGGCAAATGGCCAAGCCGAAGTGACGAATCGGATGCTCGCCAAAGGCCTTAAGACTCGATTGGAGAAAGCCAAAGGGTTATGGGTGGAGAACCTTCCAAATGTTCTATGGTCCTACAGAACTACTCCGCGAATAGCAAATGGTGAAACGCCATACAGCCTAGCATACGGAACAGAAGCTGTCATCCCAGTCGAAATCGGACTGCAAAGTCCACGCATGGCTCATTTCGTCGCCAAAGTGAATGACGAGAACCGACGTGCGGATCTCGATCTATTAGAAGAGAAGCAGGATACAGCTTATATCAAGGAAGCCCGGTACAAACAGCTCATAGCCCGATATTATAATCAGCGAGTTCGAGACCGGCAATATTACGTAGGAGATTTAGTCCTACGAAACAATGAGGTCAGCAAGGCTTGCAAGCTCGGCAAACTGGAAGCCATGTGGGAAGGCCCATACCGAGTGGACGAGGTCCTTGGTAAAGGTGCCTACAGGCTTTCCACTATGTTCGGGGAGCCCATACAGCGACCGTGGAATGTAATCCATCTGAAGAGGTATTATGCATAGATGTGGAGTATCATGTAGGGTAGAGTCGTCTGTCAGTCAGTCTTTTGTTCAGTTTGGTTTTTTTTTTTTTTTGTTCAGTTCGGTCTTTTGTTCAGTTCGGTCTTGTTTTCCAAATTGTTTCAAGTAATGAAGGCTCGCAGGCTCGCAGTTTCTACCTTTCGTTGTGTTCGCATTATTTTACATTACTCCACCTATATGCATGTTGCCTCAACTTCAAGCACTATCCTGACGAGGACAAGTGTCAAGAACATAAAAACAAATCGTACGACTAGGGACCACCCCTACCGACCTGGTCAGCAGAACAGGAACCCAATTAATGCCCAAGTGTCACCTCGGCCGTGGATAATAGGCAATATGCCATCCCCAAACCGAGGGAAGACCCAAGTGTCACGTCGGAAGCCAAAGTTAGGCCCATGAGCCACTTCGGAAGACCTGAACCTCGACCTATGTGTCAGTTCGGATGACGAATAAAAGCATAATGCTAATTTAGGAATAGGCTATCAGCCAATAAATAATATAGCAAAGGCATTAATAGGGCATAACATGTCCAAAGAGATATTTATTATTTTTTGCAAGTTTTTACGGCTTATGTAATAGAAGGACCGCCCTCATCTGGCCTCTTGCTACAATTAAAGTAACTAGCCCAACCACTAGTTGGCGGGTTAAGCAAAAAAACAATATTTACATTTTCCTTCTTCCGAGAATTTTTCCCCGAGCTGCGTCCACCTCCGCCACCTCGGCTCGTCCCTCCACTTCGGCTTGTCCCTCCTTGAGTGGAACTCCGACCTTGTGGGATCACAAGAGGAGCACGGTAATTCCCGTCTCCACGGTTCGGGATCGGTCTGCGGTTTTGCGCAGGCAACAACATGTCCAGCCGATCTTTCACCAAGCGGGATGGCACGGTGGGGCTAAGGGCCCGAAATCGGCAGGCGTTCTTGTTGGTCCCGGTTTGCTATAGGAAAAATACGTAGAGGGGGGGGGGGGGTGAATACGTATTTTTAAGTTTTTCAACTTCAATTCCTTAACTCAGAGTATAAAGTAAAGTTCTCTTTGGAAATACTAAGACCTAGCCGAGGGCTAGATCAAAAGCAATCACGAATCTCTTGACCTAAGCTTAGAGCTTGATCAAGAGTGAGACTTTACTCTTTGTGCGGAATTTGGTGAGCTATAATCTTTCTTAAGTAATTGAAAATCCAAGTTAAGTTTGTTTATATGCACGTGCAATGGATAATCGAATACTGTAAAGAGATTAAGGTAAGAGAGATACGACACAGAGATTTATAGTGGTTCGGAGATAACGCTCCTACGTCCACTTTGTTGCACGACGGCAACTGTTCTTTTCACTCAAGAACTTGAAGGTTACGGGTCCTTCAAAAACCTGGTCGGGATCGGGCTTCACTTGCCTAGATCAAACGACAGACGTAGTGATTGCGGGTTCACTACACAAACCTAACAAAGACTGGAAGCTTCACTCGCTTCAGTCAGACAGACAGGGAGATTACGGGCTCTCCTTACAGCCTAGCTTCGATCGAACTTTACACAAACGATGTAAGTGTAAGCTTGGATCTCAACTCTACGATCAAGGCTTCTTCAATCGATGAAAGAAGGGCCTTAGATCTGAACAACCTAACGACGACACTCAAAAACCTAACAGACAGAGTTTAGGGTTTTTGGTTGACGAAACACACTATGAAGAGCTCTTTACAATAAGTGCAAAGATGGGTAGAGCTCTTCTTCTAAGCTTGGATATGGAATGGGCTTAGACTCTAAGTGTGAAGGTTGTGAAGATGAGTTCCGATGGACTGGAAACTCGGAGAACACTGGAAAACAAAGACTCGAAGATTGCTATGAAAGCTGGGAGTGTTTGTTTGCTGTATGCGCTCGAATGCTCAAGTAGTGTTCTACATCTTCACGTTGTCATCCTTCACTATTTATAGGCGGAGGGTTGGCTGAGATCCGTTGCTTGGTTGGTGGCCTTGTCCCTCCTCCTCTCGACAGTACTTGCACAGGCTGGTTGCTTTTCAGACGCGCAGATTTGGACTTTTGCCGGAAATAGCTAAGTTCCAATTTCAACAGTAACTGGAGCGACCCAGTACTGTTACGGCGCCTTGTCGGCCTGGCAGTCAACTCCTCTGCTCCTCTCCGCTTTCGACACGTGGAGATCTCGTAATTAATGCGGAGATCTCCAGTTGACTGGAGTTCAAATTCGGAGCGGGAATTTGTGCTATCGCTTTCTGGTAGGTAGTGGCTCGCTTCGCTTTGAAGTTGTAGTGGCCGCTCTGAAGTGAGTCGCTTCATAGTCAAATTTGTAGTGAGTCACTTGAGAAATAAATTTCCCGTGACACTACTAAATTAAGTGTTGACTCGTGTTGACTCGCTTCGGCTTTTCTTTGTAGCGCACGCTTCGCTTCGCTTTAGTGGGTTCACCTGATTCCACTGTAGCGCTTGCTTCGCTTTGCTTCGCTTTGAACTGTAGCGCTCGCTTCGCTTCGCTTCGCTTTGAACTGTAGAGCTCGCTTCGCTTCGCTTTGGCAGACTCACTTTGAATCTACTGTAGCGATCGCTTCGCTTCGCTATTCTTCGGCACGCTTCACTTCGATTTGCTTGACCCGCTTCGCTTTGGAAAACACACTCAAGCGAGTGGCCTTCACTTGAACTTTTGAAGCCTAATCTAAGCAAAAGAAAAGAGCCATCCTAACAGAGTAGGCTTAGAAAAATTCTAACCTATAAACTACATCAAAATGGGTCGCTTGGGAATAGGACGCTTGGGGTTTTGGGATCTAATCAAAACAAATGACTTTATTTATCAAATATCCCATGTAGTTCCCCCTTAACAATTTAGTCCTTAACAATTCCCAACAATTTCCCCCTTTTTGATGATGCCAAAACCCATACGACTTAGATAAAAATAAATCTAGTCTATTTAACCGTGAAGGGAACTCCAAGCGACTGCCTCCTTTGCAGTATCGTTTGTAATTTTCTTTTAAGTTCCTTCCCTTTTTTTTTCGGTTAAATTAATGAGTTTGTAGCAGAAATATAAAGTCATTCACAAAGCGAGTAAATGACACAGAAGAGACAGAAATTGAAATTTGGATATATGAAAAAGAAGTTCACACAAAAATTATGTAAGGAACTTGAAACTCAGAGGTTTCCTGCAGTTCCTTCCCTGTCATCCTACTTTCCTTCTTCCGTCACTTCCCTTCTTCCTCCTTCTCCTTTCCTTCTTCATCTGCTTCCAAATCCTTTGCAATCATTTCTTCGGGTATGGTGTATGCACTGAAAACCCTTGCTTCCATCGACTCAACACTGTGGATACTTGGCCTCCTCCAAGTCTCTTCCAGTTGGAAGGCTTCATCCACCTCAGCGTCGATGATGCTGCGATTGAGGATACTGGTGCCAGGTAGGAATGGCATAATGAATTCCTTCTTAGCTGGTACCTTGATGATTAAGGGTGTAGGCTCTCCAAGCTGTGCAAGAGCGAAGACTTCTTGCCTAAATTTCTCATCATAGACACTCAGAAAGTTGTTGAGCGCAGTGACCCTTGAGCATTCAGTCTGCAATGGCACTACCTCCCAATAGTAGTAAGCTTTGATAAACTTCTCCTTGTAGTGTAGCCATTGCTCGAGTAGTTCGTCAGGAATGAACTGCTCGATCTCACGGGCATCAGGGTGCTCATCTCTGCGCACAGCCAACTCCTCCTCCGACCGGCTGGACATTTGTGCTATGATCGTTTTGAACTTCTTTCCTGACTCGCTGCTCCAGGAAGGAAGCTTCTTGTTGAGTTGCTTGCGAATGTAATTGCGTTCTTCTCTGAGAGGGTAGCGGCCAGAGTCAATCATTTCTTTCGCAGTCTTGTGACATGTGTCGATCATAGCCTGATCTAGGCATGCATCGGATTCTTCTGGCGTGATTGGAACAAAAATACTTCTGACCAAGACGGACTGGATGACTTTCATTTCATTGAAGTGTTTCTCAATTCGTTCGTCAATGACTTGCAGTCGTTTTGTCCTTAACCTCTTTTCCTTCTCTGCCCTTGGAACAACTGCCTTCTCAACTTTTTGGCGCTTGGTCGCTGAATCATCTCTCTTAGTTTCTGGAGCAGTTCGCTTCACTATTGATGATGGGGGAGATGAAGTGGGTGCTTCGTCTGAAGTGGGCGCTTGAGAGCTTGAAGTACCTGCAAGAGTTTTCAAATTAAACTGGCGCTCGCTCTCCCCAGCCATAGTCTCGCTTGCCTCTGCTAGCTTCCGCCTTTCCTCCTTTGTTAGCACAGTGACTGGAGGATGTCGAGCAATGGAAGAGGCAAGCACTTTATCTCCAAGTGGCTTGCGGGGTTCTTCAGGCTTTTTCAGCGGTTCCTTCTCAGTGAGCTTTTCTTTGCCTTTCTTTGCAGACTTCGCCTCTCTCTCCTCTTCTCCAGTACCACTATTCTCCTCCAACAATTTCTCTATTTCAACAGCTCCAATTACTCCACCTTGTGGCTCCAACAGATTGACATTTTTCAGTACCATCCCTTCCCCCTTTTTGGCATCATCAAAACCAGGGGTTGGGACGATTGTCTTTCCAGTAAGAGACTTGTGAAGTACCTCAATCTTGTCAAGTACAGCATGAAACATCTCTTCCGTTCGAGACGCGAAGACTTGCTTTTCCGACAATTCAGCATTCTTCAAGTCAAGAGGCTGTGCATTTTTCCTTAGACTTTCAAGCTCTCTCTTGTCGATGGCACTCTCCTCTTTGACTTTCTCCAATTGGGTTCGAAGTAAGTCAAGAGTCTTCTTGGTACTGAGGAGTTCGCTTTCTTTCATCACCAACTCTCCCTCCTTATTCTCCAGTTTCTTTTTCAGCTCCTTCCCCTCCTTTTCCAACGTCTCCTTCTCTTTACCAACTGTGACCAGTTTGGTATTCACCACTCTCAAGCGGCTCCTTTCTGCGTCACGTGAGTCCTTGAGATCATTCACTAGATTTACTTGTGCCTCCAGCACTTTCTCCTTCTCCTTCAACTCCATCTTCTTTTTAGTGATCTCGTCTTGTAAACTTACGATCTTTGCGTTCTTAACCTCCATCTCTTCTGCATGATCCCTCATTAGCTTCTTCTCATGCATGGTTGGGGTGTGCTCAGGGATATGGGTAGTTTTAGTAGGTGAGGATTGAGATTTGTTAACTTCAATGTCCTCAAGCGGCTTCTCCACAGCCTCGCTTTCTTGGACAGGTGAAGTGTCTTGCTTCACTCTCTTCTTCCCTTGCTTTGCAGCCACTTGTTTCAAAGATGAAACGGCTTGCTTTGCTTGGGAAGCTTCAGCTTGTGCTTCCACAACTTGCCTTGCTGCGGGCACTTCTACAACTAGAAGTCCCTGATCCATTGGGATTTTTGTTTTCTTCCACTTTTCACAGAAGATGGTGTGCTTGTTATATATGATCGTGTCAGATTCTGGCCATATCATCTCTGGATACTTCATTTCCAGTGCGACAGACAGCCTTGAGAAGAATTTCAATTTTCCTTTGCGCAGAATCTTATCTGGAGTTCCTGGTACGAATGCAAAATCGTCAGCAGCTTCGTGGATTTGCTTGAGAAGCCACCCGTGCCAGTTGAATTTCGTTCCAGTGAGGCTGTCGATGATCACGGTGGTGCCGATCAGCTTCGTTTCTGACAGCGTGTCGAGGGAACCGACATAGCATGCAATGCTCTTCGTAAAGAGTTCGCAGATGAGATTGAACGGTTCCTTCAGACTTTTGCGAATGTTGGCCTCCTTGAAGTTCGGATCTGCTCCAGCGACTGCAAATCGGCCATACTGCACTCCGGCCGAAAGACCTAGATCTAGCAGAGAATCTCCTCCTTCTCTTGGCAGATCGAACACCTCGATGAGTTTACTCATATCAACCTCCACCGGCTTCCTGGTCCGTGGATCGGTGAAGGAAGATGTATTTTGTTCTTTCTTCAGATTCAGCAGAATCTCTCCAATGGCTTTCGCCAGAATCTTCGATGGTATCAAGGTTACAAACTTCCATAGACCGGCCGTGGTCACGGCTCTACGGAAGAAACCATTCTTCTCTATGACGATAGGGTCGAGGTGGGGCTCGACGTTGATGTGATCGCCAACTTTCGTCATGAACTTCTCCATTGTTTCAGTATTCTTTTTCTTGCCCATGGTGGATTTTGAAAGATCTTGAAGAGAATTTTTAACAATGAAGTAGAAAGGGTTGAGACTCGTGAGTTGCAGAGTAATTGCAGATCTAACACGAGAATGGCAAATTTAGAAGGCTGTGAAAGGTTTACAGTTCTGCCTCGTCCCATATATATAGAGTTAGATTATGGCTGACGTGGCAGGGGTAGGACGGTAATAACACCGAAAATCCTGTAGGTAGGCGGCGGACGTGCGGTGATGGATCTGACGTGTCCGGCGTCATCACAATAAAAGTGAACCGCCACTTGCTCGGCATCGCCACGTGGCCTTCTATGGTTGGCTTGTCGTATACGGCATTGATCGAACGGCTCCAGATTGGGGCCTGTTGAGATTCGATGGCTGGATCTTTTTCGCCTTTTCCCGCTTCAAATTCAAACGTGTGAACACGCGCCCGTTATTTCCGTCGTTCCTGCACCTGCATTAAATGCACAGCAGAAAGTAAAATTGCACTCGAGTGCAGACAGCTCATACTCGCTTCATGCCCGCTCGCTTCGAGTTGAGCCGCTACGGCTTGACTCGCTTGAGAGGCATTCGCTTGAGTGACTGTTCTGCACTCGCTTGCGATGGCTAGCTTTGAGTGACGAAACACTCGCTTGGCCATCTGAAGCGACTGGAATGAGAAATTGAATTTCTTTGCTTAATTTAAAATGTTTCTGACTTACATACTTCGAGGATAAACAAGAGTGTTTTCCTCTTTGTATTTGTGTCAGATTCATTTCATATTTTCCACGTAGTGAGTGAAGGTTTCTAGCACGCTTCGGCTCACTTAGTGTACTTAAAATTGAAACACTTACCAGTCAATCTCACTTCGTAGGAGATTGATACCACAAATTGAAGACTTCATTTGAATTAGATGCCACCTGTTGAATGCTACACGTTGAGTTAGATCTTCATGGCATTCATCTTCATGGCATTCATCTTCCTCTACGAATTAGAGAGTCCTCCATTGAAGTGAATGAGGGAGGAAATAAATATAGTACACAAGCTTACTTCAACCCGAAGGGAGCATCACGTAAGTGTACTTATTCACGACGAATGGGGGATGAGTACAAGTCCTTATCTCAGAGCAGAAATGGACAGGATGACAATGAGAATGCTCTGACAAGACAATCTCGTATTTTACGCAGAAGCATGTCACCAGCCCTGCAACCTTTTGTATAAAAAGGTAAACCTTCAAGCTTTCCTACATTCTAGAGAATGAATCTGCAGTCGGCTCGCTTTGACCCAAACTAGGGCAACTTGAGGCGATGCAGAATTCAAGATTGCAGCATTCTTGCTCGCTTTGGAAGTAGCTTGCTCCGAGAGAAGCATTAGTTCCCCCTTAACCATATACTTAACAATTTCAATAAGTTGGTAGGGAACTTTTTCCAATACTCCACCTTTCTCCACCTAACTTCATTTTCTTCAAGCGAGTGAGTTTTGAAGTGGCTCGCTTGAGTTGGTGAAGATCCGAAGCGAGTGACGCTCAAGAGAACAAGCGAACACTCCTCCGTGCATCCTGGAACTAGCATTCTTCACCAGGGTCTAATAACCCTAATTCCATGCATAGCTGATTGAAACGAGACTCAGCTAGAGGCTTGGTGAGAATATCTGCTCGATGGAGATCGGTATGGATTTTCTCGAGCTTGATATCCTTCTTCTCGACATGATCACGAATGAAATGATGTCGAATTTCCACATGCTTGCATCTGGTGTGAAGCACTGGATTCTGCGAGATACATATGGCACTGTTGTTGTCGCAGAAGATCGGAATTTCATTCGCTTCAACTTTGTAGTCCTTCAACTGTTGACGAAGCCATAGGATTTGAGAACAGCAGCTTCCTGCGGCCATATATTCAGCTTCCGTTGTTGAAGTGGCTACGCTTGTTTGCTTCTTTGAGAACCATGAGATTAGCTTGCTTCCCAAGAACTGACATGTGCCCGACGTTGATTTCCTATCAACTCGGCAGCCTCCATAGTCAGCATCGGAATATCCAGTGAGCTCCAAATTGTCTTCTGCTGGATACCACAGCCCCATATTGACAGTGCCCTTCAAATATCGAAGAATCCTTTTGGCAGCTTCAAGATGGCTGTGTTTGGGATTGCTTTGGAAGCGAGCGCAGACTCCGACTGCAAAGGCGATATCGGGCCTGCTTGCAGTGAGATAGAGTAGTGACCCAATTAGGGCACGATAGTCTGTAGGATCCACAGATTTTCCTCCTTCGTCTGGCTCCATCTTCCAGTTGGTATTCATAGGGATCTTCACGGCTTTAGCATGTTGAACACCAAACTTGGCAAGCATATCTCGAGTGTACTTGGCTTGGTTGATGAAAATTCCATTATCCTGCTGCTTCACTTGAAGACCTAGAAAGCAGCTCATCAAGACAATCATCGACATCTCATACTTGGTCTTCATTAGCTCTCCAAACTTCTCGCTAAGCGACTGGTTTGGTGACCCAAATATGATGTCGTCCACGTAGATCTGGACCCATAGCATATCATCTCCATGATTGATGGTGAAGAGAGTCCGATCTATCTTTCCCTTTTGGAATCCATTTTCCACTAGGAATTGAGATAATGTATCATACCAAGCTCTGGGAGCTTGCTTCAACCCATACAGGGCTTTCTTCAAGCGATACACTTTATCTCCCTGCTCGTAACCCGGTGGCTGCTCCACATACACTTCTTCCTTCAATTCGCCGTTGAGGAACGCGCTCTTCACATCCATTTGGTACACTTTGAATTTCTTGGCCGCTGCATAGGCTAGAAATAAACGGATCGCTTCAAGACGTGCCACTGGAGCGAAGGTCTCGTCAAAGTCGATTCCTTCCTCTTGGCAGTAGCCTTTGGCAACTAGTCGCGCCTTGTTCCTCACTACGTTGTGGTCCTCGTCCGTCTTGTTCTTGAACACCCACTTGGTGCCAATAACATGCTGAAACTTGGGACGATCCACGAGGTACCATACGTCGTTCCTGGTGAACTGATTCAGCTCTTCTTGCATGGCGATCACCCAGTTAGAATCGGCTAGGGCTTCCTCCACGCTTGATGGCTCAATGTTTGAGAGAAAGCAACTGAACATGGCACTTTCTCCAAACACTTGACTTCTGGTCACTACACCCTTGGATGGATCTCCAATGATTTGGCTAGGTGAGTGATCCTTGAGCCACGCTCGCTTTGATCCGCCAGCTTCATCTTCATCCGCTTCCTTGTCGCTCGCTTCACCGTCTGAAGCGACTGGATTGGGTGCTTGGCCAGTACTTGCTTCAGGAATCTTGGGGGCAGCTTCGACTTCTCCTTTGAGATCCTGCTCGCTTGAGTTCTTGATCTCATCATCTTCATCAAGCACGTCCCAAGTGAGTTGATTTGAGAGTTCCTTGCTTTGATCCTTTTCATTCGCTTGGGCCTCTTCCTGTGGAAGACTTAAAGAAGATTCATCAAATACGACATGGGGTGATTCCTCCACAATTAGGGTTTTACAGTTGAATACTCTGTAGGCTTTGCTAGACGTAGAGTATCCTAAGAATACTCCTTCATCAGCTTTGCTTTCAAAGGCTTTCAACTGGGACTTCCCATTGTTGTGAATGAAGACCCTACAACCAAAAATATGGAAATAAGATATGTTAGGAATTCTCCCTGTCCATATTTCATATGGTGTTTTGTCGTGCCGTTTGTTGAGAAGCGTCCGATTCTGTGTGTAGCACGCCGTGTTGGCAGCTTCAGCCCAATACTTCATCGGAAGCTTCGAGTCAGCAATCATGGTGCGAACGGCTTCTTTGATGATTCGATTCCTTCTTTCAGCAACTCCATTCTGCTGAGGAGTGCGTGCTGAAGACGTTTGATGTGCTATGCCATGCTCCGTGCAGTACGCTTCAATTGTAGAGTTCAGGAACTCTGTGCCTTTGTCGGAGCGAATGGTCACTATAGCTTGATTCTTTTCCACCGCCAATCGCTTGAGCAGTTGTGGCAGTTTGGTCAGTGTCTCCTTTTTGCTGAATAGAAATACAACCCAAGTGTAGCGAGAGAAGTCGTCGACTACAACTAGAGTGTACTTCCTTCCATTTACACTAACTGGAGTAACTGGACCAAACAGATCCATGTGAAGCAGCTCGAGCACTCGCTTTGATGAGGCTTCTTCGAGACTGGCGAAGTGCTTCTTCGTCTGCTTCCCTCTTTGGCATGGTGAGCATGGATGGTCTTTGATGAAGACTTCATTCGGTATGCCTTGCACCAAACCTTTCCGAGCTAAGCGATTGATAGCTTTGAAATTGAGGTGATTCAAGCGTCTGTGCCATAGCCATCCAATTTCTGTAGCACTTCTTGCAACTAGACAAGTTTCCTCCTTGCAGCTGTCCCATTGTGCTATGTAGACATTCCTTTGTCTAACTCCAGTGAGCACAATCTGGGATGTGAGTTTGCTCTTCACAATGCACTTGTTGGAGATGAACTCCACCCTGTACCCTTTATCACAAAACTGTGAAATAGATAACAGGTTGTGCTTGAGTCCTTCCACATAGGAGACTTCTTCAATTGTGAGCTTTCCAATTTTCAGTGCGCCGTATCCCCTGGTGCTTCCTCGAGA
Organism: Thymus mandschuricus; assembly: GCA_029379335.1. Taxonomy (NCBI): domain Eukaryota; kingdom Viridiplantae; phylum Streptophyta; class Magnoliopsida; order Lamiales; family Lamiaceae; genus Thymus; species Thymus mandschuricus. Next base: position 12,248,123 of record CM057071.1, read on the forward strand.
GTTGTCACCAAAGGTTACGTGTGGACCCTTCTTCTCTATGTAGTTGTGAAGTAGAGCTTTCATGCCGGTCATGTGTCTTGAACATCCACTGTCCAAGTACCAAACTAGTTGACCCTCACTTGGCATGGGATCCACGGCGCTCACCTGCAATTAGACAGATTTTGGTACCCAAATCAGTTTGGGTCCTTGCAGGTTAGTTCCCTTAGGTACCCACACTTGCTTCACTCTCTTTTGAGATGAAGTTTGTGTCTTGGGCTTCTCGACCTTCGAAAACTTGGTGTACTGCCTTGAAGCAGCTTCACACGTGCAACAGTGTGTGCAAGAGAGGTAGCGGCTCGCTTCAGTCCTACCTATGCTCTTCCCACTTTGCTTATATCCTGAAGCGACTCGCTTCGGATTAGCTCTGGGTTTAGAGACTGACTTAGGATTTCTAGTCTGTCGAAGCGGCTCGCTTGGTTTCCTCGAAGCGGTCCAACTAGGGTTTTGACCCCGACTCGCTTGAGTAACCTTGGAAGTTTGAAGCGGCCTCTTGGGTGCTTCAAGTTCTTCCCCCTCAACGTTAGTCCGGTTGGACCATCTCCAGTCCGGATAACGTGACACATAGACATTACTTCTTTTCTTGAAAGGGAGATCCTTTGTCTCTCGTGTCATGGCTTGAGGCTTAGAAGCTACAACTGGTTTCCCTTTACCTTTGGATTGGTAGTCTTTAGCATTGTGAGTGCTAGGGATAGTTGTATTTTGCTTACCCTGAGATTCAGTCCTTAAAGATATAGACATCTTCATTGGCTTCTTCTTAGGGTTCTCAGCCACTTTGCCTTTATCCTTGTTGGTGGTCGCTTTGGATGCAGTGGGCAATTCCAAAGTGACTGATGGTGTAGTGTGTGATGCACCAACAAAGACAGTCGGCTTGGGAGGTCCACCCTCATATCCAAGGCCTGCTTTCCTACCAAAAGGCAGAAGCGAGCCCTCTAGTGCCTGCCTAGCATATGATGCTTTGTTTAAGTTGGCAACTAGAGTGGACTGGGTTTCATACCTTCCCACCAAGCTTTGATGTCTAGCGAAGAGATCCTCGAACTTACTAGTCATAGCCCTTAAATTAAGTTTGACTTCGTCAAGCTCTCGGGTTAGCTTTCGGTTCTCCTTCTCGCTTTGAGACAGAGCTTGTTTTACCACTTCGTGGTCGCTTGACAATTTCTGGTGTTTGTCAAACAACTCACTCCATGTAGAGGATTGTTCTTCCTCATTGACAGTGTGTGCTAGTGTAATTGAAGTGATTGAAGGATAGAAGAATACCTCTCCTGTTTCTTCATCGGTGAGCGCCATAAATCCAAGATCCTCACCATCACTGGAATTTGGATCGGTGAATGCATCTGAGTCGCTTGGTGGATCTTCAGTTGTAGCGACCGGCACTTCACTCGCTACGAGCGCTCGCCTTGGGGCATCCCTTTTGGCCTTCAATTCTTCGCGCTCTTTGGCACTTAGCTTTGGGCAATCGGATTTGTAGTGGCCCATCTTGTGGCAGTGGTAACACTCCACTTCCATCATGTCGCGCGGGATCGGCTTGGTCGTCTCTTCTCTCTTTCCTTTTCCTTCTCGAGCATCAGTGCTCCTCCCTTTGTACTGCTTGTAGAATCTTTTGTACTTGCCCACTCGAGAGTTCATCTTGTTGAAGTTCTTGGATAAGAACGCAATGTGTTCTTCCAATTCTTCTCTCGTCATCTTCGCTAGCGACTGCTCGCTTGGCCCTTCAGCAGCTTTGAACGCTACTCCTTTTGACGTAGTGGGCGCTTCATCCTCGTCGTCGAGGCTCATTCGATTCAGATCAAACTCGTGAGCTTTGAGCTCGGAGAACAGCACTTCTGGCGTGAGCTTCGTTAGATCCTTGGTAGCTAGATATAGCTCCTTCATAGTCTGCCACTTCCTTGTGAGAGCACGGACTATTTTCAGATTTACTTCCTTGTCTGTGAGTTCCTTCCCAAGCGAGTTGAGAGTTGCAGTAATGTTGGTAACTCTCAGCTCAAAGGCGTCGATGGACTCTCCTGACTTCATCACCAGATTTTCAAACTCCCGCATCTGAACGGCGAGTTTGTTCTCCTTGATTTTGTCTGTGCCTTGAGAAATGAGGGCTAGGGTTTCCCACATTTCCTTTGCCGTTGCACATTTCCTTATTCGTGGTAGATAGGCGTCCGACACGGTGCTCTGCATCGTGTGACGTGCAATCTTGTCGAGGTTGGCAACTTTGAAGTCATTTGGAGTATACTCATCTTTATCCTTCTCCACGTACTGTTGTCGAACGTGGGCCGGGCTACCTTCAGCGGCTGGAACCTCCACAGATATGGCTTTCTTGATTTCGATTGGTCCGTCTTCAATGACTTCCCACATCCGGTCGTGGATTGAGCATAGGAAGCTCTCGACACGGAAACTCCATATCTCGTATCCTTCGATCGAGAACTGTGGAAGATTTGATGCACTGTATGTAGACATAGCAAACTATCAGCAGTAAATGCAATATGCGTGGGTGAGGTTTTGATGCACTTAGGAAATAGGATCCGGTTCAGTGAGACAACGTGAAGCGAGTGGGGACTCGCTTCGGATATGCAAAGCAGAGGCTCGAAAGAACCGCTGCTCTGATACCACTTGTTGGTCCCGGTTTGCTATAGGAAAAATACGTAGAGGGGGGGGGGGGGGGGGGTGAATACGTATTTTTAAGTTTTTCAACTTCAATTCCTTAACTCAGAGTATAAAGTAAAGTTCTCTTTGGAAATACTAAGACCTAGCCGAGGGCTAGATCAAAAGCAATCACGAATCTCTTGACCTAAGCTTAGAGCTTGATCAAGAGTGAGACTTTACTCTTTGTGCGGAATTTGGTGAGCTATAATCTTTCCTAAGTAATTGAAAATCCAAGTTAAGTTTGTTTATATGCACGTGCAATGGATAATCGAATACTGTAAAGAGATTAAGGTAAGAGAGATACGACACAGAGATTTATAGTGGTTCGGAGATAACGCTCCTACGTCCACTTTGTTGCACGACGGCAACTGTTCTTTTCACTCAAGAACTTGAAGGTTACGGGTCCTTCAAAAACCTGGTCGGGATCGGGCTTCACTTGCCTAGATCAAACGACAGACGTAGTGATTGCGGGTTCACTACACAAACCTAACAAAGACTGGAAGCTTCACTTGCTTCAGTCAGACAGACAGGGAGATTACGGGCTCTCCTTACAGCCTAGCTTCGATCGAGCTTTACACAAACGATGTAAGTGTAAGCTTGGATCTCAACTCTACGATCAAGGCTTCTTCAATCGATGAAAGAAGGGCCTTAGATCTGAACAACCTAACGACGACACTCAAAAACCTAACAGACAGAGTTTAGGGTTTTTGGTTGACGAAACACACTATGAAGAGCTCTTTACAATAAGTGCAAAGATGGGTAGAGCTCTTCTTCTAAGCTTGGATATGGAATGGGCTTAGACTCTAAGTGTGAAGGTTGTGAAGACGAGTTCCGATGGACTGGAAACTCGGAGAACACTGGAAAACAAAGACTCGAAGATTGCTATGAAAGCTGGGAGTGTTTGTTTGTTGTATGCGCTCGAATGCTCAAGTAGTGTTCTACATCTTCACGTTGTCATCCTTCACTATTTATAGGCGGAGGGTTGGCTGAGATCCGTTGCTTGGTTGGTGGCCTTGTCCCTCCTCCTCTCGACAGTACTTGCACAGGCTGGTTGCTTTTCAGACGCGCAGATTTGGACTTTTGCCGGAAATAGCTAAGTTCCAATTTCAACAGTAACTGGAGCGACCCAGTACTGTTACGGCGCCTTGTCGGCCTGGCAGTCAACTCCTCTGCTCCTCTCCGCTTTTGACACGTGGAGATCTCGTAATTAATGCGGAGATCTCCAGTTGACTGGAGTTCAAATTCGGAGCGGGAATTTGTGCTGTCGCTTTCTGGTAGGTAGTGGCTCGCTTCGCTTTGAAATTGTAGTGGCCGCTCTGAAGTGAGTCGCTTCATAGTCAAATTTGTAGTGAGTCACTTGAGAAATAAATTTCCCGTGACACTACTAAATTAAGTGTTGACTCGTGTTGACTCGCTTCGGCTTTTCTTTGTAGCGCACGCTTCGCTTCGCTTTAGTGGGTTCACCTGATTCCACTGTAGCGCTTGCTTCGCTTTGCTTCGCTTTGAACTGTAGCGCTCGCTTCGCTTCGCTTCGCTTTGAACTGTAGCGCTCGCTTCGCTTCGCTTTGGCAGACTCACTTTGAATCTACTGTAGCAATCGCTTCGCTTCACTATTCTTCGGCACGCTTCACTTCGATTTGCTTGACCCGCTTCGCTTTGGAAAACACACTCAAGCGAGTGGCCTTCACTTGAACTTTTGAAGCCTAATCTAAGCAAAAGAAAAGAGCCATCCTAACAGAGTAGGCTTAGAAAAATTCTAACCTATAAACTACATCAAAATGGGTCGCTTGGGAATAGGACGCTTGGGGTTTTGGGATCTAATCAAAATAAATGACTTTATTTATCAAATATCCCATGTAGTTCCCCCGTAACAATTTAGTCCTTAACAATTCCCAACAGTTCTGTTTAGCAGGCTGCACGTGTGGGTACCGATCGAGCCACTTCTTCATGATCGGATGACGAGTTAAGACCAGCGGGAACAAATTAGTAAGGTATCGGAGCTCGGATATGTAATCAGCAACTTCCCACGAGCCCGAACCCCGGTTTTTGCACTCACGAACCACACCGCGGACAGCTTCCAAGGCATCAGCCTCAACCTCGGAGATCGTCTTTCCACCGAGCTCATGAATAACTCTCTCGTACTTGGTGTGTTCGGCCTCGATCTTCTCGGCATCCGCATAATCTTCTTTCAATTGAAGATACCGGGCATCATTGGCATCCGCTTTGATCTGCAGCGCATTATACTTAGCGTCGAACTCATTCCGAAGGTGTTCGGCACGTTTGTCGAGCCGTCCAATCTCACCATCTTTGGCATCAATCAGGATTTTCAGTTTTTTAATTTCATTCAAGTATGGAGTTACGTCAAGGTCGGGTTTATTCTACAGAAATGAAAGTAACAGAGATAAGCAAAAGCCGAACGAAAGATTTCATTAATAGAGGAGCAGTACATTTACAGTTCAGATAAAAAAAATTAAAAAAAAAATTACAAGAGGGGGATCAATTGACCCCGCCAGTAGGTTTAGCCTCGGGTTCGGTCCGCACGTTTCGGCAGCCTCCTTCACCCCGGCATCACCTTTGACATGGCCAGTTTCCACGTCCTCCTCCTCCTCCTCGCTCTCAGAAGGCACGTCGGGGGAGAGTGGACGATCTGCCAGCTCGTCACGATAAGGGCCGCACAAGTCCTCAAACTCGACGTCCCGATCGAACTGGCAATCACGCACCTCGGCAGCCGTCAAAAGAGCCCGCTGCTCGGCCAAGTACCCGACGACAGGAAAGGGGGATGCCTTCTTCGAAATTTGGCGGAAGTAAATCCGCAACATCTCATCATCATCGATGGGCCTATAGCCGTACTTCCCCTTATCAAGGGTGGGGAAGTCGGCAGCCACACGCCTCAGCACCGCCCGCTTCTTTGCCGGCCCGGTCAGTGCGGAGACCAGAGCACTGAAGCCTTTGCTGTACACGACCCTTTCAGTGAGGGCCTGGATGAACTCGCCCTGGTCGGCGGAGAGTTCCTGTGCCCGAGCTCGGGCCGCCGCCAACTCCTCCTCGCTTTTTGCTGCTTTCTCCTTGGCAGCGGCGAGCTCGGACCTAGCAGCCGCCAGCTCCTTCTTCAGCTCGTCTTCCCAAACTGAAGACGAGGTCAGTTCCTTGGCCAACTTGGCTTTGTCGCTAGCCAAATCCTTCACCTTCTCGGTGGCTCGGTCGTTGATTTTCACCGAACCCTTGAGAAGATTTCTAACCACGCTGTACACATGGTCGAAATCCGCCAAAGCGGTGTCCACCCCCTGCATTAGATCACTTGTCAGCACAACAAAAAGAAAGAAAGTTAAAAAACAGTTGAGGGAACAAGATTTACAGCTGGGTATGCTGGGGTCGGAGTTCGGGCACCAGTAATAGTCACGTTGGGTTCGGACGAGGCCGAACCCATCAAAAACTTCCCTGCCACCGCCACATCCATCTCCTCGGCGGCAAAGGCAGGAGCCCCGTGAGATCGGGGAGTAGGGATCCTTGACAGGGTCTTCTTAGACGACCCGGTAACCTGCCTTTTGGAATCGGCAGGCGAGCTGGTAGCCTCGCCTTTCCTCTTCTTCTGGGCGGGAGTCTTTTTTCCCTTAACCATATTCACTGCAGAAGAACAAGTCAACGTTAGTACCGGAAAATAAAAAAAAATAAAAATAAAAAAAAAAAAGAGAAACTAGGGAAGGGACCTCACCCCTCCCCGGCTCCACCGAAGTGGAAGGTTCATCGGGGCTCGGTACGGCCATCGCGAGATCGACAAGGGTCATCGGCATTTTGCCGAGACTGGTAAAACGTTTTGCCACTTTTCAAAATGCCACCGCTTCGGCAAAAGCCTAACGGGACCTGTGTGCCACCCGACCTCGGTGGCACCCTCGAACTGGCAGTAAAAAAAAAAATTCTGCCAGTTCTGAACTTTCGAGGGCACGCGGATAGAAAAACCCTTGTGCCGGTATGAGGAGTAATACCACCCCTTCTTCCTATCCTTGAAGGACACCATCCCCCCCAAAATCTCGACCGAATAGGACATATCCAGCCGAGAACAAGCAATACCCAGCCCGGTAATTTGGTTTATATTGTTGGGAGAAATTTGGGCGGGGGAGAGATCAAAAACACGATGGATATCGGCGTACATGGCCGGAAAAGGAACACGGAGACCAGCCTCAAACTGGTCAACATAAACGGTCACAAATCCCCGCGGGGGCCGGCAAGCCCTGTCGCCGGGAGAAGGTCGAAGAAGAAGGGCAGAAGGAGGGAAGTTAAAATTGACAGCAATTTGATAGAGGGTGGAGGTGGATACTGTTGAATCGAGGGTACCCACACTCCCAACGACACCAGGAGTGTCGGGGAACTCAACCTCATGCCCGTACGGGGTCTCACAATTGGACCGCAAGTACGGGCGCCTATTTTCAGGGAAGACGATCGTAATAGAAGTGGACGACGAAGCGGCGGCGACTTCTTCCGTCGCCACCGCAGAAGGTGAAGATAGAACCGCGGAATGAACTTCCCGGGCAGAAGAATCGGAAAGAGAGGTCGAAAGCGACAGTATTGACGACATAACTTACTTTTTGGAAGAGTTCTTGAAGGATCTGCAGAAAATTTGAGGTTGGTGGCGATGAACAGTCGAGAGAATTCAAACTAGGGTTTTGTTTTTTCGCCAAGAGAAGAAAATGAATGATCGTTTTCTTCCAATCATGAACATTAAAGGGAAAGGGATTAATGCGTATTGAAGACGCTAGTTAATGCGACGGCGTTTCGAACCCGTCCAATCCGCGCTTTATCGGTACCCCAAGCGTCGCATTAAATGCGGCTGACAACTTTATGTGTTTGGGCGGGAGGCGAGTTCGGCATCTCCCGAACTCCGAACCAAAATTTCAGAGGGGGTACGTCAGCTCAGTTCGGACTCCTCCGAACTCCGAAATTTCAGAGGGGGTCAGTTCAGTTCGGACTCCCCCGAACTCAAAAATTCAGAGGGGGTACGTCAGCTCAGTTCGGACTCCTCCGAACTACGAAATTTCAGAGGGGGTACGTCAGTTCAGTTCGGACTTCCTCGAACTTCAACATCAGAGGGGGTACGTCAGCTCAGTTCGGACTCCTCCGAACTCCGAAATTTCAGAGGGGGTACGTCAGTTCAGTTCGGACTTCCTCGAACTTCAACATCATAGGGGGTACGTCAGCTCAGTTCGGACTCCTCCGAACTCCGAAATTTCAGAGGGGGTATGTCAGTTCAGTTCGGACTCCCCCGAACTCATAAATACAGAGGGGGTACGTCAGCTCAGTTCGAACTCAACCGAACTCAAAAATTCAGAGGGGGTATGTCACTTCAGTTCGACCACACTAACCCTCAAAGCACAATGGACACAACCATCACCTCCATCACCCCACGCTTTTTTTTTTTTTTTTTTTTTTTGGGGGGGGGGGGGGGGGGGGATGTGATAGGAAATGGCCCATCTCCCTAGGCCCAAAGCCCAACAGGCCCAGATCGGCACAAGCCCAGTAGGCCCAGATCGTCACAAGCCCAACAGGCCCAGGGAGTTGAGCCCTAAAGATCAAGAACGTGGGTTGATGGAGAAGAAACCGGAACAGGACAACCGCCCATGTACTCCACGTCCTCCACTCCTCAACCAACGTCAACAGCAACTATAAATAGACACTACAACAAAATTTGGATTTAACAACACACATACAACAACAGTTTTCAAAAAAACCGTTGTTATTTTACAAAAAACCGTTGTTGTTTCATATAGCGTTGTCTTTGTGCGAAAACATGCGCTCATAGACAACGGTTTTTAAGTACTGTTGTTAAAAGTATGTTGTTTTATTGATTTTAGACAACGGTCTTCTATACCGTTGTTAAATGTACGTTGTTTTATTGATTTTAGACAACGGTCTTCGATACCGTTGTTAAATGTACGTTGTTTTATTTTTTTTAAACAACGGTCTTTTATACCGTTGTTAAATGTACGTTGTTTTATTGATTTTAGACAACGGTCTTCTATACCGTTGTTGATATTCTGTTGTCGTTTGTATATACGACATCTCCTTTTCTATCTGTAGTCTTTTCTGGGTTATTGAATGTAATATAGACATCGCTATTTGATACCGTTTTCGTTTTTTATGTTGCTTATTTTCTAACTTAGAAATTAAATTTTAAAGGTATTAAAATTAATTAAATTAAAGGAATTTGTTTACAAATTGAATGAGCCTTTCCCAGAATATCAAATTTCGATTTAGTCTAATCGATTTTAATTAGAGTTGTTAAGTAATTGACTTTACCTATTAAACTAATAATTTAAAAAAAAAAAACCAATTAAACTATTAAACTAATCATTTGAAAAAACCCCAATTAAAATAAAAAAAATCCCTAACTCCTTTGAATTGACGGGCTGCGCTGAAGGGGAGTAGCTCGCTGGCGACATTCTGGTCACCACCACCATCGCCGTTGCCGGTTCTCGTCGTCGCCGGTCTCTTCGTCGCTGGTCTCTTCGTCGCCGGGTCTCGTCGTCGCCGGTAAGTTCTTTTCTTGTTTTCTCCGGCTGTAGTTTACCTAAATCCTTTCCGAATTCGTTGTTGCTCCCTTCCTCGCTTCCGAATTCCTTCCTCCACCGTGGTTCTGAGCCTACTTATTTTGTTTGAAGCATTCCATCACCATTGAGAACGAACAGAGGGCGCATTCATCCCCTCTCCTAGGAAGGTTCGGCTTCATTCATCCCACCGCAGCACCATCGCCGTCTCCCACCGCATTTCTCTCCCTCTCTTCGCTGCTCTCGGTGTATTTCCGAAATTAACTCCTCGTAGTCATCAGAGGTAATTTACTCTCCCAAATTTTATCGATTTTTCTTCGCGATACATGTAGAATTTAGCTTCTTCGTTGCTTATCTTTCGTGAGTGAGTTGGTTTTCTGAATCTAGATGTGTAGAGAATATCTGTTTTTAAGAGCTTATCTTTCATAAGACAAGTTGTAGTTATTAGAAAATATCTTAAGAGACGTTTCAAGTGTTGTTGATTGATTTGACAGTATTCGCGATTTCCTTGTGCCGTCGACGTCGCCGTTTCCCACCGCAGCACCATCGCCCTCTCCCACCGCAGCTCTCTGCCTCTCTTCGCTGCCTCTCTATTTTTCGGAACTTCACTACTTGTTGTCGCAGAGGTAATTCACTCCTCCAATTCTTGTCGGTTTCTCTTCGTGGTACATGTATATTCTAGCTTCTTTGTTTGCTGTTGCTGTGTTTGTTTGGTTTTATTTTTCTTTTAATTAGTGTGTGTGAATGTTTACAATTAGATTAGACGCTATCATTATGCTGCTGCTGCCATCACTTTTAATGGAGTTTGTATAAGCTGAAATTAGAGGTTTAGGACAACTCTTTTTAATGGAGTTTATATTCGGCCTGTAGTTTTATATGTGAATTTTTAAGCATTATACATAGATAGGATTTACTCCACTAGCTGTTGCAGATCAGCATTAATTACTATTACTATTAATTCATCACACTAATAATACGGAGTATTAGTTAGTGTTAGTATTTCTTTGTGATCGATTAGTTAGTGTTAGTATTTCTTTAAGCCCTTTCACTTTAGTGAATTTTGATATCTCTCAAGTTTAATAGAAAAATCAACATGAGTACTTCAGTGATTATGCTTACTATTGTGTTGTCAATCATTGCAGTTCTGCGATTATGGCCTTGAATTTTTTGTTCATTCTCACTAACCTATATGCTGTACTTTATGTATAGATTGAAGCAATGATCAGAGTGCCAGCTTCAGGTGGATGAATGAGATAATATTACTGAGATGGGAGGTTGCTGTTGTTGCTGTTCGTCTGGGGTAACTGAGCTAAACAGGTTGCCTCCGTTCTTTCATGTAAGTGCTAACTCGCCCCTTGTGCACTTCAGCACTATTTTAACTGATATCCTGGCTTTTGTTTCTTTTACCTTGTTGGTTCTAGTCTTGATTAGTCTAAGCATACTATCTTAGGGGATGTTCAGTATATGCCAGGATAGGATTGTCATGTCTTCTAGCAGAACTAAATTACGAGTTATTATTTGCAAAGGCGAAGAATCTTAGCTAATGCTAAGACCTCCAGAGTGTAGGATTTATTGAAAATTTACAATTACTTTTGCTAACACAGCCTCTTTTTTGTCCCTTTCTTTCCCCCTTTTGTTTCTCTACTCTTTCTTGATGAGCTTAGATTTTTAAAAATAAATCTTAAAATTTTGCACGTGCTGGTGCATTTGTGTAGTAATTAATTTTTGTGTAAAATACTTATTGATACTTCCTAGTGTTGTTGCTAAGGTAAAATTCTAAGCTTTGCACCTTTGATCCGGGAAAGGATCCAATAGTTACACGTGCAGAAAATATTTCTGAAAGCTCCAGCAGTTGGGACAACTTTGAGCAGTAAACTGCTTTCTCTCGGGCATTATGGGGCTGATTGGTGCATATGGTATCGAAGCCTGTTGAGTCTAGTTTCCGTAGCATCAAACGAAAAGTCATTTGAAATTTTCTAGAGGGAGTTATGGTTAATTTACTACAGAGTGACAGTGAAACCGAAAATCTGCAAGTCACTAACTTTTCATCTCTTTAGTTTTCAATTATGAGTTATTAATGTATCTTGAATGTTGGGAGTGAAGGGGTGTAAGGGTCTAAAATAAATTTGTGTATGTGGGAGTTGTTTGGTTGAACGATCTTGGAAATAAAGTTATCCCTTTGGAGTCTCTTGATTGTTCTTTGCAAAAAGTAAAGTTTGTGTTCTTGTGTTACTTACTCTTATCTCTTTGGTGAGTTCCTTAGAGTGGAAAGTTGGATTGAGTGTTCACTTTGATTGATTGGTTTTTTTCCATTAATTATTGAATTTTCTTGAGATCTAATTCAAGCTTCGTCAATGGTGAATGAGAAAGTTGTAGAGTTGACTAACAATAATTTCTTTCATTTTCTTTTTTGTAGGAATATGTTGGAGAGTAAAAGGTATGTAATAGTTATTTAAAAATTAATGTTATGTAGTGTTAGAAATTATTTTAATCTTCTTCGCTACTTATGTCACACAGGTCGTTGTTTTGCAAATTTTGGTTGGAGAACCATTTCATGAAGTTGGAGATTTTTGTTGGTAACTAGCAATAGCATGTATGATTTTTTTTATATGCACACTATTTCACTTTAGCTACAACATAATACTTATATTTACCTTTATGTATTAGAATGTGATAGTATTGTAAATGATATTGGTTTTAAGATTTGTTTTGTTTTATAGCATTTGTTAGCCACAATATATATTGTACGTTATTACTAACGAAACAGGTCGAAAAATAAATATAAAAATGCATATTATTAAAAAAATGAATATAAATTGATTAATACAAATAGACAACGGTTTTAACATATGTTGTTAATACTGCTGTTGTTCATATACAACAAGGGTTTTAAACCGTTGTCTATCAGAAAAAAGCGTTGTTTAAATTAAACACAATGGTGAAAAACCGTTGTCTATCAGTAAATTGCGTTGTTGTTAAGATATACAACAACGGTCAATAACCGTTGTCTATGAGCGTAAACCGTTGTTGTTAAGATATACAGCAACGGTTAATAACCGTAGATATACAGCAACGGTTAATAACCGTTGTCTATGAGCGAAAACCGTTGTTGTAAGGGTCTACAACAACGGTAAATAACCGTTGTCTATGAGCGAGAACTTATAACAACACTGGATACAACCACAGTCGTGTATCTAGTTTAACAACGGTTAATAACCGTTGTTAAAGTCGTTTTTTGTTGTAGTGAGAGGAATCACTTGTATTGTAAACACTTACGCTATCCTGAATAATATACATACTCTCTTCTTCTCCGTGGACGTAGATCATCTTGATCGAACCACGTAAATTCTCCTGCGTCTTTCTACTTTTCGCACATAAACCACACACATATTTGGGCCGCAAATCGAGGATTCATCACCATTCATGTGGGTAATGAAAATGCTTAACAACACAAGCAATATCTTGAGATATATAGTTAACATCTCTACTAATGTCTTTGACTAGAAAAGAACATTATTGTAACAGAGGCGATAGATCATTACTCCAAAAAATATCAATATTTCACTGATGTATAAACCTCAATATTTCAGAAGAAGAGACAAATTGGATCTTTTGGTGTCGAAGAGTGGTTGAGCATAGCTCTATTTATATTGAAGTTTTGGGTTCTAATATTGGGTGAGGATTCTATTGGGAAAATACACAAATCTAGCCCAATCAATTCACCTTATGACATTTCTAGCCCCAACTTCATTTATGTGACAATTTTAGCCTAATAAATAGGGGTGTTCACAGTTTGGTTTAAACCGTAAACCAAACCGGATCAAACCGTATTTGTGCAGGTTGGTTTGGTTTATGGTTTGAAAAATATGGGTTGGGTTTAATTTTTTTAAAAATATGGTTTTTGGTTTAGGTTTGGTTTTTGAAAATAAAATACCCAAACCAAACCGTAAACCGTAATAATAATAATAATAATAATAATAATAATAATAATAATAATAATAATAATAATAATAATAATAATAATAATAATAATAATAATAATAATAATAATAATAATAAATTATTTAATCAATTTTGCTACAAAAGATTCACATACTTTGGTCAAATTTAATAGTGTTATTTTCTTTTCTTTTTTTCTTTCTAAATTTAAGTTTTTATTACTTTTTTAAACCTAAAACCTAAATATAACAACTTTGGGAATTCTTTTCTTCATTTTATTTACAAAACGACGACGCCTTATACAAAATACATAGTTTAAATTTTAGGAAGAGAGACGATAAATTTTAGGAAGAGAGACGATGAACTGCTCATATATAATATATCAAAGATTTTGATTTCATCAACAAAGATAATTTATACACCAATGAATTACATCATATGATTGCTAAGTTTTAATCAAAATAAGTGCAATGCTATTTTATTTTATCTCTATTTTATTAGAAAACGATATTGATATTATAATTTTAGTTAATGAAAATTTAATTTGTCACTACGATTGCAAACCGTAAACCAAACCGTACCGAACCGTTATAATATGGTTTGGTTTTCATAGTGAAATGGTTTGGTTTGGTTCTACAAAATTAAAAAACCGCATTTTAATGGTTGGTTTGGTTTTAACGTCAACCCGCACCAAACCAAACCGCGAACACTCCTACTAATAAATTGAATTTATGACAATTTTAGCCAATTTCTAATTTTTTGCACAGGAAAATCTGTGTAGCAACCGGAGCTAAATTTACACCGCCACGTGGCTGCAACCTCAGAAAATTAAAATATATATATATAAATTTTAAAACAAAATATATTTTAGAATCAGGCGTGATTCTTTATCTTCCCCGTCTTTCTCCAATTTCTTTTCTTCTATAACACTCGTGAACCCTAGCTTTCTCGCCCATCTTTCTCTTCGAACCGTCGTCTAGTTTCTTTTGAAACGCAGGCGTTCGCAAATCTAAAATATATTTTCATATATTTTGTTTTAAATTTAATTATATTTTTTTAATTTTCTGAGGGGCAGCCGCGTACGTGGTGATGTAAATTAAACTCTAGTTGCCACGTAGACTTTCCGGCGCCATAAATTAGAAATTGGCTAAAATTATCATAAATTCAATTTATTGGGCTAAAATTTTCACATAAATGAAGTTGGGGCTAGATATGTCATAAGGTGAATTTATTGGGCTAGATTTGTGTATTTTTCCAATTCTGAATCAATTCAGAATGAAACGACGGCTAATTTTATGGGCTTTTCAAATCATCAATTTATTTTTCACAAGGAAGGTTTTAATTACGTTACTTTTTTTTTTTTTTTTTTTTTTTTTTTTTTTTTTTTTTTTTAATAAAGAAAACTTTTGTGTGTTGTGCCAAAGGAAAGCCCTAGTATTGAAAAACTATGGGAAGAAGATGAAGTCTTGGGCTAAAACTTTGGGTTTCCTAGCATTTGAAACTTGGGCTTCTTCAAAAGTATAAATATTTATAGGAGGCAAAAATTATGGTGTCTATCCAGCTTAGTAGAAACAAATAGTTGTTGGAAACTTAAGAAAACACAAAATGTATCCAATTTACATGTGAGTGGACTAATTTACCCCCAACACCACCCCCCCACCCCACCCACCCACCCATGTGCACTTTTTTTTACTTTAATTTGAATTCAAATTTTACTTTAATTTGAATTCAAAATTTTACATTCAATTATTAAAAAAAAAAAAAAAAAAAAAAAAAAAAAGAGAGAGAGAGAGAACAAAAAAAACAAAACTGACAAAAAGTTTTTTTTTAATTTTCCATTTTCATTTTTAATTCGAGCTTGAATTCAAAATTTTACCCGTTAGAATCCACCCGTTAGAAATACAAAATTTCTAACGTTATGATCGCATATCGCGAGGTAGAATGTAGTATATTCTAACCTGTGTCGTGACATTCCCAACATGTTCAGTCCACCCCGTTAGAAATACCAACTTTCCTACGTTATAATCGCATATCAATGTTAGAATTTAGTATATTCTAACCTGTGTCGTGGCATTCCCAACAGGTTCAGTCCACCAGTTAGAAATACCAACTTTCCTATGTTATAATCGCATATCAATGGTTAGAATTTATTATATTCTAACCTTAGTCGTTGCATTCCCACCACATTCAATTCACCCATTAGAAATACAAAATTTCTTACGTTATGATCGAATATCGAGAGTTAGCATTTATTATTTTCTAACCTGTGTCGTGGCATTCCCAACAGGTTCAGTCTCCCCCGTTAGAAAATACCAACTTTCCTACGTTATAACCGCATATCGTGAGTTAGAATGTAGTATATTCTAACCTGTTTCGTGGCATTCCCAACAAGTTCAGTCCACCCCGTTAGAAATACCAACTTTCCTACGTTATAATCGCATATCAATGGTTAGAATTTATTATATTCTAACCTTAATCGTGGCATTCCTTTATATACTATCTTCAACTTTCCTTCGACTGGGATTCTCTCGTATACTATCTTCGACTGGGATTCTCTCTCGTATACTATTCTAACCTGTGTCGTGGCATTCCCAACAGGTTCAGTCCACCCGTTGGAAATACCAACTTTCATACGTTATAATCGTATATCAATGGTTAGAATTTAGTATATTCTAACCTTAGTCGTGGCATTCCCAACACGTTCAATCCACCCCGTTAGAAATATAAAATTTCTTACGTTATTATCGTATATCGTAAGTTAGAATTTATTATTTTCTAACCTGTGTCTTGGCATTCCCAACATGTTCAGTCCCCCCCCCCCCCCGTTAGAAATACCAAATTTCTAACTCCCCGTTCAAAATATTTACGAATATATGCACCCTTGAATTTTTTTACTTGGTCGGAGATTAGTTGTTAGCAAGTTAGATTGTCGTCGGTGGTCCATGCAAAAAAATGTGCCTATGTGATTGGAATGTGGTTTCAATTTCCTTATTTGTATTTCAAATCACTAGTATTCTTTGTAGATGATAGTAATTTAGTGCTTTATTACCTCCACAAATTGTCCCTTGCATTAGAAAGAAATATTACACATTATTCACGTCAAATACTAGTAGACAAATTGCATCATGAGATGCTTGTCGAGGCGTGTGGTTCCTATGCATACTATATATTAAACGGGCCAACTAGAATCGAGCCCCTCTCGTTGAAATTCAACGGAATCCACATGCATATATTTTCAATTTCTAACTTAGTACTAGATGAAAACAACAACGACACAACATAATCGAGCTAGACGAACTCCGTCTCCCATTTACCATTTCGCATTTTCGTAATAAAAAATGTAAAATAAAATAAAAGTTAATTTTGTAATGAAAAGAAATTTAAAAAAGGATAAAGGAAAAGAAAATGAAAATAAAACAGAAAAAAAAAAGAAGGAAAAGAAAATAAACAATTCTGGAAAAAAAAAATGAAAAGGAAGGAAAAATAAAAAGAAAAAGGAAAAGAAAAAGAAAAGAAAAAAATGACGGGAAAAGAAAAAGAAAAAGAAAAGGGGAGCAGCCCGTCGACGCTTCTCACCGCCGCCGGCGCGCCGCCCAACGCCTCCGTCGTTGCCGTCGCCATCTTCTCCATCTCCGACGCCCCGACCACCTCCGACCACCATCTCCGACGCCCCGACCACCTCCGCCCAACGCCTCCGTCGTTGCCGACGCCCCGACCACCTCCGCCCAACCTTCTCCATCTCCGACGCCCCGACCACCTCCGCCCCGACCACCTCCGCCCCGACCACCTCCGCCCAACCTTCTCCTTCTCCACCTCCGCCTCCGTCGTTGCCGATGCCCCGACCACCTGCTCGCCGTTCGGACAGCAGCTTCCTCACGCGTCGCCGGCGTGAACAGGGACTGCTTGACGGCTGCTTGAACTCCAACCGGCGTCTCGCGAATGGAAGGTCGGCACAGGGCTGCTGCACTTGAAGACTCCGCCGGCGACCTGCTGCTCGCCGTCGTGGGTCGCCGTCTCGGACAGAAGGTGTCCCGGCGACCTGCTGCTCGCCGTCGTGGGTCGCCGTCTCGGACAGGAGGTGTCCCGGCGACCTGCTGCTCGCCGCCGTCTCAGTCTCTCTCTAGAAAGAGAGCAGAGAGAGGAGAGAAAAAGAGAGAGAGAGCGGAGAGAAGAGGGAGAGAAGAGAGAGAAGAGAGAGAGGGATGCATATGTAGGAAGAAAGGTGAATAGTGGTTAGGGGTAGTTTTGTCCACTCACTTGAAAAATGGATAGATATTGTGTTTTTTTAAGTTTTGAACAACAATTAGTTTTTGTTAAGCTACATAGACACTTGACTATATTTTCTCTATTTATAGGCTAAAAGTAAGGTTAATATTATATCCTAATTATATAAAGTAAAATTAGTCTTATGCTATTAAAATAATCATACAAAATAGTAACAAAAATATATAAATAAATAATTCGGGACTTTACAATGTGGCAAGGAACAGGTCGTATTGATCCATGAAGGCGGATCAACGGCCTTGAGTTAACAATCTAGCGTTAGAAATCTTCAAAGGCATTGAAGACTGGAAGTTTGATTAGGAAGGTCGATAGACATCTGCATACATCAAGTTAGATCCTAATGAGTAAGGTCAATTAACAACCATTCTCTTACATGGTGGATCAAACTTGACTCAAACTTTAAAATACTCGACATGCACTAATAGGTTGCAGGTCGATCTATCGACCTTGACTCTAAATAAGTGAAAATATGTCTAAGTGTGATTTTGAAAAACATCTTTACTATTCCATATGTCCCACTGATAAGGGACCTTTTCCTTTTCGGGACGTCCCACTGATATAAGGACCTTTCTCGAAATAAAAAATTCTAACCTAATAAAATTCTGACACATCACTTTAACCCACTATCATCACTCTCATCTTAATTCTTGCGTTGAAAAAAAAAGGTTCATATCCCAATAGAACGGAAGGAGTATCAAATTGCAAAGGGTTCACGAAAAATATCAGTCATATTAATAACAATAGACACTTTTACTAAAGTTTTTTTTTTTTTTTTTTTCCTTTTTTTTATGAAAGAGCGGGTCGTAGTACAAGGACTTTTGTATGTATTAAAAACATTCAGTCTCACCCCTCTTTTATTGTTTCGATCAATATACCAAAGAAAAAAAGTCAAGAGTTTGATGACGCTATGTATTTGAATTGAACATAACTAGTGCAGTACCCGTCGAAATTCGACGGGTTTCAAATTATTTTGTAATTACAAATAAAATTTTTAATAAAAATTAAATAATTTTTTATATTAATTATTTCAAGTAGCCCGTTATTCGTAGTAAATATGAAAATGGATTAAGAAATTAACATTTTTACGATAGATATGTTTTATATTTTATCTCGTCAAATTTTAACATGAAAATGTTATTTTAAAACAAAATTTATAATAAAATAAAAATATATTATGCCTCCCGTTGTTTATTTTATCTAAACAACATTCAGATGGATCTTTTTTTCTTTTTTGAAGGAATAAAAAGGGTTAACATTTCTTAAAGAACTATACGATTTAAGTCACGTCAAAATTCGATTTGAATCACTTAATAAGAATCTCCATAATTAATATCAATTTTCGACGGGATTTAATTTATTTTGCAATAGTGCATAAATTTTTTAATCTAAAATACATAATTATCTATATTAATTATTGTAATCCGCCCGTTACTTGTAACAATAAAAAAAGATGTTAAAACGTAATATTATAATCTCATGTTAGCCCGTTATTCGACGTAACGTTAGCATAAATAGTGCAAATATGCCCGTTAATTTCGTTAGCCCGTTCGATATAACGTTAACATCTATATTTAATTATTGCAATCCGCCCGTTACTTGTAACAATAAAAAAATACGCTAAAGCGTAATATTATAATATCCAATTATCGATGAATATTGATTTTTCGTTTGTAGGGATAAAATTTGAAGATAAAATATATATTTTTATTTATTTGAGGGCATATAGAATAATCGTAATGTTAATGTATATCAATTAATGTATGTGATATGTTTAATTAAATTTTAATCGTTAATAAGCCAAATCAATGAGAATATTGGAAAATATTCGTAAAAATCATACGTGATTAAATGTTAAAAAAATAAAAATTAACGGGTATATTTACTCAAATAAAATATGGATTTTGATGGAGATACATGATCTATTTATATAGAAATTTTGTTGCTAAGTTCTTTTAAAAATTCGATGTGGGACGAAAATCCTAATTATAATGATTTTAATCTTTAATAAGCCAAATCAATGAGAATATTGAAAAATATTCATAAAAATCACACGCGATGCCACGTTGGACGAAGATCCATAACGGTATTATATATATATTGATTTATAATGCATATTATTTGTCGAGATTAACATATACTTATGATTACTTGTTATGAACTTCTCTAACTAATGGTGGTTATAACGATATTAGTTACCAAACAATGACTAACGATATTAGTAGTATAATAATTTTATCAATATTAGTTTTAACCTAATCAACCAAACAATGACTTTTTGAGTGTACTTTCATGTTGACTATCATCTTCTTCTCTTAAGAAGCAATAAAAATCAAAAATTAAAAGGGAAAGGAACCATAGTACCATTCCACGTGATCTAATGAAAATATACATACTACTTTTTCCTACTTTATTAATCTATCTTCCTTTTTTTGTCTGTATTATTTATTAGTTTTATTTCCAAAAACAAAAACAAATTAAGATATAAAAACACATTTTAGAAACTTTTTATCTCTATTTTCCCTTATTATTGTGTCAAAAGCAAAAATTGATTAATTAATTGGGACGGAGAAAGGACTAGCTAAAATGATGAACAATTAACTAAAATGATTCTCTATATATTCCTGCACGCGGTGGTGGTGGTAATAATAATAATAATAATAATAATAATAATAATAATAATAATAATAATAATAATAATAATAATAATAATAATAATTGGTAGCTATTACTTATATGTGAATTGTTTTTTTTCTTCTATTAAATAATTCAATTGAAATTGATCTATATTATTCTCCTAAATTTCATAACTTTGAAGCATATTAATACACACAACAACAACAACAACAAGATACTTCATTTGTCCACAGTTTATAATTATTCTTTGCAGTTAATTTACCATTATAATTTGTTTAATTTTATAATTATTGCCTATGGTTAATAAATCCTTATTGTTCTATGATTACTTTTTAATTTTAGTTTATCATTCAAACTAGATTTTGCACTCGTGCAATGCACGACAAGGTGTATATTTATATGTATTGATTAAAGTTAAATATTCTTTTAAACAATATGTCATTAAGTTTGGGCGTCGCCTTATTCCATGTAGTGATATAATTTATTGACAAATGTTCATCTACTCTAAATGAACATTTTAATATACTTGTGGCTCACCTGACACCTGACGGTGACATTGTTAAGAAAAAAATCTTACAAATACTATATACACTAAAAATAAACACTATCATACTGTCACATCAACCTGAGCACATGGATATTAATTGTGCTCGAAATGGATAGGTGGAATTTTTTTTTATATCTTACCACGATAAGAAAAAATTCCATTTACAAAATCTTTTTGAACTTCTTTAAGCACGGGCCAAATAGAGAAACGCTCCCTGCCCGCCGTGGACAATATTAATGTGCCTATCGCGGATGTGGCATGGGTAGAGTTTATTTTTTAGATGGGTTAGGGTATATATTTAAATTTTCTTTTCTATTAATAGTACGACACGTCATCCGTGGGCACATTAAGAATGTCCATGGTGGGTAGAGGATCATTCTTCGGGCCAAATATATGAAAAACATTCAACTTTGTTCAAAATCTATAAATTCAATTTTATTATTGTATCAACATATAAAATAATTGTTCAATTCACCTACAAATTTCTATATATGGTACTTTTTTATGATCTTCATACATGTAATATCTAATATTAAAATTGAAGTCGATTGAGTAATTTGTTTTTATTATTATTTCATACATATATTTAAATGTAATAATCCAATTATATTTTTTGTATTTTAAAAAGTGGAGTATATTGCATATCAAAAGATAAAATATGAGATTAGGGGGGGTCTATTCAATTTAGATTATGTTGAATTTTTATGGATTTTAGAAATCTATAGGTATTCAATTTAGATTTTATAAAATCTTTAAAAATCTCGAGGTATTCAATGCAGGCTTTATAAAGTCTTAAAAAATCTGTAGGTATTCAACAGTATATGGATTTTAATAGTCTATGGATTTTGCTGATTCACTTTTTTTAAATATAATGAGATTTCACTCTCCAAAATCTTTTATAAAAACCAGAGATTTCTACGGATTCTTTGTAAAAAAAACCCAAAATCACCATTTCTGCCACCCTCAACCACCTTCACATGTAGTATTTTTTATTTTTTCTCCGAACAATTATAATTTATTTTAAAAGACATCCAAATTATGACTATCTAGTACTAAAAATTTATTTACTATATGAGTTTGCTTAAAAATCAATCTTTTCGTAAAAATCATAATTCTTATAAAATCCGAACATGTACTGTAACTTTTAAATCTCAACTTTCATTTTGAATTTTTACGGTTAAATTACTGCTACGTTTTTTTAATGTTTAGGGAACAATGACTAAACTAAAATATAATATTTGAACGGGAAAAAATAAGAGTATTTTTTTTTTATTATAAAAATATTAATTTGACTTTCTTTAAAGTACGATTCTTGTTATGGAAGATGACATAATTTTATGAATTTTAATACTCCCCTACAAACATATTCAAATAATTTGAATAAAGTTATTTGGTATTTTTTTATAACAATATAGATAATTTTATTTATTTATTTATTTATAAGTGTGACTCATATATGTAGAGGGTAAATCTACAATTGAGTTAGATCCGACTGGTTCGACCCGACTGATCAGATCCAACTGAAGAAGAGGCACTAGCAACCTGTCAAACAGAACAAACGTAAGAGCCCTTCGATGGACACGGGTGGGGGTGTCAGCCGAAGGACCTCCGACGCTCAAGTCAGTGATCAGAACAAATAGACGGAAAACAGTAATGAAACAATGTAAAACGAATAAGTGAAGAACGATAGAAATTCCGATTGAGATAGAGGTGAGAATGAGCAATGTGGAGATGATGGTAAGGGGCGCCGTCTGACTGAAGTTCAGTAGACGCCGACTGATGGAGCGTGGAGGGTTTCAGAGGAGGAGTCAGTTGGCGAATGGAATGCGTGAATGCTTGAGTGTGAGAGTGCGTGAGATCGTCTGTTTTGATTTGCCAGTCGGGAGTTTATATAGGACGGCCATCTGACTAGGGTTCTTTGTTCAAAACCCTAACCCGCCTGTAGTCGTTGAGAACGTGGGGGAGGTCTCTCCCGGCTGACTCGCTCTGTCCGCTCGGTAGTTAGTTGTGTTTATTCTAGATCCTTCGGCTGACTAGTTGGACACTTAATTAGATATGGGCTCAGTCGGCCCCGATAGAACAATATTTTGTTGGGCTAGCTGAACTATTCCGACTAACTTATGGGCTGACTATTCGCGGGTAGCTGGAATTGGGCCAAACATGTATGTGTAATTTGGTTTGGGCCAGTCAGGCGGACTACAATATACATTTATTTATTTAAATAGTTACAATAGTTCAACATCGGTGTCTATGGAAAACCATGTAAATTAATTTGAAAAAACATATTCCATAATACTGCAAGTCCGTGAAAATCCATTAAACTCAATAAATAGAGTCATTCAAACTCTGTATAGAGTTTGTATATAGTCTAGTCAAACTCTGCACATAGTCTATGAATTTTAAAAGTCTATAAAAATTCACTTACTTTTCAAGTCTAAAAAAATCCAGCAAAATCTCAATAAACCCCTCTAGATTTAGAAATATTATGCGAGGAGATTTCCACAATTTACGGACGGTGGAGTAAATTTTTTTTTTTTTATATTAAAATCTAACTCTTCAAAAATATATACATTGTATATATATAAAATTTATTTTGGATATTTACAATGATTATAACTGATTTATATTTATTCTAATTTTAGCAAATAATATATCAACTTACAGATCATTTTATACTCTTTAATTGAAGATACATATGGTATATATTATTCATATTGGATTTACAAAAAATTAGGTTTTGCATTCGTGCGATGCATGACAACGTGTATAGTTATCACATAAAAATATTAAATATAATTTCAAATATTGATTAAACTTTAATACTTACTATAATTGAGCTTTATTTATATGTCATTAAGTTTAAACATTCCATTATACCATCTATTCACAATTAACATATTCAATGTGTCAATAGTTTATGTACTGGTAATATAATGAAGGAAAATTATTATGAACATATACCCTAAAAATAAATCCTAAAAAAAAAAAACATAATTAACCATATTGACGTGATGGTGTCGTATTAGCCTAGGATATTAAGCACGCTCAAAGTTGATAGAGTATTTTTTGATAATTTCCCACTATGCAATATTCTCATTCATAAATCTCTATGATTGTTTTTTCACCGGTCAAATAAATAAATACTCTCTAACATTTCACTCTGTCTGAAACTCACACATTTAAGTTTTGTTATTGTTATTGGAATGCGTATGCAATATTTTGGTACATGAGTGTTGGCTATTTATGCTCGAAGATTCCGCTGTGCATAAAGGAATTAATTATTGAATATTTTTTTATTCAATATTATTATGGAGATTTATTTTGGGATATATATGGGATATTACCATATTATGAAGATATGTATGAGATCTTCTATGGCAGAATTACGTCTGCAACTTCAGCATATATATAGAAGAAGATCGTTGGATTCACGGCTGCCACTCTTGAGTTTCTGTGTGTGAGGGTTTGTTGTTTCTTGCATCTGCAAGTTTCTTTGTGAGAGCGTGCGTATTCTTTTTCAACAAGATTCAACAAAATTCTTGTTGTGTCGAGTCTGAGTTTAGATTCAGAACCATTCTTATTGTTCATTACGAGTGTATCTCGTAGTTTATTCAATTCACGTATAAAGGGAGTTGTAATAGGGAAAGGGAGGTGGCATAAGGTGGATTCCTTTGTGTAATTCATGTACTGTCTCTCTACTTCATTATAGTGGATTGATTCTCTCGGATTTTGTCCCCCGGACGTAGGTGCGTTATCACCGAACTGGGTTACCAAACCTTTGCGTTCTTTATTGTTTTTATATTTCTTCTGTTCAAGTACTTCTTCAAGAACACGTTTCAGATCATTTTGTAAAATTGCACAATCTAGTACTTTTAATTGGCACCAGAGCAGGTTTTTATGGATTTTGTTTGAGATCCTGGGATCAAGTGCTGAGTTGTGCAATTTCTGATGGATTCTATGAGGGTAGGAGGATCAGTGAACAGGCCACCGATTTTGGATGGTGTTTGGTGTTTAAATGTTTGGTTTTTAGTAGTCGTTTCGTGTCCATTTTCGTTATGTTTTTGTATCTTTTCGTGTGTCTTTGTCTATGAATTGGTTGTTTGGAGTTTTGGTTATTGTAGGTGTTGGGAATTGTTATGGACCAACTTGTTAAGGGGGAACTATAAGGGATACTTGATAAACGAAGTCATTTATTTTGATTGGATCCCAAAACCCCAAGTGTCCAACTCCCAAGCGACCCATTTTGATGTAGATAATAGGTTAGAATTTTTCTAAGCCTAAATCTGTTAGGATGGCTTTATTTTGCTTAGCTAAAGACTGCAGGAATTCAAGTGAAGACCACTCGCTTGAGTGTGTTCTTCCAAAGCGAAGCGAGTCTGGCAAACCGAAGTGAAGCGTACCGAAACCAGCGAAGCGAAGCGACCGCTACAGTGGAGTCAAAGTGAAGCCACCAAAGCGAAGCAAAGCAAGCGCTACAAAGAAAAGCTGAAGCGAGTCAACGTGGGTCAACGCTTATTAAAGCGGTCACTACGAAACTTTGTTTTCAAAGCGACCCACTACAGTATGATCCTGAAGCGACTCACTTCGGAGCGGACGCTACAACTTCAAAGCAAAGCAAGCCACTACCTACCAGAAAGCGACAGCGCAACTCCCGCCCATATTTTGAACTCCAGTCAACAGGAGATCGTAGCATTAATTACGAAATCTCCACGTGTCGAAAGCGGAGTGGAGCGGAAGAGTTGACTGCCAGGCCGACAAAGGCGCCGCAGCAGTACTGGCTCGCCCCAGTTACTGTTAAGTTTGTAACTTAGCCAATTTCGGCAAAGAGACAAACTGGGATCCTGCAAAAGCTACTGCCTGCGCAAGTACTGTCGAGAGGAGGAGGGACAAGGCCACCAACCAAGCAACGGATCTCAGCCATCCCTCCGCCTATAAATAGTGAAGGATGAAGACGAAGAAAAGAGAGAACACTACTTGAGCATTCGAGCGCATACAGCAAACAAATACTCCCAGCCTTCGAGTAAATCTTCGAGTTTTTGTTTCCAAGTGTTCTCCGAGTTTCCAGTTCATCGGAACTCGTCTTCACAGCCTTCACACTTAGATTCTAAGCCCACTTCATTCATCCGAAGCTTAGAAGAAGAACTCTAGCCAATCTTTGCATCTATTGTAAAGAGTTCTTCATAGTGTGTTCGTCAACCAAAACCCTATACTTCATTTGTTAGGTTTTGAGTGTGTCGTTAGGTTGTCCAGATCCAAGGCCCTTCTTTCATCGATTGAAGAAGCCTCGATCGTAGAGTTGAGATCCAAGCCTACACTTACATCGTTTGTGTAAAGCTCGATCGAAACTAGGCCGTAAGGAGAGCCCGGAATCTCCCTGTTGTTCGGACAGAAACGAGTGAAGTTTCGTGTCCAGTTTAGGTCTTAGTAGTGAACCCGTAATCACTGCATTGTTCGTCAGATCCAGGCGAGTGAAGCCCGATCTTGACCAGGTTTTTGAAGGACCCGTAACCTTCAAGTTCTTGAGTGAAGAGAACAGTTGCCGTCGTGCAACAAAGTGGACGTAGGAGCGTTATCTCCGAACCACTATAAATCTTCGTGTCGTATCTCTCTAACCCTAAACTCTTTATCTTGTTTATCCATTGCACTAGCATCTAAACAACTTAATCTGGATATTTTAAATACTTAGGAGAAGATTTTAGCTCACCAAATTCCGCATATACGAGTAAAGACTCCCTCTTGATCAAGTGTTCACTTCGGTCAAGCAGGCAAGCTACATACTATAGATCTAGCTTCAGCTAGGTCTTAAGTTTTTACGAGATCTTTACTTGTTACTCTGAGTTAAGGGATTTGAAGTTGAAAAACTTCAAAATACGTATTCACCCCCCCCTCTACGTATTTTTCCCATTAACAAACCGGGACCAACAAGTGGTATCAGAGCAGCGGTTCTTTCGAGCCTCTGCTTTGCATATCCGAAGTGAGTCCCCACTCACTTCACGTTGTCTCACTGAACCGGATCCTATTTCCTAAGTGCATCAAAATCTCACCCACGCATACTGCATTACTACTAACTGTTTACCATGAATGCCTCTAGTCTTCCACAGTTTTCCATTGAAGGCTACGAGATCTGGAGCTTCCGTGTGGAGAGCTTCTTATGTTCCGTCCATGACCGCATGTGGGAGGTCATAGAAGATGGACCTATCACAATCAAGAAGAGCATCACTGTGGATGTTCCAGCAGCGGAAGGACGAGCAGCTCATGTTCGACAACAACTAGTAGACAAGGACAAAGATGAGTACACTCCCAACGAATTCAAGATTGCCAATCTTGACAAGATCGCACGCCACACGATGCAGAGCACCGTGTCGGACGCCTATCTTCCAAGGATTAGGAAGTGCGCAACAGCGAAGGAGATGTGGGAAACCCTAGCTCTCATTTCTCAAGGCACTGACAAAATCAAAGAAAACAAACTTGCCGTACAAATGCGGGAGTTTGAAAGCCTGATAATGAAGCCAGGAGAATCCATCGACACCTTCGAACTGAGAGTCACCAACATCACTGCAACTCTCAACTCGCTTGGGAAGGAACTCACGGATAAGGAAGTCAACCTGAAGATTGTTCGAGCTCTCACTAGGAAGTGGCAGACAATGAAGGAGCTGTATCTAGCAACCAAGGATCTATCAAAGCTCACACCGGAGATACTGTTTTCCGAACTCAAAGCTCACGAATTCGATCTGAATCGAATGAACCTCGACGAAGAGGATGAAGCGCCCACTACGTCAAAAGGAGTAGCTTTTAAAGCTGCTGAAGGGCCAAGCGAGCAGTCGCTAGCCAAGATGACGAGGGAAGAGTTGGAAGAACACATTGCGTTCTTATCCAAGAACTTCAACAAGATGAACTCTCGAGTGGGCAAATACAAAAGGTTCTACAAGCAGTACAAGGGGAGGAGCACTGATGCTCGAGAAGGAAAAGGGAAGAGAGAAGAGACGACAAAGTCGATCCCGAGAGACATGATGGAAGTGGAGTGTTACCACTGCCACAAGATGGGTCACTACAAATCCGATTGCCCAAAGCTGAGTGCGAAGGAGCGTGAAGAACTCAAAGCAAAGAGGGATGCTCCAAGGCGAGCGCTTGTAGCAAGTGAAGCTCCGGTCGCTTCAACTGAAGATCCACAAAGCGACTCAGACGCATTCACTGATCCCAACTCCAGTGATGGAGAGGATCTTGGATTTATGGCGCTCACCGATGAAGAAACAGGAGAGGTATTCATCTATCCCTCACCCAGTTCAATTACACTCGCACACACACACCAAGAGGAAGCAAATTCCTCTGCATGGAGTGGTTTGTTTGACAAACATCAGAAACTGTCAAGTGACCACGAAGTGCTGCAACAAGCTCTGTCTCAAAGCGAGAAGGAGAACCGAAAGCTAGCCACTGAGCTTGATCAAGTCAAACTTAATCTAAGGGCTATGACTAGTAAGTTCGAGGATCTCTTCGCGAGACATCAAAACTTGGAGGGAAGGTATGAAGCCCAATCCACTCTAGTTGCCAACTTAAACAAAGCTTCATATGCTAGACAGGCACTAGAAAGTTCTCTTCTACCTTTTGGTAGAAAGGGAGGACTTGGATATGAGGGTGGACCTTCCAAGCCAACTGTCTTTGTTGGTGCTTCAAACATGACACCATCAGTCACTTTGGAAATGCCCACTGCATCCAAAGCGACCACTAACAAAGACAAAGGCAAAATGGCTGAAAACCCTAAGAAGAAGCCAATGAAGATGTCTATATCTTTAAGGGCAGAATCTAAGGGTAAGCAAAACTCAACAGTCCCTAGCACTCACCATGCTAAAGTTTACCAATCCAAAGGTAGTGGGAAAACTGTTGAAGCTTCTAAGTTTCAGACCAAGACACCAGAGACAAAGGATCTCCCTTTCAAGAAAAGGAGTAATGTCTATGTGTCACGTTATCCGGACTGGAGATGGTCCAACCGGACTAACATTGAGGGGGAAGAATTCGAAGGACCAAAGAGGCCGCTTCGAACTTCCAAGGTTACTCAAGCGAGTCAGGGTCAAAACCCTAGTTGGACCGCTTTGAGGAAACCAAGCGAGCCGCTTCGACAGACTAGAAACCCTAAGTCAGTCTCTAAACCCAAAGCTAATCCGAAGCGAGTCGCTTCAGGATTTAAGCAAAGTGGAAAGAGCATAGGTAGGACTGAAGCGAGCCGCTACCCCTCCTGCACACACTGCTGCACATGTGAAGCTGCTTTAAGGCAGAAGTCACAGTTTTCGAAGGTCGAGAAACCCAAAACACAAGCTCCCTTTCAAAAGAAAGTGAAGCAAGTGTGGGTACCTAAGGGAACTAACCTGCAAGGACCCAAACTGATTTGGGTACCAAAATCTGTCTAATTGCAGGTGGGCGCCGTGGATCCCATGCCAAATGAGGGTCAACAAATCTGGTACTTGGACAGTGGATGTTCGAGACACATGACCGGCATGAAAGCTCTACTTCAAGACTACATTGAGAAGAAGGGTCCACACGTAACCTTTGGTGACAACTCTCGAGGAAGCACCAGAGGATACGGCGCACTGAAAGTTGGAAAGCTCACGATTGAAGAAGTCTCCTACGTGGAAGGACTGAAACACAACTTGTTATCCATTTCACAGTTCTGTGACAAAGGATACAAGGTGGAATTCATTTCCAACAAGTGCATAGTAAAGAGCAACCTTTCATCCCAGATTGTGCTTACTGGAATAAGACAAAGGAACGTCTATATAGCACAATGGGATAGCTGCAAAGTGGAGACGTGCTTAGTAGCAAGGAGTGCTACAGAGATTGGATGGCTATGGCACAGACGCTTGAACCATCTTAACTTCAAAGCCATCAATCGCTTAGCTCGTAAGGGTTTGGTGCAAGGCATGCCAAATGAAGTCTTCATCAAAGACCATCCATGCTCACCATGCCAACGAGGGAAGCAGACAAAGACGCACTTCGCCAGTCTTGAAGAAGCCTCTTCCAAGCGAGTGCTCGAGCTGCTTCACATGGATCTGTTTGGTCCAGTTACTCCAGTTAGTATAAATGGTAGGAAGTACACTCTAGTTGTAGTCGACGACTTTTCTCGCTACACTTGGGTCGTATTTCTCTACAGCAAGAAGGAGACTCTGACCAAGCTACCACAACTGCTCAAGCGATTGGCTGTGGAGAAGAATCAAGCTATCGTGACCATCCGCTCCGATAAAGGCACAGAGTTTTTGAACTCTACCATTCAAGCTTACTGCACGGAGCATGGCATAGCACATCAGACCTCCTCAGCACGCACACCACAGCAGAATGGAGTTGCTGAAAGAAGAAATCGAATCATCAAGGAAGCTGTTCGAACTATGATAGCAGACTCAAAACTTCCAATGAAGTACTGGGCTGAAGCTGCCAATACTGCATGCTACACGCAGAATCGAACACTTCTCTGCAAACGGCACGACAAAACACCATATGAAATATGGACAGGGAGAATTCCTAACATATCTTATTTCCATATTTTTGGTTGTAGGGTCTTCATCCATGACAATGGGAAGTCACAGTTGAAAGCCTTTGAAAGCAAAGCTGATGAAGGAATATTCTTAGGATATTCTACATCAAGCAAAGCCTTTAGGGTGTTCAACTGTAAAACCCTAATTGTGGAGGAATCACCCCATGTCGTATTTGATGAATCTTCTTTAAGTCATCCACAGGAACAGGATCAATCTAAAGACGAAAAGTCAAGCAAGGAACCCATTAACACTCTTACTTGGGACATACTTGAGGATGAAGAAGAAATCAAAGGCTCAAGCGAGCAGAAAGTCCAAGGAAAAGATGAAGCTGCCCCCAAGACTCCTGAAGCGAGTTCAGGCGAAGCACCCAATCCAGTCGCTCCAGATGGTGAAGCGAGTGACAAGGAAGACGATGAAGATGAAGCTGGCGGATCCAAGCGCGCGTGGCTCAAAGATCACTCACCAAGTCAAATCATTGGAGATCCATCCAAGGGTGTAGTGACCAGAAGACAAGTGTTTGGAGAAAGTGCCATGTTCAGCTGCTTTCTCTCAAACATTGAGCCGACAAGCGTAGAAGAAGCCTTAGCCGATTCAAATTGGGTGATCGCCATGCAAGAAGAGCTGAACCAGTTCACCAGAAACGACGTATGGTACCTCGTGGATCGTCCCAAATTTCAGCACGTTATTGGCACCAAATGGGTGTTCAAGAACAAGACGGACGAGGACCACAACGTAGTAAGGAACAAGGCGCGTCTCGTTGCCAAAGGCTACTGCCAAGAGGAAGGAATCGACTTTGACGAGACCTTCGCTCCAGTGGCACGTCTTGAAGCTATCAGATTGTTTCTAGCCTATGCAGCAACCAAGAAGTTTAAAGTCTATCAAATGGATGTGAAGAGCGCGTTCCTGAACGGTGAATTGAAGGAAGAAGTGTATGTGGAGCAGCCACCGGGTTTCGAGCAAGGAGACAAAGTGTACCGCTTGAAGAAAGCTCTATATGGGTTGAAGCAAGCCCCCAGAGCTTGGTACGATACACTTTCTCAATTCCTAGTGGAAAATGGATTTCACAAAGGAAAGATAGATCGAACCCTATTCACGATCAACCATGGAGAAGATATGCTATGGGTTCAGATCTACGTAGATGACATCATATTTGGGTCACCAAATCAGTCGCTTAGCGAGAAGTTTGGAGAGCTGATGAGGACCAAATATGAGATGTCAATGATTGGCTTGATGAGCTGCTTTTTAGGTCTTCAAGTGAAGCAGCAGGATGATGGTATCTTCATCAATCAAGCAAAGTATACTAGAGACATGCTTGCCAAGTTTGGTATTCAGCATGCTAAAGCTGTGAAGATTCCAATGAATACCAACTGGAAGATGGAGCCAGACGAGGAAGGAAAATCTGTGAATCCTACAGATTATCGTGCCCTAATTGGGTCACTTCTCTATCTCACTGCAAGCAGGCCAGATATTGCTTTTGCAGTCGGAGTCTGCGCTCGATTCCAAAGCAACCCCAAGCACAGCCATCTTGAAGCTGCCAAAAGAATTCTTCGATATTTGAAGGGCACTATCAATATGGGGCTGTGGTATCCAACGGAGGACAATCTGGAGCTCACTGGATACTCAGACGCTGACTATGGAGGGTGCCGAATTGATAGGAAATCAACTTCAGGCACGTGTCAGTTCTTGGGAAGCAAGCTGATCTCATGGTTCTCAAAGAAGCAGACGAGTGTAGCCACTTCAACGACTGAAGCCGAATATATGGCCGCAGGAAGTTGCTGTTCTCAAATTCTATGGCTTCGCCAGCAGTTGAAGGACTACAATGTTGAAGCGAATGAAATTCCGATTTTCTGCGACAACAACAGTGCTATATGCATCTCGCAGAATCCAGTGCTACACACCAGATGCAAGCACGTGGAAATCCGACATCACTTCATTCGTGATCATGTCGAGAAGAAGGATATCAAGCTCGAGAAAATTCATACCGATCTCCAGCGAGCAGATATCCTCACCAAGCCTCTAGCTGAGTCTCGTTTCAATCAGCTATGCATGGAATTAGGGTTGTTAGACCCTGGTGAAGAATGCTAGATCCAGGATGCACGAAGGAGTGGTCGCCAATCACTCGCTTCGGATCTTCACCAACTCAAGCGAGTCACTTCAAGATCTCATTCGCTTGAAGAAGGAGAAATAAGGTGGAGCAAGGTGGAGTGTTGGAAGACGTTCCCTACCCGCTTACAGGAATTGTTAAGCCATTGGTTAAGGGGGAACTATTGTTTGCTCCCGGAGCAAGCTGCTTCCAAAGCATGCAAGGAAAGCTGCTACCTAGCCTAGGATTCCTAGCGAGTGGGTATAAACACTCGCAAGTGCCGTTTCTAGTAACGGTTGTGGGGTCTTGTATCGGGCCTTCCCACGTAAAAATGGTGAAAGCTTAGGCAGGGCTGGCACCTAGACCTTGTGTCCTCTTCCCAACTTTCCGCCGAAGAGGAGCAAGTCCTCTCATCTCCTTCATCGTGGATAAATATCCATTCATTACTCACTCTTCACTGAGTTGAGCTGCCGGATGTCTATCCATTCCCCTCTCATCTTGAACTTTGCATCGCTTCAATTTGCCCAATGTTTGGTCAAAGCGAGTCGACTGCAAGTTCATTCTGTAGCATATAGGAGGATGCTTGAAGGTTTACCTTTTTCTACAAAAGGTTGCAGGGCTGGTGACATGCTTCTGCGTAAAATACGAGATTGTCTTGTCAGAGCATTCTCATTGTCATCCTGTCCATTTCTGCTCTGAGATAAGGACTTGTACTCATCCCCCATTCATCGTGAATATGTACACTTACGTGAAGCTCCCCTCTGGGTTGTAGTAAGCTTGTGTACTATATTCATTTCCTCCCTCATTCACTTCGATGGAGGACTCTCTAATTCGTAGAGGAAGATGAATGCCATGAAGACGAATACCAAGAAGATGGGATACACAACAAGTGATAAACTTTTCAACAAGTGGAATCAACACACGCAGTCATCAACAAGTGGAATCAATCAATCAATGTGTGGTATCAATCTCCTACGAAGTGAGATTGACTGGTAAGCATTTCAATTTTAAGTACACTAAATGAGCTGAAGCGTGCTTGAAACCTTCACTCACTACGTGGAAAACATGAAATGAATCTGACACAAATACGAAGAGGAAAACACTCTTGTTTATCCTCGAAGTATGTAAGTCAGAAACATTTTAAATTAAGTAAAGAAATTTAATTTCTTATTCCAGTCGCTTCAAATGGCCAAGCGAGTGCTTCGTCACTCAAAGCTAGCCATCGCAAGCGAGTGCGGAACAGTCACGTGAAGCGAGTACTCCGCAAGCGAGTGAATGCCGAAGTGGCTACACTTGAAGCGAGCGGATACGAAGCGAAGCGTATGAGCTGTCTGCACTCGAGTGCCTATTTCACTTTCTGCCAAGCATTTAATGCAGTGGCGCGTAGAAGAAGAAATGACAGGCGCGTGGACGTCAAAGCCGAGGAAAGCGGGAAAAATCGCACTCAATCCAGCCGTCGAATCTGAACCGTCTCGAAATCTCAACCGCTGGATTGACTACTGTTGGAGAGACGAATCATCAACAGCCACGTGGCCACGTCAAGCGGATTTGGCGGTTCACTTTTCCAGTGATGACTCCAGACACGTCAGTTCCATCACCGGAGGTCGCCGCCTACGCACAAAACCCTAGGAGTGATTTTACCAGAATGCCCCTGCCACATCAGCCAAGATCTTACTCTATATATATTTGCAACGAGGCAGAACTGCAAAACTTTCACAGCCTTCAAAATTTTCCATTCTCGTGCTTAGATCTGCAACCTCTGCAACTCACGAGTCTCAACCCCTTTCTATTTCATCGTAAAAACTCTCTTCAAATTTCTTTCATATTTATCATGGGCAAGAAGAAGAGTACAGAAACGATGGAGAAGTTCATGTCAAATATTGGCGATCACATCAACGTCGAGCCCCATCTCGACCCGATCGTCATAGAGAAGGATGGTTTCTTCCGTAGAGCCGTGACCACGGCCGGTCTATGGAAGTTCGTAACTTTGGTTCCGACGAAGATTCTGGCGAAAGCCATCGGAGAGATTCTGCTGAATCTGAAGAAGGAACAGAATACATCTTCCTTCACCAATCCACGAACCAGGAAGCCGGTGGAAGTTGATATGAGTGAACTCATCAAGGTGTTCGATCTACCAAGAGAAGGAGGAGATTCTCTGCTAGATTTAGGCCTTTCTGCCGAAGTTCAGTATGATCGATTTAAAGTTGCCGGAGCAGAGCCGAACTTCAAGGAGGCAAATTTTCGCAAAAATTTGAAGGAACCGTTCAATCTCATCTGCGAACTCTTTACGAGAAGCATTGCATGCTATGTCGGTTCCCTCGACACGCTGTCAGAGACGAAGATGATCGGCACCACCATGATCGTCGACAGCCTCACAGGAATGAAATTCAACTGGCATGGGTGGCTTCTCAAGCAAATTCACGAAGCTGCAGAAGACTTTGCATTCGTACCAGGAACTCCAGATAAGATTCTACGCAAGGGAAAGTTGAAATTCTTTTCAAGACTGTCAGTCGCGTTGGAGCTAAAGTATCCGGAGATAAGATGGCCGGATTCAGACATGGCTATATACAGCAAGAAGACAGTCTTCTATGAACAGTGGAAGTCAACAAAAATTCCAATGGATAAGGGACTTCTAGTTGTAGAAGTGCCCGCAGCAAGCAAAGTTGTGAAAGCAAAAGCTGAAGCTCCCCGAACGAAGCGAGCCGCTTCACCCTTGAAGCAAGCGGCTGCAAAGCAAGGGAAGAAGAAGAAATTGAAGCAAAGCACTTCATCTGTCCAAGAAAGCGAGGCGGTAGAGAAGCCGCTTGAGGACACTGAAACCAAGCAAACTCATCCAGTCACAAAACCTACCCATTCTACTAAAGCTACACCATTCCAATCCCCTTCAACATCGGTGGGAAAAGCCGATACCGCCCATACTCCCATTTTTCCCCAGTCCCAAACCTCCAAAACCCCCACACGGATGAATGCTCTCAAGAGATACAAGAGAGACAGAGAGCAAGCTGCTGAAACCCTCAAAACTCGATATCCTTCAGTGCCAGTGTCAAGTGACTTCTTCACCAAGATGGTCGATTTCTTGACATATGTCACCTACCGCGGCACAGAGTTCTACAAAGTCTTCAAGCTTCTGGAGGCCTTCTCAAAGGAAGACCTCATACAGATGGAAGGAAAGCTTCTGGACTTCATCGGTGAGAGCGGTTTTCATGCATTTCTCACTGGAACCAGTTTCTGGGATACGCTGGACGCGAAAGTAA
This sequence comes from Thymus mandschuricus, assembly GCA_029379335.1. Taxonomy (NCBI): domain Eukaryota; kingdom Viridiplantae; phylum Streptophyta; class Magnoliopsida; order Lamiales; family Lamiaceae; genus Thymus; species Thymus mandschuricus. Next base: position 12,283,594 of record CM057071.1, read on the forward strand.
AGCGTGCCTATCCGAATGCTAAGATCCCTGAGCACACCCCAACCACTCATGAGAAGAAACTGATGAGGGATCATGCAGAGGAAATGGAGGTTAAGAACGCAGAGATCTTAAGTATGCAAGACGAGATCACCAAACAGAAGATGGAGTTGGAGGAGAAGGAGAAGGCAATGGAGGCTCAAGTGAAACTCGTGAAAGATCTCAAGGGCTCGCGTGATGCAGAAAGGAGCCGCTTGAGAGAGGTGAATACCAAGCTTGTCACAGTTGGTAAAGAGAAGGAGACGTTGGAAAAGGAAGTAAAGGAGCTGAAAAAGAAAATGGAGAACAAGGAGAGAGAATTGATGATGAAAGAAAGTGAACTCCTCAGTACCAAGAAGACTCTTGACTTACTTCGAACCCAATTGAAGGAGGTCAAAGGAAAGAGTGCCATTGACAAGAGAGAGCTTACTGGAAGGACAATCGCGGAAGAGCAAGTCTTCGCGTCACGAACGGAAGAAATGTTTCATGCTGTACTAGATAAGATTGAGGTACTTCACAAGTCCCTTACTGGAAAGACAATCGTCCCTACCCCTGGTTTTGATGATGCCAAAAAGGGGGAAGGGATGGTACTGAAAATTGATGGGATGGTACAAGGGATGTTACAAGGGATGCCACAAGGTGGAGTAATTGGAGCTGTTGAAACAGAAAGTTTGTTGGAGGAAAGTGGTCGTACTGGAGAAGAGGAGAGAGAGGCGAAGTCTGCAAAGAAAGGCAAAGAAAAGCTCTCTGAGGTGGAATTGATGAAAAAGCCTGAAGAACCCCGCAAGCCACTTGGAGATAAAGTGCTTGCCTCTTCTATTGCTCGACATCCCCCAGTTACTGTGCTAACGAAGGAGGAAAGGCGGAAGCTAGCAGAGGCGAGTGAGGCTATGGCTTGGGTGGAGAAGAAGCGCCAATTTATTTTGGAAACTCTTGCAGGTACTTCAAGCTCTCAAGCTGCCACTTCAGCCGAAGCACCCACTTCAGCTGTCGCGCCAGCTTCAAGTGCTGCACTTACTTCAGCAATTGCAGAAGCCACTCCATCTACAGATGTCTCTTCCAATGCAACCACAAAGAAAACTGGTCCAGAAACTAAGCAAGATGATTCAGCGACCAAGCATCACAAAGTTGAGAAGGTAGTTGTTTCAAGGGCAGAGAAAGAAAAGAGGATAAGGACAAAACAACTGCAAATCATTGACGAACGGATTGAAAAACAATTCAATGAGATGAAACTCATCCAATCCGTCTTGGTCAGAAGTATCCTTGTTCCAACCACGCCAGAAGAATCCGAGGCATGCCTAGATCAGGCTATGATTGATACAGTTCACAAGACTGCAAAGGAAATGATTGACTCTGGCCGCTACCCTCTCAGAGAAGAACGCAACTACATTCGGAAGCAACTCAATCAGAAGCTTCCTTCCTGGAACGGCGAGTCAGGAAAGAAGTTCAAAATGATCATAGAACAGATGTCCAGCCGGTAGGAAGAAGAGTTGGCTGTGCGCAGAGAAAAGCACCCTGATGCCTGTGAGATCGAGCAGTTCATTCCTGACGAACTACTCGAGCAATGGCTATACTACAAGGAGAAATTTATCAAAGCATACTACTATTGGGAGGTAGTGCCATTGCAGACTGAATGCTCGAGGGTCACTGCGCTCAACAACTTTCTTGGTGCCTATGATGAGAAGTTCAGGCAAGAGGTCTTCGTGTTTGCACAGTTTGCAAAACCCGCACCGTTAATCATCAAGGTACCAGCCAAGGAGGTATTTCCTATGCCATTCCTACCTGGCACCAGTATCCCCAATCGCAGCATCATTGACGCTGAGGTGGATGAAGCCTTCCAACTGGAAGAGATGTGGAGAAGGCCAAGTATCCACAGCGTTGATTCGATGGAAGCGAAGGTTTTCAGTGCATACGTCATACCAGAGGAAATGATTGCAAAGGATTTGGAGGCAGATGTTGAAGAAAAGAAGAAGGTGGAAGAAGAGAAGGAGAAAGAAAGGAAGTGACGGAAGGAAGAAGAAGGAGACAGAAAAGGAACTGCAGGAAACCTCAGAGTTTCAAGTTCCTTACATGCTTCATTTTGTGTGAACTTCTTGTTCATATATCCTATATTTTATTTTCTGTCTCTTCTCGTGTCATTTACTTGCTTTGTGAATGACTTTACCTTTTTGCTACAAAACTCAAATAATTTAACCGAAAAAAAAAGGGAAAGGAACTTAAAAGAAAAATTACAAACGAAACTGCAAAGGAAGCAGTCGCTTGGAGTTCCCTTCACGGTTAGATAGGCTGGAATTTTCTAAATCTTAGCCTTTGGGTTTTGGCATCATCAAAAAGGGGGAAATTGTTGGGAATTGTTATGGACCAACTTGTTAAGGGGGAACTATAAGGGATACTTGATAAACGAAGTCATTTATTTTGATTGGATCCCAAAACCCCAAGTGTCCAACTCCCAAGCGACCCATTTTGATGTAGATAATAGGTTAGAATTTTTCTAAGCCTAAATCTGTTAGGATGGCTTTATTTTGCTTAGCTAAAGACTGCAGGAATTCAAGTGAAGACCACTCGCTTGAGTGTGTTCTTCCAAAGCGAAGCGAGTCTGGCAAACCGAAGTGAAGCGTACCGAAACCAGCGAAGCGAAGCGACCGCTACAGTGGAGTCAAAGTGAAGCCACCAAAGCGAAGCAAAGCAAGCGCTACAAAGAAAAGCTGAAGCGAGTCAACGTGGGTCAACGCTTATTAAAGCGGTCACTACGAAACTTTGTTTTCAAAGCGACCCACTACAGTATGATCCTGAAGCGACTCACTTCGGAGCGGACGCTACAACTTCAAAGCAAAGCAAGCCACTACCTACCAGAAAGCGACAGCGCAACTCCCGCCCATATTTTGAACTCCAGTCAACAGGAGATCGTAGCATTAATTACGAAATCTCCACGTGTCGAAAGCGGAGTGGAGCGGAAGAGTTGACTGCCAGGCCGACAAAGGCGCCGCAGCAGTACTGGTTCGCCCCAGTTACTGTTAAGTTTGTAACTTAGCCATTTTCGGCAAAGAGACAAACTGGGATCCTGCAAAAGCTACTGCCTGCGCAAGTACTGTCGAGAGGAGGAGGGACAAGGCCACCAACCAAGCAACGGATCTCAGCCATCCCTCCGCCTATAAATAGTGAAGGATGAAGACGAAGAAAAGAGAGAACACTACTTGAGCATTCGAGCGCATACAGCAAACAAATACTCCCAGCCTTCGAGTAAATCTTCGAGTTTTTGTTTCCAAGTGTTCTCCGAGTTTCCAGTTCATCGGAACTCGTCTTCACAGCCTTCACACTTAGATTCTAAGCCCACTTCATTCATCCGAAGCTTAGAAGAAGAACTCTAGCCAATCTTTGCATCTATTGTAAAGAGTTCTTCATAGTGTGTTCGTCAACCAAAACCCTATACTTCATTTGTTAGGTTTTGAGTGTGTCGTTAGGTTGTCCAGATCCAAGGCCCTTCTTTCATCGATTGAAGAAGCCTCGATCGTAGAGTTGAGATCCAAGCCTACACTTACATCGTTTGTGTAAAGCTCGATCGAAACTAGGCCGTAAGGAGAGCCCGGAATCTCCCTGTTGTTCGGACAGAAACGAGTGAAGTTTCGTGTCCAGTTTAGGTCTTAGTAGTGAACCCGTAATCACTGCATTGTTCGTCAGATCCAGGCGAGTGAAGCCCGATCTTGACCAGGTTTTTGAAGGACCCGTAACCTTCAAGTTCTTGAGTGAAGAGAACAGTTGCCGTCGTGCAACAAAGTGGACGTAGGAGCGTTATCTCCGAACCACTATAAATCTTCGTGTCGTATCTCTCTAACCCTAAACTCTTTATCTTGTTTATCCATTGCACTAGCATCTAAACAACTTAATCTGGATATTTTAAATACTTAGGAGAAGATTTTAGCTCACCAAATTCCGCATATACGAGTAAAGACTCCCTCTTGATCAAGTGTTCACTTCGGTCAAGCAGGCAAGCTACATACTATAGATCTAGCTTCAGCTAGGTCTTAAGTTTTTACGAGATCTTTACTTGTTACTCTGAGTTAAGGGATTTGAAGTTGAAAAACTTCAAAATACGTATTCACCCCCCCCTCTACGTATTTTTCCCATTAACAAACCGGGACCAACAGTAGGTATAAAAGGCGAGAAATTAGAGGAAATGGAATGAAAAGGTCAAGAATTGAAGAAGGATTCGAGAAGAGGCAGAACCGAGTCTGGACGATCGTCCAGGTGCTTGGACGATCGGCAAACCCCTTAATGTGATGATTTCCAGAACATGATCTGGACGATCGGCCAGACCCCTTGGGTGTTCTGGACGATCGTCCAAACCCCGTGTCCAGCTGTTCGTTTCCTTTTAGGTTTTTTTACTTATTATAAATACTAGTACTTTGGGACGAATTTGAGACAACTTTTATCATTGTTTAGCTTTAGTTTTCCGCATTCCATACTTTAGATTTATTTTCCTTTGCTCGATCCGGATCGCTACTTCGTTCGTTTTGAATTCAGGACTATTTATTTAGTTCGTGTTCTTCGTTTCTGCTTTCGATTCGTAAGTTCTTTATTGCTTTCGTAATTCTTAGATTTAATTCTTAGTTGTTTTGTTTTATTAGTTCGTTCGTTTTCAAGTCCTTAGTTTAAATTCGTTTTTCTTAGTTTCAATTCCTTCGTTTTTCATGTTCTCATAGTTAGGTTTATTTGCTTCATTTTTCATATTTACTTTATTAGTCTAGATTCGTTTCTTAGTTGCTTTCGTTCTTGTTTATTTCTCTAGATTAATTAGTTTGATTTATTCCTTTGCTTTCTAGATTAGTTTATTTACTTGCTTATTTACTTTCTTGCCTAGGATTTAAAAAGAAAACCCAAAACAAATTCTTGTAATTGCTTTCTTAGATTTTAGGCTAGTTTAGGTTGTTTTTACTACACAGTTATTTGCCCTGCAAAGTTTTCCTTCGAGATTCGACATAGGGTTTTTACTTACTAAGTGCTAAGATAGATTTCGTTCTATTGCGAACACTTTTTAGTGAAACAAATTATGGCGCCGTTGCCAAGGAAAACTTTAGGCTATTTAATTGTGTAGTATTGTTATTTCTTTTTATTTTAGTTTAGTTTTATTCGATTTCTTGTTTCTTCCACTCGGTGCGTTTAATCCTTTTTGTTGAGTGTTGTTTATGCATGGTCACTGAAGTCTTCAAAGGAAATTAGCTCCCCACATCAACAACATCAACCGGAGGAAAGCGATTTTAGCCGCGAAGGAGGAGGAGGAGATCGATTTCCAAGACTTCGACCTAGTCTTGCTGTTCACTGAGCTCGAAGCAATGGCGAATCCACGAGTTATGGGCAATTTTGCTCGACCTACATTCACGGCCACCACTTCGGCGATTGTCCTGACTGAAGCGGTCAGGAATCATGAACTTAAGCCTCACCAGATGGCGTTGCTCCCATACTACCACGGGCTGTCCAACGAGGATGCATTGACGTTCATTCGAGAGTATTGCACCGTTGTGCAATCTTTCCCACTCTCGGGTCTCACGGAGGACAACTTGAAGATAAAGTGCTTCCCGTACACCCTCAAGGATCGAGCAAAGTCGTGGTATTTGTCGCTCCCGGCCAACTCTCTTGAGACATGGAATGCCGTATGTGAGAGATTCATGCTCAAGTACTACCCGAACCGCAAGACTCAGGAGGTGCGGTCGAAGATTATGAATTTTTCCCAAGACAATGATGAGCCCTTTCACGAAGCATGGGAGAGGTTCCAAGAGCTACTTCAACAATGCCCACACCATCAGATGGCACCGGAGTTGCTCTGGCAATACTTCTACGACGCACTTAATCAGACTTGCCAGTTTATGGTGGATAGCTCGGCCGGAGGCAACATAGCGGTCAAGACAGCTGATGAGATGAAGAAGATTTTTGAGACGCTCGCTGTGAGTTCTCAACAAAAATCAGCTAGGCCAAGGAAAGTGGAGGCGAGTGCAGTTTCGATGAGCCCGGACTTGAAGAAACAAATTGCTGACATGTATAGGGATGTCGAAAACTTGAAGATGAAGCAAAGCGCACCGGCCCCTCATGTTGAAGATAGGAAGCCGGATCAATGCGAGATTTTTGGAGAGCTTGGACACATCAAGGAGGTGTGCCACAACATGGGGGAGTTTGATACGATCCTTGACGACCGAATTGAAGACGCACGCGGAAGGAATTAACAAGAACGAACGAAACTGATGGATGTTCCAATATACCTAAGATCTAATCCTATAAATGATATAAGTCAGTTCTATGAACAGCCTATACCCCAAATAGCGATCGTCTTAGTCACACGGGAACGATGAATGACACACAACGAGAGATGATTGACTCGCTGATTCGCCGGATAATGAATTCGTCTTGGAATAATCAAGAGGAATTCAAAAACTCTCAAGAGAGAATAAACTCACAATAATATTAATGATAAAACTAACTGATTTTCGTCCACAAAGACCCCCTTATATAGGGAGGGAAATAAAACCATCTAAACCTAATCTAACTAGGAAATAACTGACCCAAAGTCATTGGCATGGCCCAACCCATTAACCAACATGATAAAAACCCAAAAACAAGTCTTTTAAGGCCAAAAAACGTGGCCTGACCCAAAACACACGAAAATAAAGTCTTCATTCTTCAGCCCGAATGCACTCGATAAAATTAATGACTCGCGGGTTGTCCGGTTCGCCTTCTCCAATGGGCTTCTTCATCAATTCTTGAGCCCAAACTTCTTGGATCAATCCTTGCAAGCCTTCCTTGAACTTCTTAGCTCGAGCTCTCGTCACCGGCCCTTTGGGAACACGAACAGGATCTTGATTCATCGAACCTTGGACTCCATCATTCCCCTCCTCTTGAAGAGGATTTGTCCTCAAATCCAAGGCGTCACCTACATCAAAAGGACTCAAATCAGCCACATTGAATGTAGCACTAACATTATACTCACCAGGTAAGTCCAATTTGTAGGCGTTATCATTGATGCGCTCCAACACTTGAAAAGGTCCATCTCCTCGAGGTAGCAACTTCGAACGCCTTTGCAATGGAAACCTCTCCTTGCGCATATGCAGCCATACCCAATCTCCGGGCTCAAACACCACTTGACGCCTCCCCTTGTTGGCTTGCTTGGCGTACTGCTCCGTTCGTCTCTCAATATTCAGCCTTGCCTTCTCATGAATCTGTTTCACAAAATCAGCCTTTTTCTGGCCATCAAGGTTAATATGCTCATGTTCAGGCAATGGAGATAGATCTAAAGGAGTTAAAGGATTACCCATAGACAATCTCAAAAGGTGAAAACTTAGTAGCAGAATGAACAGAACGATTATATGCAAACTCAACATGTGGCAAACATTCTTCCCAAGACTTAATGTTCTTCTTAATTATAGCCCTAAGCAATGTAGACAAAGTCCTATTGACTACTTCAGTTTGACCATCAGTTTGTGGATGACAAGTAGTAGAAAACAACAGTTTAGTACCTAGCTTACCCCACAAAGTCTTCCAAAAGTAACTCAAGAACTTCGCATCCCTATCCGAAACAATAGTCCTAGGCATTCCATGCAATCTAACAATCTCTCGAAAGAACAAATCAGCAACATGCGATGCATTATCAGATTTATGACATGGAATAAAATGCTCCATCTTAGAAAATCTATCAACCACCACAAAAACAGAATCACTACCATGCTTAGTCCTAGGCAGCCCTAACACAAAATCCATAGAAATGTCAATCCAAGGAGCAGTAGGAATAGGCAATAGCGTGTACAAACCATGGGAACTCACTCTAGACTTAGCTTGTTTACAAGTGACACATCTACCACAAATTCGCTCAACATCCCTCTTCATATGAGGCCAAAAGAAGTGTTCATGCAAAACAGCTAGAGTCTTAGCAACACCAAAATGTCCCATCAAACCCCCACCATGAGATTCAAGCAACAATAATTCACGAAGAGAACACTTAGCAACACACAATCGATTTCTCTTAAACAAATAATCATCATGCCTAAAGTACTCTTCAAAACCAGATTTCTCACATGCTCGATAAATCTCACCAAAATCAGCATCATTCACATACAAACTCTTCAAACACTCGAAACCAAGCAATTTAGCATCTAAAGTAGAGATCAAGGCATACCTCCGTGAAAGTGCATCAGCCACTACATTCTCTTTACCTTGCTTGTACTTGATGACGTAAGGAAACGTCTCTATGAACTCCATCCACCTAGCATGCCTCTTGTTCAACTTGTGCTGCCCCTTCAAGTGCTTCAAGGACTCATGATCGGTGTGAATGACGAATTCCTTGGTCCACAAGTAGTGCTGCCACGTTTTCAAGGCTCTCACCAATGCATACAGCTCCTTATCGTACGTTGGATAGCTCAACGTTGCTCCGTTTAGCTTCTCGCTGAAGTACGCCACCGGCCGTCCTTCTTGCATCAGAACTGCACCAATTCCAACACCAGAAGCATCACATTCAATCTCAAAAGATTTAGAAAAGTTAGGAAGAGATAATACCTGGGCGTGTGTCAATTTGTACTTCAAAAGCTGAAACGCCTTCTCTTGTTCTTCTCCCCAATTAAACTCCACATTCTTCTTGATGATTGTTGTCAATGGTGCTGCAACACTACTGAAATGAGGCACGAATCTCCTATAAAAGCTAGCAAGTCCGTGGAAACTTCTAACTTCTCCAATGCTCTTTGGACTCGGCCACTCTTGAATAGCTCGTATTTTCTCATCGTCAACCTGTACACCCTGTGCACTAACAACAAATCCAAGAAACACAAGCTTGTCCGTACAAAAGATGCACTTCTTTAAGTTAACAAACAGCCTCTCCTTCCTAAGTACATCTAAAACAGACCTCAAATGATCAACATGCTCATCATGACTCTTGCTATACACTAGGATATCATCAAAGTAGACAACTACAAATCTGCCAATAAAAGCTCGTAAAACATGGTTCATAAGACGCATAAATGTACTAGGTGCGTTAGTCAAACCAAAAGGCATAACCAGCCACTCATACAAACCAAGTTTAGTTTTAAAAAGCAGTTTTCCATTCATCCCCTTCCTTAATCCTAATCTGATGATATCCACTACGCAAATCAATTTTCGAAAACACACAAGAGCCATGTAATTCATCAAGCATATCATCTAAACGAGGGATAGGATGTCGATACTTTACCGTGATGTTGTTTATGGCTCGACAATCGCAACACATCCTCATCGTTGAGTCCTTCTCGGGTATTTTAGTTACATTCGAATATTCATCTATGTTTTTAATTCTATTTTTTTGTAATTTTCATTTACAAGTTATTAAGCATAAATTAATAGGAAAATAGCATATATACATAATTATGTAAGCATAGGAATAGGTCTTAGTTGCACTCGAATATTCATGTCTTAGTTGCACTCGAATATTCATCTATATTTTTTTATTCTGCTTTTTATGTAATTTTTGTATACAGGTTATTAAGCATAAATAAATAGGAAGATAACATATATACATGATAATTTAAGCATAGCAATATATCTTAGTTGCACTCGAATATTCATTTTTTTCTCTTTTATTTTTATTTTTTTTAATTTTCATATACAAGTTATTAAGTATAAATAAATAGGAAGATAGCATATAAACATGATTATTTAAGCATATGAATATGTCTTAGTTGCATTCGTATAATAATCTATGTTTTTTATTCTGTTTTTTTTTTTTTTTTTTTTTTCATATAAATGTTATTAAGCATAAATAAATAGTAAGATAGCATATAAACATGATTATTTAAGCATAGGAATAGGTCTTAGTTGCATTCGAATATCATTGTCATTCACGATTTGCCATCGTCATTCACGATATTTAAACATGAATTGATATTAAAAAAAACATTAAATTTTAATTTGTTTATGATTAATAATGGTTCGTTGTATTGTTATAATTTGTATTTTTGTAATTTTTATCTATAAGTTATTAAACATAAAATAGTTGTAAAGTAGCATGATAAATACAAATCGTACAATTTTAAGCATAAATTTTATATTTATTATAGTTTCTTTAAAGAGTTCTAAGTGTAAATTTGATTATATTATATCCCTTACAAAAAATTATGCAGATTTTGAATCTAAATTTGCTTAATATCAATGTTAATTAATAGGATAATTAGTGTTAGAAAGTGGCGAGAATCTTGGAACGCATATTCTTTTTTTTTTTTTTTTTTAATTATTTCCTAAACTACCCTTTAAAATTAGAAATAAATCATAAAATCAGCAAAATAGATAATTTAAGATTTAACATCCACCATTAGATTCTATAAAATGAGCGGATAGGATTGGTTCCTAGTTCTCAAGATTGATACTATCTCCCATAAGAACCCACCCCTATATATATATATATATATATATATATATATATATATATATATATATATATATATATATATATATATAGAGTATAAATCATATAGAAACTAAATATCCAGTGAAATATAAAAACCGATGATATCCGTTGATTTCAGAGATCTAACGGTTGTCAATTAATATCATTTAATATTTAAAAAATAATTAATTGATTTTTTTAATGTTTTTGCTGATGTCATAAGGATATTTCTGACTTTTCCTTTTATTTGTAATTGAATATTCATTAATTTCGTAATATTTAATTATTTTCTTTCCTTATTTTTAGGGATTTTCCAAAACTGAAATACACTCTAACATTAAGTCGATTTACGGCCAAATTCCAACGAGAATCAAAAAATGGACCACTGGGTATTATCCTACTCAAAGAGACGAAGAGATTGATGGGTGGATCACTCATTTTGGTGGAGAAACGAAGGAGATATTCGCCGGAAAAATCGAACCACCCGCAAAATTGCGACTTCCACAGCGTCTTAAACTTCCAAATGTGATTCCGGCGTCATCAGCGATCGGATTTAGATGGGCGACATACCGTTGGAAACCTCTAGAAGAGTAGAACATGTTTCTGGGTGGTTCAATCCAATTTGGTTGAGATTTGAGTTCAAAATTGGCAAAAATGCATAACAGCAATCGAAAATTCATTAAAATGACTAGAATATGCATATTATGTCGATTTTGTTGCATTTTAGAGATCATTCTGATGCATTTTCATTTCAACTTTATACGAGGCTCTAACTTTTCATATTAGGGTTTAGTTTTCCATTCAAGTTAGGGTTTAACTTTCCCAACATGTTAGGGTATAGATTCTCACACAAGTTAGGGTATCGATTCTCCTACAAGTTAGGGTATAGATTTCCCAAATAGGGTTTAACTTCCCATATGGGTTAGGGTTTAGCATCCCCTACAAGTTAGGGTTTAGATTTTTATACAACTTAGGTTTTGGATTCTCATACAAGTTAGGGTTTAGATTTCCCTAATGGGTTAGGGTTTTAGTTTCGATTTTCGATACACATTAAACAAATTAATTTTATGTATTATGTTTTTCTGTTTATATGTTTCTGAATGCATAATAAACTTATTTTGCTGCATATATATATTAGATTTTGATGCATTATATTTTAAAGGTGGTACAGATGTTAATGATGATTGTCTTAAAGACAAATTCGTTTAGCAAAAATCGAGTATCTTAGATGGCATACATGTCCCTTTGTGTGATAATGATAAGAAACCTTATTTTATACAAAATCTTTATAAGAATATTGCAACATTTAAGAAAGGTTGTGCAATGAATCAAACTTTTCTTTATTTCTTGTTTTATAAGAAGATTGCAACAATTTCTCAATATTGTGCAACATATTTTGAAAATTGTGCAATAAGTTAAAGAAAATTTTGTTTTCTTCTAATGTCACGACCGAACTTTACTAAGGATAGTGAAGCCGGGAACCCGTGACTAGGGATAGGATTAAAGAAGCGGGAATAGAAAAGGGGAATGTAATCATAAAGAAAGAAACCACCCGAACACACGTGGGAAGTAATTATTATATCAATTGGCGTCGAGCCTTTAAGGAAAAGAAAGATATGTGTTCGATACGTTTACACGACTCGAATATTCAACTAAAATCTATCGATATTTCACAGCGGAAGTCTTACAGAATGCATGTATGAAGACACACATTACCGAGAGTCTTAATCTATTGAACTAATTGACTCGTGATGACAAAAGCTTGGGCCGGCTCTCCATTCCATCTCGTTCAACCTGCACATTTAGAAATATATGCAGGGCTGAGTACAAAGGTACTCAGTGGACACATTGCCGAAAACATACATATATAATTGTCAAGCCATTCAACAGTAAGACATAGGAGTTTTATTGAAAAGGGCCTATGCTTACTAAAATAGTTCTTGTGATCTAAAAGTGTCTGCAGACTAAGTTCTTTAGTAATCTACCATATCTGTTCCTATGGTATCGAGAGAGTGGCCACTCTCACGACACCTTGACCGGCCAACCCGAAGATGACACGCGGTCACATTGTGTACACTAGTCCAAGTAAGATAACTATCGTACTAGGACCCGAATTCGATTAATAAATTGGCAAAGCCAACACAGATAGGTATCATACAAAATCAAAACATTTATGGCATGACAATATTTGAAAAATAATATTTTCGATCTAAACATGCTATAACTTTATTTGTATAAGAAAGCCCACCTCTTGAAGCGTAGAATATGCCCAGTCTTGATAGACGAACAACGTCAAAACCCTTGTCGAGTCACGCCTATTCATAAAGGTATAATAAGAATCTACATTCTTATAATAAAACTTCCTATGGAAAAATAATCGTCTAGTATATTTTTCCTATCTTATAAATCCATTAAGGTTAACAGATTGATTTGAATCCTTTAAATCTTTTCATAAAAGAATAATCTTTTTATTATTCAGAATCGTTTCTTCCATTATTCGAGACCATTTATTTGTCGAATTAATTCCCGAAAATTATGCAAATCTTCAGGACATATTTAAAAGCTAAGCATAGCTTAATAAATAATTAATCTTAATTAATTAAATTCATAAGTTGATTAATCTTAATCATTTTTTTTGTAATCTCAAGCGCATACGATTTTAATAGTCGGGCCGTCCTTATAATTAATTAACTAATTAATCTCGTGAGTATTTTACGAGAATATAATCCCTCAAAAATTAATCGATCATTCGATTAATAGAATTAATCCCGGACAAGTAAGCCCGTAAATTAATTGAATCGGATCAGAATAAATTAATTTCCTTGGCCCAAGTTACTGGATTCGGCCCAAATCATTGGACTCGGCCCAAGACCACTAACCCGGTTCAGCCCGCGGTTTTGGCCCGAGGCCCGACCCGAAACCGAACCCGACCCGGTTCGTACATATAAATACTGAAACCCTAATCCTCTCTTCATTTCTACGCCTCTTTTCTCTCTCAATTGAACCCTAATCCTCCCTTCCTCTCGGATTCTTCTGCCACGCCACCGTCGCCGGCGTTGAGAGCTGCCGGCACCGGCGTCCTCTTCGTCGGCGGCAGCCCTCAATTACTCTCTCCCCTTTTCTCTTTTTGAAAATACTCTAACTACTCTCTCCCTCCTTCTCTGCCGATTTCTCTCTCTCTCTCTCTCTGCCGAACGTCGCCGGAAGAAGCCTCGCCGTGGTGGTCTACCGTTGCTGTTGGAGGGAGCTCCGCCGGCAGTTGCTGCTGGAAGCTCCGTCCGCCGCTGTCTGGAGTCGCTATGGAGCTCGCCGTGCCTGAGAGCTCCGCCAGCAGCAGCCTCCGTCGTCCGTCGCCGGCGTTCCACCCGCCGTGGAGCTGTAAGGATCCACTCCCTTTCTGCATTTCTTCCTCCCCTCTCCTTCTTATATACATTTGCCCCAACTTATTTATTCAATTAATTAATTAATTGTTCAATTATCATTGTGCAGTTTCGGTCTTCTGTCCTCGACGACAGCTCCGCCATCGGAGTCGGAGGATTCCGACCGGAGGTGGCATCTGCCATCCCTCAAGCTAAGTCTGCCTCTGCCCTTTTTGTAATTTCTTTAATTTTGGATTTTTCTTGCTTATTAGGATACATTAGTGTGACAGTAAATGTTTTGTGTGACTTATGTTAAAGAATGAGTATTCCCTGATTAACTCGTTTTCCCAAGAATAGCAATATATAGCTTATACTTGCAGATTTCGGTTTTATTGATGTACAAAATCGTTGGGAATTTACAGCTTTCGATTATTCTTTTGTTGAATGAAAACACACATATGCCGTAGAAATTTGTGTTTAATTCATGTTATGAGTTTAGCATTAAAATTGTGACATTAGTTGAACTCGTTTTATGTTTCGAACTTGTGTTCGGTTTTCATTATCATGAACGAAAACTGAAATTTTCAGATTCTAGATTAGGTGTTTAATCTTAAATCATGCTTAAAGATACTTAGGATTCATTTACTTACTTAGAGTTTGAAGTGCTGTTGTTGCTAGCTCACCATACTTCGTCCTTCTTCTTGTTCTGCTGTCTATTGCTTCTCTCTTCTCTCTTTTGTGTGTTTGGTATGTTGTGAGTGAAAGAAAAAGGAACTGAAATTAGTTGGGGTATGGAGGTATTTATAGAGCTGTCCCTTTTCTTGGGCTGTTCTTGTAATGACTGTAGCAACATCAATGTGATGGTAAGGGTTGGAGGAAAAATCTGCTTTCCTCCATCCTTTCACTACCAATTTTCCTTTTGTTCTCTGCAAGTCTAGTTAAGTGTAAGATATAGAGTCTTTCTTTTCCTGATTTCTTCCCTTATCCTATCCTTTTTGCTTTGTAGGTTGCAGGTTGAGCAAGTTGAGGGAGGTGATATTTCTTTCTTGATGCTCAAGAAGGTGTAAGGGGGGAGGAATGAAGCTGGGGGGAAGGAATTTGCTTTGCTGCTGCTGTCCCTTCTCTGTCCCCTTCTCTGTTTTTTTTTTTCTTCTTTCTTTCCCCTTTTTTTTTTTTGCACGCAACAGCTACTGCTACTGCATGTTTTATTTGTTGTTTTATATGTATAATCATTTAATTATTTGAGATATTATTGTTATTGACATGTGAGTGTATTGTTATTATACACTTAAAATTTCTTTCTTTTATTAATAAGTAATGATTTTTATTTAATAGAAGTATTAATCGAATGCTTGGTTCGATTATTATCTAATGGTTCGATCATGAACCGATGAGCTTGACCCATAATATAAATTAATGAGTTTGGACTATAATCCCTCTTGATCCATTCCTAATTTTATAATTAATCATGGAACGTAAAATGGACGTTATCGTAAACTCCATTATAATCAACATGGAATGATTAATTAAATTACTATTTGATTTGTAATTGAAATTACTACTCAATGAATTAATCACTTAAAGTAATCATATTCTTTAATCGACTAATTATAGGGGTCATTCTTCTAATTAGAAATCGATTAATATAACAAGTTTTTCTTACGAAAATTCTACCTTCGTCGAGAATAGAATTTTCTAAGCCATTAAGGTTTAAACTATTTATCTAACTTACGAATTTAACTACTAATGTCGAGTTATGAAAATGCGGGTCGTTACATCTAACTTCTATTATGATCCAAGCTACAATTTATATGCAACATGAACTCCACTTTCATGCAAAATTCATATTTGTCGATCATGACATAGAACATCTCACGGAATATTTGATACCACACCAAATTCTTCAAAAATCAATTACACATCATAATTTTAGATAAAATAACACATGTTGAGAGGTTCATCCATGAAGTCATCGTCGGATATTTCTTTATCTTGAACACCTGATGCTTTTTTTTTTTTTTCCCCCTCTGATCCCGTTTTTGCTGCACAAATACAAAAATATTTAGCTTATATATGTAAATGCAATGTAAGTGTTAAAAAGTGCAACAATATTTCTCAAATTTGCAATGATTATATACTACAACGTATATGTAGCATATTTGTTTAAAACCAATAAAATATCTAGATAATTATTTTTATAATAAGCAACATATTTGATGCAATATGTGGAAAAACTACTTTAAAATTATAAATTGCATATGTTATTCCATCACTTCTTATGTATATGAAGCTAATTTAGTTAATTCATGAATGAGAAATACAGTATATGATATAAATGAAGTCACAAAAATAAAATCAATAGTTGAAACATTAACTCGCAAATTGGTAAGAACCTTAGTTTCATACATATCTGGGCTACACCCTCAACTTTTGAACATATACTGTAATCGTACCTTTCCTCTGCATTTACTCGCCCTTCCCTCTGCATCTTCGTAGGTTATATACACATGATGCTTTGTTGGTGTGCCCTCCACCCCTCACTTTGCTGCACAAATACAAATATGCTATGATACATATTTCAATGCAATTTAACTGACGAAAAATGCAACACATTTTTACAAATATGCAAATATGCATTAGAGTATAAATCATATAGAAAATAAATATCCATTTGAATATGCAACATAAACAAGTGTAAATTCATTTCGATACTCTAAAACATAAAAATTTTCACATATTTATTATATATCCAATCACAATCGAAATTAAGGAAGAATCCTAATTCACAATTTTAAACACCTACTGAGCACATAAACTAATTCGCACAACCCTTAATTACAATCGCAAATTTCAACTTTGTTGCGTAGAATCCATTACAATACGCAACATAAACACTTATACATGCAATTCAACAATTTCTAACCAACAATTTATCAAAAAATTTCATAGATAAATCCCCAATCAATCGAAACTTGTTAAGAACCCTAATTGTTTTTAAAAAAAAAAACCTGCAAAATCGAGAGTGATTTTGTTTAATCTACAAAATCGACAATGATTGTTGGTCCCAGGAAAGAGTAATTGGTGTATGGGGGGGGGGGGAATACACCAATAACCAACCGTTTTTGACTTTTAAAAAATCAGGTCGATCTGCAGGTCGATTGTCAAGGTCGACCTTATCAGAGGCAGTTTGATCTATCAAGCTCGTATGGTATCAAGCTTGATTTATCAAACTGTTGTTAATGCGGAAGTTGGTGGAGGTCGATTTACTCTTTGAAAAATCTTAAGGCTGGTGAACAGTAGCAGGTTGATGAATGATATGCAGGTTGATGCTAGTCAGTTTGATAACAAAATATAAGGACGATAAATAGAGAGAGAGAGAGAGAGACACCGCGATTTAGCGTGGTTCGGAGAAACCCTCCTACGTCCACGTCAGGTCGACTCGACCTGAGAATCCCTTTACCTTTGGATTCAACCTCTCTCTTATTTATACTGACTGAGTATCAGTTCTAGATACAATCTAACCTGAAAATATCTAGACACGAGTTTTGGGTCGTGACCCTTACAACCTTCGTACTGAACCGTACAAACAACCTTACACCTTTACAGAGCTTGACTAACTCTATAATGGCGAAAATAAAAACAAGCTTTCTAACTTCGAACAAATCGGAGAAGAAGCTGTTGAACAATCGACAAGCAGCAGTGAACGCTTCGTCGTTGTGGTGTTTATCGGAATCGGAAACCTCTCTTCGTCAAGTGTTTGGGAAACTAATCGGATTTCGAACACTTGAATGGATATGAACTTTGAGAGAGATTTGGGCAGAGATATGGCGTTGATAGCTTGTGTTTCCCGCGCTTGAATCCGATAATGGCTGAAGTATTTATAGGCAGTTTTGAAAAACTAGCCGTTGGAGTCAGGATGACGTGGCACTAGCCGTTGGAAGCTTACTCACTTCTAGCCGTTGGGAAGATTCGTCCTTGCTGGCACTCGACGTGGCAAGGATCAGGTCGTGACGCTCCATGAAGGCGGAGCATCGACCTTGATTGATAATCCAGCTCTTGAAATCTTCTAAAGTCAAAGCGGGCTGGAAGCTTGATAAGGAAGGTCGATAGACAGGTTGATGATCCAGCTCGATCCAATTGAGGCAGGTCGATACATCGACCTTTCTCTTACAGGGTGGATCGAACTTGATTCTAAACTTTAGAGGGCATCGACCTGCACTAACAGGTAGCAGGTCGATCTATCGGCCTTGACCCTAAACAAGTAAAATATGCCTAAGTGTGGTTTCGATAAACATCATCAAAATCAAACTGCAAGGGGTTCCCAACAATTTCCCCCTTTTTGATGATGTCGAAACCAAACACTTTACAAATAATTCCTAAGATATAAAAGACTGAAAAATGGTATCAGAGCTTGATAATTTTTAATCATGAAGGTGATAAGGAATTATAAGAAGGCAGATAATGACATAAATAAATAAAGCAGTAAAGGCAGATGCCTGGACAAAGAGATATTGTCATCAGGTCGAAAGATGATTTTTGCTTCATTCAGCTCGATAGCATACATTACATTTGGAAATTACATATTGTGCTATGAACTTAAATGAATATAGAAATTTACAGAATCATCTAACTACATCGCCTGGATCTTGGCACGGGCTGCAATCCTCTCCTCCTGGACCTGCTCCCTCGACTTGGATTGCATACTTGCATAAATTCCATCCCTGATTCGACGGAAGTCGGGATCGGAATTTGAGATATTTACGCCCAGGCCGATGGCAGTCTGTGCAATGTATTGGTCGACCCGGGAGTAATCCAAGTGCCCCGAATCACCAAGGTATAAGGGCGTGAAAAATTGCTTGGCTGGCGCCCTTATCATCACACCGGCCTCTGCAGCTTTCTTCCGAAGCTCACCAATGAAATCTTGGTAAGGGAATCTAAGCATATAAGCTGCATAGGCTTCATCGGCGTCGGCAGGAAGGGATGGGTCCTGGATCCAGTAGTGCAGGAGGATGAAGCAACTGTTAAGCTCCCGCAGCAGGTTGTTCTGAGATTCGTCGAGCCATTCAACGACCTGCTGTTGGACTCCAGCATTCAAAACAAGGGCGGACTGGCTGATCCAGTCCAACTCCCTTTTCCTCCTAGCTTCAGCAGCCCGGCGTTCGGCCTTGAAACGCCGCTGCTCTTCTGGATTTGCGGCCTGCTCCAGCGTTGCACCAGCCAGAGTCATAGCAGAAATGAGCTCGGCCTCGGCAGCCAAACGAGCTTTGGCGGCGGCAGCCTCGGCAGCACCAAGTTGAGAGATTGGATCGGCATGAGAGGCAACGGCCTTGGATGAGACGGCCTGGGAGGGCTTCTTTTGAGGAGGCGGAGGAGGAGGAGCCACGGAAGTTGAAGGAGTTTTGGATTTTGAGGTCTTCTTCTTCTTCGCGGCGGCGGCGGCTCTTTCTTCTTCCCCCTTTTCGACATCATCAGTCAGGGCTTTTATTAGGGAAAGAAGAGTAGCATCCTCCTCTTGCAGCTTGGTCACGGCATCCTTCAACTCCTGTTGACCATTGAGAAGGGAGGAGATGGTGCCGTGAATGGCGTTGATGTGCTCGTTGGAGGTCGATGCCGAGTTGGTGACTGAAGAAGTCAGATTAGATACTCGCTCATCGACCTTGGACAAGTCCTCCAACACTTCCGCGATCTGGTCGCGAGACGCCATGTTGAGTTCCTCGAGCTGGCCTGGCAGGAGCTTGTCGGTATATTCCTTTAATAGCCTCACTGCAAAGTCAGTGACACGCTCCCTGGCAACTTCATCGGCCTGGGCCTTGGCATCTTTAACAATATCAGCCCGGGCCTCAGCTACGGCCTGCTTGATCTGCTCGGGAAGGCTGGTGATGATGGACTCGAGCTTGGCAGAGATTGTATCGAGCACCACCTCCACATCAGCCTTTGAAATTTGAGTGGACGGAGCAGCAGCTTCAAGCAGCTGATCACCACCCTCATTCTTGGATGGTGATTGCACCGGAGTTTGAATCAACTCAAACTCGTCTCCAGCTTCAGCGGCGGAGTTGTAGAGAACATGAGAGTTGATGTAGAGGGGGCGAAGGTCGATGCCCAGAATTTTGGCCTCGACCTTCATGCGGCGCAGCACAAGAGATCGAAAGTTCGAAGCCGCATCCCCCACATTGAAGAATCCAAACTCCGCTTCTAGAGCCAGCTCCTCGACCTTCAGGTCGTTGAGGGTAACGACCTGCAGCAGGGCCTCGAAGACGTAATAGTAACTCGACTTACAATCCAGATAGAACTGGAGGCGAGTGGCGAGGTCGAGGGACTTGGGGAGTTGGGCTATTCCTGGCATCAGGTCGATGACCTTCAGCTTGGCCTCAGCCTTCAAGGCAGCGACCTGGGAGTGAGCAGCAGACATCGGCTGCTCAGAGATTGGCTGGATCGTCAGCACGACGTCTTCCTCCACAGGCGCATTCCGGATGGGGGAAGACAGAGAGTCTTCAGCAGTGAGATCCTGGATCTCAACAGATCCAGCTCATGGACTGGGGGGGACCTCACTGGAGAGGGAGCAACGACCTGCTGAGAGGATGCAGGGCGTTGCTGCGAGGCGGACGGCTCGGCGGCGGAACAGACTGGAGATGGAGTCCATTCGGCTGAGAGAGAGAGTGATGAGGCGGGCGAAGGCTCCCTGCGAGGTGTAGATTCCTCGGTTATGGGGAGAATCCTGTGAAGCGGCCGGGGCGGATCACCGGAGGCCGACTGCGTCCTCCGTGGAGGAGTCTTCACAGGGAGAGTCTTCTTGGCAGGTCGAGAGGGGACCAGGTCGACATCGGCCTTCCTCTTCTTTGGAGCAGGTCGAGGTGGAATCCTCCAACCGACCTTGGATTCGCCGCATTTGGCAAGATGTACCCTGACATTGTCTGGGGAGTTGTAATAAATCTGCGGCGCCACCCCAATCGCCATCTCCAGCTGGTGGAGATCCTTCGGAATAAACAGAGGGGGGAAGGCCTCCTCATTGGACCATTTCCTATGCTTGAAGAAGGAAATGATAATGCAGGTGGCCTTTGATCCAAGACGAAGCAGTTTATTATTGTGGAGAGATACCTTCACAACGGCCTCTCCCTCCGTCTCGAGGATGATCTGCCTGGCTTCATCCCACAGCAGGGAGACCATTAACTTGGCCCAACAAATGGGCAGATCGAGGATTACGGCCGTCAAAATTTGAAATTTGAACGGAGTGACCTGGTCGTAATTCCCGATGTGCCCTAGAAGGCACTTCTGCACGAAGTCCATCAGAAGGCGGTATTTGGGACGGAGCTCGTTCCTTTTGAAGGCTACAGGAACGTACTGCCTCTGCTCGATCAACACTCGATCTGCAACCTGCTGCAGATGATCTCGAGAAGTCTCCGAGAGCTGCAACGTCCCACCATCCTCAATGCCGAAAGCGCCCTTTACGGCGTCAAGAACGTTGATGGTGTGCATAACATTCTGGGTTCCGAGGGAGACGGTGTGGGAAGACACGGAATCGCCCTCGTTCCAGTTGTAGAAAAAGGCAGCTACAAACTTTGGAAGACTCTTCGCCGGTCGGGTGGAGATGATTTGATAGAAAGAAGAGCATTTCTCCACTATGTTGAACATAGAGTCAAGATCACGAAAACCGAAGTTCTCGCGCACCATATAGGGCTTGTATTTGATGCGAGCCTTCAAGAAATCCTCGATTTCTGACCACTGCACTTCTTTTCGACCGGAGGTTGAAACCTTTTCTGCCATTGTTGTTTTTCTGCAAGTTTTTCAAGAAGTTAGAAAATAAGAAAATAGTGAAGAACTTTTACAGACGATTAAAACATAAATGGTGAAAAGAACACAAACCACGGCGAGTGGTTCGATGCAGTAAGTGAAAGAGCAGAAAAGCGAAGAACACGACGGCGGCAGTTTAGATTTTGCAGAGAGTGAAAATTAGGTTTTGCGAAGAAGTATGAAAAAGGTAAGTAAGTTTTGTGAAGAAACTGCATGATATATATAGGAAATCGAACGGTTGAGATCGTTCGAATTTGAAAGGGTTTATGTTTTCCCTCTCACCCACGTCCACACGATTGAAGCGCGTAGAATGTGAGGCGTTTCACATCCGCGCGTGAGGTAAGGAAACGTGCAAAAATGTGGCGCTTTTTCAAAAAGTGGCAGGGAATTAAATGCAATCTCGGTCAATGTGTCAATATTTGACACTTGACTGGATGTTTTACAAAAATGGTAATCATTACCCCCTTTTTCCTTATTTTCTGCAAATCAACAGACTCTTAAATAATGAAACACATTGAGAAATAAATAACATTAATGAATGAAGAAATCAATGCGTGAAGTTATAAGACAAAAGGGTGATACTGCCCTTTTGATTCTTCCTTCATAAATGCAGTTGCATTCAGGTTGATAACGGCCTGTTGATATCGTCCTCGTGGTATAGGACGACCTGTCGAAGTTGACACTGCCTGGAAATATATCGGCCTGTCGAAGTTGACGACCTGGGGAAGACATCGGCCTGGTGAAATAAACGCCCTGGACATGAGATATCGGCCTGGCGAGATAAACGACCTGGACTTATAATATCGGCCCTTGTTCCCCCTAAAATGATGGATCATTTTGGCCAAGTGTTCCCCCTCAATTGAGGAACACAGGTCGATCTGTTGAATAGTCGACGGCTTGTTGATGGACACGGTCTGTTGATAGACACGGTCTGTTGATAGACACGGCCTGTTGATAGACACGGTCTGTTGATAGACACGGTCTGTTGATAGACACGGCCTGTCATTTGAATTGGCCTGTAGGGAGGGATACGAGGCGACGTCAGACTCATCGATCTGTATTTCTATGTCGTTTCGTTCGGCCTGGTTGAAAGTAACGGCCTGACAAACGATAACGGCCTGTTGAGCCGATAACGGCCTGTTCCCCCTTAATATCGGCCTGATTACATAGAGACGCCCTGCTTGTTGGCCCGATTGTTGGTCCCACACAAGCTTTTGAAAGAGGTGACAGGCTGATGAGGAGATAACTGACTGTAGGCTTACGATCGGCCTGATGACTCAACATTCAATAACCCTAGCTTTCCACATAGCATTTTGAATCTTTCTTCGGCTAGGGGTTTGGTTAGAATATCAGCTCGTTGAATGTCAGTGTGTATCTTCTCAATAACCACGTTCTTCTTTTCCGCGTGATCACGAATAAAGTGATGTCGAATATCCACGTGCTTGCATCTTGAATGAAGAACTGGGTTTTGAGTAATGGCGATGGCACTCGAGCTGTCGCAGAATATTGGCACTTCACTGACTTCAACTTCATAATCCTTAAGTTGTTGTTTGATCCACAAGATTTGTGCACAACAACTTCCTGCGGCCATGTACTCGGCCTCTGTGGTGGAGGTGGCTACTGAAGTTTGCTTCTTTGAAAACCACGAAATCAGCTTGTTTCCGAGAAAATGGCAAGTACCCGAGGTAGATTTCCTATCGAGCTTGCACCCTGCATGATCAGAATCTGAATAACCTGTAAGCTGCAAATTATCATCACAAGGATACCAAAGACCTAGATTTGTGGTTCCTTTGATGTATCGAAGAATTTTCTTTGCTGCTTCCAAGTGAGATTCCTTCGGATTAGCTTGAAATCGAGCACACACTCCAACTGCAAAAGTGATATCAGGTCGACTAGCAGTTAGATAAAGTAATGAACCAATTATACCCCTGTACTGTGTTATGTTGGCAGGTTTTCCTTCGGGATCCGGGTCGATCTTCCCACCAGAGAGCATCGGTATTTTGACAGGTTTGTTGTCTTTGACACCAAACTTGTCGACCAGCTCGTGTGCGTATTTTGTTTGGCTAATGAAGATTCCTTCATCGGACTGCTTGACCTGCAACCCTAGAAAGAAATTCATTTCCCCCATCATAGACATTTTATATTTTTCGGTCATGAGGTTACCAAATTTTTCGCACAAAATGGGAGATTTAGATCCAAAAATAATATCATCAACATAAATTTGTACTAAAAGAATATGTTCATTCACTTTGATAGTGAATAGTGTCTTGTCGACCGAACCACGCTTGAATCCTGATTCGATGAGGAAGGATGACAGCGTCTCATACCAAGCTCGAGGAGCTTGCTTAAGTCCGTATACGGCCTTGTGCAGTTTGTAGACTTTGCTTGAATCACCCTCCTCGAATCCAGGAAGCTGTTCCACATAGACTTCCTCTTCGAGAACGCCATTGAGGAACGCACTTTTAACATCCATCTGGTAGACTTTGAATCGTTGATGAGCGGCATAAGCTAGAAACAGCCTTATAGCTTCTAATCTTGCAACGGGGGCAAACGTCTCATCATAGTCGATTCCTTCTTGTTGACAGTAACCCTTTGCAACCAATCGGGCTTTATTTCTGACAACTTCTCCAGATTCATCTCTCTTGTTCTTATAAACCCATTTGACTCCAATGACGCCCTGATGATAAGGACGATCAACTAGAGACCATACTTCATTTCTTTTGAATTCATTGAGTTCTTCTTGCATGGCTTGAATCCAGTCAACATCACGAAGAGCTTCAATTGCATCCTTGGGTTCTATTCGAGAGAGATAGCAACTTAATAGCGCACTTTCACCAATCGTCCTTCTAGTTCGCACTCCTTGGGTTGGGTTCCCATCAATGAGTTCTTTTGGATGAGCGTCGATCCAACGTCTGCGTCGAGCTCTTTCTTCATTTGAAATGATTGGCTCGGGCTCATTAATGGGTTCGTCAAACTCCGGATGAGTTGAAGGTTGATCAGTGGATACGCGCTGTTGCTCGGGATGTTGATCAGGCTGTTGTTCGGCCTGGATGTTGAGCTGCTCCATTGTGTTATCGAGCTGCTCGATTTGGGATGTAAGGTCGTGAACAGCATCAGTCTTGGGGACTGAGGGAGGGGGATCAGCCTGGTTAATTCCGGCTGATGTATTACAGCTCGTAGTATCATTTGCATCACTTCCCCCTTGCTGTGTGACCCTAGGTTCAGATTGATCCTCTTCCTCCAAATCATTTGGAGTCCATACTAGCAGGTCGTCAATGGGAGATAGACGGCCTGTTAGCAGCGGGCTGTTCTGTTCCTGTACTTAATTCTCTGTACAGACAAGTAGATTCATCAAACACAACATGAGGTGTTACCTCCACAACTAGGGTTTTCTTATTAAAGACTCTATAATCTTTGCTAACCTCTGAGTATCCTAAAAATACTCCTGGATCGGCCTTGCTATCAAAAGTCTTTAATTGAGATTTCCCATTGTTATGAATGTAACACAAACACCCAAAAGCTTTAAAATACTTTAACCTGGGGAGCTTGTTGTTCCACAGCTCGTATGGAGTCTTTCCATGTCGGGTCGTGATGATCGACCTGTTTTGGGTGTAGCAGGCTGTGTTGACGGCCTCTGCCCAAAACTTCTTTGGAAGATTGGTTTCATCCAACATGGTACGAGCTGCTTCCTTCAGCGATCTGTTACGACGTTCCACCACGCCGTTTTGTTGAGGTGTGCGAGCAGCTGAAGTTTGATGATGAATCCCACTCTTTGTGCAATATTCTTCGATCATCGTATTGATAAATTCGGTGTCTCGATCTGATCGAATGGAGATGATGGATTTCTCCTTTTGATTGCACAGTTTGCTCAGCAACGCAGGTAGCTTCTCCAATGTCTCCTTCTTTTTGTACATGAAAATAACCCACGTAAATCTAAAATAATCATCTATAATAACGAGAGCGTATTTTCTACCGTTTATACTCAAGGGAGTGACTGGACCGAAGAGGTCGAGATGGAGAAGCTCAAGAATTCGATTTGATGTTTGTGCCGTCACGCTTGGAAAAGATGATCTTGTTTGCTTTCCAGCTTGACAGGCTCTGCAGATGTGATCACGATCGAAGACTTGATCTGGCAGGTCGTTCACCAGTTTGTTGCGTGCGAGCTTGTTGATGGCCTTGAAGTTCAAGTGACTCAACCTCTTGTGCCATAGCCAGCTTGTCTCGGAATCAGCCTTTGTGACCAGACAGGTCTCTATCCAGTCTGTCCATTGAACAATGTAGAGTCTATCCTGCAAAATTCCGGTAAGAAGTGTTTCTCCTTCCTCATTTTTCACGAGACATTTGTTAGCGGTGAATTCTACTCGTTTACCACTCGAGCAGAACTGCGACACAGAAAATAGGTTATGATTAAGACCTTCAACATAATAAAATTGTTCACTATAATAATGGTTTTAGTGACAATAATTTTCATTGTCACATTATTGTACATCAGCGACAAAGTTTCCCATTGTCACCATGTTGCGTCACTGTAGATCAGCGACGATGTTTTGATTATCACTACAAATATAGGTGTAGTGACAACAATGTTGTATGTCACAAATTAATAAAATAGTGACATATTGTGTTGTTGTCAAATTTTGTCATCACTATATGTTAGTGACATATCGACCTCTTGTCACTATATCCGGGTGATTAATGACTATTATTTCTTTTGTCACAAAAAAATAATAACTTGACAGCTTATATTCTCATCACTAAATACTGTCACTATATATTTGCATCAACAATATAGTTGTCACTGTGTTGGGAACCCCTTGCAGTTTGATTTTGATGATGTTTATCGAAACCACACTTAGGCATATTTTTTCTTTGTTTAGGGTCAAGACCGATAGATCGACCTGCTACCTGTTAGTGCAGGTCGATGTCCTTTAACGTTTAGTGTCAAGTTCGATCCACCCTGTAAGAGAAAGGTCGATGTATCGACCTGCCTCAATTGGATCGAGCTGGACCATCAGCCTGTCTATCGACCTCCCCTATCAAGCTTCCAGCTGGCATTGCCTTAGAAGATTTCAAGTGCTGGATTTTCAATCAAGGTCGATGCTCCGCCTTCATGGAGCGTCACGACCTGATCCTTGCCACGTCGAGTGCCAGCAAGGACGAATATTCCCAACGGCTAGAAGTGAGTCAGCATCCAACGGCTAGTGCCACGTCAGCCCGACTCCAACGGCTAGTTTTTCAAAACTGCCTATAAATACTTCAGCCATTTTCGGATTCAAGTACGGGAAACACAAGCTATCAACGCCATATCTCTGCCCAAATCTCTCTCAAAGCTCATATCCATTCAAGTGTTCGAAATCCGATTAGTTTCCCAAACACTTGAAGAAGAGAGGTTTCCGATTCCGAAAAACACCACAACGACGAAGCGTTCACTGCTGCTTGTCGATTGTTCAAACAACTTCTTCTCCGACTTGTTCGAAGTTAGAAAGCTTGTTTTTATTTTCGCCATTATAGAGTTAGTCAAGCTCTGTAACAGCGTAAGGTTGTTTGTACGTTCTAGTACGAAGGTTGTAAGGGTCACGACCCAAAACTCGTGTCTAGTTACTCTCAAGTTAGATTGTAGCTAGAACTGATACTCAGTCAGTATAAATAAGAGAGAGGTGGATCCAAAAGAAAAGGGATTCTCAGGTCAAGTCGACCTGACGTGGACGTAGGAGGATTTCTCCGAACCACGCTACATTGCGGTGTTTCTCTCTCTCTTTATTTATCGCACTTACATTTTATTATCTAACTGACGAGCATCATCCTGCATTACACGAATCAACCTGGTATTCATATTCAGCCTTAAGATTTTTCAAAGAGTAATCAACCTCCACCAACTTCCGCATTAACAACAGTTTGATAAATCAAGCTTGATACCATACGAGCTTGATAGATCAAACTGCCTCTGATAAGGTCGACCTTGACAATCGACCTGCAGATCGACCTGAATTTTAAAAAGTCAAAAACGGTTGGTTATTGGTGTATTCCCCCCCCCCCCCCCCATACACCAATTACTCTTTCCCGGGACCAACAAGTGGTATCAGAGCAGTGGTTCTTTTGACCGCTGCTTTGCATACTAAAAGTTCTTTATCAAACTTTTGGTCATTTTGAACCGATCCTTAGAAAAATCTTTTTCATTCATTCATATCATATTATTGTGCTATGGAGGCTTCTCTTCTCAGGGTATGTGAAGACTTCTCCGTTCAAGGCTATGAAGATTGGAGCTTTCGAATCAAGATGTGTCTCAAGGCACATCACGTTCTTATGTGGGACATCATCGAGAACGGACCCTCCCCCATTTATGCTGCGAAGATTATCGTGGATGGAACAGCCCCCGGGGAGGCTACATACGAGAAAGTCCTTAAGAATCCTCGCGATTACACAACTGAGGAAAGGAAGGAGGCCGGTCTCGATGACTACGCAAAGGGACTCATCTCCAGCACCGTGAAGGGCGTCTACCTGGCCAAGATCAGAAATCTTGAAACGGCCAAAGAAATGTGGGACACCCTCCGGTCCATCAGCCTTGGCTCAGAGGAAATGAAGGAGAACAAGCTGTCCATGGCGTGCAGCAAGTTCGATGACTTCAAGATGGTTTCGGGAGAAACCATTGAAGCAATGAAAATTCGCTTCACCGAGATTGTTCTTGAAGTGGCTGCCATCAACCCATACAAGTATACGCAGCGCGAGAAGAATCTCAAAGTGATACGTGCCCTCCCTGCAAATTGGCACGTATACGCCGCCATGCATCCAGCCCGATCGGATTTCAACTCCCTCACCACTGAAGATCTTTTCGACATTCTTGTCGGAAATGAGTATGAGATGATCCGCATCCATGGATCAACCCAACCTTCCACCAGCAAGAAGGCTGAGGAAAAGAACAAGGAGGTAGCCTTCAAGGCCGACTCAGCCTCAGCTGCTACCCCAAGTCCGATTGACGAGTCCATCGTCAAGAAGTTCGAGAAAATGACTCTCGACTATGCTCTAGCTGCTAGGAGAAATGAGAAGCTCCTAGGGAAGGTTGTCAAATATAAAAAGTTCTATCGTGACAACAAGCGAAACTTCTCAAACCGCAACCACGACCGCCCTGACAAAAAGGGAGAAGGTAAACCCTCAACCTTCAATTCTTCTAACACACCCGAGGGTGGTTGTTTCAACTGTGGCAGGCCAGGTCATTACAAAACGGACTGCCCGGATCTTACCAAGACCGAGAGAGACGAGCTCCGTGCAAAGCGTGATAAGAAGCTCAAAGATCAACGAGCTGCAATGATTGCCGAAGAAACAAAGGAAGCTCACCTCTCGGATAGCTCGTCAAGTGATGACGAAGGATACATCGCTTTCGATGAAAGTGATGATGAAGAATGCTTCGTTGGAGAGCATCAACAAAACGAGGGATCTTCAAAGGTAGATCTTCAACCTATTTCACTTTCTTTTTCTGACGATGATTGTACAGAAGAAGGTGATGAAGACCTATCCGAGGCTGTGTCTTGGGAAGAAATCAAGAAACAGCTCGACGACTATGCCGATCTCGTGAATACACTCAAAGAGGTCGTTGAAGACAATGCTGAGCTATTGGATAAAAATGAAAAATACAAGCTAGCATTGAAAGAAAGATTCTCTCCCTACGATGAAGAAAAGGAAAGGGAGATCGAAACCCTAAAGTCAAAGGTTGACGAATTGACTTTACGGGTCAAGGAGTTCGATACCAGGGAGCTCGAGAAGAACGAGTCCCTCAAGACCAAAGATGCCGAAATACACAGCCTTACCTCAAAGCTGGCTGACTTGGTAATTCGACACGAACTCCTCGTGAAAAAGGAAGAAAAACTTCAACTCACATTGAGTCAGTTGAAGAAAAGTGGAAAGAAACTGGAAGAGGTCCAATCCATGCAACGCAATCCGCGCGATCACTCTGGGATTGGATTTAATGGAGAATCCAAGAAAAGCAAGAACAAAGACTGCGAGATCACGTTCGTGAAAGCGCAGCCTAAATCAAAGAATGTTCGGAAAGCTAATCAAGCTCTCCCTGATAAGATGGTCAAGCTGAAGAATCCAGCTCGACAGCCCCAGGCCATCCTCATAAAGCAACGAAAGAAAGAACAGCCCGCTCCTCAAAAGAAGGAGAGTCGACCTGCCCAACAACGTCGACCTGCCCCCTACCATCAAAATAAGGCTGTTCATCAAGGGCGATACCAAGGCCAGCACTATCAAAGGCCGTATCACCCTGAGTTCTTCCACCCGGATTATCAAGGGTGCTACTGTCACTATTCTCAACAGTCAAATTTTTCAGACTGGCAGTATCAACCTGGGTTTTACGAAGAACAATATTGTCAGCCTCGTCACCCTCGCTCGAAGAAATCCAAGGCTCCTAAGCCCAAGACCACTACTGCCTCGTCCTCAGCCTCGGATAGAAGCAGACCGGTGAAGCAAATATGGGTTCCAAAGGCCGTTCCCGCAACCGATGTAGCACCCAATCTCAAATGGGTTGCTAAGTTTAATTAATTGCAGGTTGGGAAGGCTCAAAGAAGGAGCCAAGCAGCTCATGGAGCTGTATGGATCATTGATAGTGGATGCTCCAAGCACATGACGTGTGACAAAAAACGCCACTTTCAAATTATCAAGAACGAGACGGGCCACTTGTAACCTTTGGAGGAAATTCTAAGGGATTTACGAGAGGCCAGGGCGATCTAAGAGTTGGTAAATCAACTATTTCTAACGTCTCTTATGTTGAAGGTCTTAATCATAATCTATTCTCTGTGTCGCAATTCTGCTCGAGTGGTAAACGAGTAGAATTCACCGCTAACAAGTGTCTCGTGAAAAATGAGGAAGGAGAAATTCTTCTTACCGGAATTTTGCAGGATAGACTCTATATTGTACAATGGACAGATTGGATAGAGACCTGCCTGGTCACAAAGGCCGATTCCGAGACAAGCTGGCTATGGCACAAGAGGTTGAGTCACTTAAACTTCAAGGCCATCAACAAGCTCGCACGCAACAAGCTGGTGAACGACCTGCCAGACCAAGTCTTCGATCGTGATCACATCTGCAGAGCATGTCAAGCTGGAAAGCAGACAAGATCATCATTTCCAAGCGTGACGGCTCAATCATCAAATCGAATTCTTGAGCTTCTCCATCTCGACCTCTTCGGTCCAGTCACTCCCTTGAGTATAAACGGTAGAAAATATGCTCTCGTTATTATAGATGATTATTCTAGATTTACGTGGGTTATTTTCATGTACAAAAAGAAGGAGACATTGGAGAAGCTACCTGCGTTGCTGAGCAAGCTATGCAATCAAAAGGAGAAATCCATCATCTCCATTCGATCAGATCGAGGCACTGAATTTATCAATGCAATGATCGAAGAATATTGCACAAAGAGTGGGATTCATCATCAAACTTCAGCCGCACGCACACCTCAACAAAACGGCGTGGTGGAACGTCGTAACAGATCGCTGAAGGAAGCAGCTCGTACCATGTTGGATGAAACCAATCTTCCAAAGAAGTTTTGGGCAGAGGCCGTCAACACAGCCTGCTACACCCAAAACAGGTCGATCATCACGACCCGACATGGAAAGGCACCATACGAGCTGTGGAACAACAAACTCCCCAGGTTAAAGTATTTTAAAGCTTTTGGGTGTTTGTGTTACATTCATAACAATGGGAAATCTCAATTGAAGACTTTTGATAGCAAGGCCGATCCAGGAGTATTTTTAGGATACTCAGAGGTTAGCAAAGCTTATAGAGTTTTTAATAAGAAAACCCTAGTTGTGGAGGTAACACCTCATGTTGTATTTGATGAATCTACTTGTCTGTACAGAGAATCAAGTACAGGTACAGAACAGCCCGCTGCTAACAGGCCGTCTAACTCCCCCATTGACGACCTGCTAGTATGGACTCCAAATGATTTGGAGGAAGAGGATCAATCTGATCCTAAGATCACACAACATGGGGGAAGTGATGCAAATGATAATACGAGCTGTAATACATCAGCCGGACTTAACCAGGCTGATCCCCCTCCCTCAGTCCCCAAGACTAATGCTGTTCACGACCTTACATCCCAAATTGAGCAGCTCGATAACACAATGGAGCAGCTCAATATCCAGGCCGAACAGCAGCCTGATCAACAGCCCGAGCAACAGCATGTGCCCACTGATCAACCTTCAACTCATCCGGAGTTTGACGAACCCATTAATGAGCCCGAGCCAATCATTTCAAATGAAGAAAGATCACGACGCAGACGATGGATCGATGATCATCCGAAAGAGCTCATTGTTGGGAACCCAAACCAAGGAGTGCGAACAAGAAGGACGATAGGTGAAAGCGCACTGCTAAGCTGCTACCTCTCTCGCATAGAACCCAAAGATGCCATTGAAGCTCTTCAAGATGCAGACTGGATTGAAGCCATGCAAGAAGAACTCAATGAATTCAAAAGAAATGAAGTATGGTCTCTAGTTGATCGTCCTTATCATCAGGGCGTCATTGGAGTCAAATGGGTTTACAAGAACAAGAGAGATGAATCTGGAGAAGTTGTCAGAAATAAAGCCCGATTGGTTGCAAAGGGTTACTGTCAACAAGAAGGAATCGACTATGATGAGACGTTTGCCCCCGTTGCAAGATTAGAAGCTATAAGGCTGTTTCTAGCTTATGCCGCTCATCAACGATTCAAAGTCTACCAGATGGACGTTAAAAGTGCGTTCCTCAATGGCGTTCTCGAAGAGGAAGTCTATGTGGAACAGCCTCATGGATTCGAGGAGGGTGATTCAAGCAAAGTCTACAAACTGCACAAGGCCGTCTACGGACTTAAGCAAGCTCCTCGAGCTTGGTATGAGACGCTATCATTCTTTCTCATCGAATCGGGATTCAAGCGTGGTTCAGTCGACAAGACACTATTCACTATCAAAGTGAATGAACATATCCTTTTAGTACAAATTTATGTTGATGATATCATTTTTGGATCTAAATCTCCCATTTTGTGTGAAAAATTTGGTAACCTCATGACCGAAAAATATAAAATGTCTATGATGGGGGAAATGAATTTCTTTCTAGGGTTGCAGGTAAAGTAGTCCGATGAAGGAATCTTCATTAGCCAAACAAAGTATGCACACGAACTGGTCGACAAGTTTGGTGTCAAAGACAGCAAGCCTGTCAAAATACCAATGCTCTCTGGTGGGAAGATCGACCCAGATCCCCAAGGAAAACCTGCCAACATAACACAGTACAGGGGTATAATTGGTTCATTACTTTATCTAACTGCTAGTCGACCTGACATCACTTTTGCAGTTGGAGTATGCGCTAGATTTCAGGCTAATCCGAAGGAATCTCACTTGGAAGCAGCAAAGAAAATTCTTCGTTATATCAAAGGAACCACAAATTTAGGTCTTTGGTATCCTTGTGATGATAACTTGCAGCTTACAGGTTATTCAGATTCAGATCATGCTGGGTGCAAGCTCGATAGGAAATCTACCTCGGGTACTTGCCATTTTCTCGGAAACAAGCAGATTTCTTGGTTTTCAAAGAAGCAAACTTCAGTAGCCACCTCCACCACAGAGGCCGAGTACATGGCCGCAGGAAGTTGTTGTGCACAAATCTTGTGGATCAAACAACAACTTAAGGATTATGAAGTTGAAGTTAGTGAAGTGCCAATATTCTGCGACAGCTCGAGTGCCATCGCCATTACTCAAAACCCAGTTCTTCATTCTAGATGCAAGCACGTGGATATTCGACATCACTTTATTCGTGATCACGTGGAAAAGAAGAACGTGGTTATTGAGAAGATACACACTGACGTTCAACGAGCTGATATTCTAACCAAACCCCTAGCCGAAGAAAGATTCAAAATGCTATGTGGAAAGCTGGGGTTACTAAATGTTGAGACATCAGGCCGATCGTAAGTCTACAGGCCGTTATCTCCTCATCAACCTGCCAAATTTCTCAAAAGCTTGTGGGACCAACAATCGGGACCAACAAGCAGGCCGTCTCTTTACAAGCAGGCCGATATTAAGGGGGAACAGGCCGTCATCTACTCAACAGGCCGTGCCTATCCACAGGCCGTGTCTGTCAACAGGCCGTGTCCATCATCAGGCCGTCGACTATTCAAAAGATCGACCTGTGTTCCTCAAATTGAGGGGGAACACTTAGCCAAAGTGATCCATCATTTGAGGGGGAACAAAGGCCAATGTCTGTCTCCAGGGCGTCTAGTTCGCCAGGCCGACATCACCAGGCCGTTCCATTTCGACAGACCGTTCTCCGTCACCAGGTCGATATCATCAGGCCGATATCAACCTGAATGCAACTGCATTTATGAAGGAAGAATCAAAAGGGCAGTATCACCCTTTTGTTTTATAACTTTTTCAATACGCATTGATTTCTTCATTTATTTATGTTATTTATTTCTCAATGTGTTTCATTACTTAAGGTTCTGATAACTTGCAGAAAATGAGGAAAAAGGGAGTAATGATTACCATTTTTGTAAAACATCCAGTCAAGTGTCAAACCTTGACACATTGACCGAGGCCGCATTAAATTCCCTGCCGTCTCTCTCTGCAAAAGTGCAAGTTATCGCACGTTCTCAATAACTCACGCGCGGATGTGAAACGTTTCACATTTCACGCGCACACATCGTGTGGTTGAGAATTAAAGAGATATTTTCACCTCTTCAAATTCGAACGATCTCAACCGTTCGAAAATTTTATAAATATGGCATGCAGTTTTCTCTCATTCTTACTTGCCTTCTTCATCTTCTTCGAAAAACCTAACTTCTCTCTGCAAATACTAAAACTGCCGCAGTCGTGTTCTTCACTTTTCTGCATTCTCTTTATCTGCATCAAATCACTCGCGTGGTTTGTACTCTTTTCACCGATTATATTTTTACACTTCTGTCAAGTTCTTTACTGTATCAATTTTCTAATCTTTCTCGAAAAACTTGCAGAAAAATCAATGGCAGAAAGGGTTTCTACTTCCGGTCGAAAGGAGATGCCATGGTCCGAAATCGAGGAGATCTTGACGGCTCATCTCAAATTCGAGCCCTACATGGAGCGGAATAACTTCGGTTTTCGCGATCTCGACTCGATGTTCGCCCTGGTGGAAAAGTGTTCTTCATTCTATCAGATAATCTCCACCCGCCCAGCGAAACATCTTCCCAGGCTCGTGTGTGCCTTCTTTTATAACTGGAATGAAGGTGATTCCGTATCCTCCCACACGGTCTCCCTTGGCACCACAAAATCTCTGGTCACCATCAACGTTCTGGACGCTGTGAAAGCGGCCTTCGGCATTGAAGAGGAAGGTTCAATGCAGCTCGCGGACATTTCACAAGATCAACTGCAGCAGGTTGCAGATCGGGTCTTGATTGAGCAGAGGCAGTTCGTTCCAGTGGCTTTCAAAAGGAGCGAGCTGCGCCCCAAATTCCGCCTCCTTATGGACTTCATCCAGAAGTGTTTTCTTGGGCACATAGGGAATTACGACCAGGTCACGCCGTTCAAATTCCAAATCATGACGGCCGTAATTCTCGACCTGCCCATCTGTTGGGCCAAGCTGATGGTCTCTCTGCTCTGGGAGGAAGCCAGGCTGATCATCACCGAGACCGTGGGAGAGGTCGTTGTGAAAGTGTCCCTTCACAACAACAAACCACTTCGTCTTGGGACGAAGGTAACCTCCATCATCATCTCCCACTTCAAGCAGAGGACATGGGCCAAAGATCCAGCCTTTCCCCCTCTGTTTATTCCAAAAGATTTGCACCAGCTGGAGATGGCGATAGGTGTGTCGGCGCAGATTTATTACAACTCCTCTGACGATGTCAGGACGCACCTCGCCAAGGCCGGTCATTCCAAAGTTGGCTGGAGGATTCCGGATCGACCTGCTCCAAAGAAGAGGAAGGCCGATGTCGATCTGGTTCCCTCACGCCCTGTTAAGAAGGCTCCGCCCGTGAAGAGGACTCCCCCTCGCAAGTCGCAGTCGGCCTCCGGTGAGCCTCCCAGGCCGTTCCATAAAATCCTCCCTCTGGATTTCGAGGTTGCTGCACCTCCCAGGGAGTCTTCGCCCGGCTCATCGCCCTCCTCATCAGCCGAACGGACTCCATCTCCAGTCCGTTCCGCCGCCGAGCCGTCCGCCTCGCAGCAACGCCCTGCATCCTCTCAGCAGGTCGTTGCCCCCTCTCCACAGAGGCCTCCCTCAGTCCATCGCGCTGGATCCGTTGAGATCCAGGATCTGACTGCTGATGA
The DNA here is from genome assembly GCA_029379335.1 of Thymus mandschuricus. NCBI lineage: Eukaryota > Viridiplantae > Streptophyta > Magnoliopsida > Lamiales > Lamiaceae > Thymus > Thymus mandschuricus. Next base: position 12,319,395 of record CM057071.1, read on the forward strand.
ATCCCTGCCTTCCCCAGTTCGAGATGCGCCTGTGGAGGAGGACGTCGTGCTGGAGGTCCAGCCGTTCGTTGAGCAGCCATTGTCTGCTGCTCACTCCCAGGTCGCTGCCAAGAAGGCGGAGGCCAGGCTGAAGGTCATCGACCTGATGCCGGGGATAGCCCAACTTCCCAAATCCCTCGACCTCGCCACTCGCCTCCAGTTCTACCTGGATTGTAAGTCGAGTTATTATTATGTTTTCGAGGCGTTGCTGCAGGTCGTCACTCTCGACGACCTGAAGGTCGAGGAGCTGGCTCTTGAAGCGGAGTTCGGTTTCTACACCGTGGGGGATGCGGCATCCAATTTTCGCCAGCTGGTGCTTCGCCGCATGAAGGTCGAAGCCAAAATTTTGGGCATCGACCTTCGCCCCCTCTATGCGCACTCTCGCGCCCTGTATAACTCCGCCGCCGAAGCCGGAGACGAGTTTGATCGGATTCAAACTCCGGAGCAATTATCACCCAGGATTGAGGGTGATGATCAGCCTCTAGTTGCTGCTGCTCCGTCTCCAAAAGTCGATGTGGAGGCTGTGTTGGATGAAATTTCTGCCAAGCTTGAGTCCATCATCACCAGCCTCCCAGAGCAAATCAAGCAGGCCGTAGCTGAGGCCCGGGCCGACATAAAAAAGATGCCAAAGCCCAGGCCGATGAAGCTGCCAGGGAGCGCGTCACGGACTTCGCCGTGAAGCTGTTGAAAGAATATACCGACAAGCTCCTGCCGGGCCAGCTTGATGAGCTCAACATGGCGTCCCGTGACCAGGTCGCGGAAGTATTGGAGGATTTGGCCAAGGTCGATGAGCGTGTATCAAATTTAACCTCATCTGTCTCGACCTCGGCCTCGACCTCCAACGAGCAGATTAACGCCATCCACGGCACCATCTCCTCCCTTCTCAGTGGGCAAATGGAGTTGAAGGATGCTGTGGTCAAGCTGCAGCAAGAGGATGCGACCCTTCTTTCCCTTATCAAGGCCCTGACTGATGATGTCGAAAAGGGGGAAGAAGAAAGGGCCGCCGCCGCGAAGAAGAAGAAGCCCATCAAATCCAAATCTGCTTCAACTTCCGTGGCTCCTCCTCCTACTCAAAAGAAGCCCTCCCAGGTCGTTGCACCCAAGGCCGTTGCTGCTCATGCCGATCCCATCTCACAGCTTGGTGCGGAGCAGGCTGCTGCCGCCAAAGCTCGATTGGCAGCCGAGGCCGATCTCATTTCCGCCATGGTGCTGGCTGGTGCTACGCCGGAGCAGGCTGCAAATCAAGAGGAGCAGCAGCGTTTCAAGGCCGAGCGCCGAGCTGCTGAAGCTAGGAGGAAGAGAGAGTTGGACTGGATCAGCCAGTCCGCTCTTGTTTTGAATGCAGGAGGATTGCAGCAGGTCGTTGATTGGCTTGATGAATCTCAGAACAACCTGCTGCGGGAGCTCAATTCTTGCTTCATCCTGTTGCACTACTTCATCAAGGACCCCTCCCTGCCTGCCGATGCCGACGAAGCATATGCAGCCTATATGCTCAAGTTTCCATACCAAAAATTCATTGGTGATCTCAAGAAAAAGGCTGCAGAGGCTGGTGTGACGATAAGGGCCCCTGCTCAGCAATATTTTGCGCCCTTACGTCTTGGTGCTTCGTAGTATTTGGATTACTCTCGAATCGACCAGTACATCGCCCAAACTGCTATCGGTCTAGGCGTCAACGTATCGAATTCCGATCCCGACTATCGTCGTATCAGGGATGGAATCTATGCAAGCATGCAGACGTTGTCAAGGGAGCAGATCCAGGAAGAGCGCTTGGCAGCCCGTGCCAAGATCCAGGCTATGTAGATAGATGATTTTGTAATCTTGTTTTTCATTTATGCTCTCAGCTGGTTGTAAACTCTCCATGTATTCTGCTAACGAGCTTAATGAAACAGAATCATCCTTCGTCCTGATGACAATATCTCTTTGTCCAGGCATCTGCCTTTACTGTTTATTTTAATTATGTTCTTATTTGCCTTTCATTTAATTCCTTATCAATCTTCATGATTGAAAATTTTTTTAAGCTCTGATACCATCTTTCAGTGTTTTATCTTAGGAATTATTTGTAAAGTGTTTAGTTTCGACATCATCAAAAAGGGGGAAATTGTTGGGAACCCCTTGCAGTTTGATTTTGATGATGTTTATCGAAACCACACTTAGGCATATTTTTTCTTTGTTTAGGGTCAAGGCCGATAGATCGACCTGCTACCTGTTAGTGCAGGTCGATGTCCTTTAACGTTTAGTGTCAAGTTCGATCCACCCTGTAAGAGAAAGGTCGATGTATCGACCTGCCTCAATTGGATCGAGCTGGACCATCAGCCTGTCTATCGACCTCCCCTATCAAGCTTCCAGCTGGCATTGCCTTAGAAGATTTCAAGTGCTGGATTTTCAATCAAGGTCGATGCTCCGCCTTCATGGAGCGTCACGACCTGATCCTTGCCACGTCGAGTGCCAGCAAGGACGAATATTCCCAACGGCTAGAAGTGAGTCAGCATCCAACGGCTAGTGCCACGTCAGCCCGACTCCAACGGCTAGTTTTTCAAAACTGCCTATAAATACTTCAGCCATTTTCGGATTCAAGTACGGGAAACACAAGCTATCAACGCCATATCTCTGCCCAAATCTCTCTCAAAGCTCATATCCATTCAAGTGTTCGAAATCCGATTAGTTTCCCAAACACTTGAAGAAGAGAGGTTTCCGATTCCGAAAAACACCACAACGACGAAGCGTTCACTGCTGCTTGTCGATTGTTCAAACAACTTCTTCTCCGACTTGTTCGAAGTTAGAAAGCTTGTTTTTATTTTCGCCATTATAGAGTTAGTCAAGCTCTGTAACAGCGTAAGGTTGTTTGTACGTTCTAGTACGAAGGTTGTAAGGGTCACGACCCAAAACTCGTGTCTAGTTACTCTCAAGTTAGATTGTAGCTAGAACTGATACTCAGTCAGTATAAATAAGAGAGAGGTGGATCCAAAAGAAAAGGGATTCTCAGGTCAAGTCGACCTGACGTGGACGTAGGAGGATTTCTCCGAACCACGCTACATCGCGGTGTTTCTCTCTCTCTTTATTTATCGCACTTACATTTTATTATCTAACTGACGAGCATCATCCTGCATTACACGAATCAACCTGGTATTCATATTCAGCCTTAAGATTTTTCAAAGAGTAATCAACCTCCACCAACTTCCGCATTAACAACAGTTTGATAAATCAAGCTTGATACCATACGAGCTTGATAGATCAAACTGCCTCTGATAAGGTCGACCTTGACAATCGACCTGCAGATCGACCTGAATTTTAAAAAGTCAAAAACGGTTGGTTATTGGTGTATTCCCCCCCCCCCCCCCCCCCCCCCCATACACCAATTACTCTTTCCCGGGACCAACACACTGTATACACAAAATATTGTGACAATAATTTACACCGTAACAAAAAATATTGCGTAGCGATACATATTATGGTTGCCATTATATAGTGTCACTATAGCATAGTGACGGTATTATATATGTCACTGTAAATAGAATATATGACCATATTACTTATGTTGTCAAATTAGTTAATATTTTATCTTGTTTTATTTGACAGCCGTTTATTTTTACTTGATCATATTTATTGTTTTCAATGTTTTTTCATATAGATTTCTAATCATCTATGCTTATGTTTTAGAAATGTTTGATGTTTATATGAAAATTTGAATGAATCATATGACAAAGTCTTAATATTTACAATGTTTGTGTATTCGATGGACTTGATGTGATCGTGCCTAAATAAGAACAACTCGTTTATTGATATATGTTTCAAATGCTTTTCATTTTAATCGTGATCACGCCAAATGTGAAATAGTCTTCTGTTTTATTTTATCGAAGTTTCAATAATTTTTAAGTTCGTGAACACTTTTCGAGCGTGATCACGCCAAATATCAAATAGTCTTCTGTTTTATTTTATCGAAGTTTCAATAATTTTTAAGTTCGTGAACACTTTTCGAGCGTGATCACGCCAAATATCAAATAGTATACTGTTAATTTTTTTCTAAAGTTTCAATAATGTTTAAGCGTGATCACGCTAAATGTCAAATAAGCTGCTGCATAAACTTATTAAAAACAATCCGTGCTTTTTCGTTTTAAGCGTGATCACACCATATATCAAATAGTCTACTGTCATTTTACTTAAGTTTCAAAAACCATAAAAACTGTTTAGATTTTTGACAGAACATAAGAAAAAGTACAAATAAACATGGCCACATCAAAAAACATCTTGCTTTGTTCTAAAATCTCTTGGTTTTCCTCACCAATTCCCTAATAATATTCATAGACTACAAAATATCTCCATTTACTCGAGCTAATAATTCAAAAGGCCTTGGTCTTGATCTCACTTCACATCAATTCCTGCAAGATAAATGAATCATTTTTAATCAACCAGTGTAATTGTAAAACTAAATAACAAAAAAACTATATCATCTAATGAAACGAAAAGAACCATGCAAAACATTTACCTTAGTTATCCGACGGGGCAGAGTGAGACTTTTGTGCTGCAAGAAAGCTATTGAGGTCTGACTGAACCTTAGCTATCTCGTCCACTTTATCTGAGAGCACCTTAATATTTTGATCGACTTTTTCCATCATATCTTTAGCAATTTTTTCGATCTTTCCCAACAGATCTGTGCCCAATTGATCGATCATATCAATCACATCTGACAAGTTGCAGGCAAGATCCTCGGCTTCATCACGAAGGTTAGTTCCCCGTGATTGCTTACATTCCTTAGCAGATGACGGCTTAGTATTTGTAAAACGGTAAGCAGCACCATTCTTTTCTACGATTCCCATCCTCTTAAGAATGTTCAAGTCTAAAGGTATGCAATCATGAGCTATATGCAAAGAATGGTTCTCAAGATCAACCAAACCATGTCTAACGGCTAGGTGGGTAATCACATGTCCAAAGATCAAACCTTAATTTTTGTCAATCACCTTTCTAAATGCATCTGCCAACCAATAACCTAAATTCACTTTAACACCATTAACCATAGCCCAAAGGAAATACAATTCCAACTTCGAACACGTTCCAGAACCAGACTTTCTAGCAACAAAATTAAATGAAAGGAAACGATGAATATATTTCCATTCCGGTTCTTTCAACATGGCACCTGAAGATTGACTAGGGTCATAATGCACTCCGTCAAATGACATGTTTCTCCAAATCATATCCACCTTCTTATCCTTGTTATTTCTCTACTACTAACATTCTATGAGCAGCAAATACATATGAATTTAAGCTAACAAGAGTTAAAGTGAGTCATAAAAACCTAAGCCACCTAAGGCCACCATCGGCACTACACGTGAACAAATCAAAGTCATTGTTATCCATCTTATTGTGTAAGGGCCAAAAGAAAAGATGAAGAAGGAGAGAAGAACCTGAAACTTGGCAGTGAAGTTACAAAGTAATGAAGACGGTGACTCTACCCCTTCACGAACCACAAGCTGTAGAGAAGAAGACACTAATTAAGCTTTAGTCTGTTCCCTAATCAACTCCGAGAACTACTGCAGCGTATTCATAACAGCCCTATAATGCTCAGAAGAAGAATGTAGAATCTTTTAATTTACGGAAAACACAGCTCTCATCAATTACCTTAAACTGCAGGGAGAGAATCGGAACAAAACGCTGAGACGGCGGAGGTACACGGCGGCAGGCAAAGTCACGACGGTAGCAGGCGATTAGGGCGAGAAAGGGGGGAAACGATTTTGATGGAGAAGTTTCAATAATTAAGTCTCAAATTTTGGAGAAGTAATAACATATTAAATTAATTTACATATAAATTTTAAACCTGTAACCAAATCCGTAAATTAATAACCCATTTATTCCTTTTTTTTTTTTTTTATAATTTTCAATGTAATAAATTCTTTTGTTAACTTAAGTTAGGCATAAAAAGAAAATTTAACATTGGGATAATTTTCTCTAATTTTAAAAATTTGTTACCCTTTTATCTAAAAAAAAAAAGAGAAAAATATGTAATTTTGGGGAAAAAATATTTATAAATTAAAATATAAAACTAATAAATTATAGTTATCATTTAATATTATTAAAATTACATATATTATGAAAAATGACGTTGTGTGGCCGGCCACATTATAGCCAAATAGCATTATTGTATTATGAAAAATATTGTTGTGTGGCCAGCCACATTATAACCAAATATCATTATTGAACTTTAAAATATTAAAGTAGTGTACTATTAAACTTATTCTTTGTTATCATTCTAATAATAATACTCATTGCATGAAACAATTAAGCTACTACTGTGTTTTAACAAATAATTTCCTCAAGTCATAGCTTCAACAATACGGTATATATTGAAAGTACAATTTAACATACAAATTCATCATTTCTATCTTCTTGATCGTGAGGAACGGATTGCATGATATTGAACGTTGAAGTTTGAATGTTAATTATATTCGATCTTTACACTTTATATTTTCTTGAAATTTAAAATGAATGGCTATTTTTGTGTAATTCAAAGCTTTTTTAGCTTTGCATAAACATACATTATCCGACTCTTTTCCTCGTATATTTTCCCTATTTACATATCAAACACATATCACCACCTATCATCATGACTAAGAAAAACTCTAATATTTGTTATCTACACAACAAATAATGTAATAATCATCACTTTTAAATTTAAATGCAATGAAGTCAATTTATTCTAATTGATTGTCTTTGTTAAATTATATGATGTAATTTAGTAGTAGAGCTAGCCAATTGTTCCTTAAATATTCCGAGAATGATCGTCTCTTAACATCTTTATGTTATTTACATTATATTTCAAAATTTATCAAAAAAATATCTCTTCATCTCAATATTAGATATCATCATGAATAAGAAATTGTCGATCACTCTATCTTATATTTTTTTTAGTACTTGTAAATAAAATAATTCTTGTATATTTATATATTTTTGTTTTATATTATGTGTTTTGAATTAAAAATTAAAAAATCTGTAATTTATTAAAATATTTTTGAATAATATATTATTCATTAAAGTAGTATAGTTAAAAGTAGTATAGGTAAAATATTATTTTTTTGACATATTTTTGAATAATATAGATATTTATTAAAAATAGTGTATGTTTTTTAATAATATATTATAATTACAAGTGAATATGCGGCTACATGCATCTTGTAATTCAATTTTTTGTTCTTTTTTATTATTATTTATTTAAAGTAACATATCACCAAAGGTCCATATAATTAATAAAAAGCCCAAATGGATGATAATAAAAAAATAATAATAAAGTAGTATAATTAAATCTTAATAATAAGATTGAGGGCAGCCGCTAAACCTAAACATCTGTCGCTCACACCCCAAAATTTTGGAGGCAAACGAAAAAAATCAAAAGCACCGCCAATAATATTTACCACGATTAAAAACCCGTATCATCCGCCACCCACACACGTTTTACCTTATATCTTTTTTCAGCCTTCTCAAGTTTCTTCTCTGCATAATTCCTTCATTCATCTTTTTTTCTCCAACGATGGATTCTCAGAATAACACGTCCAATCGCTCAACCAACAACGATAGAGGTATACTTGAATGTGTTGATTCATGATTTCTTTTAAAGAATTGCTGGTATTATATGAAATTATAAACACGTATTTTTCCTACAGACTTATCAAGGCACAGATCTACTGAAGAAGAAGAAGAAGAGTATATGGAAGAAATAGATACTGCACGTGATACCCCAGAGAGTAAGTTCTTATCTACAAAATAAAATGTTATCACATTTTTAACACTATCATCTAAAACCTAGTTTTCAATATTGAAGAGTTTACGAAGAAATCGATACTCCACTTTATATTTTGCACTCGCAACCATGTCTTAAATAATATTATAATGTGCTTAAGCTTTTGATCTAAACATTTATTTATAAATCCTCCAGAACATTGTTGATTGTTTATACGTTGTATATTTATATTACATGTTTAATGATTTACATATTTGTCGTAGGTACTACCAAACGTAATGTGCGCGGTGTTACAAAAGGTTTGTCGGTCCAAAAAAAAAAGGGGAGATAATCAAAAGTTAGACGTTGTCATACATCCTACAAGAAACCGTATCGTCGGTGAGAACACTAAGGATTTTAAGACAGAAGCATGTGTTGTAGTAAAACAATATGCTCCTGTTACAAAACCTTTCTGGAAGGACATCTCGAACGATGATAAGAAGAAAATGTGGTTTCGAATGAAGGTATAAAAATTCTAATCAATGTTTTATGTTGAGCAGCGTCTAAATATGCATGATATTTTATTTCGGTTTCTAGCTCTCTGATGTTTTATTTTTATTTTGCAGCAAAAGTTCAATATAGAAGATGATGTACGTGTTAAAAAAGTAATTTTCTACCAGCTCAACCGTCAATATAGGAGCTATAGACATAAACTGCACTTGCACTATCTGAAAAGCAAGAAAGAAGAAGGCAACATCTTGGAGAAGTCCCCAAATGGAGTAAATGGCAATGATTGGAAAGTACTAGTCGAATATTTTGAGAGTGAAGATTTTCAGGTAATTTTGTGTACAATTTTCTTTTCTATGTTTGCCTAGTGATGTTAATATGATTGTGTGATCATACGTTTATCTTTTTTGTGAATTTATACATGTATGGAAGCATACAATTGATCATGTTGTACTAATATTAAATACGTTTTTGATCACCTTTTATTGTGATCACGTTTTCCTGTGATCACATTTTTTTAAAAATAAGGTTCTGATTCACGTTTTATTGTGATCACGATTTCCTGTGATCACATTTTTTTTAAAATAAGGTTCTGATTCACGTTTTGTTTTATTGTGCCACGTGATCACGTTTTTTTTTTTAAATAAGGTTCTGAACGTTTTGTTTTGTTGTGATTACGTTTTTCCGTGATCACGTTTTTTTTTTAAATAAGGTTCTGAAGTTTTGTTTTGTTGTGATCACGTACATAAGTGATCACGTTTTTTTTTTTAAAATAAGGTTCTGATTATGATTGTGATCACGTTTTTATTCAAATAAGGTAATGATCCTATATCATTCACTAAATTGTGGTTATCTTTTCTTTTGTAGAAAATTAGTCGTCGAAATAAAGCAAATAGGGATAAGCTGAAAATGAGTCATTCGTGTGGTACAAAGTCCATTGCTCAAGTTTGCTACGAAGAGGTAGGCACACTAGTCTATATATTTTCAATGCTAGTTTAAATAATCCTTCTACCTTTTTATATTTTTAGCTTAATGCTGAAACTGGCGAAGAGTCTACTCGTACAGCTGCTTGGAGGTTGAGCAGATATAGCAACCATAAAAAAAGATGGATCGATGATGCTTCAAAAGAAGCTTATGTAAGTTATACAATGTGTTATGTTTTGATGTTTGAGAATGTAAGCGAACACTTACAAATTCTAATTTTCAGGATGAACTTCTTAAGCTTCAAAGTGAACCGATTGAAGATGGTGGAGATGTTATGTCTGAAGACGAAGCTTTTGTAAAAATATTTGGGGAAGAAAAATCTAGCCGATTGCGTGGATGTGGAGACGGGCTCAAGCTGCCTTCCAAAAGGGGAGAAAGGATAAACCTTGATCTTCAAAAGGAGAACTTGGAGTTAAAGAAACAAAATGAAGAACTGACATCTCGCTTTGAGTCCTTACAAGCTCAAGTCAATAGCCACGAAACCAACCTGCAAAGTCAAGTGGAAGCGCTTTTGAGAGTTCAACTTCCAAGTCTCATCCAAGGCATCAACCGAAACAACGATACTTAGGATTTGGAGTTATTATTAGAATTTAGTTTTCTTGGTTAGTTATCTCATTTTAAGTTGTAAACGTTCTATCCTCTAGCTTTTAATTTCGTATTACATGTTTAGATGAACTTATATTATTTTATATTAATTTCAATTATTGATGAATTGATTTAGTATAATTATTTATTATTTGTTCTTATGTTTTATGATTTATAAATACTCAATTTAATATATGCATTATTTAAATTATATAAATATTTTATTTTAGTGACAAAATAAATATTGTTATTTTTATAAGATTTGTGACGACCTTAAAATCATATGTTGTTGCTATATGATCATTTAGTTGTGACAAAATATATTGTGACAATAGCTTATGTCACTATATTTAAATATTATAGTGACGAATTAGGTTACTATTGTTATGAAATACACATGTCACTAATTCTCGTCATTTTTACCAACAACAAGTATGGCCACAATATTGTGATGTCACTAAAATCTATTATTGTAGTGACCGAAGTAATTAGATTTAGTGATGGATTATGTGTGTCACTATAACTCACAACTTTAGTGACAAGATTTTTTTTTTTATTGCGACAACCAATGTTCGTGAGTATAATATACTATTATAGTGACTATGTAAAAATCATGGCTACAAGTCAAGAATTCTAGTGACAAAAATAAGGTGTCACTGTTTTGTGGGCAATCTGTGACGATAAACTAATGTCACTAATTCATGACGTATTAGTGACAATAAAAACTTTGTGACTACAATCCGATTAATATTGTGACGACAAAATTATGTGACTAAAACAAGAAAATATAGTGACAAAAATCACATGTGACTAAAAACATCGAATACAGTGACAATAATCATATGTCACAATAAATACGAAATATTGTGATAACATAATCTTGTCACAACAATACCTCCTCTAGTGACAATATCGCCTGTCACCATAAATCGGAATGTTGTGTCGATATTCACTCGTCGTCACAATAACTTATAGTGTCGGGACATACAGCTGCAACTTGACGACGACCACAAAAGTTGTCACTAAGTACTTTTAGTGACAACTTAGGCACTTATAGTGACAACAACCGTCGACACTACACACTGTTTTTTTTGTAGTGAGAGACGTTAGTGATAGTTGTTTTACCAACTTTTAGATCGCCCTGGCCTCTAGTAAATCCCTTAGAATTTCCTCCAAAGGTTACAAGTGGCCCGTCTCGTTCTTGAAAGTTTGATAGTAGCGTTTTGTCACACGTCATGTGCTTTGATCATCCACTATCAATGATCCATACAGCTCCTCGAGCTGCTTGGCTCCTTCTCTGAGCCTTCCCAACCTGCAATTAGTTAAACTTAGCGACCCATTTGAGATTGGGTGCTACATCGGTTGCAGGAACGGCCTTTGGGACCCATATTTGCTTCACTGGTCTGCTTCTATCCGAGGCTGAGAACGAGGCAGTAGCGGTCTTGGGCTTGGGAGCCTTGGATTTCTTTGAGCGAGGGCGACGAGGCTGATAGAACTGTTCATCATGAAAGCCAGATTGATACTGCCAGTCTTGATAATTAGACCGTTGAGGATAGTGGCAGTGACAATCTTGATGAGCAGGATAGAAGAACTGAGGGTGATACGGCCTCTGATAGTACTGGCCTTGGTATTGCCCATGATGAACAGCCTGCTTTTGATGAGCGAGGGCAGGTCGACGATGCTGAGCAGGTCGACTCTCTTTCTTTTGAGGAACAGGCTGTTCCTTCTTATGTTGCTTTACAAGGATGGTTTGAGGCTGTCGGACTGGATTCTTCAGCTGGACCATCTTGTCTGGAAGAGCTTGATGAGCTTTCCGAACACTCTTTGACTTCGACTGCGCCTTCACGAACGTGATCTTGCAATCTTTATCCTTCCTTTTCTTGGATTCTCCCTTAAATCCAATACCAGAGTGATCGCGCGGATTGCGTTGCATGGATTGGACTTCTTCCAATTTCTTTCCGCTTTTCTTCAACTGACTCAAAGTGAGTTGAAGCTTTTCTTCCTTCTTTACGAGGAGTTCGTGTCGAATTACCAAGTCAGCCAATTTTGAGGTAAGGCTGTGTATTTCGGCATCTTTGGTCTTGAGGGACTCGTCCTTCTCGAGCTCCCTGGAATCGAACTCCTTGACCCGTAAAGTCAATTCGTCAACCTTTGACTTTAGGGCTTCGATCTCCCTTTCTTTTTCTTCATCGTAGGGAGAGAATCTTTCTTCTAATGCTAGCTTGTATTTTTCATTTTTGTTCATAAGCTCAGCATTATCTTCAACGACTTCTTTAAGTGTATCCACGAGATCGGCATAGTCATCCAGCTGCTTCTTGATTTCTTCCCAAGACACAGCCTCGGATAGATCTTCATCACCTTCTTCTGCACAATCATCGTCAGAAAAAGAAAGTGAAATGGGTTGAAGATCTACCTTTGAAGATCCCTCGTTTTGTTGGTGCTCTCCAACGAAACATTCTTCATCATCACTTTCGTTGAAAGCGATGTAACCTTCGTCATCACTTGACGAGCTATCCGAGAGGTGAGCTTCCTTTGTTTCTTCGGCAATCATTGCAGCTCGTTGATCTTTGAGCTTCTTATCGCGCTTTGCACGGAGCTCGTCTCTCTCGGCCTTGGTAAGATCTGGGCAGTCGGTCTTGTAGTGACCTGGCCTGCCACAATTGAAACAACCACCCTCGGGTGTGTTAGAAGAATTGAAGGTTGAGGGTTTACCTTCTCCCTTTTTGTCAGGGCGGTCGTGGTTGCGGTTTGAGAAGTTTCGCTTGTTGTCACGATAGAATTTTTTATATTTGACAACCTTCCCTAGTAGCTTCTCATTCCTCCTAGCAGCTAGAGCATAGTCGAGAGTCATCTTCTCGAACTTCTTGACGATGGATTCGTCAATCGGACTTGGGGTAGCAGCTGAGGCTGAGTCGGCCTTGAAAGCTACTTCCTTGTTCTTTTCATCAGCCTTCTTGCTGGTGGAAGGCTGTGTTGATCCATGGATGCGGATCATCTCATATTCGTTTCCGACAAGAATATCGAAAAGATCTTCAGTGGTGAGGGAGTTGAAATCCGATCGGGCTGGATGCATGGCGGCGTATACGTGCCAATTTGCAGGAAGAGCACGTATAACTTTGAGATTCTTCTCGCGCTGCGTATATTTGTACGGGTTGATTGCAGCGACTTCGAGAATAATCTCGGTGAAGCGAATTTTCATTGCTTCTATGGTTTCACCCGAAACCATCTTGAAGTCATCGAACTTGCTGCACGCCATAGACAGCTTGTTCTCCTTCATTTCCTCTGAGCCAAGGCTGATGGACCGGAGGGTGTCCCACATTTCTTTGGCCGTTTCAAGATTTCGGATCTTGGCCAGGTAGACGCCCTTCACGGTGCTGGAGATGAGTCCCTTTGCGTAATCATCGAGACCGGCCTCTTTCCTTTCCTCGGTTGAGTAGTCGCGAGGGTTTTTGAGGACTCTCTCGTATGTAGCCTCCCCGGGGGATGTTCCATCCACAATAATCTTCGCTGCATATATGGGGGAGGGGCCATTCTCGATAATATCCCACATGAGGACGTGATGTGCCTTGAGACACATCTTGATTCGAAAACTCCAGTCTTCATAGCCTTGTATGGAGAAGTCTTCACATACCCTGAGAAGAGAAGCCTCCATAGCAAATAATATGATATGAAATGAATGAAAAGATTTTTCTAAGGATCGGTTCAAAATGACCAAAAGATTGATAAAGAACTTTTAGTATGCAAAGCAGCGGTCAAAAGAACCACTGCTCTGATACCACTTGTTGGTCCCGGGAAAGAGTAATTGGTGTATGGGGGGGGGGGGGGGGGAGGGAATACACCAATAACCAACCGTTTTTGACTTTTATAAAATCAGGTCGATCTGCAGGTCGATTGTCAAGGTCGACCTTATCAGAGGCAGTTTGATCTATCAAGCTCGTATGGTATCAAGCTTGATTTATCAAACTGTTGTTAATGCGGAAGTTGGTGGAGGTTGATTTTACTCTTTGAAAAATCTTAAGGCTGGTGAACAGTAGCAGGTTGATGAATGATATGCAGGTTGATGCTAGTCAGTTTGATAACAAAATATAAGGACGATAAATAGAGAGAGAGAGAGAGAGAGACACCGCGATTTAGCGTGGTTCGGAGAAACCCTCCTACGTCCACGTCAGGTCGACTCGACCTGAGAATCCCTTTACCTTTGGATTCAACCTCTCTCTTATTTATACTGACTGAGTATCAGTTCTAGATACAATCTAACCTGAAAATATCTAGACACGAGTTTTGGGTCGTGACCCTTACAACCTTCGTACTGAACCGTACAAACAACCTTACACCTTTACAGAGCTTGACTAACTCTATAATGGCGAAAATAAAAACAAGCTTTCTAACTTCGAACAAATCGGAGAAGAAGCTGTTGAACAATCGACAAGCAGCAGTGAACGCTTCGTCGTTGTGGTGTTTATCGGAATCGGAAACCTCTCTTCGTCAAGTGTTTGGGAAACTAATCGGATTTCGAACACTTGAATGGATATGAACTTTGAGAGAGATTTGGGCAGAGATATGGCGTTGATAGCTTGTGTTTCCCGTGCTTGAATCCGATAATGGCTGAAGTATTTATAGGCAGTTTTGAAAAACTAGCCGTTGGAGTCAGGCTGACGTGGCACTAGCCGTTGGAAGCTGACTCACTTCTAGCCGTTGGGAAGATTCGTCCTTGCTGGCACTCGACGTGGCAAGGATCAGGTCGTGACGCTCCATGAAGGCGGAGCATCGACCTTGATTGATAATCCAGCTCTTGAAATCTTCTAAAGTCAAAGCGGGCTGGAAGCTTGATAAGGAAGGTCGATAGACAGGCTGATGATCCAGCTCGATCCAATTGAGGCAGGTCGATACATCGACCTTTCTCTTACAGGGTGGATCGAACTTGATTCTAAACTTTAGAGGGCATCGACCTGCACTAACAGGTAGCAGGTCGATCTATCGGCCTTGACCCTAAACAAGTAAAATATGCCTAAGTGTGGTTTCGATAAACATCATCAAAATCAAACTGCAAGGGGTTCCCAACAATGATGTTTACATTATATAAACTGAAACTAACCTTTAATTCCTCTGCATTTGATCGTGCTTTCCTCTGCATCTTCGTGTGTTCTCTCTCGATTTTGTGTTCTCTCTCGCGTTGTTCTCCTTCAAATCGCCGCACTTTCTCTGAGTTTGGGTTTGGTCGCACCTTCTCTGCGTTTTATTTCTCTGCAAATTGCTACTATGATTCTGCAGGGACAATGAATTATGTGCTATGGTAGTGGGGTTGAGTAGTTATGGTAGATTCCTAGTTTTAAGGGAGCAAATCTTTTTTCCATATTTAATTATTAATTTTTGGTTGTTGCAGGACAAATTTGACCCTAGTTTGAATATTTTCAATTTTTAAATCAGAATATTAGTTTTAATCTCAGCCCTTGATTAACCACTAATCAATGGTTGTTAGTGGTTTCTAGGTTTCACTAAAACATTAGTTTTCACCATAGTGTAATCCTACATATATATATATATATATATATATATATATATATATATATATATATATATATATATATATATATATATGAGTAGATAAAATCTATATATATATATACTAAAACAAAATACTCATTCTAAGTTTTCCCTCCAAATTTCTTGATATGTGTGCTTCATTAATTTATTTTATAAATTAATTATTTAGCTTATATTTTTCAAAGTCATATAACAACTTAGCCTATTAATTTCAGTCAAATGTATTTCATTAATACCACTATAAAATTAATTTTCATCTTATATTTATAATCATACTACTACTCATTTATACAGGGCAACTGAAAATACGAGAAATATGGTAGTGTTAAAGATTTATTTTACGATAAATGATGTATTTTTATAAATAAATGATAGTAGTGATGTCAAATTATAAAATATAATGGTGAAGTAGTGTATAAAAATAGACATGCAGAGACCAATAATTGTTCAAAACAAGAAAAAATACATATATTAAATAATTGATAGGAGTATTTGCTACACTCTTTCTCGATCGAGTAAACCCCGGCATCGCGGGGGTACAATTCTAGTTCAAAATAAGGTATATCTATAATTTTTTAAATGTTAACTGTATGCTATAAATGTCTATGTTATTTATTACTCTGGCCTTCATCCTTTGTATTAGTTTGATATGATTTTTTACATGTATTATAATTCATGTATTATACTCCCCTCATCCTATTTACAAATGAACACTTTACATTTTGGATATCTTATTTATAAGAGACATTTCCTAATGTAAATTTTTTTAACCCAATAGAATTTTGTGCGTATGTGACCTTTAAATTTCGGAATCAAAAATTTTGAATTCCTATCGTCCATAATTATTACTCCCTCCTCTCACGATTTCTGAGCCTCTTTCCTTATTGGGCCGTCTCAAGATTTCTGAGCCCTTTCCTTTTAGGGAATTAATTAACGTACTAATGGTGCAATTAGTATTCCCTTATTACAATTATTTTCTTTAAAAATCAATTTATCAAAAACTTTAATTTTTTTAAAAAAAAAAAAAAAAAACCTTAAGTACTCAACCAGTCAACCTCTCATTTAATACAACGACTCTCATTTAATCCATCGAACACATAATTTGGGGATATTAATAGAAGGGGATAAAACCCTACCACTCTATCTTCAATCGGTGTACATCTTGTTCGCCTCCATCGCCGCCGTGGAATCGACCATCTTACAGTATCCCCGCCGGAAAATCCTAACCAAATCTGTGGAATCGACCTTCTTACAGTATCCCCACCGGAAAA
Source organism: Thymus mandschuricus (assembly GCA_029379335.1). Taxonomy (NCBI): domain Eukaryota; kingdom Viridiplantae; phylum Streptophyta; class Magnoliopsida; order Lamiales; family Lamiaceae; genus Thymus; species Thymus mandschuricus. The sequence continues at coordinate 12,336,030 of CM057071.1, forward strand.
TCGAGCCGCACCTGCAGAACACCCCGCCGAAGGCAGAGAGTCTTCCTCCCCACCGTGATTTCGGACGAGTTTTCCCAATGCAGTGAGTCCTCCTTAGCCACCAGCGGCGGCGCTTCACGGCGGTTCTCTTGGCCTTGGATTTCGAGGAGCGGCGGAGGCGGATCTGACCTATGCAGGTGACTTTGGGGGAAGACGGCTCCTGAGCGGTCTGAACGACTCTCGGCGCGCTTCTTCTGCTGCGGAGGTAGAACATGGGGCTCGAACGCGACTGGCCCCGGTGCCGGCCGGCGGCGTTGGTCCGGATAAAGCACATGAGCGGCGGAGGGAACTCCTCTCCTCTTTCTTTTTCTTTAATTTTTAGGGCAATTTTCATCTCTAATTAGTGCTCTAATTTTTAATTCTATTGCGATTTTTATTTTTATTTTCTGGCCCAATTTTTTTGTTGATATATTGCTATAGCAAGATGAAAATTTTAGACGATTATTTTTTTAATCATATCATTAAATTTAATTAAGCACACAAAATTAATTAAGATCAGAATACTATTTTCTAGAAATTAATTTAGATATATAAATAATGTTAAATACAACAACTACATTTATTCCTAAACAATACACTTAAAACACTAAACACTCCCGTCTAAATTCCCGTGCCGAAAAGAAAGGGCTCAGAAATCGTGAGATGGAGGGAGTATTATTATTATTATTATTATTATTATTATTATTATTATTATTATTATTATTATTATTATTATTATTATTATTAAAACATGAGAAATGAAAGAGTCATAACTACTCATGCATGTTTGGATTAAATAAGACTCCCTTCATCCCATTCATGTTGTCTCACTTTATTATTATAATAGACTTTATTTAATATAAAGTGAGACAAATTAAATAGGACAGAGAGAGTATATGACGAAGAAAACAAAAGAACCTGAGAAAATAGAGAAAAGGGGAAAAAAAGAAAGAAAAAGATTGCGTACAGCCGACAAATTAAATTCTGAATTTACGTTTGTTGCTTTTAATTTGTTCTTTAACTGGATTTCTTTTCAGTATGCCTCCTAAAGTTAGAAAATATGAATCTGGTTATGAAAAACGTAAGAAGAAAAAGAGATTGGAAGAGTTGACTCAATCCCAAAAGGGAGCTCTTGATAAGTTTATTGTAAAAGAATCTAATGTTCTAAATGAAAATATGGAGGATAAAGATGATTCTACTATTCTTGATGATAATGTGTCATTAGATAAAGATGAAACTTTGATAGATGATAATGTGTCGAATGATCAAAGTGATGATGGAGCTAATGAAACTAATGTGGATGATGATAACATGAATGATTTGGATGATAATGATAATGATAGTGTTGAAATTAAAAATAAGGAGCAAACATATATGATTGATATCTATGATCCAAGATATTGGGATGGTCTTGATTCTAAAATGATTGATGTCTTGGTATTAAAAGGTCCTAAAAGAGACTCATCTATTGAGAAAGGTCCTAGGGATAAACTTTCAAAACGATTTTGTGCTACCTTATATACTAGAGTTTTACCGAATGGAGAGAAGTGTGATAGAGAGTGGCTTGTATATTCAAAGGAGCTTGATAGGATCTTTTGCTTTTGTTGTAAGATATTTAAAAACGGATTTGGAAGAGGTCAATTAGTTAATGAAGGTTATAATGATTGGTCACATGTTTATACAAGGATTATAGAGCATGAGAGTAGTTTAGAACATTTTAAGAATATGGCAACTTGGTATGATTTGCGTCTAAGATTTCAAAAGAATGAAACTATTGATAAGTTGACGCAAAAACAACTTCAAAAAGAGAAAGATCACTGGAAAAATGTTTTGTTTAGAATTATTTCAATTGTGAAATTTCTTGCTAAACATAATTTAGCCTTTCGTGGTTCTAATGGGAAATTACATCAGAATAGTAATGGAAATTTCTTGGGTTTGATTGAAATGTTGGTTGAGTTTGATCCTATTGTTCAAGAACATGTACGTCGAATTACTAATGAGGAAATTCATTGTCATTATCTTGGTCATAATATTCAAAATGAGTTGATACTTTTGCTTGGTTCTGCAATTAAATCTGAAATCATTAAAAAAATTAACCAAGCTAAGTATTTTTCTGTGATACTTGATTGCACACCTGATGTTAGTCATCAAGAACAAATGTCAGTCATATTAAGATATGTTGATATGTCTTCGAGTCCTATTGCTATTGAGGAGTCTTTTTTAGGATTTTTGGTTGTTAATGATACAAGTGGTCAAGGACTTTTTGATATTCTGCAAAATGAGTTGAAAGATCTTGGTCTTGATATAGATAATGTGAGAGGGCAAGGTTATGATAATGGATCAAATATGAAAGGAAAAGATCAAGGAGTTCAAAAAAAAACTATCAGATATAAATCCAAGAGCTTTTTATACCCCTTGTGGTTGTCATAGTCTTAATTTAGCATTGTGTGATATGGCCAATACTTGTGGTAAAGCTAGAGACTTTTTTGGCATCATACAACGCATTTATACAATATTTGCATGCTCTACAAAAAGGTGGCAAATTTTGAAAGATAATGTAAAAGGATTGACCCTTAAGTCATTGTCAACAACACGTTGGGAGAGTCGCGTTGAGAGTGTTAAAGCAATAAGGTTTCAAATGTTGGAAATATGAGAAGCTTTACTTCAAGTGGCAGAAAATGATAATGATTCTAAAATAAAAAGTGAAGCTAAATCCTTAGCGAGAAATGAACTTGGTGATTTTGAGTTTTTGGTCTCAATTATTATTTGGTTTGACATTTTATGTGCTGTTAATTTGGTTAGTAAGCATTTACAATCAAGTGATATGCTTATAGATGTTGCCATAAAATAAAGGAGTTAGTTTCTTTTTTTGAACGGTACAGAGAAAATGGCTTTTATGATGCTTTGGATGCTGCCAAAAATATTGCAATAGATATGGATATTGATTCTATTTTCCCTCAAAGGCGTGAAATTCGAAGGAAATTTTTTTTCGATGAAAATACAAATGATGCATCATCTTTTTCCACACATTCTCCAGAGGAATCATTTAAAGTGAATTATTTCTTATATATTGTTGATCAAGCCATAGTTTCTCTTAAAAAGAGATTTGAACAATATCAAGAATATGAAAATATTTTTGGTTTCTTGTTTACTTCTCATAAACTACGATCACTAGATGATTCAAATCTAAAGTCTTGTTGTGCTCAATTGGAAATTGCACTTCAAAATAATGAGCAATCTGATGTTGATGGAAATGAATTGTATGTGGAGTTAAAGTTACTTCAAGAACTTTTACCATCGAAAAATATGGGTCCAATAGATATATTGAAGTTTTTGAAAGGTCAAGGCTTTTTTCCTAATGCTATTATTGCATATAGAATTTTGCTAACTATTCCTGTAACTGTTGCATCTGCAGAAAGGAGTTTTTCTACGTTGAAGTTGTTGAAGTCTTACATGCGTTCTACTATGTCTCAAGAAAGGCTTAACGGATTGGCACTGATCGCAATTGAGAATGATATTTTAGAACAAGTTGATTGTGAAAATTTGATTAATGATTTTGCTTCAAAGAATGCTAGGAGGATGGCTGTTTTTAAATAAAAGAAAACTCTTTGCTTATTTGTTTAAAATATTTTGTAAAACGTTATATCGTAATATAATTATCGTTTTTATTTTATATTTTGATTAAATTTAAGGGCCTAATTTATAATTTGAACAGGGCCTCAATATTTATTGAGACGGGCCTGACTAGACATTCCTACGTACTCTACATTCTTACAATCATGTATACCAAAAATTGTATAACTATCTTTCCGAACTAATCTACATTCTTACATTTTAAGAAACTATAAGGAACTAATCTACACTCTTCGACTCTAACCTCCCCTCCGCCTTCGCCGTCCCCAATTTCAAAAATCTGCCCACTGCAACTGAAGCCATCTATCTTCTTCCTCTCCTCCGATTTCTCTCTCCTCATCCCCCCCCCCCCCCCCCCCCCCCTCATCCATATGTGCTTTACTGTACAATTAGCCACACCCCCTTTATGTCCTTCTCTCTACATACTTTCAAATGGCATAGAACTTATTCGAAAAATGGGAGAGAACTCATTCAAATGCGAACGAGATGACTCACCGAGTTCGACGAGTTGAACTCATCCTCTTCAAAAAATGGCAGAGAACTCAGTCAAATCCGAACGAGATGACTCGCCGAGTTCCGAGTTCGGCGAGTTGAACACATCCTCGAAGTGCCAAAAGCCGTACACCAACATCCTCACTCTCCTCGACGAGGAAGAGGAGGAGTCGGCGTCGAAGCCTGGACACGAACTGAGCCACGAGTTAAGCCGAGATCTGTCGGCGATATTCTCCACCCTCAAACAGGAGCTCTCCTCCTCCACCACCACCAGTTGCGACTCCCCCTCTGCTAATACGGCCTTCGACTTCGAGTCGCTGGCGTCCACGGCGGAGGCCGACGCGACAGAGCTTCCGACAACAACAAGAAAGGAGTTTGGGAGGTGTAAGGGAATGAGTTGTAGAGAAATTTTGGGGAGAAGATAAAGGAGTTGAGTGAGACAAGAGAGAGAAGATGGAGAAAAGAGAGAGGAGGGTATTTTAGTCAAGAAGGGGAAAAATTGGGTATATTTAATGTTTTCTTATATTTTGTACAAAAGTGCTTTTTCACTTATTAAATTAGGTGAAACACTATAATACCACTAATAAGTAATAGTTACTTACAATACTATATAATGTTTTTAGAAATATAAGATTTTCTACTAAATTTTATTAGAAAAAGAACTTTAACTTGTTAACGTGTTAAACCCACGCCCTTTGTTAATCAAAATAATTAATGGTCGTATGTTCAATAGAAAAAAGAAAAATGCGAGTTCTACGGGAGATGATGCAAAAAAAAAAAAAAAAAAAAATGTAAGTTTTAATATATACATCTCTCTCCCTTTAAAAAAGAATCCTAAATAATTTGATTTTTTATAATGAAATAAATCACGATGATATTTTAATATTGACCTTAAACTAAACTTTATTATAGAGACAAAATAGGTAAATCAAAATTTGTCACATAAGACACTTTTATAATTGATATAGATATACTTATCCCATTTTTGTAAAGGTTAATGATTGACTTGAACATTTGATTGCTTAAACCTATACGATATTACATTTTTCATGACGACCTTGAATGTTTCAAGACGGTGAAATATATGTTAGTTATTGATGATGTCTTTTTTCTGTTAAAATTGTCTTGCATGGTAGAATTTTTTTTTTCCTAAAAAGGTAGCATTACTTCTTACAAAAGCAAATATTATATTTTTCTTGATTGATTTCAATGAGGCAGTGGGTGCAACAACTACTCCGACAACCATGCACAAGGTTGAACTAAGTTCTTCCCATTCCCCACTACCATATAACCTAATCCGCCAACCTTAGAACAACCTCTATCTCTCTCCCTTCCCCTCTCCACACACACACCCCCATTATGTTATATATATAAGGATGTCCTAAATTAATCAAAGAACACAACCAAGTACCTATCTCATCTTTAGTACTCAATCAACTCCTCTTTCATTGTTTTGGCTAAGAAACCAATCATCGATAAAGAAACCAAAAATGTAGGCATTCACTAACAAGAGTAGCAAAACCTTTTGCTCTTTCATTGCATTGGCATTGTTAGCCGTCTTGCTCCTATTCACGCCTCTAGCAAAGGCAAAAGTGCACAACCATCATTTCGTTGTAAGTCTCATGATCCTTCCTTATCTATTTTATCTACGATGACCGTTAATCATCCATTCTCATGCTCGAATCATCCTAAGATATGCTAAACCTTGTCCTTCAAATAGATTCAAGCAACTCCAGTGAAGAGGCTGTGCAAAACCCACAACACCATTACTGTGAACGGGATGTTTCCCGGGCCGACATTGGAAGTCAATAACGGTGACACTCTTGTTGTCAACGTTGTTAATAGAGCTCGTTACAACGTTACAATTCACTGGTAAATTTATCATGCACTTAGCCACTTTTTCCATGCATGGACCTTCGTCAAACATGAGAAATGTCACGACACTTATATTAAGATAATCTATATCTATATATATACTAAAGTAAAATATTGTATTTCCCTCTAATTTTTTTGATAAGTGAGCTTATTTATTATTATTTTTTAATTAATTACTAATAAGTTAAGCATAATTAAGAAATGTCTATATCATTTTCTATGAAATTTTTTAATGCTTTTATTTTTATAAAATGTTCACACTTATTTATTGGAGTCCTATATCTTGATTTAATTTTATTACGATATTAGTTTAATTTTTTATTTATTAATTATAAGAATTACCAATATATTAGTATAATATATAATATTTTCATATTCTCAATATCAATGTTTATTTTTAATTTTACAAATGCACAATGGCTACAACAAATAATAGTATGTTTTGTCAACTCAATTGGTAATGTTAGGAATCATATATAATTTTAATTATAAAATTCATCGATACTTTAATAGATTAATTTACGAAAATAGCTATAAATCTACATTTATAAATATAAAATGTTTAGATAAATATAAATGTACACAATATATGAACGCATACATGTATATACGGACCGTTTTTTTTTTTTTTTGTTGGATTTATGAAAAAAATAAAAAATTATATTAACTGAACCAAAGTTAATTTTCTTTTAATTAAATAGTCGACATTCTATTTTTATAGATTAAACCCTGCATCGCGGGGTACAATTCGTACAGTATTATACTAAAATGTGTCAAACTTTTTTTCCTCCTAAAATCTTAATATTTGAGCTTATTCAATGCATCTAATTTTTCTTAAACTATAACAAGCCAACATTAATTAGTTATTAGGTTTCAAACTTTTATTTATTTGCAAAAGTTAATTTATTTCCAAAAAATCTATTAAAATTTCAAATATTATATATTAATTTTATTTTATTTATCTTTTACGTTGATCAAAATTTTAGATGCAACGTTCTATGAAAGTATAAATAAATTAATTTTAACTAACATTTTTTTTATTATTTTCTTAAATATATTTCTAATAATTTATTTAATATGCTATAACTAGGCAGTGAATTTTTTAATCAAGAAGAATAGTGGCGGATCCTAATTTACATATTCTTTCTTCATTCACACACAAAATTAATACCATAAGTGATAGTTCATTAGCGTAACAAAATTAATAATTTTATGAATTATATAAAACTGTGATTATGAAGTCCACTCATAGTTAATGTTTATTTTATTAAAATGAGCTATAAATCTACATAGATACATACATAACATGTAGAAATAATTTTTTGTGTTTGTTGCTTTATTGATTTTTTTTTTTATCATTAATCGAAATAAAAATTAAATGTTTTCTTAACTTAAAATTTTTTTACGTTATTTATTGATTAAACCCCGCAACGCGGGAGTACAATTCTAGTATATAATGAAATAAAATTTTACGAAACATTTCATAACACAATTTAATGTGACATAAAGTAGTTCATAACAACACATTTTTTTTTTTTTTTTTTTTTTTTTTTTTCATGTTTCGAAGGGAACCTTCTCTACATAATTGTATGTCGAAAGAAATTTAATCGAGCTTGTTTTAAAATGTGTATAGGCATGGGGTGAGGCAAATGAGAACTGCATGGGCCGATGGACCGGAATTCATCACTCAGTGTCCCATAAGACCTGGAATGAGCTATACTTACCGGTTCACAATTCAAGGACAAGAAGGCACGCTTTGGTGGCACGCCCACAGCTCTTGGCTCAGAGCCACCGTCTACGGGGCTTTGATCATTCGTCCTAAACAAGGCGATTCGTACCCTTTCTCAAAGCCCAACCGCGAAACTCCCCTTCTTCTCGGTAACTAGCTAACAACCATCTCTCTCTCTCTCTCTCTCCCCAACTAACTAGTTTAACTGTAATGTTTAAACAACTTGTGTTGGTGATGTCTCAGGTGAATGGTGGGATGCGAATCCAATTGATGTTGTGAGACAAGCGACAAGAACCGGAGCTGCCCCTAATATTTCTGATGCTTACACGATCAACGGTCAACCTGGTGATCTATACAATTGCTCCAAAAAAGGTTAGTAATGATAAATTATTACAGATATCATTAACTTAATAGAATGTTAGTGACAAAAAATCTTAAATCTCGTGTTTCACGCAAGAAAAGGCTAACACATTTATTTTCTTAACCAAAACCATGCAGACACAGTTATAGTTCCAATCAAGAGTGGAGAAACAAATCTGCTTCGAGTAGTGAACTCCGCACTAAACCAAGAACTCTTCTTCAAAGTGGCTAACCACAAGCTGACGGTGGTTGGAGCCGATGCCTCATACGTGAAGCCCTTCAGCACCTCCGTTATCATGCTCGGGCCAGGCCAGACCACCGACGTGCTAATCACCGCTGATCAGCCGCCGAACAGATACTACGTGGCAGCACGCGCCTACGCAAGCGCTCAAGGTGCACCCTTCGACAACACCACCACCACAGCCATTCTCGAGTACGAATCCCTTCCTTGCCGCCGCGGTGGGAAATGCTCCTCGTCGAAGCCTGTCACAGCTGTCATGCCGGCTTTCAACGACACGGCCACAACCACTGCCTTCACCACCAGCTTACGAAGCCCCAGGAAGGTTGAGGTACCCACCAAAATCGATCACAATCTCTTCTTCACGGTCGGCCTCGGGCTAAATAATTGCCCCCGTGGCGCTAGGGCCCGAAACTGTCAGGGCCCGAATGGGACTCGGTTTACTGCAAGCATGAACAATGTATCTTTTGTGCTGCCGTCCAACTTCTCTTTACTTCAAGCGCATCAGCAAGGTATAGCATTGCAAACAAAATTTAATTTGACTTTACAACTCTTATTTCTGTCGCCATTAGAGCCATTTCTTTAGTGAAATGAAAATTAATAAGAGAATAATAATAGTGAACGAAAGCTACGCCTATAAATTTTATTGGGTTAAAAAATTCTATTTTTAGCAATGCATGACTCTATATAAGTGGAATTGAGGCAATAATATAGTGGATTCGTTATCAGAGTACTTTTAGTGTGTATTTGAGGTGTATATATATATATATATGAATGTTGAGTTAATTGTCCTTAACTTGTAAGCCAGTTGAGACTAATAAAATATGATATAGGTATACCCGGAGTTTTCACAAGTGATTTTCCAGCGACTCCTCCGAGGCAATTCGATTATACCGGAAATGTGAGCCGTGCGCTGTGGCAACCCGCTCGTGGTACAAAGGTGTACAAACTGAAATATGGGGAAGCGGTGCAGGTTGTGCTGCAGGGAACGAGCATCTTCACAGCTGAGAATCACCCAATCCATCTTCATGGTTACGATTTCTATATTGTTGCTGAGGGCTTCGGAAATTTTAATCCGAGCAAAGATACCTCTAAGTTTAACCTAGTAGATCCACCTATGCGAAATACAGCAAGTGTGCCTGTTGGTGGTTGGGCTGTTATCAGATTTGTTGCAGACAACCCAGGTAAGCATAACACACAAACATATAATCAAGAATTTATATATATACAATCTCTCTCCCTCTTTCTAGATCTGATGCTTGAGCTTTGAACATCAACAGGAGTGTGGTTGATGCATTGTCATTTGGATGTGCATATTGGGTGGGGATTAGCCATGGCCTTCGTTGTCGAAAATGGCGTCGGCAAACTGGAAACGTTAGAGCCACCTCCGGCAGATCTTCCCCTTTGTTAGAACGATAAGCACCAGATATTTGTAGTTTCATTGTTGTTATCAAGAAAAGCAACTTATAATTTTTCCGTATTCAATTTATTTGTACTGTTCACCCAAATCTGGTACTTTTTAATTTCTTTTTTTAACGTTTTTTTTTTTTTTTACTAGTAGAAATTACGTGCATTTGTACGTAAATATTACGATTAAATTATTGAAGAACTATTTTCTTCATTTCCTTGTAATATCCTTCTTTAAACTTCCCTTTGAATCAATGGTTATAGAGTTTTTCATAAATTCATATATTTATAACTAAATTTTGAAGATTAATAAGAAAATCCAAATTATTTAAATGTACTTATAAAATTTATTTGTGTATAGCTCTTTCAAAAATATATGTTAAATATAGTTATAAAATTTTATATGTCCGGATTTGGCATGTTTAAATTTAAACATGACCAATCTTTATCATATTTTATTACTATAAGCTCTCGTAAAATAAATTAATTTGTTAAAATATTATTGAAAGACAAACTGACCCTAATTTATATTAATTCCTAAGTAATTTAATAAGTATTATGAATTGTTAATAAAGTGGTATCACTCAAATCATTTATCTCAATATATAATTTTAGAAAACTTTTTTGTAGCAAAATAAATGTAATATTGTTATGATTGTTTATATGAATAAGAATGCTCCTCTACCCACCGTGAACATTCTTAATATCTCAACGGGTGACGTATCAATAATGTAATTGATACATACCATAAAAATAATCTCTACCTAAACAACTATAAACCTAAACAAAAAAAACTAAACCCTAATAGAAAAATTGTTAAGGGGACATTGTTACGTTAACAGTGAATATTTTTAATGTGACCACAGTAAGTAGAGGAACATTTTTCCTGAATAAGAGTTATTAAAAATTACTTTTACAATGATTAACTAAGTTAATATAAATTGGTAAATAATGATATATTTAAACTTTAAATTTTTATTTGTATCTTTTTTTATCCAACTGAACTTGTATTTTTCCTTTTAAGAAAAAAAAAGGAAGAAAACTAAAGTATATGAGTAGAATATATAGTATTTATATTATAATCATGTTGGATATTATTGGCATTTGATCAATAATATGGAGTGGATATTTAACTCGGTTGTGAGGTTAAATGTCGTAGTATTAATCTTCTCGAGGAGTAGATTAATGTGATATAATTATATGCTCAAATCCAATATATATGTGGTGAGTGAGATATATTATATCAAAGTGTTGGTGGAGTGACTTCATTATATTATGAAGTGTTGTTGTCCCACATTGGAGAATTAACATTCTCTAATCTTGTTTAAAAGTAACTAAACAAGTGGGCTTATTAATAAGTGGATTAAGTGAGTAAAGACAGGCCCTCGCGTGCTTGGGCCTTGCCTTGAGTCTCATTCGTTTTGGGCCAAGGAAGCAAAATGTTATTGGGCCGAGCAGGCAGCCCAATGATCCAGCCGTTGTGATCGCCGCAGTGACAGGAGCTGTAACGGCAACATCCCGCGAATCTCGGGTGTAATCCCTAGAATCTCGGGTGTATCAATCCATTAATTTAGGAGATACGTTTTTGAACGTCTCCTACTCTACCTAATGGGCCTTTGACGGCCAAGACTCCAAAAACCCTAGAGTTTGATGTGCCTATATATAGGAGCATGAGAGAGCATTCATAGATAAGTTCATTCATAGGTTTTGCATACACTAGCATCTCTCTTTTGCATCCTTTCCCTTCTCGAGTTCAGTCCTCGCCTCACTCTAGTTCACCGGAGCTTCGAGGTCTTGTGGTGCTACTACCGAGGAGACGAAGCCGTTTTATCTTTGGGGACGATACGCCAAAACCGAGAGCACTACCGGGGCGTATCTCGTCTTGCGGAAAGAGGGCTTTCCTCGACTCGGCCATTTCATTCTTTTGTATTTTCATTTAGTTGTATTCAGTTCGTCAATTTCCGATTTGAGTTGTAATCTTATCTATCTATTTTGTTTTGAATAGTAGATTTCGCCCCTGGCAAGTTATCTCATTGTATCCAGCATTGTACCTACCACAGTGGTTAGCACATTGAAGGATACAGTACCCATTCAATAAACCCAACAATCGCAAGACGAGATACTTCACTTGCCAATCCAAGGAGATGACGACTGGATCCGCATCCACTGACTCCAGCACTGGCGCAACCACCATGGCTTCGATGATGTCCAATCCGTTGCTGTCAAGCCACCCTACGGCGTCTGGAACAATGGCGAGCACTATGCCTACCTCTGGAGGCTCTTCTACCTCCTGGGTGTTCAATAACCCTTTCGGGTTGACTGGTGGATCCGCATCTTGCGGCACCGTGGGCTCCACTTTTAGTGGTAGCGTTGGATCCATGAACGGATCTGGTGTTGGGCACATTGGGCTCAACAGTGGTTCCCATTTGGGAGCGGTCTCGGCGCAACGGGTGATGCCACCCGCCGAGAAGTCACCGAAGTTCGGAGGAACCGACTTCAAGAGATGGCAGCAGAAAATGTTGTTCTATTTGACAACATTGGGATTTGCCAACTTCCTAAAGGAAGAAGAGCCCTCTAAGCCAAGTGAGCAAGAGGCAAGCTTTGTCGTTCGCGCTGCCTACGACAATTGGCGTACGGAGACTACCTTTGTAAGAACTTCATCCTGAATGCTCTGGATGATGCTCTGTACAATGTGTACTCCACTGTGGAAACCTCCAAAGCAGTGTGGGAAGCTTTGGAGAAGAAGTACCGTAGCGATGATGCTGGTACGAAGAAGTTCGTAGTCGCAAAGTACTTGGACTACAAGATGGTCGATTCACGACCGATTATGGAGCAAGTGCAAGAGTTCCAACTCATTGTGCACGATGTCCATGTCGAGGGGATGCCCTTGCCGGATGCGTTCACGGTTGCAATCGTGATCGAAAAGTTGCCCCCAAGCTGGAAGGAATTCAAGAGCTACCTTAAGCATAAGCGAAAGGAGATGACTCTTGAAGACCTCATTGTGAAATTGCGCATCGAGTCGGACGTGCGAAAGCAAGACCCAAAGCCTAGGGTCCCGATCGACGCAAAGGTGAACTTAATGGAGCGAGGCGGTCCCTCCAACAAAAGACCTCGTCCAGGTGCCAAAGACAATGGCAAAGACAATGTGTCTGTCAAGAAGTTCAACGGTGACTGCTTCAATTTTGGCAAGCATGGTCATGCGGCGAAGGACTGCCATAAACCGAAGAACAAGAAGAAGAGCAAGGTCGCCAACATCGCCGAGAAGGACTTCGGCGAGTGGGACAGAGATGACCTAGCTGCAGTGGTAACCGAAGAGGTTAGCATAGAGGTTACCCCAGAGGTAAACACAGTCGAGAACACTGGAGGGTGGTACATCGACACGGGTGCTACAGCCCACTTGTGTGCTGATAGGAGCACGTTCGTTACCTATCAAGTCGTTGAGGGGAGGAAGCTCAACATGGGGAACAAAGCTTCGTCCGATGTGGTCGGAGTTGGAGAGGTGGAGCTCAAGCTCACATCTGGCCTCTCACTTACGTTGAAGAATGTCCCTTCATGTTCCCGACATACGCAAGAACTTGGTGTCGGGCTCTATACTAGTTAATAAGGGGTTTAGACTAATGTTTGAGTCCGATAAGTTTACTTTGTTGAAGTTCGGAAAGTTTCTTGGTAAGGGTTACCTTACCGGGGGACTTTTTAAACTTAATGTATTGGCTGTGCGCCGTGTAACCAAGTTTGATATTAATGAAAAAGCAAGTACTTCCTCTTACTTGATTGAGTGCTCTGATTTATGGCATTGTAGATTGGGTCATGTGAACCACAATGCTATAAAACGATTAGTAAAAATGAATTTACTAAAGGTTGATGATGTAAAGACCACAAACAAATGTGAAATTTGTGTTGAGGCAAAAATGACAAAGTTACCGTTCCCTTCGGTAGAGCGGAGCACGAAACCCCTTGAGTTAATTCACACGGATGTGTGTGATTTAAAGTTTGTGCAAACTAGAGGTGGTAAGAAGTACTTTATCACTTTCATCGATGATTGCACAAAGTATTGTTACCTTTATCTTTTAAGAGGTAAAGATGAGGCTATTGAAGCTTTTAAGAACTTCAAGAATGAAGCCGAAAATCAACTAAGTTGTCGAATTAAGATGGCTCGAAGTGATAGAGGTGGAGAATATGTGGCTCCGTTTGAGGAATTGTGCAACGAAAGTGGCATAATTCATCAAACGACAGCTCCGTACTCACCCCAATCGAATGGCGTCGCGGAACGCAAGAATCGAACTCTTAAAGACATGATGAACGCTCTATTGATCAGTTCAGGGTTGCCCCAACGCATGTGGGGGGAAGCTGTTTTGACAGCCAATTATATACTGAACAAAGTCCCGCTCAATGGTAAGGACATTACACCTTACGAGTTGTGGAAAGGTAGGAGACCATCGTACAAATATCTCAAAGTGTGGGGGTGTTTGGCGAAGGTTGAGGTGCCTCTACCTAAACAAGTTACAATTGGTCCTAAAACGGTCGATTGTGTCTTTATAGGTTATGCACTTAATAGTAGTGCCTACCGGTTTGTTATCCACAAGTCCGACGTACCGGACATGAATGTGGGTACCACAATAGAGTCAAGGAATGCAGTATTCTTTGAGAATGTTTATCCTTATAAAAAGAAGGATGTAGTTGATACCAATTCTAGTGAAAGAATTGAAGGTGAAACCACTAGTTCTAAATCCACGAGTGAGGAGCCAAAATCGCGCAAGCGACGAAGGTCCAACTTGGAAAATGTAGAACTGAGACGTGGTAGTAGAGCAAGGACTCAAAAGTCCTTCGGCCCAGAATATGTAGCCTTTGTGTTGGACGATGAGCCAACCACAATGAAGGCTGCATTGGCAAGATCGGATGGATCACTTTGGAGAGAAGCAATTCAAAGTGAAATTGACTCCATCAAGCAAAACCACACATGGGTGTTGGTTGATTTGCCAGAAGGTTGTAAGCCCTTAGGATGCAAGTGGATCCTTAAAAGAAAATACAAAGCAGATGGTACAATTGACAAGTACAAGGCCCGGTTAGTGGTCAAAGGCTTTAAGCAAAAAGAAGGGTACGATTTCTTCGATACCTATTCACCACTTACGAGGATTACATCCATTCGTGTGCTTCTAGCCATTGCTGCTTTGTATGATCTTGAGATACACCAAATGGACGTTAAGACTGCGTTCCTAAATGGTGATCTTGAAGATGAAATCTATATGGAGCAACCAGAAGGGTTTGTGGAACCCGGACAAGAGAAAAAGGTCTGTAAGCTGGTTAAGTCTCTATACGGATTGAAACAAGCGCCACTACAATGGCACTTGAAGTTTGATGATGTGATGTTATCAAATGGCTTTCGTATAAACGAAAGTGATAAGTGTATCTACATCAAGAACACTAATAACGGGTATGTTATAGTGTGTCTATATGTAGATGATATGTCAATCATGGGATGCAATACCCAAGTGATTAACGAAACAAAGAGCATGTTAAAGAGAAACTTTGACATGAAAGACATGGGATTAGTGGACGTTATCCTTGGAATCAAGATTCTAAGAAGATCCGATGGGATAGTATTGTCACAATCTCACTATGTTGAGAAAGTACTCAAGAAGTTCAATGCTTTTGAGAGTGTGCCCGCTAAAACCCCGATAGAACTCAATGTTCACTTAAGTAAAAATCGTGGTGAGCCTATTGCTCAAGGAGACTATGCACGGGTGATTGGATGCTTAATGTATCTTACAAATTGCACTAGACCCGACATAGCATGTGCCGTGAACAAATTGAGTCGGTATACGAGCAATCCGAGCAAGGAACATTGGACTGCTCTGATTCGTGTATTGAGGTACTTAAAGTATACTCAACAGTATGGGCTACATTATTCGAAATACCCCCCAGTACTTGAAGGGTACTGTGATGCGAATTGGATATCCGACAATAAAGATTCACTTTCAACAAGTGGATATGTGTTTACCATTGGGGGTGGTGTTGTCTCGTGGAAGTCCACGAAACAAACGTGTATAGCCCGGTCCACCATGGAATCCGAGTTTATAGCTTTGGATAAAGCTGGGGAAGAAGCCGAGTGGCTAAGAGACTTCCTAGATGACATTCCATGTTGGTCTAAACCACTGCCGCCGGTGATGATTCACTGTGATAGTCAAGCTGCTATTGGTAGAGCAAAGAGTGGTTTGTACAATGGTAAGTCTCGACATATCCGTCGACGACACAATACCGTGAGACAATTGATCACATCGGGGATTATCTCAATTGACTATGTGAGGTCACTTGATAATCTAGCGGATCCGCTAACCAAAGGGTTGAACCGTGATCAAATGTGTAAGTTGCTAGAAGGAATGGGTTTGAAATCCACAAATTAAGAATGATCATAGTGGTAACCCAACCATGATGACCGGAGATCCCGAGAACTTGGTTCAATGGGAAAACTGAGCTATGAGAATTCGTGTAGAACACTCATCATCAATGTTCCTTCTACAGTGCAGTCGAGTGTTGTTAACTTGCCAAGTGGTGAGGTTAAGTCTTTGACTTTTAATGATTCCTAATGACCTCGAGGAGGTTGAGTATGGCAAGATACTCGGTAAAGAATCACCTATGTAAGTGTGAAGTGTGGCCGCTTCAAGAAAATACACTTATGAATCCAAAGGGGTATCCAAGGCCGAAAAGGATACAAAACGTGAGAACAGATGAGGTTGAGGTGTTCTAGTGTTAACATCGTTGTCTCGGTGCACGCCGTGGAGGAATAGTTCAAAGCAACGCGCTACTAGTCCGCCTGTGTACCCGATGATGTTGACTATGGAAGGTTCAAAGCCACAAACTACCTATCCTAATACTTTAATACCTCTTGAGGACTGAGCTTATGCATTGCATGCATTTGCACAAAGGCTATCTCACTCATGTGGGGGATTGTTGGATATTATTGGCATTTGATCAATAATATGGAGTGGATATTTAACTCGGTTGTGAGGTTAAATGTCGTAGTATTAATCTTCTCGAGGAGTAGATTAATGTGATATAATTATATGCTCAAATCCAATATATATGTGGTGAGTGAGATATATTATATCAAAGTGTTGGTGGAGTGACTTCATTATATTATGAAGTGTTGTTGTCCCACATTGGAGAATTAACATTCTCTAATCTTGTTTAAAAGTAACTAAACAAGTGGGCTTATTAATAAGTGGATTAAGTGAGTAAAGACAGGCCCTCGCGTGCTTGGGCCTTGCCTTGAGTCTCATTCGTTTTGGGCCAAGGAAGCAAAATGTTATTGGGCCGAGCAGGCAGCCCAATGATCCAGCCGTTGTGATCGCCGCAGTGACAGGCGCTGTAACGGCAACATCCCGCGAATCTCGGGTGTAATCCCTAGAATCTCGGGTGTATCAATCCATTAATTTAGGAGATACGTTTTTGAACGTCTCCTACTCCACCTAATGGGCCTTTGACGGCCAAGACTCCAAAAACCCTAGAGTTTGATGTGCCTATATATAGGAGCATGAGAGAGCATTCATAGATAAGTTCATTCATAGGTTTTGCATACACTAGCATCTCTCTTTTGCATCCTTTCCCTTCTCGAGTTCAGTCCTCGCCTCACTCTAGTTCGCCGGAGCACCGAGGTCTTGTGGTGCTACTACCGAGGAGACAAAGCCGTTTTATCTTTAGGGACGATACGCCAAAACCGAGAGCACTATCGGGGCGTATCTCGTCTTGCGGAAAGAGGGCTTTCCTCGACTCGGCCATTTCATTCTTTTGTATTTTCGTTTCGTTGTATTCAGTTCGTCAATTTCCGATTTGAGTTGTAATCTTATCTATCTATTTTGTTTTGAATAGTAGATTTTGCCCCTGTCAAGTTATCTCATTGTATCCAGCATTGTACCTACCATAGTGGTTAGCACATTGAAGGATACAGTACCCATTCAATAAACCCAACAAATCATTCTTAGGAATATAATTTAATTTTTTAGGAAATTTGATTAGAAGTAGAAGTTGTCTTGGTATGTTCCTCTAGTAATAATTATTACATACACGAAGTCAAATTAAAATTAAAATTAATTATTATATTATCAATTTTTACCAATTTATATTTTCTCTTTAAATCCATGTACAATAATATGATATTACAATATTGACTTTAAACTAAACTTTATTGTAGGGACAAAATAGGTAAATTAAAATTTGTCACACAAGACACTTTTATAATAGGTATGATGAATTGACACTATAAGAAAAAAGGTAATAGAACCAATATCCGTGGTCTATTTAGAAATTAAGTTGTTGTCTACCTTGGGCTTGTCAATTAAGGGCGGCGATTGACAACACGTCATCGCCTGTTGTCTATAAGCTAGTAGACAACGAGTGCATGGGTGTTGTCTATTAGCGATACCGTTTTGTTGTCAATAACATAATAGACAACTATATTCCGTGTTGTCTATTAGAGTATTTTCATATTGTCTATATTCTCATAGGCAACATTTAACTTCGACCGTTGTCTATTATTTAGTTTTTTTTTTTTTTTTTTTGCCCTGGATCTGTTATATCAATATATCTATTTAAACAATAAACAAAAGTCAATATATACTTAAATATTATAGAATTTTCATAAAATGAGTTTTTAATAAAAAAAAAAAAAATTGTATAATCATCTCAAAATGTATATAATCAAACAATAGTAGTATAACTATAAGGCATCCATCTAACTACGTCCACCAACTACTAAGAGATGCAATATCTTATATCTTCCTTCCAAGAGCATAACACCAACAAAAATTTCATCGAAGAAGCTTTCATCTATACAACAAAAATAATATACAACACAATAAAAAAAAATAAAACTAATTAGAATTATGAATACTCAAAATCCAAAAGAACATCGATTATATTGAACTCACGGCCATAATCATCATTTGGTAATATGGAATACGAACTCTGTCCATTCTTACAATCTAATCAACTTACTAAAGCAGGGAACAATGACAATACTACGCAAAATGGTTGAAAGCTTCTTACCTTAAAGTGCAGAAGAGACCGCCATAAGAATGCTCAAGGTTCACATTATTAACAATGCTGCAAAGTGATGGTGGTAATGAGTCTTGATAGGGTGTATTTTTACCCTATCATCTAAGTGTTAAAGAGTCGTTTTATTGTCGTATTGCGATAGTTTAGCTCATGTTTTGTAGCGTTTACGTTATTTCGAGCTAGATTACGCTTTTGTGTTGTTTTGAGTGTTTTAAGGGCTTTTTGAGTCGAGGAAACCCAAGATGAGACGAGGGACGACGAAACCAAGGAAGATGATGAATCATTGTTTCCAAGTTCCGACCTCGCACGATTTTATTAATATTTATTCTGGAATAATGGAAGCATAATATTGATGAGGGGTTCGATATGAGCATGTAGGCAAAAACGGAGGTCAATTCGAATTCCGACGAGAAAGATACGGCCGAAACAAGAAAGGCATGGGTACTGACTTCAGTACTTGACCCACAACTCGGCCGAGTATGCCTTTCCAAAAATCTCTATTTAGGCAATTTTTTATTCATTCTTTGTTTCCTTGTACACGTTGGTTATTGTTTTGATCTCCTATCCTGTAAATACCCTAAAACTTATAAATACCCTAAAACTTAGCATTGTAGAGGATCCCAACATAATTCTTAGATTAGTTTTCATATTTTTAGATTTATTTTTATAGTTTAGATTTTTTTTTACATTTATGTACAAATATTGAAGAAGATTGAAGATAATTCAAATTAAAGAGTTTTTCTATCCTTTCTCTTTTACTTTATGTCTTTAATTATGTTTATTCTCCTTTCCACAATTCTTTTAATTATGTCTAACTAAATTTATCTAGTTGGTTCTAAGGTTTGTATGTTTAATTGAATCTACATGATTGCTTTTTAGATCTATTTTAGCCTTTCACTTAGATTTATGTTTCATGGTGCTTATTCGCATGCATGATTAATTGATCACTAATTATGAATGCATAGTTGTGTGATTCTTAACTTATCAGGATTAATTACATGATTGAAGTCTTGAGACATAATACGATTTAATTTAAATATCCTATCGGAATTTAGATTAATCATAGGTTTTGCATGTAATAGATTTAGGTGTCGTAATTGAACCTTTATTAATTATATTTGAATACTTGAGATTTTGGTAACTAGTTTAATATCTTATGAGACCTAGCGGTGATTAAGTTTAGACTAGCCTATTATATTAGATTGTCCTAGCGGAATTCTTAGGTTGCATATATGTGTATTTCATCTGAGTGGATGAAATTGGTTAGGATAGATAGATTGGTTATTTATGTATGTTTGATTAGATTTACTACCCTAGGATCAATGTTCTCTTTTTTGTTAGTTTCTATATTTTTGATTTTGATTTAGTATTTTTTTATTTATTTATTATTATTTGATTTAATTTCAGTTTTTGAAAAAAACCACCAACACCTTAATTTTGCTTGCCTAGATATTGGCATATTGCTGAGAAGCTCTAGTAAAGGTAATTCCTATACGTTCGGATATCGATCCTGAGGATACGACTCCTGCTTCCCTTTATTACACTATTTTTTGGTAGTGAAAATAGCAGGGATCAAATTGGCACCGTTGCCAGGGACTGATAAGACCATATAGAAATATTTCGAACGAGATTCGATTGGTGCTCTAGGACTTTTATTTTCTGTTTTTATTTGATTGATCTAACGTATTCTTGGTATTATATTTTGTTTGTTGGTAGTGCATGAAATTGAGGTCTGAAGGAGAACTGGCCTTTCCTTTGGACCAAGAGATCGAGTACGCTTTTAGGCGAAGGAAGACAAACCAAGTAGAAGTTGAGGTCGATCAAACACCACCATCCACCATAGGAGATCCACAACCGAAGAAGTCTCTCAAAGATCGGTTCAAATCCATCGTTGATGTCTACCAAACCAGAGGATGGGGGATAGTTAAGGCGAACT
Organism: Thymus mandschuricus; assembly: GCA_029379335.1. Classification (NCBI taxonomy): domain Eukaryota; kingdom Viridiplantae; phylum Streptophyta; class Magnoliopsida; order Lamiales; family Lamiaceae; genus Thymus; species Thymus mandschuricus. The sequence goes on from CM057071.1 coordinate 12,356,769, forward strand.
AGTTCGAGCTCAAGACATCGTTCATCAACATGGTGCAAATGCTCCAATTCGGTGGAGATTTGGCAGAAGATCCCAATGCCCATCTAAAGGAGTTTCTAGACATTTGCGCTAGCCGATGGATTACATCAAATTGAGTCTTTTCGGCTTCTCTTTGAAGGATGACGCCACGGAGTGGCTCAATAGCTTTGATCGTCCGAAGATCAAGACTTGGAAGGATATGTGCAATCTATTTCTCACAAGTTCTTCCCTCATTCCAAGGTTTAGAAGCTCATAAACGATATCCATCGCTTTCAACAATACGTTGATGAACATTTTTACGAAGCTTGGGAGCGATTCAAGAAGTTGCTCCGAATGTGCCCTAACCATCGTCTCAACAAGGAAGATCATGTCATTCGTTTCTATCGCGGATTGACGACGCAAGCAAAGAAGGTGCTTGACTACTCTTCACAAGGAGGCTTCCTAAACAATGAAGTTGATAAGGCCACGGAGATTCTTGAGCTTGTGGTGACAAGAAGTTATGAAGATGCTACGGATAGGAGGCTATCGAAGAAGAAATCGACGATGGTTAACATCAATGTCTACGAAAACTTGTTGGAGAAGTACAAGAAGAACTGTTGGAACGGCTGCTTGAAAGCCGCCCCGACCCAGATCTTGGTTCGGTTATGTTGATTCGATCGTGCACAAAAGTTCATGCAAGGGCTCGAGTACATACCTTGTGATTATGAAGAACGTGCAATCTGAGTCGTGTCTGATCGATCTACGGTTCTGATCTTCTAGGATGTGATCCCACACCTTCAGATCTGAGACTTGGTGGACGTCTCGAGATCACTGGAACCTCGATCTCCCCCACTCAGTACCAGGCGGCCGACTCTCTCTCTCGCCCTAGGGATTCGCGCCAATCTCACAAATCTGGTGTGGCTAGCTAACTAGGGTTTTGATGAGCGACTTGAGAGTATTTATATGGTACATAAATAAGGAGATATGATTCCTTATTTGTCTCTAACCATATCTTTGCCAATCCCATATTTATTCTCTTTCCATAACTTACAAATCTTATTCCTTTATTAATACGGAATTAATAAGGAATTAATCTGTTCAGTTATGCAACTGTATATCCGGAATTAATTCTAACAAATAGAATTTATTCTAATTCCAGTAGAAGAATAAATAAATAAATATATACTAAATATATTTATATATGATATTTATCCCCATAAGATTTAATTAAATAAATCTTATCCTATTAGATTTAATCTTATCCATGAATGATTAAACTATAACTATTTAGATTTAATCTTATCCCACTGGATATAAATCTAAATTAATTATATTTAATATCCATCCAACGGATATAAATCCAATATATATCATATACTGGGCCTGAGTACAATTATTGAGCCCATACTAAATAATACTATTTAGATCGATTCCCGCGGTCTGTTTGGGCCATCCTAGGGATCGGATACCAGACAGAGTTGGGCCTTATCTAATTCGATATTTCCATGTCCACCCCTGAACATGTATCTCATTAGAACTATGACGCACTCCACTAAAGTGTCATAGCTGAATCGCCGCTCTGTCCCAATTATGTAGATTGGGTTGGTATTTTTTTTAGTTCGACCCCCGTGTTTAAGACCTTCCATATCCGTTAATCAATTAGAGCTACCATGACTGCTCCTAATTGTTAACATCTATTCCTCAGGTAGTACCCGTTCACACCTTATTATATACCTAAACTTAATCAGCATGCATGACTTGGTATAATAATCCTTGTGAACTCCCTGAGGGGATAACGTCAACACCTACACTCACATAGGACACGGCTTATTGATAACACTTATTAGACATACTATGCATCTTCGTGTTACCCAAAGTACGACATGATTGAGATGAACTGACGAGAAGTTCATATCATCGTAAATCAAAGTAACATCGAAGAATACATATACATCTAATAGTTTACCAAGGTTAAGATCGAGCTAGAGCCTGAGATGTGTTGCTCTTCACCTATATCACCTTTGATACAGGGTTAGTATCAGAAGAGCATTATCTCCCTTGATCCTTCAATACGTTCCACCGTACCAGCATAATTAGTGATTAGGACTCATCACTACCATTAAGCTGCAGTCTAGACCGATAGCTTAGCCCAAGCTATCTCGACTGTGAACTGTTTATATCTCATCATTATTAACGACCTTCGTGATCCTCTCCGAACTCAAATCGACACGTGGTCTAAAACATGAGATAATGGGCTTTATTCTTGCTTATACATATTCTTCCAGACAGGGATTGTTAACAGTGGACCTGTGTCGTAACCACTAAAACAACTGGTTTTGCTTTAATTATACAACAACCCCAACAATCTCCCACTTATACTAAAGTAAAACCTTTTAGTATACCAACGCGTCTACAGGAAACCATATGACTTCATCCATGTACAATGTTAACAATCGCAATCGTTAACAACCATCGTACACTTTTTCTCCCACTTATACTCAAAGATTTTACCTTTTAGTGTACCTTGCCGTGGGAGGCTCACTAAGACATGTCAGCCACGTGCTACAGTATACCTGACATGTGACACTTAGTGAAGGACCCGTCATCGTACATTCCTCTAGTGTTTCTATTTTTCCCGCGAAATCGCCTTAATATAAGGTACTCACTATGTTGTTACCAGCATTTCCAAATCTCAAAAATTTGCCACTGCACTTAGAATTGTTCCAGGGGGTGTAAGAATTCTAGCAAATTTGAGATTACTGCCAATTCACGAAGCCAAGCCCTGAATTATCTAGCTCCCTCTCAGCATTTCACTGCGTGAGAATCTTCAAGACAATTCTGCTTTCTACGTGAATCCATAGTAAAAGGTCGATGATGTCGTTTTTCTAGCTACCATTCGATTATCCGTGTCTTCAAACATTTAAGAATGATAGACTATATCTGTTACCATGCTTTAAGCATTAACATATATCTGGCTCTTTATGCAATATTCAAGTGTATTGCAAACTTTGCTATAACAGTAGTCTATGAAGAGTACTTGAATAATGTTATACTATCCGTAGATATATCTAACATTACTCCTAACCTTCATTCTAAACTGTTCGGATAATCACCACCTATTGTGTCAGATAATACTTTCACATTGTCTCCAAGTGCTAGTAATATTATCTCACAATGTACAAGACAACCAATACAACGTCTTTTGTAGATGAAAGATATACCATTTGTCAACACATTTTATGAACGAATCTATATGTGTTGTTTGACAAATGAATGCTTTATATCATTGAACCACACATTTCAATGTGTTTGTCCCGAAACATGGAACTTTTGAGAAAAACTTACTTTTCTCAAATCACATCCACTTTCCCATATGTATGTCCTCAACTAATATGAGCATACAACTTACCAGTCTTCCGAGTGTTAAACTCGTAGACTTATCAATGATATGCAAACACTTTCATCTAACTCATCCTTAACAGTCAACTTGGTCTGTTCATTGTCCAAGAAATTAGATTTCTTGATGAACAATTCACAATTTTCGAGACACACCCGAAAATACTCCCACTGTGACAGGGATCCTTAAATAATCTTGTGCAGATCCTTTTGGTTATCTGTCTTGTACTTCCGGCCTTATGATGTTCCAATCCATAAATTCCTTTTATTCTTGGACGTTAATCAAGAATAAATACTTGTCTTTCCTTGAAAGATGACTACTAATCCAACTAGTTACTAAATCTAACATCGAACTTGCGACACTTCGTGTGCAAATTATCCTTATTTCTGAACAGATTTAACCAATGAAAACTATAATTAGCTTCTCCGTAGGGAGGAAGACCCGAAGTCATCGCGAATGCTAATCAATTTCATTTTAAATCACAATGAAATCCATGATCAACACGAATGTTTAATCATTTCATTTCAAATAAGGAGAAGACATAGATTTAGATATTGTGAAGTAGTACTTTATTGAAAGACAATCTCGAACAAGAAGTGCAACATTTATCATAACACATTTTGGAATATCTCTTAAGATTCAAAATTATTACCCCCACTACGAATGATATATCAAAACAACCAGTATTAAAGAAATAAATCTCTAATACAATGTAATAAACTATCATCCACCAATATCCAAAAACATAAGTATCCGCCAAAACAAGGCAACTAATGTAGTGAGCAAGTAATAAACCAAATCTAATATCCAAAAACCAAGATAAAACTAAGATAAGAAATCTTCAAGTCTTCTGGACAACTGCATCATCGGAATGACGCTTGTCGAGCTCAAGAACTTGAAGTCGTCCTACTCATTATTCGTAGCTGAACCTACAAAGATTGCAACAAACCACAATTAATATCCACCAGTTAAATCCGTCCGCGAGGACTGAACTAGTATAATTTGGTTTTTCATGTTGCAAGAGTCTGACATACCTCCATCTATCTTCAACTTCTTGTTCCTCCTCTGATAAACCTTTATTATCGGAGGTCTCTCCTTCCTGGCATCATTCACTTCCTGAGTAGGTTGATCAGAGCTCAGCTCATCCACATCGTGAACGAGTCCATTATGCTCAAAATCGCCCACTTCCTGAATGGATTGATCAGAGTTCAGCTCATTCACATCGTGAACGAGTCCGTTATACTCAAGATCATCAATCCTCAGTGATTGGAGGTACTCGTCTATGATGGTCTCGTTATCATGAGCATTAAAACGCTCATTCAAGTCGACGTTCCTGTCAACAGGTCGATCCCAGAAGTTCCTCTCCGCCTCATAGGCAGCCTGTAGAATGCCAATCCTCTCCCTGTCAACCACGAGCAACTCCCCTATAAGGGCAATTGGATCCTCATGAATGATGTGGTTAGGGACGACTGCTTCCCTAAGAGCCAGGAACCATCTTGGAAAACGTGCATGGAGAACCTCGCAAACAGACTTTCCCGACATAACGCCACCATACGACACGTACATGTATACGAGGTTCTTAAACCTCATAATAAATTCCTTAAAGTTAAGGAAATCCTCAAACCTCAGGAAACTAATCTCCTTCCGTGCCAGGAAACTGAGTAGTCGAAATCGAAAGGAATCCGGAACACCATCGGAAAAAGCAAAACGGCAAATCTTCGTGCGAATAGAAACAATAGACATATCTGAAATAAATAACAAGTAAATAAAAACTCGTAAGCAAAAACAATTTATGTTATCAATGTTATAAACCCAAAAATAACATTGAACCAACAAACGAGTAGCCCGATACTATTTACAAATAGTCCATTATAGGTGGATGCTACCTATAAAATTATCGACCATGACCGCAGTCTATTTTATTTCTTATCCCATCACACGGACCTTAGTGAAACAAAGAAATAATAACCCGTGCCTCAGGACCCTGCTAATTCGTGAAGTGACCTCTATAGGAGGATTCATCAATAAGCAGCTAAGCTACAACCATATTTTAATATTCCGAAAAATTAATTATATTAAGAGCAATCCTACCGAAAGGAGGAATTATCTTTATAAAATCATTTTTCCCATATTATCAAAATTTGAATTAACCAATGAATTCCATAATCAGTATCTCCTATAGGGAGGAAGACTCATTGTCAACGCGAATACTAATTATTTCATTTTAAATCAAATTATCCTTATATGAAGTCTAAACCAATGAAATCCATAATCAGCATCTCCTATAGGGAGGAAGACTCATTGTCAACGCGAATACTAATTATTTCATTTTTAAACCAAATATGGAGGTCCTTTAAATCAATTAACCAATAATCGATTAACTATACCGCTTAGTCTTTTTAAGGGTTTGTGTGACATAACGTAGCACATAGACAATTAAGTCCTATCACATGATTTCTAAGCGCAAGTAATAAAACATGCTCGCATTGAAATCATAAAAACCGGCATGTTATGACCCCTATGCATGTTATTTCTATTACGCAAACAATGAAAAACAACTATAACATGCAAAACATGCTGTCATCTTATCGCGTAATTTAAAACCATCCATAGCATGCATAATAATTAAAACAAATAAATAGGCTGCCGACCGGGAATAAATAGCCCTATCTATTACATTTAATTAAAAAAAAAAAAAACCCGGAACAAGCACCGGTCTTTAATCTTCAATTTGGAAGCCAACCCCGGTCTTCAAGTCCACCTTCCAAAATTAGCTAATGCTCGAAATAACTAGGGTGCGGAAAACCCTAATTACCAAAAACGGAAAAGCGAATTTTCAAAACGAACTAGGGTACGAAAACCCTAGCCGTCGACGATCATGCCAAGGTTTCGGAAAACCCTAGCCGTCATCAACGTCATGGGCTGAATGTTGAAAAACGATCAGCCCTTCGTCCGAAAAAACCGGCCACGCGTCGTCGCCTAGCCGCGCGTGCAAACCACGCGCCGCCGCGGCACGTGCCGAGGCTGCCGTTTCGGCTCACGACGAGCCTGACGTGGCTGAGTCCGGGCTGGGTGCGTCCATTGCAGCCCAGCCCGAGCCACTGCAAGGAGCAGCGCCGCCGCCGTGAGCCACTGCCGGTGGCTGGAACGCCACCGGTCACTCCCACTGGCCTCGCCGGCATCCCAGCACCACCAAAGGTGCTGGGTTCGAGCCTGAGCCGTCGTGGCTAGGTCCGGCAGCAACGCGCGCGCAGTGGAAAAACCCAGCCGCGTGTGACCACGCCTCAGCCGCCGCCGCCGGTGGTTCCCAGACCACCGGACCTGCTGTCCACCGTCGTCCGCGCCTCCCCGTCGTCGTCGAGCCACCGTCAGGCCGCGGGCTTGAGCCCAGCAGCAGCGCGAGCCAAGAACCTGTCAGGGTTTCGGCCGCCGCTGCTGTAACTCGCTGTCGCTGCCCTTGCCGCACCGCCACCGGTCGTCCGGCGCCGTCACGGCTCCGTTCCGACGTCGAGCCGGGCGCTGGACCGCCGGGCAGGCCGCGGTTCAGGCCCAGCAGCACGCGCGCGAACCAAAAACCCTAGGGGTTTCACGTCGCCGCCGCTGCTTTCGCCTGTCCCGCCGTCCGCCGCCGATTCTGCCGCCGCCAGCCCTCGTTCCGGCGTCGCCTGAACCCTAGGATGAACCCTAGGGGTTCAGCCGCCGTGAAACGACGAGGGGGCAGCCGCGCGAATCGCGGCAGATTACGCTGCCCGCCGCCGTGCGCTGGCCGACGCGCCGCCGCCCGCGGCCTTCGTCGCCTCCGTCTTCGTGATCGTCCCGGACCTCGATCTTCCACAATCTCTCGATTCTCCAGCAAAAACAATGCAAAAATCGAAAAATACAAGAAAAACGAATCCTAATCTAATCGGCACCTTATTATCTCGCCGATTTAAAAAAAAAAAACGAACAACGATAAAACAAAAAACGATAAATAACGCACGTAATTTCCCGGACAGCAGCATGCACACATAATCATAATTACTCGAATGCATGAACACAAAATTCGAATCAACACAGAGCCGATCCAAAAACCTCGGGCTCTGATACCACTTGTTGGAAAGGCTGCTTGAAAGCCGCCCCGACCCAGATCTTGGTTCGGTTATGTTGATTCGATCGTGCACAAAAGTTCATGCAAGGGCTCGAGTACATACCTTGTGATTATGAAGAACGTGCAATCTGAGTCGTGTCTGATCGATCTACGGTTCTGATCTTCTATGATGTGATCCCACACCTTCAAATCTGAGACTTGGTGGACGTCTCGAGATCACTGGAACCTCGATCTCCCTCACTCAGTACCAGGCGGCCGACTCTCTCTCTCGCCCTAGGGATTCGCGCCAATCTCACAAATCTGGTGTGGCTAGCTAACTAGGGTTTTGATGAGCGACTTGAGAGTATTTATATGGTACATAAATAAGGAGATATGATTCCTTATTTATCTCTAACCATATCTTTGCCAATCTCATATTTATTCTCTTTTCATAACTTACAAATCTTAAATCTTTATTAATACGGAATTAATAAGGAATTAATCTATTCAGTTATGCAACTGTATATCCGGAATTAATTCTAACAAATAGAATTTATTCTAATTCCAGTAGAAGAATAAATAAATTAATATATACAAAATATATTTATATATGATATTTATCCCCATAAGATTTAATTAAATAAATCTTATCCTATTAGATTTAATCTTATCCATGAATGATTAAACTATATCTAATTAGATTTAATCTTATCCCACTGGATATAAATCTAAATTAATTATATTTAATATCCATCCAACGGATATAAATCCAATATATATCATATACTGGGCCTGAGTACAATTATTAAGCCCATACTCAATAATACTATTTAGATCGATTCCCGAGGTCTGTTTGGGCCATCATAGGGATCGGATACCAGACAGAGTTGGGCCTTATCTAATTCGATATTTCCATGTCCACCCCTGAACATGTATCTCATTAGAACTATGACGCACTCCACTAAAGTGTCATAGCTGAATCACCGCTCTGTCCCAATTATGTAGATTGGGTTTGTATTTTGTTTAGTTCGACCCCCGTGTTTAAGACCTTCCATATCCGTTAATCAATTAGAGCTACCATGACTGCTCCTAATTGTTAACATCTATTCCTCAGGTAGTACCCGTTCACACCTTATTATATACCTGAACTTAATCAGCATGCGTGACTTGGTATAATAATCCTTGTGAACTCCCTGAGGGGATAACGTCAACCTACACTCACATAGGACACGGCTTATTGATAACACTTATTAGACATACTATGCATCTTCGTGTTACCCAAAGTACGACATGATAGAGATGAACTGACGAGAAGTTCATATCATCGTAAATCAAAGTAACATCGAAGAATACATATACATCTAATAGTTTACCAAGGTTAAGATCGAGCTAGAGCCTGAGATGTGTTGCTCTTCACCTATATCACCTTTGATACAGGGTTAGTATCAGAAGAGCATTATCTCCCTTGATCCTTCAATACGTTCCACCGTACCAGCATAATTAGTGATTAGGACTCATCACTACCATTAAGCTGCAGTCTAGACCGATAGCTCAGCCCAAACTATCTCGACTGTGAACTGTTTATATCTCATCATTATTAACGACCTTCGTGATCCTCTCCGAACTCAGATCGACACGTGGTCTAAAACATGAGATAATGGGCTTTATTCTTGCTTATACATATTCTTCCAGATAGGGATTGTTATCAGTGGACCTGTGTCGTAACCACTAAAACAACTGGTTTTGCTTTAGTTATACGACAACCCCAACAAGAACATGGAGGAGATAGATGTCATCAAGAAGAAGAGCACCAAGATCAATGTCGTCGCCAAAGATTCAGAGTCTCAAGGTCAAGTCAATTATATACAATAAGGTCCCAACCGACAAGGAGGATACAAAGGCTACAATTCCAATAATCGAAGCTATCCTCAACAACTCCCCTTGGAGAAAACTCCAATGGAAAAGATGATGGAGCAAATCACATTGCAACAAAAGGAGTTTATATCCAAGGCGGAGTCAAAACTTAAAGCCTTGGAGCATTGCGTCACCACTATCGGTAACACAGTTGTGACATTAAGCACTCACTTTCGAGCCTTGGAGACACAAGTAGGAAAATCGGCGAAGTCTCAATCCAAGCAACAACAACGAGTTCAACCTCCAATCAAGGGTAAGTCGAATCCAAAGACGCACCAATGCCATGCTATTGAGGTGCAAAACGAAGTGTTTGAAGCGTTAGAAGCGCGAGAAATCGAAGAGATCGAGGATGAGAGAGACTTGTAGATGGAAATGAGGGAGCAAGTTGAAGAGGATTCGGATTTGACGCCTCTCGGCCAAGCTCTTGGCGGAGAAGAAGGAGAAAATGCATCACAACAACCCCCACTCGGCTGAGAGGAGGGCCGAGTTGTTTTTGAAAATTGCGCCCAAGCCCAACTCGACCTACTACTTGGCCGAGTGGTAGGCCGAGTCAAAGAGGGCAGTATGTGCGGAGAAGACCCACTCGGCCAAGTGGTAGGACGAGCTGCACCTGGGATGCCTGGAATGCATATTTTCACCTCTAAGGCCCTTTTCCTCGACGTTTGGCCAATCCTAAGCCCAATGACAAGTCCAACCAAGATCTGGAGATGTCCAAGAATGCTCCTACGTAGCAAGAGATTCGGGGAAGTTTACGGTGAGTTGCACAATCGGAGACCGTACGTTTCACAACGTGTTATGCGACCTTGGATCGAGCATCAACATCATGTCGTTCTCAATGTTCAAACGTCTCAACTTGGAGCAATGAAGTCGATGAAAACTCCGATTCGGATCGAGAATCATTGGATTCGTCAACCTAAAGGAGTTATTAAAGATGTTCATGTTCGAGTTCGAGGGTTCGACTTTCCGGCCAACTTCGTGATTGTGGAGATGGAGGAAGACGCCAACCAACCTCTAATTTTGGGTCGACCATTCTTAGCTATGAGTGGAGAGCTCGTTTCGACTTACCAATTGGAGATCTCACGTTTCAACTATGAGGAAACTCAACGGTGGGGAAGAAGATCATCAAGTGTATGATCCGCCTTGATAACAGGTATCGTCGGGCTAAAGACGTAAAACGTAGCACTTTTTGGGAGGTAACCCAACTCTATATTTATTTTTAGTTTTCGTTTTTCAGTTTTTGTTTTCGTTTTTCTTTGAGTCTTATCTTTTATAAGCTCTTTATCCAAGAACTTTGAAAGCTTGTGAGTTATAGGTTTTCTCGATGAGGTTTCAACTAAGAGGAGAAGATCGATAGTAAGTTTGCTTCGCATAAAAGGTACGCTTGTAACATAACCACTCCTTCTTCTTGAAACATATTCCATCATCATGATTCGAAATAAGTTTGGGGGAGGGGGAAGCGTGATTTCGTTAACTCGTTCGTATGTGCTTCTTTGTGTTTATTTCTTGGGTAGTAGTTTAATTTTGTATATTAGTTGTAGTTAGTAGAGTCTTTAGGAGTTTAGACGATTGATTCAAACATGATTTGTGATATGAATTGGCTAATGATAGCATAATTTTCATTGAAATAGTTGATTTATATTATGTTTGGAACCTTGGTGGAGATTAAGCATGTGTGTGATGAAATTTGATTATGCTTTTATTTTGGGAAACGTTTTGTTATAACCCGTGAGGATTTGAGCATTTGGTGCATGTTTGTGCCTATTTTCTCATGAGTGTATCATATATGTAATTATACTTCTAGAACCTACCTTTGTTCTCCATCGAGACTATGAATGTGTGTCGGAAAACATAAAAAAAAAAAAAAAAAAAAAAAAAAAAAAAAAAAAGAACACAAAACATACTTATATTTTACCCATTTGGACTTAAATACCCCCTTTATTCTCTACTTCCTCTCATTTTTCCCTCACATTATAAATTGTTGACCTACTTCTCTTTTCCTCTCTACCAATTTCTTCATGTTCTTTTCCCCTTCTGTCCTCTGCTGCCCCCTCACTGGTTCTCTCTCTCTGGCGCCCGTCTATCTCTAGCGTTGTCGTCGATGTTGGTCGTCGTCGTCCCTCAATCGGCTTGTGATAACCACATATTTAGCATGCTTTAGAGTGCGTCTCGATGCGTGTTTTGGTTAAGATATGTGCTTTAATGAATGGGAAATGATAGGTTTTTACAATTTATACATTTTCTATATGCTTTGCGTTTTCTCTCGGTTTCCGTGCTAATTTCAGGTACTGTGGAAATTTTCTGGGCAAGTTTGACTTATCCTATGTCGAAGAGGATTGAGAGAGGAAGCCGTAGCACTTTGCGGATTAATTTTCCGATGCCGGACGAGAGAGAACGAGCCAAAACTGTGAGAGCGCGCAAACTGTGAAATGTGGGCGGAAAATGCACAAGTCAACCGAAAATGCACAAGTCAAACATCTAGTCAACTTTCCAGAAATTACAAATTTTACCCCACCTTCTCATCTCAAGTTTCTAGTATTTGCAATTTGACCTCAATTTGTGGGAAAACTATAAATAGCTAGTTATTTTCTTTATTTGAAAAAAAAACAACACTTGTAATTCACTTTGGCATTTTCTTTTAGAACCCTAGCTATTTTCACTCTTTCTACTTTGGTATTTTCAAATATTTGTGGATGATCAAGCTTGGATATTGAAGATTTGTGGAGCATTTCAATTCCTTTTCATTTCCTTGTTATTTCTATTATGTTTTCTCTTACTTTTGATGGTTTAATTGCTAGATCTATGGCTAGCTAAGCTTGCTTATGGCTCCAAGTGATGGATAATTTGATGTAGATGATAGGTGTTAGAATCTAGGATGTTGATCTACCTTCCTCTTGGATTGCCTATGGATTGGGAATTTAATTTGAATGCATGAATAATTGATCACTAGGAGTGCATCTAAGGTGTTTGAGGGAATGCCTAGTAAGCTTCCTTTCATAGCACTTGCATCAATCCATACCCATATCACTTGATTTCATCTCATATAGTTCCTAGAAAGAATTAGATGGGTTGGATGAGAGTTGGTAGGTTATCTTAGACTAATTTGAGCTATTTGGAGTTAATAGAGTATGTAAAGGCTTAGAAAACATTTATTGCTCTATTGATCTACTTGTTAATCACCCTAGTAAGGTAGGTTAGCATATTTGATATAAGAAACCATCCAAGGTGGATTAAATTGGCTTGAAGCATCTAGATTCTAAGACCTTCATCATCATCATATTGGAAATCACTTGGATCCATGCCTTTTACTATTGTTGATTCTTCATATTTGCACTTTACTTGTCTTGTTTACTTTACATTGTCAAGTTTACATTCCACTTTACTCTTTGTCTAGCTTAGTTAAAAAACCAAATCATGAATGTGTGCTTAGATAGTATGATAGGGACTACGTGAACTACTTGATTTGCTATTGCCATATTCACTCCTTGTGGTTCGACTCGGACTACTAGCTAGTTCGATATTATTGCTAGGCTAGAAATTAGCTTAGTCAGCCTGCTCCTTGGGAAGCATATGGTGAGATCCAGATAAAAATGACAAGCTCAAACAAGGGTTCAGGTAAGCATGATGCGTTGCCGCCGCGTTGAGCCCAAGGGGAAAGAGGAATAGGAAGGAGGCGACGACAGATCCGTTCGTAGTGCTAAAAGAAAGCCATTGGTGACTTGAGGCAGAAGCTCTACTAGTGAGTTGCCGTCGCCGAGTTTGCCACTACCATGATATCGCAGCATTGCAATTGAGGCTCAACCGGTACGGTGCAAAGAAGATCTGTTTCACTATCATGGTATCGTGGCTTCACTATCATGGAAAACGAAATAGTTCATACTATAAGCTGAAGTTTGCCTTAGCTCTTGTTTTCTACTCTCTTTTTTAAGTGTCAGGTTGTGTGTTTTTTCGTGATTGATATAAATAAAGTTGATAAAGCAAATCTTATTTTGGGCGAATTCTATTATGTAAGTCGGATGATTCAGAATATAACTCTTTTTTAGTATTTATTTTTTTTGGTAATTTTTTCCAACTTTAATCGAATCAAGCTTTGAGGGTTGTTTTGTGTGTCCATTATCTCTTTAATGTTTTGCGTGTAAGAGAAAGTAGTATTAATGCATTGTGCCTACCTATTTGAGAGTATTGATATTTTTGATCATTAACCTTTAGGGGTGGGAATGGGGGCGATTAGTGGTTAGCCACACCACTAACCAAAATAACCGAAGACCAACTAAGCTTAATTTTGCAATCATTAACTCCAGTATTATAGCTCGGTTAACACATAACCAAGCTTCAAATTATGGTGTGGTTATCGGTTAACCGTTTTAACTTATAATATAGATTGAAAAACTTTTTACTTTTTTAGAGTATGAAAAGCAAAATCATAAACTTAAAGAACTTTGACACTTATACAAGTATTATATGATTTCATGAGCATAGTAGAAGGTAAGAAATATAAACCACAAAAGTCAAGATATTTATCAATCCATCAAAGATTGCAGTCTAAAGTATAACAAGAATCATAAACAAATCAAAGTTAATATCTATAACCGAAATATATACATTAGGGTCCCTTTGATCCCTTTCTCGTTTCATTAGGGTTGGGGAAAATATACAATAAGTTATACTTTAAAATTAAATATATACTTATATATACAATGTATTATGTGTAAATATAATATTATTTAATTAATGTATATTATGGCTATTCGGTTAGTCATATATGGTTATCGGTTACACCAATAACCGAAATACTTAAAATTTTGTTACCAATAACCGACCCGCGCGCTAAGAGTAGCTTATGATGTTCGATTAACTGATAAACATCAGTTATCGGTTAGTTTGGTTATTAAACCATATAACCGTAACCAAATAGCCAACCCGGGCTTTATGTGAGTTGTGAGATAAGTTGATTTGATTAATCACTTTTCAGAAGGTTCAATTCCATTATTTACTTTCAGGAGTGTGCAAAGAGTGATGTGGTTGAAGCTTTTTTTGCATCTATATTGTTTGATTGATTTTTCTTCTCTATTATACGACATTTGTAGCTTAAATTAATAGGTATGAAATTAAAATTCCATACCAAGTTACGAGCATGTACAAAATTTAGATTACACTTACAAATTGAAATTTTTAGTGAATGGTAGGTAAGAAAATGAAATTTCATACCAAGTTACTACCATACATACAAATTAATAAAGATGATGGAAACTGCAAGAAATATGAAATCACACCGAATAATATGTTAAAAATTAAACTTTCTTATCAAGTTATGGTCACACATACAAATTTACGATCACATGTATAAATTTATAAAACCATAATAAGAATGTAGGATCATAGAAAATAATAAGAAAGAAAATTGAATTTCTTATTTACCAAATTATGGCTACGCATACAAATTTACAGTCACACATAGAAATTAATAAACATGGTATGAATTATAATTTTAAAAAAAAATTCATACCAAATATTGGGTAAGAAATTAATATTTTTTACTAAATTACGACCACACATACAAAATAATTACACTTTTATAAAAATACGAGAATATTGAATACTTTTTTAGAGAGTAGAATATACTTTTATTAATCATAAATATTAGGACATTGTTAAGGACTTATATTAAGGGGAACCACTTTGGGAGTCTTACATAAAAGACTTATAATTGATTCGATCCCAAAACCCTCCCTGTAAATCCTTCCCAGATCTTCCTTTAATGATTAGACTCAATAGAATTTTTCATGAGCTAAAATGTTATGAAGCTCTATTATTTTAGTCGCTATAATATCTTAGCGTGCAAAGTTCGTGACCAAAGCTAGAAAAACTACTCGTTATAAAAATGAACCATTAGCAAAGCGACATTAATCGCTTTGAGTGTTCATAGCGAGAAGTAGACACTTAGTGAAATAAAAAGTTAAGGTAGACTCGCTCTTACTTTATCACTATTCAACGTCTACTTCTCATAGCGAAATAGCGTGCGACATCTCAACTACCATCCAGTTTCAAACTCAAGTTTGAACAAGAGTCAAACTGAAGATCTGTAGACATTAAATGGCATATGCCATGTGGCAATCAAAAACTGGATGATTAGAGTTGACCTTAGCCAACAGAAGACAGCCGTCACTTTTCCAGGAGCGCTGCTAATATTGGAAGCAAACCATTTTGGGAAATAAGAAAAATTTGCTTTTCCCAAAAGTTGCAGGTCAAAGCCATGATGTTGGAGCATGAGAGACAAGATCATATCCTCTTTCTAACGGGTGAATTGATCTTCTCTCAGTATAAATAAGTGCATGCAAAAATGGAACACTTAACACTTCATTCAAATCTTCAAGAGCAAAAAGCAAGCACTCGTGAATTTCATAGCAATCTTTCTCGAGTTCTTAAGAAGTGTTCCCAAGCTTTAGTTCCATCAAAGCTTGTGTTTCTGCAACCTAAACTCCACTCTAAGTCTTAGGCTCTCACTATATATTTCTAGCCTAGTTCATCGAAGAATCATAACATTTACTTGTTCTCATTGTAAAGGATTCTTCAAAGTTAGAGTTTACACACAAAAAACCCACCTAAACCCAAGTCTCAGTCGAGTGAAGACTAGAGCTAGTTTAGTTCGTGTTGGTTAAGTGTTAGTTGAGTTGTGTAGATCCAAGTCTCCACTTTCATCGATTGTGGAAGGCTCGATCACGGTTGTAGTTGTGTTATTAGCTCCAAGCTTTCACTTTCATCGATTGTGATAAGCCGGATCGCTGGTTTTGGCCACTTGGGACCCTTAGTAATCCCTCGTAGGATTCATGAGTGAAAAGAATTCGTTCCGTATTGGAACAAGTGGAAGTAGGAGAGTTAACTCAGAAATACTCTATATCGTTGTGTCGTATCTCTCAACCTTACTCTTTCACATTAATCTATTGCTTTGATTATTCATATTGCACACGCATTTTTTAATCAACTGAAATTGAGAGTTTTATAAAACAAGACAAATAAACTCACTTAATCCTGCACGCTATTAAAGCACTCTGCTATTGATCAAGCTTACGCTTAGGTCCAAAGAACTCGCTCACTTAAGCTCAAGCATGCTTTAAAGCAGACACTCTGAGATAAGGGGAAAAAAAGAGTTAAAAGTCATAGCAAACCCTGTAGCTACTTGTACTAAAAAACAAGTAAGCGTAATTCCTCCTAAACCATAAAATAAATTGACATGGGGAGGAACATATTTACTAGTTATATCATCCGTAATCGCCTGAATCTCGAGACGTTCTTCGAACCAATCAAAGACTTTATTGAGATAGGTGAAAATCCCCCTCAGAACTGTATATGAGACTTTCATCTCGTACAGCTCAAGCAAAAACACCTAAAAAGAAAGATTGAAACCAGAAACCGTTAGCTGCAAGTCCTAGCTATCTATCAAGAGAACTCAAGAATACGAACATCTAACAACAAGAACTAGCTATAAGAGTCAATCTTTCTAAAGCGATCGGGCATCTCACCTGAGATTCCCTCTCTTCCTAACAGCCCATAAGAGAAGACATATGTCAGTTTCCGGAGAGCGGGATTGATAGCTTGACCTGAGTTGATTAGTCACAGCGACCTTGGGAAAAAAAGAGGCGGTGTTGAGTCCATGCAGACTCTAAATCCGTCTAGCGTTTTGAAGACTCGATCAAAGATTGCTTGTGGGGACGATTTTCGGGCATCCTAGCCCTTCGAAGTGGTGGGGCAGAGCTTTCCCCTGGACCTTCACCTTCCCGGTCCCTTTTTCTAGTTCCCACTACTTTATTTTAGGTATCTGAAGAGGAGTCAGAATCCCCCAAATCACAAAAAGCAATGACGGAAATTCCCGCGGAAATCAAGATAGGAATAATCAAATCAACTAGAAAAAGGCCCCCCCCCCCCCCCCCCCAACGTATGATTCGCTTATCATCCGGGACCAATAATAAATAAGACTAATATAAAAAAAATCATAGGTGTGTTTGATAAGGTGTGAAATTTACATATTTTACTAAGTGTTTAGAAGTAGTTTTCTTATCTAGTCCAGGTAGTATTGCTCGTGTTTTGTATGATTTATTGGATTTATTGTTTATTGAGCTATATTATGTTTTTGGGTAGTTTCGAGTGTTTTCAGGTATTTTTTTAGTAGAGAAACACGAGATGAAGTATCGAGTGAAAAATTGAAGGCAAAAGTTGAAGAATAGGGCGAGCCAAGGCCTCTCGACCAAGACGTAGGCCGAGAGGAAGATACTGAGATGCCTATCGAACGAGCACGCGATCGAGAAGAAATCTTGAAGGCTCTGCCGAGACACTGGCTAAGACGGCCTGGTCGAGTGAGTTGGTGTATTTTTCCTGATTATTTTAATAGAGTTTTTATACACTTAGAATTTTGATGTAAATTTCTCCCCTGTAAGTACTTTAAACTTTAGCATTGTTTCGTATCCTTTCTTTATAAGTTTTTACTTTCGTTTAGAGAATATTTTCAGATTCGTTTTTCGTTCATTCAAGATTTGTACTTTGAAAATTGAAATTTCAAGATTCCTTCAACATTAATCCAAATTTTTCTTACTCTTTACTTTTTAATTATGTTGTCTCATTCTTCTACCTTTTTTTTCAATCTTATTATGTCTAGCTAATTTCGTTTAGTTAATTTTAGAGTTTTCTATGTCTAATTGAATTTGCCTGATTCATTTTAATTGCATTTAGCCTTCCAACTTAGACGTATGTTTCATGGCGCTAATTTCATGTATGAATACTTTATCAATATTTACGCATGCGTAGTTGTGTAATTTATACCTTGATAGAATAATTGCATGATAGATTACATGTAACATAATACATTTAACTTATTTGTCTTCATCGGAGTTTATGTTAGTCGTATAATTGTAATTGATTTATTTAGATGGCATAGTTGAATCTAGATTTGTCATGTATTTGAGCTTTCAGTAACTAGTTTAATATTTATGAAATCTAGGGATATATGAGTTTAGACTAGCCCAATATGTGGATTATCCTAGCGGAAATCTTAGGTTGCATGAGTAGTATTTATTCCTCTAAGTTGGATTAAAATTTGTCAAATAGATTAATTAGTTCTCTGTGTAAATTGAATTAGATCACACTACCCTAGAATCAACCCTTTTGTTATATTTGATTTAATTATTTTAGATTCATTTCTATTTAGATTTACTTGGATTCTTTTTTATTTGTTTAATATTTGAGTTTATTTAATTGTTTATTTTATTTGATTTTTATTATTTCCCTAGGAATTAGAAACCCAAACCAAAAATTCTCTTTGCCTAGACATTTGTGATAACCTATAGTAGAGGTAACTTTGTATTTTTGATATATCAGTCCATGTGGATACGATACTTGTACTTTTTATTACGCTATTTAGTGTGATGAAAATAGTGCGAACAATTTTTGGCGCTGTTTTCGGAGACTGGTTAGATTTTACACATATATTTTGAAATAGATTTAATAGGTGATCTAGGATTTTATTTTATTTTTGTTAATTCTTATTAGTCTAACGTTTTCTTTTCTTCTTTCTTTGTTTCTCTAAGTAGTGCATGACCATAAGATCTAAGGGAGTACAAGTTTTTCCATTGGATTTGGAGATCGAACGATCTTTGAGGAAAAAGCACAAGGATAAGAGAATGAGTGAGACCGATACACCATCACCACCACCACTACCAGAAGTTCCAGAATTTATGGCAGATCATGCAAAAAAGAAGATCCTCAACGATCGGTTCAAACCGGCCGTTGATAACTATGAGAATGGAGAATGAGGGACTCTACAAGCCACTCAGTTTGAAATAAAGGCGTCCCTCATCAACATGGTGCTGGAGAACCAATATGGAGGAGGACCCATGGAGGACCCAAATGCTCACCTTAAAGCATTCTTGGATATATATATATGCCACCTACAAGGCGAATGGAGTTCATGCAGACTACATCAAGCTCAACCTTTTTGACTTCTCCCTGAAGGATGATGCAAGGGAGTGGATCACTGGCTTCGTTAAGTCAGAGATCAGGACTTGGAAGGAGATGTGCACACTCTTCCTCAACAAGTTATTCCCCTAGAGCTCATAAGCTAGTGAACGACATCAAACAATTCTAGGAGTACGAGGACGAACACCTTTATGAGGCATGGGCAATATTCAAGAAGATGTTGTGCAAGTGCTCTAACCATGACCTTGATAAGGAAGACCAAGTTATTCGCTTCTATTGCGGATTAAGGAAGCAAGTGAGAAGGAGCTCGACTATGCATCCAAGGGTGGATTCCCGATCAACGAAGTTGATAACATTGTGGAGATCATCGAGCTCTCAGTCAATATTAGCTTCGAGGATGCAATTGATATGAGGTTTGTAAGAAGGAGGGTTGTCACTATTTACATCAATGTATGACTTGATGGAGAAATACACAAAGACAGCGAAGGAGTTGGATACCTTCAAGAAAGGAGTCCTTCGAGTTGACGCAATGGGTGAAGAGTCGGAGCCTCAACAAGAAGACGAAGATGCCATTTTTTAAAAGGAAGTAAATGGCAAGGACAACAAGGGAAAAAATGGCAAGGAGGACAAGGAGGATTCAAAAATACTTACTATCCGAACAACCAGAGTCATCCAAACTTCTCTTATGCCAATCCCAATAATGCTCAATAACCGCATCCCGGATTCCATGTCGAGAATGGAGTGATCTGATAGGGTGTTTTTTTACCATATTATCTAAGTGTTATATCATCGTTTTCCTGTCTTATTTTGATAGTTTAACTCATGTTTTGTATTTTTTACGTTATTTCGAGCTAGATTACGCTTTTGGGTTGTTTTGAGTATTTTAGGGCTTTTAAGTTGAGAAAACCCAAGATGGGATGAGAGATGACGAAACCAAGGAAGATGATCCCGAGTTCTGAATTTTCATGATTTTATTGCATAGTTATTTTGGAAGTAATGAACCTCTCGACACCCCTCTCGGTCGAGAGGGGGGTCGAGAGCATCTCCCGGGAATCCTGAAATTTTATATATTTTATTCTTTTAACCTATTCCTTGTACACTTAGGTTACCATTACGAATCTCTACCTTATAAATACCAAAAAACTAATCATTGTATCCTAGATTTGCATAGAGGGAGTTCTCTCATACCCAAGATTAATTTCCATTCTTTTCTCTACACTTCTATTTTTTGATCTAGATTTTATATTAGTTTTTACATTTATGTATGAAGACCATTAAAGATTGAAGATTTATTCAAGATTCAAGAGTTATTCTATCCCTTTCTCTTTACTTTATGCTTTTACTTATGTTTAATCTTCCTTCTACCTTTCTTTTAATTATGTTTAGCTAATTTTCCTTCATTGATTCTAGGGTTCGTATGTTTAATTGAATCTACATGAATACTTTTTAGATCTATTTTAGTCTTCCAATCTAGATGTATGTTTCATGGTGCTTGTTCTCATGTATGATTAACTGGTCACTAATTATGTATGCTTAGTCATGTTTTTATGCCTTAGCCGGATAATTGCATATGTACTCACAAATACATACTATGATGATTTATCTGTCCTAGCCGAAGTTAGATTATCATAGGTCTTGCATATAGTTGATATAGGTGTTGCAGCTGAACCTTGTTGATTATATCTATTGGTACTTGATCTTTGTTGTGCTTGATTAATTCCTACGAGACCGAGAGGAAATTAGGGTTTTATTAAGTGACTGTCTACACTGCCTTAGCCGGAGTTTTAGATTATTTTCGTGTATCGCATCTAGGTTGGATTAAATTGGTTAGATAGATTTATTGGTTATTTATGTATGTTTCATTAGATCTACTACCCTAGGATCAATGCTTTCTTTTATTTGTTAGTTTCTCTGTTTTCATATATTTTATATGTGTCTATTATTTGATTTAATTTTTGTTTTAGATAGAAACCAATTCTTAAAGTTTTGCTTGCCTATACATTGCTGAGAAGCTCTAGTAGAGGTAACTCTTATATTTTCGGATATCGGTCCCTGAGGATACGACTCTTGTTTCCCTTTGCTACACTATTTTAGGGTGGTAAAATAGCAGCGATCATGATCCAAGAGCCAAAGAGGAAGACTCCAATGGAGAAGATGATTGAGCATCTTATGCGTGATCAAAAGAGTTTCATATCAACGGTAGAGTCGAAGTTTGGAGCTTTGGATCATAGTGTCACACTCATTGGGAACACGATGCTCAACTTGAGCAAGCAGATGGAGATACTAGAGACTCAAGTGGGGCAAATGTCCAATGCTCAAGCCGGAGTTCATGATACCGGCCAATTTCCAAGCAATACCGAGCCATATCCGAAGAATCAACAATGCCATGCTATCGAGCTTCAGAGTGGCACCGAAATTGAGGACCTTGGAGATGGAAGCCAGGTAGATTCCGACATGGAAGAAACAAGGAGAGAAGATACAAGAAAGACTCATCTCTGCCAAGGTCTCGACCTAGACGACGTCCAAGTTATTATTGGGAAAAATGCTCTGGGGCCACTCGACCCACCTCTCGACCGAGAGGCTATAGCTTTCCAGGAGCCACTCGACTCCTCACTCGACCAAGATGGTGTGCCTCTCAACCCCTTACTCGACTGAGAAGGGGGCCGAGAGAAGAGGACGTTGCAACATCAGAAGATTTTACTCGACCCATCTCTCAATCGAGAGGGGGGTCGAGACCCTCCTAGCTCGTCTCAAACGCGATTTCTCGTCGTCCCCAAGGCCACATTCCCTCAACATTTGGTCAAGGAGCAAGACGAGAAGTACAAACGATTCATGGAGATATTCCAGAAGGTCAACATCAACATTCCTTATCAATGCTCTCTGAGATATACCGCACCACATGAAGTTCATCAAGGACGCCGTCTCAAGCAAGAAGAAAAGTGAGGCAAGTTCGAAACCATCAACCTTACGGAGGAATGTATTGCTATTTTGCACAAGAAGCTTCCATTGAAGCAAAAGGATCCAGAGCGATTCACATTAGCGTGCAAGATTGGAGAGCACACTTTCAACAATGTGCTTTGCAATCTTGGTGCAAGCATAAATCTAATTCCCCTATCCATATTTAAAAGGCTCAAGATTGGAGAGATGAAGCCTACCACTATTTTCCTTCTTTTGGCGGATCGTTTAGTATCATATCCCAAGGGAATAGTTGAAGATGTATTCATCCAAGTGCAAAACCTCATCTTTCTGGCGGACATCGTAGTTGATAGATCTGGGTTGGAGATCCACAACAATTTAAGAGATTATTCATCATATTTTGCAAAGAGCATTCATGGATAAAGCGTTTAAGCGATAAAGAGCAAGGGATTTATACATTCGGAGAGCGATAATCATGTATTTTGTACAGAGCATTGTTTGAATAGAAATAGCAAGTGATAACCGAGCTATGTGCTGAGTGTAAAGGGTATAGTTAACCATAAACTAATAAGATTCATGGAATTTTGTACTCATATAGGCAGATAATGAAGAGATGAAGTAGGGAAAAGAGAAAAACAAGGAGAGCGGAGCTCCATTACATCTCATTCCCTTTAGGCAATGAGGGTTTTACCTTAGGCTCAAGGTGAGGTATGTAAGAAAGATTTTTCCCGGCGTCGAGAAGAAAAGATGGAGATGAAGGGGAATGAGGCTTCCCGGAAGAGAGCTTCAAACGCCTTGATCGCCTGAGCTCGGAGGAACTCGTGGAAGAGTATGGAAGTGAATGGAACAGTATGTAGAGTGCATATGTTCGTGTAGTGTGGCGTTGAGTTGTGATAGCCGGGTATTTATAGGTGCAAAGAGGGTGAAAAAGCAAGCATTCGTGCGAAGGAGGGACAAAAAAGGAATTCCCGTGGGGACAAGACTCCCTCCGTCATGAATGCAGTGGTCCTCATTCTAGAGTACGTAGAGTCATGCGGACAGCGTGCTACACAGAACCCAGGGTTCTGCCAGATACTTAAGAGGGCATTGATCAGATCCTTCAGTCCTGACAGATGCCGATAAATCCCAAGCAGCTTCTAAGAGGCAGTCAGACTTCTGGCTTCTGCGTGGGACGTACCTTATGCACATATTAAGCATTTGAAGATTTTAAGAACCCATAAAGCTTCTGGTAATATGCTACCATATAGAGCAGTCTCTGTCCGAAACCTTATAGAGATTGATAACTGTCTTTCTTAATGGTGATACCGAGTCTAATTCTAACTAGACCTTACTAGTCCTTATATCCTGACAAAATTTCCTTGTTTAGCAGAAAATATCCAATACTTTGAAGCAAAGGATACAACCATAATTTGATATTTAAATGAAAGTCTGAAACGGTATTCCCAGCTTATAGGAAGAGTGTTTTTCTATTAGATCAATTTATTTGGATAACGAGGCTGATATTAGTCCCTATCAGCTACTCCCCCCCCCCCCCCCCCCAGGACCGGAAGCGTTCGTTATAAGCTTCTGTCAAATATTATTATCAGGAATAATGATTTTGAATGACATCATAAAAGGCTTGTTATACAAAAAAGGCAATACGCCGGTTAATTTTTCGAGGTGTAATGGGAATGACGACTCCCCGTCTTATCATTGCCTTTTAGCATTTTCGAGAAGAGAAAAGGTGATCTACTTTTTAAGAAGCGATTTTTCACTTCTCTCACCCCCTTCCTTATTTTCCCCTTCACTTGGTTATCAAAGGAAAGAGAGAAAAGAATCCATACTTTAGGGCTTTTCGCTCTCCTTCTGCTCAGCAGGATCCATCTTTTGCAAACGGACAGGTATTTTTCTCTATCTAGCTATTCCTTTCATACTTTTTTGCAAATCATGTATGAAGGAATTGGCTCTTAAAAATCCTTTGCTTTGCTTTATCAATTCAGTCATGTCTATCGATTCTGTCCACCGGAAGATCTGCAAGTTAGCCTACTCCGACGATACTCCTGATTTGCTTTGGATTCGTTTGCTCGGTTTTCTGACTCGACAGGAAATGGACTTTGTGGACCTCCATGACTTTCCGGATATGAAGGCGTATCTTAGGCGATTCAAGAATCTCTTCACACAGTATGAGATGTATGATGGCCGCTTATCGGAGAAAGAGAAATGCGAGCTCATTCTACTGTCTTTGCCTAGAGGGTACCTATCATTGGAGGCCGGAGCCGCCAATTTGGGGGTTTATACACACCTTCCTACTCTAATGGCTGAACTGTTTCGGATTGAAAGAATTAAGAAGGCTGAGACAGTAAATGAAGCTGGAGATGTAAGTGAGCCCTCAGCTAGGCAAGTCCCCCATGAGAAGAACAAAAGACAGAGGACAGATGAGGGTAAGCCGTATAATCCTTCGACTGCATTAGTTCCGCCTTGTCAACCATGGCTACTCGCTAATTTGGGCCGATTGATATGTGTACATTTGTGTGTTTTGTTTTGTTTGTTTGTTTGTTTGTTTGTTTTTTTTTTTTTTTTTCTAGGTTCAACTGCTGGGGAGAACAGCAGTTCCTGCTCCTTTCCTCGGGCTACTGCAACTCCATCATCCAGCTCGGGCTCTTCTACCTTAGCTTAATTATGCTGTATTTTGGTGTTTATGAAACGACTTTCCCCTTTTTTGATGTTTTTGCTGGGATGCATATTTCATAACTTTGAGGAGACAGAATGTCCCTCTTTTCTTTCTCTTCCCGATCTTTGGGGACTCACTTTATTCTTCTTCTAATATGACTGGAATATATTGTATATCCCGTTCTGATTTTTCGCTATTTGTTAAACGTTCTCCCTTCTATGCATCCAGTATTTTAAAATGGTAGGATATGAGCATCTTCAGATACTGTTTTCTGGTTGGGAATAATTTCTTTTTAGGCCTTGATGGGGTATTTCCCCCATATTTCCAACTTTGAATTATCTATTTTACTTTTCTTAACTTTCCTTTACCCAGGGGCCTAGATTTACTTTATGCCTTTAGGCTAACTGTAGTAAATTATGTTCTCCTTAATAGTTGCTTAACGCATTTTAAGATAATGGGATATGGAGGGTATCCCCCTACTCCCCCCCCCCCCCCCCCCCCCCCCCCCCCCCCAAGTGGGTTATGAGAGATCGAATGAATCATAACTCATTTGGCGGATAATCTTGCATTAAACATAGTATTTCTTTAGATTATTAACATTCCAGGGTCGGGGTAGCACCTTCCCTTCTTCATCTTGCAGTTCGTAGGCTCCTCTTTTCAACACCTCCTTTACTAGGTAGGGTCCTTCCCAATTCGCATCTAGCTTTCCCATGGGGTTGAGAGCATCTGCCCTTTTTAGAACTAGATCTCCTATGCAGAACCTTCGGATCTGCACTTTCTTGTTATATGCGTCCCGCACCTGTTGTTTGTATCTTTCTGCCTTCGGAAGAGCTTTGATCCTAAGCACCTCGACCATGTCTAGGTCTTCCCTCATCAGAGAAGAGTTTTGATTCTCATCATAAGCCATTATCCTTAATGACTTAAGTTCCGCCTCTACTGGCGTTACTGTTGTTGCCCCATAGACCAGATTAAATGGGGCTTCCCCTGTGGCTGTCTTAGGACTGATTCTATATGCCCACAGCACCGAGTCCAGCTCATCAGCCCAATTTCCCTTGGCTCTTTCCAGCCGGGCTTTGATACCATTTACAATGGTTCTATTCGTTACCTCAACTTGCCCATTAGCTTGAGGGTGGGCTACAGCTACAAACCTCTGCTCAATGCCAATTTCCTTGCACCAAGCTCGCACCAAGGATCCTGTAAACTGGGCCCCATTGTCAGCGACCAGTATCCTTGGGATTCCATATCGGCAGCATATATTTTTCCAGATGAATTTCTTTTCACCTGTTCTGTGATTTTTACTACGGCCTCAGCCTCAACCCACTTGGTAAAGTAGTCTACAGCTACGATTAAGAATATCCTTCCTCCTGTAGCCGTGGGGAATTTTCCCACTATATCAATCCCCCATTTATCAAAGGGACAGGGTGCCATCATAGCCCCCAATTCCTCAGCAGGTTTGTGGATGAGCCTCCCATTTCTTTGGCAGCTATCGCACCTTCTAACTAAATTTTTAGCATCTTTTTCCATCGTAGGCCAGAAGAATCCGGCCCTGAGCAGCTTTCTGATTAGATCTTTGAACCCAGTGTGTGCTCCCGCAGCACCTTCATGTATTTCACGCAATGCGTATTCTCCCTCAGGCTCTGATAAGCATTTGAGGTAAGGGTGCGTAAACGCCCTTTTGTATAATTGGTCCCCTATTAGGCAGAATTTAGCTTTGAATGCACGCGACAACTTACCCTCATTAGCCAAAACTGTGGTTTCAGGCCTTTCTGAGTGCTCCTTCAGGGCTTTGATGATTGGAATTCTCCAATCCTCCATTATTTCAATAGCCTGTATCTCGGCTTTGATTAATTTGGCATCTGCGTTGCACAACACAATTTCGTCTATCCAGGTTCCCTCTACTGAGCTAGCTATTCACGCCAGTTTATCCGCCTTAACATTCTCTTCTCGAGGGATCTGGACAACTTCAGCTTTAACAAAGCGTTCTAAGAGTCCACTCACGACTTTGGCATATGCCACCATTCGCTCCTCCCGCTTCTCGCAAGTCCCTAGGACCTGATGCGTCACTAATTGGGAATCTGAGTGAACGATCACATGGGTTGCGCCCATGGTTTGTAATAGGTCTAAGCATCTGACCAGGGCCTCGTATTTGGCCTCATTGTTAGAGACATGATAGTTTAGTTTGATAGCAAATTTGTAATCCTGGCTCCTGGGATCCTGAATGAAGATTCCCACCCCAGATCCCTCTTTAGTAACTGAGCCATCAACATAGGCTTTCCACCATTGGTGCTCTTCTTCTTCCCCTCTGGTGGTTTCTTGTAGGAAGTCGGCCAGTGCTTGGGCTTTGATAGCTACCCTTGGCTCAAAATCTACGTCGTATTCACTTAGCTCTATTGCCCATTTGACTAGTCTTCCTGATAGGTCGGGTTTACCCAATATCTGTTTCAGTGGCTCGTTCGTCCTCACTATCACTTTATGTGATAGGATGTAAGGCCTCAGCTTTCTGGCTGTAACCATTACTGCTAATGCGGCTTTTTCGATACTCGGGTACCGCATCTCTGCCCCTTGTATCATCTTGCTTGTGTAATATATAGGTTTCTGAATTAACCCCTCTTCTCTTAGGAGTACAGAACTGATAGATTTCGCTCCCACTGCTATATATAGATATAAGACTTCTTGTGGTAACGGTTTAGTAAGCAGAGGCAGCTCTGCCAGATGCTCCTTTAATTCTTCGAAGGCCTTCTGGCACTCGTTAGTCCATTCGAATCTGCTTCCCTTTCTCAAGATTTTGAAGAAAGGGAGGCTTTTGTCTGCTGATCGTGAGATGAAACGACTCAGCGCTGTGATTCTTCCATTAAGCCTTTGAATTTCCCGGATGTTTCGGGGAGGGATCATATCTAGCACGGCCTGCACTTTGGCTTTGTTTACCTCAATCCCCCTAGGGGTAACCATATAACCCAGGAATTTCCCGGCTTGAACACCAAACGAGCACTTGGCGGGGTTTAGCTTAAGATGGTATAGCCTGGCTACAGCAAATACTTCTTCCAGATCTCGTATATGATCCTGAGCGTGCACGCTTTTGGCTAGTATATCATCAACATATACTTCCATATTTCTGCCTATTTGGCTCTTGAAGATTTTATCCATCATTCTTTGATAGGTAGCTCCCGCATTTTTCAGGCCAAAAGGCATGCTCTGAAAACCAAGTGTCCCAGCACAAACTCCGAATGCAGCTTTTGGGATATCTGATGGATTCATTTTAACCTGATGGTAGCCTTGATATGCATCCATCATAGATAGTAGCTCACAACCTGACGTGGAGTCTACCAACTGATCAATTCTAGGTAGGGGGTAATGATCTTTTGGACAGGCTTTGTTTAAGTCCCTGAAATCAATACACATCCTCCAGGTGCCCGTATTTCCTTTAGCTACCATAACCGCATTTGATAGCCAGGGAATTGTATTTCCCTAATGTGTTTAGCCTTCAACAATTTGGCGACTTCCTCCCTAATGATTTTATCCTTCTCGGGGCCAAATTGTCTTAACTTCTGCTTTATTGGTTTCACCGAGGGGTCCACATTTAGGCAATGCAGTGCTACGGCAGCATCTACCCCCACCAGGTCAGATGACCCAAAAGCAAAGACATCTGCATTCTTTTGCAAGCATTTTATTAGTTGTGCTGATATTTTCGGAGGCATCTGAGTGCCAATCCTGGTGGTGAAGCCCTTCCGCCCTGGGATTAATTCTATTTCTATCAGTTTCTCTGCAGGGACCATTAGGCTTTGTCCTTCTTTGAGGGTGTCAGCTTCTTTGATCTTGCCTTCCTCCCCCTCCAGTTTACATCGGGGGGGCACAGGTTCTGGGACGGCCCATTTCTTAGCTTCTCCCATTTTTACAGATTGGATATAACATTTTCGTGAGGTCGTTTGACTTCCCGATATCCATCCTACTTGATCTCCCGCAGGAAATTTCATTATCAAGTGGTGGGTGGATACGATTGCTTGAAAAGAGTTTAGAGTAGCTCTCCCTAGGATGGAATTATAGGATGATTCCTGATCCACTACCTAGAAGGTAGTCATTTTTTATGCTCTGGCGTGCCCCTCCCCTAAAGTGAGAATGAGATCTACTGATCCTACTGTCACCACAGGCTTCTGTGAGAAACCCTGGAGGGATATTCTGGTAGGCTTCAGAAGTCTTTTTTGGGGCATCTGTTTGAGACAACTCATGAGGATCACATTGACAGGGATCCCTGTGTCGACGAAAATTCTCCGCACTTGGTACCCTTCTATTTCAGTTGTTATCACAAGGGCATCGTTGTGCTGATGCATAATGGCTTGGTTGTCCCCAAATCCAAATGATATTCTTGGCATGGTAGTACTGGCACCTGGTTCCTTATGAGGATTGGCTGTCCTAGCAGATGCCTTTTCTAGATGAACCCTTGGACCAATTGTCATTTTTGCAGAGTTCTGCAAGTATTTGAAGATTTTCAAAGAATTAGTTTCCTGATGCTTTCAAAATGAGTCTTGATATATGATATGCCTTGCTCTTTGGCAAGCTTTAGATGGTTGGAATTTATCGGTATTAGCTTAAGCAGATATTGCCTACTTACGCAAGATTTTTATAGGATAGCTTCTGCCAATGTATGACAAAAGTGGGTGTTGGCCTATTTTATAAGATTCGATATCATGGCTTTTATCCTTATAGGGCCTCATCCTGTGACATTGATCGGGTGTGGCCTTAGCGACAAGAGTTTAATTACCATGCAGAGTTTTTGTGTATTCCCCCCCCCCCCCCCCCCCCCCCACCCCCCAATTTTTTTTTTTTTTTTTTTTTTTTTTTTTTTTTTTTTTTTTTTTTCAGGATTTTGTTATGTGATACTGTTCACTTAACAGATCCCTTTATAATCACAAACCATTTATGATAGTTTTTAACAAACATTGTCCGCTTGTTACCTGGCCCTTTAAGGGTGGCTTCTGCCTTTATTGGGTTGGGGATAAACAACACCCGCTCCTGCAAGACCCATTATTAGGGCATCTATTTTTCTGAAGCATTTTTCGTGAAGCTCTTGGGAAGGATATGGTCATGGTGAGAAGTTTTTTAGGTCTCATATGGTCTTTTATTCTATAAGATTCAATGCAAGATGTTTAGCCAAGCAGGCCTCTTATGCATAATGCCCACTATGGAGAACTTTTTATGTGGTGCTTATTTTGCAAGGCTTTCTTAGTTGTAGGGTTCTGCCCCTCATGTGAGACTTGTGAGAATATCGCCTATCAAATAGGATTTTCAAGAATGTTGCTTACTGAATCAGATTTATGAAAGGTTTGCTCATTATATGGTCTTGAGGGAATGTTGCCCATTATGTGGAGCTTTTAAAAGGTTCTGTCCATTTCGCGGGGCTTGTGTGGATGTTGCCTATTAGATAGGGCTTTTGAAAGGTTCTGCCCATTATATGGGGCTTACGAGGATGTTGCCTATTAGATAGGGCTTGATTAATGATGTTATGCCTATTATATAGGGCTTTTGAAGGTGTGCCTATTAGATAGGGCTTGTGCTACCTATTAAATAGGGCTTACGAGAGATCTTGCCCATTACATGGGGCTTATGATAGTGCTGCCTATCAGATAGGGCTTATGCGGAGGTTGCCTGTTAGACAGGGCTTCTGAGAGTATTGCCTGTTAACCAGGGCTTCTGCGGAATGTTTTCCTGTTAGACAGGGCTTCTGAGGGATGTTTGCCTGTTAGACAGGGCTTCTGAGGGATCTGCCCATTGTATGGGGCTTATGGAAGGTTTCGCTTTTGGATGCAGGGCCCCTTCATCAAAGTGAATGGGGTAACCCTGTCATCTTCAGCTCTCCACCTTTGGATGCTTCTTTATTAGGTGAATTTTTGATTCATAAAAATATAGGGGCATTTATGAAAGGTTTCGAGGAATGGTGCTTCTTCTATAATTACCAATCCCTTATAGCCCACAAATAGATTTAGCATTTTGGGATAGTTATAGGAGTTGTAGACTCACCAATTACACAAGGTGAACTGAATGTATTCTGAAATTGCAGTAACTTTTGATCTGGCTTTCCTTCGGATTCGTGGTAACCTTAAGATTTTGGCAAACAAACAGTTTAGTCGTCACATTTCATACCATGAAAAAAATACAGCCCTTAGAACCGCTTCTAATTAGCTGATTGATCTGCTGTAAACAAGGCAGCTAGAACATATTCATAGTATTCATGCTAAAATTCTCTGGAAATATTACCAATCTTGCGTTCATTATATATCCATTCTATGATATTAACCATCATCTCAAGCATCCCTCGTAACAGGGGAAATAACAGGGTAAGTTCATAAATACATCCATCTAAGCAGCTAGAGCTTCAGGGACAAGTAAGAAGTTAGCCTTCTAGATCCGTGGGCTTTTACAGTGCTTACAATTAGCGGATCTAAACAAATACCAGAAGGAAAGACACATATCCCATAAATCTGGGTCCTATTTTAGCAGGGTATCTATCACAGTTTTTATTACGTACAGAGTATAATCTAATAACCATATCACATTCTGGTGCCCACACTCATAACAGGGGTTCAATAAAATCAAGCAATAATGTCTGTATTCAGATTTCTATGGGCTAACAGCAGATACAACATACCCATTCATTTTAATGCCAAGCTTTTTCAGATTCTTCGCGTAAGGAAATAATAGAGAAAAACATCAATCAATATTGCAATAGCAAGCGGGCATCTAACATAAAACAGGGGAAATCAACGTCTTAAACCCACATTCCCACAGACGGCGCCAATTGATAGATCCGGGTTGGAGATCCACAACAATTTAAGAGATTATTCATCATATTTTGCAAAGAGCATTCATGGATAAAGCGTTTAAGCGATAAAGAGCAAGGGATTTATACATTCGGAGAGCGATAATCATGTATTTTGTACAGAGCATTGTTTGAATAGAAATAGCAAGTGATAACCGAGCTATGTGCTGAGTGTAAAGGGTATAGTTAGCCATAAACTAATAAGATTCATGGAATTTTGTACTCATATAGGCAGATAATGAAGAGATGAAGTAGGGAAAAGAGAAAAACAAGGAGAGCCGAGCTCCATTACGTCTCATTCCCTTTAGGCAATGAGGGTTTTACCTTAGGCTCAAGGTGAGGTATGTAAGAAAGATTTTTCCCGGCGTCGAGAAGAAAAGATGGAGATGAAGGGGAATGAGGCTTCCCGGAAGAGAGCTTCAAACGCCTTGATCGCCTGAGCTCGGAGGAACTCGTGGAAGAGTATGGAAGTGAATGGAACAGTATGTAGAGTGCATATGTTCGTGTAGTGTGGCGTTGAGTTGTGATAGCCGGGTATTTATAGGTGCAAAGAGGGTGAAAAAGCAAGCATTCGTGCGAAGGAGGGACAAAAAAGGAATTCCCGTGGGGACAAGACTCCCTCCGTCATGAATGCAGTGGTCCTCATTCTAGAGTACGTAGAGTCATGCGGACAGCGTGCTACACAGAACCCAGGGTTCTGCCAAATACTTAAGAGGGCATTGATCAGATCCTTCGGTCCTGACAGATGCCGATAAATCCCAAGCAGCTTCTAAGAGGCGGTAAGACTTCTGGCTTCTGGATGGGACGTACCTTATGCACATATTAAGCATCTGAAGCTTTTAAGAACCCATAAAGCTTCTGGTAATATGCTACCATTTAGAGCAGTCTCTGTTCGAAACCTTGTCAAGATTGATAACTGTCTTTCTTAATGGTGATACCGAGTCTAATTCTAACTAGACCTTACTAGTCCTTATATCCTGACAAAATTTCCTTGTTTAGCAGAAAATATCCAATACTTTGAAGCAAAGGACACAACCATAATTTGATATTTAAATGAAAGTCTGAAACGGTATTCCCAGCTTATAGGAAGAGTGTTTTTCTATTAGATCAATTTATTTGGATAACGAGGCTGATATGAGTCCCTATCAGTAGTGTTCGATATGCCCGAGGATGCAAATCAACCATTGATCTTAGGACAATCATTTTTAGCTACAGGGTGAGCATGATCGATGATCAAGACAGAGACCTCACATTTAGGGTCAATGGCGAGGAGTTGAAATTTTCAATCTATGAAGCTATGAAGAAGCCTGATGACCACCGTGAGGATTGTTTCGTTATTCAAATGTTGACACCATCTACAATGGAGGACATGCTTAATCATTGCAACTCCAATTCTTTATACTCTTACCCGGATAACGATGAAGCTTGTGATGAGATTCTCGAGTATTTGAGTATGTTGGATGCTAATCAACCGAGGTCCAAGTCAAAGGGGGTCCACTACCTCGATATCAATCGGCAAGTTGATGGGGGAGTCATCGAGGAGGAGAAGACGATCTCTGCCCGAAAAGTGGAGTTGAAGCCATTGCTCGACCATCTCAAATACTCCTTTTTGTGGGAAGATGAGACATACCCCGTTATTGTTTCCTTTGATATCACAAAGACTCATTTGGAAAGCACAAATCTGCCATTGGATGGACGATTGGTGACATCAAGGGAATCAGCCCTTCAATATGCATGCCCCGAATCCTCCTTGAAGATGATCATCGTCCAAGAGTTCAACCTCAACGAAGATTAAATCATGTGATGCAAGAGATTGTGAGGAAGGAGGTTCTCAAGTTGCTCGATGCAGGCATGATCTATGCCATCTGGGATAGTGAATGGGTTAGTGCTATTCAAGTGGTGTAGAAGAAAGAAGGTATGACCGTGATCAAGGACGAAAAGGACGAGCTGATTGCGACGAGATTTGTCACGAGGTGGAGAGTTTGTATGGACTATCACCTCCTCAATGCGGCGACGAGGAAGGATCACTGGATGAATCATCATGAGGTTGTTGATATGGTTGTTCTTCTTCATGAACTGTAGGTGTGGGCGCTGGATCTGCATGCCTCTATTTATAGCGGGAGAGGATCAATCCTTCCGTTAGAGAGAAGGATGATCATGTCGCTCATGCTCCGGCAATACAGCTTTGACCTGCATCCTTTGCATCCATTCTGGGAAAACAGTTTTGTCTTCTTTCCTAAAATGGTTTGATCCAACGCCAACAGTGATTGCGCTTCTGCAAGAGTGGTTTGCGCTTACCGTTCGCTTTGGTCAATCGTTCTTCATCTAGTCATAGTGCGCCACATGGCATATGACATCTAATGAATCATCCTTTGACACCGTGCTCCTAGTTGACTCATTTCCAACTTGGAGTTTAAACTGGATGGTAGTTGAGACGTCGCTTTCACGCTTTGAGAAAGTAGACCGTTGAACAGTGAGAGAATCAAAGCAAGGGCAATTTGATCTAAGTGTTTAACATGGGGAATCTACTTCTTCAGTCTTCAGTCTTCAGTGTCCATGAAACATGAACCTAGAGCGACTAAAAATAAAGCTTCCTAACATACAACCTCTTAAATATTCTATCTATACTATTTATCAAAATGAGGAATGGGAATTTAATCTATGGGAGGGTTTTGGAATTGAATTAAAATTCATATAAATCTTTTATTAATGATTCCAAAGTGGTTCCCCTTAACAGTTAGTCATAACAATTTTCCAACAAGAAGCAAGAAGATATGATTACATGGAGATCCAGTCTCCAAACTGGAGCTTAAGGTGTGGAGCATAAATTATATTTTAGGCTCAAGTGTTTAGGCCTAGTTAATCCTATTGGGTTTAGGTTTAAGATTCATTACTACTAGTATTAATAGTTGTTTACGTCTTGTATTATTTATCCGAAAAATAATGAGAAAATATTAACTTGGCGCCGCCTTCAAACATAATCGTGAGACGAACTGGGTACACAAATCTTGTGTTTCTTTTGTGATTATGCGTGTGTTTTTTCTTTAACACCTTGAGACATGAGGCCGAGGCCCGAGGGGGTAGATTTTGTTTTTGGAGTTGATTTTTAAATTTCAGAACTTTAATATTTATTTGTATTTTTATTTCATTAAGTATCACGGTTCTAAGAATAAGGGCCAAGTTAGCAAGAGTAGTTGAAATTTAGTTATTAGTGGCTAAAATTAATTTTGTTATATTATAGCTATTCTTCTGGTATTTTCTCTAGTATATATGAAAAATTACAGGATTCAAAGTATTTGGATGGGAGATGACGGAATAATTAATAAAATAATCAATTAAAACATGGTAATATTAAATCATATTTATCATTAAAACATGGTAATATTAAATCGTTGGGTGAAATATCAATTCCAAGATTCTACGCCGGCAATTACTTTAATGTACACATGCTAGTCTATACGGTACAAAGATAGTCGAAGATTAGTAGAACTGTTCTTTTTCTCAGAAATTATATGAACATAAAAGAAAGTACAGTAAAGTAAAAGATATTGTAATCACTAAATTTGGACAAACAGGTGGCTAACTTAGTCGCATTCTAGTGTTGTTTGTGTATCTCAAGTGCAAAGCATATTAGTGTAAAAGAAATACAATCAAAGACTGAACTGCCCAGCGCTACATCGAAACAATATTTACGAACTCATCTGATCTTCGCCGAGCTATCATTTTCTCTTGTATCCACTAGTTTCTTCGGCAACTGTCTCCCAAACATTAGCCATCTTCTCCGCATATCCAGCCTGTTATCATAGATGACAAGAGATTGTAGGTCTCGATCAAGAGCCACAAATTACATGAGGAAAATCGAAACAAAGAGCAACTGGAACCCACTTGTACTGGCATCATAAAGGTTCATTTTCGAGCAAATTACAAAAGCTAGCTTTTCTTTAGCACAGGGAAGGATTTATCCATAACTGAACAAGGGAAGAAAAATATCTGGAGCTCCCATCGAGTTCATGATTAACTCCGACTACTTTCTAGTTTTCAAATCTTTAGAGGTTTATATGACCAGTCTAATCCTCGTATCAATCCATTCAGTGAGAAGAGAGAGAACAGGTTTCGGCACAGTATGATATTAAGAAGTGCTATTAAAAGACGAGCCAACAAATCCTTTTTGCTGAAAACCATGTGACAGCAATATTGCAAAGCGTATTGTGAGCATGCTCAAGTTTAAACGAATCTAGCAATTTGGGGGGGGGTGTTACCTGATTCACAATAAATCCTCTCAGCATGTTTACAAAATCATCATGCTTCTCTTTTTCCAGTCTCTCCAGCTCATTTCTGTTGTTTTCCTGAATAAAATTTCATAAACAACTAAATAAATAAAATCATTCCAGTTGAGAAATGCTCAACGCAGAATTACCAGTGGCAGTAAAAAAGAAAAACGATAAATACTTATCATTGCAACGTGAAGATAGATAACAGAATTTGTTGCAGCAGAAGGGTCAAGTAATGTTCAAATCCATTTTCCCATTTTGAGGCATTCAGTAATTCTGTTACATTTTAAATGCAAGGAATTCTAGATTCTATTAGAAAGCAAATGAAAATGGATGACGAAACAAAATACCAAAATAAAACATTGGTTTCCGACACTGTGCATGGCAAATTATTCTTTCCCACCCCGAGATGATCCATTTGAGCAGAAATGCACAATTCAAAGGGTTAGGAATGGATAAGAGATACTAATTTTAGAACTAGGGTGGGGTCAGGTTGGATAACAGGTGTTCCTTACGGTTTATGGAAATTGTATTTGGGTTTAAAATCTCTCTTTTTTATGCCTCGATTATCTTTTTGATATAACAGATATACTATTAGTAAGATGAAACAGCTCAAAGGGGCAAGTTTTCCTAGATCAATAAGATAAATAACCAACTGAAACCTTAGCTGCTAATTCTAATAGGGGAAAAAAATGCCTTCAACTCCTTATAATTTCCGATTAAACATGCAACTAAAAATCTTCATTCTATACCACAAATCAAGGATCCACATTATCATAAAATATTCTTCTGTTTCTCACTATCCAATCAAACGGTTGCTAAGAATAACCCTTCATAGCACTTGAAACCTTTTACTGTTAAAGACTCCGAAAATTAACAGATATCTATACCCTCTTCAAGAGTTTGTGCTGCATACAGTGTGATTTTGGTTCTCGGACTGGTTAGTGCTCAAACCGATTGAGTTGGGTGAGAAATCATGACTTGTAAGCGAATCCATAGCACATAATACATAGAAACTTACACATCATCCACTATCATGAAACAAATCGAACCATAATAGGTCTAGAAACATTCCAAACAAATTTGAAGAGAGAAACTGAGGGAAAGAATGATTGGGATTGAAGAATTTCAGAAAGGATTTGCAAGTGAGCATGGCATGGAGCTACCACGATATTAGAAAATGTAGAAAATCACATAAAAAACCATATATTTCTTGAGCATCTCTAAATTTTGTATATTATGAATTACAAAAACTTAATTTATGATGAAAGTTGATATGTATCAAATAACATAAACTCAAATGGCTAAACCAAAAGGACAATAATAACCTTACTAAAAACTCAATTGTTCATAACTGAAAACATCTAATAACTCTAATTACCATTGCCATCTTCTTTAAGTGACACAACATGTTTATAATGCCCAACATCATTCCCTTCCTCATAATAATCACTCAATCATGATCTTTTTCCTTGTTCAAATCTAAGTAACTATAACTAAGTATTAAATGCCCAAAAATTCATTATATTTGATCCATTATTATAATTATTATATTTATTAAATAACTCCGCCCACTTCAACAATGTGAGCTTTTTTACGCTATGAGCGACGGGAAAGTAGCACTGACAGCGGAGATCACGCGCTAGCATGGTAACCGCAGTCCACATCGTGGTTGCAAAGTGGCGCATCGCATCTGGTGTGTGGTCGCCATTAACAATTTTATGCACCATTCTGCAACATATGATCTAAGAAGACCTCTATAATTCTATATAGTGCAATTATGAGCAAAGAGAATGGCCAAATTTTTGGCCAGGGATCTGTCAAAAGCTTTGTCAATCTAGTACCTAGTTCAGTTTGCATGCCCATTAAGTTTCTGCTTTTCTTTTTTTTTTTTTTTAAGTTCTTCAATAACCGTCCCCTCAATTTCTTCAATAACCATCCCCTAATCACACTTTACCCTCGTAGTTTCTAAGCTCACAAAGAGTTGCATGAGTGAAGTAAGAGTACAATTTTTCAATAAGCTCATCTAAAAGGAGAATAATCTTTAGCCTCTAGAAAAATTTTAATATCTAAAAGAAGTATCTCCTTGATTCAGAGATGAAAAGTGAAGACAAGAATTTTGAAACAAACTGCAGGATAATTTTATTCGACGATATTTAGATTTCTTTTGCGTACAAGATATAAATAACTACCTTTATTTGTTCATATTCTCTGACTGCACACACTTTAGCATTCTCAGTTACTCTTATATTTTCTCGGAGCTCTTCGATTTTCCTGATCCTCGATCTATCCCCACCAAATATCTTCGATGAGGCAGCTTCAAGCTTTTCGATTCTTGAATTTAATGATGACAACTCTGATAAAAGAGTTTGTACAGTCAAGAAAGCACTTGATCTGTCTGCAAATGCATTGTTGACAGCAAGCATCACACCAAGATACTCGTGGAGTTTATCCTACAGTAAGTTCAGATAGACTATACATCAACAAGGGAGGAATATAGTAAAGACTTCATAGTAAAAAAATATAGCATGAAGATTGTTACAAGAACCAGGAGTACAACACAAGGAAATAGTACATAAAGATCCGTTTCTAAGTTCAAGGTTTCAAGGAAATATCCTTACCAAATGTTTAACAGTTTGAGCATTCAGTTCCCTATATAATCTACTTGCTTTTACTGCAGCTGTTGCGACATTTTTCATGTCTGCAGCCCGTGTTCTTTGGGAATCATGAGCAACTTCCTCGGTTTCAAACTTAGTTAATTTGACAAAAGCCAACCCCAGTTGGCCCATGGTCTCCCCAATGTCTTGTTGAGCTTTGACAAGTGATTCAGCCTGAAAGTAGAATGGAAGCCACAGGGTACATTTAGTCAATAGTTTCCCCACAACAGGGCGAAAAAAGAGAGGAAAGTCTGAAGACCTCACAGATGAGATATTATCACGTAGTTTTAAAAGCAATCTATCAGATGATAAACATTCAACTAGAAGAAAATTTTAGTTAAATGAATCCATATCAAAGCCATTGTGAGGGGAATAAGAGCCGAGCAACAATATCATGTAGATCATCAAGTATGATGAGTCTTGCCAGTTTATCTCTAAATTATTGAGAAACTTACAAGCACAATGTTAGTTGTTTGGATTCTACATTCATTTTTGCCCTGTCACAGAATATGAAGGTTTTAAGTTCAAAATTGCACATTTTTTAGGGGTTAGTTGTTGGTAGGTATACTTTCAATTTTAAATTTGAGGAATTGTGGAAGCTCCAAGATATGAAAACATTCAGAGACTTCTATTGCTGTCAGACAGAAGGTATTAAGTGAGGCAAATAAAAGAAACAGTCAGTAGATCAATTGCAACACATACATAGAAGAGTACCTAGACTACGTAAAACAACCTCATACTTGTAAGTGATTCTTAGTGATGAGAAAATCAAGTTCAATCAATGGACACATGATAAATAATCATGTCCTAGATAGTTGGCAATGCATATCAATATACACATATCACGACTTATCTTGCAACATAACGGTCAAAAACCAAAATCTTTAATCTTGTTAAATGTAAAGACCTGGACCAATGACAAATGAATAGTAGAAATATCTAAAAACTAAAAGTTGGAAGTACCACCGGCTGCACCCTTATCAAACAGTCAACCTTATAAACAGAATTGATTTTAAAAACTCCAGTTTAACATAATGCATTCAACCATTATAGAGCTGAAACAGGAACTTTTATTTTTACGATCATTCTTCTAACATTCCATAGCATCTCAAGCAACAGGTGAACAACGTTGATGGCCAAAGTGGTTCGATTTTTACAACAGGAAATAGCTGAAGACGGTTGTTAGTCTACTTATTAGCCAAAATTTCAATTATACTTGGTCATTGTAAGGTTATAAATCCATAATTTTGGGATAACAAAACAAAAAGAACCAAACAAAAGAGAAACGAGAGTAAACACCTGCTGAGACACATTGATCAGCTGCTGTTCAAAATCCTGTAATTTCTCTTTCCTATCAAGAAACTCTTTATCATCCTCAACCACTGGGGGCTTTACTCCACCCCAGTCATTTGTCACAGACTGCTTCAACTCTTTAAATATTCTCAACAAATCTCTCCCACCTTTAGCAGGCTGCGTCACCTCACTCATATCTGCAGCTCCATCTGAACTCGCCCCACCAATCAGCTGCTTCGGCAGCCTCACTGCTCCATCCAGCATCCTTGAAGCAACATCACTCGTCCTCATCAGCTGCATCTTATCTGAAGGCTCCAAAAATATTCTCAATTCCTCACTACTTCTCAACACCGGGTGCACTGCAAGGCGCCTCAAGTACTTCTCCAAGGATGCTCGCCTTTGCTCGAGAAATTCATTCTTCTGCATCACTTGACTCTCAACCACACTCTTATCAGGCCTCAGAGGAATGAAAAATCCTCTGTAACTCTCTGCCAACCGATCGGACAATGCGACTACATCTCTAAACCTTCTCCTCACATTAAATTCAGTCCCGTTATACTCGGGCATATTTGTGAAAGTGGTGATCAAGTATGAAAAATAGGAACTATTTCCAGGCACGAGAGAACTGGATTGCTCCGGCTCCCTCTTCGGATCCGAAACCGAGATTTTCAGAAAAGTAGGAAACGACGACGGCGACGCCAAGGCGGAGTGGTCCAGGCCGCTGATATCGGGAGAATCAACGGAGTCCCAGTCGAAGGATTGGAAAACGGCTTCGGCGTAGGAAGGAGGTTCGAGGATCGAATTGATTGAGCTTTGGCTGGGGTTCCGGTTTTGTTTCGGTGGGGGAGAGTGCACAAGATCAGTATCATCGGATGTCGGGATTTCGACGAACTGGGACGATAAAGAAAGAGGGTCGTTAAAAGATTTGGAGCCATTCGTTCGCGATGGTCCATCGTCGAGCAAGATAGCCGACATTTGCTCTTTGGTTGCGTAGAGATGGGCTTCTTCGTAGCCCTGGTTCTCATACCCCATCATGATAAACCGCTTGTTCTCAACAGTTGAGGAATGACGGAAATTACTGAGGTTTGAGACTTAATGGGGAAGATGGAGTCAAATGGATGATATTGGCGTTTCGGATAAGCGGATTTCCTAATTCTGATTAGCTTTGAAATTGGAAAAGGCGACCGGGTGACGATAGAGGCCAAGGTCCGCCGTGGTTAGAGGGGGAGACGGCGGAGATGCGGAGGTCAAAGGGGTGGGGGACTGTGATGCGAAGAGATGGCCTGGAAAAACATGAGATGCGTTGTAAATAGGGGTGGACCGGTACGGGATATTGATATTTTTCGCCGATATGGATATTGATATTGATATTGATCGGTATTGCATTTTCGATACCGATACCGATACCGCAAGTACCGGTATACCGCATACCGGTATACCGCAATTTCGGTATCGACGAAGAGCCATACCGATGCCGTGCCGACGCCGCGGTAATACCGCGGTATCGATAATACCGCGGTATTGATAAAAAATTCTGAATTTTCTAATAAATATTTTTTTTAAATACTAATAAAATGCAAAACTAAAAACCCCTAACACAAAGTGAAGAACTTAAAGGCACAAACAAACAACATAAATACATAATCCAACAAAAATAATACTTTTTATTTATTTTTTCATAAAACAACAAAATAAAAAATCATATAATATTTATTTCAATGCATTGTGTTATAATTTAAAATTTTAATTAATACTATATTAGAAACATATATTATTAAAATTGTATTTAAAATACATTGTGTTATACTTATTTTTTTAAATTAATACTAATTTTTAAAATCGTATTTAGAAACCATTATCATGTTCGTTTATATATATTTTGTTAGAAATGAAGAGTTTATTCTTATGAAATTTACCAAATTATACTAAATTATTTATAATTTTAATTTTACAAACAATAGCATTAACCATTAAGCGTGAGTCGTGACTGTAAATCATTTTGAATTTCATAGAGTCATAGTCATAGTTCATTAATTCTCAACGTGTCAAGAATCGAGATTAGCGTAGTTATGCCAAATATTTGAGAACACTTATTTAGAAACAATTATCATGTTTGTTCAT
This sequence comes from Thymus mandschuricus, assembly GCA_029379335.1. Classification (NCBI taxonomy): domain Eukaryota; kingdom Viridiplantae; phylum Streptophyta; class Magnoliopsida; order Lamiales; family Lamiaceae; genus Thymus; species Thymus mandschuricus. Next base: position 12,398,825 of record CM057071.1, read on the forward strand.
GTATACTTTGTTAGAACTTAGAAATAGAGAATATATTCTTAAGATATTTACCAAATTATACTAAATCATTTATAATTTTTAAATTTATAAACATTGGCATTAAGCGTGACCGTAAATCATTTCGAATTTCATAGAGTCATAGTTCATTAATTCTCAATGTGTCGAGAATCGAGATTAACGTAGTTATGCCAAATCTTTGAGAACACTTATTTAGATACAATTATGTATCATGTTTGTTCATATATGCTTTGTTAGAAATAAAGAGTTTATTATTAAAATATTTACCAAATTATACTAAATAATTTATAATTTTTATTTTACAAATATTAGCATTAAGCGTGACCGTAAATTATTTTGAATTTTATAGAGTCATACATAGTTCATTAATTCTCAATATGTCGAGAATCAAGATTAACGTAGTTATGTCAAATCTTTGAGAACACTTAGTTAGATGCAATTATCATGTTTATTCATATATAAATGTTTTGCTATAAATTAATAAAGTGTTTATTCTTAAGATATTTACCAAATTATTTATAAATTTTAATCGTACAGACATTAGCATTAAGCGTAATCGAAAATCATTAGTTTTACAAATTTGTTAAAGTTGTAGTATCTAAAATTCAATAATTCATTAGTTTTACAAATTTTAATTTCATAATCAATAGTTCATTAGTTTTCAATGTATCGAATTTGACTTATAAAGTTATATATACAATTATACAAATTATAAAGGTTTCATCTAAAATTCAAATTTATTCAAATATAAGAAATATTACAAATAAAAATATATAAAATATCGGCAAAATGTCAATATCTACGGTATTATTGCGGTATCGGTATTATATCGGTACCGGTATTATGCGGTATTATTGCGGCATTTGCGGTATTGTGCGGTATCGGTATTTTCCGGTAATACGCGGTATTTCACTTTTGGATACCGGTGCCGTATTGAACTTGTGCGGGACGGCATAAATACCGTACCGTAAATGCGGTATACCGCAAAATTCGGTATTTTCGGTATTTTTTCGGCGCGATATTGTCGGTATTTCGGTATTTCGGTATTTTTGTCCAGCCCTAGTTGTAAACTTGTAAGCACGTCATCAATACGTGTATCAAGATGGGGTTTGGCTAAATTATACCAACAGCATTAGCATTTGAGTTTTATGTAACTTTTTCCTTTTCCTCTTTTTTTTTTTTTTTTTTTTTTTTTTTTTTTTTTTTTTTTTTTTTTTTTTTTTTTTAAGAATCTCCAACAGTTTCCCCTATTTTTAGGCAACATTAACACTAAAATAGTGCATAAATAGCATCTCCAACAGTTCACATTAAAATACAGCAGAAAATGAATATTTCAAAAAAATGTATCTTTTATTTTTTCAGTTTTATTTTAACGTATGTTCCCATGTTTTAGTTGTGTTTTGTACTTTAATTTGGCAATGTTATGTAATTTTACATTTTTTTTATTAATGTATTTTTATTTTTATATTTTGTTTCATTAATTTACACAATCATTTTGTATATATATTTGTATCACACGTAAATTATACAGAGTTTTTAAAAGAAAAGAAAAATTAGTTAAATTACAAGTACAATAATGCTATTTGACCATAATGTGGCCGACCACACAACGACATTTTTCATAATATACGTAATTTTAAAAATAGTAAATGATAACTATAATTTATTAGTTTAATATTTTAATTTAAAAATATTTTTTCCCCCAAAATTACATATTTTTTTCTTTTTTTTCTAGATAAAAAGGTAATAAATCCTTTAAAATAGTAAAAATTATCAAATAATTAAAGGATTAATTTTAAAAAATACGTAAAAAATATGGAGTATCACACTTTAAGTTTTTTATAATCTAAAAAATTTTGGCATAAATATATAAAATATTTGATACTAAAAAAAATAAAAAAAGTTAAATTATGGCCGGCCACATTATGGCCAAATAGCATCACTCTTACAAGTAACATACGAGTAATAAATTGTGAAAAGAACAAAAGAAATAATAAAAAATTTAATTAGCACAACACAAATAAGCATATATCAAATTAAATTATGAAAAGAAAAAAAATAAAACTATTACTCATACAACAAAACAAACTAAATTGAAATACTACATCACAAAATAAAAATCGCATACAAAAAAGAGCACAAAATGATGAACACAAAATTATAGTGCAATGAATAGTGTTACACTATATTTGAGGGAACACTGTTCATTGCACTATAATTACTCTATTTTAGTGCATTGTTGGAGATGCTCTTAGTAGTTTAAATATACAACCTTCGTCCCTGCCAAATCTGTCTTATTTTTAATTTTGGAATGTTTCACGACTTGCAAATTAGACATGTCTATACATTCTATGGTTTTATAAGTATCATTATTGATGAATCTCGATTTTATTGTAATCAATCAAGCAATAACTCAATAGAAACGAAGTATAAGGAATCAAAAGAACGCAAGAGATTTATGTGGTTCGATCAACAAATCTACGTCTGCGGGAAAAAAGAGAATAGATGCAATTTGTATTCAGATTATGTGTGTTTTAAGAGAGTTCCTCTTCTTATATGTCTATTTCCTCATCTATCCATTAACGCCTAGCGTCGTGGGGAAGATCGGTTACGCCCCATGATCCCACGTTCTTCGCCCACTTCAATATCTCAGGCCCTACATCTTTATGGACTGGACAGGAGTGGGCCGGCTTGGGCTTGGGCCATTCACTATTTGGGCTTGAGTGTTGGGCCTTATCCCCCCCCCCCCCCCCACTCGACGTGGGATTGTGGGCTTGAGGCCGAGCTGTGGGAGTTTTACTCAGTGTGTCGAGGTGGAATCTTGGTCCGTATCCGATGTCAAAGTCCTGTCGGGGTTCCTCGACTCCTTCACGTGTGATATGGACCCCGAAGTCAAGGAATACGCAAAGTGAATACCAGCGACGTCATCGCAGTTCGCGAAGTCGAGGTCATATTTAGCGACGTCGAAGTGGTGGGGTGTCAGACGCATTTAATGCGCACCATTTGGAGTCCCGATAAAGTAGGGATGCGACATGTTGGTGAGATAGAACGTCGTCGTAGGTTTAAGGGGGCTTCTTCAATACGCTAAGTCCGACATTACTCATTATTTAAAAATCAAAAATATCTCTCTATGCAAAATATTTCTTTTCACTCTCTCTACGCCTGCAACTGTTCATTGTCGTCGTCGATAACTATCGTTTCCAACTTTTCTCAGCAAGTAAGTATCATGAATCCTTCTTCCCCATCTACGGCTCAAGAATCTCCGTCTGGTTCTCCTTCATTACCGTCGATTATGTTAGATGCAGTTACAGTAGGATCTCCAAATCCTTTTCCCATTTCTGTCAACTTCGCTGCGATTAGGAAAGCAAAAGGTACCGTAGCCACCATTGATTCCCGTCTATCGGCGGCTAACCTTCACGAAATTGGCCGCCGTTTTGGTTTTTCCCCCTCTTTTGTTCTAGCCGTGCCCCGTGAGGGTGATAGGGCTTGCTGGCCACTGATAGGCTTTATAACCGTGTATGAGGATTCCCTTATCGTGTGCCTCTGTGTAACCCTTCCCCTCTATCTACGCCGATATTCAAGAGAAATATGGCGTTTCTGCAGCATAGTTGTACCCTAACTGCGTGTTGCAGATCACCGGGCTGGGAGTAGCATCTCACCGCCTCGGTCTCCCTATCACTATAGATTCCTTTAGCACCATGTGTCAATTTAAGGCGGGTAAGGGGGGTGGTATTACGTAATCCCCCGCGAGGTCTTTAGGGTTGTTGCCCCGTCAAAAGTCCCAGACTGGCAAGGAAGATTTTTCTTCTGCCAGTTCGAGGGCGCCCTCGAATCCACATGGAAAGAGGGTACAATGAACAACTGGACTACCAAGTTGGACTTCGCCCCGTTGGCCAAGTCCTTGAATGATCTCGGTCACATCCAACCTGACTTCTCCAAAGTCGAGCTAATTGTTGCGGGGTTGAGCCCCCATGATCCTTCCACCTCGGTAGTGTCTGGGAGGGTTGAGGCTCCTTTCTCTCTTGTTTCTTTCTTTACCTATAGTTTTTACTCGTAACTTTTCACTTCGTACGTCGCTAATACATATTTTGTGTGCAGTGAACATTCTCAAAGCCCCGTCATCCCGGAAGAGAAAGACGACCACCTCGGCTTCCAGTCCCGAGGTGAAAAAGAAAGCCACCTCCGTTACTTCGTCCGAGAGGACGGAGGATCAAGTGCGGGATCCCATGGGGTCTCCACCCCCAATCACTCAGCCATTTCAACGGCTGAAAAGTCAGGGTTTCCGTAACCCTGTGGACGCATCAGCGTCGTCCGAGCCGGATCTCCAGATCACTGGCTTCCTTGCACCGCCGCCACCTTTCCCCGAGGTACCTACCTTCAACTTTGTAAATTTATGTAATTATCATCATAATGTTGTCACACTGATCTTGGATACTACGCAGAGCGTTGAGTCTAGGGTGGACGAGCTCACCCGGGCCTCTGACACTGCGGTCCGGCTACTTCGCGAGGCCGTGGCGAAATATTCCCAAGCCTCGAAACTGGCTGAGGTTCTAGAGGATGACGTACAAAGTTCGTCTCGTCCAAGACGTTTACACCGCCCCAGCGAGATCAAGACGTTGAAGGATCAATTGGATTCAGCCAAGATCGACGTCGCCGCTGGCAAGGGCGAGGTCAGATTTTTGAAGAACGAGCAGACCGCAGTTCGAGCCCGAGAGGAAGACTTGGCCTCTTCGTAGGGCGAGGTGATGAGGGCCTTGGCCGAGCGGAATTTCTGTTCGGGCGAGTTCGGCACTTTGGTGGCCGCCCTCAACGACGTGATGGCCACTCGGAAGGTGGCCGAGACCCTCGACATGTTCGTCCAGGACTACCCCGATCTCAATATAAAAGAGATATAGGTACAAGGTGATCCCTGATGACGAGTGGTTCGCACCTATGCTGAGGTGCTACTGGAACGCACCCCCTCCTACCTGGTTGTCGAGGCTCTCGCCTGTCGCCGTATTCTTCTTTCAGCTGACGAAGTGCGCTGCTGTGAAGACGACCGGGAAGAAAAATTTGAGGCTTTGCTGGCCAAAGTGGTTGAGAAGATGAAGAAAGCTGAGGCCGAGGAAGAGGAGCGGCCGAAGATGGACGAAGGCACTAGCACCTCGGATCAGAAGACGTCCGAAGTCGAGAAGGAACAACCTCGGGAGACTGAGACGATCAAGGCAAAGGCGCCTAGAGGGGTCAGTTGATCCTCTTTTCTTTTTCTGCTTCTTTTTATAATCAGTGCGCCTCTATGGCTCTTGTACTCTGAACTTTTCAATTATAAATAAAACACTTCTTTATTCTCTGATTGTGGCTTTTACTACTTTACTTGTAGAATAAAACCGAAACAACAAACTGTTGGGAATTGTTAAGGACAACATGTTACTTTGTAAATGATATATATGTTTTGATTTGATCCCAAAACCCCAAAGTGTCCTATTCCCAAGCGACCCAATTTGATATAGAAAATAGGTTAGAAATTTTTCTAAGCCTATACTGTTAGGATGGCTTTGTTTTTGTTTTAGTCACTTAGGTTTTTAGACTGCAGAAAATTCAAGTGAAGGTCACTCGCCTGAGTGTGTTTTCCAATCGAAGCGAGTCTACCCAGCCGAAGTGAAGCGTGCCGAAGAATAGCGAAGCAAAGCGAGCGCAATAGTAGATTCGAAGCGAGTCTACCAAAGCAAAGCGAAGCGAGCGCTACAGTAACAAGCCAAAGCGAGTCAACGCGGGTCAACGAATACTAAAGCAGTTACTTGGAAATTTTATTTACCAAGTACTCGTTACAGTATGACCTTGAAGCGACTCAATTTGAAGCAGACGCTCCCATTCTAAAGCAAAGCGAGCCCCTACCTAACAGAAAGCGACAGCCCGATTCCCGCTCCTATTTTAAACTCCAGTCAACTGAAGATCGTCACATTAATTGCGAGATCTCCACGTGTCGAATGAAGAGAGGAGCAACGGAGTTGACTGCCAGGCCGAAAAGGGCGCCGCAACAGTACTGGCTCGCTCCAGTTACTGTTAAGTTTGGAACTTAGCCATTTTCGGCAAAGGGCCAAAACTGCGCGTCTGAAAAGCTATCCGCCTGTGCGAGTACTGTCGAGAGGAGGAGGGACAAGGCCACCAACCAAGCAACGGATCTCGACCAAACCTCCGCCTATAAATAGTGAAGGAAGAAGAAGAAGAGAAGTAGAACACTACTTGAGCATTGAGCGCCTACTGCAAACAAATACTCCCAGCCTTTGAGCATTTCATCGAGTCTTTGTTTTCAAGTGTTCTCCAAGTTCCAGCCACATCGGAACTTGTCTTCGCAACCTTCACATTCAGAATTCTAAGCTCATTCTAAATCCAAGCTTAGAGAAGAGTTCTAGCCTTCTTTGCACCTGTTGTAAAGAACTCTTCATTAGTGTGTCTCTGTCGAAATAGAAAACCATAACCCTAAAGTTTCAGTTTTGGTTTTGTGTGTTCGTTGTTAGGTTTTGTTCGATCCAAGGCTCTACCTTCATCGATTGTAGAAGCCTCGATCATAGAGTTTAGATCCAAGCTTACACTTTCATCGCTTGTGAAGCTCGATCGAAGCTGGGTTGTAAGGAGAACCCGTAATCTCCCTGTCGTCGGTCTGAAGAGAGTGAAGCTTCCAGTCCAGTTCTAGGTCTTGTGTGGTGAACCCGTAATCACCCAGTCTTCGTCAGATCCAAGCGAGTGAAGCTCGATCTTGACATAGGCTTTTGAAGAGCCCATAATCTTCAAGTTCTTGAGTGAAGAGAACGAGTTGCCTAGTGCAACAAGTGGACATAGGAGTTTCATCTCCGAACCACTATAAATCTCTGTGTCGTATCTCTAACCCTAATCTCTCTATTTGCTTATTGTTTGATTATCCATTGCACAAGCATTTAAACAAACTTAAACTGAGATTTTTAATTACTTAGGAAAAGTTTAGCTCACCGAAATTCCGCATTTAGAGTAAAGTCTCACTCTTGGTCAAGCTCTAAGCTTAGGTCAAGAGAGTTGCGAATACTGTTGATCTAGCTCTCGGCTAGGTCTTAGTAGTTCAAGCGAGCACTTTACTTATTACTCTGAGTTTGAGGAAAAGAAGTTGAGAAACTTCAAAACACGTATTCACCCCCCCCCCTCTACGTGTTTTTCCTCTTACAAACCGGGACCAATAAGTGGTATCAGAGCAGCAGTTCTTTCGAGCCTCTGCTTTGCATATCCGAAGCGAGTCCCCTCTCGCTTCAGTTGTCTCACTGAACCGGATCCAGTTTTCCTAAGTGCATAAAACCTCACCCACGCATACTGCATTACTACTGATAGTTTGCTATGTCTACATATAGTGCATCAAATCTTCCACAGTTCTCTATCGAAGGATACGAGACATGGAGCTTTCGAGTCGAGAGCTTCCTCAGTTCCATCCACGACAGAATGTGGGAAGTGATAGAGGAAGGACCGATCGAAATCAAGAAAGCTATCTCTGTGGATGTTCCAGCTATAGAAGGCCGTCCTGCTCACGTCAGACAGACATACGTCGAGAAGGACAAGGACGAGTACAACTCCAACGACTTCAAAATTGCCAACCTTGACAAGATCGCACGCCACACGATGCAGAGCACTGTGTCGGATGCCTATCTACCAAGGATCAGGAAGTGTGCGACAGCGAAAGAAATGTGGGAAACCCTAGCCCTCATTTCTCAAGGAATGGACAAGATCAAGGAAAACAAGCTCACCGTACAGATGCGGGAGTTTGAAAGTTTGATAATGAAGCCAGGAGAGTCCATAGACGCCTTCGAGCTGAGAGTCACTAACATCATTGCTACTCTCAACTCACTTGGGAAGGAACTCACAGACAAGGAGGTGAATCTCAAGATCGTACGAGCTCTCACACGAAAGTGGCAAACCATGAAGGTGCTATATCTGGCAACGAAGGACTTATCAAAATTCACGCCGGAGATCCTGTTCTCCGAGCTCAAGGCTCACGAGTTCGATCTGAACAGAATGAGTCTTGATGATGAAGATGAAGCTCCTGCATCATCGAAAGGTGTCGTTTTCAAAGCCACAGAAGGGCCAAGCAACCAGACACTCGCTAAGATGTCAAGAGAAGAGCTGGAAGAACATGTTGCGTTCTTATCCAAGAACTTCAACAAGATGAACTCACGTGTGGGCAAGTACAAGAGATTCTACAAGCAGTACATGGGAAGGAGCACTGATGCTCGTTAAGGCAAAGCAAATAGAGAAGAGACGTCTAAACCGATCTCGAGAGACATGATGGAAGTGGAGTGCTACCACTGCCACAAGATGGGCCATTACAAGTCTGACTGCCCAAAGTTGAGTGCAAAGGAGCGAGAAGAACTGAAGGCTAAAAGAGAAGCTCCCAGGCGAGCGCTTGTAGCAAGTGAGCAGCCAGTCGCTTCAACTGAAGATGTCTCAAGCGACTCAGATGCATTCTGAAAGATTAACAGATAAATAGCAAGGAAAGTCGCCATGAAAATATTGAATATTGGTAAAGAAGGTTTCTGTATAGAAAACACAATTGTGCTGCGGCGCTTAGCATTTCAACATCTCAAAAGAGGTTTATATACATCTTCTCTATCCATTAAACATATAACAAGTGTTGGTTTTCTATTGGTGAAGTTAAACCCTAAGACAAAACAAATAAAATACTCCACATCAGATTACTGGGACCCATCTTCTAGAGTATTCTCAACACGCCCCCTCAAGCCGAGCGAAGGAGGAGGTAAAACGCAGAGATAATTCCGCATTCGAGCGAAGGCTTGACCGGTTAATGGCTTGGTAAGACCATCCGCAACTTGGGCATATGACGGTAAATGATTCACACGGATTAAGCCTTTGGAAACTTGCTCACGAACAAAATGGAAATCAACTTCAGCATGCTTGATTCTTGAATGAAAAATTGGATTTGCAGATAAGGCAATGGCACTAAGATTATCCATCCAAATGATGGATGGTCTTGAAACAGTGATGCTGAGTTCATTTAATAAGGCTTGTACCCAAAGTACTTCACACGTAGCTTGAGTCAAGCTCCGGAACTCTGCTTCTGTGCTAGATCGAGAGACCGTAGGCTGTTTGCGAGCACTCCAAGCAATCAAACAGCTCCCTAAAAAAATACAATATCCGGTGGTAGATTTTCTATCATCAATATCGGAACCCCAATCTGAATCTGAATAAGCCATAATATCAAGACTCGAAGAAGTCTTCAAGTGCAAACCAAAATTCAAGGTTCCAGCCAAATAACGGAGAATTCGTTTTACAGCTTTCCAATGAGAATCAAGAGGAGAATGCATGTATTGGCTGACCTTGTTTATGCTGTAAGCGATATCTGGCCGAGTAATTGTTGCATATTGTAATGCACCAACGACACTTCGATAAAGTTTCTGATCCACAGTGGGCTCACCATCATACTTCGACAAGGAAGAAGTTGTCATTGGACTTGAAACGCCCTTAGCGTTGCTCATGTCAACCCGTTTGAGAATGTCAAGAATATAATGTGATTGACTGAGATGTAAACCACTGGATGTTCGCTGAAATTTAATACCAAGAAAATGGTGAAGGCTACCCAAATCCTTTAAGGCAAAAAACTGCTTTAGACCACATATAACAGCTTGTGTGGCATCACGACTACTTCCTGTAATAAGGATATCATCAACATAAGATATAAGCATGACAAAAGACTTATCTTTCTTCATGAAGTACAAACAATGATCAGCCTTTGACCTCTGAAAACCGAGCCTTCCAAGAGCATTGTTGAGAGTGAGACTCCATGCTCTAGAAGCTTGCTTCAAGCCGTATAAGGCTTTGTGCAGCTTACAGACAAGACCACGACCTTTATGCTGCTCGAAACCTGGAGGTTGCTGCAAATAAATCTCATCATGCAGTTCTCCATTAAGAAAGGCATTATCAATATCAATTTGATGGATATCCCAATTTCTCGACGCAGCAATGGTAAGAACTGTTCGCATTGTGATTGGTTTTACCACCGGACTGAAGGTATCCGTATAGTCTAAACCAAAAGTTTGAGTAAAGCCTCTAGCCACAAGTCTGGCCTTGTGTTTGACTATATTTCCATCAGCATCTCGTTTTAATTTAAAAATCCACTTGCAACTCACTAACTCCTTATTAGGTGGTAGCACACAAAGACTCCAAGTATGATTCTTTTCCAAGGCCAAAAGTTCTCTGTTCATAGCATCTTTCCAAGCTGGAGAGCTTAAGGCTTCTAAATGGTTTTTAGGTTCAACGTTATCAAGAGAAACCTGTGCAGAGAGAGCTTTAGGTTTAAAAATACCTCTTTTTGCCCTGGTGATCATCGGATGTTGATTTTCACTCCTCATTGGGGTCTGAAGAGTAGCAGTTGGTGACGAATGTAAAGGACTCGTCGGGCTTGGTATATCAGATGCAGCATGAGGGGATGAATCATCTTGAGTGGTGTCGTTTGAAATCTCCTGAACTTGCTCCTTTTCTTGATGGGAACTAGATGTGACATGATCCTGCACAAAATTATGTGAAGGCTGTGTCATGAAAGGGGGAGTCATGTGCAGAGTTGAGTCGTGTGCAGGAGTACGATTACATCTCTCACAAGTAACGGCCTGACCAGCAACAAAAGGGAACCTGCTCTCATCAAATTCAACATGTCTAGACATAATTATTTTTCCTGAAGGGAGTAGAACCTTGTATCCTTTAAAAGAAGTGTTATAACCAAGAAAAACAGCTGCAGTAGATCGAAACTCTAGCTTATGCTTGTTAAAAGGCCTTATGAAAGGGAAACACGCGCATCCAAAAACTTTAATCATGCTATAATCTGGTTTATTACCAGTAAGGACTTCCAAAGGAGATTTATATCCCAACACCTTGTTTGGTGTTCGATTGATAAGATACGCTGCAGCAGAAAAAGCATCAGCCCAATATTTTGGGGGAACATTAGATTGAGCAAGGAGCGAGAGAGCAACTTCAACTATATGTCTGTGTTTCCTCTCAGCAACTCCATTTTGCTGAGGAGTGTACGGACATGAGATCCTGTGGATAATACCGTATTCAGAAAAAATTTTAACCAAAGGTTTGAACTCTGTACCTCCATCAGTTTGCAAAGCTTTGATTCTTTTGCCAAACTGTGTGAAAACCATCTGTCTAAAATGTGTAAAAGCACCAATGGTATCAGATTTTGCCTTCAAAAAATATACCCAGACATATCTTGAAGCATGGTCAATGAAGCTAATATAATAACAAAAACCAGAAACTGAATTTACAGGCTAGGGCCCCAAATATCTGAATGGATCAGTTCAAACATACCATACTTAGAAGCACTATCGACAAAAGGAAGTCTATGAGACTTTGCTTTCAAACAAGGCTCACAGGGCCCGACATTAGTGTCCACATGATATGATATATTAGCATTGCTCAAGGCTATCTTAACTACATCATGGGAGGCATGCCCCAACCTCATATGCCATAAAGACAATGAGGCTTTATTATTTACAGAACTAGAATAAGCTAAAGGATTAGATAAGTGTTTCCTTGCAAAATGTTGAGCAGAAACTTGCTGCTGCTCGGATGACCCCTTGAGCATATCAAATTTGTAAAGACCTTGATCAACTCTCCCTTTGAGAAGTACCTTGCCAGTAGCTTGTTCCTTCACAAGGCAAAAATTTGGGTGAAACTCAAAATAAACATTATTTTCCTTTGCAAATTGGGAAACACTTAACAAGTTCTTCTTAATTTGTGGGACATGTAACAATGACTTTAATGTAAAAGCATGCTCAGAGGAAGGAGATTTGAGTAGAGTATGACCAATATTGGCAATTTTCAAACCTGCACCATTGCCAACATGAAGCCTCTCTTGGCCTTGGTAGTCAACTGCATTGTTTAGATTATTGTAGTCATAAGTGATGTGATGACTCGCACCAGAATCCGGATACCAGTTCAAATCTGAAAAACCATCTTGGCTGCCATTCATGCTCACCACATTAGCACTGACATTTCCTCCATAACTGCTGCCATAACTACTGTCTGCATATCCTCTTGAACTCGGGTAAGAAATGGAACCCCGCTGAAAGTTATTATAAGCATTGCTTCTTCCCCTACCACCTCCGATATTATTCACGTTGGGAGTGAAATTCAGGTTAGTTCTTTCATAACAACGATCAGCGTAGTGTCCTAGGGTCCTGCAAATTTGACAGCGTGGTTTCCAATTGTTATTAAATCTGCCTCTTCCTCGTCCTTGTCCGCGACCATTACCTCTGCCCTGACGTTGACCATTTCCATGACCTCTGTTTCCTTGCTGGGCAGTAAGGTTAAAATTTTGTTGTGTTTGAGCAGCATAATTGGCAGAAGGAGTAGAAACATCAATCGAAAAGGTAGGTTGATCCACCATCTCCAAACGACTCTCATAACTCAAAAGTAATGCCTTGACTTCCCTCAAGCTGCAAGGCTCCTTTCGTGAAGTGATGGAGACCATGACTGGATTGTACTCAGATCCTAGTCCAGCAAGTATGTGCAATGCTTGATTATCATCACTAATCCTCTCTCCTGCAGATGCCAACACATCACAACAGCTCTTAACCTTATTTAAATACTCTCTCATAGTCAAATTTCCTTTCTTTAAGACTTGGAGCTGCAACTTTAGCTGCATAAGTTTTGCCCTAGACTGGCCAGCAAAACTTGACTCAATCGAATCCCAAATTTCTTTTGAACTGCTTAAGCCAACTACTCCAACAAGGATGCTTTCAGTCATAGAGGATAGGAGCCAAGAAGTAATTAAGCGATCTTGCCTATTCCAAGCAGTGAAGTCAGGATTTACACTAACATTATCAGTAGACGAACCTGACAGAAACTGCTCTGGCGCTGGAGATTCACCAGTAAGGTATCCTTCAAGACCGAAACCAGCAACGGTTGCTAAGATCTGCTCCTTCCAAATTAGGAAATTTGAGTCATCAAGTTTTGTAGTGATAACGTGGCTCTGCAGCGGAATCACTTGAATAGACGACCCACTAACAGCTTTAACACCCGAAATGGCTGAGGTAGGAGTTTCTTCCATGTCTCCCCTGATTCTTCAACGATGGGAGATAAATCACAGAAAATAAAAAAAATAACAGAGGTGGTAAAGAGACAGGTGTTACCCTGCTCTGATACCATGAAAGATTAACAGATAAATAGCAAGGAAAGTCGCCATGAAAATATTGAATATTGGTAAAGAAGGTTTCTGTATAGAAAACACAATTGTGCTGTGGCGGCTTAGCATTTCAACATCTCAAAAGAGGTTTATATACATCTTCTCTATCCATTAAACATATAACAAGTGTTGGTTTTCTATTGGTGAAGTTAAACCCTAAGACAAAACAAATAAAATACTCCACATCAGATTACTGGGACCCATCTTCTAGAGTATTCTCAACACATTCACTGATCCCAACTCCAGTGAGGGAGAGGATCTTGGACTCATGGCGCTCACCGATGAAGATACTGGGGAGGTATTTTTCTATCCTTCATCTAGTTCAATTACACTCGCACACACTCACCAAGAAGAAGTTAATTCCTCGACATGGAGTGAGTTGCTTGATAAACACTTCAAACTGTCAAGTGACCACAAAGTGTTGAAACAAGCTATGTCTAATAGCGAGAAGGAGAACCGAAAGCTGGCCAATGAGCTTGACCAAGTCAAACTTAACCTAAGGGCTATGACTAGTAAGTTCGAGGATCTCTTTGCTAGACATCAAATCTTGGAAGGAAGGTATGAAACCCAATCCAATCTAGTGGCCAATTTAAACAAAGCCTCATATGCAAGGCAGGCACTAGAGAGCTCACTTCTACCTTTTGGTAAAAAGGGAGGACTTGGATATGAGGGTGGACCTTCCAAGCCTACTGTCTTTGTTGGTGCTTCAAACACGACACCATCAGTTCCTTTGGATGTGTCCACTGCCTCCAAAGTGACCACTAACATGGACAAAGGTAAAGTGGTTGAGAACCCTAAGAAAAAGCCAATGAAGATGTCCATATCTTCAAGGGCAGAATCTAAGGGTAAGCAGAATTCAACAGTTCCTAGCACTTACAATGCTAAAACTTACCAATCCAAGGGTAAAGGGAAACCTGTTGAAGCTTCTAAGTTTCAGATCAAGACACGAGAGACAAATGATCTCCCTTTCAAGAAAAGGAGTAATGTCTATGTGTCACGTGAGCCGGATTGGAGATGGTCCAACCGTACTCATGTTGAGGAGGAAGTATTTGAAGCACCAAGGAGGTCGCTTCAAACTTCCAAGGTTACTCAAGCAAGTCGGGGTCAAAATCCTAGTTTGACCACTTCGAGGAAACCATGTGAGCCGCTTCGAAAGACTGTAAACCCTAAGTCAGTCTCTAAGCCTGTAGCTAATCCGAAGCGAGTCGCTTCAGGATATAAGCAAAAGGGTAAGAGCATAGGTATGTCTCAAGCGAGCCGCTACCCCTCTTGCACACACTGCTGCACTTGTGAAGCTGCCTCTAAACAGAAGTCACAAATTGAGAAGGTCGAGAAGCCCAAGACACAAGCTAACTTTCAGAAGAAAGTGAAGCAAGTGTGGGTACCGAAAGGAACTAACCTGCAAGGACCCAAACTGATTTGGGTACCAAAACTTGTCTAATTGCAGGTGAGCGCCATGGACCCCATGCCAAGTGAAGGTCAACAAATCTGGTACTAGGACAGTGGATGTTCAAGGCATATGACTGGCATGAGATCTCTACTTCAAGATTATATTGAGAAGAAGGGTCCACACGTAACCTTTGGTGACAACTCTCAAGGAAGTACCAAGGGATACAGCGCACTGAAGATCGGAAAGATCAAGATTGAAGAAGTCTCCTACGTGGAAGGACTGAAGCACAACTTGCTATCCATTTCACAATTCTGCGATAAGGGATACAAGGTGGAGTTTATCTCCAACAAGTGCATTGTGAAGAACAAGCTCACTTCCCAGATTGTGCTCACTGGAATTAGACAAAGGAACGTCTACATAGCACAATGGGATAGCTGCAAAGAGGAGACGTGCTTAGTCGCTAGGAGTGCTACAGAAATGGGATGGCTATGGCACCGACGCTTGAACCATCTCAACTTCAAGACGATCAACCTCATAGCTCGAAAAGGCTTGGTGCAAGGCATACCAAATGAAGTCTTCGTCAAAGACCATCCTTGCTCACCATGCCAACGAGGGAAGCAGACGAAGAAGCACTTCGCCAGTCTTGAAGAAGCCTCATCCAAGCGAGTACTCGAGCTGCTTCATATGGATCTGTTTGGTCCAGTCACTCCAGTTAGTGTAAACGGAAGAAAATACACTCTAGTTGTAATCGACGACTTCTCTCGCTACACTTGGGTCGTATTTCTCTTTAGCAAGAAGGAGACACTGTCCAAGCTTCCACAATTGCTCAAGCGACTTGCTGTGGAGAAGAATCAAGCGATTGCCACCATCCGCTCCGACAAAGGCACTGAGTTTCTAAACTCAACCATCGAAGCATACTGCACGGAGCATGGTATAGCACACCAGACGTCCTCAGCACGCACACCTCAGCAGAATGGAGTTGCTGAAAGAAGAAATCGAATTATCAAGGAAGTTGTCCGCACTATGATTGCTGATTCAAAGCTACCAATGAAGTATTGGGCTGAAGCTGCCAATACAGCATGCTACACACAGAATCGGACGCTTCTCAATAAACGACACGACAAAACACCATATGAAATATGGACAGGGAGAATTCCTAACATATCTTAATTCCATATCTTTGGTTGTAGGGTCTTCATTCATGATAATGGGAAATCACAGTTGAAAGCCTTTGAAAGTAAAGCCGATGAAGGAATATTCTTAGGATATTCTACATCGAGCAAAGCTTACAGGGTATTCAATTGTAAAACCCTAATTGTGGAAGAATCACCCCATGTTGTATTTGATGAATCTTCTTTGAGCCCTCCACAGGAACAGGTTCAAACAAAGGAAGGAAAGTCAAGCGAGGAACCCATCAACTCACTAACTTGGGACATGCTTGAAGATGATGAAGAAATAAAGGATTCAAGCGAGCAGATTGTCCAAGAAAAGGTTGAAGCTGCCCCCAAGACTCCTGAAGCAAGTGCAAGCCAAGCACCCATTCCGGTCGCTTCAGATGGAGAAGCAAGCGACCCCCATAAAGATGAAGATGAAGCTGGTGGATCCAAGCGTGCGTGGCTCAAGGATCACTCACCTAGTCAGATCATTGGAGATCCATCCAAAGGCGTAGTGACCAGAAGTCAAGTGTTTGGAGAAAGTGCCATGTTTAGTTGCTTTCTCTCAAACATTGAGCCATCAAGCGTGGAAGAAGCCCTAGCTGATTCTAATTGGGTGATTGCCATGCAAGAGGAGTTGAATCAGTTCACCAGGAACGACGTATGGTACCTCGTAGATCGTCCTAAATTTCAGCATGTTATTGGCACCAAATGGGTGTTCAAGAACAAGACGGACGAGGACCACAACGTTGTGAGAAACAAGGCTCGACTCGTCGCTAAGGCCTACTGCCAAGAGGAAGGAATCGACTTCGATGAGACCTTCGCTCCAGTGGCACGACTTGAAGCGATCAGATTGTTTCTTGCCTATGCAGCGGCTAAGAAGTTCAAGGTTTATCAAATGGATGTCAAGAGCGCATTTCTCAATGGCGAACTGAAGGAAGAAGTGTATGTGGAGCAGCCACCGGGTTTCGAGCAAGGAGATAAGGTGTATCGGTTGAAGAAGGCCCTGTATGGCTTGAAGAAGGCGCCTAGGGCATGGTATGATACCCTATCTCAATTTCTAGTGGATAATGGATTCCACAAAGGGAAGATAGATCAGACTCTCATCACCATCTATCATGGAGAAGACATGCTATGGGTCCAGATCTACGTAGACGACATCATATTTGAATCATCAAACCAGTCACTTAGCGAGAAGTTTGGAGAGCTGATGAAGACCAAATATGAGATGTCCATGCTTGGCTTGATGAGTTGCTTCCTAGGTCTTCAAGTGAAGCAACAAGAGGATGGAATCTTCATCAATCAAGCCAAGTATACTCGAGATATGCTTGCCAAGTTCGGTGTTCAGCATGCTAAAGCTGTGAAGATCCCTATGAACACCAACTGGAAGATGGAGCCAGACCTAGATGGGAAGTCTGTGGATGCTACAGACTACCGAGCCTTGATCGGATCTCTTCTATATCTCACTGCAAGTAGGCCGGATATTGCATTTGCAGTTGGAGTATGTGCTCGCTTCCAAAGCAATCCCAAGCACAGCCATCTTGAAGCTGCCAAGCGAATCCTTCGCTACCTCAAGGGCACTGTCAACATGGGGCTGTGGTATCCAGCTGAAGATAATCTGGAGCTCACTGGATATTCAGATGCTGACTATGGAGGATGCCGTGTTGATAGAAAATCAACGTCGGGCACTTGTCAGTTCCTGGGAAGCAAGCTGATCTCATGGTTCTCTAAGAAGCAAACTAGTGTAGCTACTTCAACGATTGAAGCTGAATATATGGCCGCTGGAAGCTGCTGTTCTCAAATTCTATGGCTTCGTCAGTAGCTGAAGGACTACAGAGTTGAAGCGAATAAAATCCCAATATTCTGCGACAACAACAGTGCTATATGCATCTCGCAGAATCCAGTGCTTCACACCAGATGCAAGCACGTGGAAATCCGGCTTCACTTCATTCGTGATCATGTCGAGAAGAAAGATATCAAGCTCGAGAAAATCCATACAGATCTCTAGCGAGCAGATATCCTCACCAAGCCTCTAGCTGAGTCTTGTTTCAATCAGCTATGCATGGAATTAGGGTTACTAGACCCTGGTGAAGAATGCTAGATCCAGGATGCACGAAGGAGTGGTTGCTTGTCCTTAAGCGTCACTCGCTTCGGATCTTCACCAACTCAAGCGAGTCACTTCAAATTCCACTCGCTTGAAGAAGGAGAAAGGTGGAGTGTTGGAAGACGTTCCCTACCCGCTTACAGGAATTGTTAAGCCATTGGTTAAGGGGGAACTATTGTTTGCTCTCAGAGCAGGCTACTTCCAAAGCGAGCAAGGAAAGCTGCTACCTAGCCTAGGATTCTTAGCGAGTGGGTATACTCACTCTTCATTGAGTTGAGCTGCCGAATGTCTATCCATTCCTCCCCCTTATTTGAATTTTGCATCGCTTCAATTAACCCTAATTCGGGTCAAGCGAGTCGAATGCAAATTCATTCTGTAGATCGTCGGAGGAAGCTTGAAGGGTTATCTTTTACTTTAAAAGGTTGCATGACTGGTGACATGTCTTTGCGTAAAATACGAGATTGTCTTGTCAGAGCATTCTCATTGTCATCCTGTCCTATTCCGCCCTGAGATAAGGACTTGTACTCATCTCTCATTCATCGTGAATAAGTACACTTACGTGAAGCTCCCCTCTGGGTTGTAGTAAGCTTGTGTACGTTATTCATTCTTCCCCCCATTCCATCGATGGAGGAGTCTCTAATTCGTAGAAGAAGATGGAAGAGATGAATGCCTAGAAGACCAAGCTTCAAGCAGAATCAAGGCATAACAAGTAAATTCAACAAGTGGAGTCAGACTCTACAAGTTACTTCAATAAGTGGTATCAATCTCCTACAATGTGAGATTGACTGGTAAGTGTTTCAATTTAAGTACACTAAGTAATGTGAAGCATGCTAGAAACCTTCATTTACTATGTGGAAAATATAAATGAATCTGACACAAATACAAAGAGGAAAACACTCTTATTTATCCTCGAAGTAAGTAAGTCAGAAACATTTTAAATAATGTCAAAGAAATTTCATTTCTTATTCCAGTCGCTTCAAATGGCCAAGCGAGTGCTACGTCACTCAAGCAAGCCATCGCAAGCGAGTGCAGAACAGTCCAAGCGAGTACTTCGCAAGCGAGTAAAAGCCAAAGCGGCTAAACTCGAAGCGAGCGGGTACGAAGCGAGTATGAGCTGTCTGCACTTGAGTGCAAAATTTACTTTTGCTTTTGCATTTAATGCAGGTTCACGTACTAGCCGTAATAACGGGCGCGTGTGTTACAATTCAAATTAAAAGTGGGAATTCCGCACAAGATCCAGCCGTCGAATCTAAACAGTTCCTGATTTTCAGCCGTTGGATCAACGCCGTATGAAGAGACAAATCGGAGAAGGCCACGTGGAGTGCCAAGTCAACTTGACGGTTCACTTTTTACTGTGATGACGCCGGACCTGTCAATCACTTCGCCGCTAGCAGCCGTATACAAACAGAATCCCCGGCGATATTACTGTCTTGCCCCTGCCACGTCAGTCGAACCCTAAATCTATATAAAGACGGCAAAACAGACTGCAGAAACCTTCATCATTCTCCATATTTGCCATTCTCGTGCAAGATTTCTGCATCTCTGCAAACTCACGAGTCTCAAACCCTCACCCCTTTTCTTTATATCTCCGTTCATCTTTCACCAAATACCTACCATGGGAAAGAAGCAAAAATCTCAAACGATGGAGCAGTTTTTGGCCGGAATCGACAACCATATCAATGTCGAGCCTCATCTCGACCCAGTTGTTGTTGATGCAGACGGGTTTTTCCGCAAGGCCGTGACCACGGCCGGCTTGTGGAAGTTCGTAACGGCGAGGCCGCAGAAGATTCTGGGCAAAGCCGTAGCAAAGATTCTATTGAATCTAAAGGAAGGAGAAACATCATCAACCTTCACATACCCGGTGAAGGGAACGCCGGTGGATGTAGACCTGAGTGCGATAGCCGGAGTCTTTGACCTGCCGGAGGAAGGAGCGAACTCCTTGTTGGAGTTGGAGCTGTCCGTCGGAGTAGAGTACGCTCGGTTTGCTGTCAAAGGAGCAGAGGAGAACATAAAGCAAGCCAGCATCAGATCAGATTTGAAACCTCCATTCAATCACATATGCGAGCTCTTTTCCAAGTGCATCGCCTGCTACGTCGGAAACTTAGGGCAACTCTCCGACATCAAGCTATTCGCAACCACGGTCATAGTCGACAGTTTGACCGGATCGAAGTTCAACTGGCATGGCTGGTTCTTTTACCAAATCCACGAAGCTGCCAAGGACTTCAAATTTGTGAAGGGCAGCAATGACCAAATCCTTCGCAAAGGGAAGCTCAAGTTCTTCTCCAGGATTTCTTTCGCTTTGGAGAAACGTTTCCCTGACAAGACATGGACAGACACCACCGACTACAAGAAAAACACCGTGTTCTTCGACATATGGAAGTCGGAGAAAATTCCAATTGATTTGGGACTTCATGATGTTGAAGTGCCTGCAGCAGTACCCATTGCCGAAAGGCAAAGTGAGGAGAAGAGGTCAAAGCGAGTTGCTTCACCCGCGAAGCGAACTGCGCCGAAGCGACCAAAGAAAGTGAAGCGAGTCGCTTCATTGATCAAGTCAAGCGAGGCTGAGGAGCAGCAGCTTGAAGAAACTGAAGTGACCCAACCCCAGCCTTCACCCCCATTTCAAATCCAAACATTCCCAATCCAAACCCAAACCCAGCCACCACCAGAACCCCAAGCCTCATCAACAGCTCAACCCCAAACCCAGAAATCTCCCCACTCTCCCCACGAAGAAGAATCCTCATCTTCTTTCCAACTACCAAAGATCCCCATACTCAGCACAGAACCAGTTGCTGCCTTCACCCTCTTTCAACCATCCCAGCAAACCCAACCAGAAGCCACCCAAGCCACCCAAGCCACACAAACAGAAACCACCCAAGCCTTAACATCAAACTCCCCATCTGAATCGGCAGCTACAGCCGATACCGCCCAAACTACCGATACAGATCTCGTCATTATCCCACCTCCAATCCAACCCCCACCAACTGCTGAAGAAATGGCTCTAACCTGGTACGTTAGGGACAGAGAGCAAGCAGCAGAGACCATCACCAACCGCTATCCCTCTGTGGAGATGTCCGACGACTTCTTCACCAACGCAGTCGACTTCCTCACCTACATAGCTTATAGAGGTACTGAATACTACAAGATATTCAACCTCCGAAGGGCCTTTTCTGAGGAGTTACTTGAAGAAAGGGAGGCGAAGCTGCTCGACTTCATCGGCGTGGATGGATTCCATGTCTTCATCAGCAATATCAGCTACTGGGAGAAGCTGGACGCTAAAGTCAAGAGGACTTATCCAGACGCAGTCATTCCAGAGCGAGTGCCAACTGTGCACGAGCAGAGGTTGATGAAGGTTCATGAAGCAGAGCTGATGGTGAAGGAAGATGAAATTGCCAATCTTCAGAGTGAGATCACCAAGAAGTCGGAAGAGTTGGATAAGAAAATTCTGGAAGTCAATAATCTGCGTGCAGATTTTGACAAAACGAAGGTGGAGTTGGAAGGGAAGGTAGAGAAGAAAGAGAAGATATTGGAGGAAAAGGAGAAGGTGTTAGAGGAGAAGGTGAAGCTGATGGAAAACCAGGAGAAAAACATCACAGAGCTCAAGCAGTCGCTTGAGGCTGAAAGGAGTAGATTGAAGGGTGTGAATGCCAAGCTGGTGGCAGTTGAGAAGGAGAAGAAGGAGTTGACGGAGAAGTTAGAGAAGGAGAGGAAGCTAGTAGAGAAGAAAGAGGAAGAAAAGGTCAAGCTCGGAAGCGAGTTGACCAGAACAAAGAAAGCCCTTGACACGCTGCAGAAGGAAATGCAAATCCTCAAGTCAGAGCGTGAAGAGGAGAAGGGCGAGCTTGAGAGCCGAAGGAAGAATGCTCGAGCTACTGCCCTGAAGCAAGCAGAGTTGGCTATCTAAATTGACCGAGCACAGAAGATGGCAGATGATTTTGCGGTCAAGATTACCGAGACTGCTCAAGTTCGAGTAACGCTCAACCGCCAAGAGAGGGCCATTGCCACTGCATTGGCAGAACTCAAAGCGGCCCAGATCCACCTCAACCTTACACTGCAGGAGGAGCGCAAGCTAGTCCGTGCAGATATTGAAGCGGAGCTGGACGCTCGCTTCAAAGCAGTGGAGCCGCTTGAGAGGTTGATGGCCTCTGTCAAGGAAAGAGAAAAGCAGTGCGAGTATCTTCTCGATGAAATCAGTGCTAAGACAGCAGAATTGGTGCTCTCCCAGGAGCATGTATTTGCAGAAAGAGCAGAGCGGATGCTTCATGCTGTCTTCAACAAGTTCGAGGAACTCCACCAATCCATCAGAGGAAAGGTGATGACCACCACCCCGGCATTCTTGATGATGCCAAAAAGGGGGAAAACATTGAGAAACCAAGTACTACTGAAGCTTGACCCAAAAAAAAAAAAAAAAAAAGTACTACTGAAGCTAGGAGGGAAGGAGGAGAGAAAGTTGGAGTAGAGAAGAGGATTGAAGCTGGTAGCTTGATCCAAGGGGGAAGTGGAGCTGGAGAAGGGAGTGGAGCTCAGGAGGAGCAGTTGGAAGATGAAGCTCGGGCCGAGCTTGCTAGGAAAAAGGGCAAGGACAAATTACTTGAAGAGCCCCGCAAGCCAACTTCTGGGAAGCTGCTAGCTTCCTCTATGGCTGCCCATCCCGCCGTTGCTCCATTAACCAAGGAACAAAAAGAGCTACAGATCGCGGCGGATGAAGCTCTTGCCCGTGCCTTGGAACAAGAGTTTGAACTTCCACAGAAGGCATTGAGTGGAAGCTCCCAAGCAGGCGCTTCAGGTGCGCCCGCTACAACTACTGCTGCCCTCACTTCAACAACTACCCCAGTCACTTCAACCAGCCAAGCAGTTATTCCCTCCAGTGGCATGGAGAAGAATAAGGAGATGCCACCACCTCCTGCACCGAAGCAGCCTTTGATGCGGACCGCACCAGAAACCAGAGGAGATGATCCCGCTTCCAAGCGGCAATAGATCAAGCAGTCGGTCGCTTCGAGAGCTGGTCAGATGGAGAGAAGGAGGAAGAGAGAAGAAGAGAGGAGAGATGAAGCGGAGAAGGAGAAAAAGCTCAAACTCAAGCGTCTCAGAATCATAGATGGTCGGATCGAGTCACACTGGAATGAAATGAGACTTATCCAGTCCGCCATTGCACGATGAGCCTTCATTCCCTTCACACCGAAGGAATCTGAAGCGTGCTATACTCAAGCTATGATTGATACATGTCATGTCACACTGAAAGAGATGTCCGACTCTGGCCGCTACAATGCTAAAGAATGTGACTACATTCGGAAGCAAGTCAATGAGAAGCTTCCAAAGTGGAACACAAAGACGAGTCTCCAAAGATCTCGGTCAGAGCAGGCACATGCCAAACGTGAATGCTTGCCCTATTTAAAGCAAGAACTGTAATCGCAGGCAATTATCCGTGAAGCTTGCAAATGGAGTCCTGAACTAGCTGCCGCTTGTGAGGTATGGAAAGAAATCAAGGATCAAACTCTTCTTTTGACTATGATTGGGTGCCAAATTCAATGCAATCATGAAGGAGTTGACGAGCAGGACTGAGGAGGAACTAGTCTTGCGAAGGAGAGATGACGCTCGAGAAATCGAGGACTTCATCTCCAAGGATCTTCTCGATCAGTGGCTCTTCTACAAAGAGAAATTCATCAAGGCCTACTACTACTGGGAAGTAGTGCCATTGCAAGATGAGTGCTCAAGGATGAATGCTCTCAACAACTTCCTCTGTGCTTACAATGAGAAGTTGCGGCGGAAAATTTTCACACTGGCGGAGGAAGCTGAGCCTAAACCTCTTATTATCAAAGTGCCCGCGGTGAAGGATTTTCCCATGCCGTTCCAACCAAACACCAGTGTTCCTAACCGGAGGATCATTGACGAGGAAGTGGATGAAGCTCTAAGATTGGAGAGCGGTTGGAGACCGAATCAGTACAATGTCAAGACCATGGAAGCAAAAGTTCTCTCTGCCTACTTTTTAGAATAAGAGAAAGAGGAGAAGGTTGAAGAAGAAGAGGAGAACAAGCAAGCTGAAGACCCCTGAATTTAATTCTCATATAATGTGAACTGCTTTGTTCATATATCCTATTTTAAATTCTGTCAACTTGTGTCGTTTACATGCTTTGTGAATGACTTACTTTATTGCTACAAAACTCAACAATTTAACTGAAAAAAAAGGGGGGGAAAGGAACTTAAAAGAAAATTTTCAAACAAGCCTGCAAAGGAAGCAGTCGCTTGAAGTTCTTTCCACGGTTAGATAGGCTAGAGAATTACGTCTCCAGTTTTTAAGTTGGGTTTTGGCATCATCAAAAAGGGGAAAATTGTTGGGAATTGTTAAGGACAACATGTTAAGGGGGAACCTATAAGGGACACTTTGAAAATGATATATATGTTTTGATTTGATCCCAAAAGCCCTAAGTGTCTTATTCCCAAGAGACCCAATTTGATATAGAAAATAGGTTAGAAATTTTTCTAAGCCTATACTGTTAGGATGGCTTTGTTTTTGTTTTAGTCACTTAGGTTTTTAGATTGCAGAAAATTCAAGTGAAGGCCACTCGCCTGAGTGTGTTTTCCAATCGAAGCGAGTCTACCCAGCCGAAGTGAAGCGTGCTGAAGAATAGCGAAGCAAACGAGTGCAACAGTAGATTCGAGGCGAGTCTGCCAAAGCAAAGCGAAGCGAGCGCTATAGTAACAAGCCAAAGCGAGTCAACGCGGGTCAACGAATACTAAAGCAGTTACTTGGAAATTTTATTTACCAAGTACGCGCTACAGTATGACCTTGAAGCGACTCAATTTGAAGCGGACGCTTGATCGCACTATTTCTACCACACAAAATAGGTGTAATAAAATGAAGTACGAGTATCATATCCACAGGGACTGAAAACGAAAACGCACACAATACCTCTACTATAGAACTAAACTGATGTCTAGACTTTGAAGGGTTTAGTGAATGTGGTATTTATACTAGACAAATAATAAAAAGAACTCAAGTAAACATATAAGGAAATAAGTAAAAAAGAAATAAGTAGTCAAATAAAACAACTTAAGGCACAAGTAATTAAATAAATAAGGAAAATGAACAAATAAGGAAAAGTGTTGATTCTAGGGAAGCCTACCTAATCAAACATATGCAAGCAATTAATGAATACAATTAACCACTTTAATCCAATCTAAATGTGATACATGCAAGAATAACCTACACCCTAATTAAAGCAATGCAAGTAGTCACCCAACAAAATCCTAATATTCTTTCGAATTGTAAGAATTGAATCAAGTGCAAAATAGAACAAGTATCAATAATATAATCAACTAGGTTCAACTAAGACACCAAATCAATTATATATGAACATATAATAATTCAATTATCAATCAAGAAAATCAAACTATTATATCATGCATTCATGAGATCTATTATGCAATTACCCTATCAAGGCATAAACACATAATTATGCATACACAATTAATGGCCAATTAACTATGCATGAGAATAAGCACCATGAAACATGCATCTAGATTGGAAGGCTAATTGTAATCAAGAACACTTACATAAATTCAATTAGGCATTCAATCCCTAAAATCAACTAAGGGATTTAGCTAGACATAATTAAAGTAAACATAAACACAAAGAATTGGAAGAACATAATTAAAAAGTAAGAGTAAGAAGAACTTGGAATTGAATCTTGAACACTAAGAACTTCAAAACTTGAATCTTGAATAAACTTGAAAAGCTCCAATGTTGAATACAATCTTGAATAAACTTGAAAAGCTCCAATGTTGAATACAAACTCTAAAGAAAAAGTGTGCTAGAAATTATGTAAAAGTAATGCTAGATGATTGCTAGATAGGGTTTACAATGCTAGAATAGGAGTATATATAGGAGAAATTTACATAAGGGAAGTCTAAACCAAAAAGGAGTCAAATTAAATAAGGAGAAAAATCCCAGCTGGACACCTCTCGACAGACCTCTCGATCGAGAGGTCGATCGAGAGGGTATCATCTTTGCTCTCGATCGATAGCTGCGGCAGAAGGCACCTCTCGACACCTCTCTCGATCGAGAGGTCGATCGAGAGGCCTTCACTAGAACTCAAATCTTGAATTTTAAACTTCGATCTTCACGCCTTTTCTCGTCTCGGGGTTTTATCATCGATTTATGCCTGAAAACACAGAAAAACACCTACAAGCATAATATTGTCCCATATACTAAAAACCATATAAACTATAGACAATATCACACAATCGAGACACAAAACCGACTCTTTTTGGCTATTAAAACAGGGTAAATTTCACCTATATCAAATCCCCCAAATTTAAACATTGTTCGTCCCGAACAATACCAAAACATAAACAATAGACTCTAGCATTGTGAACTATATAGGCCTCAAAACTTTTCAAAACCAATACTCATGATCATGATCAAAACTATGCACACAACCTTAGCATCAATAACACAACCTATCCAACAAATTCGAAACATGTCAATCTATCAAAGAACACTCTCCAAACATGTAAGATTATGTATATAAGTGAACTCTCAACTCTCTCAAAGAAAAGATGTAATATAATGCACATCATAAGGTTCACTCAACATCAATGCCATGCAACATGTTTACCATAGGCTTGCCCCTAATCTCAACATCTCCACCTAATGTAATATTCACAAACTAAGATCAAAAAGGTCTTTATAAAAGCTTGTAATGTAGGGACATTGGTTAGGGTAGGAAATATATAGGCTAAGTGACTCAAATTGCTCCAAATCATTACCTTTTTTTTTTTTTTTTCAACTCCACCCAAAGTATGGTTTTTTACTCCATCTTCTACCATCCAACACACCAACTACACAACTCAATATCATAGATGCAACATATACAATCCAAGCTAACTATCCCCTTATGCTTTTATTCTCATTCTTTCTTCTTTCTTTTTTTTTTTTTTTTTTTTTTTTTTTTTTTTTTTTTTTTTTTTAACTATAGAGCTCAACTAATAAATGTTCTTTCTAATATTCGAACAAAGGCTCTAATTTTCTTTTCTCTTTTTTTTTTTTTTTTTTCACAACTATCTTTTTCTAAGCTCATAGGGATAGCTAACTATACTTAATCAAGCATCTCAAATTCTTTTCTTTTTCTCCTTCTACACCACAACAAATATTCTAATTAACTCCTTCCATATCACCAACTAAATCCACTAAAGATACCCTTATCCATCCAAACCTCCTATCATCCAAGCTCAAGAAAGAAAGGCTCATAACAAGGCTCAAAGGGGGTAAACAAAGATAATGATCAAGGTTAGTGTATGGAAATCATGTGGCTATGAAAGAATGGCCTAATATCATCTCCTAGTTCATAAATATACTAAGGTCTTGACGGAGAAATAGGGCAAGTTCTAGAAACTATGAAGCATACATGATCACTCAATCAAGAAAATAGGCATCAATATGCACCAATAGCTCAAAACTCACGGGGGTTAAACTAACTAGTTCCCGACATCAAGACATGCTTCAATTTCAATGAATAAAATGCGTCGCTTCGCCAAGGTTCCATGCATAATAAAGATCATGAATTTTCTCCAAAAATCAAGCAAAATTTTTTCTATCATTGGCCAAATTCACAATACTATCATCACATGCTTACTTGACTCAATTTAAACCTAAGACTCAAAACAATAAAAGACTCTAACATACCCCAAAATAATACTAACAAATAAAAGACTCTCAAAACAAGAAAACAATAAAAGTAATTTAACTTAGACACTCTTTCCCTCCCCCAAACTTATTTCAAAGCATAGCAAAGAAATAAGTTTAAAGAAAAGAAGTAGGCTAAGTTAAAAACTGACCTCATGGAAATGGCGGTGGGAAGGGGGGGTTATCGTGATTATTGGGGTCGAATCGTTGATGGCTCTCCGGGTAGTGAGGATAAAAGTAGTGCATCTCATGCACCATCCTATTGTAATTCTCCATGTACGCTCGTTCATCCTCACGCCTCTTCGCCTCCTCTTCTCAAAATTTCCTCTCGTTCTCAAAGTAAGCGTCGAGAGTATCAAAATGACCTCCAATGTATGTACGAAGGTCCCCCACCTCGGTTCTCATAGTTTGAACCTCCTCTCGAACTCCTCGCACTTGAGACTCGACAAACTCCCTACCATCCCAATGGTAGTTGTCCATTGCCTCCAATGTCTCCGTATGCCAATTTTGCATCGTAGAGAAGTCCGGAGCTCTCATGTGGAAACCGGGCTGTGGAACACCTTCGTATCCTTGCGCATACGCATCCTCCTCTTGATCGAAACCTTGCTCATATTGCTCGGCCTCTTCTTCAGCGTCGTCCTCCTCATCATCATCACCTCCTTCATCGGGCCTTGGACCTCCCTCAGCCCACATAAGCTCCTTGTGTTGGGGAGAGTTCATCGTCCCGTTTCCTCTCCTTAGCTTCTCATTCCCGATCACTTCGGTCAAGTAATTGTTCGGCAGCGGGAAAAGGTGAACTCCACTCCTCCCATGTAGCTTAAAGAACCACCCTGACGTGTCGAAAGAAATCATCCTTGCAAGCTCCAACGTGCATCTATCCACAAAGATGGACGTAGACACGGGCTGCTCTCCAATCGGAATGTTGAAGTGTTGGGCAATGGGAGTGACGAAAGCTCCTATCCCAATCTTTTGCCCCCCGAACAAGTATGCTTGGTTCTCCATATGATCTACGAGGTAAAGGGCTGCACATTGAGAGTGGCCTCGATATGAGGTCCAAATGAGATGAGCGTCGGTGGCAAGGAAGGTGCCGGAGTCATGACGGGAATGGATGGTCGACGAAACCAGCCTATGGAAGTAGCGAATCGTGGGATTCCGAATTGAGGTGGCCTTTGCTTTCGCCGGGTTGTAGGATCTCGTTCTTTCCTCCTCAAAATCCACAAATTGTGCCCACAAATCTTGAAGATTTGGATGATTGTTGCCAATGTACTCGCCATTCTTGTTTCCTCCGATGATATCACTAAGTTGGTCCATGTCAAGCTCCCTTGGTTGACCACCGAGTTGGAAACGAATCATGTGGGGCACTTGGTTGACTCGCTCCACCACCAAAGTTGAGAGAAACTCCACCGTGAGAATATGGTAGGTTAAGTGATTCCCTTGGAAGATATTAGTGAAGCCTCCTCTTTGCATCATTTGGGTGATCTCGTTGGCTATCCCCATCGCCGCTATTGTCTCTTGGTGTAGGAAACGACAATGCTTGTGCTTGAGTTGCACAAGATGAGACCATCTCCGCTTTGACTCCGCTGTGGTAAGCTTAAGCTTGAACGCCTTGGGCTCCAAACTCGAGGGCATCGACCTCGCCGGCGGTATTCTAGTCTCCGGGATAGTCTTGTCGTTTTTCCACGTCTCCTTTCCCTTGCTCGAAGAGGTGACCTTTTCTTTCCCCTTGCCTTTACCCGAAGAGGTCGAAGCAACATTCTTGCCCTTGTCTCGTGCCATTTTTAGTACCTAAAAGTATCACAAATTAATACAAGGGATGCAAGAATAGAGCAATATAAATCATCTTCCCCCAAACTTCAACCAAATCCAATTCTCCCCCATTATCAACTCAATTTCATCACCAATTTATACAATCACCACAATACTCCTCCAAAAACATGAACCTATAATCACACAATCTCAATCTCATGCATATAGATACCAATGAATCCTCAACAATTCATAGACAAATATAAAGACTCATTCGATTATCAATACACAATTATCTCCGCATTCATCCATGAATTCAATTCATACAAATAATTCAATGAATTCCACGAATCCAATCTATCATGCTCAATCTAATACCCAATCTATCAATTCAACGAATTTAACCATCAAAATTGAATTTTAATCGGTCAAAACATGCGAAATCATGTAAAGAATCGAGAATTGATAAGAAGAGGGCAAGAAATCGAATACCTGTTGACGAATCGAAGAGAAATCGAGAGTATTTGTGTGTGCTTGAGAGAATTTGAGAGTTATGAGAGAATGGTATGTGAGTTGTGTGCAAAAGGTGTATTTAAAGGAGTAAATAAACCTGGCCAAAGTCGGAAGTTGCGCCGTCAACGACCCTCTCGATCGACCTCTCGATCGAGAGAGGTGTCGAGAGGCACCTACTGGATTCCAAAGTTTGACCTCTTGATCGACCTCTCGATCGAGAGAGGTGTTGAGAGGTGCTACACTTTATGTTCTGACCTCCCCTCTCGATCGAAAACACGGGGGTCTCGATCGAGAGGCTTCACGTGACATACCTGGGCACATAATTTCATAACCTCTCGATCGACCTCTCGATCGAGAGAGGTGTCGAGAGACCCCTACTGGACAACAAACTTTCACCTCTCGACAGGCCTCTCGATCGAGAGAGGTGTCGAGAGGCCCTGCCCGATTTTGTTTTCTACACAAGACTTTAGCATTTGTTAGTATATTACGAGGTTCGACTCTAAAATACGAAAATCGACTTAAAAACTTCGAAAAAATAAATTACCTAAGACTCTAAAAAGTAAAACGAAACAAAACAAAATAAAAACGGGATACGAATATTGGGTTACCTCCCAACAAGTGCTACGTTTTACGTCTTTAGCCCGACGATACCTCCTTTCTAACTTGGGTCATCGAGGTACGTGGCCGCTTTCTTGGGGAAAAACGGCAACGGCTTGAAGTAGTGCTTGAGGCGATGTCCATTCACTACGAACTTTTCACCGTCGTTCTTCAACACCTCGAATGCACCATTCTTCAAGTCCTTGTAAATGACGTACGGTCCCGACCACTTACTTTGCAATTTTCCTGGGAATAAACGAAGTCGAGAATTAAAAACAAGAACATCATCACCAATTTCGAACTTACGCTTCTTGATGCTCAAGTCGTGAAATCTAGCAGCTCGTTCCTTGTAGATCCTCGAATTTTCGAATGCTTCGTTTCTCCATTCATCAAGCTCCAACAAGTCGTCACATCTTTGGCCCATGGCTTCTTTGAACTCGAAATTGATCCTTCTTGTCGCCCAATAAGCTTTATGCTCCAACTCCATTGGTAAGTGGCAAGACTTGCCAAATAGCAATTGATATGGCGATCTCCCAATTGGTGTCTTGAAAGCCGTCCTATAAGCCCAAAGTGCGTCGTCTAAATACTTCGCCCACTCCTTCTTGTTGGTGACGGTCTTCTCCAAAATTTGCTTGATCTCACGATTAGCTAACTCGGCTTGACCGTTTGCTTGAGGGTGGTAGGGCGATGTGACTTTGTGCTTGACTCCATACTTCGCAAGAAGCGATCCTAACCAACGATTGTTGAAGTGGCTCCCCCCATCACTAAGCAAAGCCCTCGAAGGTGGAAAGAACTTGTTGAGAAACTTTGTGCACATGTCAGCCCAAGTAGTGACCTCCGTCTTGTCCAATCCATCTAACCACTCCCGAGCATCGTCCTTGAGAGACCACACGAAGAGGCTAAGCTTGAGGTAATCCGAAGACACTCCATTGGCCTTGTATGTAGCACATATGTCCAGAAATTGCTTCAAGTGTGCGTTCGGATCCTCCGCCGGTGATCCTCTTGATTGTTTTGCACCATGTTGATGAGGGACGTTTTGAACTCGTAGTTGTTTGCTTCGGTAGTCCCCCATCCTCCTTGCTGAAATTGATCAACGACCGGCTTGTAGCGGTCGTTCAAAGTCCTCCTCACTGCTTGATCCCCCATCGAATCGAAACTCCTTGGCGAATCGGGTGGTGAAGAGGGTGGTGTATCGATCTTTCTCGTCTCCTTTCCTCGCCTCAACGTCCTTAGAGAGCGCTCTAACTCCAAGTCCAACGGAATAGGATTTATCCCCTTAGACCTTGTGGTCATGCACTACCTAAAATCAAAGAGAAGAAAAGAAGAACGTTAGATCAATAAACCGAAAACAGAAAATTAAAGCGCCTAAATCACCTATTAATTCTATTTCAAAATATGTATGTGAAATCTAATCAATCCCCGGCAACGGCGCCAAAATTTGATCGCACTATTTCTACCACACAAAATAGGTGTAATATAATGAAGTACGAGTATCGTATCCACAGGGACTGATAAACCGAAAACGCACACAATACCTCTACTATAGAACTAAACTGATGTCTAGACTTTGAAGGGTTTAGTGAATGTGGTATTTATACTAGACAAATAATAAAAAGAACTCAAGTAAACATATAAGGTAATAAGTAAATAAAGAAATAAGTAGTCAAATAAAACAACTTAAGGCACAAGTAATTAAATAAATAAGGAAAGTGAACAAATAAGGAAAAGTGTTGATTCTAGGGAAGCCTACCTAATCAAACATATGCAAGCAATTAATGAATACAATTAACCACTTTAATCCAATCTAAATGTGATACATGCAAGAATAATCTACACCCTAATTAACGCAATGCAAGTAGTCACCCAACAAAATCCTAATATTCTTTCGAATTGTAAGAATTGAATCAAGTGCAAAATAGAACAAGTATCAATAATATAATCAACTAGGTTCAACTAAGACACCAAATCAATTATATATGAACATATAATAATTCAATTATCAATCAAGAAAATCAAACTATTATATCATGCATTCATGAGATCTATTATGCAATTACCCTATCAAGGCATAAACACATAATTATGCATACACAATTAATGGCCAATTAACTATGCATGAGAATAAGCACCATGAAACATGCATCTAGATTGGAAGGCTAATTGTAAACAAGAACACTTACATAAATTCAATTAGGCATTCAATCCCTAAAATCAACTAAGGGATTTAGCTAGACATAATTAAAGTAAACATAAACACAAAGAATTGGAAGAACATAATTAAAAAGTAAGAGTAAGAAGAACTTGGAATTGAATCTTGAACACTAAGAACTTCAAAACTTGAATCTTGAATAAACTTGAAAAGCTCCAATGTTGAATACAATCTTGAATAAACTTGAAAAGCTCCAATGTTGAATACAAACTCTAAAGAAAAAGTGTGCTAGAAATTATGTAAAAGTAATGCTAGATGATTGCTAGATAGGGTTTACAATGCTAGAATAGGAGTATATATAGGAGAAATTTACATAAGGAAAGTCTAAACCAAAAAGGAGTCAAATTAAATAAGGAGAAAAATCCCGGCTGGACACCTCTCGACAGACCTCTCGATCGAGAGGTCGATCGAGAGGGTATCATCTTTGCTCTCGATCGATAGCTGCGGCAGAAGGCACCTCTCGACACCTCTCTCGATCGAGAGGTCGATCGAGAGGCCTTCACTCGAACTCAAATCTTGAATTTTAAACTTCGATCTTCACGCCTTTTCTCGTCTCGGGGTTTTATCATCGATTTATGCCTAAAAACACAGAAAAACACCTACAAGCATAATATTGTCCCATATACTAAAAACCATATAAACTATAGACAATATCACACAATCGAGACACAAAACCGACTCTTTTTGGCTATTAAAACAGGGTAAATTTCACCTATATCAACGCTCTCATTCTAAAGCAAAGCGAGCCCCTACCTAACAGAAAGTGACAGCCCGATTCCCGCTCCTATTTTGAACTTCAGTCAACTGAAGATCGTCTCATTAATTGCAAGATCTCCACGTGTCGAATGAAGAGAGGAGCAGCGGAGTTGACTGCCAGGCCGACAAGGGCGCTGCAACAGTACTGGCTCGCTCCAGTTACTGTTAAGTTTGGAACTTAGCCATTTTCGGCAAAGGGCCAAAACTGCGCGTCTGAAAAGCTATTTGTTGGTCCCGGTTTGTTAATAGGGAAATACGTAGAGGGGGGGGGGGGGGGGGTGAATACGTATTTCAAGTTTTTCAACTTTTTCCCTTTAACTCAGAGTGACATGTAAATAGCTCGCTTGAACTTAAGACCTAGCTGAAGCTAGATCTTCAGCACGTAGCTTGACTACTTGACCGAAGTGAGCACTTGATCAAGAGTGAGTCTTTACTCGTATATGCGGAAATTCGGTGAGCTAAAATCTTTCCTAAGTATTTAAAACTTTCAAGTTAAGTTTGTTTAGATGCAAGTGCAATGGATAATCAAAGTAGAAAGATTAGGGTTAGAGAGATACGACACATAGTTTATAGTGGTTCGGAGATAACGCTCCTACGTCCACTTTGTTGCACAGAGCAACTGTTCTCTTCACTCAAGAACTTGAAGGTTACGGGTCCTTAAAAAACCTGGTCAAGATCGGGCTTCACTCGCCTGGATCCGACATTCGCTGGGTGATTCCGGGTTCACACCAAAAACCTAAACTGGACAGGAAGCTTCACTTACTTCAGTCCGACACAGGGAGATTCCGGGCTCTCCTTACAGCCTAGTTTCGATCGAGCTTCACACGAACGATGTAAGTGTAAGCTTGGATCTAGACTATATGATCGAGGCTTCTACAATCGATGAAAGTAGGGCCTTGGATCGGAACAGCCTAACGACGACGAACACAAAAACCTATCGAACAGATCAGGGTTTTTGGTTTACGACGACACACTATGAAGAACTCTTTACAGTAGATGCAAAGATGGCTAGAGTTCTTCTTCTAAGCTTGGATATGAAGTGGGCTTAGACTCTAAGTGTGAAGGTTGTGAAGACGAGTTCCGATGAACTGGAAACTCGGAGAACACTTGAAACAAAGACTCGAAGATTGCACTAAGGCTTGGGAGTGTTTGTTTGCTGTAGGCGCTTGAATGCTCAGGTAGTGTTCTCTCTTTCTTCACGTTGTGATCCTTCACTATTTATAGGCGGAGAGATGGCCGAGATCCGTTGCTTGGTTGGTGGCCTTGTCCCTCCTTCTCTCGACAGTACTTTGCGCAGGCAGTTGCTTTTGCAGGTGCGCAGTTTGTCTCTTTGCCGAAAATGGCTAAGTTACAATTTTAACAGTAACTGGAGCGAGCCAGTACTGTTGCGGCGCCCTGTCGGCGTGGCAGTCAACTCCTCTGCTCATCTCCGCATTCGACATGTGGAGATCTCGCAATTAATGCGAAGATCTCTAATTGACTGTAGTTCAAAATCGGGACGGGAATTGTGCTGTCGCTTTCTGGTAGGTAGTGGCTTGCTTCGCTTCAGTCTTGTAGCGTCCGCTTCGAATCAAGTCGCTTCGGGGTCATGCTGTAGCGAGTACTTGGGAAGTGAGTTCCCGAAGTGACTGCTTTAGTATGAGTTGACCCGTGTTGACTCGCTTCGGCTCTTTACTGTAGCGCTAGCTTCGCTTCGCTTTGGTGGACTCGCTTTGATTCCACTGTAGCGCTCGCTTCGCTTCGCTATACTTCGGCACGTTTCACTTTGACTCGGTAGACTCGCTTCGCTTGGAAAACACACTCGAGCGAGTGGCCTTCACTTGGACTTTTCTGCAGTCTAAAAACCTAAGTGACTAAAGCAAAATGAAGCCATCCTAACAGTATAGGCATAGAAAAATTTCTAACCTATTTCTAAATCAAATAGGGTCGCTTGGGAAAAGAACACTTGGGGTTTTGGGATCAAATCAAAACAAATATTTGACTCACTTCGAAGTGTCCCATAGAGGTTCCCCCTTAACACTTTGTTCTTAACAATTCCCAACACTATCCACCTGTGCGAGTACTGTCGAGAGGAGGAGGGACAAGGCCACCAACCAAGCAACGGATCTCGGCCAAACCTCCGCCTATAAATAGTGAAGGATGAAGACGAAGAGAAGTAGAACACTACTTGAACATTGAGCGCCTACTGCAAGCAAATACTCCCAGCCTTTGAGCATTTTATCGAGTCTTTGTTTTCAAGTGATCTCCAAGTTCCAGCCACATCGGAACTTGTCTTCGTAACCTTCACATTCAGAATTCTAAGCTCATTCTAAATCCAAGCTTAGAGAAGAGTTCTAGCCTTCTTTGCACCTGTTGTAAAGAACTCTTCATTAGTGTGTCTCTGTCGAAACAGAAAACCCTAACCCTAAAGTTTTAGTTTAGGTTTTGTGTGTTCGTTGTTAGGTTGTGTTTGATCCAAGGCTTTACCTTCATCGATTGTAGAAGCCTCGATCATAGAGTTTAGATCCAAGCTTACACTTTCATCGATTGTGAAGCTCGATCGAAGCTAGGTTGTAAGGAGAACCTGTAATCTCCCTGTCGTCGGTCTGAAGCGAGTGAAGCTTCCAGTCCAGTTCTAGGTCTTGTGTGGTGAACCCGTAATCACCCAGTCTTCGTCAGATCCAAGCGAGTGAAGCTCGATCTTGACATAGGCTTTTGAAGAGCCCGTAATCTTCAAGTTCTTGAGTGAAGAGAACGAGTTGCCTAGTGCAACAAGTGGACGTAGGAGTTTCATCTCCGAACCACTATAAATCTCTACATCGTATCTCTAACCTTAATCTCTCTATTTGCTTATTGTTTGATTATCCATTGCACAAGCATTTAAACAAACTTAAACTGAGATTTTCAATTACTTAGGAAAAGTTTAGCTCACCGAAATTCCTCATTTAGAGTAAAGTCTCACTCTTGGTCAAGCTCTAAGCTTAGGTCAAGAGAGTTGCGAATACTGTTGATCTAGCTCTCGGCTAGGTCTTAGTAGTTCAAGCGAGCACTTTACTTAGTACTCTGAGTTTGAGGAAAAGAAGTTGAGAAACTTTAAAACACGTATTCACCCCCCCCCCCTCTACGTGTTTTTCCTCTTACAAACCGGGACCAACTCAAACTTAATTCCGTACCTCGACGAGATAAAACGTATCTCCAGACTTGTCGACTTGAAAGATGTCGAGATCCTTCGTGCCCATGAGCTTGTCGACCATTTCTGCACTGAGTACGA
This sequence comes from Thymus mandschuricus, assembly GCA_029379335.1. NCBI lineage: Eukaryota > Viridiplantae > Streptophyta > Magnoliopsida > Lamiales > Lamiaceae > Thymus > Thymus mandschuricus. The sequence goes on from CM057071.1 coordinate 12,435,442, forward strand.
AGCCAAATATAGGACCATGCAGATAAAGAGCGACAGACTCGAAGCTCGTTGCGTGGATTTGAAGGATAGGCTCGAGCTTTGAAAAAAGAAATCCAAGGTTATCAAAGCTGAGCATGCAGAGTATGAGAGGCTGATCCACAATCTCGGTGGATCCACCATTTCTGAGGTCGAGATTGAAGCCATGCAAGTTGTGAAGAAGTGCATCAAGAATCGAGATCGCAATGGACCAGACTCGTGGGAGTGTGCTGAACAAATGGCCGAGCTGAAACGTCTCACCAGATTGTTCCCAATCATAATCGACCATCAGCCCGATGTCAAGGAATGGTTAGACGCATATCTTCAAGTAAACGCAGCGACGACGCACTACGGTCGACCTGTAGCCCGGTTCCAAGCTCTCCAAGGTTCATCCTCTTCATCTAGGCAAATTCGGGATTGTACTGAAATCTAGTCCTCATCCTTCCCTGCTCAAATACGACGATGTCCACCAATCTGGAACCGAAGTGCCACCCATCAAGCAGAATCAAGCTCGTCTACACGAGATCGTGGTCATAGGACAGGATAAAGCTCTGCTCGCGGTCGACGTCGAGGTCGTGGTGGTAGGATCAGTACTGACGATGAATTGAACCTCAACATTGCCGATAGATGGTTCAATTGTAGCAGAGGGCCTGATGGTGGCTCCTCTTCATAAAGTTGTAGTTTCTGTAATCTGTTGGAGTAAAATAAAAAAATGTTGTTCTTATTTAATCACGTATCAACCCGAGCAAGCATAGCTTGTGGGAATTTTGACAAAGTCGGCTCGATTGTCCAACCTAGATGGCTTTATAGACATTTTGACAAAGTCGATTTGTGTAACCAAAGTGACTTATCATGTCGATCATAGTGTGTTCCTGATTTGCCGAGTCATATCGGTAGGAGTGGTCTCCTTAAGTGCCTGGTTTCCCGAGATGTATCGGTAGTGGTGGTCCCCTTATGTTAACTGTACTCGAGATACGTGTCTGACGAGCCCATATTGTGCTCTATTTTTGTTATGATTTGAGTAATGTTTAGAGTCATTTCGTATCAACTTATGTGCTTGGGATGACACATTTTGGGATTCTGGTTGCACAGCGCAAGGCAAAGCAAAACCAGTTAATTCTGGAGTGCTTGGGCAAGACGCTTAGAACAAGCAGGAAGAGATTTACCTAGAGATTCTTTCCTTAATTCAGCTTGATCAAGTATGGAAGCAAATCTGTGCACAAGGCAAGTCTACCTTGAAACCGAGGAAACCTTAGCTGCCACTGAATGGGCCTGGACCACGGTCCACATACTTCTACAAGTCCAGCTATGCAAGGCATAACGAAGAGAAAAAAACAGCCTAGCATCTTGGGCAGACAGGAAAGCACCTTGGGCAGACAGGAAAGCACCTTGGGCAAGGCGCGGCAAATCTTATCCGCGAAATCAGATAAGGAAGGAATTATTTCCTTCCTTAACCATGAAGATTCATTCCTTGCTGGAAGATATTGAAGATATAGGCGGATTCTAGCTTGAGGAACAAGAAAGGAAAGTTCTACCAACAAGGCAATGATCCTAGATGCTAAGTCAGCTGCTGGGCCACGGCCCACAACCCATTTACACTGCTATATATAGGTCTGCTCACCCACAGCAGTGGGGGATCGCAAGCATCACGAAGGATTCTTTACATACACTTAGAAATAGTTTTGGAGAGAATTCATAATGTAGCTTTTAGCGTTTGAGGATGAAACAATCCCTATGGGCGAACCATTTTTATTTTATGTTAATGTTATTTCCATTTAGTCTAATTATGTCTTTCTTTTACATTTATGTTATTTACTTTTCCAGCATGCTAGAGTAGTTGTCTAAACCCGTCTTGGGCAAGATGCCATAATCGTAATGCAACTTAATACTCGTGAGGTCAGAATGTTGGGCTTAATGCATGTATGTGTTCCCGATTTTGCTAGGTTCTGTTCTACAATTCATGTTGGTCTTGTTCCGGTATGCGGCCGGTATCAAATCGAGTCAAGCATGATTACAAATAGTACATGGGCAAAACGTGTAGGATGGCTCCTCACGCCATATAGTATGAACTAGCAACGGAGTGTAGTCATAGGTCGACGTTAGGCCTACTTCCATGGTTATTCGGGTCCGCCACAATTCGGTAATGCTGCTTGGGCAAGATGCATGACAACTGATCCTTGCATGTGGATTGTCTAAATTAGGGAGATTTATATTTCTAAACTGTAAGGGTGGATTGGGCACACATTGGCAGGGCACTTGACGCGTGACAGTATGGGGTCCTGCCTAGTGACTTGCCTATAACCGATGACATGTGCATGTGTGAAAATATTAAGACCAATGAACGAGTAGAGTTATGTTGTAATTAATGGTGCTTGCCTAGGATGGGTTTACCTTTTTATTATGGTTTACAAGTCTTTTTAATTACGCTGCCTTTACTTTCCTTTGTTCTTGTTGGGAATTGTTAAGGATCACTTGTTAAGGGGGAACCTAATGGGACGCTTTAAAATAAAAAACATATGTTTTGATTCGATCCCAAAACCCTCTTTGTATCCTATTCCCAAGTGACCCTATTTTAGTCTAGATAGGTTAGAATTTTTCTAAGCCTATAATGTTAGGAAGGCTTGATTTTATGCTTTAAACACTTAGGTTTTTAGACTGCTAGATGTTCAAGTGAAGGCCACTCGCTTGAGTGTGTTTTCAAAATAAAGCGAGTCTACCGAAGCAAAGTGAAGCGTGCCGAGTAATGGCGAAGCGAAGCGAACGCTACAGTAGAATCAAAGCGAGACTGCTGAAGCGAAGCGAAGCAAGCGCTATAGTAAAAGTCAAAGAGAGTCAACGATTACTAAAGCGGACGCTCAGGAAATCTATTTCCATGCAAACGCTACAGTATGACTTGAAGTGACTCACCCAAAGCGGACGCTCCAGATTCAAAAGCGAAGCGAGCCTCTACCTAACAGAAAGCGACAGCTCAATTCCCGCTCCAATTTACACTTCAAGTTCAAACTTCAGTCAAGTGCAGATCGATGCATTAATTGCATATCTCCACGTGGCAATAGAAGAATGGAGCACCGGAGTTGACTGCTAGGCCGACAGAGACGCCGCAACAGTACTGGGCGCTCCAGTTACTGTTAAAATTGGCTCGTAGCCATTTTCGACAAAGAGAGAAATGGGCACGTCTGAAAAGCTGCCGGTCAAGGCAAGTACTGTCGAGAGAAGGAGGGACAAAGTCACCTACCATCAAACGGCTCTTGTCCATCCCTCCGCCTATAAATAGTGGAGGTCGAAGACGGAGAAGAGTAGAACACTACTTGAGAAATCAACGCCTACTGCAAACATGCACTCATAGCCTTCAAGCAAAATCTTCGAGTTCTTGTCTAATTGTTCTCTGAGTTTCTGCAATATCGAAACTCATCTCCGCAACCTTCACTCTCCATAGATTTAAGCCTACTTCATATATCCAAGCTTAGAGAAGAACTCTACCCTTCTTTACACTTACTGTAAAGAGTTCTTCATTTAGAGAGTCGTCAAGACCAAAACCCTAACCCTAGTTCTGCCTAGTTAGGTTTTGCGTTCGTAGAAAGGTTGTTGTGTTCAAGATCCAAGACTCTACTTTCCTCGATAGTAGAAGACTCGATCATAGAGTGTAGATCCAAACTAGCACTGTCCTCGACTGTGTGAAGCTCGTTCTTAGCTAGGTGTTGTGGAGAACCCGTAATCTCCAAGTTGTTGTGTCGGATCCAAGCGAGTGAAACTCGATCCAGTCTTGGTTTTTGAGAAACCTGTAATCCTAAAGATTCTTGAGTGAAGAGAATCAGTTGCTACAAGCAACAAAGTGGACGTAGGTGTTTCATCACCGAACCACTATAAATCCCCGGTGTCGTATTTCTCTACTTAAGCTTTCATTTTCTACTTTGATTATTCATACTACACAAGCATCGTAAACAAACTTAAATCGAAGTTTTAAATACTTAGGAAAGAATACATCACCTAATTCCGCATATCACAAGTGAGTCACTTTTTAGATCAAGCGTTCGCTTCGGTCTAAAGTGAAGATTCCACTTTAGATCTAGCTCGCGGCTAGGTCTTAAGTATTTGAAGCGAGCTCTCTACATGCTACTCTGAGATAAGGGCAAAAGAAGTTGAAAAACTTCTTACGCACGTATTCACCCCCCCCCCCCCCCCTCTACGTGTGTATCCCCTATCAAACCGGGACCAACAGTTCTTTTATATTCTGTCTTGGGCAACGCCCACCCTAAACGTGACAATTTGACTTGAAAGGATTATTAGCCAACTCCTCGTGGGATCGAACCTGTGCTTACCACTACTATACTAGTTATATGAGTCTTGGGCATAGGCTTATAAATTTATTGATAGCGACTAAACGATGGTCGCGTCAGTGTCTCAAAGGTAACACACTTATCCTAGTTGGGATAGTGCGGAATGTGATAGAGAGGTAACATGCATATGTGATAAAATCGTGCATGACAAAATGGAGATGCAAACGAAATTATAAACACCAAACTTCCATTAAACTTTTAAAAGCGGACTTGAAAAGACACTGAAATTACTTGACTGAAATGAAAAATAAAAAATGGACTCTATCTATATGAGTTCTCCACCCCTATACATGGTACCTCTTAAGATGAACAATGTTCCAAGCCCGTGGCATGGGTTCGCCAGACATGTGGATGAGTTTGTATGCCCCATTTCCAAGGACTTCGTGTATTCGGTATGGCCCTTCCCGCGTGGCCTCTAGCTTGCCGAGCTTTGTTGTTTCTTAGGACGAGATCTCCCACACAGAACTGCCGGCTTTTGACTTTAATTTCGATTGTAATATCACGTCATTTGTTGCTTGTACCGAGCTTCTTTTATGTGTAGGCGAGATCTCATTTTTCTTCCAGTAAGTCGAAATCGACACGCCGGTTGTCATCTTTGACTTCGGGTGTGAACTGGATGATTCGCGAGCTCGGCATCTCTATCTCGACTGGAATGGCAGCTTCACTTCCGTAAGCCAAGCTATACGGAGTTTCTCCATTGGCGGTGCGAGGCGTCGTTCGGTAAGACCATAGGACATGGGGGAGGTGCTCTACCCATCTTCCTTTAGCTCGATCCAAACAAGTTTTGATTCCTCTGTTTGACCATTTGCTTGAGGATAGGCCACTGAGGTGAACCTTTGTTGGATTTTCAACTCCTCGCACCATTCCTTGAAGACCTTATTGGTGAATTGCGTTCCGTTTTCTGAGACTAAGACGTGGGGCTGTTATAAATGGTGTGTATCGAAGATGTAGAAATGAATATAACCGAGGCTAGAGTTAGACTCTATCTCCGTTAGACAATATTGCTCCGATATAGTGCAATCGGACTATAACAATTGTCTCCAAGATACAATGGTTCACGAACTCGAATCGACGTTCCGGCGAACTAATCAATAGTTCAAGACTATGTAATAAGAAAGGAATTAGAGAATGAAATCTCTAACTGTATGTGTCTGTCTCCTCAAATGAATTGTAGGAGGTCAATTTATAATAAATGAAGAGTTGTGATGTCTGTTCATGAAAAGGTGACGCCCTTTCCTCCAGGTGAATCTAGATGGTTGGATAGTGCCTTTTTACAAAAGACATGATCATATGGTTATTGATTGCACCCTTTGGATATGAAGCACCACTTCATATTTCAAAACACCTTTTCACAATTTACTTTAATTTATTGCATTAATTACCCATTCATCCAAAATTGGAACTTAGAGAATTGACACACTAAATTAATCTACTCGAAACGTAGTTTTCGAATATGTAATTTAGCTTATTATCTGCTAAGCGGAGCTTCTTCAAATCTTCAATTGAAGAAGAGCTACATAAAACACCTTTTGAGAAGCTACACCTCTACAAGATCAACTTTCAAAAGTTATACCTCTTCATTATAACTCCAATTTTCCAACAATCCCCCACATGAATGAACATTAATGCATGTGCAGGAATCTACATAGTCTTGAAGACCTATTATTGCATTGGGATAGATAGTTTTTGGCTTTGAATCTTCCCTAGTATAATGCTATCGGATTTACTTGTTGCTTGGTGAACGCGATGTCTTGAACCTAGCAACTTTTGTGTAAACCAAGACAATAACATATACACAATAATAGATATACTATCTTTCGTTCTCATGTTGTGTCCATTTTGGCCTTGGACCATATCTTGGATTCATAAGTGTTATTATTTGAAGCGGCCTCACTTCACACTTATATAGGTGATCTACTATCAAGGTATCGTTCCATACTTTGTAGGAATCATTAAAACCTTTGTAGCTTACCCTTACCACTGCACATTAGCACTTGAGCAGCTTCGAGAATGGATTTTGAATTGAGTTTCAAGTGCACAACTGAACATTCATAACTTAGTTGTCTCATTGAACCAAGTTCTTGGGATCTCCAGTTATCATGGTTGAGTTACCGCTATGAACGTCCTTTTATTGTGGATTTTCAACCCGATCCCCACACTGCACAATTGATCGCACAAATCTATACAACTAGTTGAGCTTGTGAACTTTGACTTTTCAATTGTCAATGTTCATCTACCTTTGTGATCAATTGTTTTGAGAGCAGCCTTGTGCTTTCTCATCTCATTTGTGTCTTAGTATCACCTTTTCTAACGGTCAAGCTTACTAGATGACAATTTCTTCATCATAGTAATACTCTTTCAAATGTAGGTGTACTAGATTATGTTACGTTTATTTGTAACCTTTCCAATTCCACTGGACAATTCTCAACATTGTCCTAGTTTACTCTCTTAGTTAATCAATTAAATTGACTTCGCATCTTATATGTCTTTTCCTTGTAAGACTACATTTAAATGTGTTCAAGGTATTCATTTCTTGAACCCCCACATTTGGATGTATAGAGATAGACCATCAAGATGCCTCCATTACTTCACTTTGTGGTTAGCTGATTTTTTGAGATTTGATTAGTTTCAAAGGTTCTTACTTCTTTACCCCACCTTTGATGCAATAATCAATAATTAATTCATCAAGGTAAGTCCTAATCAAACATCTCATTCAAATTCATTTATTCTAAACGATCTTTAGAATACATGTACACTTATAATTGCAAGTGTTTATCTACTAAGTAGTAGATACATCTCTTGTTCTTTAAAACTTATTTTTAAAAGATAATCTTGACTATCTTTCTTACAAAGATTTTGTTTGATAGGGACTAATATCAGCCTTGCTACATAAATAATTCTAAATGCTAAGAAAATGTGCCTCCCACAACTTTGGGATGTTATCCCCAAAGAAAGTTAACACCAATAGCGTCAGGTGATAATATCGGATGATAGTTAAAACCACTTCTTTAAAGCATCGGACACTACGCCAAACTCAGAGATCATGCTAAGGTGAGAGAAATAATAAGCTCCGGTAAAGAACTGGTCTTGGTATCATCATTAAAGAGGATAAACATTAACCCTGACAGGGATCAATAGAAATTGTTCTACATGGCGGTATATTACTATAGATCCCGTGGGCTCTCGGAGGCTTCAGATGCCGAGCAAGGCTATGAGGTATGTAGAAGCTATGAAGTTATGCCTCATCCCAGAAGCTGTTTGGGATTTTTGTTGGCATCTGCCAGAAGTAAGGGATCTGATCAAACACACTATCCGCATGACTCTATATACTCTAGAGTGAGGACCACCATATTGATGACAAAGGTAATCTTGTCTCCATTAGAATTCCTTTTTTGTCCTCCCTTCGCACGAATGTTCACTTTTTTCACCATCTTTACATCTATAAATACCAAATGATCACACACCTCGTCATTCATCATCACAACATAACTCTCCATACATACACGCACTCTGCGTACTATTCCATTCATTCCATACATCCTTCCGCGAGCTCCCTCGAACTCTAGCTGTTGACGCCTCCGAGGTCTTCTTCCGGGAAACCTCGTCCATGATCACCTCCACCTCTCATTCTCACCACCGGGGAAACTCTCTCTCTCTCTCTCATACCGTCTCAAACTTAAGGTATAACCCTCGTTGTTTAGAGAGGACGGAGCTTCGCAGAGTTCTACGCTCTCCGCTTCCCTCTCCCTTCACACTTACCTCTTTTGTTCTTCGCTCGAATGAGCTCTAAACCCTATGAATTTGGCTGATTTATGGCTAGAAACGCCCTTTATTTAAGCACGTAGCTTGATTCTTACTCGCCATCTTTATGTGAACAATGCTGTCTATGAAATACATGATTATGGCCTATGAAACCACATGAATCTCTTGTTCTCTATCATCGTAATGCTTTATCTATGAATGCTCCTTGCAAATATGATGAATAATCACACAATTGTTGTAGATCTTCAACCCGGATCTATCACAAATATGATGAATAATCACACAATTGTTGTAGATCTCCAACCCGGATCTATCAGTTGGCGCCGTATGTGGGAAGTTTTAAGTCTAAGATGTTGATTTCCCCTGTTTTATGCGAAATCCTAGCTCGTTGTTATAACATTGTTGATGGTTTTCTTTATCATTTCCTTATGTGAAGAATTTGAGAAAACTCGACATTAGGTTGAATGGGTATGCCGTATTTGCTGATTAGTTTGCAGAAATCTAGATACTAATGTTATTTCCTGATTTTCGTGTAGCCTTTCATGGTTGTGAGCCGCGAAATATAGCGTGATTCTTAGATTATGCTCTCTGCATAGCAAAGATTGTGATAGATACCCTGCTAAAGGGAAACTCAAGTTTGAGATGTTCATTCCTTTTTCTTATATGCGACTTCAAATCTGTTATCTATAAATGCTGTTGAAATGGTTGAATTTGGAGCATCATCCTCCGCAGTAACTTTAGAGTTTTAGCTGATTGTGTTGATATGTTTATGAGTCTGCTCTGTTATTCCCCTGTTACCAGAGACGCCCGAGATAGAGGCAGTAAAATAAATGTATATTGAATGTCAGTTTGATGTTATTCTTAGAAAATTTGAACATGAATATAGTGAATTCATTCTAGTTGAATTGTTCATAACAGCAAATCAAGGAATCGGAGGCGATTTCGAGATCATGTTTTCTTTACGATATGAATTGTGATAACTAAACTGTTTTATCTGTCAAAATCCCAAGGTTGTGAAGAATCTGAGGGAAACCGAGTCAAAAATTGCAGCAATTCCAGAACACGCTTAGCTCACCTTGTGTAATTGGTGAGTTTACAACTCATTTAGCTATCTCAAAATATGAAATCAACTTGTGAATTATAAGGGATTGGTAATCACAAAGGAAGCACCACTACTCAAGCTAGTTGCTTGCCCCTGTATTGCCATGAACTGAAAACTCATGGAAAAAAAAAACATTAAAGAAGCGAAGAGCCGAAGATGACGAGGTCACCCATTCATCTTGATGAAGGGGCCCCGCATCTGAAGGCAGAACCTCCCAGAAGCCCCATACGATGGGCAGAACCCTCAGAAGCCCTATCTAATAGGCAACATTCTTACAAGCCCTATCTAATAGGCAACATCATCCATCAAGCCCTATCTAATCGGCAACATCATCCATCAAGCCCTATCTAATAGGCAACATTCTCACAAGCCCTATTTAATAGGCAACATCTACATAAGCCCTATACAATAGGCAACACTCTCGTAAGCCCCATACAAATGGGCAGGACCCTACATAAGCCCTATTCAATAGGCAACACTCGCGTAAGCCCCATATAATGGGCAGCACTTCTCATAAGCCCTATATAATAGGCAATATGCTCATACTCCCTACCTAACAGGTAACATCTACAAAAGCCCTACATAGTAGGCATCATGCAAAAAAGTCTTACATAGTAGGCATCATCCAGAAAACCCTATATAGCTGGGCATTATACATAAGGTCCTGCATGATCAGACACCCCTTAGTAAGTCTTATGAAAAAAGAAGACTACATGAGCCTCAAAGAAGCCCACACCATAATCAGATCCATATCAAAAGCCTCATCTAGAGAGCTATATGAAAATGGACATCGTAGTACCAAGTCTCGCAAAAATAGGAGTCATATATCCCTACCTCATATTGGCAGAAGCCGCCCTCTAAAAAGCCTTATAATAAACAGGCAATATTTGTTCAAATTACCACAAATGATTCCCAACTACAAAAGATCTGTTAAAAATAAATTACATATATTTTTTAAGCCTCTTCCAAAGAGCATCTAAAATTAATTTTCTCAAACGCTTACAGAATCCCGCAAGGATGAATACTGTTCCAGATGCTGCTTCAAAAGAAGCTGACCAAGCTACTGGAAATCCAGAAAATTCCCTACTTGGGAATAAAGGAAAAGGCACTATGATGACCGAGGCCAGTGTCAACATGGAAGCTCAGTTTTCTCCAACCATGCTCCTCCAAATGAAAGCACTCGTAGAGGGTGTGGTCGAGGGGGTTGTTGAAAAAAGACTTCATATTCTGGGAATAAATTCCCAGATCGCAGACCCCCCGGGTGAAAACCAAGAGGGTGGAGGAAGCAAGAACACTTCCGCAATGCACAAGCAGAAGCCTATAAACCCGGGCGTAACCCAAGAATTGGTCTCAAAGCTGCCTCCCATAGCGGATGAAACAGAGGAAGGATTCTCCACTGATCGGGGGTCCCCAGATGAAGAGGGACCTGAGGAACTTGAAGGGAACCTCAATGAGAATACTGACACTGCATGGGCCAAGAAGTATGCCCAGCAACAAGAACAGATGAAGCTCTTGACAAAAGAAGTAAAAAGGCTAAAAGAGCAGAAGCAAGCTGCAGAAAAGACCTCAAAGGAAACAGAGGCAAGCGAAAGAGAAATTCGCAACCCAAATGAAGAAGGAAACCCTAAACACCTGCCAAATAATATGAGTAAGGGAAACAAGTCAGAACTTTTCTCTTTATATATCGATGAGAATAGTCCATTCTCTGTAGATATTCAAACCGATCCCGTTCCTAGCAACTTCAAGACAATCTCTTGTGAATACCAGGGGAAAGGAGACCCTGAAGAACATCTGATGAAGTTTGAAAGCTTATGCCTCCTCCATCAGTATTCGGAGGGCGTCAAGTGTAGAGTATTCCTTACAACCCTGTCAGGGACTGCTCAACATTGGTTCAAACAGCTACCAAAAGCCTCTATTCACTCCTTCATGGATCTGAGGGAATTATTCTTGCAACAGTTTGTTAGCGCCAAAAGAACCACCAGAAATTCCTTACACCTAACAACTATCAAGCAAGGTACCAATGAAAGTTTGAGAGATTATATGACGCGTTTCAACGAGGCCGTCCTGGAAATCCCAGGGGTAGAGCCGAAGCTAAAAATACATGCATGTGTAGATGGTTTAAAGCCGGGGCAGTTCTTCGCTTCTCTGTTCAAGAAAGAAGCTACCTCTTTTGAAGAGCTACTGACAAGAGTCCAAAAATATATCCATATAGAAGAGGCTTTGAGTAGCAAGAGGTCTGAATTGGCCTCTTAAAGGGAAAAGAAGCCGGACGAGAAGAAAAGGCCGGCTCCAAATGCTAAGAAGTCTGACAAGAACGAACGATTCCTGAGATCCTCCACTCCGCTTACCAAGCAACCTGTCGACCTGTTAGAATTGGTCATGAGAAAACCAGGGGTCCAGATCCCCGCCGGACACACTACAAGAAAACTGGAATTTTGCGACAATGAATTTGTGTCGTAAAGTCATGTTTTAGTGTCGCAAAAGTCAATTTGCGTCACTTTGTGCGTCATAATAAATTATGTCGCAAAAGGCTATGTAGTTTTTTTAAGACACTTTTTTTGAATTGTGTCGCAACAAGAACGACACATTTTGCTTCACTTGATTATGTGTCGCATGAAATTCTCGACACTGAACACGTCATTTGCTTTAGTATCGCGTATTTATTAGCGACACAAAACGTGACATTATTAAAAACGACGCATATAATTTGCGACATAAATTTGTGACATTTCAAATAGAATGACATAATTTTTCTCGTCACAGTTGACGTCATATTTAAATGTTGTATAATATTGTGACATATGACATATGTCTCAAAAAATTATTTATGTCGTAAAATATACAACATCTTCTGCATCAGTTTATTTTAGTTATCGTAAAATTTGCACCACTTATGCGACATTATTTCAAATGACACATCTTTATTTGTGACACTATACAAAAAATATGTCGTATTTTTTCGCTTCCCATATTTTGTGTCACATAGAATTATGACATCTAAACTTTGTCGCAAAAAAGAAAAAACTAATGTTGTATAATATACATCATATTTTGCATTACTTTACTGTTATGTCATAAATTTTGCTTCACTTGTGCGACAGTAATTGAAATGACACGCTCTAATATGCGACACTAAATTCATAATGCATTAATATGATACATTTATTAAAATACAAATAATTCACAGTACATGATTTTCCAAACATAGTCAAAAGATAAAAATGTTCTATCACCATCTATAAATGTTTTAAGAGAACCTAATACACGAATATATCTTTTTTTCGCAACATAAAATCCTATTCATGCTTCTTTGTCACCTACAAATAATTCTTCGTTGCTTCAATACCTGCAGTCACTTCTTCGAATTTTCTGACACTGCTACTACAAGAGAAAAATGACACAAAAGCATGTCAAAGCATTTAAAAGCATCAAATAAATAACAAAGAGCATAGTTAAGAAAGAAACAGATTGAAACACACAACACAACATCCACATTTTAAGAAGTAAGTTAATTACTTTTGCAAATTAAGACCTAACGATGAACGAATATTAAAAGAAATTAAATGGCTTTCAACCTTATCAGAGATACTGCATGATTTGTAGCCATACCTGTTGTAGTGAAACAAATGCATTTTAAGGGTCTCTTTTAACCGCGCAAGAACCTCAAGAAGCAGAATATCAGTAAATGGAAGATATGCCCAATTTCATGTGGTACACCATTAAGTAACCCAGTACTCAGAGCAGATGCAGTACCCTATTTCCACTTGAATACTTCCCACTGAACATCACTCATACACACTGACTGTATGCAAAACCAGTGTGCCATAATCAGATCATTATGATGAAAGACCAAAAGCAAACCAAGTTATTCTGACATTTAAGACCACGAACATGGCAGACTCTAAGGACAAGAAATCTTATCACATATAACACATAGAATACCAACAACTCTATTTGCTGCCACTTTAGACCTATCAATAATAGTAACAAGAGTCTACTTTTCATTACTTAACTGTAGAGTATAGACAATACAAAATATCATAAGTAAGAAATATGGCACCTTGTAAATCATAAACTTGACTGCAACCAAAATCGAGTTGATATAAACTGGCTAACTTTGGCAAGATTGTAAGATATGAGAAAAGAAACCTGCAGCTTCTTGCAATAATCCTGAGATTTAACAATAGAACCTTTAAGTCGAACACGACATTCCAGAATTACATGATTCTTGGCTGGATTAAGTAAATGAATACCAAATAAGAAATATAGAAGTCTACAATTAGTTACTATAAATTACATATAAGGACACAACGCGAGTTTCATAAGTGATCCATAAGCATTTGAATCAAGCAAGGAACAACAATATCAAGACTGAATTTAGTACAATGAGATGCAAAAAGTAAAATATCAAGCTGCAAAATTCTCCAACAATCCATAACCAATCACAAACCCCTAAAGCAACGACCATTCAAAATAAAAGAACATTTCTTTCAGGATCCCTAATTTGCTAGAAACTATCCAAAAGCATGTCAAAGACATTTAGAAGCATTTACATATTGTAGTTCCCAAATATGCTATAGAAAGAAGCAAACAATTACTAACAAATACCTTCATCATTACAGACTTTGATTTTGTTTTGTCATCAGAATCTGTCATAGCTAATTGAATATAAGTCTTCTGAAGGAATCTGTCATAGCTCATTGAATATAAGTTTACTAAAGAAATATATGCAGGGAATCCAAAAGCATCCAAGAAAACAAGAGCAGTTAATTCCACTACATTGTGCGTTTTTATCTCATACTTTTAACCTTTTCTCCATCTCTAAGTAGCTTCTAGATATATGGATTTATCATCATATTAGCTCTAAAGCTATTTACTAAAATGCAATCATAAGGCTATCAGAAACTATTTTTTTCAGAACATACCTTTGAAAGAAACAAAAACAACAAAAATCAACGATAAGAAAAGTACTCAAACTACAGCAACAAAATGATAGTTTAAATTGTTCCCTTACCTCTTCTTCTCCCAATCAAACATTGAAAAGGCAGTTACATGCAATAATATAACACAATATTAATAATATAGAAATCTATAGAGTACTACTTTGTTGTCACCCAATAAACTACCTATTATAACACAAGGATGAAGATTGATTTCCAAATCTTAAAAAATTATTATTTTCTGCTCAATCCTCTAAAGAATACTCATATGATACTTGGTAAAAGTAGTGATTGATTGTGACCATGCCATTGCTATGTAAGAAATACAATGTGAATGGCTGAACATGCTTTTAGAAGGCGAACATTCTTTATACATCGTTCAGCAGAGATGCAAAGTTATTTAAGGGAAAAAAAATTTTAAAAAATATATTTCACACCATAACACTAACATCTTATAATTGACTTAAATCAAGATTATGAAAGACTCAAATTTTTATACACAAAAATAATTGACAAAGATTGCACTTGGAAAAATTATAAAGTAAATGAAAGACCACTTCATAAATTGAGACAATATGAATAAGAAGAAACCATCCACATCACCAACAAAGTTAAAGTAAAGCTATATATCAACCAAAAAAAAAAAAAAGTAAGAATAAAATCATAGTAAAAAAACAAGACAGAAAACTTTAAGGATTCTAAAGTGAGCTCAATCAATATTACTAGAGTTCATGGTGTATAACCTCTATCTCTATTACTATAGTTCTTATGTCAAGTACTTTTTTACGGTCTATGTAATCTAGTAAGTGTTCATCGAACTCACAATATAATTACGAAAGTTCCCGCAGGCAGATTGTACAGTCTAACTTTGGAGGCTCATAACTCTCTCATGTGATGTCGGATTAGAAATCCGAAGATACCGTTGGAAAGCTAATGAAATGATGTTTCTAATGGTACCTAGTATGCTATATTTTGTCTCATAATAACACCCATAATCGGGACCTAAAGAGGCTGTCCTGCTGCTGTAAAAACAGAGGCTCAAGAAGCAAAATCAATTCACTACCCTATGACCATAGCCCCATCAATTCACAATTTACACAAATCCCATATAAACATACATAAGTTAATCACGAAACAACTAAACTTCAAGAAGGTTTCAACTCTAAAGTTACTTACGATATATTTATCTATTAATTCACATAAATAGTGTAGAGGTTAGGCAATTCATTCTACAATTTAAAGCTTTGATAGCAACTTATGACATTGATTTCGGCCTATCCGATCATCGGATTTCGAGAATACAACACATATGGACCTCCTATGACTTATACTACATATCCTCTAAAGAAATCATATGATTCAACAATGAATTGGTGCCAAAGTTTTGAGTCAAACTCGCGCTAAAACAGCAGCGAGCAGACCTGCCACTCTGACTTCGACAGCCTATAACTTTTCCGTTTGAACTCCAAATGAAAATCCGAAAATATCTTTGGTCTTTGGAAAGCCAACGAACAGAGGTTTCCAATGATACCTAATTTGTTAGGTTTTGACTGGACGAAACGCCCAGAATCTGGTCTGAAAGTCACGACTTTGCACAGCATATTTCTGGTACAGCAACACATATGAACACACTACTAGACTGAATTTCCACAAAATTTCTGCAATTAAACCCAACGAAAAATCCTCCTAAAGTTCTAATTAATCACCCCCATAGCTTTCTTTACGAAGAGTTCGTGAATCTAAAAACCCACGCACAATCAACGCAGACAACACAAAAGAAAATAAGTAAATTAAACCATAATTAACCTAACAATAAACACTCAAAATCAAAAGATTCCATGATTTTCCAACAAGATGAGATAACTCTACCTTAATTTTTTAAGAGCCTGCGAAGAGGGAGAGGAAATAGCAGAAGAGAGAAATTAGAGAAAGAGCGAGAGTCGAAAGTGCGATGAAAACTTACGCGCCTTACTCTTCTTTTTTTTTTTTTTTTTCTTTCTTCCCCCCCCCCCCCCCCCCCCCATATTCTTATTCCCTTCTTATTATTTAATTCAATTTTTTAAAGAATTATTTAGAGAAGGAAGGGTTTTTTAATTACAAATTAAATGTTTTCTATATGAATAGTGTGCCTAATAAAAAATTACAGACATATTATATTTGTATCCTAGCTTTTCTCTTGTATGACAATTTTATTTTATTTATATATTGTATCTATATATACAATATAATAAAATACTATAGGCATATTTGATATTCTCCTTTTATTTTTAAGTCTACTATTTTCCAATATTACGTTTTATTCATATTCATGAGTCATTTTATTCTTCATATAAGTCTATGTACTTATAATTATTATGTAAATAGTGGTTTATATCACAAAATATTTATAACATTAATAGTGAATAATAGTAGACATAAATTTTGTGTATTTAACTTGAATACTAATTATATTACAGTATTAGATAGTATAATATGTGTTTTAATTGTAATAAATTTTATAATGTACTAAAAAAATATTTATTTATTATATATTTGATTATTAACTAACGGAGGAGACACCAAGTAAAAATGGAACCAGACATCTGTCTGAGTTGCGAGGGTTACAGATGGTACCTCGATTTATTGAGGGATCAGAAGGAGTTTGAACTTACTCGATTGAGAGTAAGACAAGGAA
The DNA here is from genome assembly GCA_029379335.1 of Thymus mandschuricus. Classification (NCBI taxonomy): domain Eukaryota; kingdom Viridiplantae; phylum Streptophyta; class Magnoliopsida; order Lamiales; family Lamiaceae; genus Thymus; species Thymus mandschuricus. The sequence goes on from CM057071.1 coordinate 12,452,272, forward strand.
TTCTCGAAGAAGCCATTCAAGAAGATGCCACTCCCGACCGAATCCAGATCTGTGAAGAGGTCGTGAAGATGTTTATGGATCGCCTTTGGGTAAATCATTACCTAGAAGGAGTTCTAAGACGAGCTATGAGTTTAGCCCATCAAACTCGTACCAGATGACGGAGTCAACCGGAGGAGTTGGCCCTAATTTCCTAGAGATTGAACCAGATTCATCAAAAATCTCTAAGGATTTAAGGGAGATCCAGAAGACGGTGCAAAACTACGGCAACTGCCAGTACGGAGTACCACAACAAGTTGAAAAGATATCTTCTCAACAAGATGAAATCCTTAACATCTTGAGAGATATCCAACAACGAGTGGAGAAATTGGAACAACCCCGTTCCAGTTCCTTTAGAAGAAATTTCATCTTTAAAGGCGAATCGAGCAGTCCCCAGATGGTACTGCCCATTAAGGATCCTAACCTGAAGGATCCAAAACAAGAATTCATAAACAAACTGATTCGAGATGGCAAATCTTGAAAGGATCGGTTTGGAAGATCTACAGGAGTTGGCAGAATCATTTGCTGACCTCGGAATGGTGGATCTAAAGGTGAACGAGAGAGAACCGGAGCAAAAGCCATTTGTTGAAGCCGGATCCTCGTTCCATGAGCATCTTGAGGATAGGAGTTATGAAGCTCACAGAATCAATATGCGAAATTCAAGGTGGAAGCCCTCCAAAACACAAGACACTCCTGTAGGAAAGGCAACGATGGAACCTATCCATCCATATGGATTTCATCTCAACCTCGACGATGTCAACTTCAACGAGAGAGAGGAAGCCATCGAGGAATGGAAAAATTCCATGATTATTGCAGCAGCCACTCTTGATATGAGTCAAGATAGCTTTGCAAAAACTCTCGAGGTGAGCCTCGTGGGTGTGGTCAGGATTGCTTGGGAAGGAATGAGCCAAGATACAAGAGACAAGTGCCTAAAGGGAGACTATCAAAACATGGCTCCTTCCATGGCGGATGTATTGAAGCATCATTTCCTAGGGGAAGGATACTTCAAGGGATATGATGAAGAGAAAAAGAAGAAATACTTATTGGCGTTCTACAATCTGAGGCTCGTGGTCTTGGAGCAGAAGACGCTCAACAAGTTTTTAAAACTCTTCACCTTATATCAACATCAATCTAGGATTGATGAAGAGAAGGCCAGGGAAATTTTCTTCCTAAAATTTCCAAGCCCTTGGAGAGAAATGCTTATTTGTGGATATACCCCAGGTATCCATGACAGCGTTGCTAAAAGGATGTCCTATGTGCATGCCAAGTTGATGGAATGGTGTCAACAAGCTACTGCACAGAAGAACGTAAAGAAGTTGAGGAGAATGAACAAAACCACCCTCAACTGTGAAGGCAGTGATCTACCAACGGTCATTGGAGAAGAACCTTCGGTGAAACGAAGGTATAAGAAGAATAGGTTCTAGCCCTATTCAAAAGAAGGAAAATCCAGGAGAAAATCTTGGAAGCCAAGAACTATGTGGTCCAGACAGAAGGCCGGATCATATAAGTATGGACAGAGAAGCGGTCCATCCAGAAGCAGATTTCAACCCAGGAAGACAGACCAGTCTCGGGGAAAATTTGCAGGCAAGAAAACTTTCAGAAAAGCTCATGCCAGGGCTAACGAAAGTTTTAAAGATTGCAACTGCTGGACATGCGGTGCACTTGGGCATATCTCAACCAGTTGCCCAGAAAACAGGAGGATAAATAGATTCGAGTCAACACCCGACATCGAAGACGCGATCTATTTCAAGGATCTGGTACAGGTTTATCAGTTCGAAGATATACCCTCTGATGAGAGTATATATGAAGCAGAAGAAGACTTCGACAGCGAAGTTGAATCAGATGGATCCAGTGATTCAGAATCCAACTGAAGAAGAGGTACATCATCAGGAATGTGAAGATAGAACCGGATATTCTAGCCGGACGATTATCTCACAAAGCCAGATTGATAAGATCATGAAGAAGAACCTGAGTATACAAAGATACCAGGGTTTTTCAGCAGGAAGCATAGACCAAGTTCTAAGGAACTTTAGTCTAAAGAGTCGGAAGCACCATATTGTCTATGGAATCACCAGACGAGAAATGGCGCTACCGATCGAGCACACGGGGAATCAAGTAGAAATGCAATTGATTCCAGCAAGTGATATCCGGGAAGATCTATCAAAGATGAAACCGGAGGTTGCAGAAAAGATGAATTGGATCCACATCGGAGCAATTCAACTCGTGCTTAAATCAGCCTTGTTCGTAGGAGTCGATTCACCAATCGACATTGCCATATGCGACAGGCGAGTACGAAACCTGCAAGATTCAGTGATGGGAACCATCGCAGGAAACCTATGTGCTGGACAAGTGGTGGGGATTATATATCCAAAGATTGCTTACAATCTTAACGACACCAGCTTCAGCAAAGCCCTGACGTTGTATCAGGACTTCAAAAGAAAGGATTTGGTGGAAGAAGGGAATAGACCTTATTCCATCACATATCAGGTATCCTATGCGCTTTCCAACTCCCATCATACTGAATTGTTCTTGGGAAAGCAATTCATTGAAATACCAGATATCTTCAAAAAGGTGACAACGGCAATTTGTCCCGATAGAGTTGAGATTCCACGACTGAGAGACGTGGATATCCAAATTCAAGACAGGGTAGTCATAAGACATGATCAAAGTCTTAGATTACATTCTGGAAGATTATCATTCCAGGGAGATAGGATTACTTCTCAACCTTTGGGAAGGAGCCTGAGTCTGAGACAACCTGCCCAACCAAGGTTGTTGGACTTCAACAAGACGGTTATCACCATCAAATGTCCAGAAGGATGGAGAGGAGTAACCACCAGATTTGATACTACAAGATGGGAAAATAATTTTCCTTGTAATATCTTGTATTATCTGGAACAACCAGAGATCCATCACTACAAGGCCATGATCGAGATGGGTGGATGGAAGGTTGAAGTCAAAGGCCGAGAAGGGAGAGAAGAGAATATTCTTATCCTCGGTCTAGATTTCCTCGAGAAATACAAGCCCTGGAGAAGCAGGGAAGGAGGAATGGAGATCACGATCAATGAGAAAAAACTATTGATCGAATGACAAGTCCATTCTCAATATACATTCCTATTGGAGTGTTGTATGAGAAATATAAGGCAGAGTATTTTGCTGCCTATATTGATTCGGGTGCAGGAATATGCACAGCAAGACGTGAAATCTTCACAGCAGAAATAGAGGAAGAACTACCCCGGATTGCAGGACGAGATTTCTCCAAAAGGGTCCTGATTCTATCAAAAGGAATCAAGGCCGTGGAAATCATGATTGGAGGAGCAGGTCAGACGCCTTAGTATAAGGTTAAAACCCCTCCAATTTATTTTCATGATACCGGTGCAGATATCTTGCTCGGTAACAATTTTCTGCAGATGTTCAAAAGATATATGCAGGATAATGAGAGGCAGAGATTAGTGTTCACAACGAAGTGTGATCACAAAATCATTGTACAGAGATTGAAAGGAGCATTTAATCGACAAATGCAAATCAATTTTCGCAGCAAGCGTTGTGATGAAGGACTACTTCGGAACCCAAAAATGCAGGACCAAAGAAGATTCAACGAAGCATTGTTGGATTTTAGGGTCAAAGGGGAACTCGAACTTAGCGAAAATGATTAGGAAAACGTTGCTAAGATCCAGATCCTAAAGGTATCTTTAATTTGTAAAGATATTGAAGTTGATACACAGGTATCATTGGAAGATGTCAAAAGGAAAATTGTACGTTGTTACAATGAGAATCCTTTGGCATGGTGGGAGAAGAATCAACTCAGAGCGTCCTTGATGGTCAAACCTAACAAGGTTCACGAGTTTGTTCGATACAGGCCGATCTTGATGAATATTAAAGATCAAGAGGACATGAAAGGCATCATCAAGTAGCACCTTGATATGAAACTGATCGAACCAGGAAACTCACCATACAGTAGCCCAGGCTTCTTGGTAAGGAATCATGGTGAGATTAAAAGAAATAAACCTCGACCTGTTATTAATTACAAAGGTATTAATGACATTCTGGAATTCGATGGTTATTTCATACCTAGTAGAGAACACCTTATTAACTGCATAAGAAATGCCAAGGTTTTCTCAAAGTTTGATTGCAAGTCAGGTTTCTACCAGATTCGCATGGAAGAAGGGAGTAAGAAGTTCACAGCTTTTTCTACTCCACAAGGACATTACGTTTGGAACGTGATGCCAATGGGGCTTGCTAACGCACCCCAGATATTTCAGAGGAAGATGGATAATTTATTTAAAGATTATTCATCATTTATGTTCGTTTATATTGATGACATTCTTATAACGTCAAAATATATGAATGAACACAATAAACATCTTGAGATCTTTGCAGATGTTTGTTACAAAGAAGGGTTAGTACTGTCTGAGAAAAAGGCAGTTATAGCGACCCGAAAAATGGAATTTCTGGGAATCGAGATCGATGAAACGGGGATTATTTTGCAGGATCATATCGTGCAAAAAGTGAAAGACTTCCCAGAAGATCTCAAAGAAAAGAAGCAACTTCAAAGCTTCTTAGGAGTTGTTAATTTTGCAGGAGCATTCATTAAGAATCTTGCAAAATACAGGAAGGTCTTTAGTCCACTTTTAAAGAAAGATGTGCCATTCATCTGGACTGAAGAACATAAAGAAGGAATGAGAGTATTGAAAGGAGTATGTGGGAATCTCCCCAAACATTCAATACCACAGGACGAAGATGATTTAGTCCTGTATACTGACGCAAGTGATCATTGGTGGGCAGCAGTCCTTACAAAGATCACACCCAATGGAGAAGAACCATGCAGATATTGCAGAGGGTTATTCTCAGCAGATGAAGCCGTCAGATGGCACATTAACGAGAAAGAATTCTTTGCAGTTCGAAAGGCATTTAAAAAATGGCCTTTATTTTTATTAGCAAAGAAATTTACTTTGAAAGTCGATAACACGCAGGTGAAGGCTTTCTTAAAAAACAAGATAGAATCTAAACCTGAAAAGGCTAGATTACTAAGATGGCAAGCTGAATGTCAATATTTTGTTTTTGACATTATTATTGTGAAATCTCATGAGAATATTCTTGCAGATTTCTTGACAAGAGATGGAGCCAACTGAGTGTAGCTCTATCATGATTTCCCAGAAGCATCTCCGAGAAAACCTCGAGATGTTATTAAAGGAATGGGACGAGTGTGTCTTGAGGGCTGAACAAGCCGGAAAGATACAAGCTGTCGATAAGACGAAAGTCACCGACAGAATACAAGCTTGCAGGATGGCACAAACCCAGTGCTGGAATGCAGTACAAGCGCCACTCCTTCGGGCGTCCTCTAAGGAAAAAGAAGTGATTCGGTTGCCGGCCCCTATAACGGCAGCAGAGGATTCAAATACCTCTAGCACGAGTCCTAAGTTGGTAGCATCAATAGATCTATCGGCCCAAGGAAAAGATGAGGTTCAGGCGTCAAAGTCTGAATCATCATGTCAACCCAGCACCTCTGGGGTAAAAGAGGGAGAGATCAATCTTAGGCCAATGACAGGCAAATCTAAGGTTGATACTAACCAGGTTATCCAAGTTTCTTCATTTTGGCAGGCATATCAAGCTAGCTGGGAGAAGCTTCTTACGAGAAGGGGAATTAATCCAAGCTATTGTGTTATCGATGGCTCTGGAAAATATCCCAGGGTGTGGATGAAGCCAGGTGCAAATCCACATGATGTCAAGCAATGGTATGATTTTGGAGCTCTTGCTTCAGTTTCAACCATATCACCGGCGTTCGCAGAAATCAAGAATCTACCCAGGTGGATTCAAGAAGCTGTGTACGATTCATGGGCTAACAACGATCAACTTAGCCGTGGTGATGTTCTGGAGTTATACTTCATAAGTGCAGCTCCTGAACCAGCAGGAAAAGGGAATCACGAGGCCTTCCATTACATAAGGCTAAGGAGACCCGACGAGAGAGCCTTAAACAGTGTTAAGGCAATGGATGGAGATGCTCCACTCGTCTCCACCATCTCAGAGGAAGAAATCTCAACGCGACGAGCTTGGGGTTTATGGGTCTGTCTCACAGAGATGGACAAGGTCAAATACCAGTTCAAATTCTCCCAGAACTCGGTAAACGGATCTTTCCTGTTAAACACTATGACAGGAAAAACAACAAGATTCGCAGAGGAAGCTTTCGAAAGAAAAAGGACTCTGTTATGGGAAAACAAGCTGGTGGTGAGAAAAGAAACTCATCGCAAATACTGCAACATGGCTCATTTCGGTCATTGGGATGAACGCATTTGTTCGTCATGCCAAAATCAGAAGGAGCTGGAGTTCGGGAAAGGATTCATGCCAAGAGCAGGTCGAGCCCGAGCCACCGACAAGAAGGAGTCCCAGGCGGTTCCAGTCAAACGAACACCAAAGACCCCGGGAAAAGGCTTTCCCAACAAAAGATAGTGGAGTCATGTGACTCTACTCAACAGGAGCCCCACTCAAAAAGAAGACGCCAAGAGTGGATAGCAAGAAAGTGACATTTCACCAAAAATTGTTCGGTGGAATTCAATAATGGAGGTCCCAGACTCCATCCATCAAGATGCATCATCCCCACTCACGATGGAGATAATGACAGGAGATGGCCGACACTCACCATTATCAACACTTTCGGTGGAGATAAAGACGGGTGAACAATTGCCGACCCTCACCACCACCACAACTTTTGGTGAAAAGAGGAATATGCCAGCTAATTCAGCATCCAAGGAAATAATGCCAACGACTTTAGCATCCGAGGCAATAATGCAAGAGGAGGTAGATGCAATCCTGCATCTATATAAAGAGAAGAACGAAGGAGGAGAAGATCATCGAACATTTTCTCCAGCTTCTTCAAAAATAAACTCTGTAATAGTTTTCCAGTTTTTAGTTTATGCGAGTTTTTACTTCCGCTACCATAGGTAGCTAAACAAGTTTGTCTCCTCCCAAAAGGAGATAATCTATATGTAATAAATAGTTTATAATTCCCCAATAAAAGTTTGAGCTTTTGTTCATCACCTTTTGCCGAATTTTAATTTTTTATATACCAACCAAATACTCTACGCCCCGGGTAGAAAACGAACGAGGGTTGTGTTGTTTGCTGCTGAAGGAATTCGTGGCTGGAACCATCCGGTGCTCCGCGTGGTTGGAATGCATTTGCCGTAAAACCCAGACGGATAGGACCCGGCAGCAACTCGGTCGAAAAGGTATGAAGTTGGTTTTATGAAAAATTTTAATTTTACGGAAGAGTGATGGGCCTGATGAAATTATGCATGGCTAGGAGTGGAAATATACAAGAACAAAGAGAAATTTTGGTATAAAGGGCATAAATGACTTTTTAATACAAAATGGGTATAGAAGTTATACTTTTTAAATGGTGGGTATAGAAGTACTACTTCTTATAAAAATGGGTATTTTCAAACTTGACCCTTCAATTAATGCGTCGTAAGTAAATTGTTGTAAATACGAGACACAACACTAAGTGACGCATTGTTATTGCAAAATAGCGACACAATATTTTAATGACGTCTATGTACGACACAAATTGCAACACAATTCTAAATGTGAAGTAAAATTATAACATTCAATTAATGTGTCTCAAATAAAGTGTTGTAAATACAAAACACAAAACTAAGTGACGCATTGTTGTCGCAAAATAGCGACACAATATTTTAATGACGCACATATACGGCACAAAATGCAACACTATTCTAAATGTGAAGTAAAATTATAACATTCAATTAATATGTCGCATATAAATTGTTGTAAATATGAGACATAAAACTAAGTGTTACATTGTTGTCGTAAAATAGTTACACAATATTTTTATGATGCACATTTGACACATATATACGACACTAATAGTATAAGTGTCACAATTTTATGACACTTATCGGTAATGTCGCATAACCATATGTTGCAAAAGCCCTGTTTTCTTGTAGTGACATAGGCAGCCGCCAAGGAACCCACTTTCAGAAAGACCCTGCAAATTCCATAATGACTTTGGTCATATGACCAATGACGGCAAAAATCTGAGAATTGCCATCGAGAAGTTAATCCAAGAAGAAGAACTCTTGGAATATGTCAAGAGAGAGACAAAACAAAACAAAAGGCGCAAAGAAGCTCCTGAAAAAGCACCTGACACTAACCAGGGACCAGAGCCTAAGGGAGTTATTAAAATGATATATGGAGGACCAACCATGGGAGACTCCAACAGAAGCAGAAAGGCATCTGCCAGAGAATTACATACGCATGAAAGACATGGGGTATGGAAGGTCGAGAAAGGCCTACCCCTGCCAGAAATCGCGTTTGGACCAGAAGATAATCAAAATGTGATTCATCCACACGATGACGCATTAGTTATCACAGTGGAAATAGAAAGATATCAGGTCCAAAGGGTCTTTGTGGATACAGCGGCCACAACCAATGTCATATTTGAGAGCTATTTCAACCAAATGAGCCTTCAGAAGCCTTTGAATGGGGTAGCCACGGCTCTGCATGGCTTCTCAGGAGACCCCGTGATGTCATTAGGATCAATTGATCTAATGCTCACTCTAGGTGAGGGGCCCATGCGAGTATTAAAGCCAGTCACCTTTCTGGTGGTGTGACAACAATCTTCTTACAATATTATTCTGGGGAGAACTGCCCTAAACCCATTCCAAGCGGTGGTCTCCACCTACCATTTGATGATGAAATTCCCGGTGGGAAGCCAGGTGGGACAGGTGGCTGGAAACCAAGGGATCTCACGAAAATGTTTCATCCAATCAGTACAGGCGGGAGAGGCCAGGAAAAGGCCAGTAGCAGAACCCGCCGGAGATAAAACTGAAGTAAAGCCCGAGGGATAAAGGCTTAAAGCTGCAACTATGGCAGAAGAAGGCCAGGATCTCTCCATTTCAATGGAACACTTGCTGATCACCAGCACCAATTCCTCTGAAGAACTCCTGCTATCCAAAGACCCAGACAAATGGTCGCTCCAGCAGACCAACGAAAGCAAAGGACTTGGAACCAAAACAACAAGCACGTGCTACGCCCCAATTGTGAAAGGGCAATGGGAAACTTTGATGGCCAAGGCAAGGGCAAAAGTCAAAGGCGCAATCGAAATGCCGGATCAGGAGAATGCTGAAGGAACAGTACATGAGAAAAAGGATAGCACCCTCGACGTGTGCAGGGAAAATTGAGAGTGGCTGCTAAAAAGAAGGGAGTATGATTGATCATAACCCTTATCTATTTTGAAGTTTTCCTATCTTATAATTAGTCAGTATGTGAAAAACACAGGATCATGTTTCCTTATCTTTAAAATTATTATGTTTTGCAAATTGTGAGCTCTAAAATGAGGTGTAATTCCTTCACCCCCTTACACCTCACTTGGGGGGGGGGGGGGGAGGGGGTGGTGGGAGGAATAGGGTTACCCCACATCCCAATACCCATATTTCATTATCTTAAAATGCCTTTAGCCTGCATTCTATTACCACAAATTGCTCTAGCAGGAGGAATACAGTAGGCAGAAACAAGACCAGAAGTCATAAACATAAAAATAGAAGGATAATATCCTAAACTGATAGTAAATAGTAGAAACACGTCAAAGGCAAGGCCTTAAAAGCACCTAGCCGAAAACAGAAAGAAATAATATTGTTTGTGCCCTACCGACACGATTTCAGGGCCACATAAAAGCACCCCGCCACAAGTACCAAAAAAAAAAAAAAAAAAAGAAAAGTAAATTGTTTTATAACATTTCATCGAAAATAGCCATGTTAAAGAGTAGGGTCTGAGGCAAAAGCCAGATCCTCAAAGCTAGATGAGTGAGAGGATGAAGCCTGATTCCCGGGAACAGAGGGAGTTTTAGCCGAATGTAAGAGAAAGTCATCTCCAGGATGATCTGCTGAAATACTCAAGGCATCATTTGCCCCCGAACTATTCTCTATATCTGACAGAATGTGTATGGTAGAGATAGTTTCTTGAGGAAAAGGGGGACACAGAACCTTCTCCCTTCTTAGCTCCTAGCAAGGAAAAAGAATTATTAAGTAAAAAATAATAAACCATTAATGGGTAAATTTAACCATAACAAAGAAAAGAGGTGTACCTTGTCAAAGGCCTTTTTCATAAGCCTCATGACAGTAGTGTCAAGAGGAAAAAGAGGAAAAGGAGGAGCATCCCAAGCAGGAAGATCCTCGGAGGATTGAACGGGTTCACGAAGGGCCTCAGAAGCTTCTCTCAACACAGATGAACCAAGGTTCCCCGGTAGGTAGGAAACAGTTCCTCTTAAGGGCCTCGGGTTTTGTCTCAAACATATGCACTATAGGTCCCAAGTTGATAGCAACAGCTTGCTCAGGGATGCCCAGTTGGTGACAGCATTCAAAGACAACGTCACCAGCCCAATCTATGAGAGGATCTATCATTCGGGCCCAAAATAGGGAGAGTGGATAAACGCCTCCGGCAAGTACTTCACTAGAGAATCTATAAAATCCTGACCATATGGGGTCATTAAGAAATTAGACTGCCAAGCTTGTATCCCCATGGAAATGCCTTGATCTAAGCCTACCTTTCTCCCCTTAATAAAGGAAGAAGTTTGAGAACGCTCCAACTCTTGCTCATGTGCGAGCGTTAGTTGTTCTACTTGGACAGTGAAGTTTTCTTGTGTTTGTATCGCTAGCTTTGACGAAGCCTCTAAGATTCTCTCTAATTCCCTCACCCGCTCCGACAATAAGGATACACGCTGTTCAAGAACAGAGCAATATTTCTCCTTGTTACGAAGACAGCCTTTAAGATCACGAACCTCGACCTGGGATTGGTCTCTACTTTGCTCGACTTGAGACAGGATTTCCATGAATTGGTCGAAAGCTAAGGCTTGAACGCCGAAAGAAGGTGTTGAGGTCCGGTTTGTCTCTGTAAACACAGGGGGACAAAGGTTGCTCGTTTGCTCAGGGGAAGAGGCATAGATACCTGCTCCGGCAGTAGGGGAGGAAGGAGAACAGGGTCTGGTGCCTTCCTCAAAATGGCTAGCCATTGGCGAATCGGGAAAGCGGAATCTCGGACGAGTTACCTCTTGAGGGTTTTCTTGAGCAAAGTCTGGAATTATGACATCTACGGAAGGTAGCATAAAGTCATCGGCTGAAGAAGATATAGGCTCGAGGATAGAGGCTCTGGTCTCAACCATCTTCTGCGTCAATTTCGTTCGAATTTTTTGCAGCATTTCTCCTTCATTAGAGCTCGTGGCTGAAAATAAATGCAAGAAAGGCCTAATCTTTAGAAATCTTGGGATCCCCACATGGAAGTTCCCACCACACTCGCCTTAGAATCGGGTTCACGAAAGGTAAAGGCCAGTATTAACAATTTAAAAAAAAAAAAACCCTTTGAGTGTAGGCCACACGAATACAGGGGGAAGTGATAAAAATAATGATAATGAAAAAGGGGAAACGAAGTAATCACCGGGAATATAGAGCGGAAGAACGAAAATATTATTACTTCTCTCAAGGACACAGTATGGAGAATGAAGAGGAGAAGAAAGGAAGGAAGGAAGTTAAAGGGGCAAAAAAAGAGAGTGGAGTGATACCCCACTTATTGTTCCACGACGGCTTATGAAAGGGGAAGAGACGCCTTTTCACTTCTGAAAAAGTAATACACCTTTCCTTCTCAAAATATATTCATTATAGTATCTCTCTATTTTTAAGGAGAATGTATTAGCGAAGTAAAGAAAGTAATTTTCCCGCCAAGACACCCGTCAGAAGCTTGTACATGAACGCTTCTGGACCTGGGGGGGAGTAGCTGATAGGGACTAATATCAGCCTTGCTACATAAATAATTCTAAATGCTAAGAAAATGTGCCTCCCACTACTTTGGGGTGTTATCCCCAAAGAAAGTTAACACCAATAGCGTCAGGTGATAATATTGGATGATAGTTAAAACCACTTCTCTAAAGCATCGGACGCTATGCCAAACGCAGAGATCCTGCTAAGGTGAGAGAAATAATAAGCTCCGGTAAAGAACTGGTCTTGGTATCATCACTAAAGAGGATAAACATTAACCGTGATGGGGATCAATAGAAACTGTTCTACATGGCAGTATATTACTAAAGATCCTGTGGGCTCTCGGAGGCTTCAGATGCCGAGCAAGGCTATGAGGTATGTAGAAGCTACGATGTTATGCCTCATCCCAGAAGCTGTTTGGGATTTTTGTTGGCATCTGCCATAAGTAAGGGATCTGATCAAACACACTATCCGCATGACTCTATATACTCTAGAGTGAGGACCACCATATTGATGACAAAGGAAATCTTGTCTCCATAAGAATTCCTTTTTTGTCCTCCCTTCGCACGAATATTCACTTTTTTCACCCTCTTTACATCTATAAATACCAAATGATCACACACCTCGTCATTCATCATCACAACATAACTCTCCATACATACACGCACTTTGCGTACTATTCCATTCATTCCATACATCCTTCCGCGAGCTCCCTTGAGCTCTAGCTGTTGATGCCTCCGAGGTCTTCTTCCGGGAAACCTCGTCCACGATCACCTCCACCTCACATTCTCACCACCGGGGAAACTCTCTCTCTCTCATACCATCTCAAACTTAAGGTATAACCCTCGTTGTTAAGAGAGGACGGAGCTTCGCAGAGTTCCACGCTCTCCGCTTCCCTCTCCCTTCACACTTACCTTTTTCGTTCTTCGCTCGAATAAGCTCTAAACTCTATGAATTTGGCGGATTTATGGCTAGAAACGCCCTTTATTTAAGCACATAGCTCGATTCTTACTCGCCATCTTTATGAGAACAATGCTGTCTATGAAATACATGATTATGGCCTATGAAACCACATGAATCTCTTGTTCTCTATCATCGTAATGCTTTATCTATGAATGCTCCTTGCAAATATGATGAATAATCACACAATTGTTGTAGATCTTCAACCCGGATCTATCACAAATATGATGAATAATCACACAATTGTTGTAGATCTCCAACCTGGATCTATCATTGTCAATACATATACTCTACCATAAGTAGAATCGTCATATGTTGCAACAAAATGTTGAACATATCCTCACAATGTTTCTTTAAACATTTATCACAACCATATTGTGAAATAATTTTGACAATCTCATATTGCCAAACTTTATCATGGATGTTTTATCCTTTGTGAATTTTAGGAATTTATCAACATAATCCCCCACAAGTTTTGGGTTAAGAAATTAAGCCAAAACTTTACAAAACAAAATTCCCCATAACCTTTGAATTGTTCAAAACCTTGATATATATATAGCTTTTCATATATATATATATATATATATATAAAAGAAAGCTTTAATGATTGGTGAAACGCACCAAACAAATTTAAATTGTACCACATATTACATATAATATGTGCATACCAAGTTATGGTGAACCAAAATTTCATAAAAGCATGGAAATTCATATACCAATTTCTGAAAAGACAAGTCAATTTAGGAAATAATCCTAAGGAAACCAAATGACAGCAAATTTCATGTCCAAAGAACACCAAAATTCACCATCCAAACCAAATCGAAACCTGTATCTAAAAATGTCATTAGAAACTACAGGTCGATCCCGTCGATATGATGGGTCATGGTCATCCTCCCGATTAGCGAGTCCTCCAGAAACTGACCGGAAAATTTACTGCACTGAAACTGGAGCAGTGTCTGTCTTTCGTCAATTTCGGGATACAATCATCAGGTAATTTAACCTAACAGAACAGAATCATATTCTACTCATCAAAAGGTTTCCATTGGTGGGTGGCCCATTCAAATCCGACCAACGACGTAGCCGGAATGGCCTTTGAAATATCGCACCACCGCGCGACTTTCTACCAGCGACGGTGTCGACTTTCCCGGCAAATATCTCCGCCGTCTCTCCACCAAAATGAATGATCCACCCCTTCATCTCTTTTTCTTTTTGAAGAGAAAAAAGTGCAATCATCCCTTTCACAATTATCTTTGAGATACGAATGGAAAGTGACCGGAACAGTAGTGCTAAGTTCTAATCAGAAAGCGGTGACCGAAGGAAGTCACAGGTGGCTGCCATGACAGAGACTGCCACCGCCGCGAACACGAACTGACTGAGTCGCAGTGTCAGGCTGCCAACAGTCCCCGACATGCCCTGGAGATCCTTCATCTGTACCCGTGGCAACAGCACGTTCCCGGCACCCTCCGTCTGCAACGGCAGCGCCTCCAATGGATGCACCGCGCCCAGGCCCAAAATTTCATCTGCCCTAAAAGTGCCCTCCGGCGCTACCAATCCATAATTCCAACAAATACAGGGAAAACACACACACACCAAAATTCTACACGACCGCGAGAGAGAGAAAGAGGCGCCGTCTTTCCGATCTACGCCGGCGGCGATGAGATGCTTTTGATTTTGCTGGCGACGCAGAACGAACTAATCTGCATCCTTGTCAAAAACAAAAGAAAGGATGCGCTTAATGATGGTGCAGAATATAAAAACTCAACTCTGTTGTGAATCAATTAAGGATAAATCCCAACGGTTACGCAAGTAGAGGGCGGGGGATCACCGACTGCGGCGGAGGAGGGGGAGCGGTGGAACGATTTTGAGTCAGTTGAGTGGGGTGGGGTCCAGTTGGGGAGTAGATGTTCAAAATCCATTCTCGGTAATCTATCTCTCCCCTTCACCAATAGATAATTTTGACGAGCAAGACTCATCGAATTTTGTCCGGAATACCTACAGTCACTTAAACCAATCCATAGATTGAGTACAAAATCGATTCTAGATAATCCAACACGATCAAACCCGTGTCCGAGAAGAGCCATCTTCGATATGATAAAATATTGTCTTACGATTGTTATAAATGGTGTGTATCGAAGATGTAGAAATGAATAGAACCGAGGCTACAGTTAGACTCTATCTCCGTAAGACAATATAGCTCCGATATAGTGCAATCGGACTATAGCAATTGTCTCCAAGATACAACGGTTCACGAACTCGAATCAATGCACTTCAAATCGACGTTCCGGCGAACTACTCAATAGTTCAAGACTATGTAATAAGAAAGGAATTAGAGAATGAAATCTATAACTATATGTGTATGTCTCCTCAAATGAATTGTAGGAGGTCTATTTATAATAAATGAAGAGTTGTGATGTTTGTTCATGAAAAGGTGACACCCTTTCCTCCGGGTGAATCTAGATGGTTGGATCGCGCCTTTTCACAAAAGACATGATCATATGGTTATTGATTGCACCCTTTGGATATGAAGCACCACTTCATATTTCAAAGCACCTTTTCACAATTTACTTTAATTTATTGCATTAATTTCTCATTCATCCAAAATTGGAACTTAGAGAATTAACCACTAAATTAATCTACTCGAAACGTAGTTTTCGAATATGTAATTTAGCTTATTATTCGTTAAACGGAGCTTCTTCAAATCTTTAATTGAAGAAGAGCTACACAAAGCACCTTTTGAGAAGCTGCACCTCTACAAGATCAACTTTCAAAAGTTATACCTCTTCATTATAACTCCAATTTTCCAACAGTGGCACTCTTCTAAACAAAGTTGAGGGCGCTTTTGCTCCTGATCTTAGCTAGTGGCTCGGCCTCTACCCACTTCGTGAAGTAGTCGATAGCGACTATTAAGAACTATTGCTGCCCGGGTGCCTTCTCGAAGGGACCGACTATATCTATTCCCCACTGCACAAAGAGCCATGGGCTCTGCATGCTAGCGAGGTCAGTCTGAGGCAACCTTGTGACGTTAGCGTGGATTTGACATTTGTCACACCTCTGCACAAACTTAGTGCAATCTTGGAGATCGTAGGCTAGTAATAGCGCCATCTCATGACCTTCCTTGCTAACGCCCGAGGTCCGATATGACTACCGCATGCTCCTTCATGCACCTCACGCTTTACGTAGTCGGCTGCATTGGGTCCTACACATCGAAGTAAAGGTTGAAGTTATGACTTTTTGTAAAGAATACCTTCAACAACAACGTAGCGCAGTGATTTGCTCAGCACCCTTCTAGCTTCAACTTTATCCTCTAGTAGGTTTCCCTTCTCCAAGTATTCCTGAATGGGTGACATCCAAGTAGGATGATCATCTTCAGTTATCGCGTTGACCTCGGCCTCTTATATGTTCCTTCTTTGTATTTCTTCGACAAGCGAAGTGCCTGGTGCACAGGCCAGCTTGCTCAAGGTGTCTGCGCGGACATTTTGACCTTGCAGAATGCGAACGAGATCGAAGTAGGAGAAAGATTGTTGCAACTCCTTAGCTTTTTCAAGATACTTCTTCATCCTTTCTCCTTTTTCCTTATATTTCCCAAGTATATGATTCACCACAACTTGAGAGTCGCTATGTACCCGGATAACTTAAACCTTCATATCCTGAGCTAGGCGAAGTCCTGCTAGCAGCGCTTCATATTCCATTTCATTGTTGGTAGTAGGAAATATGAACCGAAGAGAGTATGTGAACTCCTGCTTTTCTGGGCTAAAGAGGAGCACTCTAGCTCCACTTCCTGCTTTTCCTGGGGCACCATCCACATACATCTGCCAACAATTGCTGCCCACAGGCGTTTCCATCGAGACAGTAGTTTCCACCAAGAAATCGACAAGGGTCTGTCCTTTGATAGCTTGGCGAGGAAGATATGGGATATCGTGCTCCCCTAACTCGATGGCCCACTTCGCTATCCGGCCCGAGGCTTCGGGCTTTGTCGGCACTTGTTGAAGTGGATAGTTAGTGTAGACGTGGATTGGGTGCGCCTGAAAATATGGTCGAAGTTGCCTCGCTACGTTCACATGGGCCATAACAAGTTTTTCTAGGGGCTGATATCTCACTTCGGGCCCCTTAAGCGACCAACTGATAAAATACACTGGGAGCTGGCGACGTCCCTCCTCACAGACTACTACTGCACTAATAGCTTCCACTGAGGTGGCGTGGAACAAGAATAGTACCTCGCCCTCTCTAGGCACTGACAAGGTTGGCAGTTTTCCGAGATATTCCTTCAACTTTGCGAGTGCGGGGTGATACCAGATCTTGAAGAAAGCCCAAGAATTCACGTGGGGAGAAGAGCATCACCTCGCACTCGCAAGATCTTGTCGATATGCAAACACACCAAAGTCACTGATGAAAGTTGTCTTGGCGGCATCTTCCTTGTCCATAAGCACCTGGTGGTATCCCTTGTACATATCCAAAAAACTGAATGCCTTGTATCTCACAAGTGCATCAACCTTCTTTTCGATGTCGGGGAGGGTATAACAGTCTTTTGGGCAACACTTTTTGAGATCGGTGTTTTTATCTACACACATCCGCCATCCACCTCCTGTTTTTTTGACCATGACTGGATTTGCGATCCACGTCAGATAGGTGACCTCGAACAGGATACCGGCTTCTAATAACTAAGTTACCTTAGTGCGGATGACTTGGTTTCGTTCTGCGGCAAAAGAACGCTGCTTCTGCCGCACATGATTTTTACTTCGGGATCTA
Organism: Thymus mandschuricus; assembly: GCA_029379335.1. Classification (NCBI taxonomy): domain Eukaryota; kingdom Viridiplantae; phylum Streptophyta; class Magnoliopsida; order Lamiales; family Lamiaceae; genus Thymus; species Thymus mandschuricus. The sequence continues at coordinate 12,469,770 of CM057071.1, forward strand.
TGTTAAGCTTGTGAGTTATCACACGAGGTGATACTTCCGTAATGTCAAGTGGTGACCACGCGAAGACGTCCCTGAATTCCCATAAGAGCTGGATGACCTGTTCTCGGAGATGAGGCAGCTAGGTGAAACCTACTTTGACAACCTTAGTCGGGTCATCCTCATATAGTGCAACTTCTTTCACCGGCTGACATCGCCAGGTGACGTCTTTTCCAACTCTCCAAGGTTCTGTAATTGCTACGCTTGGGGTAGCTGGAGTGAAGGTCCTGCTCCTTTCAATGCGACATGTAGGCACTTCTTGGCTGCCTTCTGATTACCTCGTAGCACCGCCACTCCGCCTTTGGTTGGGATCTTCATAGTAAGGTGATAGGTGGAGCACACTGCTTTGACTGCGTTTAACCAATTGTGCCCTAATATGACGTTGTAAGGTGACTTGGCGTGTACCACGAAGAATAACACCATCTCGGTCGAGCTGGTCGGCGCTCTCCTGACCGTGACAGGCAACTCCACAATTCCCTCAGGGTGCGTCTCTTCTTGCGCAAAACTGCGGAGTGGTCTAGTGGTCGGGGTGACAGGCAACTCTACAATTCCCATCTGGTCAAAGCATCCTTTGAAGATGATGCTAACTGACGCAACACTGTCGATGTAGATCCGCTTGACGAGCTTGTTCACTATCACCTCTTCAATGATGATAGCGTCGGAATGAGGGACAACAGGGGGTACTGGATATCTTTCGGAAAAGGTGATCATCTCCCCTCGTTTAAACCTTTTGTTGACAGGCTCTCTGGATGGAAAAGTTCGTGCTTCGGTCTTCAAGGATGACTTAGTTCTCCCCTTGGGAAGACCAGAAATCGTGGCGATGACGCCATCGAACTGATAGTCTCCTCACCATCACAGTCATCCTCATACTTCACCTTCTTATCAACTTCGGAATTACAACTGCCTCCTCTTTGCTGCTTTCTCTTCTTTTGACCTCGAGCATCAAACTGATTCACTCGGCCACCTCGGTCCTGATATCTTCTCAATGGGCCACTTCGGACTAACCCTTCAATATCGTTCATTAGATTTTGGCACTCTTCCGTCTCGTGACCAAAATCCTCATGGAAGTTGCAATACTTGTCTCTTGGCCTCTGCTTTGCTTACTCCCTCATGGGTTGAGGCTTCTCGAAAAGGTTGGCATGCAACTCGAGAATCTTGGATCGTGGCTTGGTCAAAGGCGTGAACTGACTCCGAGGTGGAGGTGCTTGATTCTGGCGAGGTCCTAAGCGGGACTCCAAGGGACCGTGCTGAATACGGTCCATCACGCTTTTGCGAGACTGTTCTTCTTTCTTTTGTCTTCTCCGAGGTCTCACCTCGGTCTCCTTCTCTTCTTCTCCGAGCAGCTTCATCTATCTTTGTGAACTTGTCCGCGATGGCCTAGAGCTCCGTGGTGGTTTGAGGCTCCTTGGCGAGGATTTCTTTGTAAAGGGTGTCAGAAAGAATGGCAATTTGGAATGTCGAGATGACAAGGAGATCATTGAGACCTTGGGTCTGCAATCATTTCCTATCGAACCTCGTCATGAAATCCTAGATGGACTCGCTTCTACTCTGCTTCACCGTGAGTAAATGCGCATGAGTGTGCTTTACCTCAGCCCGTTGAGAGAAGCTACGTAGGAACGCATCCATCAATTCGTTTTAAGACCTGATAGACCCCGTCGGCAAGCTGTTGAACCAATATCGAGCATTGTCAATGAGCAGCTCGGAGAGTAGTTTGCACATATGGATATTCCCAAGTCCTTGATTCAGCATGTTGTATTTGAATTGACCTAGGAAGTTTTTGGGATTACCTACCCCGTTGTACGGGGTGATGTGAGGGACTCTGTATCTCTCCGGCATAGGTGTGTTAAGTATCTCGTTGGATAGAGGGCTGAGAACTCACCCGTTTGCGTCAAAGATTTCAGCTCCACCGAGGCGGTTGATCCGGGGTGGTACTCCGCATGGAGGAGGTGCTTCAGGTGCACCTCAGCCCTGCTGGACTTCCCACCTTTGTTCTTCCTCATATTGCCGGAAAAGTTCTCTAGCTTTATCGGTGTTGAGGAAATCTCGCATCAAATTCTCAATATTTGGCTGAGTTCCCCTCCTAGGATTGGCATTCCTGACGAATAGGAGAGATCACTCGGTTGACTCCGAGCCCGAACAGCTCGAATTCACGAGCCACAGTCAGAGTCTCTATGTGTCCATCCGGTGTCTGCCTCCTCCGTTGTCCTCTAGGAACGTTTTGTGCTGGCGGATTTTGACGAGGTCCCAGGCGTAACCCCACAGGACCTCGTTAAGGTGGTACTGTTTGGATTGGCGGCAACGACAACGCAGCGTTTTCATCCAAGTGTTGGTTATCTTCCTCGTCATATTCTTCCCCTGGGTTCTCTTCATAGTATTCCTCGTGATCTTCATGATGCTCCTCATGAGCGTGATCAAGTTGTGGTTCTTCATGGGCATGGTCCAGGGTAGTCTCTTCTTGTGGTACTTGATTTCGTTGGCCTCGTTGTGCGACGACAGGAGCTTTTGACGTACTTTCCTTGAGTGATCGTTTCTTGGGAGCCATGGGGATTGATTAACCAGAAAACACGAAGATTTAACTCACAAAATTTTAGTTTCCCACAAACGGCGCCATTGATAAATCTCGATTTTGTTGTAATCAATCAAGCAATGACTCAATAGAAACGAAGTACAAGGTATCAAAAGAGCGCAAGAGATTTACGAGGTTCGATCAACAAATCTATGTCTACGGGAAAAAAGAGAATATATGCGATTTTTATTCAGATTGTGTGTGTTTTACAGAGAGTTCCTCTTCTTCTATATATTTATTTCCTCATCTATCCATTAACGCCTAGCGTCGTGGGGAAGATCGGTTACGCCCCATGATCCCACGTTCTTCCCCCACTTCAATATCTCAGGCCCTACATCTTTATGGACAGGACAGGAGTGGGCCGGCTTGGGATTGGGCCATTCACTATTTGGGCTTAAGTGTTGGGCCTTATCCAATCAGTTATATAATTTAAATTACAAGACTTTAAACTATCATAATCATTTGTTTGTTTTCTAGAATTAAAATTTTTATGTCGAACTATTCTTTGACTTGTTTTAAAAACTATAATTTCTAAATCATATAAAAATAGTATAATTTTATCTTTAGTAAGTACTCCCCTTATTTAAATGAAATTGAGTCATTTAATTATTTTATATTTTACTAGAAACCCTTTTGAGTTAAATTTTGAATACGATAAAATAATTAAATGACTCAATTTCATTTAAATAAGGGCATGACCTAGTATAGTCTAGGTCAATGTGTCAATTTTCTAGAATAGATAAATCTATTTTATAAAGGTAGAGGTTCACACGCATAGAGGGAGGGAGGAGGGGTGAATACGTGTGTTGAAAGCGTCACTTCCAAGCTTCATGCTCTAAATGAGTGCACTTGCGGAATTCGTTGAGATTGTTTATACATGTTTGTAATCTTGCGAAAAGCGTTTAGATTGTTCAAATCGTTGGTCCCAAAGAGTTGACGTTGATTGGTGTATAGTTTTTTTTTTTTGGGGGGGGGGGGGGAATACACCAATAGCCAACTATTTTTGCATTTAAAAAAAAAATTGTCTTAGAAGCGCCTGGTCAAGGTCATTCTCATAGAGTGACATGTTGATCTATCAAACTCGTTGTTAGAACAAGCTTGATTTATTAAACTGTGTAAGTGCGGTAGGAGTAAGGTTGAACTTAACTCTTTATAATTTTTTTTTCTACCTTTGAAGGCAAGGTCGTTGTATGAGATGTAAGTATGAACTGGTTAGTCAGGCAAGTTATATACTATAAAAATGAGAGAGAGAGAGAGAGAGAGAGAGAGAGAGAGAGAGAGAGACCACTGTTTTTACGTGGTTTCGAGATAATCCTCCTACGTCCATGGCAGATCTAGCTCGATCTACAAATCCCTTTGACCATTGGATTCTACTTCTCAACTATCTAGCTTGACTAAATTTGTGAGTAGATGAAAGAAAAGGCTTGAAGCAACGGTATATTACACTTCAAGCTCGGTGGCGTGGTGTTCTTCAATGGTGAAATTCTCTTTCTTCAACACTTGGGAATTATCAAGGATTGTCCAGTGTTCAATTGGATATGACTTTGAGAGAGAATTTAAGTAGAAGTTTTAGCTTTAAGTAGTGAATTCCTCGTGAAATTGTTCCATTGAAGTGAGCAGATGGTTTGGACCACCACGCTCACCTAGCCAATTTCTCACCACAACACAAGTTCACCACCACACCACCATCATTGTGGTTGTTGGTCCCGGATTGATAAGTAGGGTTACACGTGTGCGTGTGTGTGTGTGGGGGGGGGGGGGGGGGTGAATACGTGTAACAAAAGTTTTTCAACTTCTTTTCTAACTTATCTCAGAGTATGCAAGACTTGGGTCACTTCAAATCTTTAGACCAAACTGTAAGCTTGATCTACAGAAAAGCTTTACTCCGGACCTAAGCAGATGCTTGATCACAGAGTGACTCGCTCGCTGTATGCGGAATTTAGTGAGCTAATATTTCCTAAGTATTTAAAAGCTTCGTTTTAGGTTTGTTTAAATGTTTGTGCAAATATGAATAATCAAAGCAGATAAATGATGAAAAGCTTAAGGTCGAAAATACGAGACCAGGGTTTATAGTGGTTCGGTGATGAAACACCTATGTCCACTTTTGTTCCATGCAGGAACAACTTCTCTTCACTCAAGAAAGCTTTGAGGATTACGGGTTCCTCAAAACAAAACAAAGGATCGAGCTTCACAAGCTTGGATCCAACACAACAACACTGGGAGATTACAGGTTCTCCACAAAAACCTAAGACAAGAATCGAGCTTTGCACAGTCGAAGAACGTGCAAGCTTGGACTCTCTTTATACGATCGAGGTGTTCACTATCGATGAAAGTGAAACCTTAGATCTTCCAACAACCTTTCAACTAAACATAAACTCTAACACACTTGACAAGAACAAGAGTTTTGGTTTGGTTTGGAAACACTCTAAGCGAAGAACTCTTTACAATAGATGCAAAGGGTAGAGTTCTTCTTCTAAGCTGGGATATGTAAAATGGCTTAGATTCTAAGAGAGTGAAGGTTGCAGAGACAAGCTTCGATGGAACTGAAGCTTGTGAGAACATTTAGACAAGAACTCAGAAAGATGATTGCTGGAAATCGTGAGTGCTTGTTTGCTTTGGGTGCTGATCTCAAGGAAGTGTTCTACTGTTCTCAACTCTGCACTTCACTATTTATAGTGTGAGGGATGGGCTGGAGCCGTTGAAGATTGGTGGCTTTGTCCCTCCACACTCGACAGTATGACGCTTTGACCTGCAGCTTTTCCAGACGCTCGCTTGTCTTTTTTCCCGAAATGGCTAAAAGCCAAGCGTAACAGTAATTGGGCTCCTCTAGTACTGTTGCAGCTGCTTGTCGGTCTGGCGGTCAACTCTATGCTCCAAGTCTTTGGTGCCACGTGGAGATCCGCGATAAATGTTTTGATCTTCACTTGACTGAATTTGTACTTCAAGTTCGAACTAGAGTTGTTAGTTGAACTGTCGCTTTCAAGCATTTGAAAGGTGCTCACTTTGCTTTAGTCAGAGCGCTCGCTTTAGCGTAGTCGGGTTGACTCGCTTTGACTTTATCGGGAGCACTCGCTTCGCTTCGCCCGGGTAGACTCGCTTCGCTTCAATACACACTTAAGCGAGTGGTCTTCTTTCTTCGCTTGAAAACCTGCAGTCTAAACCTAAAGCGACTAAAAGGAAACAAGCTTTCTTAACATAACAAGCTTGAAAAATTCCATCCTATCTAATCAAAATAGGGTCGCTTGGGAATAGGATTTACATAGAGGGTTTTGGGATCTAATTAAAAATACATAATACTTTTATTAAGCTTCCCGTTAAGTTCCCCCTTAACAAATATATCCTTAACAATTCCCAACAATTTCCCCCTTTTTGATGATGCCAAAACCTAACACTTTAACCACTGTAAGAACATTCAAGCAACTGAATCCTTCACAGTCTTATCCATTTTTTTAAAGTTCTTATGGTTTTCGTGTAGGCTTGTAGCAAAGGATAAATAATCACATAAAGCAGATAAATGCTATAAGTGAGTGAGACAAGAAGCTTGACAGAAAATAAATATTATAGATAGTCAAGCAGATCATAGAGACATTAGGAGATATTCACTCTTCCAAGAAATAAGTAGGAAGTACTTTGGGCTTCATGGATTTGCGAGTCTCTGTGCTTGGTTTGTGATGTCTATCCAGATGAAGAGCTTCATCAATCTCGTCTTCAATTTTCCCACGATCTGGAATGCTTGAGCCAGGAGCTCTGGGCTTCGGGAAAAGCATTCGCTCAGGGATTTTGATAATCAACTTGGGTTGTGCAAGCTCTGCTTCAATCAGAATCATCCTCCAAAGCTTGTCATTGAATACAACCATGAAGTTGTTTAGGGCATCAAGCTTTGAGCAAGTATCCTGGCCAAGAACAACTTTCCAAAAGTAGTAGGCTTTGATGAATTTCTCACGGCATACTTCCCAACCTTCCTTCAGCTCTGCAGAAATGAAATCTTCAATGAAGCATGCATCCGGATGCTCAATTCTCCTTTGCTCGATCTAATCAAATGGCATTTCGGTCATTTCTTTTAACATGGAGCTGAACCTCTCGCTTTGTGCTGAATTGAAGAGGGGCACTCTTTCGTTGACAAGCTTCCTGATGAAGTCCCGCTCTTCGTTTGTATAGCCCTTCATTTTTTTTCCATAGCTCTTATGGTTTTCCTGCATGCTTGAATATCGGCCTCGAGATAACATATCTCGGTTTCATTTGGAGTAAAGGGAATATACCCGCTTCGCATGAGAGTGCTTTGCACAAGCACGTTCTCATCGAGCAGCCGGGTGGTCTTTTCCCTTATTGTGCTTCCTTCAATTAGTCCTCCTTCTCCTTCTTCTTCTTCTTCTTCTCAAAGCGGGTCGCTTTGGCTGCCAGGTCCTTCCTCACTTTCTGGCGCTTGGCCACGGGATCCGCTTCCTCACGAGCTGGAGCGGGTCGCTTAGTGGTGACCTTTGATGGGGCAGCTTTGGGCGGGGTCGCTTTGCCTTTTGCAGATGGTGGTGCAGGGAGAGCTTTGGCAGGAGCAGCGAGGGCGGCTTGAGCAATGGTAGTTTCTCCCGGCACAGACTGGATAGGCTCGATTTGCTCAATTTGAAACACTCCTTCGTTCATCATCTGAAAGGATTGCATCATCTCGAGCGTAGATGCAAGAGTCGCATCAAGCTCAATGTTAGATATGGAGGCTCTCTCCCACACTTTGCGGGCGGCGGAAGATGAAGCAGCAAACAGCTTGGGTTCGACATTCTTTTTGGGCTTGTCTTGATAGACAACCACATCCTTGCTCTTGTCGGCTCTGCTCAAGGGGGTCTTCTCTTTCTCTCCTTCTTTCTCTTCCCCCTTTTGGCATCATCGCCAACTGCAGCAATTGCTCTATCATCCAGCTCCCGACGCAAGCTTGCGAACTCTGTAATAACTGCTTTTAAAGTTCCTTCGGCACACTCTGCAAACGAGCCTTCTTTTGCTAGCACAAGCTCCGCCGTCTTCTCTGAGATTTCCTCCAGTAGGAAATATGATTGCCTTTCCCGCTCTGCTAGGGCATTCTCCCTTTGAGCTATTTCCTCCATCAGGCTTTCGAGCGGCTCAACATTTCGCTCCCTCGCTTCAATTGTCACGAAGCGAGCAGCGAGATCCGCTTCAGCCTCCGCTCGAAGCTCCTTGAGTTTTTCCTGCACAACAAGGTCAGAAAAATTTTGTGCAGTTGTAATCTCATATTCACGAGCGTTAAGTTTGGCCTGAGAGGTGGCAAAGGCTTTCACACGCCTGGTAAGCCTGGCCGCTCTATCCTCCATCTCCGCAATGGTTAGGTCCAAATTGATATGCTTGAGAGTGAAAGCAGTCGTTTCTCTCCTTCGGCTTTCTAGCTCGCTCATCATCTCATCATATTGATCTTGGATAATAGATTTCTCATTCTCCGCGGCTAGCTTGGCCATCTTTGAACGTGTGAGTTCACCTTGCAGAGTGGTGATTTCACTGGCCTTCTTCTCTACTGCTTTTGCATTAGCAGCTTTCACAGCTTCCATCTCCTCGTGCTTGCTCACAAGGGAGGTCACTTCTTCCTCCTCCTTCTTCAGCTTCTCCTCCAACACTGCAAGCTTGGATGACAGATCATCCAACTCCTTTACCTTCTCCTCAAGCATACGCTTGGCTTTCTCCACTTTCTTCTTCTCCTCTTCTACCTTATCAGACAGCTCGCTTTCCCTATCTGCAAGATTCCTCTTATGACTGGCAACCTCCTCAGTCAATTGAAAGATCTCCTCATCCTTCTATCGAATAGATTCCTGTAGGTTGAGGATCTATTGGTTCTTTGCAGAAAGCACCTCCTCGTGCTTCTCAACCAACTTCTGCTCGTGCTCCGAGAGCTTCCTCTCTGGCAGCTCAGCATTTGGGTAAGCACGCTTCACCACTGCATCGAGCAGCTCTAGGTATTTCGGCTTATTGGTGAGGGCCTTGAACCCATCAACTCCAATGAATTGCAGTTGAGCAACTTCCTGCCCCGCAATGGATTGCTCCGAGAACGTTTTCCTTAGATTGAAGATCTTGTAGTACTCCGTACCTCTGTACGCGACGTACGTCAAGAAATTGGCGGCTTTGTTAAGGAATTCTTCACTCATTGGTACTCTAGGGTACCGCCTCTTTACTTTCAACGCAGAGTGCTGCCAATCCTCGCGACAGCGGTCAAGAGCTTTCTCCTGGGGTGTTATGGGTGGTGGTTCAATGGCTGTTTGAGAGGGTAGGGTGGTATCGATTGTGTTGGTAGGGGAATTTGGGATGGTGGTTTCTATGATTTGTGGGGAGTAAATATGGTAGGCTGCGGTTTCGTCAGGGTTAAGGAATGGAACTTTAGGAATAGTGAACGTGCTGGCAGAGTCCTCGTCTTCGAGGACGACTCCACTGTGCACGTGATTGCCCTGGGAAGCTTGGGTTTGGGTGATTTGGGGCTGGCTAGGGTGAGTTTGAGAGGTTTGGGGTTGATTCACCTCTTCTCCTCCGGGTGAAGGGGCTCGCTTCTCCCTAAGCTCGGTGACACTCATAGATGTGCCAGATGGTGAGGCCTCTCCCTCACTTGGCTCCTCAAGTGAAGTGACTCGCTTGGTTTTCTTCCCGGCCGCTTTCCTCTTCTTTGGCGAAGCTGCTCACTTCTTCCCTTTCTCTCCTTTCTTCGATTTGTAGGAATTGGCACGGCGGGGCACACATCTACGTTAATGAGTCCTCCATCCACCAATGGCTTCTCCGGCTTGATCAGGTCATTGAAGACGTTGAGCTTCTTCTATTGGTGAGTTCCAGTCCAGTTACGGTCTGGAAAAAGTTCTTCCAAGGTGTAGGAAAGCTTCCCAAACAGGCGAAGCTTCCCCCTTCTCACGATATTGACAGGATTCTTAGGATCATTCTCGAAATCCTTGGCAGCATCCTGTATGTTCTGAATGAACCATTTGCTCCAATTGAATTTGGAGCCTGACAGGCTGTCCACAATTGTTGTAACAGCGAACATCTTGTTGTATGTGATCTGGCCCAATCGTCCAATGTGGCACGCTATGGACTTGGTGAACAGCTCACAGATATAGTTGTACGGCTTCTCCAGATCTCCTCTCATGTTTTTGCTGCGCTGGCTCCACACAGCAGTACGCTTTGCTGCAAAGCGAACATACTCCTTGTTTCACTAAAAAGTGTTCGCAATAGAACGAAATCCTATCGTAGCAGTAGCAAGTAAAACCCAATGTCGAATCTCGAAGGAAAACTTTGCAGGGCAATTAATTATGTAGTAAAACCTAATCTAGCCTAAAACTAAGAAAGCAAGTAAAGAAGATTTGGGGTTTTTGTTTTAAATCCTAGGCAACTAAAATAAATCAAAGCAATAAATAAAAGCAAGTAAATAACTAATCTAGAACTCAAGAAATAAATCTAAGTATTAAACTAAATGAAAGCAATAAATCTACCTAGGCAAGAATCGAAAAGAAAGCAATAAAGAAAGCATAAACTACTCTAGACATGATGAATGAAATCTGGAAATTTAAAGACAAATAAATCTAACTACGAAAGCTTTGAAAAACGAGAGAGTTGAAATCGAAGGAAAACGAATCTAAACTAGAACTAGAAATCGAAAGAACAAAATTAAACTAAGGAAATTAAACGAAGCAATTAAGAAAACGAATCTAAAACTAAAGCAAGCAATTAAAAGCAAGTAAACGAAAGCAATAAATAACTTACGAGAATTGAGCGAAGAACGAAGAACGCGAAGTAAAAGAAAAACTTGAATTGAATTGCACGAACTAAGAATCCGGATCCAAACAAAACTAAACTAAACTAAAGTATTTGAGTGCTGAAAAACTAAGCTAAAGATGATAAAAGATGATAAAGGATGATAAGAGATGATACAAATTCATCCCAAGGTACTAGTATATATATTAGGAAGAAAACCTAATTAAATAACGAAACAACAGCTGGACGCCGACTTCTGGCCGACTGGCCAAATGCTGAGGGAATTCTGGCCGGTCGGCCAGATTAGGAACTGTTGAACTCGTGCATAAGTATTTGGCCGATCGTCCAGATTCCTAAGGAAATCTGGCCGATCGGCCAGATCAGGTACTGGCACGATCGCGCGCGACTCTCTTGTTTCGGCCGTATCTTCCTCATCCGAAATCCAAATTGACCTCCGTTTTCGCCTATGTGCTCCTATCGAACCCCTCTTCGATATAATGCTTTCATTATATCCAAAATGAATCTTCAATAAAATCATGAGAGGTTGGAACTCGAGGTCAATGATTGCTCAACAACCTTTTCTTCATTTGCTTTGGGTTCTTCAATCTGTTCCTGAGAAATACATAAAGTAGATTCATCAAAAACAACATGGGGTGATTCCTCCACAATTAGGGTTTTGTAGTTGAATACTCGATAAGCTTTGCTAGATGTGGAGTATCCTAAGAATATTCCTACATCCGCTTTGCCCTCAAAAGCTTTCAACAGGTTTTTCCCATTGTTGTAAATGAAGACCCGACAACCAAATATATGGAAATAAGAGATGTTAGGAATTCTCCCTGTCCATATTTCATATGGTGTCTTGTCGAAGCGTTTTTTGAGAAGCGTCCAGTTCTGGGTGTAGCAAGCGGTGTTGGCCGCTTCAGCCCAATACTTCATTGGAAGCTTTGAATCAGCTATCATGGTACGAACGGCTTCTTTGATGATCCTATTTCTTTTTTTAGCAACTCCATTCTGTTGTGGTGTACTTGCTGCAGAAGTTTGATGTGCAATTCCATGCTCCGTGCAGTATGCTTCGATTGTAGAGTTGAGAAACTTTGTGCCTTTGTCAGAGCTAATAATTGTTATTGCTTGGTTCTTCTCCACAGCAAGTCGCTTTAGCAATTGTGGAAGCTTGGACAACGTCTCCTTCTTGCTGAATAGGTTTTACTACCCAAGTGTAGCGAGAGTAATCATCGACTACTACAAGAGTGTACTTCCTTCCGTTGACGCTCACGGGGGTGACAGGTCCAAACAGATCCATGTGCAGAAGCTCCAGTACTCGCTTGGATGATGCTTCTTCTAAGCTTGCAAAGTGCTTCTTTGTTTGCTTTCCTCGCTGGCATGGTGAGCACGTGTGATCTTTGATGAAGACCTCGTTTGGTATGCCCTTCACCAGGCCCTTGCGAGCTATGCGATTGATAGTCTTGAAATTGAGATGACTTAAGCGACGATGCCAAAGCCACCCTATTTCAGTTGCACTTCTAGATGCCAAGCATGTGTCTAGCTTGCAGCTCTCCCATTGAGCTACATACACGTTTCTTTTTCTTTTGCCAGTTAATGCGATTTGGGAGGTAAGCTTGTTTCTTACAACACACTTTTTGGAGATAAACTCCACATTGTATCCTTTATCACAGAATTGTGAGATAGATAACAAGTTGTGTTTGAGTCCTTCAACATAAGAAACATTTTCAATGCTTAGCTACCCAATCTTCCAGTACGCCGTAGCCTTTGGTGGTTCCTCGAGAGTTATCACCAAACATTACTTGTTGACCCTTCTTCTCTTTGTAATCTTGTAGTAGAGATTTCATGCCTGTCATATGCCTCGAACATCCACTGTCCAAGTACCATATAGCTTGACCTTCATTGGGCATGGGATCCACGGCACACACCTGCGATTAGAACAATTTTGGTACCCAAATCAGCTTGGGTCCTTGCAGGTTAGTGTTTTTGGGTACCCACACTTGCTTGACTCTCCTTTGAGCATTCTCTTGTGTCTTGGGTCCCTCAACCTTTCCAAGATGTGGATTCTGCTTGAACGCAACTCCACATGTGCATTTGTGTGTGCATGACATGAAGGTACGAAATGAACTCGCTTGAGACATACCCATGCTCTTACCCTTTTGCTTATATCCATAAGCGTGATGCTTTGGATTAGCCATGGGCTTGGAGACTGACTTGGGATTTCTAGTCTCTGCAAGCTTGTCGCTTGGTTTCCTCTGCGAAGTCAACTTTGGCTTTTGACCATGACTCGCTTTGGAAACCTTTGGGGTTTGAAGCTTCCTTTTGAGAACTTCAATTCCTTCCCCCTCAACGTAAGTACGCTTGGACCATCTCCAATCGGACTCACTTGACACATGAACATTAGTTCTTTTTGGCAAAAGAACGTCATTTGTTCTTGGTGTCTTAGATTGAGAACTTGAAGCCTCAACAGTCTTCCTTTCACCCTTTGAATAGTGAGATTTAGCATGTTTAGTGCTAGGGGTTGTTGTCATTGGCTTTCCTATAGAAGTTTCCCTCAAAGATATAGACATCTTCATGGGTCCTTTCTTAGGGATCTCAACCTTACCCTTATCTTTGTTGGTGGTCGCTTTGGAGGCAGTGGGCTTATCCAAAGTGACTGATGGTGTTGTGTTAGGTGCACCAACAAAGACAGTGGGCTTGGAAGGTCCACCCTCATATCCAAGGCCTCCCTTTCTACCAAAAGGTAGAAGCGAGCTCTCTAGTGCCTGCCTAGCGTATGACGTTTTGTTCAAATTGGCAACTAGAGTGGATTGGGTTTCATACCTTTCCTCCATGTTTTTATGTCTAGCGAAGAGATCCTCAAACTTACTAGTCATAGCCCTTAAATTGAGTTTGATTGAGTCAAGCTCAGTGGGTAGCTTTCGGTTTTCACTCTTGCTATCAGACAAAGCTTGTTGTAACACTTTGTGATCACTAAACAATTTATGGTGTTTGTTAAGTAATTCACTCCATGTTGAGGAATAAACTTCCTCATTGTGTACGTGTGCTTGTGTAATTGAAGTGAGTGAGGGATAGTAAAATACCTCTCCAGTATCCTCGTCGGTGAGCGCCATCAAGCATAGATCCTCACCCTCGCTTCAGTTTGGATCTGTGAAGGCATCTGAGTCGCTTGTTGGATCCTCGCTTGGAGTGGATGGTGACTCGCTTGCTACTAGCACTCCACGTGGAGCGTCCCTCCTCGCTTTTAAATCTTCCTTTTCTTTCGCACTCAGCTTTGGGCATTCGGACTTGTAGTGGCCCATCTTGTAGCAGTGATAGCACTCCACATCCATTATGTCCTTAGCGATCAGCTTTGAGATCTCCTCACGCTTTCCTTTGATGTCGCGTGCTTCAGTGCTCTTTCCCTTGTACTGCTTGTAGAATCTCTTGTATTTCCCAACTCTTGAATTCATTTTGTTGAAATTTCTGGATAGGAACGCGTAGTGCTCCTCAAGTTCTTCACGAGATATTTTTGAGATTGATGACTCGCTTGATGTCTCGGCAGCTTTGAAGGCAACTCCTTTGCCAGTTGCAGGTGCTCCATCTTCATCATCAATGGTCATTCGATTTAGATCGAATTCATGCGCCTTGAGCTCGGAGAACAGAATCTCCGGGGAGAACTTCGACAGATCCTTCATTGCGAGATAGAGATCCTTCATGGTTTGCCACTTCCTGGTGAGAGCTCGAAGTATTTTGAGGTTGATCTCTTTGTTGGTGAACTCCTTTCCAAGAGATACGAGTGTAGAGATGATGTTGGTGACGCATAGCTCGAAAGCATCAATGGTCTCGCTTGGCTTCATTGACAAGCCCTCCCTCATAAGCACTGCAAGCTTATTCTCCTTGATCTTTTCAGTTCCTTGTGAGATGAGAGCTAGAGTATCCCACATCTCCATTGCCGTTGAACACTTCCCAATCCTTAGAAGATAGGCATCTGAGACTGTGCTCTGCAGGATGTGGCGTGCAACTCTGTCCAGATTCGCCACTTTGAAATCATTGGCAGTGTAGTCGTCTTTTGATTTCTCAACATAGTCATGGCGGACAGTAGCTTCTCTCCCTTCAGCAGCTGGGATGTTGACCGTGTTGATCTTCATTATGGAGATTGGGCCTTTTGTCACAACTTCCCACATTATGTGGTGAACAGAATTGAGAATGCTTAAGACTCCGATACCAGTTGCTGGGAAATAATACACATACATAATCATGAGTACTGAAATAAAGAAAAATAACACAGGATTTTTTTACCCAGTTCGCCTTTTGACTACGTCTGGGGACGATGCCAAGCCAGGAGTGTTTACTAAGAAATTTCAGGGGAGTGCAGGAATGACAAGAATAGAATGGGATGAAATTACATTTGCAGAACACTACTATTTATAGGTTAGCGGATGGTTTGCACCACCACCGCTCACCTAGACAATTTCTCACCACAACACAAGTTCACCACCACACCGCCATCATGGTGGTACACCACTTGACCACTCCAAGTTGGCCACTTGGCCAAGTGGCCTCCTGCACCACTGCCATCTTTCCACCTTTCCACCATCACCGCCATTTTTCTTCACCGCAACAAGAACAACTGGTCAAGGTTGTTCTTACAGAGGCCGTCTGATTTATCAAGCTCGTTAGAATAAGCTTGATCTATCAGGCTATGCAAAAATATGGTAGGGATGTTCAAACTCTTTGAAAATATTTGCTTAGCCTTGTTTTTGATGCAAAGTTGTTATCAAATGCATATTTATGATCTCATTAGTCTGATAGATAATATGGAATTGAGAGAGAGAGAGAGAGAGAGACCAATGTTTAACGTGGTTCGGAGATGACCCTCATACGTCCACTACAAATCAAGCTCGATCTGTGAATCCCTTTAACCTTTGAATTATGTGTCTCTCTTCTTTATACTGACTGAGAATCAATTCTAAACGCACTCAGACTAGAGTATATTTAGACACGAGTTTTAGGTCGTGACACTTACAACCTTTACAAAAATCTTACAGGAAAAATAAACAGATTACCAAACTAACTCAACATAACAAACTGTTTGAGCGAGTGAGTTGATGGGTGAGCTTGAAGTAGGGGGTAACACTTCAAACTAGATGTGATCTTCATTGGAGAGATTCTCTTCTTCAACACTTGGGTAATATGTAGAAGTTTCGAGTGTTGAATAGATTTTATTAGTGAGAGAATTTTCGCAGCAATTCGATTTTGAACTGTGAATTTCCTTATGTTCCATAAAAGTGAGAAGGGTATATATAGGCTTAGTTTTGAAAACTAGCGCTAGAGTCTTGCCGACGTGGCAAAAGAGTCGTTGGAGCTGACTAATTAGTTAATCCATTTAAGAAATTTAGTCAGCTCCAACGGCTCTAACTATCTGGAAAGATGAGAGAGTTGATGTAGAGGCTTGAAGTAGCAGTAAACACTTCAGGCTAGATGATTCTTCAATGGATGAAATCCTCGATCTTCAACATTAGGAACTGTCTTGGATTTTTGAGTGTTGAATTGATATGACTTAGAGAGAAAATTTATGCATATTATTTACTCTTGAGTGGTGAATTTTCCGTACTACTCCATTGAATTTGAAGAAGTATTTATAGGCCTAGTTTTTTAAAACTAGTCGTTGAAGTCTTGTTGATATGGCAAAGAGCCATTAGAGCTGAATCACTTCTTCCCGTTGAGATTCATCCTAGCTGGCATATATCTGGCATGACAGCTTAGGTGGCAAGGTCGACAATGAAGGTAGATCGACAGCCTGAACAGGTTCTCCAACAACTTGATATTTTCATAGAGGAACGGGTTGGATACCATAAGTGCAAGTTGATGCTAGGTAGGTTGTTCTCTTTAGGCAAGGTCGATAGAACGACCTTAACCTTTACAAGATTGAACAACATTCCTATTAACATCAGCTCATTGGACTCTGTTATACACGGTCAGTCCAATTCTGTCAACCTTAACTCTAAATAACGAAACTATGCCTACGTGTGTAGAAGGTTCCCAGCAACAAAGTATGATGAGAAGTTCCAAAGGTTATTAGAAATGTTTTAAAAGGTTAACATAAACATTCCTATTTTTGATGCTCTTTAGATATGCAGGGCTACGACATGTTAATTAAGGAGGACATTTCAAGTAAACGGAAGCTTGCTAAGTTCGAGAGAATCAATCTTATGGAGGAATGTAGTGCACTTTCATACAAAGGATGCTTCTATTAAAGCAAAAGGATCAGGGAAGGTTAATATTGAGCTGCAAAATTGGAACACCCGTTCAACAACGTGCTGTGTGATTTTAGGGCAATCATCAACCTACTCTTCAATTGTCTCAAGATGGGAGGGATGTAGCCGATGACTATATCTCTTCAAATGGAGGATCGCTCGGTGATATTATCCAATGAGAGTTGTGGAGGATATGCTTATTTGAGTCCAAAACATTATGTTTCAGACAGACTTTATTATCTTGGATTTGTCGAAGATTCTAATTAACCTTTGATCTTGGATCATCCTTTCTTAGGTACAAGGAAAGCGTTGATTGACGGTCAAAATGGTGATCTTATGTTTTGAGTAAATGATGAAGAGCTCAAGATCTCCATTTATGAAATAATGAGGAAATCTGTTGATGGGGGAGATGGGTGCTTTGTCACTGAATCAATGTTGATAGGATACGGCCCAACTACTAGGTCTAACAATAAAGCTCGGCCCACGTAGTTAGGCCCACGAGAAGCGGTTCAGCCAAACGTAGAAGACTCGGATTCAGGCCCAAGAATAGGCCCAACTCGAAGCCCGATTATTATTAGGGAAAAACCCTAATTACTTGTATAAATAGATGTTAGATAAGGGTTAGAGGGGATGGACACACTCTTTTGTACTCTACACGAGAAACCCTAAATAAAATATCGTCGCTCTTTCTCTTTCCCGTGGACGTAGATCTATTCCGATAGGTCGAACCATGTAAATCTTTTGTGTTCTTTAATCTTTCGTTTAATTCTTCGTTACATTGATTGCTCACGAAAATATGTTCGATCACTGGCGCCGTGTGTGGGAAACGAAAAATTCGTGTTTTGAATCATTGTTTTCTAAGGCAGTCGATTGTGACGAAGAACCTGTTGTCGCTGCTTAACAACACCGACACCACTACATCTCTATCCAAAGAGAGCAAATACGTTCACTACAACCACACATTGAGTTCCAGAATCACCATCGGTGCTATCAAGATCAAGTTGAGGGGTGACCACGCCGTTACGAGAAAAATCCTCAAATTCCTAGATCTATTTGATAGGATCCACCATCATCACGGATAAGGAACTCCCAAGCCCCATCAATTGAAGACAAAAAGAGATCGAGATGAAGGATCGGAGTCCGCCATCTTCACCGCCACAACTCTCTCTCCCCTTCGCCGCCGGCAGCGTAGTAGAGGGAACCAGCCGCTCGACTTCAACGCTGACACCCAAACGGCTTGGGGCAGATCCCCCCAGGCCCACGCCGCGAGCTATAATCTCCACTCTCGGCAGTACGAGCCCGTATAGCGCCTCCGCCATGATGAACCCAAAGAAACCCACCACTGCCTCTGCTGTCCCCATGAGGCATTTGCTGCTGGTCGACACGTGCAGCAAGCGCGTGGTCTTCGACGAGGTCGGAAAGGACTTCGTCGACCTCCTCCTCCGCATCCTGTAGCTACCCGTCACCAACGCCGCCGAGGTGGCCTCCCACTTCGGGAAGAACTTCTTCTCCGGTTCCCACCTCGGCCTCCTCGACTCTTCCGCCCTCAACCCGGAGGAGTTCTGCATCAATCAGCTCGCGTAGCCGGGGATACACGATCTGCCCGAGTTCGCCCAGTCGCTACTCCAGCGGCCCCGCCAAGCCCGAACTCCAGCACTTCGCCACCAGCCATGTTACCTTCACTTCGGTCTTGGTGGCACCAATCAACACGTTTCGCCAATGACGTTATCTACAGCCCGAGCCAAGCAAAGCCAGTCGCCTGCAGCGAGCAACGGACGAGATGGATCTAGTCAAAAACTCCAGGAGTTCGAGAAGAAGCTCTGCACCCAAGCCTTCATCACCTAGCTCGGCCTCTACAGCGCCGCGAAGACCATCAACAACGAGGGCCAGTACGGTGTCTCCGGCGGCATAATTACCTCATGCCGAATGTTGATCGGAGCAACAAACCCCCTCCACTACCACGGAGGCGGTCCTGCTATTGAGTCCGCCTTCTCTCGTATTCACCGGAAACGTTCTTCACCAAAAACATCTCAACTACCTCGTATCTTCAAGGCCCTCAGATGGAGAAAGAGGACAACCACAGTTAAGAGAAAAGAAAAGAGAGAGGAGGGAGAGATGGCGTGCCGAAAGCAAAACAAACATGCCATGAACAACAACTATCATCACAATGCGAACTAGAGAGCAGTTTGCATGGGAACATATTCCCATGCTATCTCCCTCTCCGTAATTTTCCTTCCGCCGCTAGCAGCCGCCTCATCACCGGCCGCTGAACGCATGAAGAGATCTCACGAGGAAGGAGGTGGGCCCACACTGCCGTCGACGCCAATCGCAGTCGCCAAGGCCGCCGTGGACGCGGACGCACAGGTATCCTCCATCAAAAGATGAAAGATGCCAATGCCATCACGGGCGCAACTTGCACCGAACCTCCACTTCATCATCGCCATCGCGATTCATTACCTCGCAAACCCAGCTCGCCGTTGACGTGGCCTCCCATCTCGGGAACAACCCTCCCCTCGGAGGACACATCCACTGCCATTTCCGCCGCTTTCGATGGAGGACACCAAAACCAAAACTACTTAGACATACATAAATCCAAAGACTAGAGAGAGAGACTCCAATTTGGCCGCATCCTCAGCCGCGGCGGTTTTGCCAAAGTCTATCTCGATCACAGCTCCTCGGAAATTCCGATGCCGAGGTGTCCCAACTCCGAGTTCGCGATGGTGAAGTTCATCATCCATGACGAATTCAATTTGGAGAAGTTAATTTGCGGTGAACTCAATTTGCTTCCGCGTCCATTGGAGGATTTTTTATTAGTTTCTTCG
The DNA here is from genome assembly GCA_029379335.1 of Thymus mandschuricus. Taxonomy (NCBI): domain Eukaryota; kingdom Viridiplantae; phylum Streptophyta; class Magnoliopsida; order Lamiales; family Lamiaceae; genus Thymus; species Thymus mandschuricus. The sequence goes on from CM057071.1 coordinate 12,489,155, forward strand.
GAGGATTCACGTTACCACCGCCGCCGAGCTCTATTATATTGAATGGATGTTGGAGTGGTAAAGCCGCAAACCTTGCCTTCATTTTCGGCCTCGACACATTTAATAGCTCTGCCGCCAGCACCGGACGAGAACGAGCTCATCTCGGAGGTATGTCCTAGTCAATCCATCGAACTCAACCTTGGAGCCTTGGAGCTCAACCGAGTTCCGGACCGAGCTTACCCCGCCGTCGACGAGAATCCTCATGACATCCGCATGTCCCTTCGCCGCTGCAAGGTGCCACGGCATGCAACCGCGCGAGCCCGATTCGGCGACCACAATTTGCCGCAGCTCGGCTCAACTCCCTCCTCAGCGGAGAAGGCCACCTCAGCAACTTCCTAGAGAGGGAGAAAGACTTCAGTTGGGCCTCACCACTTCGCCGACTTCAACTCCAGTTCCGACCTCCACAGCCAGGCGTCCTGGTCCCTCCACTAGCGGCAGGACATCGACGATGTCGTGCCACACCTCAACCTCGCCGACAAGCTCTACCTCGCCGGCAACGAGCTCCCCGCCATTGACGGTGGTTCGTGGGGAGAAAAGAGAGATAGAAGAGAGAGGAAGTCTCTCTCAAGTCATTCACCTCTCACACTACAAAATAAAGGAGGTGGGACACACTCACGAACTCAGAATGTTCCTGTGAAGCTAGAGGAGCAAGAGCTCGAAAATTCTCCCACCAACGAGCAAGATATAAAATACGACGACGTCAACAACGAGGTGGAGACCTCGAACTCTACTCCGGCCCACTCCAGCAGGGAGAAGACTTCAACCTCTTCCACTTTGGAAGAGCTATATTCGGATGCCCTCAAGGTGTTCGACAAAATGCCAGTTCCAAAGAAATAAAAGACACAGGTGGATATTGGACTCAAGGTGTTCGACAAAATGTTAGTTTCAAGGGAACAACTACCAAGTTGCACTGCCCGCTGCCAACAACGCCACCAATGTCTCAACACACTCGTGGAATCTCTCCACTCCCTAAAGCTGCCAAGCTCAGTGAGCTCGAAGCCACGCGGCACTCGAGAATTAATCTCATCTCAAGAGGTACTATGCATAGGGGTAGAGAGTTCATACTTTGAGTCTTTGTCTTTTGAGTCGTCTTTCTCGAGTCAGTCCAGTCTTGCATACTCTACTACCTGCGCATACCACCTCTCATCCTTTAACACACTACTCTGACGAGGGTAATGTGATACTCTCTTTCCACACTATCCTGACGAGGAAAAGTGTATTACCCTAGAGACATGCGTCTCGGGTATGTAAATAATACAATAAACGCGTATGAGGAGCCCACTCCTACCGATACTTCTCGGCAAACATGGAGAGTGAAGCCCGATTAATTTCGGCCACTTGAGGAGCCCACTCCTACCGATACTTCTCGGCAAACATGGAGACTAAAGCTCGATTCATTTCGGCCACTAAAGCCCGATTCATATCGGCCAACTAAGCCCGATTCATTTCAGGCCACTAAGCCCGATACATTTCGGCCACCTAAGCCCGATTCACATCGGCCATCAAATCCGGATTTATTTCGGGATGAATGCGCAAGAATTACGAGGAAGAAGTGCCTAACTTCGGCTATGAACGGCGACACAGCTTTCGTTTTATCGTTTGGCTACAGCGCATGAAGGCTCAATCAACAAAAATAAAAAGTTTTCAGTCAAAAAAGCGAGAGAATACATCATTTGCGGAGTGATCATAGAAAAGGGAAGGGGAAAAGTAAGGAAGGGATCCACTGGCCCCTCCTTGCCTGCTGGCTTGCTCCTGCCCGGGAGCACCCTTAAGCTGCGCCGCCTCCCCGCCCGTATGCTCGCCAGCTAGCCCCTGCCCGGGAGCATCCTTCTGCTGCGCCACCTTCTCACCCGTGGTCTCCACCTCCACCACCCCGAGCTCCGCTAGGGCTTTAATGAGGTCAGTGTATTCATCCACGTCACAAGCCATAACAGTTTCTGGCGTGAGCAGTTCGTCAGACGCACAAAGCTTCTTCAGCAAGGGCGCGGAAAAAGTGAAACCCACGATGGTGGACGCATAGCTCGCTAGCATATCCTCGTCAGACCGCCGTTTATACCCGAACTGGGACACATCGATGTCCGGGTACTTCTTCGCCACTGCGTCCAGGTTATCTGCCGTCATCGGGATCGATAACAGTGATCCTAACTTGCTGGCCAAGTCGGAGAAGTAATTGGATCGCAGTACCTTCTCCATTACGGCCTGTATCACCCCGGCCTGCGAACCCAACAGCTCGGCCTCACGAGCCTTCGCTGTAGCCACTTCGGCCTCCAACGCAGCTATAGTTTCGGCCTGAGCGGCCACCTTCCCCCTCGTCAATTCCATGGTGGCCTGAAGGTCCACTATCTCGGCTTCTTTCTCCCGCAGTTCGCGCAAGAGCCTGTGCTTATCACCAGCCATCGTGTCCCGCACCTCGGCCAGCGAGGCAAACTGTATAGCCGCGCAGCGAAGATATTCGGCTACGCGATTCAGCTCGCCACACACTTGCTCAGTGCCCTGCACCACCATGCCAACTTAGAACACATTCACCGATCAACAAGAACAAAATTAAAGGCAATACTACTCACCTCGGGGAATTCAGGCAGAGGCCGATTTGCCCCTACATTGAAGCAATCGCCAACCACGTCAGCCGACAGCGGCTCCTTCCCTTCACGTCGCTTAGGGCTGACGAGGGGAGGAGACTCCGTCACTGGGACTGTCTTCTCCGAGGAGGCGTCGGTTCTCTCTGATGACTCCGCCAACAGATCGCTGGTCGAATACACCATGGTCCTCTTCTGTTTGTTCTTGTTCGATGGGGGAGGGGGTGGTGGAGCAACCGGAGTAAATGCCACTAAAAAAAAAAAAACAAAAGAGGAGAACAAACGGAAGAAGTCAGTACAACCGAAGAGAATAAAGCAAGAAAAGAAGCAAGGCAGAATCAGTGCTGTTATTACGACCCGAACTAAAAGAACATCACCCCTCCCCGGAGCCAATAAAATGGCTGGATCATTGGGACCTAGTCCGGCCCGCACGAGATCGGACTCGACAAATCTCTCTTTTACAGTCCCACAGCCATCTAAGATCGGCAGGAAGTTGGTGATTACATCATGAGAGAGCCACCCCTCGACCTTACTGGTCTTCCACTCGAACTGCAACGCGCCATCGAACTGACAGAAGAAAATTTTCCTCTTCTAGTCCCCCCGGACTTTAATCTCCACCTCAGCTCGCAGTCGGCGACGTGGAGAGAGGTAAAACCAGCTATCCCTATTTCTCAAGGAAAAGTAATGGGCCACCAGCCCGGCCGTCACCTGAAAGTTCTGCCGATGAGAGAGGACGCCAAGGGCGGTTATATGGTAAAAGGAATTGGGGGTTAGTTGAGATATAGGCGCACCGAGACGCGATTCTATCGCAGTGTAAACTGAAGGATACGGAACACGAAGACCACACCGGAATGAGTCTTCGTAAACCGCAACAAACCCTACCGGTGGCCAGCAGGCCCTATCTACGGGCCGAGGAACAGCAAGGATGGTGGAGGGAGGGAATCCGTAAGCGTTACTGATCCGAATCAAATCGTCGGAGTTCAATGAGGATTGATAATCCCTAACCTTCCCGCCTATCGCCCTTCCCCGATCGGGAAACCCTACATCTAAGCTGGAAATGTTGGGTGGACAGGCAGACACCACCTCTAGCCTAACCCGCCCGTCGGAAAGCCCCGCAGAAGAAGAAGTAGCCGGAATCAGAGAAGGAGAAGAAGTCATGATCACTCACTTGATTTCGCAGGTGGGGGTCGAGTCGTCGGAGAGGATAGCAACGCCGGAGAAGATGAACAATAGGAGGGCAAAGTTTGCTTTCGATTTCACGGAATAGAAGAAGAGTGGGAGGTATGGGAGAAGCCACCTTTTACCCTACAGCGATACGTTTCGAACCCCCGTGATATTCCAGCTCGGCCTCGACGAAACGGTTCTGAGTTCATCCAGTTCGGCCCACATACTCCAGTTCGGCCCACATCCTCCAGTTCGGTCCACATACTCCAGTTCGGCCCACATCCTCCAGTTCGGTCCACATACTCCAGTTCGGTCAACATACTCCAGTTCGGTCCACATACTCCAGTTCGGCCAACATCCTCCAGTCCGGTCCACATCCTACAGTTCGGTCCAGATACTCCAGTTCGGCCAACATCCTCCAGTCCGGTCCACATCCTCCAGTTCGGTCAACATACTCCAGTTCGGCCCACATCCTCCAGTCCGGTCCACATCCTCCAATTCGGTCCACATATTCCAGTTCGGTCAACATACTCCAGTTCGGCCCACATCCTCCAGTTCGGTCCACATACTCCAGTTCGGTCAACATACTCCAATTCGGTCCACATACTCCAGTTCGGCCCACATCCCCCAGTTCGGGAACCTCAACTATGTCATCATCACCATTGCATCCTCGCTTCTACGTCTTTTTGGGAGGGGATTTGATAGGATACGGCCCAACTACTAGGCCTAACAATAAAGCTCGGCCCACGTAGTTAGGCCCACGAGAAGCGGTTCAGCCAAACGTAGAAGACTCGGATTCAGGCCCAAGAATAGGCCCAACTCGAAGCCCGATTATTATTAGGGAAAACCCTAATTACTTGTATAAATAGATGTTAGATAAGGGTTAGAGGGGATGGACACACTCTTTTGTACTCTACACGAGAAACCCTAAATAAAATATCACCGCTCTTTCTCTTTCCCGTGGACGTAGATCTATTCCGATAGGTCGAACCACGTAAATCTTTTGTGTTCTTTAATCTTTCGTTTAATTCTTCGTTACATTGATTGCCTCACGAAAATATGTTCGATCAAATGTCGAATTCGACTTCAAAGATATGAATCACACCATGGAGCAACTTCTCATACGTTCACAATCCACCTTAGAAAGATGTATCGTTGGGTTAAAAATGTAAAACATAGCACTTCTTGGAGGTAACCCAAACTTGTTTTGTTTTCATTTTTGTTTTATGTTAATCTACATTATTGTCTTTTCGTTTGTTTATGCTTCTTATCCTTTTGTAAAAATTTATTTGAGAATTGGTTCAAAGCTTGTTTATTATAAGTTCTTTCGCCATATGTTTCGACTAGTGGGAAGCTCGATAACGAGCTCGTTTTTTAAAAAAGTATGTTCATTAATTTAACCATTTCTTCTTCTTGCAATCTTATTTCCGCACCACGATGAGTAATAAATTTGGGGGAGGGGAAAAAGCAACTTAGTTAACCCGTTTGTATGTGTTTTATGAGTTAGCTTTGGTAATAATTTAGTTTTGGATAGTAACTTTAGTAGATTGAATCTTAAGGTATTTTGTTGATTGAGTCGTTAGCATGATATTATGAGTATGTTGAATTGGCCGATGATATAATTTGGATTATTATTATTATTATTATTATTATTATTATTATTATTATTATTATTATTATTATTATTATTATTATTATTATTATTATTATTATTATTATTATTATTATTATTATTATTATTATTATTATTATTATTTTATTTTATTTTTATTTTTATTTTATTTTATTTTATTTTATTTTATTTTATTTTATTTTATTTTTATTTTAATTTTTTTTGTTTTTGTTTTTGTTTTTTTTTTTTATGTCTGGAACCTTGGCAAAACGATACATTATTTGAAGAATTTAAGTTCATTTTTTGATATTGAGAAATATTTTGTTATAACCAGGAGGATTTGAGCGTTTGATGCATACTTATGCCAATTTTTTTCTTGAATGTATTCATTTTAACTTCTAAAAGTTGTTTTGGTTCTTCATTGAGGCCTTAGTGCGTAGATGAATTAGGAGATGATTTTAGACCATCTTTTAACGTCCACATCTAATCTTATACACTATCCATCTTTACATTGCTTTTGTTACCCTTTTTTTTTTTTTTTTGCTTTTACACACGATTCGATTCGAAAAAAGAAAAAGACAAAAAATATATTGACTCTCAATCCAATAAAAAGCAGAGAAAAGAGTTGTGAAAATAGAGAATAAGATTTGAGTTGTTATGCACATTTGGATATTTTGAGCTTGTAATGAGTTAATGTTTGATGTTTTTGGGGTTGAGTCGAGGTGAAAGATGGATTGAAGTTCCATACTAATTTGGAGTTGCTAAGAGCATCTCCAACCCATACTTCATTTTGAAGTATTACTTCATTTTGGAGTATGGAGGCCATTCCAACCGTACTCTATTTTGCAGTTAGAGTATGAAGTATTGACCAATAAAACTCTATATATTCCGTATGAAGTTTTACTATTCAATACTTCATACTCTATTTTCACTATTAAAAAAAAATTAATTGTAGATATTGAATTATTTAATTATACTTTTCATTGTAAATAATTATACTAATTCGTATATCATATTATTTCATTTTATTTCATTTACTCCTATTTATAAAAATCACATTTAAAGTATTTATAGAAAAAATTAACATTACATATATTGCACTAGCCATATAATGTATGTTATGATGATTAATATAATTAATATTTTTCTTAAAAAGGATGAATTTACAATTTAATAATTTTTAAGAAGCCATAATTTTTTGATTTAGTTATTATTTAATTTTCAATATATGTTAATAAATTATGGTATTATTCATTTAATTTTTGTCAATATTGTTGAGTTATTAAAATTAAATAAAAGAATAATAAATTAGATATATAGAGTACGTGGTTGGAATAGATTTTTAAAATAGAGTACGAGATACTGCATTTTGAAGTATAGCATACTGTAAAATAGAGTACTGGGTTGGAGATGGTCTAAGAGCATCTCCAACCCATGCTTTAAAATGGAGTATTACTTCATTTTGAAGTACGGAGGACATTCCAACCGTACTCTATTTTGCAGCAAGAGTATAGAGTATTGAACAATAAAACTCTATGTATGGAGTTTTACTACTCAATACTTCATACTCTATTTTCACTATTTGAACAATATTAAACTATAAAAAAAAACTAAATTTCATTAATATAGTTTCATTTATAATTTATTGTATTTTACATTTTAATTATAACTAAAATTTATAATTTTTATTTAATTTAACTTATTTAATTTTATATAAATAAAAAATTAGCAATCCACAATATAAATAAATTATGTTATTTAAGATACAATTTTATTAATTATTCAATATTTATGATACATTAGGAAATGTTAATTATGTAAAACAAATGAAAAACTACGAATAGAGTATGGATATAAAGTATGTGGTTGTAATGAATTTCTAAAATAGAGTATGTCATACTACATTTTGAAGTGTAGCATACTGCAAAATAGAGTATAGGGTTGGAGATGGTCTAAGAAGGTTGGTGGCTTTAAGATGTTTGAGTCAGTTTGACTAAATTTCCCTACCTTAACTAGTGTTGTCACGACCGGACTTTGCTAAGGATAGCTAAACCGGGGAACCGCGACTAGGGATGGGAATTAAGAAGTGGGAAAGAAAGGGGTAATGAAATAAACGTGGAACATGACTCGTAGTAATACTAGAACATTGCATATGTCGTCAAGTTTCGGCCCAAGGCCCAAAGAGAATACAAGAGTATTTGTCTCAACCATTACATAGACTGAATTAGTGCATAAATAGCACTTGAATAATAACATAAGAGTGTACGCAGCGGAATGAGTACGTGAATACATGTATGAAGACATGTATTACCGAGAGTCCTATCTATTACATAAACAAGACACAAAATAGCTCCGCTCGTCACTTTACCTCACCTTGCTCAACCTGCACATTTAGAAATACATGCAAGGCTGAGTACAGAGTACTCAGTGGGCACATTGCCGAAAACTATACAATATAATTGTACATGCCATCATAAGTGAAACATAGGGGTTTTACTGAAAAGAACACATGCTTACTAAAACAGTTCTTGTGATCTAAAAGTGTCCGCGCGGACTAAGTTCTTTCGTAATCTACCATATCTGAAACTGTGGTGTCGAGGAGGTGGCCACCTCACACGACACCTGACCGGCCAACCCTGAAGATGACTCACGGTCCTGTGTACACTAGTCCAAGCAAGATATAAATCCCGACAAGGACCCGAATTCGATTAACATAAATTGGCGAAGCCAATACAGATAGGTGTCATACACAAAACAAAATGTTTATGGCATGACAACATTTGAAAATAAGCATTTTCATCTAAGCATTCTATAACTTTACTTGTATAAGAAAGCCCACCTTGATTAACGTAAAAAGAGCTAGCCTTACTGAATTCGCGTCGTTCGCCTTCCGGTCGACTTCCGCCTAAATACAAATGAAATTATAAGAATTTCCATTCTTATAAAGCTCCATAAATTCTATTAAGAATTTATATTCTATTCTTTTTAATCTTATTCGTCTCGATTCGGCTTTCGTTCCGTTAATAATGTCGTAAGACTATTATTCGGAATTAATAAATTACACGACTAAGGGTAGTCGTAAATTGTTCTTATATACTTCAATTAATTATTTTAATTGAAGTATAATAATTAGATTAAACTTGGAAAATAATCAACCAAGATTTTATTAAAATCTTAAGTTAAATAACATAAGACTTATCATATAAGTTCGATAATTTTATCGATCTTGAGCAATGATTCGAATTAATCGAACCAAATTAACTAAAGTAGATCTTTAAATCTTAGTGTCTTACGTCTCTCGTTCCATAATTATTGGAATTAAATTGACGAATAAAACGAACCCAACGCGAATCGGGTCGAATCAATAAAATAGCCCGGCCCAATTTCTGGCCCAAACTCAAGCCCAACCCACTGCCCAAAACTCCAGCCCAACCCAGCCCAAGACCCGACCCGACCCGACCCAGCCCAGCCCAACCCATTAATACATTTGAGAATTTCCACCTTTCCTTCCTCAAGCTTGCATACGTACATATACCATGCAAGCATACAAATACCCAGCAACCATGCATGTACAGCCATGCACACCCCCAAACTCTCACGCTCTCTCTCCTCCCTCTCTTGCTCTTGCCTTCTCTCTCGCGAGCGAGCTCGCTTCATCCCTCTCGCTTCAGCCTTCTCTCTCCAAGCGAATGGCTAGCTCGCTTCAACTTTCTCTCTCAAGCGAACGGCTAGCTCGCTTCAACTTTCTCTCTCAAGCGAACGGCTATCTCGCTTCAGCTCTCTCCTCTTCAAGCGACTCGCTTGAGCTTCGCCTCTCAAGCTCACGCTTGAGCTTCGCTTCTCAAGCTCACGCTTGAGCTTCGTCTCTCAAGCTCGCGCTTGAGCTTCGCTCCCAAGCTCGCGCTTGAGCTTCGTCTCTCAAGCTCGCGCTTGAGCTTCGCCTCTCAAGCTCGCGCTTGAGCTTCGGCCTTCACCTCTCAAGCATTCTCCTTACCCTTGCTTCTGCCGGCGATGCTCTCGCCGATGGCGAGAGCTCCGGCCATTTCCTCCTTTTCTCTTCTTTGCTGACGAGCACCATCGTTACGTCGACATCGTCCAGCTGCTGCTGCAGTAACTCCTTCTTCCTCCCTCCTTCTTTCTATTCTCTCGCCCTCTACACCTCTCTAACACCCATTCTCTATCTACTTTCAGATTTCGCGACAACGGCTATTGCCGTCGCCGGAAAGTCGCCGCTGCTGCCCGGTTTGACCTCAACTCTAGCTCATCTCAACGTCGAGGTCGAGGCTTCGACGGGGGTTCGTTTCTCTCCATATTAATGTATATATATATATATATATATATATATATATATATATATATGGGTTTTCTATTCTTTCTTTTACGTAATCTTTCTTGTGAAATTACATAAGAATTTCCAGATTTTATAAATAAGAAATTATCATATATGGGTGTTATTATCCTCTATTCGTTTCATTTCCGAGGAGGTCCGGATATCTACATTCATGCTTCGTTTATCATATGAATATTTTCATACATACATACTTAAGCTTCACCTAAATTTTATGGAATCAAGCTTGGTGATTTATACTAAAATTTCATGCTCGAAGAGATGAAGTTCTTAAGGATAATACAAGGATATTAACTTACTCCGGAAAAGGGTTTTCAACGAAGTCGGACGGGAAAGAGTGGACGGAAATGGAGCTCGATGCTTCTTCTCTCCTTGCTGATGGTCTTCCTCTCCGCGAGCTTCGATCACCGAGAATTTGCTTATCCACTTTCGTAGGGAAGGAGATGAATGGTGGTGTATAGAAGTTGACGTGAAGGGAAGTAAAGAGGGAGTAATGGTTTTACTGCCAACCTTCTAATCAAGTAAAACCTTTTGACTATTGGGGAATTAAAGAAATGTGGTTGGGGTGATGGTGGTTATGGTTGGGGTTTAATTGAGGTTGAGGAAGTGTTATTCACGTAAGTGATTCATTAGCACACAAAAACATTAACTCTCTTGTGTACTTTAATGACCATCATTAAAGTGCACACATTTCTATGAAAAGGACTCGTCCCAAAATCCCGAATTTTGCAACGAGTTATCGATTCGATAATTTTTCCCGTTCGAAATAAATTCTAATTTATTTCTATAACATTCGTAGTTAACTACATAAATCGACTATCATTAAATCGATTACGTATCATAATACGAGCATTTACTCGTAATTATATATAAATAGTTAGTTTTTATACTAACGAAAATGCGGACCATTACAAATGTGCCTACACTAAAAGCTTTAATAAAGTCATAATTGATCCTTGCTCATATATACTTTGATCTAAGATAAAGGGAAAGTCTATGGTATGTCATTGCATGACACTAAAATGAATGAACTCTTAATGTGCATTGCTCATCACATCGACTGTTTCTTGAGAGAGTTAAGAGTGTAATGATAACATTCTTCACATGTTAGAGAGAATTTCCCAATTGAGAAACACGGCTTAGATTTGTTTTATTTTTGTAAAGTCAATGCTTTGAGTTTGTTTAAATAATGTTTATTGGATTGTTTGTTTTGATAAAAATTGAGACCTCTAAAATTCGGTATACCGTATACCTAGCTATATATCTTGCTTGTATTTGTTTGTCTTCTTCTTTTTTTTTTTTTGTTCGAGACGAACAATGTTTAAGTGTTGGGGAGTTTGATAGGGTCTATTTTTACCTTGTTTTCTATGAGTTAAAGTGTCAATTTCTTATCTTCTTTCGTTAGTTTAGCTCGTATTTTTCTTAGTTTATGTTGTTTCAAGCTAGATTATGCTCTGAGGCGTTTTGAAGTGTTTTAAAGGACTTTTAAATCGAAGAAACCCAAGATGAGAGAGAGACGAAGAACGAGTGAAGAAGAAGGCTTGAAGTTCGAGTTTGAGCATGTTCACGAGCCTTTCAACCATCCCTCCAGCCGAAAGGGAGGAACTGCACAATTCCCACCCAGCTAATATGAAGATCGAGAAAGACAAGGCCTTTCGGTTGGCTTACTGGCCAAAAGGTAGGCTGATAGGTCACTGCCATTTTGCAGTTTGACAACTTTCTACCCTCTTTCTTGTTTCTTTGTACACTAACGAGTCCAATGTAATCACCTATGTTATAGATACACATAAACCTAGGGAGTTTCTCATTTTTCTTATTTACTTTTATATCTTAGATTTAGTTTTATGTTCATGTTCTTTGAAGATTCAAGATTCAATCTTAAGAGAGTGTATTCAATTCAGATTATGTAGAATTTTTTTGAACTTTGAAAATCTAGAGGTATTCAATACATAATTTAAAAACTCTTTAAAACCCTGAGGTATTCAATTTAGACTTTAAAATTTCTTTTAAAAATCTTTATGTATTCAACAATCTATGGATTTTAATAACCTATAGATTTTGTTGGATTCTCTTTCAAAAATATATAGAGGTTTCGCTCTCAAAAATCTCTTCCAATAACTAAAGATTTCTACGGATTCTCTTAAAGAACTCTAAAAACGACACGTTAAAAATTAGTAAAAATCAAAATTATCATTTCTGTCGCCCTCCTCCGCCGTCCTCAACCACTTTCATATGTACCCTTTATTTTTTCCGAATTTTTTTTTTTAGTACTTTTACTTTAGAAAACATCCAAATTATGGCCATTCAGTACTAAAAATCTTAAAAGTCTGTAAAATAATCCTGAGGTATTCAATTCAGACTTTAAAAAGTTTAAAAAAATATGTAGGTATTCGACAGTATGTTAGATTCTCTTTTTAAAATATATAGCGATTTCACTCACAAGATCTTCTTCTAACAACTAGAGATTTCTACAAATTCTCTTATAGAAACTCTAAAGAAGAAATGTCAGAAATTAGTAAAACTCAAAATCACTATTTCCGCCACCCTCAACAACTTTCATGTGTACTCTTTATTTTTTGTGAACAATTACAGTATTACTTTAGAAGACATTCAAATTATGGTCATTCGGTACTAAAAGTTTATTTACCATTTGAGTTGGATTTAAAATAAATCTTTTCCCTAAAATCTCCAATCTCATAAAATTCGAGCGTGCAACTTTTAAAATCTCAATCTTCATCTAGGGCTTTTCTGGTTACATTACTGCCACCTTTTTTTAAGGCTTAAGAGAGAATGACTAAACTGAAATATAAGATTAGAATGAAAAAAAAAAAATCATGTATCAATTAGGAATACATTCATTAGCCTCTCTTGTAACTACGCTTGTTGTTTTGGAGGATGACATAATTTGATAAATCTTGATACTGCCCTATTAACATATTCAAACAAGAGTAACTTTATTTTATAATACTATGTGGTAATTTTTTTTACAAAATTTAAATATTTTTATTTATTTATTTACATGTGTGGGAGCCTATGAAAATCAATGTAAACAAATAAAAAATATATTCCACAATATTCCTTGTAAATGTTATGAAATTCACCTAAATCAATAAATAGAGTCTAAAAAATTTTACAGTCTAAAAATATTCATAAACATTTCAATGAAAGTCTAAAAAAATCTAACAAAATCACAATTGAATGCACCCTCCTTAACAATACAAATCCCACAACTTAAACTCCCGCCGTTCCACTCTAGTTGACACGCCTTTTTGGGCATGAAAATTAGGGATGTCAAAAAAAGCCCGAGCCCGACGGGCCGATCCAATTAGCCTGAAAAAAATAGTGGGTTAGGGCTAAAAAGTAATAGCCCGAAAGTAAAAAAGCCCGATAGGGCTGGACCGAAAAAAGCCCGAGCCCGATAGGGCTGGCCCGAAAGCCCGGTGGGTTGGCCCAGTGGGTCACCATAAATTATGAATTCATGACATATTTTATTACTCTACTTATAAATTTGATAAATTAGGTTGTGTTTTTAATTATTATTGAGTATTTTTAATTTGTTTTAATAAAAATATAACCTTCATTTTAAATTCTATACTTTTTTTACTTCAGTGCTCGGTGAAAAGTAAAATAAGATTGACATTCGAAAATATTTTTGTTAAATTCAAAATATTTAATAATTTATTTAATTTTTTTTATACAAGTATGTGCTAAAATAATAATTATTTTAATATTTATACTATGTCAATTTTATTTATTATAAACTTAATGGCCCGGTGGGTTAGGGTTAGGGTCAAAAAATAATAGCCAGAAAGAAAAAAAAAAGCCCGATTAACCCGATCCGAAAAGCCCGCAACCCGATAGGGCTAGCCCGAAACCCGGTGGGTTGGCCCATTTGACATCCCTAATGAAAATTAAGGAGAAAGTGATTAGTTTGAATCGTGTGATTGTTAATAAATGAGTATGAAATGTGTGATTAATAAAAGAGAGAAGTTGTTTATGAATATAAGTATTTCCTAAAAAGGAAATCTATTATATTATATATATAATAACAGATTCATTTAGCAAAAGTGTTTTCCCGCCTAAACTCTTCTTTAATTAATTATTTTATTTAATTTTATTTTTTCGCAAAACGTGTTGAAGAAGCTGCCTAATGATGACTTTCAAATATCAATGAACAATTTCATACGCATGCTTCTTCCAACTACATAATTTAATGTTTCTTCTTCTTCTACCATTTACGGAGTACTTCATTTTCGAAATTAGAGAACTAATTCAAATTTCAAATGCCGATTCTCCTTTATAAACCCAACCATCCTAATTTATTTTTTGTCTTCATGGAGATATATGCTCAATTACTTCACAGTTTTTGAGTCATTTCTATACGTTTCTTTTTCTTTTTCTTTATCATCATCATCATCATCATCATCTTTTGTTCTACCCTTTTATCTTTTGTTCTACCCTTTTCACTGCCTCTTTTTTTTCTTTTTCCTCTTGCAAATAATTTTCTTCTCCTCTTTCAATCTTTGACAATTTGTCTATTTTTTGATCGAGTAAAATTATTCTCAATAGGGTTTAATAATCCCCAATAGGGTTAGTAATTTTCAATGGGTTTTAGGTCGGTTATATAAGTATAGATTATATATTATATTTTAGATTTTAGATTACTGTTGTTATTGGTAGATATTGCATTTGTATTATAATTTTTATGTACATATTCTACCTACTTTTTTCTTTTGTTTTTTCATTTTATATGGTGTATACAAAGCTCATCTTAACCCCGACGGGACCGCAAATGAAAATTAGTTTAACCCTAAGTTCTTCGTTACTTGAAACACTACACAACAATATAGTGTTGTTTCCCATTTTTTTAAAACTTTTTTTTAAAAAAAAACTTATATACATAACTCCTCAAATGAGAAACATTAGGTATTTCGGTAACAACATATGCATATTGTGTTCACGAAGATGAAATATCGACGTGCAACTGCACGTGGGACATACTAGTGTGTCAACTAAAGTGAAACGGTCCAAAAAAGAATAAGTCTCAACTAAAATAGAGCAGAGGGAACTCTTGAATCAATTTTTAAGTTGTTTAAGAAGTTAGAGAAGATAAATTACCCCATTACTTGTAAGAATCAATAAATAACCTTTAAAAGCTTAAAACCTTATTTTAAATGTCTCGAATAATTTTTTCCATACCCACTGAAAAGAAGGTCAGCCTATTAACAAAATGCAACATATCAGTAAATGCAAAGTCAATGCATCAAATACAAGTCGCATGGACTCATTTTCTTATCCTCGCTTACAAGAAAATCTGCAATCTAAACCATCAGATTAACTATTACCGCAACATCAATCATGTTTCACTTCAATCTGCACTTCATTCACTGTTGCACTGTGTAAACGAAGCTTGAATGTAGCCACCCTAGTTTGACAAACTGCCAAACCGTTCAAGAGTGAATTAACTAAATCCTTAAAAGTTCCACGGTATGAACATGAAAAAGAAACCGTAAAACAGTAGAAATATTACAATACAAACTAGGGACACAATTAAACACTAATATATTGGTTGTCTTGTGCGATCAACCATGTATAACTCAGTGTTGCACACAACTTAGCAGAGCAGAGGAGAGACTTACGTTGCTAGGCCAAACAAGGGGTTCTTACAAAATCAACAGTTGCTAAAGCTGATAAAGGACACTAATATGTTTTTTTGGACCAAGGTGAAAGTCGAAAATCCTATGTCCATGTAGATGCCTTATTTCTTATATTTCAACTTCTAAACTCTGACTTTGCTATGGCTTTCCCAGAATCATTTATTTTGGCTAAGTTTCATGCAAATAATTATCAACTCTTATAATTTAAGAAATGTGTAGCCAAAATAAAGGATTGTTAAGTTTAGGCTTAGTACATGTAATCGGCTAACCAAGCAACAACCTAATGTAGAAAATATAGTTTACGTAGTAGTTACTAGTCTATGATAATGAAATGTTACTTGATTCAATCCTAGAAAAGTATTTGGCTAACAAAACTCCTCGTATCGTAAACTCTTATATTTTCCCCTCAAGTGGGACACTCTGAATGTATGAACTTAGCATTGTTTAAACACCTAAACTGAAGCTATCACTACCATTCTTCCTTCTTATGCTGTCATGTGCTATAAGTTTAAGTGGTAAATGCAATCTAATAAAACTAATTAATAAGTTCAGCAAAAATAACAAGCAATCGCACCTTTCTCTACATTGCATATTTTGCCACAATGATGCTAGAAAGGGGGAAAATGAATAAAAAATCCATTCATGATGAAATTAAACATGAATCAATCAAAACTTTGGAGGGCATTAGATGACACTAAGAGCTACGAGATATTGACAAATAATTCAATCACAGAATCGAACCCAGAATGGAGAATATCAAAAAAGTAATACACAAAAAAAAATCCAACAAAAATCCCCAAAATCCATAGCAAATTGCTTAAATCTAATGCGCGAGAGAATTTAGAATATTACATTATATGTTTACAGAATACAACCGAAAATTTTTGAATCCCTTGACTAGCTTACCTGTGTGTTGAATTCAGCACGAAACCACCAGATCCGGTCATACGCGTGTAGCAACAACAGGCGCAGCCGCCGCGGCGGCGGACGAGGCGGCGCCGCCAAGGAACGACAGGAAGCCGGTAGTAGCCTGCTCTTGATCATCCAAGAACAAATCCTCCGGCACCCGGAATGCTCCGTGCGTGCAGACTACGGCGAGGCCGACTAGCAAGGAGGAGATGAGCAGCGATCCGACGGTGGTGAGAAACACCACAACTATGGTGGAGACCACCAGAACCCCCAAAGTCTCCCGATCCGAAAACGTGCGGCCACCGATCACGAGCGGCTGATCCGACGGGCGGAAGAGGTAGAGAAATATCCACGCCGCGAGGAGGGCTAGGAGGACGAGGAGGGAGAGGGGATTAGTGAGGAGAGAGAGGGCGAGAGAGAGGGCAATGAGAGCGACGTAATTGACACGGAAGTAGGAGAAGTTTTTGCGGATGCGGGAAGCGGCGTCGGAAAGGGAGTCGGGACGGGAGAAGGAGGAGCGGTCGGCGAGTTCCAGCCAGGGGCGGCGCTGGGCAAGGCCGTTACGGATATTGGCGTTGAGGTTGGATAAGAAGGCTTGGAAGGCCGGAGTGGCGATCGGCGGCTGAGACTCCAACTGAGGGTTAGAGATCGGGAGCGTCGGAGGAGAGGCCATGGCTGCTGGTAGAGAGAGAAGATTTCGATTTTCACGCGTCGGTGAGGTTTCGATTGTTCTACTCAAGAATCACAAAAACTTCACAACTACAGCTTTTGGTTTTCCGGATTTTCCACGGCGTTTCCACGCGTTTTTTATTTATAGTTTCTTTTAACGTGAAAGAAAAATATTTTCGCCCTTTTAAATCTTTCTTATTTTTTATATATTCTCACATTTAACCTTTTTTCCCTTTATTTGCATTATTATGAGAAAATATTATATCTCCAATATGGTGCCGTAAATATTTTCTTTAATTTTAAGAGTCTAATTTTTCCTCAATGATAAAATGTGATAAAAGGTTACGAAATGGTGACATTTAAAGGGTGATTTTATCTTTTCTATTTTATTTCGTATTAAAGATAATGCAACCATAGTGTAAAAAGAGAGTTAGCTATAATCAATTATTATTTTACATTTTAGGAAATTAAACTAATAAGTGAGATAGAAAAAATGACAAATGAAATTAATAACAGGAGGCAAATGTAGTAAGGTTTTTATTGTGTCACCAATATTTGTAAAAAGAAATGAACTTAAATAAAACCGAACAGAAATATCAAATCAAATTAATCTGGTTATATTATACTCGATTTGGTTTCTTTTATTAATCTTTTTTTCCTCCGCTTTTGTAGTGAGTAAAATTCGTAAGTCCAATAAACATATCCTAAGAGCCTAATAAGCCGGGTTAAAATTGTCGAAACGGCCCAATAGCAAAGGCAAATCAGCCGATACGGCCGAAATCCGCCCAATATGGCCGAAATGGCCCAAACATTATTGGACCACAAACCTTATAAATATCATGGTGTCAGCAAAATTGGTCGTTACGGCCATGTGTCCAACAACTTGACTCACCACTCTGTTGAAAGACTGAGTCAAGGATAAGGGTGACGGCCGAAAAATAGGACCGCACATGAAAGGTGGCAATAGTCAATACAACCGCATGATGAAAAAAAAAAAAAAAAAAAAAAAAAAAAAAACACTAAGGGGGAGACCGTCATATAAATATCGGTCGACTAGATCAAACAACACATCTAATCACACGCTCGTACTCTCCACTACGCTCTCAACTGCTCTCTAGCACTCACCGCGTTCTCTACAATCACCTCACGTCCGCTGCCACCAGAGTCAGCCGTACAAGCTCTCTCCGCCGTCGATCCATCTCTCACGTCACCCCCCTTCCGACCGAAGGCTCACAGTTGTCCGGGACCACCACCATTGCTTTATCACTTATTTTTGTTATCATTTATTTTCATGTTCGATTATTTGAATATCGTACTAACTTGAGCGTCGGAGGCCCTACAACTGACACCCCCTCCGGTGTTCTCCTTAGGGTTCTAACGTGTATGTTGTGTTGGTTACGGGTTACTAGTGCCCTAATCGACCAGATCGACCGGATCGTCTAGACAATCGTAATTGTAGATTCTACCTCTACAACTTTCAATTTTAGAAATAAAGAAGTTAAAAATTCAAAAATTAAAATAAATACTAAATATTTGATATATTTTAATATTATAACTTTTCATCATAAGAAGTAATAAAATAAGTTAGTTGTGTTCCAATGTTGTCTAAGATGAAAATACAAATAACTCAAATATAATATTAGTGGTAATATTGCCTTTTGTCTAAAAGGAAGATAATATAAGTTAAAAGTTACTCGAAACATAAGGAAAAAAATTTATATCTATATTTTCAAAATTGAGTCTAAAATACCTCTCTCTCTTTCTTTCCCTCTCTCTCTTTCTTTTCTTATTTTAGCTCTTGACTTTTATTTCTTCTTCTTCTTCTTCTTCTTCTTCTTCTTCTTCTTCTTCTTCTTCTTCTTCTCTGCTTCGTCTTTTACTTTTCTATCCTCCTTCGTATTCCAATCTTCTCTGAAGTTTATCCGGCGTTCCCCCGACATTCTAGCGCCGGATGCTGTGTGTTTAAAGATAGGTGTATCAACTGGTTTCGTCGGTTATCGGGCTGATGGTTGACTGTGGGGGGTGGAGAAAAGGTACAAAGCTAGGGTTTGATAAAATGGACTGATCTTTTTGCCCAATGTCGTCGAAGTTGGGTGTATCCGACGTGTATTGAACAGAGAACTAGGGTTTTCGTTTGTGCGCTATCTGTAATCTACATGTTGTGCGTGGGAGAGGGTGGTAGTAGTGTAGTTAGAGGGCGCCGGATCAGTACGGAATGCGGTGGAGAACGACGAACAACAAGCATCATCTTTTCCCCATCTCGTTCCTCACCTTTTTTCCAGATTTCTCGTTCCATTTTTATGTTTTTTTTTTTTTTTTTTCCTTTTTTGTGATTTTTTTGTGCAGGCTGTCATTTAAGTGTGTTTATTTCTGTGTTAGGGCAATTAATTTGGACATTTTTTTTGTCAGAATGTTGACAGATCCAGTGTTTTGTGTTTGTAAGAAATGTATTCCTTTTGTCAGGTTATTAATAATTTTTTTGTCAGAATGTTTACAAATCGTACATTCTTTTTTGTAGTTGATAATATATAATATATTATTACCTTCTTTTTGATCTGGGTTGACCTTTTTATATGGGTTGTTACCATTATTTGTTCAATCGTTCACATAAAAACTATTTATTTAACTTTCTTACCACGTTTGTATTTAACTCACTATCTAACTTTCTTACTAACTTTTTTATAATTTATGTAGTAAATGAAACCTCACGTAATTGTTGTACACGGTGGTTCTTGGTGTAATACCAAGCATGAAGGTGGAATCAAAGATCACATACCGCTACCCACTGGTGGAATTAGTTTTATTGAATTGTTGAGGATGCTTGAAGTTCGTTTAAAGAAGGACGAATCCAGCCATACATTCAAGATTGATGCCCTAGTAAGAGTCGAACAAGGTGAAACAATGAGAATGAAGATTCCAAACCAATTTGAGTGGGCTTCTATGTTGGATATGGGAGAATTGCCTACTCTATATGTCAGTGCTTTTAATAAAATCAATGCAAGTGTTACAAACCAGTCAATGGACATTGTTGTTGTAGATTGTGTTTGTGAGGGGGCAGTGAATAATCAATGTCAAATTACGCCATTGCTACGACGTGATATGACGAAGGTGTCGTTGTCTGTTTTCTCTCGCAAAGTGTTTATAGATCATGATCCAAATCATATCACAGTTGAACCAAAGGACTGTGTTCCTATTGCAAATGGCTCTGTTTTCCTGAGCAAGGATATCATGGTTTATGCTATCCATGCATACCATTTGGAAAATTCGTTGAGTTTCGAACTACCATTTCAGACACACTTAGATACCACGTGGAATGCAAGGACGAAATAACATGCGTGTTCTCATTGCGAGGTAAATCATTTGGGTATTCATGGGTATTATATGATTTTATAGCCCATTCGTGTAAGAGAGATTTGAGGTTTGGTGTCGATCCCAAAGTTTCATCAAGGTCAATAGCTGAGTATGTTCTCCCTAACATGACAGAGGACGGTTTTGTAAAAAGGCCACGTGATATTCAAGTTGCAGAGAGATTTCGGTGTTTGTGTGAGTTATCTTGCTGCTTTACGTTGTAGGAACCGTGCTCTGAAAGCTCTGTACGGAGGCCACACCCAGTCCTTCCAATTTAGAATTTACATAATTGATTAGTAATATATAGTAAGAATTTATCAATTATTACCAACTATAACATATGGTGTCATGAAATAGTAATTAATAACTTTTCTGTTTTTTTTTTATATTTATTGTTGTCAGTTGGTTGTCAAATATTTATATATGCTTTGACAAATGAACCCCGGATCTATGGTGGACTTACAAACATGGCCCGATGATACATTCAATATTCTTACTTTGCTCTTACGGCATCAATAAGAGCTTTACGGGCATGCCGCCCCGTTAATGTCGTTGATGCAACTCATCTCAAAGGTACTTATAGGGGTGTCATATTTGTTGCGTCAAGTAAGGACACAAACGAACAGATTGTGTCGTTGGCTTTTGGTATAGGTGACAAGGAAAAAGAGTCCTCGTGGAAATGGTTCATTGGGAATGTGCAGAAGAGCTTTGGCTGCCCGGACAATTTGTTGATTGTTTTTGATCAACACATAAGTATAAAGAATGTTGTTGCATTTGTTTATCCTGGTAAGAATTTGATCACATATCCTATTTTTTATTCGTACAGGTTGTAAGAAAATAATGCAAATTCTGTCTTTTTTACATGACATGTAGGGGTACGTCATGGATTATGTACATACCCCATCTAGGGGAAGTTGAAGTCTTGGGGTCAAGAAGTAATTGATATATTTCAGTTAGCTGCGAATGCGTATAAAGATGATGTTTATGCATATCATATGCATAATTTGGAAGTGGATGCCCTAGGTGCTTACACAAAGCTTATTGGCTTGGACCCCACGAGATGGGCAAGTTGCAAATGCCCTGTGCGTCGGTATAGCTTTGGAACGTCTAATTCCGTGGAGTCACTAAATGGTTGGTTGAAGTGGGCTAGGTCATTGCTTGTTACTTCGTTATTAGAGTATGCACACAACCTCACGGAGGCCTGGTTTTATCAGCGTAGGATAAAAGTTGAAGATAGGGGTAATGAGTTGTCTGCGTATGCAGAAAAAAGGCTGGGATATGCTATTGCGAAGAGCAATTCTTATCGAGTCCAGTCGATATCCAACTTAGTTTTTAACATTAAATCACAGTCTGAGAGTAATATTGTGGATTTAGGCAATAGAGAGTGTTCATGTAGAGTATTCCAAAGGGATCTGATTCCATGTTCACACGCATCAAGAGCCATAAGGTATTTAAACAGTTGAATTTTTTACGAATTATGAACTATTTTCTTACCAATTGTTACCATCTAATTTGCATGTACTGTTTACCAAATAATTTGAAGGTATAAAAACCAAACTCCAGTTGCGTATGTTAATGCATTTTATTCTACCAATATGTTGCGTGATCATACGCAGATTTAGTCATGCCTGTACCGGACATCAATGATTGGCATATCCCAAATGACATTGAATCAAGGATAGTTTTGTCTCGTACCAATCCAATACAGGCCGGGCGTCCAAACAAAAATAGGATTCCTCCCGGAGGCATAGTTAAAAAACCCTCCGTGTAAAACTAAGGGAGCCCGGTGTTTCACTAAAAAGTGTTCGCAATAGAACGAAATCTATCCTAGCACTTAGTAAGTAAAAACCCTATGTCGAATCCCGAAGAAAAACTTTGCAGGGCAAATAACTATGTAGTAAAAACAACCTAAACTAGCCTAAAATCTAAGAAAGCAAGTAAAAGAATTTGTTTTGGGTTTTTGGTTTAAATCCTAGGCAAGAAAGTAAATAAGCAATTAAATCAAAGCAAGTAAATAAACTAATCTAGAAAAGCAAAGGAATAAATCAAACTAATTAATCTAAGGAAATAAACAAGAACGAAAGCAATTAAGAAATGAATCTAAACTAATAACGTAAATCTGAAAAATGAAACAAATAAATATAACTACGAGAACTTGAAAAACGAAGGAATTGAAAACTAAGGAAAACGAATCTAAACTAAGAACTTGAAAACGAACGAACGAAATTAAAAGAAGCAATTACGAAAATAAATCTAGAACTAGGGAAAGCAATAAATCAAGCAAAAGAAAGAAATAAAGAACTTTACGAATTGAAACGAAGAACGAAGAACATGAACTAAAGAAATTGTCTTGAATTAAAACGAATAAAGTAGCGATCCGGATCGAACAAACAAAACTAAAGCTAGAGTATTTAGTGCTGAAAATAAAAGCTAAACAAAGGTAAAAGGTGATAAAAGGTGTCCCAAATTCGTCACAAAGCAATAGTATTTATAATAAGTAGAAAACTTAATCATAAAAAGAAATGAATAGCTGGCGACGGGGGTTTGGACGATCGTCCAGAACGCCCAAGGGGTCTGGCCGATCGTTCAGATCACATTCTGGAAATCTTCTCATTAAAGGGTCTGTCCGAACGTCCAAGTGTCTGGACGATCGTCCAAAACTCAGTCTGGACTATTGCGCGCGCCTCTCTTGTTTCGGCCGTATCTTCCTCGTCCGAACTCCAAATTGACCTCTGTTTTCGCCTATGTGCTCCTATTGAACCCCTCTTCAATATAGTACCTTCATTATATCCAAAATGAATCTTCAATAAAATCACGAGAGGTTAGAACTTGAGGTCAATGATTGCTCAACAACCTTTCTTCTCGTTTTCTTCTCATTTCCTCCCTTTTGTACCTACAATCACCAAAAACTCCAAACAACCCATTCATAGGCAAAGAAAAATGAAAAGACACGAAATTACTGCAAAAAGGGACACGAAAAGACTACTAAAAACCGAACATTTAAACACCAAACAAAACCCCCAAACTTAAACATTGTTCGTCCCGAACAATAAACTAAAGAATAGACAAATCAAGCATACACAACATATATACAAGCATAATTAACTCTAAGGGCGTCATAGATCTTCAAAGAATCATTAACCAACATTACATAAACAACCTCAAAGTTTCTACTCTACGAAAGTACAATAAAATCAAATCATGCTCCAATAAAGAAAACTCACACAAGGCATGTGAATATATAAGTGTATAGGTGAACTCTGAACTCTGAACTCACAATGAAAGAATTAAAGTGTATATGCTCACTCATAATCAATACAATGCAAAGACTTACCATAAGCTTGCCATTTATCTCAACATCTCCACCACTTGATTGTATGTAAGAATTTAGATCAATTAGGTCTTTTAAAGGTTGTAATGTAGGCACATTGATTTAGGGTAGGGAATATAAGCTAAGTGACTTAGACGTCTCCAAGTTCCAACCTTTTAAGAAACTCCAAATATCATCAACTCCATCTTCTACTCATCAACTCATTCTCAAATATCAACCTTATCTCTTCTTAACCTTCTTTTATTCAACTCCCAAAATACTAAAAACTCTATCCATCCCTTTATGCTCTTATTTTTCTTTTCTTTTCTTTCGAACTAGGACTCATATATATATATAGGAAGAAGATTAAATAAGATAGGCATAAATATAGGCATAAATATGCACCAAAGGCTCAAATCCTTACGGGTTATAACTAAATGTTTCCCAAAAACAAAGCATAATCCAATTTCATCACACACATGCATAATCTCCGATAGATCCGGGTTGGAGATCCACAACAATTTAGGGTATTATTCATCATGTTTCGTAAGGAGTATTCATAGATAAAGCGTTGTAGCAGTAAAGAGCAAGAGATTCATGAGTTTTGTGAGCTATAATCATATATTTTATGCAGAGCATTGTTCGCATAGAGACAGAGAGTAATGATCGAGTTGTGTGTTATGTATAAAGGGGGTATCTAGCCATGAACCAGTAAGATCCATAGAGTTTATCACTCATACATGCAGATAATGAAGAAATGAAGTAGAGAAAGAGAAACAAGGAGCATAGAGCTCCGTTGAGTCTCATTCCCTTTTTGAGAATGAGGGTTTTACCTTAGGCTCAAGGTGATATGTGTGAGAGAGATTCTTCCCGGCGTCGAGAAGGATGGATGGAGGTAAAGGGGGATGAGGCTTCCCAGAAGAAGGCTTTGGACGCCTTGATTGCCTGAGCTCGGAGGAGCTCGTGGAAAAGTATGAAAGTGAATGGAACAGTACACAGGGTGCGTACAATTGCGAAGAGTGGCGTTGTGATGATGGATCCATGAAGGGTGCGTTCAATCGGTATTTATAGATGTAAGGAGGGTGAAAAAGCGAGCATTCGTGTGGAGGAAGGACAGGAAAGGAATTCTCATAGAGGCAAGATTTCCTCAGTCATGAATGCAGTGGTCCTCACTCTAGAGTACATAGAGTCATGCGGATTGCGTGCCGCGCAGAACCTAGGGTTCTGTCCGATGCTTAGGGGCATTGATCAGATCCTTTGATCCTGACAGATGCTAATAAATCCCATATGGCTTATGGGAGGAGATAAGGCTTCCGGCTTCTGCATAAAACGTGCCTTATGTCTGCGTTGAGCGTCTGAAGCCTTTAAGAACCCGTAGAATTTCTGGTAATATGCTATCATATGGAGCAGTTTCTGTTTGAGGCCTTATCAAGGTTAACAACTATCCTCCTTAATGGTGATACCGAGTCTAGTTCTGACTAGATCTTGCTATTCCTTTCATCTTGGCAAGATTTCCTTGTCCAACGAAAACATCTAATACTCTGGAGCAATGGACATAACCATAATTTGATATTGTGACATGGCATCATTAATACTAACTGAATTTTGAGGCGATGTCCCAAAATTATGGGAAGGGTATCTTTCTAGCGGATTGATTTATTTGGACAATGAGGCTAATACTAGTCCTTATCAGCTACTCCCCCCCCAGGTCCAGAAGTGTTCGCATGAAAGCTTCTGACTAGGATTTTGGCGGGAAAAAACTACTTGTGCTTTGGCTACGGCTTCTTCTTCACAGGCAGAGGGATATTAAAGTAATATATTTTGATAAGAGAGGTGTATTGCTTTTTAGAAACGAAAAGGCTTCTTCCCCTCTTTCATAAACCGGGGTGAGATAATAAGTGAGATATCACTCCCAACTCCTTTTGTCCTTTCAACTTCCTCTTCCTATTGCATCTCTCAGACAAACAGTAACATTCTCATCCTTTGCTTCGCATTTTGAGCGATTATTCCGCTCTTCTTTTTTTACCAGGTAATTCCTTTATCATTACCTTCCTCTCTCGTATTTACATAACCAATGCTTAACAGGGATTTTTTTTTTTTTTTTTTTTTTTTTTTTTTTTTTTTTTTTTTTTTACGGAAATTTCCATGTATTTCTAAAGATCTCTAAAGATTGGGTTTCGTCGACAGCTACTTTCAGTCATGAATCCTGATAATGAAGAGATGCTACAAAAAATCCAAGCGAAATTATCACAGAGGATGACTGAAGTCAGGGCCGCTAATCTTGGGCATGTTTCCTCTTTGGAAGATACCCCTGAACCGTCTTCTACAGACGACAGAGTCTCAAAATCTCCCCCAGAAAATCTCCAGGAGATAATAGTAATGAAACCTCGGCTGGGCTTTTGCCCTACTGGCCCTCCTATATCTAGCCATTCCGAGAAACATGGTAAACCCTATTTCCTTTCTTCTCCTTTGACTAGAGTAGGCATTTGTACCTCTTTTTCCGAAAAACGGGCAATTTTCATTCCTCTGTGTTTGCAGAGGTGAACCGGTTTTCAACACCCTCTTTTGGCGCTCAGGCTTTAGCTTTCGACCAGTTCTTAGAGATTCTATCCGAGGTTGAACAAAGTAGGGACCGTTTTCAAATCAAGGCTCGTGATCTTCGAGACCGTCTTCATGATAAGGAGAAATATTGCTCTGCTCTTGAGATGCGCCTGGCTTCATGTTGGAAAAATTGGAGTTATGATGAAGAGGTATAACTTTTGAAAGTTGATCTTGTAGAGGTCCAACTTCTCAAAAGGTGTTTTGTGTAGCTCTCTTCAATTGAAGATTTGAAGAAGCTCCGTTTAGCAGATATTAAGCTAAATTACATATTCGAAAACTACGTTTCGAGTAGATTAATTTAGTGTATTAATTCTCTAAGTTTCAATTTTGGATGAATGAGAAAGTAATGCATTAAGTTAATGTAAATTATGAAAAGGTGCTTTTAATTATGAAGTGGTGCTTTATATCCAAAGGGTGCAATCAATAACCATAGGATCACGTCTTTTGTGAAAAGGCACGATCCAACCATCCAGATTCATCCGGAGGAAAGGGTGCCACCTTTTCATGAATAGACATCACAACTCTTCATTATTATAAATAGACCTCCTACAATTCATTTGAGGAGATACTGACAATCATATACACCTTTCTTATTACATAGTCTTGAACTATTTAGTAGTTCGCCGGAACGTCGATTCGAAGTGCATCGATTCGAGTTCGTGAACCGTTGTATCTTGGAGACAATTGCTATAGTCCGATTGCACTATATCGGAGCAATATTGTCTTACGGAGATAGAGTCTAACTCCAGCCTCGGTTCTACTCATTTCTACATCTTCGATACACACCATATATAACAATCGTAAGACAATATCTTAGCGTATCGAAGATGGCTCCTCTTGGACGCAGGTTTGTTCATCGAGAATTAATTTTATTCTCAATTTATAGATTGGTTTAAGTGATTGCAGGTTTTTCAATTGAAATTCGGCGGATCTCCGTCACCAAAATTATCTATTGGAGAAGGGGAAAGATAGCCCTTGCATGGATTAATGTAGATTCGTGCATAGATTGTAGATTCGTGAGACGAAATTCACTTTGGCCTTTGGGCTTGCCCGCTAATAATTCCAAAGCCCAATCTCACCTCCAAATCTTTCCACCGCTTCCCCTCATCCGCGGTCAGCCATCTCCTGCCTTCTGCTCAGGCGACATCTCATCGCCACCGGCGTAGATTGGAAAGACGGCGTCTCTTTCTCTCTCGCGGTGCATCCAGTGGAGGCGCCGCCGTTGCAGACGGAGGGTGCCGAACGCGCGGCTGCCGCGGGTATGGATGAAGGATCTCCGGGGCATGCCTGGGACTGTTGGCGGCCTAACGCTGCGACTCAGCCAGTTCGTCCAGTTCGTGTTCCCGACGGTGGCGGTCTCCGTCATGGCAGCCACAAGTAACTTTCCGGTCACTGTTTTCAGATTTTAACTCGCGCTTCTGTTCTGGCCGTTTTCCGATTGGATCTCAAATCCAATTGTGAAATCGATGGCTGGGATTTGTTCTCTTCGAAAAGACGAAGAGATGAAGGGGTAGATCGTCCGTTTTGGTGCAGAGACGGCGGAGATATTCGCCAGGGAAGTTGACACCGTCGCTGGTGGCGAGTCGCGCGGAGGCGCGATTTTCCAGAGGCCATTCCAGCCACGTCGGTGGTCGGATTTTAATGAGCCACATATCGATGGAATCCTCTTGACGAGTAGAAGATGATTCTGGTCTGTTTCGTCAAAATTCGTGATGATTGTATCCCGAAATTGACGAAAGACAGTCGCTGCTCCAGTTTCAGCGCAGCAAATTTCCTAATCAGTTTATGGACAACTCGTAAATCGGAAGAATGACCATGACCCATCAAATCGACGAGCTCGACCTGTAGTTTCCAACGATGGTTTTGGATTCAGGTTTCGACTTGATTTGGATATTAAATTTTGGTGTTCTTTGAACACGAAATTTGCTGTCAATTTAATCTTAGGATTATTTCCTAAATAGACTTAATTTTCAGAAATTGATATATGAATTATCATACTTTTCTGGAAGTTTGGTTCCCCATAATTTGGTATGCACATATTATATGTAATATGTGGTACAACTTAAATTTGTTTGGTGCGACTCACCAATCATTAAAGCTTTCTTATGGATATGTGGAAAGCTATATATATATATATCAAGGTTTTGAACAATTCAAAGCTTATGGTGAATTTTGTTTGGTAAAGTTTTGGCTTAATATCTTAACCCAAAACTTGTGGGGATTATGTTAATAAATTCCCAAAATTCACAAAGGATAAAATATCCATGATAATATTAGACAATATGAGATTGTCAACATTGTGAGGATATGTTCTACATTTAGTTGCAACATATGACAATTCTACTTATAGTAGAATATATATGTATTGACAAAATCTTTGTAAGAAAGATAGTCAAGATTATCTTTTAAATATAAGTTTTAAAAGACAAGAGATGTATGTACTACTTAGTAGATAAACACTTGCAATTATAAGTGTACATGTATTCTAAAGATTGTTTAGAATAAATGAATTTAAATGAGATAGTTGATTAGGACTTACCTTGATGAATTAATTATTGATTATTTCATCAAAGGTGGGGTAAAGAAGAAAGAACCCTTGAAACTAATCAAATCTCGGAAATACAGCTAACCACAAAGTGAAGTAATGGAGACATCTTGATGGTCTATCTCGATACATTCAAATGTGGGGGGTTCAAGAATTGAATACCTTGAACACATTTAAATGTAGTCTTACAAGCAAAAGATATAGAAGATGCGAAGTCCATTTAATTGATTAACTAAGAGAGTAAACTAGGACAATGTTGATAATTGTCTAGTGGAATTGGAAAGGTTACAAAGAAACGTAACATAATCTAGCACACCTACATGTGAAAGAGTATTACTATGATGAAGAAATTGTCATCTAGTAAACTTGACCGTTAGAAAAGGTGATACTATGACAGAAATGATGATTTGAGAAAGCACGTACAAGACTGTTCTCAAAACAATTGATCACTAAGGTAGATGAACATTGACAACTGAAAAGTCAAAGTTTGTGTGGTCAATTGTGCAGTATGGGGAATGGGTTGATAAATCCACAATAAAAGAACGTTCATAGCGGTAACTCAACCATGATGACTGGAGATCCCAAGAACTTGGTTCAATGAGACAACTAAGTTATGAATGTTCAATTGTGCACTTGAAATTCAATTTAAAACTCATTCTCGAAGCTGCTCAAGTGCTAATATGTAGTGGTAAGGGTAAGCTACAAAGCTTTTAATGATTCCTACAAAGTATGGAATGATACCTTGATAGGAGATCACCTATATAAGTGTGAAGTGGGGCCGCTTCAAATAATAACACTTATGAATCCAAGATATGGTCCAAGGCCAAAATGGACACAACATGAGAACGAAAGATAGTGTATCTATTATTGTGTATATGCTATTGTCTTGGTTTACATAAAAGTTGCTAGGTTCAAGACATCACGTTCACCGAGCAACAAGTAAATCCGATAGTATTATACTAGGGAAGATTCAAAGCCAAAAACTATCTATCCCGATGCAATAATAGGTCTTCGAGACTATGTAGATTCCTGCACATGCATTAATGTTCATTCATGTGGGGGATTGTTGGAAAAATTGGAGTTATGATGAAGAGGTATAACTTTTGAAAGTTAATCTTGTAGAGGTGCAACTTCTCAAAATGTGTTTTGTGTAGCTCTCTTCAATTGAAGATTTGAAGAAGCTCCGTTTAGCAGATATTAAGCTAAATTACATATTCGAAAACTACATTTCGAGTAGATTAATTTAGTGTATTAATTCTCTAAGTTCCAATTTTGGATGAATGAGAAATTAATGCATTAAGTTAATGTAAATTATGAAAAGGTGCTTTTAATTATGAAGTGGTGCTTTATATCCAAAGGGTGCAATCAATAACCATAGGATCACGTCTTTTGTGAAAAGGCACGATCCAACCATCCAGATTCATCTGGAGGAAAGGGTGCCACCTTTTCATGAATAGACATCACAACTCTTCATTATTATAAATAGACCTCCTACAATTCATTTGAGGAGATACTGACAATCATATACACCTTTCTTATTACATAGTCTGAACTATTTAGTAGTTCGCCGGAACGTCGATTCGAATTGCATCGATTCGAGTTCGTGAACCGTTGTATCTTGGAGACAATTGCTATAGTCCGATTGCACTATATCGGAGCAATATTGTCTTACGGAGATAGAGTCTAACTCTAGCCTCGGTTCTACTCATTTCTACATCTTCGTTACACATCCGTTCTAACACTTCATTATCAGAGCGAGTGAGGGAATTAGATAAAGCCCTAGAGACTTCATTAGAACGAGCATTAGAAATGAAGGCAGACTTTACTATGCAAGCAAAACAACTAACTCTCACACATGAGCAAGAGTTGGAACGTTCCCGTACTTCTTCTTTCATTGAAGGGATGAAGAAAGGCTCCGATGAAGGCATTTTCATGGGGATACAAGCTTGCCGGTCTAATTTCTTAATGTCCCCTTATGGTCAAGCTTTCATAGATTCTTTAGTGAAGCAATTGCCTGAGGCGTTTATCAATTCTCCCTACTTTTGGGCACGAATGATAGACCCTCTCACGAGCTGGGCTAGTGATATTGTCTTTGAATGCTGTGATCAGCTGGGCGTCCCTGAGCAAGCTGCCTCTATCAATTTGGTGCCTATAATACATATGTTTGAAACGAAACCCGAGGCCCTCAAGAGGAACTGCTTCATTCCTACTGGGGAACCTTGGTTCATGCCTGTACTGAGAAAGGCTTCTGAAGCACTTCGCCAGCCTGTTGAACCTTCTGAGGATCTTCCTACTGGGGATGCTCCCCCTTTTCCCCTTTTTTTTCTGTTGATACCACTGTCATGCGGCTTATGAAAAAGGCCTTTGATGAGGTGCCCTTCTTTTCTTTGTTATAGCTTTGTTTACCCATCAAGGGTTTATTGCTATCTATTTACCGATTTTTTTTTTTTTCCTAGGAGCTAACAAGGAGAAGATTGTGTGTCCCTCCTTTTCTCAAGAAGCCATTCCTATCATGCATATCTCATCAAGTGAGGAAAATGGGTCTGGGTCGAATGACACCTTTAATGTTCCACCAAACCATCCCAAGGATGACTGGATCTTGCCTTCGACTAAAACCTCCCCTGTTCTCAAGGGCAAAGCTTCAGCCTCTCATTCGTCTAGCTTCGAGGATCTGGCCTTCCCTCCAGATCCTACTCTTCAGACCGACTGCTTTTGATAACATGTTTTACAACCATCTATTCTTTTTGATGTTTGTGATAGGGCGCTATTTATGGCCCTGTCATCGTGCTACTGGGGCACAGACAAATGTGACTTCTCTCTATTATCTGCCAGATACTCTTTAGAGTCCTACCTTTGGCACCAATTTGAATTATTGTCCTTTCATTATTTTCTTTATATGGGTTTTCTACCCTATTTTTGTCTGCTAAAGCATTTTAAGATAATGGGATACAAACATCCCCTGTATTTTAAGATGATTAGACAAAATAGTGGAATAACATCTTAGTATAAAATAGCATTTTAAGATAATGGGATATGGGTATCCCCTACTCCCCTCCCCCCCCCCCCCCCCCCCCCCCCCCCCCCCCCAAGTGAGGTGTAAGGGACTAGAGGAATACGCCTCATTTGCGGGCTAAAACATTTACGAAATATAACTATCTTAAAGGTGAAGAAGCATGATCCAGTGTTTCATACATCAACTAATCATAAGATAAGAGTTTTTCAAAACGGATAAGGGGTCATAACCCATCGTACTTTCTTTCTTCTTTGAGGATACTTCCTAATTTTCCCTGCATGTTTTGAGGGTGATACCTTTTTCTTTGTTTATCGTCTCCTCGACATTTTCTTGATCCGGCACTTCCATTGCACTTTTGACATTTGCCCTTGCCTGGGCTATCAATGCTTTCCATTGCCCTCTCACGATTGGGGCGTGACACATGCTTGTTGTTTCAACTTCAAGTCCTTTGCTTTCGTTGGTCCGTTGAAGCGATTGCTTGGCTAGGTCCTGGGATATCATTAGCTCCCCAGGGGGGTTGTTGCTGGTGATCAGCAAGTGCTCCATTGAAGCGGAAAGGTTTTGACCTTCTTCTGCTGGAGTTGGGGTTTTAAGCTTTTTCCCTTCGTGTTTCATTTCAGCTTTGTCAGCGGCAAGTTCTGTCATTGGCCTTTTCTTGGCTTCTTCTGCCTATACTGATTGAACATAGCATTTTCGTGAGATCCCTTGGTCTCCCGATACCTGTCCCACTTGACTTCCTACAGGGAATTTCATCATCAGATGATAAGTGGAAACCACTGCTTGGAATGGATTTAGAGCAGTTCTCCCCAAGATAATATTGTAGGAAGATGGCTGTCGCACCACCAAAAAGGTGACCGGCTTTAATACCCGTGTAGGCCCTTCGCCCAGAGTGAGCATTAAATCAATCGATCCCAGTGACATTACAGGATCTCCTGAGAAACTGTGCAGAGCCGTGGCTACCTAGGGGTGGTCCGGTACGGGATATTGATATTTTTCGCCGATATTGATATTGATATTGATATTGATCGGTATCGCATTTTCGATACCGATACCGATACCGCAAGTACCGGTATACCGCATACCGGTATACCGCAATTTCGGTATCGACGAAGAGCGATACCGATGCCGTGCCGACGCCGCGGTAATACCGCGGTATCGATAATACCGCGGTATTGATAGAAAATTCCGAATTTTCTAATAAATATTTTTTTTAATACTAATAAAATGCAAAACTAAAAACCCCTAACACAAAGTGAAGAACTTAAAGGCACAAACAAACAACATAAATACATAATCCAACAAAAATAAATAAACACGGAAGCAGCTTGCCCAAAGTCCAAACACAAAATAACAAAACAAAATGGAACAATTAGCTTAGAGAAATTCAATGCATGTCTAAGAAAATATTTGAATAATTAGCTAGAAAAGTCTTGATCTTTAATAATGAAGTCACCGTAAATTATTTCGAATTTCAGAGTCATAGTTCATAGTTCATTAATTCTCAATGTGTCAAGAATTGAGATTAACGTAGTTATGTCAAATCTTTAAGTACACTTATTTAGAAACAATTATCATGTTTGTTCATGTATACTTTGTTAGAACTTAGAAATAGAGAATATATTCTTAAGATATTTACCAAATTATACTAAATCATTTATAATTTTTAAATTTATAAACATTGGCATTAAGCGTGACCGTAAATCATTTCGAATTTCATAGAGTCATATAGTTCATTAATTCTCAATGTGTCGAGAATCGAGATTAACGTAGTTATGCCAAATCTTTAAGAACACTCATTTAGATACAATTATGTATCACGTTTGTTCATATATTCTTTGTTATAAATAAAGAGTTTATTATTAAAATATTTACCAAATTATACTAAATAATTTATAATTTTTATTTTACAAATATTAGCATTAAGCGTGACCATAAATTATTTTGAATTTTATAGAGTCATACATAGTTCATTAATTCTCAATATATCAAGAATCGAGATTAACGTAGTTATGCCAAATCTTTGAGAACACTTAGTTAGATACAATTATCATGTTTATTCATATATAAATGTTTTGCTATAAATTAATAAAGTGTTTATTCTTAAGATATTTACCAAATTATTTATAATTTTTAATCTTACAGACATTAGCATTAAGCGTAATCAAGAATCATTAGTTTTACAAATTTGTTAAAGTTGTAGTATCTAAAATTCAATAGTTCATTAGTTTTACAAATTTTAATTTCATAATCAATGGTTCATTAGTTTTCAATATATCGAATTTGACTTATAAAGTTATACATACAATTATACAAATTATAAAGGTTGTATCTAAAATTCAAATTTATTTAAATATAAGAAATATTACAAATAAAAATATATAAAATATCGGCAAAATGTCAATATCTACGGTATTATTGCGGTATCGGTATTATATCGGTACCGGTATTATGCGGTATTATTGCGGTATTTGCGGTATTGTGCGGTATCGGTATTTTCCGGTAATATCGCGGTATTTCACTTTTGGATACCGGTGTCGTATTGAACTTGTGCGGGACGGCATAAATACCGTACCGTAAATGCGGTATACTGCAAAATTCGGTATTTTCGGTATTTTTTCGGCGCGATATTATCGGTATTTCGGTATTTTTGTCCAGCCCTATGGCTACCCCATTCAGAGGCTTCTGGAGGCTCATTTGGTTGAAGCAGCTTTCGAATATAACATTGACTGTGGCCCCTGTATCCACAAATACCCTTTGGACCTGATATCTTTCTATTTCCACTGTGATGACCAACGCATCATCAAGTGGATGAGTCACTTTTTGGTAATCTTCTGGTCCAAATGAGATTTTTGGTGGGGGCAGGCCTGTCTCAAGACTCTCAACCTTCCAGACCCCATGCCTTTCATGCATATGTAATTCTCTGGCAGATGCCTTTCTACTCCTATTGGAGTCCCCCATGGTTGGTCCTCCATATATCATTTTAATAACACCCTTAGGCTCCGGCCCCTGGTTAGCATCGGGTGCTTTCTCAAGAGCTTCTTTGCGCCTCTTGTTTTGTTCTGTCTCTCTTTTGACATACTCCAAGAGTTCTCCTTCTTGGATTAGCTTTTCAATGGCAATTCTCAAGTTTCTACAGTCGTTGGTCATATGACCAAAGTCATTGTGGAACTTACAGAACCTTTCAGAAGGTGGATTTCTTGGTGGTTGTCTATGCCCAGCGGGGATCTGGACCCCTGGTTTTCTCAAGACTACTTCGAGCAGGTCAACTGGTTGCTTGATTAGCGGAGTGAAAGAACTTAGAAATCTTTCATTCTTGTCAGCCTTTTTAGCATTTGGAGCCGGCCTTTTCTTTTCTTCCGGCTTCTTTTCCTTTTGAGAGGCCAGCTCGGCCCTCTTGCTGCTCAGAGCCTCTTCCATGTGGATATATTTTTAGACTCTTGTCAGTAATTCTTCAAAAGAGGTAGCTTCTTTCTTGATGAGAGAGGCAAAGAACTGTCCTGGCTTCAAGCCATCTACACATGCATGCACCTTTAGTTTTGGTTCTACTCCCGGGATTTCCAGGACGACCTCATTAAAACAAGTCATGTAGTCTCTCAGACATTCGTTAGCTCCCTGTTTTATGGTTGACAGATGCAAGGAGTTTCGAGTAGTCCTTTTGGTGCTGACGAACTGCTGTAAAAAGACTTCCCTCAGATCCGTGAAGGAATGAATAGAAGCTTTTGGCAACTGCTTGAACCAGTGTTGAGCAGTTCCTGACAGGGCGGTGAGGAATACCCTGCACTTGACTCCCTCCGAATATTGATGAAGGAGGCATAGGCTTTCGAATTTCATCAAATGCTCTTTAGGGTCCCCTTTCCCCTGTGATAGATCCGGGTTGGAGATCCACAACAATCTAAGAGATTATTCATCATGTTTTGCAAGGAGCATTCATGGATAAAGCATGTAAGTGATAAAGAACAAGAGATTTGTGCATTTGAAGAGCGATAATCATGTATTTTGTGCAGAGCATAGTTTATGCAGAAAATGACGAGTAGCAGTCAAGCTATATGTTTAAATAAAAGGTATATTTAGCTATGACCCTGAAAAATCCATGAGGCTCGGATACCATTCAAGCAGATAATGAAGAAACCAAGTAGGAAGAGAAAGAGAGAAACGGGGAGCTTGGAGCTCTGTTCAACCTCATTCCCCTTAGAACATGAGGGTTTTACCTTAGACTAACAGCGGTGAGTGAAAGAGGCTCTTCTTAATGCCGAGGAAGAGGAAGGAAAGCTGCTACGGGTGATGATTCCTGGGAGAAGGCTTCGGAAACCTGGACTGCTTGAGCTCTAAGGAGCTCGTGAAGCAGAGCACAGTGTAGATGAATGAAACAGTGCGCAAGAGGGCGCGTTTATATGGAGAGTCAAGTTGTGATTGTTCATGATGAAGGATGATGGCGAAGTGTGCGATATTTATAGGTGCAAGGAGGATGGAAAAGCGAGCATTCGTGTGAGGGTAGGACAGAAAAGGAATTCTCCTAAGGGAAGATTTCCGTCGTCATTAATATAGTGGTCCTCACAAGTACGTAGAGTCATGCGGATGGCGTGCTGCACAGAACCTAGGGTTCTGTCAGATGTTTGGGGATATTGGTCAGATCCTTCGATCCAGACAGATGCCAATAGATCCTGTATGGCCTCTGAGAGGAGATAAGGCTTCTGGCTTTTGCGTAGGACATATCTTGTATTTATATCAATTGTCTGAAGCTTCTAAGAACCTATAGGATTTCTGGTAATACGTTACCGTATGGAGCAATTTCTGTTTGAGGTCTTTATCAAGCTTGACAGCTGCCTTCCTTGGCAGCAATATCGAATCTAGTTCTATCTAGATTTTTCTTTTCCTTTCATTCTGGCTAAATCTCCTTAATCAGCGGAAAACATCCAATACTTTGGAATAGTGGATACAACCATAATTTTATATCTGGATGAAATAAGGAGACGACATTCTAAACTTATAAGAAAGGTGTCTTTCTAGTGGATTGATTTATCTGGATAATGAGGCTGATACTAGTCCCTATCAACTACTCCCCCCCCCCCCCCCCCCAGGTCCAGAAGTATTCGCATGAAGGCTTCTGACTGGGGTTTTGGCGGGAAAAAACCCACTCGTACGTTGGTTATTGCTTCTTCTTCACAGGCGGGGAAATATTAAAGTAATATATTTTGATAAGAGAGATGCATTATTTTTTAGAAACGAAAAGGCTTCTTTCCCTCTTTTATAAGCCGGAACGAGATACAGCTCCCCACTCCTTTTGTCCTTTCGACTTCCTCTTTTATTGCCTCTCCTAAACAGACAGTAACATTCTCACTTTTTGCTTTGTATTTTGGGAGAGTCTTCCGTTCTTCTTTTTTACCAGGTAAATCCTTTATCATTACCTTCCTTTCTTGTATTTACATACCCTACATTTAACAGGGATTTTTCGTTCCCCCTCTTTTCTTTTTTGACGGAAACTTCCATGTATTTTCTTAAGGTTTTTAAAGATTGGGCTTTATCAATGGCCACCTTCAATCATGAATCCTAATAACGAAGAGATGCTACGAAAAATTCAAGCGAAATTATCACAAAGGATGGCTGAAGTGAGAGCCGCTAATCTTAGGCCTGTTCCTCCTTCAGAGGATGTCCCCGAGCCATCCCCTACAGACGATAGCATCTCAAAATCTTCTCCGGAAAATCTCCAGGAGATAATAATAATGAAACCTCGGCTAGGCTTTGGCCCCGCCGATCCTCCCTCATCTAGCCATTCCAAGAAGCGTGGTAAACCCTACTTCCTTTCTCCCCCTTTGACTGGTGTGGGCATCTGTACCTCTGTTTCTAAAAAACAAGCAATTTTCATTCCTCTGGGTTTGCAGGGATGAACCGGTTTTCAACCCCTTCTTTTGGTGCTCAGGCTTTAGCCTTTGACCAGTTCTTAGAGATTCTATCCGAAGTTGAACAGAGTAGGGACCACGCTCAAGTCAAGGCTCGTGATCTTCGAGACCATCTCCATGATAAGGAGAAATGTTGTTCTGCTCTTGAACTGCACCTGGCTTCATTATCAGAGCGAGTGAGGGAATTAGATATAGCCCTAGAGGCCTCTCTGGAAAGAGCGTTGGAAATGAAGGCAAATTTCGCTATGCAAGCAGAACAAGTAACTCTCACTCACGAACAAGAGTTGGAGCGTGCCCGGACTTCCTCTTTCACAGAAGGGATGAAGAAAGGTTCCGATGAAGGCATTTCCATGGGGATACAAACTTGCCGGTCTAACTTTTTAATGTCCCCCTACGGTCAGGCTTTCATAGATTCCCTAGTGAAGCAATTCCCTGAGGCGTTCATCAATTCTCCCTATTTTGGGCACGAATGGTAGATCACCTCACGAGCTGGGCCGCTGATGTGGTTTTTGAATGCTGTGATCAACTGGGCGTCCCTGAGCGAGCTGCCTCTATCAATTTGGTGTCCATAATACATATGTTTGAAACGAAACCTGAGGCCCTCAAGAGAAATAGCTTCATCCCTACTGGGGAACCTTGGTTCATGTCTGCGCTAAGAAAGGCTTCTGAAGTCCTTCGGCAACCCGTTAAGCCATCCGAGGATCTTCCTACTTGGGATGCCCCCCTTTTCCCTCTCTTTCCTGTTGATGCTACGGTCATGAGGCTTATGAAAAGAGCCTTCGATGAGGTGTCCTTCTTTTCTTTGCTATGGCTATGCTTATCCATTAAGTACTTATTATTATACATTCAACGGTTCTCCTCTCTTTTTATTATTTTTTTTTTTTATTTTTTTTTAGGAATTAACAAGGGAGCAAACTTTATGTTCCCCCTCTCCTCAAGAAGCTACTCTTGCCATGCATACCTCATCAAATAAGAAGGATGGGTCAGGGGCAAATGATGCTCTGACTATTGCAACAGGCTATCCTAGGGACGACTGGATCTTGCATTCAAATGAAGCTCCCCTTGTTTCTCCGAGCGAAGCTTTATCTTCTCATTCATCTAGCTCAGAGGATCTGGCCTCCTCCTTAGATCCTGCTCCCTAGAGCAGTTATCTTTGATGGGATGTTTTAAAACAGCTTATTCTTTTTGATGTTCATAGTAGGGTGTTTTTAATGGTCCTACCCTCGGGCTGATATGGTAGAAACGGTATTACTTCTTTCTGCTATCTGCCGATTGCTTTAAAAAACTAGCTTTTGGCATGCTTCTATTGCTTCCCATCAATTTAGAATATTATTCTTCTGTTTATGCGACCTCTCATCTTGTTTTTATTTGCTATGCTCTTCTTGCTAAAGCATCTAGAAGTAATAGAGTGCAGGCTAAAGGCATTTTTTCCTTTTAAATAATGGAGTACGCATATGGGGATGTGCTAAAAGCATTTTAAGATAATGGAATACGCGTATTGGGATGGGATGTAGGGTATCCCCTACTCCCCCCCCCCCCCCCCCCCCCCCCCCCCAAGTGAAGCGTAAGAAAACGAAGGAATTACTCCTCATTTTAGAGCTAACAATTTGTAGAATATGATCTTAAAAACAAAGAGGCACGATCCTGTGTCTTTCGCATATCGATTAATTAAAAGGTAAGGAAACTTCAAAATAGATAGGGGCTATGGTCGGGCCATACTACCATCTTTTTAGGAATTGCTATCCTTTTCCTCGTGTGCTGTTCCCTCATCCTTCTCTTGATCTGGCATTTCAATTGTGCCTTTGATTTTTGCCTTTGCCTTAGCCATCAAAATTTCCCACTGCCCCCTCATAATTGGAGCGTGGTGTGTGCTTGCTGTTTCTATTCCAGATCCTTTGCTTTCATTGATCTGTTGGAGCGACTGCTTGTTTGAGTCTTTGGATAGCAGAGACTCTCCAGAAGAATTGGTGTTGGTGATCAGCAGGTGCTCCATTGGAGTGGAAAGATTTTGACTTTCTTCTATCAGAGTCAAGGCCTTGAGCCTCTTTTCTTCAGGTTTCATTTCCTCCTGATCACCAACGGGTTCTGCTATTGACCTTTTCTTGGCCTCTCCCGCTTGCACCGATTGAATATAGCATTTTCGAGAGACTCCCTGGTCTCCCGACACCTGTCCCACATGGTTTCCCACGGGGAGTTTCATCATCAGATGGTAAGTGGAAACCACTGCTTGGAATGGATTTAGGGCAGTTCTCCCTAGGATAATATTGTAGGAAGATGGCTGTTGTACCACCAGAAAGGTGACTGGTTTTGATACCCGCATAGGTCCTTCACCTAGGGTGATCATCAAATCGATTGACTCTAATGACATTACAGGGTCTCCTGAGAAACCGTGCAGAGCTGTGGCTACACCATTCAGAGGCTTCTGGAGGCTCATTTGGTTGAAGCAACTTTCAAATATAACATTAACTGCGGCCCCTGTTTCCACGAAGACCCTCTGGACTTGATATCTTTCAATTTCCACTGTGATGACTAATGCGTCGTCATGTGGATGAGTCACTTTTTGGTTATCTTCCGGTCCGAATGAGATTTCTGGTGGGGGTAGGCCTTTTTCGACCCTCCAGACCCCATGTCTTTCGTGCATATGTAACTCTCTAGCAGATGCCTTTCTGCTTCTGTTAGAGTCCCCTATGGTTGGTCCTCCTTATATCATTTTGATAACGCCTTTAGGCTCTGGTCCTTGGCCAGCATCAAGCGATTTTTCAGTAGCCACCTTGTGCCTTTTGTTCTGTTCAGTCTCTCTCTTGACGTATTCCAAGAGTTCTCCTTCTTGGATTAGTTTCTCGATAGCAATCCTCAAATTTCTACAGTCATTGGTCATGTGACCAAAGTCATTGTGGAATTTGCAGAACCTTTCAGAAGGTGGATTCCTTGGCGGCTGCCTGTGCCCAGCAGGGATCTGGACCCCCGGTTTCTTCATGACCACTTCTAGCAAGTCGACGGGCTGCTTGATGAGTGGCGTAAAAGATCTTAAAAATCTTTCATTTTTGTCAGTTTTCTTAGCATCTGGGGCTGGTCTTTTCCTTTCTTCAGGCTTCTTTTCTCTTTGAGAAGCCAGTTCGGCCCTCTTGCTGCTTAGGGCTTCCTCCATATGGATATACTTTTGAACTCTTGTCAATAATTCTTCAAAAGAGGTAGCTTCCTTTTTGATGAGAGAAGCAAAGAATTGCCCCGGCTTCAAGCCATCTACGCATGCATGCACCTTTAGCTTTGGTTCTACTCCTGGTATTTCCAAGACAGCCTCATTGAATCGTGTCATATAGTCTCTCAGACTTTCATTAGCGCCTTGCTTGATGGTTGTCAGATGCAGTGAGTTTCTGGTAGTTCTTTTAGCACTGACAAACTGTTGGAGGAAAACTTCTCTTAGATCCATAAAGGAGTAGATAGAAGCTTTTGGCAACTGCTTGAACCAATGTTGAGCAGTCCCTGACAGAGTTGTGAGGAATACTCAGCACTTGACGCCCTCAGAGTATTGATGGAGAAGGCATAAGCTCTCGAATTTCATCAAATGTTCTTCAGGATCTCCCTTTCCTTGGTATTCGCAAGAGATTGTTTTGAAGTTGCTGGGGACAGGGTCAGTTTGATTGTCCGCAGAGAAAGGACTATTCTCATCGATATATAAGGAGAAAAACTCCGACTTGTTCCCCTTATCTTTGTTATTGGGAGCGTGTTTATGGTTCTCTTCTTCATTTGGGTTGTGAATTTCTCTTTCACTTGCCCCTGTTTCCTTTGAGGCCCTTTCTGCAGCTTGCTTTTGTTCTTTCAGCTTTTTTACTTCTTTTGCCAAGAGCTTCATCTGCTCTTGTTGCTGGGCATACTTTTTGGCCCAGGTGCTATTATTGAGGTTCTCTT
This sequence comes from Thymus mandschuricus, assembly GCA_029379335.1. Taxonomy (NCBI): domain Eukaryota; kingdom Viridiplantae; phylum Streptophyta; class Magnoliopsida; order Lamiales; family Lamiaceae; genus Thymus; species Thymus mandschuricus. The sequence continues at coordinate 12,530,752 of CM057071.1, forward strand.
CGATCTCCTCAGGTCCCTCTTCATCTGGGGATTCCCATTCGGTCATAAATCCTTCCTCAGTTTCATCCATTATGGGAGGCAGCTTTGAAATCAGTTCTTGATTTGTACTTGGATTTATGGGCTTCTGCTTGTGCACTGCAGGGGTGCTCTTGCTTCCTCCACCCTCTTGGTTCTCACCTGGGGGATCTGGAATTTGGGAATTCATTCCCAAGGTGTGAAGTCTTTTCTCGACAGCTCCTTCAACCACGCCTTCTACGAGCGTTTTCATTTGGAGGAGCATGGCTGGAGAGAACTGAGCCTCCATATTGACACTGGCTTCTGTCACCACGGTGCCTTTTCCTTTATTCCCCTGTAGGGAATTTGCTGGATTTCCAGTAGCTTGGCCAGCTTCTTTCGAAGCAGCATCTGAGGCGGTATTCATTTTTGCAAGGTTCTGCAAATATTCGGATAAATTTAGAATAATTAGCTTTAGATGCCCCTTGAAAGGAGCTTGAAGTATGTCTAATCTATGTTTAGTGGATTCTTTTGCAATCATAAATCCTTCAATGTAGTTTTGGCGAGCATTGTCAGTTTATTGCAAGGCTTCTTAAGGGGTAGCTTTTGCCACTATTAATTCGAAGTTGATAAAACCTGCTTTTGTATGACCCAACCCATTACTAAGGTGTTCATTCTCCCAAAGCATTTTTTATGAAGCTATTGGAGAGGATATGATTTGGGTAGGGTGTCCTTGAGGACTCCTATAGTGTCCTATTTTACAAGACTCGATGTGAGGGGTTTGGCCAAGCAGGCCTTTTGTGTATAATACTTACTTTGGGGAGCTTTTTCATGCGATGCCCGTTTTAAAGGGTTTGTTCAATGGGGTATTTGCCGCTAGACAGTGTTTAATGAGAAATGTATCCTTTATGTGGAGGTCATAAGAATACGGCCTCTCTTTTTCTTTTAAATAAGGCTGGCCAGAATGGCGCCTATTGAATAAGGTTTATGAAGGGTTCTGCCCATCATAGTGAGTTTTGAGTGAATATAGCCTATTAAAGGAGGCTGGCAAAAATATCACCCGTCGAGTAAGGTTTATTCAGGGTTCTGCCCCTTACATGTGATGAAGATATCGCCTATTAGATAGGATTTTTGAAAATATTATTTACTGAATCAGGCTTATGAAGAGATTACTCATTATATGGGCTTAAGGAAATGTAGCCTATTGAACAAGGCTTTTGTGCGGTTCCGACCATTATAAGGGGCGTGTGTGGATGTTGCCTGTTAAATAGGGCTTTTGAAAGGTTTTTCCCATATATGGGTTTGACGAGGATGTTTCCTGTTAAATAGGGCTTTTGGAGGGTTCTGCCCATTATATGGGGCTTACGAGGATGTTGCCTATTAAATAGGGCTTTTGGAGGGTTCTGCCCATTATATGGGGCTTACGAGGATGTTGCCTATTAGATAGGGCTTGTGCTGCCTATTAAATAGGGCTTATGCGGAGATTGCCTGTTAGACAGGGTTTCTGAGGATAGTGCCTGTTAGCCAGGGCTTCTGAGAGTATTGCCTGTTAGCAAGGGCTTCTGAGATTGTTGCCTGTTTAAACAGGGCTTCTGATAGTATTATGGGAGCATCTGCTTTCAGATGCAAGACCCCATCATCAGGGTGAAGGGGGTGACCTTGTCATCTTCAGCTCTCCGTTTTTTAATGTTCTTTAATGGGTGAATTTTTGATTCATCACAATACAAGGGCATATTGAGAAATGAAGTTCCCTCTATAGTTACTAACCCCTTGCAGCCCACAAGTAGATTTAGCATTTTGAGATAGTTGCAGGGGTTGCATACTCACCAATTACAAGAGGAGAGTTGAATGCGTTCTGAAGTGGCTGCGATTTTTGACTCGACTTTCCCTCAGATTCTTCACTACCTTAGGATGTTGACAGATAAAACAGTTTAGTTATCACAATTCGTATCATGAGGAAAATATGGTCTCGAAATTGCCTCTGATCCCTTGGTTCGCTATTATGTACAATACAACTGGAATTAATTAATTAAGAGCATCAAATCAGCATTCAATAAACATTTATTTTAACGTCCCTCTTTTGGGCACCTTTCGCACCAGGGGAATAACATGGCAAGCTCATAAACATATCATTATAAACAGTTAGGACTTTAAAGATACTGCGGAGATTAACGCCCCAGATTCAACAGCCTCAACAACATTTACAAATGGAAGGTTTAAATTCACATATGAGGAAGAGAAAATCAACATCTCAAACATGAGTTTCCCTTCAGCAGGGTATCAGACAGGCAATTTTGCTAAAAAGAGAGCATAATCTAATAGTCATGTCACATTCTGCTGCCCACAATTATAAAGGGGCTTAATAAGAATCCGACAATAATATTCGTATCCAGATTTCAGTAGATTAAACAGCAAATATAGCATGCCCACTCGCTCTAATGTCAAGTTTTCCCACATTCTTCACATAAGGAAATGATAAGGAAAATCATCAACAGCGTTACGACAACGAGCTAGAATTTCGCATAAAACAGGGGAAATCGACATCTTAACTCAAGCAATTTCCCACAGACGGCGCCAGTTAATAGATCCGGGTTGGAGATCCACAACAATCTAAGAGATTATTCATCATGTTTTGCAAGGAGCATTCATGGATAAAGCATGTAAGTGATAAAGAACAAGAGATTTGTACATTTGAAGAGCGAAAATCATGTATTTTGTGCAGAGCATAGTTTATGCAGAAAATGACGAGTAGCAGTCAAGCTATATGTTTAAATAAAAGGCATATTTAGCTATGACCCGGCAAAATCCATGAGGCTCGGATCCCATTCAAGCAGATAATGAAGAAACGAAGTAGGAAGAGAAAGAGAGAAACGGGGAGCTTGGAGCTCTGTTCAACCTCATTCCCCTTAGAACATGAGGGTTTTACCTTAGACTCACAGCGGTGAGTGAAAGAGGCTCTTCTGAATACCGAGGAAGAGGAAGGAAAGCTGCTATGGGTGATGATTCCTAGGAGAAGGCTTCGGAAGCCTGGACTGCTTGAGCTCTAAGGAGCTCGTGAAGCAGAGCACAGTGTAGATGAATGAAACAGTGCGCAAGAGGGCGTGTTCATATGGAGAGTCAAGTTGTGATTGTTCATGATGAAGGATGATGGCGATGTGTGCGATATTTATAGGTGCAAGGAGGATAGAAATGTGAGCATTCGTGTGAGGGAAGGACAGAAAAGGAATTCTCCTAAGGGAAGATTCCCTTCGTCATTAATATAGTGGTCCTAACCCTAGAAGTACGCAGAGTCATGCGGATGGCGTGCTGCACAGAACCTAGGGTTCTGTCAGATGTTTGGGGGTATTGGTCAGATCCTTCGATCCAGACAGATGCCAATAGATCCTGTATGGCCTCTGAGAGGAAATAAGGCTTCTGGCTTTTGCGTAGGACATATCTTGTATTTATATCAATTGTCTGAAGCTTCTAAGAACCTATAGGATTTCTGGTAATACGTTACCGTATGGAGCAATTTCTGTTTGAGGTCTTTATCAAGCTTGACAGCTGCCTTCCTTGGCGGCAATATTGAGTCTAGTTCTATCTAGATTTTTCTTTTCCTTTCATTCTGGTTAAATCTCCTTGATCAGCGGAAAACATCCAATACTTTGGAATAGTGGATACAACCATAATTTTATATCTGGATGAAATAAGGAGACGACATTCTAAACTTATAAGAAATGTGTCTTTCTAGTGGATTGATTTATCTGGATAATGAGGCTGATACTAGTCCCTATCACCCTGGTACTCGCAAGAGATTGTCTTGAAGTTGCTAGGAACAGGATCAGTTTGAATATCTACTGAGAATGTGCTGTTCTCATCGATGTATAAGGGAAAGAGTTCTGATTTGTCTCCCCCATTCTTATTGTTTGAGAAAGGTTTCAGGTTTCCTTCTTCATTTGGGTTGCGAATCTCTTTCTCGCTTGTCCCTGTTTCTTTTGAGACCCTTTCTGTGGCCTGCTTTTGTTCCTTCAGCCTTTTGACTTCTTTTGCCAAGAGTTTCATCTGCTCTTGTTGCTGGGCGTACTTCTTGGCCCATGCATTATCAGTATTCTCATTGAGATTTTCCTCGAGTTCTTCAGGTCCTCCTTCATTTGGGGATTCCCAATCAGTGAAGAAGCCCTCTTCTTCCTCAGCCACTATTGGGGCAGCTTTGAGACTAGCTCTTGGGTTATGCCTTAATTTATGGGCTTCTGTTTGTGCATTGTGGAAGTGTTCTTGCTTCCTCCTCCCTCCTGGACCTCGCCCAAGGGATCTGTGTTTTGGGGGTTTACTCCCAGGGTATGAAGTCTTTTCTCAATAGCTCCCTCTACTACACACTCTACGAGTGCTTTCATTTGGAGGAGCATAGCCGGGGAAAACTGAGCTTCCATGTTGACACTAGCCTCTGTCAGCGTGGTGCCTTTTCCTTTGTTGCCAATTAAGGAATTTTCTGGATTCCCAGTAGCTTGACCAGCTTCCTTTGAAGCAGCATCTGGAGTAGTGTTCATCCTTGCAAGGTTCTGCAAAGATTTGAGGATGTTTAGAGAGTTAATTTCAGGTGCTCTTTGAAAGAGGCTTAAGATAAATTTTCTATAATTGAGAATTGCTTGCGGTTGTTTTAACAGATATAGCCCATTTATTATAAGGCTCTTATATGGTGATGGTAAGTGAGGCCTTAATGATAAGAAACTAATTATGATGCAGGGCTTTTATATAGTTCCCCTTTCTGGCGACCTTGATGTGAGGTGCCTGATCATGCAACATCTAGTTGTGTGGCACTGTTAATTTAACAGATCCTTTTATAATCGAAAATCATTTATGATAATTTTACCAAGACGTTATCTATTTGTTGCAGGGTTTTTCAAGAGGAATGGCTTCTGCCAGCATAATGTGGAAGTAAATAACATTTGCTTCTAGCAAGATGCATTACTAGGGTGCCCATTTTCCAAAAGAGTCCTCCATGAGGCTTTTGGGAAGGGATCCGACTATGATGGGAGGTTTTTTTCATGACGCCTATTTTGTAGGGCCTTTTTATAGGACATTCCCTTTTAGGCAAGGATTATGAGAATGATATCCCTTGTACAGGACTTATGAGAATATTGCTTGTTAAACAGGGCTTGGCCTATTTGATTGTAATAGGGAAGAAAATGTTGCCTATTAAATAGGGCTTATGGAAATAATATCCTCTATGGGGACTTATAAAAATGATGTCTACTAAATAGAGCTTTCGGAAATAGCGCTTATGAGATAGAATTTGGGTAGGATTCTGCCCATTATGTGGGGGTTTATAAGGATGCTGCCTATTGAGTAGGGCTTCTGGGAATGATATTCTTTACAAGGGATTCATGAAAATGTCGCCTTTTAAATAAGGCTTATTAGAGCGTTGCCTATTTGATAGGGCTTATGAAAAGCTCTGCCCATTATATGGGGCTTACGAGAGTTGCCTATTAGATAGGGCTTATGAGAGGTTCTGCCCATTATATGGGGCTTACGAGAGTGTTGCCTACTGTGTAGGGCTTATGAAGGGTTCTGCCCATTACACGGTTTACGAAGGTGTTGCCTGTTAGACAGACTTCTGGGGGAAGGTTCTGCCCGTTATACGGGACTTACGAGCGTGTTGCCTACTGTGTAGGGCTTATGAAGTGTTCCGCCCATTATATGGGGCTTACGAGGATGTTTGCCTGTTAGACAGGGCTTCTGCAAGAAGGTTCTGCCCATTATACGGGGCTTACGAGGATGTTTGCCTGTTAGACAGGGCTTCTGGGAGGTTGTGCCTTCAGATGCGGGCTCCCTTCATCAAAGTGAATGGGGTGACCTCGTCATCTTCAGCTCTCCGTTTTCTAATGCTTTCATTATTTTCGTGGGTTTTCAATTCATGGCAATTCAGGGGCATTCGACTAGCTTTAGTGGTGATGTTTCCTCTGTAATCACCAATCCTTCGCAACCCATAGATTGATTCCATATTTAGCAGATAATGGATAGAGTTGTATGCTCACCAATTACACAAGGTGAACCGAATATGTTCTGAAATTGCTGTAGTTTTTGACCTGGCTTTCCTCCGGATTCTTCACAACCTTAGGATTTTGACAAACAAAAACAGTTTAGCCGTCACAATTCATATCATGAAGGAGCTGTGGCCTCGAAATCGTTTCTAATTACTGGATTAATTTGCTATGAATAATGCAGCTAGAACATATTCATGGTGTACATACTAGAATTCTCTGGGAATAACATCAATCTTGCATTCAATACATGTTCCTTCTATTATATAATCGCCATTCTAGGTATCCATCGCAACACAGGAAATAACAGGGCAAATTCATATCATCGAAATCAGTTAGAGCTTCAAAGATAGATAGGGGATTAGCACTCTGGATTCATGGGTTTTGACAGCACTTACAACTATCAGATCTTAATTCACGTACAAGGAGAGAAAATCGGCCTTTCAAACACAAGTTTCCTTTCAATCAGAGTGTTTATCACAATTTCCGCTTCAAAGAGAGCGTAATCTTAGAATCAAATCACATTCAGTAGCTCATAATCATGGAGAGCTTAGCAAATATCAGGCAATAATATACACATTTGGGTTTTCGCTAGTTAGACAACAAACAGAGCATTCCCAATCAATACCACATCAAATTTCCTCATATTCTTCACATAAGGATATAACAAGGGGAAATCACCAACAACATCATAACAACGAGCTGGAATTTCGCATAAAAACAGGGGAAATCGACATCTGAGACTCAAAGAATTCCCACAGACGGCGCCAGTTGATAGATCCGGGTTGGAGATCCACAACAATTTAGGGTATTATTCATCATGTTTCATAAGGAGTATTCATAGATAAAGCGTTGTAGCAGTAAAGAGCAAGAGATTCATGAGTTTTGTGAGCTATAATCATATATTTTATGCAGAGCATTGTTCGCATAGAGACAGAGAGTAATGATCGAGTTGTGTGTTATGTATAAAGGGGGTATCTAGCCATAAACCAGTAAGATCCATAGAGTTTATCACTCATACAAGCAGATAATGAAGAAATGAAGTAGAGAAAGAGAAACGAGGAGCATAGAGCTCCGTTGAGTCTCATTCCCTTTTTGAGAATGAGGGTTTTACCTTAGGCTCAAGGTGATATGTGTGAGAGAGATTCTTCCCGGCGTCGAGATGGATGGATGGAGGTAAAGGGGGATGAGGCTTCCCAGAAAAAGGCTTTGGACGCCTTGATTGCCTGAGCTCGAAGGAGCTCGTGGAAAAGTATGAAAGTGAATGGAACAGTACACAGGGTGCGTACAATTGCGAAGAGTGGCGTTGTGATGATGGATCCATGAAGGGTGCGTTCAATCGGAATTTATAGATGTAAGGAGGGTGAAAACCGAGCATTCGTGTGGAGGAAGGACATGAAAGGAATTCTCATAGAGGCAAGATTCCCTCAGTCATGAATGCAGTGGTCCTCACTCTAGAGTACGTAGAGTCATGCGGATTGCGTGCCGCGCAGAACCTAGGGTTCTGTCAGATGCTTAGGGGCATTGATCAGATCATTTGATCCTAACAGATGCTAATAAATCCCATATGGCTTCTGGGAGGAGATAAGGCTTCCGGCTTCTGCATAAAACGTGCCTTATGTCTGCGTTGAGCGTCTGAAGCCTTTAAGAACCCGTAGAATTTCTGGTAATATGCTATCATATGGAGCTGTTTCTGTTTGAGGCCTTATCAAGGTTAACAACTATCCTCCTTAATGGTGATACCGAGTCTAGTTCTGACTAGATCTTGCTATTCCTTTCATCTTGGCAAGATTTCCTTGTCCAGCGAAAACATCTAATACTCTGGAGCAATGGACACAACCATAATTTGATATTGTGACATGGAATCATTAATACTAACTGAATTTTGAGGCGATGTCCCAAAATTATGGGAAGGGTATCTTTCTAGCGGATTGATTTATTTGGACAATGAGGCTAATACTAGTCCTTATCAATCTCCACAAGGTTCCAAACATAATATCAATCAATTATTTAAAGAAAATCATGCTATCATTAACCAATTCATATACTCATAAATCATGCTCGACTCAATCGTCTAAACTCCTAAAGACTCTACTAATATCCAAAATTAAACTACTATCCAAGAACGCATGCAAACGAGTTAACGAAGCCACACTTCTCCCTCCCCCAGACTTATTTTGAATCATAATGAAGGAATAAGTTTAAAGAAGATGAAATAGATAAGTTAACGAGCGTACCTTTCACCGAAGCTAGTTTACTATCGATCTTCTCCTATTAGTCGAAACCTCGACAAGAAAACCTACAAACTCACAAGCTCCGAAAGTCCTTGGATCAAAACCTTAATAAAAGACAAAACTCAAAGAAAAACAAAAAAATAAAACGAAAACTTAAAAAAATGAAAACTTAAAATAAAGATAGGGTTGGGTTACCTCCCAACAAGTGCTACGTTTTACATCTTTAGCCCGACGATACCTCTTTTCAAGGCAGGTCCAAATAAAAGCTCTTATCTCCCATGATGGGTGGTAATCTATATATTATATAAAAGTGAAGTACGGAGGGTATTTTGGTAATTTACTCTTTAAGTGTCAATATATTTCAGTCAATTTTAATTTACATTTTTTAATTAGAAAAAATACGCTTAATTATGCATGCAATTTAATTTTACATATTTGTTGTATGACTTTGATTAGATGCCACCGGTTAGTTAATTTAAGTTTTTTTTTTAAATAAAGTTAATTAAAAAAGAAAATGTAAGCCTTCGGTTACAATTTAACTCCTTTTTTTTTTTAAATTGGGTATTAATAACTAAAAAAAATAAAAACCCTTGATTAATTGTTTCACATGCAAAACCTAACAAATTTCATGAATTTTCACCAATAAAATTTAAAAACTCATCTTTTTTATTAGATGCCACCGTTTCATAATGTAGCGTCCGGTTGTAAAATTTGTGGGATTTTTATCTCTTCGATTAAATCAGTAAAAATCTTAATTAAAAAATCAACGCCCTTCCTTCCACAACGTCTTATGATTCTAAAAGATTTTCGTCAACGTGTGTGACTTTTCGAAGGGGCACGTTTCTCTCAATAAATTAATACTGTCATACCACATCCATTCCATCGACAATTCCCATTCTCATTCCCATTCCCATTCCCATTCCCATCCTACGCAATTGTCATTCCCATCATATTACAAATAAAAAAACTCATGTGGTTGATCTTTCCAATGCAAATGTATAATTTCAAGAGTACAGAGGAAGTTACTGCCATGGATAATGTTTACGAAGCATCATTGTTTGGTATGAATTTTTCTATGTAGTGTTAAATTTCTCATCAAACTTGTGGAATTTGTTTCATTAATTCTGAAAATAAGAATTTTGCAGATATAATGGGCATGGATGTATCCTGATCCAAAGCCGAGAAAGAATTTCAATGGAAAACGTACATCCTTGATGGAAATCATGATTGAAGATCTAAAGTTTGTTTGTTTGTTTTTTTTTTTTTTTTTTTTTTTTTTTTTTTTTTTTTTTTTTAAGTTTTTCTGCTCTTTAAATTTTATTGGAAATTATAATGATCATTCCGTTAACCTACACTATTCTTAAATTTATATTTTTCATAATGCCCAAAAAATTATTGAAACTCGCAGGGAAGGCAAAAAAAAAAAAAAAAAGCAAATCTGGAGAGGTAATTTGACACCATAAAGTTCTATATATGTACAATTTAAAATTAATATAGTAACTGATATTAATATAAATGCTATGTCTTTCTGATAGAATGGTGAAGCAAGTACATCAATCAATGTCACACAGAAGGCAATTGATCAAGCATACAAAAATATGAAAAAGATCCCACAAAAGAGAAAAAGTCTTAAAGATGAACTTCCTTTCTCTCGATCCAAAAAGAAGTGCAGAGGACTGTGAAAAGAGGAAGGATGTAGATTGCTCATATAGATTGGTATTCGTAGTATTGATTTATGTATAGAATAGGGATTATAAAGTCAACTTGGTAGCAATAAATATCTAGGAAGTTGATGATTGTCTGGATATGTAAATTTTACATGTGGATTTGATTGTTAGCTTATATATATTAGTGTGGATATAAAAACCAGTGTGATTGTTAGTTTATATATATTGGCGTGGATATAAAAACCAGTGTGTGTAAACTGTAAAGACTAGAGCTGGCGTCATTTTTTTTATTATCGAATAAATTAAAACTATAAATCTTATTATATTTTGACAAATTTATTATATATTATAAAATTCCACAAATTCAGTATATATCATCTTTATGAAATATGTACAGTATCTTTAAATAAGGTAGCCGAAGATGCTTCTATCGATAAAATCAATTTATTTGCACCCCTGTTATGTAGACTTTAATTTTAAACCTAATAAATGTAATAGTTAATTAATATGAATATTCGGAATAAATTGATCTTAGATGTATAAAAATGATTATTTACAAGAATAAGAAAATACATTAAAGATTTACACAGAGAATAACACACGAATTAATTTTTATTGCTAAATATCAAAGAATGACAGGGAAACCGTAGTATTTCAATGTATACACATATTAAAAAACATCCGTTTATTTCACAGAAAGTGAATAGATTAAATATGAAATGTATATTCACCGAATTTGTAGGTGAAATCTAATATAATTGATTTATAATATACACTATTTACGATCAAAGTAAAAATTAAAATTAATACCATGAAAGTTGAACAATAATTTAAAATTTTCAATTATATTATTTTATAAAAAAAAAAAAAATTAAAGCTAGACTTTCTTATATTAGGATGGACAATACACAACAAATATTCTGTATCACAAATGTTAAAGCTAGACTTTCTTATATTAGGATGGACAATACACAACATACTGCATTATGTTGTGTTTATTAATTTATGTGTTAATGCAAAATGAAAATATAAATAAAAAATATTCCGTATTAGTTGTTGTGCCTGTGTAACAAAGTAATACCAAATTAAATTATTATTTTTAATATAAATATAATTTCCGAGCGTAGCTCGGGTAAACATTCTAGTAGTTGATAAACCTTAACTTCTCTCGATCCTTCTTCACTACATCTAGATTGGCAGGCTAAAATCGCCTTCCTGTGGTTGATGTTGTCGATGTGTGGTGCTAATTTCCTTTGAAGACTTTGGCGACAATGCATAAACAACACTCAACAAAAGGATTAAACGCACCGAGTGAAAGAAACAAGAAATCGAATAAAAACAAACTAAAATAAATAAATTAAAATATATATATATATATATATATATATATATATATATATATATATATATATATATAGCCTAAAGTAATCCCCAGCAACGGCGCCAAAATTTGTTTTACTAAAAAGTGTTCGCAATAGAACGAAATCTATCGTAGCACTTAGTAAGTAAAAACCCTATGTTGAATCTCGAAGGAAAACTTTGCAGGGTAAAAAACTGTGTAGTAAAAACAACATATACTAGCCTAAAATCTAAGAAAGCAAGTAAAAGAATTTGTTTTAGGTTTTTGGTTTGAATCCAAGGCAAGAAAGTAAATAAGCAATTAAATCAAAGCAAGTAAATAAACTAATCTAGAAAGCAAAGGAATAAATCGAACTAATTAATCTAAGGAAATAAACAAGAACGAAAACAAAAAGAAACGAATCTAAACTAATAAAGTAAATTTGAAAAACGAAGCAAATAAATCTAACTACGAGAACTTGAAAAATGAAGGAATTGAAAACTAAGAAAAAGGAATCTAAACTAAGAACTTGAAAACGAACGAACGAAATTAAACGAAGCAATTACGAAAATAAATCTAGAACTAAGGAAAGCAATAAATCAAGCAAAAGAAAGCAATAAAGAACTTTGCGAATTGAAACGAAGAACGAAGAACACGAAATAAAGAAATTGTATTGAATTAAAACGAACAAAGTAGCGATCCGGATCGAACAAACAAAACTAAAGCTAGAGTATTTAGTGCTGAAAATAAAAGCTAAACAAAGGTAAAAGGTGATAAAAGGTGTCCCAAATTTTTCCCAAAGTACTAGTATTTATAATAAGTAGAAAACATAATCATTAAAGGAAACGAACAGCTGGCGACGGGGGTTTGGACGATCGTCCATAACTCCCAAGGGGGGTCTGACCGATTGTCCATATCACATTCTGGAAATCTTCTCATTAAAGGGTCTGGCTGATCGTCCAAGTGTCTGGACGATCGTCCAAATCTCAGTCTGGACGATTGCGCGCGCCAATCTTGTTTCGGCCGTATCTTCCTCGTCCGAACTCCAAATTGACCTCCGTTTTCGCCTATGTGCTCCTATCGAACCCCTCTTCGATATAGTGCTTTCATTACATCCAAAATTAATCTTCAATGAAATCATGTGAGGTTAGAACTTGAGGTCAATGATTGCTCAACAACCTTTCTTCTCGTTTTCTTCTTGTTTCCTCCCTTTTGTACCTACAATCACCAAAACTCCAAAAAACTCAATCATAGCCAAAGACAAACGAAAAGACACAAAATTACTACGAAAAGGGACACGAAAAGACTACTAAAAATCGAACATTTAAACACCAAACACCCAGGCGTGTTCCCGCTGTCATTTGGTGGGCCACTACTCCACCAGGTGCACCGCACCCGTACCTGCTCCACTAGACGAGGTGGCATGTAGCAAACAGTCAAATGTGAAGCGAAAGAGAAAAACAAAGAAATGCAGCATTTGTGGTTGCGCCGGCCATACTCGTCAGACATGTAAACACCCGGATAGGTTTGATTAAAATTTTTTGTAAATAATTATTCCCCAATCTTACGAACAGACTATTTAGTATCAGTGGTAAGTTTGTTTTTAATTTCCTTTTTTGAGCTTACTATGGCGATAGATAGGGGTGAACATTCGGGTGGTTCGGGTCTAACCCGAACCAAACCCGAAAAACCCAAGACCCGAATTTTACATTTTTTATAACCCGAACCGAACCAAACTAACATATAAACCGAACCAAACCCAAACCATATTTTACGGTTCGGGTTCGTTTCGGTTCGTTCGGTTCTAACCCGAATTTATATATGAACTTCAATTCTTTCTTTTTTTGAGCATATATATGAAATTTCTACTTTAAACACGAACATTTATCGGCTTTAATAATATCTAAGCAACATAATAACATTAAACCAATACATAATCCAACCATAATACAACAAAATCAATCCACAAATCAACCTAATAAATCCATAATCTAAGCATAATACACAAAGCTAATTCAGAATTCAACGAAATCAACAATTATAGGTTAAAGAATGTGTAGGAATTATGATATATAATAAATAAATAAGCGCATAAAGAATTGAATATTTAGGAATTAGGATATATAATTAACAAATAGTTAAATACACATAACTTATATAATATTATTTAAAAATTATATAAATTCGGGTTTCGGGTTAGACCCGGATTTTCTATGCAAACCCATACCCGAACCGAAATATTTTCGGGTCCCATTTCAACCCGAACCAAACCAAAAGGATATAGAACCCGGACCAAACTACCTAATTCGGTTTTGTTCGGTTCGGGTTTTCGGGTCGAACCATATTTTGCTCACCCCTAGCGATAGGTCCCTGGGGCACCTTTTTCATATTTTGTGTTAGTAGAGGGCATCCTTTTTTAATAAGAAGTCATTCACTTGATCACTAATTCTTACAAACGTACACAACAACTTTTTACATACGACTAATCCCCACATACGTTCGTGGTCGACATAAGAACCATGAAATGGGTTGTAAGGAATACGAAATGTTCACATAAGAAATATACAAATTGTAGTAAGAAAACATGAAACTTGTTAATAGTTCTTACAAAACAGTAACATAAACTAATTACGGGCTCCTCGTGCACCCCTCTATGCAATTAGTTGATATAAGAAATATCCACAGTTAGTAAGAAATATGCAAAGTTCACATAAGAAATACATAATATTTTTAGTAAGAAAACAATAACATGCTAATATTTATTACCAACGGTACACAGAAGAATCATTAACTTGATCACTAATTCTTAGAAACTTACTGCTTAACCAATTACATACGAATAAAACCCCTACATGTTCGTAGTCGACGTAAGAAACATGAAATGTTTTGTAAGAAATGTGCAAAGATCACATAAGAATATTAAAATTGTAATAAGAAAACATTAAACTTTGTTAATAGTTCTTACAAACAGTAACTAAGATTTTAGGGATGCCGACGTGGCTGCAACACCGAACGACGTCGTATTTATCTATGTTGGGTTGGCTACTTGAAAGCCACCCGAATCCCAGATTTGGATTGGGTGTGATGGTTTGATCGTGCACATAGTTCATACAAGGGCTCGAGTACATACCTTTACGCGCGATTAGATGAAGACGGTTGAATCCGGATGAATCTACAGTTCTGATCTTCAAGGATGTGATCTCACACCTCTAGATCTGAGACTTGGTGGGTGTCTACAGATCCCTGGAACCTCGATCTACCTTTCTCAAGCACCGGGCGACCGTTCTCTCTCTCTCTCATCTAGGGTTTAGATTTTCGTTTTAATAGTCCCACAATGACGACTAATGTTTCTAATGAGAGAATAGAGAGTATTTATATGAGAGGATTTAAATCCTTCTTTTCCATATAAAATGGCCACCCAATTAATTCCCATTATTTCTTTCCATAAGTACAAATTTAATTCCTTAATTTATACACAATTAATTAGGAATTAATTTGTTCCGTCGTGTAACTGTATTACCGGAACTAATTATAACAGATATAATTAATCATAATATCAGTAGAAGAAATAAATATATTCAAAATATATTTACATATGATATTATCCCCATAAGATTTAAATATATTAATCTTATATATCTTATTAGATTTAATCTTATCTTTGAATAATTAAATAATAACTAATTATATTTAATCATATCCCTAAGTATATAAATCTAAATTAATTATATTTAATATCCATTCACCGGATATAAATCCAACATATATCATATATTGGACTTGAGTACAATTATTGTGTCCAAACTCAATAATACAATTTAGATCGATTCCTGAGATCTATTTGGGCCATCCCAGGCATCGGATATCAGATAGAGTTGAGCCTTATCTAATAGATAATCACCATGCTCACCCCTGAACATTTATCTCATTAGAGCTATGACGTCACTCCACTAAAGAGTCATAACTGATTCACCGCTCTGTCACAATTATGTAGATTGGGGCTGGTATTTTGTTTAGTTCGACCCCCGTGTTTAAGACTTCCCATATCCATTAATTAATTAGAGCTACCATGACTGCTCCTAATTAATTAACCTCTTAATCCTCAGGTAGTACCCGTGTTGGGAATTGTTAAGGATTCACTTATTAAGGGGGAATTCATTGGGACGCTTAATAAAATTTTGTTATGTATTTTGATTCGATCCCAAAACCCTCTGTGCTAATCCTATTCCCAAGCGACCCTATTTGATTAGTATGATAGGTTAGAATTTCCCAAGCTTATAATGTTAGGAAAACCTGTTTTGCTTTAGTCGCTTTAAGTTTAGACTACAGGATTCAAGAGAAGCGAGAAGACCACTCGCTTGAGTGTGTTTTGAAGTCGAAGCGAGTCTACCCGATAAAGCGAAGCGAGTGCTCTCGACAAAATCCAAGCGAGTCTACCCGACAAGCGAAGCGAGCGCTCTCGATAAATTCAAAGCGAGTCAACCCCAACTAAATACGAGTACTCTGACCAAGCGAAGCGAGTACAATGCAAAGTTTGAAAACGACAGCTCAACTACTAACCTCAGTTCAAACTCAAGTTTGAACTTAGTCATGTGAAGATCAGCCGCAATTAATTAATATCTCCACATGGCAGAAGAGGATTGGATGCTAGAGTTGACCGGCTAGACCGACAAGCAGCCGCTACAGTACTGGCCCAAGCCAGTTACTGTTACGCTTGGCTTTTAACCAAGTTGGGAAAGAAGACAAAGTGAGCGTCTGAAAAGCTGCAGGTCAAGCCCAAGTACTGTCGACTGTGGAGAGACAAAGCCATAACTCTCAAACGGCTTTTACCCGTCTCTAACACTATAAATAGAGGCATGCAGTGAAGAGAACACTTAACACTTCCTTGAAAATTCCCAACGCTCAAAGCAAACAAGTTCTCACGATTTCCAGCATACATTCCTGAGTTCTTGTAAGAAAGTGTTCCAAGCTTCAATCTCACTGAAGCTTGTCTCTGCAACCTTCACTCTCTAGTTTCAAAGCCACTATTCATATCCAAGCTTAGAAGAGGAACCCTAGACTTTACTCTAAACTGTAAAGGGTTCTTCATATAGAGTGTATTTTTACAAACCAAACCAAAACCCTTGTTCTTGTCTAGTTAAGAGTGTTAGTGTTTGTGTTGACTGTAAGGTTGGTAAGATCTAAGGTTTCACTTTCATCGATAGTGAAAACCTCGATCAAGTAGAGAGGATCCAAGCTTGCACGTTCATCGACTGTGCTAAGCTCGATTCTTATCTTAGGTTTTTTTGGGAGAACCCGTAATCTCCTGATTGTTGTATGGATCCAAGCTTGCCAAGCTCGATCCTTGTCTAGGTTTTTGGGGAACCCGTAATCCTCAAGTTTCTTAAGTGAAGAGAAACCGTTCCAGCATGGAACAAAGTGGACGTAGGTGTTTTATCACCGAACCACTATAAACCTTGGTGTCGTATCTCTCTCCCTACTCTTCATTCTTTTATTACTTTGACTATCATTCTTGCACGTGCATATAACAAACCTAATACGAGATTTTCAAATACTTAAGAAAAGAATAGCTCACTAAATTTCGCATTTTAGCAAGTGAGCCACTCTAGGGATCAAGCGTTCGCTTAGGTCCTTAGACTGCTTAAGTATAGATCAAGCGTACGCTTAGGTCTTAAGTTTCAACCGACTCACTAGCTTACTCTGAGATAAGTTTGAAAAGAAGTTGAAAAACTTCTATTACACGTATTCACCCCCCCCCCCCCCCTCTACGTGCAATCCTATTTATCAATCCGGGACCAACAAGTGGTATCAGTGCAGGGGTCTCACAAGCCACTGCTTTGTATACTGGAAGCGAGTCATTTGCTTCACGTTGTCTCACCAGAACTGATCCATTTTTCTTAAGTGCATTAAAATCTCACACATGCATACTACATTAATTTAACATTTGAAAATGTCCAGTCACAGTGCTTCGATCCTGCCTCCATACTTTATCGAAGGTTATGAGACATGGAACTTTCGGATGGAATGCTTTCTCAGCTCCGTGCACAATAGAATGTGGGAGGTCCTGACGGAAGGACCTATTTCAATCATGAAGATCATCACTGCAAATGACTTCTAGCCACAACTAAAGACGAGTACGTAGAGAAGATGAAGGATGACTACACTGCAAATGACTTCAAAGTTGCAAATCTGGACAAAGTGGCAAGGCACATCATGCAAAGCACCGTCTCGGATGCATATCTACCAAGGATTAGGAAGTGTGACACTGAAATGGAAATGTGGGAGACTCTAGCCTTGATCTCACAAGGGACAGAGAAGATCAAGGAGAATAAGCTTGTTGTGCTCATGGTAGAGTTTGAAAGCTTGACCATGAAACCAAGCGAAAGCATAGACGCTTCCGAGCTTTGAGTGACTTGATGGATTTGTTTACTAGAAAGCAGGCCTTTTAGCTTGTATGCATGTGTTGTCCATAACCACTTACAATTTCTTATCTGATTAAGTATTAATTGTTGTCCATGCATCAAACATCTATCCATTATCTCAAAGTTATAGGCTTTATGGTGTGTTGTAGATCACAGAAGACCATAGTTGCCGGTTTCTCTAGAGATATAAAAGGATATCACAGTCGAGACAGTTCTGGATATAACTGTCGGTTTAGGTTGTAGTATAGGCTGCATAAGTAACTTGTCTTGGCTACTTGTCTATTCTAGTACGTGTATGTACTGATAGGATCACAGTGAGGTGTATTCTTCTATTCCGACCTATGTAGAAAGAATCGAGACCTCGGTGACTTAAGATGAACCTTAACTCATGTTGAGTCCTAAGGGTGTATAGTTGTAGTCTGTTTCTTTGACTTACCATGGGTGAGAGTTCAGAGGATCTGTAACTCAATAATCTCCGTATCATGGGAAACAACTACAACTAGTACGACTCTTAGTGCAACTGCAACAGAGCACCGTATCCTGGTATAACAGGTTGATCACATCTCCTGAGGAATTCATTAAGGATTATCATACCAAACCCTGTAGGTGGATTAAGTTCCGGTATGATGAATAAGGAATAAATGGTACTACTCAAGAATGATAAATAAAGTTGAATAACATAAGCAGTCAGAAGCTTTAAGTTAATCAACGGATGTGGGATATCTTAAATACGGGGGTCGCTAAGTCTAATACTAGCCCTGAACTCAACAGGGGTAAAACAGGTAATTCAGTACTATTACTCTAGTGGAAGATTTTAGTACGTATGGACTAAATTATACTCTGGGCTGAGTATGGAGAATTTAGCCATTGGGAGGCCTCGGTTTTACCACCTAGTAGATCCCTAATCTGGCCCAAAAAGCTCAATAGGCCATAGTATAAGGAATAAGTGGGCCGTCATGGAATTGGGCCCAATCTGGGCGCCAATCCAACTCATGGACGCCTAGTCCATAAGTTGCAGGCCGGGCCTGCAACTTAAGCCCAAGTCTCACTTGGTCTCTCCTATAAATACCCCCTCAAGGTCTTGTTGACCTAAGTTTTTTGGAATTAGAGTGCACTCTAAATATTCCACGAGAAAAGGAGGCTAGGGTTTGAGAGAGACAGAGAGGCGGCGCCAGCGTTGAGCACAAACGACGAAGATCCCGTTCCGTGGTTGTTTCTGAGGTTCGTTGTCCATCTGATCGCACTATTTTCTACCACACAAAATAGGTATAGTATAGAATAAGCACGAGTATCGTATCCACAGGGATTGATGTGTCGAAACCACACACAGTACCTCTACTTTAGAATTAAACTGATGTTTAAGCTTTTAAGAATTTAAAGATGTGGTATTATAATACTAGGCAAATAAAAATAAACAAATAAAAATAAC
Source organism: Thymus mandschuricus (assembly GCA_029379335.1). NCBI lineage: Eukaryota > Viridiplantae > Streptophyta > Magnoliopsida > Lamiales > Lamiaceae > Thymus > Thymus mandschuricus. Next base: position 12,549,857 of record CM057071.1, read on the forward strand.
ACAAATAAAGAAACAAATATATAAGCAAATAAGGAAATAAACAAATAAGAGATCAAATAACCAGCAAGGAAAAAAACTCAATTAAGGAAAAGTATTGATTCTAGGGAAGCCCACCTAATCAAATCTATGTAAGTAATTAATGCATACAATTAACCAATTTAATCCAATCTAGATGTGATACATGAAAATAACCTAACGCTCCGGCTAAGGTAATGTAGATTGTCACCTAATAAGATCCTAATCTCCTCTCGGATTCATAGAAATCAAATCAAGTGCAAAATAGAACGAGTATCAATAATACAATCAACTAAGTTCAACTATGATACCTAAATCGACTATATGCAAACATATGATAATTCAACTTCAAATAAGACAATTAAATCATCATACCATGTATTCATGAGATCTATTATGCAATTACCCAAATAAGGCATAAAAACATAATTATGCATACACAATTAGTAAGCACCATGAAACATGCATCTAGATTGGAAGGCTAATTGTAAACAAAAACACTTACATAAATTCAATTAGGCATTCAATCCCTAAAATCAACTAATAAATTTAGCTAGACATAATTAAAAGAAAGGTAGAAGGAAGAATAAACATAATTAAAAGCATAAGTAAAAGAGATAGAGATAGAAAAACTCTTGAATCTTGAATAGATCTTCAATGGTCTTCATACATAAAATAAATCTAGATCTAAAGTATAAAAGTAGAGAAAAGAATAAAAACTAATCTAAAGTATGGTGAAGAGTAGAGAGCTCTAAACTATCAAAACTTGGGTACAATGATGAGTTTTGGGGTATTTATAAGGTAGGGGTTCGTAATTGTTACCTAATTGTACAAGGATTAGGTTAAGGTAATAAAAAATATGGAAATTAAGGATTCCCGTGTGTTTGGCTCGGCCAGGTGCTCGGCCGCGCATGTCCATGCAGTTTGCGCGTCTTTCTCGTTTCGGCCATATCTTCCTCATCCGAACTCCGAATTGACCTCCGTTTTCACCTATATGCTCCTATCGAACTCCACTTCAATTATATGTTTCCATTATTCCAGAATAAATCTTCAATAACATCGTGAGAAGTCAGAACATGGGGTCAATACATCATCATCTTCCTTTGTTTCGTCATCTCTCGTCTTGCCTTGGATTTTCTCGACTCTAAAGCCCTAAAAACACTCAAAACAACCCAAAAGCGTAATCTTGCTCGAAATAACATAAAAAATACAAACCATGAGGTAAACTATGAAAATAAGACAAGAAAACGATTATTAAACACTTAGATAATAAGGTAAAAATACACCCTATCAAAATCCCCCAAACTTAAACATTGTTCGTCCCGAACAATAACAAAAACGAAATAAACAATAGACTCAAGCATTGTGAACTATATAGGCCTCAAAACTTTTCAAAAACAATCTCATGATCATGATCAAAACTATGCACACAACCTTAGCATCAACAACACAATCTACTCAACAAACTCAAAACATGCTAATCCATCAAAGAACTCTCTCCAACATGTGAAATTTTATATATTAAAGTGAACACTCAAATCTCTCAAAGAAAAGATGTCTGCGTCCAGGATTAGCATGTTTTGAGTGAACAAATCTGGCCGACCGTCCAGATGTCCGCGTCCAGGATTTTGTTTCCTTATATAATTAGGTTTTCTTCCTAATATAAATACTAGTACTTTGGGACGAATTTGAATGAACTTTTACCTTAGTTTTAGCTCTAGTTTCGCATTCAAATACTTTAGTTTAGTTTTACTTTGTTCAATCCGGATCGTTACTTCGTTCTTCAATTAATTCAAGTTTTTACTTAGTTCTTCGTTCTTCGTTTAAGGTCGTAAGTTCTTTATTGCTTTCTTTTATTTGATTTAATTGCTGTTGGGAATTGTTAAGGATATAGCATATGTTAAGGGGGAACTCTAGTGGGACACTTGAAAATTATATGTTTTGATTTGATCCCAAAACCCCTATGTATCCTATTCCCAAGCGACCCGATTTGATGTAGAAATAGGTTAGAAATTTTCTATGCATATACTGTTAGGATGGCTCTTTTTAATTTTGATTTAGTAGCTTAGGTTTCGGATCGTAGGAACTTCAAGTGAAGACCACTCGCTTGAGTGTGTTTTTCAAGCAAAGCGAGTCTGCCCAACAAAAGCGTAGCGTGTCGAAGTATAGCGAAGCGAAGCGAGCGCTACAGTAGATTCAAAGCGAGTCTGCCAATGCGAAGCGAAGCGAGCGCTACAGTGATAAGCTAAAGCGAGTCAACACGGGTCAATAATTACTAAAGCAGCTACTCGGGAAATTTATTTTCCAAGTATCCGCTACTATAAGACCTTGAAGCGACTCACTTGAGGCGGACGCTACAAATCTAAAGCGAAGCGAGCCCATACCTAATAGAAAGCGACAGCACAATTCCCGCTCCTATTTTATCATGAGTTCAAACTCGAGTCAAGAGGAGATCGCCGCAATTAATTGCGTATCTCCACGTGTCGAAAGAAGAGAGGAGCAGCGGAGTTGACTGCCAGGCCGACAAGGGCGCCGCTACAGTACTGGCTCGCTCCAGTTACTGTTATATTTGTAACTTAGCCATTTTTGGCAAAGAGACAAACTGGCACGCCTGGAAAAGCAAAAGCCTGTGCAAATACTGTCGAGAGGAGGAGGGACAAGGCCACCTACCAAGCAACGGATCTCGGCCAACCATCCGCCTATAAATAGTGAAGGATGAAGACGAAGAGAAGTAGAACACTTCCTGAGCTTACAGCGCCTACTGCAAACAAACACTCCCAGCTTTCAACATACTTTTGAGTCTTAGTTTTCCAAGTGTTCTCCGAGTTTCAGTTTAATCGAAACTCGTCTTTGCAACCTTCACACCTAGATTTCTAAGCCCATTTCATACCTAAGCTTAGAGAAGAACTCTAGCCTACTTTACACTTGTTGTAAAGAGTTCTTCATTAGTGTGTCTGTCGAAACAGAAAACCCTAACCCTAAAAGTTCTGTTAGGTTTTGTGTTCGTCGTTAGGTTGTTTTCGATCCAAGGCTCTACTTTCATCGATAGTAGAAGCCTCAATCATAGAGTCTAGATCCAAGCTTACACTTTCCTCAATTGTGTAAAGCTCGATCGAACTACGTTGTAAGGAGAACCCGTAATCTCCCTGTCGTTGGACTCGAAGCGAGTAGAGCTTCCAGTCCAGTTTAGGTTTTGTGTGGTGAACTCGTAATCACCCATTTGTCGTCAGATCCAAGCAAGTGAAGCTCGATCTTGACTTAGGTTTTTGAAGAACCCGTAATCTTCAAAGTTCTTGAGTGAAGAGAACTAGTTGCCCAGTGCAACAAGTGGACGTAGGTGTTTTATCACCGAACCACTCTAAATCGTTGTGTCGTATCTCTAACCCTAATCTCTCTATTTCTGTTTACTGTTTGATTATTTTATTGCACAAACATTCTAAACAAACTTAAACTGAGATTTTCAAATACTTAGGTAAGATTTAGCTCACTGAATTTCCGCATTTAAAGTAAAGTCTCACTCTTGATCAAGCTCTAAGCTTAGGTCAAGAGATTTGCAAACACTGTAGATCTAGCTCTCGGCTAGGTCTTAGTTGTTCAAGCGAGCACTTTACTTGTTACTCTGAGTTATTGGAAAAGAAGTTGAAAAACTTCAAATCACGTATTCACCCCCCCCCCCCCCCCCCCTCTACGTGATTTTCCTTTAACAAACCGGGACCAACAAGTGGTATCAGAGCAGCGGTTCTTTCGAGCCCCTGCTTTGCATACCTGAAGCGAGTCCCCTCTCGCTTCACGTTGTCTCACTGAACCGGATCCTTTTCCCTAAGTGCATAAAACCCTCACTCACGCATACTGCATTTTGCTACTGATAGTTTATCATGTCTACATACAGTGCATCAAATCTTCCGCAATTCTCGATAGAAGGGTACGAGACATGGAGCTTTCGAGTCGAGAGCTTCCTCAACTCTATCCACGACAGAATGTGGGAACTTATCGAGGAAGGACCGATCGAGATAAAGAAAGCCATCTCTGTAAACGTACCAGCCGCTGAAGGTCGTGAAGCCCACGTCAGACAAGAATACGTGGAGAAGGACAAGGACGAATACAACTCCAATGACTTCAAAATCGCCAACCTCGACAAAATCGCACGTCACACAATGCAGAGCACTGTGTCGGATGCCTATCTGCCAAGGATCAGGAAGTGCGCACCGGCAAAAGAAATGTGGGAAACCCTAGCCCTCATTTCTCAAGGAACGGACAAGATTAAGGAAAACAAACTTGTCGTACAAATGCGGGAGTTTGAAAGCCTTATAATGAAGTCAGGAGAGTCCATTGATGCCTTCGAGCTGAGAGTCACTAACATCATTACCACTCTCAATTCACTTGGTAAGGAACTCACAGACAAGGAGGTGAATCTCAAGATCGTCCGAGCTCTCACGCGAAAGTGGCAGACCATGAAGGAGTTGTACCTAGCAACGAAGGACTTGTCAAAACTCACGCCGGAGATCCTGTTCTCTGAGCTCAAGGCTCACGAGTTTGATCTGAATCGAATGAGTCTTGACGATGAAGACGAAGCTCCCACGACATCGAAAGGAGTTGCCTTCAAAGCTGCCGAAGGACCAAGCGACCAGCCACTCGCTAAGATGTCAAGAGAAGAGCTGGAAGAGCACGCTGCGTTCTTATCAAAGAACTTCAACAAAATGAACTCTCGCGTGGGCAAGTACAAGAGGTTTTACAAACAGTACAAGGGAAGGAGCACTGATGCTCGTGATGGAAAAGGGAAGAGAGAAGAATCGTCAAAACCAATCTCGCAGGACATGATGGAAGTGGAGTGCTACCACTGCCACAAGATGGGCCACTACAAATCTGACTGCCCAAAGTTAAGTGCCAAGGAGCGAGAAGAATTGAAGGCAAAGAGAGAAGATCCCCGGCGAGCACTTGTAGCGAGTGAACTGCTAGTCGCTTCAACTGAAGAAGTCTCAAGCGACTCCGATGCATTCACAGATCCCAATCCAGTGAGGGAGAGGATCTTGGACTCATGGCACTCACCGACGAAGAAACGGGAGAGGTATTCACTTATCCTTCAATTAGTTCAATTACACTAGCACACACTCACCAAGAGGAAGCTCATTCCTCGGCATGGAGTGAGTTACTTAACGAACACCAAAAATTGTTAAGTGACCACGAAGTGTTGAAACAAGTTATGTCTGATGGCAAGAAGGAGAACCGAAAGCTAGCCACTGAGCTTGACGAAGTCAAACTTAAATGAAGGGTTATGACTAGTAAGTTCGAGGATCTCTTTGCTAGGCATAAAAGCTTGGAAGGAAGGTATGAAACCCAATCCAATCTAGTGGCCAATTTAAACAAAGCCTCATTCGCTAGGCAGGCACTAGAGAGCTCACTTCTACCTTTTGGTAGAAAGGGAGGACTTGGATATGAGGGTGGACCTTCCAAGCCTACGGTCTTTGTTGGTGCTTCAAACACTACAACATCAGTTCCTTTGGATGTGCCCACTGCCTCTGTTGGGAATTGTTAAGGACAACATGTTAAGGGGGAACCTATATGGGACATTTTGGAAATGATATATATGTTTTGATTCGATCCCAAAACCCCTAAGTGTCCTATCCCAAGCATCCAATTTGATGTAGAAAATAGGTTAGAAATTTTTCTAAGCCTATACTGTTAGGATGGCTTCATTTCTTTTGCTTTAGTCACTTAGGTTTTTAGACTGCAGAAATTTCAAGTGAAGGCCACTCGCTTGAGTGTGTTTTCCAATCGAAGCGAGTCTACCCAGCCGAAGTGAAGCGTGCCGAAGAATAGAGAAGCGAAGCGAGTGCTACAGTAGATTTGAAGCGAGTCTGCCAAAGCGAAGCGAAGCTAGCGCTACATTAGATTCGAAGCAAGTCTGCCAAAGCGGAGCGAAGCGAGCGCTGCAGCAATAAGCCTAAGCGAGTCAACGCGGGTCAAAGAATACTAAAGCAGTTACTCGGGAAATTTATTTTCCAAGTACTCGCTACAGTATGACCTTGAAGCGACTCAATTTGAAGCGGACGCTCCCATTCTAAAGCGAAGTGAGCCCCTACCTAACAGAAAGCGACAGCCCGATTCCCACTCCTATGTTGAACTCAATCAACTGAAGATCCTCGCATTAATTGCGAGATCTCCACGTGTCGAATGCGGAGAGGAGCAGCGGAGTTGACTGCCAGGCCGACAGGGCGCCGCTATAGTACTGGCTCGCTCCAGTTACTATTAAGTTTGTAACTTAGCCATTTTAGGCAAAGTTACAAAACTGGCGCACCTAAAAAAAGCACTGCCTGCGCAAGTACTGTCGAGAGGAGGAGGGACAACGCCACCTACCAAGCAACGGGTATCGGACAACCCTCCGCCTATAAATAGTGAAGGATGAAGACGAAGAGAGGTAGAACACTACTTGAGCAGAGCGCCTACTGCAAACAAACACTCCCAGCTTTCTAGCATCTTTTGAGTCTTTGTTTCCAAGTGTTCTCCGAGTTCCAGTTTCATCGGAACTCGTCTTCGCAACCTTCACACTCAGAATTCTAAGCCCATTCCAAATCCAAGCTTAGAGAAGAGTTCTAGCCATCTTTGCACGTGTTGTAGAGAACTCTTCAATAGTGTGTCTCTGTCGAAACAGAAAACTCTAACCCTAAAGTTTCAGTTAGGTTTTGTGTGTTCGTCGTTAGGTTGTTTTTTGATCCAAGGCTCTACCTTCATCGATAGTAGAAGCCTCGATCATAGAGTCTAGATCCAAGCTTACACTTTCATCGATTGTGTGAAGCTCGATCGAAGCTAGGTTGCAAGGAGAACCCGTAATCTCCCTGTCGTCGGACTGAAGCGAGTGAAGCTTCCAGTCCAGTTTTAGGTCTTGTGTGGTGAACCCGTAATCACCCAGTCGTCATTAGATCCAAGCAAGTGAAGCTCGATCTTGACATAGGTTTTTGAAGAACCCGAAATCTTCAAGTTCTTGAGTGAAGAGAACGAGTTGCTTAGTGCAACAAGTGGACGTAGGAGTTTCATCTCCGAACCACTATAAATCTCTGTGCCGTATCTCTAAACCCTAATCTCTCTATTTGCTTATTGTTTAATTATTCATTGCACAAGCATTTAAACAACTTAAACTGAGATTTTCAATTACTTAGGAAAGTTTAGCTCACCGAAATTCCGCATTTACGAGTAAAGACTCACTCTTGATCAAGCGTATACTTAGGTCAAGTAGTTAAGCTACAAACTGTAGATCTAGCTATTAGCTAGGTCTTAAGTGGTGAAGCGAGCTCTTTACTTGTCACTCTGAGTAAAAGGAAAAAAAGTTGAAAAACTTCAAAACACGTATTCACCCCCCCCCCCCCCCCCTCTGCGTGTTTTTTCTCTTACAAACCGGGACCAACAAGTGGTATTAGAGCAGCGGTTGTTTCGAGCCTCTTCTTTGCATATCCGAAGCGAGTCCCCTCTTGGTTCACGTTGTCTCACTGAACCGGATCCAGTTTTTCCTAAGTGCATTAAACCCTCACCCACGCATACTGCATTTACTGCTAATAGTTTGCTATGTCTACATACAGTGCATCGAATCTTCCACAGTTCTCTATCGAAGGATACGAGACATGGAGCTTTCGAGTCGAGAGCTACCTCAGTTCCATCCACGACAGAATGTGTGAGGTAATAGAGGAAGGACCGATCGAAATCAAGAAAGCTATCTCTGTGGATGTTCCAGCTGCTGAAGGTCGTCCTGCTCACGTCAGACAGACATATGTCGAGAAGGACAAGGACGAGTACAACTCCAACAACTTCAAAATCGCCAACCTCGACAAAATCGCACGCCACACGATGCAAAGCACTATGTCGGACGCCTACCTACCTAGGATCAGGAAGTGCGCTACGGCGAAAGAAATGTGGGAAACCCTAGCCCTCATTTCTCAAGGAACGGACAAGATCAAGGAAAACAAGCTCACCGTACAAATGCGGGAGTTTGAAGGTCTTATAATGAAGTCAGGAGAATCCATAGATGCCTTCGAACTGAGAGTCACCAACATCATTGCTACTCTCAACTCACTTGGGAAGGAACTTACAGACAAAGAAGTGAATCTGAAGATCTTACGAGCTCTCACACGGAAGTGGTAAACCATGAAGGAACTGTACCTAGCTACCAAGGATTTGTCAAAGTTCACGCCGGAGATCCTGTTCTCCGAACTCAAGGCTCACGAGTTCGACCTTAACCGTATGAGTCTTGACGAAGAAGATGAAGCTCCCACGACATCAAAAGGAGTTGCTTTCAAAGCTGCTGAAGGGCCAAGCGACCAGACGCTTGCCAAGATGTCAAGGGAAGAGCTGGAAGAACAAGTTGCATTCCTATCAAAGAACTTCAACAAAATGAACTCACGTGTGGGCAAGTACAAGAGATTCTACAAGCAGTATAAGGGAAGGAGCACTGATGCTTGAGAAGGAAAAGGGAAAAGAGAAGAGACGACAAAGTCGATCCCGCGAGACATGATGGAAGTGGAGTGCTACCACTGCCACAAAATGGGCCACTACAAATCTGATTGCCCAAAGTTGAGTGCAAAGGAGCGAGAAGAACTGGAGGCTAAAAGAGAAGCTCCCAGGCGAGCGCTTGTAGCGAGTGAACTGCCAGTCGCTTCAATTGAAGATGTCTCAAGCGACTCCGATGCATTCACTGATCCCAACTCCAGTGAGGGAGAGGATCTTGGGCTCATGGCGCTCACCGACGAGGATACTGGGGAGGTATTCTTCTATCCTTCATCTAGTTCAATTACACTCGCACACACTCACCAAGAGGAAGTTAATTCCTTGACATGGAGTGAGTTGCTTGACAAACACCTCAACTTGGCAAGTGACCACAAAGTGTTAAAACAAGCTATGTCTGATAGTGAGAAGGAGAACCAAAAGCTAGCCACTGAGCTTGACCTAGTCAAACTTAACTTAAGGGCTATGACTAGTAAGTTTGAGGATCTCTTTGCTAGACATCAAAGCTTGGAGGGAAGGTATGAAACCCAATCCAATCTAGTGGCCAATTTGAACAAAGCCTCGTATGCAAGGCAGGCACTAGAAAGCTCACTTCTACCTTTTGGTAGAAAGGGAGGACTAGGATATGAGGGTGGACCTTCCAAGCCCACAGTCTTTGTTGGTGCTTCAATCACGACACTTGTGTCTTGGGCTTCTCGACCTTCTTAAATTGTGATTTCTGCTTAGAGGCAGCTTCACAAGTGCAGCAGTGTGTGCAAGGGGGGGTAGCGGCTCGCTTGAGGCATACCTATGCTCTTACCCTTTGGCTTATATCCTGAAGCGGCTTGCTTCGGATTAGCTACTGGCTTAGAGACTGACTTAGGATGTACAGCCTTTCGAAGCGGCTCGCTTGGTTTCCTTGAAGCGGTCAAACTAGGGTTTTGACCCCGACTCGCTTGAGTAACCTTGGAAGTTTGAAGCGACCTCCTCGGTGCTTCGAATTCTTCCCCCTCAACATGAGTACGGTTGGACCATCTCCAATCCGGCTCACGTGACACATAGACATTACTCCTTTTCTTGAAAGGAAGATCCTTTGTCTCTCGTGTCTTGGTCTGAGATTTAGAAGCATCAACAGGTATCCCTTTACCCTTAGATTGGAAAGTTTTAGCATTGTGTGTGCTAGGGACTGTTGAATTTTTCTTACCCTTAGATTCTGCCCTTGAAGATATAGACATCTTCATTAGCTTCTTCTTAGGGTTCTCAGCCATTTTACCTTTGTCCTTGTTGGTGGTCACTTTGGAGGCAGTGGGCACATCCAAAGGAACTGATGGAGTCGTGTTTGAAGCACCAACAAAGACAGTAGGCTTGGAAGGTCCACCCTCATATCCAAGTCCTCCCTTTGTACCAAAAGGTAGAAGTGAGCTCTCTAGTGCCTGCCTTGCATACGAGGCTTTGTTCAAATTGGCCACTAGATTGGATTGGGTTTCATACCTTCCTTCCAAGCTTTGATGTCTAGCAAAGAGATCCTCGAACTTACTAGTCATAGCCCTTAGGTTAAGTTTGACTTGGTCGAGTTCAGTGGCTAGCTTTTGGTTCTCCTTCTCGCTATCAGACATAGCTTGTTTCAGCACTTTGTGGTCACTTGACAGTTTGAGGTGTTTGTCAAGCAACTCACTCCATGTCGAGGAATTAACTTCCTCTTGGTGAGTGCGTGTGAGTGTAATTGAATCAGATGATGGATAGAAGAATACCTCCCCAGTATCTTCGTCGGTGAGCGCCATGAGCCCAAGATCCTCTCCCTCACTGGAGTTGGGATCAGTGAATGCGTCGGAGTCGCTTGAGACATCTTCAGTTGAAACGACTGGCAGTTCACTCGCTACAAGCGCTCGCCTGGGAACTTCTCTTTTAGCCTTCAGTTCTTCTCACTCCTTTGCACTCAACTTTGGGCAGTCAGATTTGTAATGGCCCATTTTGTGGCAGTGGTAGCACTCCACTTCCATCATGTCCCTCGAGATCGGTTTAGACGTCTCTTCTCTCTTTCCTTTGCTTTCACGAGCATCAGTGCTCCTTCCCTTGTACTGCTTGTAAAACCTCTTATACTTGCCCACACGTGAGTTCATCTTGTTGAAGTTCTTGGATAAGAACGCAACATGCTCTTCCAGCTCTTCTCTTGACATCTTAGCGAGTGTCTGGTCGCTTGGCCCTTCTGCGGCTTTGAAAGCAACGCCTTTTGATGTCGTGGGAGCTTCGTCTTCATCATCAAGACTCATTCTGTTCAGATCGAACTCATGAGCCTTGAGTTCGGAGAATAGGATCTCCGGTGTAAGCTTTGACAAGTCCTTCGTTGCAAGGTACAGCTCTTTCATGGTTTGCCACTTTCGGGTGAGAGCTCGTACGATCTTCAGATTCACCTCCTTATCTGTGAGTTCCTTCCCAAGTGAGTTGAGAGTAGCTATGATGTTGGTGACTCTCAGCACGAAGGCATCTATGGATTCTCCTGACTTCATTATAAGGCCTTCAAACTCCCACATTTGTACGGCGAGCTTGTTTTCCTTGATCTTGTCCGTTCCTTGAGAAATGAGGGCTAGGGTTTCCCACATTTATTTCGCCGTTGTGCACTTCCTGATCCTAGGTAGGTAAGCATCCGACACAGTGCTTTGCATCATATGGCGTGCGATTTTGTCGAGGTTGGCGATTTTGAAGTCGTTGGAGTTGTACTCGTCCTTGTCCTTCTCGACATATGTCTGTCTGACATGAGCTGGACGGACTTCTGCAACTGGAACATCCACAGAGATAGCTTTCTTGATTTCGATCGGTCCTTCCTCTATTACCTCCCACATTATGTCGTGGATGGAACTGAGGAAACTCTCGACTCGAAAGCTCCATGTCTCGTATCCTTCGATAGAGAATTGTGGAAGATTCGATGCACTGTATGTAGACATAGCAAACTATCAGCAGTAAATGCAGTATGCATGGGTGAGGGTTTTATGCACTTTAAAAAAAGGATCTGGTTCAGTGAGACAACGTGAAGCGAGAGGGGACTCGCTTCGGATATGCAAAGAAGAGGCTCAAAAGAACCGCTGCTCTGATACCATTTGTTGGTCCCGGTTTGTAAAAGGAAAAACACATAGAGGGGGGGGGGGGGGGGGGAATACGTGTTTTGAAGTTTTTCAACTTCATTTCCTTTTACTCAGAGTGACAAGTAAAGAGCTCGCTTCTCCACTTAAGACCTAGCTAAAAGCTAGATCTACAGTTTGTAGCTTAACTACTGGACCTAAGTATACACTTGATCAAGAGTGAGTCTTTACTCGTAAATGCGGAATTTCGGTGAGCTAAACTTTCCTAAGTGATAGATCCGGGTTGGAGATCCACAACAATCTAAGAGATTATTCATCATGTTTTGCAAGGAGCATTCATGGATAAAGCATGTAAGTGATAAAGAGCAAGAGATTTGTGCATTTGAAGAGCGATAATCATGTATTTTGTGCAGAGGATAGTTTATGCAGAAAATGGCGAGTAGCAGTCAAGCTATATGTTTAAATAAAATGCATATTTAGCTATGACCCGACAAAATCCATGAGGCTCGGATCCCATTCAAGCAGATAATGAAGAAACGAAATAGGAAGAGAAAGAGAGAAACAGGGAGCTTGGAGCTCAGTTCAACCTCATTCCCCTTAGAACATGAGGGTTTTACCTTAGACTCACAGCGGTGAGTGAAAGAGGCTCTTCTTAATGCCGAGGAAGAGGAAGGAAAGCTGCTACGGGTGATGATTCCTGGGAGAAGGCTTCGGAAGCCTGGACTGCTTGAGCTCTAAGGAGCTCGTGAAGCAGAGCACATTGTAGATGAATGAAACAGTGCGCAAGAGGGCGCGTTTATATGGAAAGTCAAGTTGTGATTGTTCATGATGATGGATGATGGCGAAGTGTGCGATATTTATAGGTGCAAGGAGGATGAAAAAGCGAGCATTCGTGTGAGGGAAGGACAGAAAAGGAATTCTCATAAAGGAAGATTCCCTTCGTCATTAATATAGTGGTCCTCACCGTAGAAGTACGTAGAGTCATGCGGATGGCGTGCTGCACAGAACCTAGGGTTCTGTCAGATGTTTGGGGGTATTGGTCAGATCCTTCGGTCCAGACAGATGCCAATAGATCCTGTATGGCCTCTGAGAGGAGATAAGGCTTCTGGCTTTTGCATAAGACATATCTTGTATTTATATCAATTGTCTGAAGCTTCTAAGAACCTATAGGATTTCTGGTAATACGTTACCGTATGGAGCAATTTCTGTTTGAGGTCTTTATCAAGCTTGACAGCTGCCATCCTGGGCGGCAATATCGAGTCTAGTTCTATCTAGATTTTTCTTTTCCTTTCATTCTGGCTAAATGTCCTTAATCAGCGGAAAACATCCAATACTTTGGAAAAATGGATACAACCATAATTTTATATCTGGATGAAATAAGGAGACGACATTCTAAACTTATAAGAAAGGTGTCTTTCTAGTGGATTGATTTATCTGGATAATGAGGCTGATACTAGTCCCTATCAGCTACTCCCCCCCCAGGTCCAGAAGTATTCGCATGAAGGCTTCTGACTGGAGTTTTGGCGGGGAAAAAACCCACTCATACGTTGGTTATTGCTTCTTCTTCACATGAGGGGAAATATTAAAGTAATATATTTTGATAAGAGAGATGCATTATTTTTTAGAAACGAAAAGGATTCTTTCCCTCTTTTATAAGCCGGAGCGAGATACAGCTCCCCACTCCTTTTGTCCTTTCGACTTCCTCTTTTATTGCCTCTCCTAAACAGACAGTAGCATTCTCACCTTTTTGCTTTGTATTTTGGGAGAGTCTTCTGTTCTTCTTTTTTACCAGGTAAATCCTTTATCATTACCTTCCTTTCTTGTATTTACATACCCTACATTTAACAGGGATTTTTCTTTCCACCTCTTTTTTTTTTTGACGAAAACTTCCATGTATTTTCTCAAGGTTTTTAAAGATTGGGCTTTATCGACAGCCACCTTCAATCATGAATCCTAATAACGAAGAGATGCTACGAAAAATTCAAGCGAAATTATCGCAAAGGATGGCTGAAGTGAGAGCTGCTAATCTTAGGCCTGTTCCTTCTTCGGAGGATGTCCCCGAGCCGTCCCCTACAGATGATAGCATCTCAAAATCTTCTCCGGAAAATCTCTAGGAGATAATAATAATGAAACCTCGGCTAGGCTTTGGCCCCGCCGATCCTCCCTCGTCTAGCCATTCCGAGAAGCATGGTAAACCCTACTTCCTTTCTCCCCCTTTGACTGGGGTGAGCATCTGTACCTCTGTTTCTAAAAAACAAGCAATTTTCATTTCTCTGGGTTTGCAGGGGCGAACCGGTTTTCAACCCCTTCTTTTGGTGCTCAGGCTTTAGCCTTTGACCAGTTCTTAGAGATTATATCCGAAGTTGAACAGAGTAGGGACCGCGCTCAAGTCAAGGCTCGTGATCTTCGAGACCGTCTCCATGATAAGGAGAAATGTTGTTCTGCTCTTGAACTGCGCCTGGTTTCATTATCAGAGCGGGTGAGGTAATTAGATATAGCCCTAGAGGCCTCTCTGGAAAGAGCGTTGGAAATGAAGGCAAATTTCGCTATGCAAGCAGAACAAGTAACTCTCACTCACGAACAAGAGTTGGAGCGTGCCCGGACTTCCTCTTTCACAGAAGGGATGAAGAAAGGTTCCGATGAAGGCATTTCCATGGGGATACAAACTTGCTGGCCTAACTTTTTAATGTCCCCCTACGGTCAGGCTTTCATAGATTCCCTAGTGAAGCAATTCCCAGAGGCGTTCATCAATTCTCCCTATTTTTGGCCACGAATGATAGATCCCCTCATGAGCTGGGCCGCTGATGTGGTGTTTGAATGCTGTGATCAACTGGGCGTCCCTGAGCGAGCTGCCTCTATCAATTCGGTGCCCATAATACATATGTTTGAAACGAAACCTGAGGCCCTCAAGAGGAATCGCTTCATCCCTACTGGGGAACCTTGGTTCATTCCTGCGCTAATAAAGGCTTCTGAAGTCCATTGGCAACCCGTTAAGCCATCCGATGATCTTCCTACTTGGGATGCCCCCCTTTTTCCTCTCTTTCCTGTTGATGCTACGGTCATGAGGCTTATGAAAAGGGCCTTCGATGAGGTGTCCTTCTTTTCTTTGCTATGGCTATGCTTATCCATTAAGTACTTATTATTATACATTCAACGGTTCTCTTTTTTTTTTTTTTTTTTTTTTTAGGAATTAACAAGGGAGCAAACTTTATGTTCCTCCTCTTCTCATGAAGCTACTCTTGCCATGCGTACCTCATCAAATAAGGAGGATGGGTCAGGGGCAAATGATGCTCTGACTATTGCAACAGGCTATCCTAGGGACGTCTGGATTTTGCATTCAAATGAAGCTCCCCTTGTTTCTCCGAGCGAAGCTTTATCTTCTCATTCATCTAGCTCAGAGGATCTGGCCTCCTCCTCAGATCCTGCTCCCTAGAGCAGTTATCTTTGATGGGATGTTTTAAAACTGCTTATTCTTTTTGATGTTCATAGTAGAGTGTTTTTTATGGTCCTACCCTCGTGCTGATATGGTAGAAACGGTATTACTTCTTTCTGCTATCTGCCGATTGCTTTAAAAAACTAGCTTTTGGCATGCTTCTATTGCTTCCCATCAATTTAGAATATTATTCTTCTGTTTATGCGACCTCTCATCTTGTTTTTATTTGTTATGTTCTTCTTGCTAAAGCATCTAGAAGTAATAGAGTGCATGCTAAAGGCATTTTTTCCTTTTAAATAATGGAGTACTCATATGGGGATGTGCTAAAAGCATTTTATGATAATGGAATACGCATATTGGGATGGGATGTAGGGTATCCCCTACCCCCCCCCCCCCCCCCCCCCCAAGTGAGGCGTAAGAAAACGAAGGAATTACTCCTCATTTTAGAGCTAACAATTTGTAGAATACGATCTTAAAAACAAAGAGGCACGATCCTGTGTCTTTCGCATATCGATTAATTAAAAGGTAAGAAAACTTCAAAATAGATAGGGGCTATGGTCGGCCATACTACCATCTTTTTAGGAATTGCTATCCTTTTCCTCGTGTGTTGTTCCCTTATCCTTCTCTCGATCTGGCATTTCAATTGGGCCTTTGATTTTTGCCTTTGCCTTAGCCATCAAAATTTCCCACTGCCCCTTCATAATTGGAGCGTGGTGTGTGCTTGTTGTTTCTATTCCAGATCCTTTGCTTTCATTGATCTGTTGGAGCGACTGCTTGTTTGAGTCTTTGGATAGCAGAGACTCTCCAGAAGAATTGGTGTTGGTGATCAGCAGGTGCTCCATTGGAGTGGAAAGATTTTGACTTTCTTCTATCGGAGTCAAGGCCTTGAGCCTCTTTTCTTCAGGTTTCATTTCCACTTCATCACCAACGGGTTTTGCTATTGACCTTTTCTTGGCCTCTCCCGCTTGCACCGATTGAATATAGCATTTTCGAGAGACTCCCTGGTCTCCCGACACCTGTCCCACATGGTTTCCCATGGGGAATTTCGTCATCAGATGGTAAGTGGAAACCATTGCTTGGAATGGATTTAGGGCAGTTCTCCCTAGGATAATATAGTAGGAAGATGGTTGTTGTACCACCAGAAAGGTGATTGGTTTTGATACCCGCATAGGTCCTTCACCCAGGGTGAGCATCAAATCGATTGACCTTAATGACATTACAGGGTCTCCTGAAAAACCATGCAGAGCTGTGGCTACACCATTCAGAGGCTTCTGGAGGCTCATTTGGTTGAAGCAGCTTTCAAATATAACATTAACTGCGGCCCCTGTGTCCACGAAGACCCTCTGGACTTGATATCTATCAATTTCCACTGTGATGACCAATGCGTCATCATGTGGATGAGTCACTTTTTGGTTATCTTCCGGTCTGAATGAGATTTCTGGTGGAGGTAGGCCTTTTTCGACCCTCCAGACCCCATGTCTTTCGTGCATATGTAACTCTCTAGCAGATGCCTTTCTGCTTCTGTTAGAGTCCCCTATGGTTGGTCCTCCGTATATCATTTTGATAACGCCTTTAGGCTCTGGTCCTTGGCCAGCATCAAGCGATTTTTCAGTAGCCTCCTTGCGCCTTTTATTCTGTTCAGTCTCTCTCTTGACGTATTCCAAGAGTTCTCCTTCTTGGATTAGTTTCTCGATAGCAATCCTCGAATTTCTACAGTCATTGGTCATGTGACCAAAGTCATTGTGGAATTTGCAGAACCTTTCAGAAGGTGGATTCCTTGGCGGCTGCCTGTGCCCAGCAGGGATCTGGACCCCCGGTTTCTTCGACCACTTCTAGCAAATCGACGGGCTGTTTGACAAGTGGCGTAAAAGATCTTAAAAATCTTTCATTTTTGTCAGTTTTCTTAGCATTTGGGGCTGGTCTTTTCCTTTCTTCAGGCTTCTTTTCTCTTTGAGAAGCCAGTCCAGCCCTCTTGCTGCTTAGGGTTTCATCCATATGGATATACTTTTGGACTCTTGTCAGTAGCTCTTCCAAAGAGGTAGCTTCCTTTTTTATGAGAGAAGCAAAGAATTGCCATGGCTTCAAGCCATCTACACAGGCATATACCTTTAGCTTTTGTTCTACTCCTGGTATTTCCAGGACAGCCTCGTTGAATCGTGTCATATAGTCTCTCAGACTTTCATTAGCGCCTTGCTTGATGGTTGTCAGATGCAGTGAGTTTCTGGTAGTTCTTTTAGTACTGACAAACTGTTGGAGGAAAACTTCTCTCAGATCCATAAAGGAGTGGATAGAAGCTTTTGGCAACTGCTTGAACCAATGTTGAGCAGTCCCTGACAGAGTTGTGAGGAATACTCGGCACTTGACGCCCTCGGAGTATTGATGGAGGAGGCATAAGCTCTCGAATTTCATCAAAAGTTCTTCAGGATCTCCCTTTCCTTGGTATTCGCAAGAGATTGTTTTGAAGTTGATGGGGACAGGGTCAGTTTGAATGTCCGCAGAGAAAGGACTATTCTCATCGATATATAAGGAGAAAAACTCCGACTTGTTCCCCTTATCTTTGTTATTGGGAGCGTGTTTATGGTTCTCTTCTTCATTTGGGTTGTGAATTTCTCTTTCACTTGCCCCTGTTTCCTTTGAGGCCCTTTCTGCAGCTTGCTTTTGTTCTTTCAGCTTTTTTACTTCTTTTGCCAAGAGCTTCATCTGCTCTTGTTGCTGGGCATACTTTTTGGCCCAGGTGCTATTATTGAGGTTCTCTTCGATCTCCTCAGGTCCCTCTTCATCTGGGGATTCCCATTCGGTCATGAATCCTTCCTCAGTCTCATCCATTATGGGAGGCAGCTTTGAAATCAGTTCTTGATTTGTACTTGGATTTATGGGCTTCTGCTTGTGCACTGCAGGGGTGCTCTTGCTTCCGCCACCCTCTTGGTTCTCACCTGGGGGATCTGGAATTTGGGAATTCATTCCCAATGTGTGAAGTCTTTTCTCGACAGCTCCTTCAACCACGCCTTCTACGAGCGTTTTCATTTGGAGGAGCATGGCTGGAGAGAACTGAGTCTCCATATTGACACTGGCTTCTGTCACCATGGTGCCTTTTCCTTTATTCCCCTGTAGGGAATTTGCTGGATTTTCAATAGCTTGGCCAGCTTCTTTTGAAGCAGCATTTGAGGTAGTATTCATTTTTGCAAGGTTCTGCAAATATTCGGATAAATTCAGAATAATTAGCTTTAGATGCCCCTTGAAGGGAGCTTGAAGTATGTATAATCTATGTTTAGTGGATTCTTTTGCAATCATAAATCCTTCAATGTAGTTTTGGCGAACATTGTCAGTTTATTGCAAAGCTTCTTAAGGGGTAGCTTTTGCCATTATTAATTCGAAGTTGATAAAATCTGCTTTTGTAAGACCCATTACTAAGGTGTTCATTCTCCCAAAGCATTTTTTATGAAGCTATTGGAGAGGATATGATTTGGGTGGGGTGTCCTTGAGGACTCGTATAATGTCCTATTTTACAAGACTCAATGTGAAGGGTCTGGCCAAGCAGGCCTTTTGTGTATAATGCTTACTTTGGGGAGCTTTTTCATGCGATGCCCGTTTTAAGGGGTTTGTTCAATGGGTATTTGTCGCTAGACAGTGTTTAATGAGAAATGTATCCTTTATGTGGAGGTCATAAGGCTGGCCAGAATGGCGCTTATTGAATAAGGTTTATGAAGGGTTCTGCCCATCATAGGGAGTTTTGAGAGGATATAGCCTATTAAAGGAGGCTGGCAAAAATATCACCCGTCGAGTAAGGTTTATTCAGGGTTCTGCCCCTTACATGGGATGAAGATATCGCCTATTAGATAGGATTTTTGAAAATATTATTTACTGAATCAGGCTTATGAAGAGATTACTCATTATATGGGCTTAAGTAAATGTAGCCTATTAAATAGGGCTTTTGTGCGGTTCCGACCATTATAAGGGGCGTGTGTGGATGTTGCCTATTAGATAGGGCTTTTGGAGGGTTCTGCCCATTATATGGGGCTTACGAGGTTGTCGCCCATTAGATAGGGCTTGTGCTGCCTATTAAATAGGGCTTATGCGGAGATTGCCTGTTAGACAGGGCTTCTGAGGATAGTGCCTGTTAGCCAGGGCTTCTGAGAGTATTGCATGTTAGCAAGGGCTTCTGAGATTGTTGCCTGTTTAAACAGGGCTTCTGATAGTATTATGGGAGGTTCTGCTTTCAGATGCAAGGCCCCTTCATCAGGGTGAAGTGGGTGACCTTGTCATCTTCAGCTCTCTGTTTTTAATGTTCTTTACTGGGTGAATTTTTTATTCATCACAATACAAGGGCATATTGAGAAATGAAGTTCCCTCTATAGTACTAACCCCTTACAGCCCACAAGTAGATTTAGCATTTTGAGATAGTGGCAGGGGTTGCATACTCACCAATTGCAAGAGGAGAGTTGAATGCGTTCTGAAGTGGCTGCGATTTTTGACTCGGCTTTCCCTCAGATTCTTCACAACCTTAGGATGTTGACAGATAAAACAGTTTAGTTATCACAATTCGTATCATGAGGAAAATATGGTCTCGAAATTGCCTCTGATCCCTTGATTCGCTATTATGAACAATACAGCTGGAATTAATTAATTAAGAGCATCAAATCAGCATTCAATAAACATTTATTTTAACGTCCCTCTTTTGGGCACCTTTCGCACCAGGGGAATAACATGGCAAGCTTATAAACATATCATTATAAACAGTTAGGACTTCAAAGATACTGCGGAGATTAACGCCCCAGATTCAACAGCCTCAACAACATTTACAAATGGAAGGTTTAAATTCACATATGAGGAAGAGAAAATCAACATCTCAAACATGAGTTTCCCTTCAGCAGGGTATCAGACAGGCAATTTTGCTAAAAAGAGAGCATAATCTAATAGTCATGTCACATTCTGCTGCCCACAATTATAAAGGGGGTTTAATAAGAATCTGGCAATAATATTCGTATCCAGATTTCAGTAGATTAAACAGCAAATATAGCATGCCCACTCGCTCTAATGTCAAGTTTTCCCACATTCTTCACATAAGGAAATGATAAGGAAAATCATCAACAGCGTTACGACAACGAGCTAGAATTTCGCATAAAACAGGGGAAATCGACATCTTAACTCAAGCAATTTCCCACAGACGGCGCCAGTTGACAGATCCGGGTTGGAGATCCACAACAATCTAAGAGATTATTCATCATGTTTTGCAAGGAGCATTCATGGATAAAGCATGTAAGTGATAAAGAGCAAGAGATTTGTGCATTTGAAGAGCGATAATCATGTATTTTGTGCAGAGCATAGTTTATGCAGAAAATGGTGAGTAGCAGTCAAGCTATATGTTTAAATAAAAGGCATATTTAGCTATGACCCGACAAAATCCATGAGGCTCGGATCCCATTCAAGCAGATAATGAAGAAACGAAATAGGAAGAGAAAGAGAGAAACGGGGAGCTTGGAGCTCTGTTCAACCTCATTCCCCTTAGAACATGAGGGTTTTACCTTAGACTCACAGCGGTGAGTGAAAGAGGCTCTTCTTAATGCCGAGGAAGAGGAAGGAAAGCTGCTACGGGTGATGATTCCTAGGAGAAGGCTTCGGAAGCCTGGACTGCTTGAGCTCTAACGAGCTCGTGAAGCAGAGCACATTGTAGATGAATGAAACAGTGTCAAGAGGGCGCGTTTAAATGGAAAGTCAAGTTGTGATTGTTCATGATGAAGGATGATGGCGAAGTGTGCGATATTTATAGGTGCAAGGAGGATGAAAAGCGAGCATTCGTGTGAGGGAAGGACAGAAAAGGAATTCTCATAAGGGAAGATTCCCTTCGTCATTAATATAGTGGTCCTCACCCTAGAAGTACGTAGAGTCATGCGGATGGCGTGCTGCACAGAACGTAGGGTTCTGTCAGATGTTTGGGGGTATTTGTCAGATCCTTCGGTCTGGACAGATGCCAATAGATCCTGTATGGCCTCTGAGAGGAGATAAGGCTTCTGCCTTTTGCATAGGACATATCTTGTATTTATATCAATTGTCTGAAGCTTCTAAGAACTTATAGGATTTCTGGTAATACGTTACCGTATGGAGCAATTTCTATTTGAGGTCTTTATCAAGCTTGACAGCTGCCTTCCTGGGCGGCAATATCGAGTCTAGTTCTATCTAGATTTTTCTTTTCCTTTCATTCTGGCTAAATCTCCTTAATCAGCGGAAAACATCCAATACTTTGGAATAATGGATACAACCATAATTTTATATCTGGATGAAATAAGGAGATGACATTCTAAACTTATAAGAAAGGTGTCTTTCTAGTGGATTGATTTATCTGGATAATGTGGCTGATACTAGTCCCTATCACTAAGTAATTGAAAATCTCAGTTTAAGTTTTTTAAATGCTTGTGCAATGAATAATCAAACAGTAAGCAAATAGAGAGTTTAGGGTTTAGAGATACGACACAGAGATTTATAGTGGTTCGGAGATAAAACTCCTACGTCCACTTGTTGCACTAGGCAACTCGTTCTCTTCACTCAAGAACTTGAAGATTTTGGGTCCTTCAAAAACCTATGTCAAGATCGAGCTTCACTCGCTTGGATCTGACGAAGACTGGGTGATTACGGGTTCACCACACAAGACCTAAAATTGGACTGGAAGCTTCACTCGCTTCAGTCCAACGACAGGGAGATTACGGGTTCTCCTTACAACCTAGTTTCGATCGAGCTTCACAAACAAGGACTGTGTAAGCTTGGATCTAAACTCTATGATCGAGGCTTCTACGATCGATGAAGGTAGAGCCTTAGATCGAAAAACAACCTAACGACGAACACACAAAACCTAACAGAACTTTGGGTTAGGGTTTTCTGTTTCGACAGAGACACACTAATAAAGAGTTCTTTACAAGTGCAAAGATGGCTAGAACTCTTCTTCTAAGCTGGGATTTGAAATGGGCTTAGAATTCTAAGTGTGAAGGTTGCGAAGACGAGTTCCGATGAAACTGGAACTCGGAGAACACTTGGAAACAAAGACTCAAAAGATGCTTGAAAGCTGGGAGTGTTTGTTTGCAGTAGGCGCTCAATTGCTCAAGTAGTGTTCTACTTCTCTTCGTCTTCATCCTTCACTATTTATAGGCGGAGGTTTGGTAAGATCCGTTGCTTGGTAGGTGGCCTTGTCCCTCCTCCTCTCGACAGTACTTGCACAGGCGAATAACTTTTCAGACGCGCCAGTTTGTCTCTTTGCCAAAAATGGCTAAGTTAAAATTTCAACAGTAACTGGAGCGAGCCAGTACTGTAGCGGCGCCCTGTCGGCCTGGCAGTCAACTCCGCTGCTCCTCTCCGCATTCGACACGTGGAGATCTCGCAATTAATGCGACGATCTTCAGTTGACTGGAGTTTAAAATAGGAGCGGGAATTGTGCTGTCGCTTTCTGTTAGGTAGGGGCTCGCTTCGCTTTGAAGTTGTAGCGTCCGCTTCAAATCGAGTCGCTTCATGGTTATACTGTAGCGAGTACTTGGGAAGTGACTTTCCCGAGTGACTGCTTTAGTAAGTGTTGACCCGCGTTGACTCGCATTGGCTTTTCACTGTAGCGCTCGCTTCGCTTTGGCAGACTCGCTTCGAATCTACTGTAGTGCTCGCTTCGCTTCGCTCTATTTCGGCACACTTCACTTCGGCTGGGTTGACTTGCTTCGATTGAAAAACACACTCAAGCGAGTGGCCTTCACTTGAATTTTCTGCAGTCTAAAAACCAAAGTGACTAAAGCAAAAACAAAGCCATCCTAACAGTATAGGCTTAGAAAATTTTCTAACCTATTGTCTACATCAAATTGGGTCGCTTGGGAATAGGATACTTAGGGGGGGTTTTGGGATCAAATCAAAACAAATATATACTCACTTCAAAGTGTCCCATATGAGTTCCCCCTTAACATATAATCCTTAACAATTCCCAACATTAGGAATTCTCCTTGTCCATATTTCATATGGTGTTTTGTCGAAGCGTTTGTTCAGAAGCGTCCGATTCTGAGTGTAGAATGCGGTGTTGGCCGCTTCAGCCCAGTACTTCATCGGAAGCTTCAAATCTGCAATCATTGTGTGAACAACTTCTTTGATGATTAGATTCCTTCTTTCAACAACTCCATTTTGTTGAGGCGTGCGAGCTGCTGATGTTTGGTGTGCTATCCCATGCTCCATGCAGTATGCTTCGATTGTAGAGTTGAGAAACTCTGTGCCTTTGTCGGAGCGAATGGTAGCGATCGCTTGGTTTTTCTCCACAGCGAGGCACTTGAGCAATTGCGGCAGCTTGGATAGCGTCTCCTTCTTGCTAAAAAGAAATACAACCCAAGTGTAGCGAGAGAAGTCATCGACTACAATGAGAGTGTATTTTCTTCCATTGACGCTTACAGGAGTGACTGGTCCAAACAGATCCATGTGAAGTAGCTCGAGCACTCGCTTGGAAGATGCTTCTTCTAAGCTGGTGAAGTGCTTCTTGGTCTGCTTCCCTCGTTGGCATGGTGAGCAAGTATGGTCTTTGATGAAGAATTCATTTGGTATGCCTTGCACCAAACCCTTACGAGCTAAGCGATTGATCGTTTTGAAATTGAGGTGGCTCAAGCGTCGGTGCCATAGCCATCCAATTTCAGTTGCACTTCTAGCGACCAAACATGTTTCCTCTTTGCAGCTTTCCCATTGCGCAATGTAGACATTCCTTCATCTTAATCCAGTGAGCACAATCTGGGATGTGAGCTTGTTCTTCACCACGCACTTGTTGGAGATGAACTCCACCTTGTATCCTTTATCACAGAATTGTGAAATGGATAGCAAGTTGTGCTTTAGACCTTCCACATAGGAAACTTCTTCAATTCTGAGCTTTCCTATCTTCAGTGCGCTGTATCCTCTAGTGGTTCCTCGAGAGTTGTCACCAAAGGTTACTTGTGGACCCTTCTTCTCTGTGTAATCTTGAAGTAGAAATCTCATGCCCGTCATATGCCTGGAACATCCACTGTCCAAGTACCATATTGGTTGACCTTCACTGGGCATGGGATCCACGGCGCTCACCTGCAATTAAGCAAGTTTTGGTACCCAAATCAGTTTGGGTCCTTGCAGGTTGGCTTTCTTCGGTACCCACACTTGCTTCACTCTCCTTTGAGTGTTCGCTTGTAATTAGGTTCCTCGGCCTTTTAAATTGTGACTTCTGCTTGGATGCAGCTTCACATGTGCAGCAGTGTGTGCATGAGGGAAAGCGACTCGTTTGAGACACACTTATGCTCTTGCCTTTTTGCTTATATCCTGAAGCGACTCGCTTTGGATTAACCATAGGCTTGGAGACTGACCTAGAGTTTCTTGTCTTAGCAAGCGACTTGCTTGGTTTCTTTTGAGCGGTCAACTTAGGGTTTTGACCCTGACTCGCTTGAGAAACCTTTGGAGTTTGAAGCTTCCTCTTGGTCGCTTCAAACACTTCCCCCTCAACGTAAGAATGGTTGGACCATCTCCAATACGGCTCACGTGACACATAGACATTACTTCTCTTCTTGAGAGGAAGATCCTTTGTCTCTAGTGTCTTGGTTTGAGACTTGGAAGCTTCAACAGTTTTCCCTTTACCCTTTGATTGGTAAGTTTTAGCATTTTGAGTGCTAGGGATTGTTGAACTTTGCTTACCCTTAGTTTCTTCCCTTGAAGATATGAACATCTTCATGGGTTTCTTTTTAGGGTTCTCAAACGCTTTGCCCTTGTCTTTGTTAGTGGTCGCTTTGGAGGCAGTGGGCACATCCAAAGGGACTGATGGTGTAGTGATTGAAGCACCAACAAAGACTGTAGGCTTGGAAGGTCCACCCTCATATCCAAGACCTCCTTTTCTACCAAAAGGTAGAAGCGAGCTCTCTAGTGCCTGCCTAGCGAATAAGGCTTTGTTTAAGTTGGCTACTAGTTTGGATTGGGTTTCATACCTTCCTTCCTAGCTTTTATGCCTAGCGAAGAGGTCCTCGAACTTACTTGCCATAGCCCTTAAATTATTCTTGACTTCATCAAGTTCAGTGGCTAGCTTTCGGTTCTCTCTCTCGCTATCAGACATAGCTTGTTTCAACACTTTGTGAGTGTTTGATAATTTGTGGAATTTATCAAGCAGCTGACTCCATGTCGAGGAATGTGCTTCCTCTTCGTGTTCGTGTGCCAGTGTAATTAAATTGATAGAAGGATAACAGAATACCTCTCATGTATCTTCATCGGTGAGCGCCATGAGGCCCAGATCCTCTCCTTCGCTTGAATTTGGATCTATGAAGGCATCTGAGTCGCTTGGCACTTCCTCGCTTGGATTGTCTAGCGGCTCGCTTGCTACCAGCGCTCGCCGAGGAGCTTCCTTCTTAGCTTTCAATTCTTCACGTTCCTTGGCACTCAGCTTTGGGCAGTCAGACTTGTAGTGGCCCATCTTGTGGCAGTGGTAGCACTCCACTTCCATCATATCCCTTGAGATTGGCTTTGATGCTTCTTCTCGCTTTCCTTTTCCATCTCGAGCATCAGTGCTCTTTCCCTTGTATTGTTTGTAGAATCTCTTGTATTTTCCCACACATGAGTTCATTTTATTGAAATTCCTAGACAGGAATGCATAGTGCTCCTCCAACTCTTCTCTTGACATTTTGGCAATCGTCTGGTCGCTTGGAGTTTCTGCGGCTTTGAAAGCGACTCCCTTTGATGACGCAGGACCTTCGTCTTCATCGTCCAGGCTCATTCGATTGAGATCGAATTCGTGAGCCTTAAGCTCGGAGAACAGGATCTCCGGTGTGAGCTTCGATAAGTCCTTTGTTGCCAGGTACAGCTCCTTCATGGTCTGCCATTTCCGTGTAAGAACTCGAACTATCTTGAGGATGACTTCTTTGTCGATGAATTTCTTGCCGAGAGAGATGAGAGTGGCAATGATGTTGGTGACACGCAGCTCAAAGGCGTCTATTGACTCTCCAGTCTTCATTGTTAGGCTCTCGAATTCTCTCATTAGCACGGAAAGCTTATTCTCCTTTATCTTGTCAGTGCTTTGGGAGATTAGAGCTAGGGTTTCCCACATCTCCTTCGCAGTAGCACATTTCCTTATTCTGAGAAGATAGGCATCCGACACTGTGCTCTGCATCGTATGGCGTGCTACACGGTCAAGATTGGTGATCTTGAAATCGTTGGCGGTGTAGTCTTCCTTCGCCTTTTCGACAAGGTCTTGTCTGACATAAGCTTCACGGCCTTCGACGGCTAGAACGTTCACTGAGATGGTCTTCACGATCTCTATATATAGGTCCTTCTTCAATGACCTCCCACATCCTATCATGGATGGAGCAGAGAAAACTCTCGACACGGAAACTCCATGTCCCATATCCTTCAATAGAGAACTGCGGAAGATTTAATGCACTATATGTAGACATAGCAAACTATCAGTAGTTATGCAGTATGCGTGGGTGAGGGTTTTAATGCACTTAGGAAAATGGATCCGGTTTAGTGAGACAACGTGAAGCGAGAGGGGACTCGCTTCAGGTATGCAAAGCAGTGGCTCGAAAGAACCCCTGCTCTGATACCACTTGTTGGTCCCGGTTTGGATAGGGGATACACACGTAGAGAGGGGTGAATACGTGTGTAATAAATTTTTCAACTTCTTTTCCCTTCAACTCAGAGTGATAGTAAAGCGCTCGCTTCAAATACTGAAGACCTAGCCGGAAGCTAGATCTACAGTGCTAGCTAAACTTCTTGACCAAAGCAGTCGCTTGATCAAGAGTGAGGCTTTACTCGAAATGCGGAATTTAGTGAGCTAATCTTTCCTAAGTAATTAAAAGCTTCAGATTAGGTTTGTTTATGATGCTTGTGCAATATGAATAATCAAAACAATAAACAATGAATGGAAAGCTAGGGTAAGAAGATACGACACCAAGGTTTATAGTGGTTCGGTGATAAAACACCTACGTCCACTTTGTTGCTTGCAGCAACGGATTCTCTTCACTCAAGAATCTTGAGGATTACGGGTTCCTCAAAAACCAAGTCTGGATCGAGCTTCACTCGCTTGGATCCGACACACAACAAGGAGATTGAGGGTTCTCCACTAGACCTAAACTGGACTAAGCTTCACTCGCTTGAGTCCGACAACTGGGAGATTACGGGTTCTCCACACAAACCTAGCTTCGATCGAGCTTCACACAATCGAGGACTGTGCTAGCTTGGATCTAAACTCTATGATCGAGACTTCTACTATCGAGGAAAGTAGAGTCTTGGATCTTACAACAACCTTTCTTCTAACACAAAACCTAACACACAGAACTAGGGTTTTGGTTTCGACGAACACTCTAAATGAAGAACTCTTTACAATGAATGCAAAGAAGGCTAGAGTTCTTCTCTAAGCTTTGGATATGGAATGGGCTTAGATCTTTGAGTGTGAAGGTTGCGGAGACGAGCTTTGATGATGCTAAAGCTCGGAGAACACTTAAACAAAAACTCGGAAATTTGCTCGAAGGCTGGGAGTATTTGTTTGCAGTAGGAGCTGAAAGCTCAAGTAGTGTTCTACTCTTCTCCGTCTTCATCCTTCACTATTTATAGGCGGAGGATTGGGCTGGAGCCGTTTGATGGTTGGTGGCTTTGTCCCTCCTCCTCTCGACAGTACTTGCCCGGGCCAGCAACTTTTCAGACGCGCCAGTTTGTCCCTTTGCCGAAAATGGCTAAGTTCCAATTCTAACAGTAACTGGAGCCTCCCAGTACTGTTGCGGCGCCGTTGTCGGCCTGGCGGTCAACTCCGTTGCTCCATTCTTCTATCGCCACGTGGAGATCCGCAATTAATGCGTCGATCTTCACTTGACTGAAGTTTGAACTCGTCGTTTAAATCGGAGCGGGAATTGAGTTGTCGCTTTCTGTTAGGTGGTGGCTCGCTTCGCTTCAGATTTGGAGCGTCCGCTTCAAAGTGAGTCGCTTTAAGTCATACTGTAGCGAATACTTAGGAAATATATTTTCCAAGTATCGACTAAGTAATAGTTGACCTGCTTTAACTTCCACTGTAGCGCTCGCTTCATTTTGCTTCAGCAGATACGCTTTGGTCTTACTGTAGCATTCGCTTCGCTTCGGCTCGCTACGCTTCGGCACGCTTCGCTTTGCTTCGGTAGACTCGCTTCGCTTCAAAAACACACTCAATCGAGTGGCCTTCGCTTGAAAATCCTACAGTCTAAATCCTAAGCGTCTAAAGCAAAATAAAGCCATCCTAACATTTTAGGCTTAGAAAATTCTAACCTATTCTACATCAAAATTGAGTCGCTTGGGAATAGGGTACATAGGGGGTTTTGGGATCGAATCAAAAACACTTATAAATTTTATTTTAAAGTGTCCCATAGGGTTCCCCCTTAACAAGTGATCCTTAACAATTCCCAACATTTATAAATTTATTGATTGTGGCAAAACGACGGTCGATCATACGTCAATAATGATCTCAGTGAAGTGAATCTTCATTGCTTTAATAGTTTCTCTCCAGTAAGCATCTTAAAATAATTGAATTTGTTGAATGTCATGGAGAGATTCTTCTCCTTCATCTCCTCAGATCCAAATTAATTTGATGAATCAAAGAGTGTCCCAGATCACTTTTGTTATAGAGAGAGTGCAAAATTTTGCAAATTAGACTCTGTTGACTATGTTGGATATCAGGCCTTTAACAAAGTTGTTGAGGCCAACCTTTTGCCTTTCCTCCTTGATGTAATCAAGAGGATTTTTTTAGGAGTTTTGGTGTCAGTGTCCTTGTCGGGATCAATTCCTTCTACGTCGATCTTGGTAGTATAGATGGGAGTAGGGGCGTTTTGATTACATGCCACATAAATATGTTATGTGTTTGGAGGCACATCTTGATTGTAAAGCTCTAGTCCTCATAGCCTTAGACTGTGAAGTCTTCACAAACCCAGATAAGAGATGCTTTCGTGGAGAGCAGAATAATATACTATGAATGAAAAGAATTCTTTATGATCAGTTCTAATTGACCAAAAGCTTAAAAAAAATTTAGTATGTGTAAACAACGGTCGAAAGAACCACTGCTCTGATACCACATGTTGGTCATGAAAAGGGAATACACCAATGGCTAACCGTTTTCTGATTTTAAACAAATTTAATCCAAGGTCGACTGGTCAAGGTTGATGATCATAATCAAACTCCTTTATCAAGCTTGATCTAACAGTTTGAGCGTTATGCGGAAGTTGGTGGTTTGATTGAATAAATCTTAGAAAATTCTTAGCCTTGTTAGATACAAGGTTGATTGATGAAGTACAAGTTGTATGGTTGTCGGTGTAAGATATTGAAAGAGATATAAAGAGAAAGAAAGACAGCCGATGTAGCGTGGTTCACAGATAACCCTCATACGTCCACGTTAGGTTGAGCTTGACTTGAGAATCTTAACTTTAGATTCAACCTCTTTCTTGTTTAAATTGAATGTGTATCAATTTTAAATAAAATCGCCCTTGACTATATCTAGACACGAGTTATGGGTCGTGACCTGTAATGCCCCAAATTTTAATTAGCTTTATTATCTAAATTAGTGATGATTAAGAATAATAGACTTAGATAAGAAGGAATAAGAGTATAGATGATGCCACGTAAGCATGTGAATCAACATGGTGGCTCGAATCCGAAACAAAATTATATATAGAACATTACCATGTTGGATACACTTTAGAAATAGACTTCTCATAGATTTTGATAAAAATGAAATTACATGCTTAAATTAGGGAAAGAAAACATGTTTAAAAAAACATTGAATAAACGAAGGTTGTGTTCTGGCATTAAATAGTTCCACATTGGGATCAGCTCTGCCTGCCGAAACAGAATATTACTCCATCCCTCCCTCCCTCCCTCCCTCCAACATTTTTGTATTTTTAGTTCCTCTTTCACCCGTTCATGAAAAATATGCTTCATTCATTTTTAAATGTGGACCTCATATCTATTATTTCTTTCATATCTCAAAAGTCAATAAAAACCACTTACCCTAAAACCATTGTGACATTCAATCATCACAAAATTTAAAAACTGTGCCCAATAACTCGAAACACAAAGATGGCATACGGAATAAGTACTTTTGAACTCCCTGCAATTCAACACAAGAAAAACTCAACGATGAAAACCCAATATAGTATACAACATAACAATCAGATTTAGCAATAAGATTGCCGATAAAATGTTCACTCAAGGATGAAAATAGATCAACATCGCAAACATGAAATGGTAGATTAGTTACAACAATCAAGGTTAATGGGTCCCAAACATTTTCACACCAAACAAGATATTTGTCATAGAACACAGAATCCAGAAACAACAAACGCACCACAAGACAAACAACGGAATAAACTCGTCGACTTAGAAAACCCCACATTGGAGAAAATAAGGCTCAGGTAAGGTCATCTTCCTCCAACTCTTTCGCCTTCAATGCCTCCTTCACTCTTAATAAAAGTGTTGTCTTCCAAGCATCCTATGAAGTAGTAAAAAAGGTTACTAAACAGAAGATTTGGATTATAACTATGCCGATAAAGTCAGCTAAAAACGGTTCAGTTCAATCAAACGAGTACATATAGCGATGTTTCGCCTTAGTTATAATAACACTCTCCCTTTTGATCCTTAACAGCCTTCATTCAGATATCTCATACTACTACTTCCCTAAGTCTCCCTATTTCAACCCCAAGAGAGAACTGAGAACTCATACCCAAAAGTAGCACCTTAGGGTACAGAGAATATAATACAAGATGAAGTTGATCTATGACATCATAAAGGTGTAAGCAGTTACACGCACATAGAGTAATTGATGTAGTGCATAATAACTTTCTTTCATGCGAAGCAAAAGGGCGAGGATAAGAGAAAGTAGATTGAAGCCGTATTCATGTCGAGCATACTTTCCTTATTGGTAAAAAAAAAAAAAAAAAAAAAACAAAGAGCTTAAATTAAACAACATTGGCTAAATAGGTATCAACCATAACAATTCAGCAGTGATATATAGTAAATCTACAGAAAACTTGTAAACTAAGACTCGTTCATTATCTTTAACCATACTTCTTAAAGCTATCTAATTCGATTATGGTCATAACTTTATTTCAAAAAAAATTCACCTTCGGGATCAATTGGGGTTCAAGAATCCCAAAATAGGGATATAGAGATAACCTAAATAATAATTACCTCATGCAAAATGAAAAGCACAAGTCCAACCAACAACTAAATCAAACCTAAGGGGCAAAAAGCAGCCAAGCTCAATCGAAGATCCATAGTAGGCAAGTGTCAAAGAAATTCTCATTACTCAAATGATGCACCAAAAAGTACATTAGAAAATTATCAAGAGCTTCATAAGGGCACATATGCCTGAGATTAACACAAAGACAAGCAGGGTATGTTCAAAAACAGAATAAAAAGAACCAAAATCACGTTTTGAGAAATAAAAATACACGTACCAGCTGGGTCATGCTATCAAACTCCTTGACAGCATCAGTGAATTTAGCAACATCTTCTTCATCAACAGCAGCTGCTAAATCCTGTGTACCACAAATATACCAACATATTATCAGATGAAACAATCAATTTTTGAGCATGTGGGGTTGGGGTACAATTCAAGATACTGTTATATATCGACATGACATAAGATAATCACACCATAAGTTCGAAGAAAAAAATGAACAGAGAAAAGTACATAAAAATGAGAATATATAAGTAGTTTTTAACAGCCACGACATACCGCAAGCAATTTGTACTCCCTTGTTCCAGAAAATGTGGGATCCAATTCCTACAAAAACAGTGAGAGTGTTCATCATCCCATACATCCAAAAAGTAGAGTGCTCTAAATTAAGAATGTGGAAAGGAAGATGTACCTGGTATCTCTCTAAAGCCTTGTTTATTGCAACAACATCACCTTTGCACAGCTGGCAAATACCAGCATTAAGAAGGTGCCCTTTGACTCCATATTTTAGCAAGTTATTGCTGAGACTCTGTCGTGCTATATCCTCATAAATTTCGATAGACTTGTGGTATCTGATAAAGTTTGCAAACGTGAAGCTCGAATTGCACTTGCTAAACTTTATTGTATAAAATTATTTATATTACTTTGGAAAACTTTCTTCGATGGCTCCTCTAGAACACTTGAGTTCTAGAGGAGAGAAAGAAGCTTGACAAACCGGCAAAGGAGAATATGAAAAAGCCATTCAACTTTGAGAATGCTTGGAGAGATAGTACTGAAAAGATGTAGTGGATCATTTACTAGGCTTCTTAATACTTTCAAAAAAATTCAAAAATGAAATCTTAACAGCTCTCGAAAAATGTTAGGTTCTTAATAGTTATTTACTGAAAACAAAGAAAACCAGCATTACTTTTAAAGTATGGAAAACTTCTTTCACAAAGATAAATAAGTACAATATCGTTCTGATTCCTAATTTCCACACCATTTTTTATACTGCTTTAATTGGAATAAAATTTAAAATTTTAACAGTGTACAGGATTTAAAGACTCTGGACCATTAAGATAAGCTTTGCTAAACACCCTCTTAATAGATTAAATGTTTGGGTTTGGGTGTAAAAGGGGAAAGCATAACTTAGTAGATGAACTTCGTAATTCATGACCACAAGGCTTAGATAAATCATTCATGTGATGGCATGGCAGCAGAACTTTAAAGAAATAAGAAGAATTTACTTTTAGAGATGTTTCAATTAATTACAGGCACCTTCCATTGATTGATATCTCAATCTCAAGTGAATCAAAGTTGAAAGAGTGCTGGGCCAAAGTAGAAACAACAACAAAAATAAGAAATCAATAGAAGTACACATTTGATTGAGTCAGGATACTAGCTCCTTAAGCCTTTTCTAAGCATAAATTTGAAATGGCAAGAATCTAATCCAAACTATTCATAATTATATTAGGATTAGTAAAATGAAAAATGAATAGAATGAGTGAAAAATATTCACGAAACATTAAATGAATGATTAAACAAAATAAATGCTGTTTATTATTTTAGTATAATCATATTCAGCAGGAAATCAGGACGTGTTGCATTATGCAGAGGAACAGGCAAACTTAACTGTTCCAGTTGAGCAGCAAACTGAGCAATTTTCTGTTTGCATTGATTTGCTGATGTTGTTACTTCTTCACTTTGGAAAAGATCAGCAGCTCTTTCATAGTAAACAATAGCCTGCTCCAAGTTCTGTTCCTGCTCATACAGTTCAGCTATTTCCTGGAAAGCATAAACCTCCAGTCACTTTCATTCTAATTAATAACTAAATTAATATTCTTCATCCGCCAAAAAGAGATACATTTCTACATTTAGTCATACACTACATAATTTTTATCCTCCTTTCTGATTATTTACAGATATGTCATTGATTAGACCCCAACCACAACCTTTTTATAACTCCTTTATAAAAACAATATAATGAGCAGGACACACATTCCACTTACAGCTGACAGAGTTAAGGTGAATGGAAAATATATTAAATTGAATCCTGCAGTCACAGCATACACTGCTTCCCTAATAACAATAATCGATGCCTACCCTATGTTATGACTGCATATTGATCAACCTAATAACTTGGGGTCTAAGTAATTAAACTTACTTGGAGCCCACTACTATTCTAACCCTAACTAAATCCCAAAAGCCAAAACTAATACTTAAAATACGGAATAACTAAAACATAAAATGAATACTATCTAGAACATCTCTCTGCTGCTATCAACAAGAAACTCCATATTTCACAAAACCCGTGCCCAAACCAATTGTGTCTCTTTTTGGAAGTTGGAGTGAGTATATATTATTATAATCACAAATCAATGATTGGATATAATGTTCAATGTGACAATGCTATCACCAGAAGAATAAAATCTTCATCAATATGTAACAATACATGTTTCAACAAAAATTGACTGCCAACAAATATTCATGTTTCAACAATACAATCAGAGATATTTCTAAGACATTTACCTTGTAATATCTGGCAGACATATTAAGCCTTCCAATGTCCAGAAATATATTTACAGATTGCTCAAGACATGATATCGACTCTGCAAAATAAAATTTTCAGTTATTGCCAGATAACTTGGTTGCTACACAATGACGTCTCACAAGAAACGGGGAGAATGGCATCCAAAAGAACATAGCAGGCGATAAGATGAAAACACGATATGGCATATAGGTTTAGGTACAAAGAACAAACAATAGCCACTTACTTAAACACAAGAGACTGATAATCGTTGCATAGAGTTTAACTACCACTACAGAAAATATTATCCAGTCAAGAAGCAAAAACCACCCGAACCAAACATACCTTTTATATTGGACTTTTTGTAGCAATGGGCAGCATCAGCATATGCATTTGCAGCTTCATGCTTGCTGTCCAACTAGAGATTGATATAAAATGAAAAAGCATTTACCAAACTGTAAATTAGGTGGGACAACAAAAACGTGACCTGCCAGCAAAGCACAGACACTACTATATAAAACTTACCTTCAAGTGACAATTAGCCAGCTTAACATACACTGCACCAGCCTGATCCCCTGATAAAGAAAACTACAGTTATACGGTGCTAAAATCATGGTTTCACATTAATTTATACAAACAGCTAAATGAGACATTTCCTGAAGCCCGGAACAAATATATATTTCTGCTCCTTATAACAAGAATAAAAGATAGTAGTATTTGATAAAGTAAAAACAACTGAAGAGCATCAAACTGAAACTACTAATCACAATTTGCGAACTATAAACGTAACAGAAAGCTGACAAAGCTTGCACTCTTATATTAATATCATATACACAAAAAGTTTCAAAATAACAAATGAGGTGCATATATGCAATGAGAACATAGAACCAAGATAATAGGAAGCGAGTGAGTAAATTATGAAAGACTTTATATTGTTACTAAAATTAGACCTTGAATCATTGGAAATAAAAACTGTTCAATACAATCCAATAAAGAATGTTGCGCACTGGATGATGCAAGCTAGCTAAGATTGGCACTTAATTGTACAGAAGATGAGTACATACGAAGTTCGCAACTCTTTCTGCACTAAAATTTAGATCCAAAAGAGGGACTAACGGTAATCTGATTCTTATCCATTAACATCACGAAACATTATAATCATATGAATAACCTTTTCTCCATCAATCAATCTGGACGAAGGAAAACGAACGGAAACACAATTATCTCACGGCAAGGAAAATCTAGAAAACTACAAGTTCATCGATTACTGGAAAAATCACTGCGACTAAAATATGCATTAAAAAAAAATGAATTTCTCACATGATTTGGCGAGCTTAAAGGAATTAGCAGCTTTATCGAACAAATCGGAGGCGTCTTCATACTTGGAGCCGAAAAGGCCCCAGCCGCTGAGCTTCTTCTCGGCTTTCCTCTCGAAGTCTTCGCCTTTTGCGATATGATCGCCCATTGTTTTTCCCTTTTTCGATCTTTCAACAAAAATGGAGGGTCTGTGCAGTGTTGCTGGATTCTGAAGGAAATGAAAGTAAATAAGAGGCACCGATGTATCAGAAAAGAAATTCCAATATGCTATTGTCTTGTTGACCTTTTGACCAAATAGAACACGCCGTTGATGTAGTCAGCAAAATGTTTAGAACCCCGTTGCAGTTTTGTGTTCGAGGGCTTTTAGACTCGTTTGGTAACAAATATTCTCTCTATTGCACTGACAAAGGGACTTTTTCTTTTTTGTGATCTCTCATTGATATAAGGAATTTTCTAAAAATAGAAAATTATAACCCCAATAAAATTTAGACACATCCTTTAACCCACTAACTCATTTCACTTTAACACACTATCATCACTCTAATCTTAATTTCGGTCCCAGTGAGACCGGGGGTATGAGATATGACTGTATAAGTTAAACCTAGTTTACATTGTATGATAGGATGGAGATATTTAATCAATATAGGTGTTTGGTAGACAATGATGTTGATAAATGTGTGTTTAATACATAGTATAAAATTCAAGATTGAAATACGTATCAACAAAACTAACGTTCATATCTTGATGAAAATACAAAAATACCGAACCTAGGGTATATAACTAAAAAATGTGCTCTTCTTCCTCCACAATCAAAAAAACTCGCTGTTGCTACCGGTGAGATGAAACGTTTCTTTTTCCCTGGTTTATCATCTCTTTTTCAAAGTCCCTAAATTTCTTTGATTTTTTCTTTCGTTTTTTTTTTGCAGCTTTGTTTCTCTAACAAATAGAGAACGAAAAAAGTGCCAAAATCATTCATCATCTAAAATGGACATTACACTGGAAGGTAAACTATTCTTCTTCTTCTTCTTCTTCTTCTTCTTCTTCTTCTTCTTCTTCTTCAACAAGTACTCAATCTTGGTTTCCATTAACTCACATAATATGTATGGTCTTGGGCACTCGATAATGATTTTTATTTGTTTCTAATTCGGAAGCCCGATTAATCCACACACTTTTATTATGTTAATGTGAATTACTATTGTACTATCGTCGGTTATTATTTATAGTGTAGTGAAACTGATGAAATTATGGTGAATGGAGAGGTTGAGTTGGTTCATATTGTTGATATTTGGGGGCCTTATACACAATAGATTATGTATGCTACAAATTATATGTTGATATTGGTTGAAGATCATAGTAAATGATTTATTTGATAAGTGGGAAAGATCAGGTGGTAGAGGTTCTAAAGGGATTCATAAATATGATTAAGATAAAGTTCCATTAAACCATCAAGAGGCTTATAACATATAATGGCATTGGGTTTGTCAATCAATATGTGTATCAACTCTTTGAAATTATGGGATATTACATTAGAAAGCTTGCACACATTCTCACCTCAACAGATGGGGTGGTAGAAAAAAGGCATAGGACGTTGTTAGAAACAGCTCGAGCACTTGCATTCACAGGTGGTCTACCATTGAGATTCTTCCCCTATTCATTGCTCACAACAGCATGGATTCTTAACAGAACCCCTAGCAGGGTTCTTGATTGGTGCTCCCATGAGATTTTGTTTAAGGAACAACCTAATTTCTCCATTCTTCGCCCTTTTAGATGCATAGCTTTTGTTGTGGATTTGACCCCTTCCAGAGGTAAATTTGATTTTAGAAGTTTCAAATGTATATTCATTGAATGTGATGTTTTTCATAAAAGATATATTTGATCATAGAGAAACTCTTGTTTCTAGGGATGTAATGTTTTTCCCTAGTCATTTTCCTTTCATTGATCCTAGTTTTACACTTGATTCTGACCAACCAACTACCTTGCCATTAAGAATTTGATTTTCTATCTAAAACAGAAAATAAATCAAATAAAATAACACAAATACTAAATCAAATATTGAATATATATATATATATATATATATTTAGTTCTTCAATATTACTATTTTTTGCCGCTTTGTTTATACTCTTACTCTTCTTCTTATTATTAAAGGTGTAGTCATTGATCCTCATGCTCGTGCCACTATTTTTGAATATTTTGATGAAGATGAAGAGCAAATTGTTATCATGATATAGTAATAGTCTTATTGTCATTTTATATAGTCTTATTGTCATTTTATATTTATATTACTGAAATAAGTGTGAATATTTAACAATTATTTTCTTCATTAGGATGTTGAAAGCAGTAGCAACAATGTCATTATTTTTCTGATTTATTTTCTTAATTTTTACATAATTATTGTTTTTCTTCAATTTTTAAAATTAAAGCTACGGATCCTGGTCTAGACCCGAGATCCGCTAAATCCAATGTGTTTAGGCACAGATTTATTTTTTTTAGACCCGGTGGATTTGAGTCAGATTTGGACATAATTCTAAAATTTCGGGTTTGGATTTGGACTAGACCAACCCCGGTCCAAATCCGGCCCACTGCCATCCCTAGTGAGAGTTCAAGGTGTATGCAACGCAATATGCTTTGTATCTTGGGAAAAAAACTACAATTAGTACGACTCTTAGTGTAACTGCAATAGGGCACCGTATCCTGGTAGAACAGGTTGATCACATCCCCTGAGGAGTTCATTAAGGATTATCATACCAAACCCTGGAGGTGGATTAAGTTCCGGTATGATGAATAAGGAACGAATGGTTCCACTCAGGAATAACAAAAGACGTTGAATAACATACACAGTCAGAAGCTTTAAGTTAATCAACAGATGTGAGATATCTTAAATACGGGGATCGTTAAGTCTAATACTAGCCCTGAACTCAACAAGGGTAAAATAGGTAATTTAGTACTATTACTTCAGTGGAATATTTTAGTACTTACGGACTAAGTTGTACTCTAGGATGAATATGGAGAATTTAGCCATTGGGAGGCCGAGTTTTACCAGTTAGTAGATCCCTGATCTGGACCAAAAAGCTCATCGGGCCACAGTATAAGGAACAAGTGGGCCATCGTATAATTGGACCCACTTAGGGCATCAATTACAGCTCATGCACGCCTAGTCAAGTGTTGTTGGCCTGGCCTACAACTTAAGCCTAAGTCTCGTTTAACTCTCCCCTATAAATACTGCCTCAAGGTCTCATAAACCTAAGAGTTAGAATTTACGACTGCACTCATAAAATTCTACGAGAAAAAGAAGGCTTTATCAGATTTTTAGCTTTATCAGATTAATTTTCGATTATTTTGCATTTGTATGATCGATTGTATGTCGCTTTTCATGTTGATTTCTTTATTGGGGGTGTCGATTTGGCAATTATTGCAAATTTTGATAGCGAGATAACAAGGTGCGATCTAGAATTGGATCTAGATTATATTATTTGTTTTGTATTGTTGTACGAAGAACGAAGAACGCGAAGAATGAAGGACGACACCGACTGGACGACCGCCGCGAGCGACGGAGCATGCGAGTCGCCCAACGGTGGCGTTTCTTTCTCCTCCGACTGGCGCCAAGACTCTAGCACGTTGCTGGAGTTAAGGCGACACCGAGAAAGGAAGGAGGAGTAGCGTCAGGCGGCGGTAGCACACCGGAGACGCGAGCAGACTCTTTATCCAGCATGGACATCAGAGACAGCGACCACGGAGTCCAGTTATGGACTCGACTTGGTCGCGAGCGTCGCCGTCTATAGGGGGCGCTGGAGCAACATCAGCGGCGGCAAAACCTGTTTAGGGTTTCTGCCGCGGAAACGCAACACAAGGGCGATGACGACGATGGAGGAGGCTTTTTCCAATGGGAGTGATGGTGATGGCGACAACCAACAACACAGCGGCCATGGCGGACATCGCTGGTGACGAGAGCAGCTGCAACATACGTGAGCAGCCGTGTCGGAACCCTCGCGCGGGCTCAATGCCGCGGGCTGCTCTTCTGGATGATGGTCAGTCGTGCCGTCGGTGGAGGATGACGACCAGCAGCAGCAGCGACACCAGGGAGGTGGAGGCAACCGGTTGCGGCGTGGGCCCGCAAATGGGCCTAGGGTTTTCAAAATCCAGCCCGTTCGCATTTTGGGCTGCCTCCTGCGTTCGGGCTCGGGCTCAGACATGTTTTTGGGCCGTATTAGGTTTCAGTTCCGAATTCGTGGGCCCATAAGAGTGAAGCGAACGTGGTTTGGGGTTTTTTTCGAGAGAATTGGGCCCCGTGGTATGGGCCTAATATCGGTTAGAATAACCCAATGGCAGCGAAAATTTAGAAAATAAAATTTAAATAGTTTATTTATTTTTCAAGATGAACGGGAGATCAAGACGAAGGACTTTTGAAGACTGGAGCCCGTTCCGGAATTATTCTTATGTAATATAATAGGCAGGAGTAGTCGCACCATGAAAAACGAGTTTTATTTCTGTTTTCATCTTGTTTTTCTTTTACCATGCTATGGATGCAATTTATTTAAATATTATAGCATGTTTCGCCTGAGAAGGTGAATAAATTGCACTTAGTCGGGCATGTTTTAGGATTGTCAATATAAACATTAATTTTCGGCGAGCATGATTTATTTGTTGTTTTCAAAAATTATGCTTAGGATTATGTGACAACATGATCTAGCATGTCGACAACCTTTTGAAAGAAAAATACTAAGCAGATAAAAACATTTGAGGGAATACCAAAAAATATCCACTTTTATAAGAAAAAATTCTTTTTTAGCCACTAATAAATAAATAGTCTAATACTAGCCATTTTTCATGTACAATGACATATATACCCTTAATGAAATTAAATAATAAGAAAAAAGAAGAAAAATTTGTTGTCCACCGCGGGAGCACCCCAGCACCACCCCTCAATCCCATTCATTCACTTTCTCTCTCTTCTCCCCCTATCTTGCTTTTCATTTCCTGAAACCTGGCACCCTGCCCGCCACCGCCTTTCTCCACCTCTTGCCCACCGACGGTGTTACCCCCCTCCCCTCCCTCTCTCTCTCTCTCTCTCTCTCTCTCTCCATTTCTATACTCCAATGGTGGTTGTCGCGCACCGCATCTCATATTATCGTCGCAGTTATCTCCTCCATCTCTCTTCACTCCTCTCCCTTTTTCTTTCTCACCAAAACTCATCATTGATGCGCCGTTACTGAATCTCACACACCGTCGTCATCATCTCAATGCAAGTTGTCATCTCGGTCGATGTTCTGTCTCCCCCTCCATCGGACATGACTATCTAAGAGAAAATACAACTATATGTCCAGGGTTACACGAATTCATGATTACTCGTGTTCGTGTGCACGACTGAGTCTTTACGATGATTTCGCTCGTGTTCGTGTGCACGGCTAGGTATTCACGACAAGTATTCTCGTGTTCGTGTGCACGACCGAGTATTCACGACAATTTTACTCGTGTTCGTGTGCACGACAAATCATTTTCTATTTAATATATTTTTAAGTAGTAAGGGCATAATTGGTAAAAAAAAAGTCCAAAGTGGCTAGAATTAGACCATTTTATTAATAGTGGCTAAAAAAGATTTTTTTTCTTATGAGATTGGCTATTTTTGTCCTTGCCTCAAAACATTTTTAGTATAAAAAATGTTAAGACCTCCACAGTTGGCCTTAAGGTGAAATCTTGGTGCGAGTGTGTAAACGTCTACACGAACATGGCTTGCACATCGTATCGGACAAGTTTACCAGATTTAAGGATTTTTAACAAAAAAATTCTAATCAAAATGAGAAGTGGGAGCTATTTTGAGTAAACGTCCACACGAACGTGGCTTGCTTGAGCTAATGACTACAGTTTTCTCTGGAGTTGATTTTGGACAATAATAGCTTAAAGAAAATGGTGTTTTCTACGTTAAGCTAAATTGTGGTTATAAGTTTAGGTATTAGTTACAATACAACTCCCCAACGGAGTCCCTTTTCTATCTAATATGGTCTAGTTAAGGTTCAACTATTAACTTTATTTGCCATAATATTAGGTTGGCAAGATAAGTAAAGTTAAGATCTGGATATCTGGTTGAATAGTGGGAGCGTAAAAGCCCACAAGAACGTGGATTGTGTTTTGCACTGTTTGGGTTGTTGAAGGTTTCGAAATCATTAGTTTATCAAAAGGTTACAATAATTTTCATTACAAATTGATGCATGATCTCTTCTTACGAGTGTCTACATGTTTATTATTTTTTAGATATGACTTTACGCCTGTTGATAAACATTCTCACTTCGAGTCTTCTCACGAGTTCGAACTATATGGAGTGGAGTAGGAATCTCGAAAACGCCCTTGTTGCAGGTGATTATGCCGATATACTCGCTAATCTAGCTCCTCCTACCCGTACAGAGTCGGCATCACAGGAAGAAAGAGACATTCATGAGAAGTGGCATAAGAAGAATGATGAGGCCATGAAAATAGTCTTATTTTTGTGTTAGATGGAATGCAGTATATGGTCAAACATATGGTAAATGCTTTCAGCGTGATTGAGACTTTTCAGGACTTCTTAGATGAAGAGATGATGCCGAAGGTTGACCTGAACTCGACGATTGTTGAAGCCGCTGAGAAATCACATGGGTTCACTCTAACGGCTAAAGACGTTATTTTGCACCTAAAATTGGTTAGCCCTAAATTGGCGCTAACATGGCTGCCGGAATTGCTACGTCAACCGGCGGAATTGCTGATGTGGATATAAAATTAAAAAAGAAAATGACAAATAA
Organism: Thymus mandschuricus; assembly: GCA_029379335.1. NCBI lineage: Eukaryota > Viridiplantae > Streptophyta > Magnoliopsida > Lamiales > Lamiaceae > Thymus > Thymus mandschuricus. Next base: position 12,591,864 of record CM057071.1, read on the forward strand.
ATAAATAAATCATAAAAAAAAAAAAAAAAAAAAAAATACCCAGCCCACCCATCCCCGTTTCTCACTCCTATTTCTCTCTCTTCTATCCCTCATCCTCATTCCTCACCATTCGACCCAACCTTATCCCACAACCGTCACCGTCCCCACCTCAGCCACCACCACTCCAAGCCCTAACCACCATCATCGACATCACTGTAGTCGCCATAAGTCAAGACCAATGACCATCTCCCCCCCTCATCCCATATCAAAAACCAAATAACCACCTTCGCCGACGACAAATGAACGCCGACCGCCATTCGCCTTCCGCTGCTGCTACTACTACTCTTCCCTCTTCACCGCGTCTGTAATTCGTCCACCGCCATCACCATCCACAACACCATCACTTCTCGGCGACGCATCCTCCTTCATGGGATTCCCGACGAAGACGGAGAAAATGAGATGGAAATTAAATTGGATTTTTTTTTTTTTTTTTTTTATTGACACGATGTCGTTCGGTGATTTTAATTGCCACATAGCCTTTTGTGAGCTACATATATGCCACATGTGCAATTTGTTCACCGGAAAAACTAGCCAGGGGCAAAATCAGATAAGTTGTAAAGTTCAGGGATTTTCAGGCAGAATTTCAATTTGAGGTGCAATTTCAGAATTTGATAAAAGTTCAGGGATTTTCTGGCTATTAACCCATATTTTTAAAGCCAAAATTATATTTTGACGTTTGAGGACATTGCAATTCCAACTTGAGTCATAAATTATGATTCATAAGTCACTGGAACGAGCTTTATAGATTTCTAAAAAAAAAAATTAAAAAAAAAAAAAGATTTTTGGGCTAGAATAATTATTTCAAGGGTGAAAATTAAAACTACTCATTTTTAAACATTCCACCACAAAACTACCCATTTAATTACCTATGGTATTTAAAATACCCATTCCATTTTTTAATTTAAAATTTTAAAAAAAGATGCTCTTGTTTTTCTCCCAAAGCTGACGAAGAAATGAGCTATTCAGACGAAGAAATTCCGGCCGAAATTATGGTAAAGCACTGAATTTGTCACTCGAAGCCGGAAAATGTACAAACCGGTCGACAAAGTCGCCGGAAAGTTGAAACCGGTCGACCGGTTTTAAATATTCCGGCGACTTTGTCGACCGGTTTGTAGGTATTTTGACTTAAAACGTCAATGTAAGCCGGAAAATGGTCAAACCGGTCGACAAAGTCGCCGGAATGTTGTAACCGGTCGACCGGTTACAACATTCCGGCGACTTTGTCGACCGGTTTGACCATTTTCCGGCTTACATTGACGTTTTAAGTCAAAATACCTATTATTTTGTGACTAGAATGCCAAAATTCAACTGTGGTCGAGAATACCTATCATTTTCCGGCGAGATTTTCGACCGGTTTTGATGCAGCGTATGCGTGACAGGAAGAACGAAACTCGTAAAACGAGAGAATCAAATTCGAATTCAATCAAAACTGCGGCTACAATGTTATGACAGCGAATAAATAGTAAACCCTAATCACCAAAATGCGAAAATTACGAAATAACCCGAAAAACTATAAAATTGCAGTTTTGACCCTCTAAATGATGGAATTTGCCCAAAATCCGCCAGCGCTCATGGCAAAAGCATGAGTTTTGCTCAAAACGTCGTTTCCACCTGAAAAACACTAGGATTTCGCCAAATTCTGAAACTTGCGCGAATTCTTCGGGTGATCGAGACATTGCATAAATCGTACCGCATCAGGTTTCATTGGTTCCGGCAATCTCGTCGACTTTTAACCATGAAAATGGTCAAACCGGTCGACAAAGTCGCCGGAAAGTTGAAACCGGTCGACCGGTTTAACCATTTTTCGGCTTACATTGACGTTTTAAGTCAAAATACGTACAAACCGGTCGACAAAGTCGCCGGAATATTTGAAACCGGTCGACCGGTTTCAACATTCCGGCGACTTTTGTCGACCGGTTTGACCATTTTCCCGGCTAAAACTCACGTATTAAGTCGAACTACGTACGAACCGGTCGGAAAAGTTGAACTGTATTATTTCACATTTGTCTTTCCGTGTCAAATCTTTTTTTTAATTGAATTACCAAATAATTATCATACGGGTAGATTTAAATGAGGGAAAAAAAAATGGGTAGTTTTATGGTGGAGGTTTTCAAAATGGGTAGATTTCAATATTTTCACTTATTTCAACTGAGTTTATATATATTAATAATACCAAATAAACAATAATAGTTTTAATTATATTTATAATACTATATATAACATAATAATTATCTTATTTATTCTTATTCGGTTAACCGATTGGTTAACCGAAATTTTAAACTCTAAAATCGAAACCGAAACCGAATAGCGAAAAATTAAAAATTTAAAACCGAAACCGAACTCCGAATAAACCGAACCGAATACCTTATTTAGTTCGGTTCGATTATTCGGTTTTTACCGAGTTTTGCTCACCCCTAGAAACTATTATGACTGTAAATGCGTAATATCAATAAAATTTTATGTCCATCTGTTTTGACTTTTAAACCTTCTATGCTAGAGGCGACAAGATTTTTTTGTCTTTTTTCTTTTTTTTTTTTTTTGCGAGGGAATACGGCAAATAGAAATTAATACAATCAGACGTCGTTATAACTGCTATAAATCCAATGAGTACCAAAATTCCATTCCTTAAGGCAATGGATGGGGTATTGCTAGAAATATTATTCTAGCAAAATAAAATGTTCAAAATCACAGTTACGAATCTATGCCTATTTCTACACTCCTACAAAAAGAATTTTCTCACACACACATTGGTGTTCTTCTAAAGTGGTGGTTGTATTTTGGGGCAGTCGGTTTTCTTTCCTCTAATTTGTTGCAAAAATTGAGCAAGAGTAACATCATCTCCAGTCTCAACCTTCAAGGCTTCATTCTTGCAATAAGCTTGGTCATCATTTCTCCATCCCTCTTCGACTAGCATCTGTTCCGAATAATTTCCGTCTCCAGTTTTTCGTCTTTTACACGAATTCAGGATGGGGGCAGCCGCACTGTTGGATCCGGCTCGTAGCTGAGAACTTTTCTTCCTCTTCCTTGTCAGGTTTGTTGAAGACGGGCCCGTTGTATCAGCTCCATGTTGTTGGAGGAATGAGGCTAGAGTCATGTTGTCCTCGTCTGTTTCCTCCAAAGCTGCAGTGTTTTCCTTAAGCTGCACGTCGGTGTTTCTGTCAGAATTGACTGGAGGCTCTAAATTCACAGCCTGTACCGGACATGATGATCCTGAAAGAGATGTGCTTTCTTTCCCTTTCATAGCTGAAATTCCAGAACCAGCTTCCATTGCTCTCATAACATCCGCCAAGCACGTTGGGTCAGATAAAGGTGAGAGATGATCATCTGCTGCATCGCTCAGGATATTATCCTTTTTCCTTTGTCTTTTCCTCGTAGCTTGCCTGGGCGCTTCGGACTGAGTTTGTTGCACTTCCTTGACTGTCTGAGTATTCCACCTCCTTGGATGCAGCTTAGAAGCCTTTGAACTTTGGATGATGACGATATTCTCCCCATCAAGTTCAGCATCAAGAGGTAGCTCCTGCGGATTTACATGATCTGTAGTTGGTCCTTTTATTGAATCAGAATGTTCATATTCTTTTGAGCATGCTTCATCTCCTATAACTGGAACGGATGTAGCGGTGGCATCCACTCTGTAAGATAAAAGATATTCAGCCAATATAATGGAAATGCAAATCATATAATAGTGAAAATGGACAAAGTGAATACCCTGATCTCTTCTTCCGTGGCCGAGATTTTCTCATAATATTACCATCATTGACAGGAGATTCCCTAATTTCTTCCCCATCGGGTACATCAAGTAAACGTCTATCTGGACCACCTGACAAATGATTATCTGATGGCATTGCTCTTACGCAAACGTGAGCTTTTACGCCACTTTCCTACTTTGTTCGCGGATCTTTCTTGTATTTCAGGGGAGCTTCTCTCTGTAAACCTTGGAAGTTTTTCCGAATCGGTCTCCCTGCAATAAGGAGGGAAAAAAGACTCCAACGTGAGATTAAAAATCACAGTACCATGGTGGCCTCATATAGAAAACAAGGGAAATTTATAGATAAGTATTTACCAAAAAAGAGCATCTTTCTCATTATGTTGATGTGCCACCTTACCACTAGAAATTATACAAAAACTAATATAAAGATCAAACTGTATTAGAAAGATGGAGAAAATCTATGAGCCATACCTTGATCTTTTCTTTTTTCTTGTAGAAGGACCAACATCTTCTGGTCCAGTAATACAGAGTGTGTCTGGCAACCGAAAGTCACCAGGTCCAAGGGCAGGTCGCTCAGACTCCCTATCGACAAAATTTGATATCAAAGCAGCCTTTTGTATCTTTCTAGCGGTTTGTAGCAGTGGCACATCAGTTGGAAATAAAACCTTCCATCTCCTAAATTATGCAATCACGTTGAGAATCACAGCACACAATGTTACACAGAACTGATACATTCAAAACAAAAGAAACGAGATTCTAAAGAAACTTTGGCAGTAAGAGAGACGTACCTCCAGCACTGATTATCAGTGCGATGGGGAACATAGGCAGCAACCTTGGACCAGCAGTAACCATGCTTTGCAATGGCCTCTTCCAATTTCAAATCTTCCTCTTCAGTCCATTCAGCCTTATTGAGGGACGGATCCAAGCAATTGACCCATCTGCAGCACCCATTGCCCACGTCACACATATAAGTTAGAGATACAAATTGGCAGATATCTATTACACACACATGAATAAATATGCATAGAATGAATACCTTTCTCTGAATTGCACATGTGTACGACCAGGTACACACCTAGCTACTTTTTTCCATGACTTTGGCCCAAAGAGCATTGCAGCAACTTTCAAGCGTTTATCTTCCTCCAGAGTCCATTTGCCAGATCTTACCCTGGCTGGATGAAGGGTCTTTAACCATCTGCATTCTCTCGATGAAGTTGAAGAGCTTTAGTAAACAATTTGATCAAAGGAATAGTATATAGTAAGTACTCCCTCAGTCCACTATAAGTGTATCAAATTGGGCTCAACACGGGTTTCAATAAAAGTTAGCTAGGGTGTTTTTTAGTAAAGACCCACCACAATGAGTTGTGAGGTTTAAAATAATGAATGTGTCTGGGAGTATTGTGAGGTGGTAACTTCCCAAAAAAGGAAAATGAGTACAATTTTTGCTCATATTTGAAAAGTATTAGAATTGCATATTGGGCCCTTCCTGCAAATTTACTATGTGCCACTTTATCCAACCAATATGGGTAAAATGATTTGGTAGAGCCAATGTTTAAAAACCCGGACAGGACTGGCCGGTTTAACAGGGACCCTAACATGGTCCGATTCGGCAAAACCGTCTGGTTCAGACCGATTCAAGGACAACTTTGGACAGGAAAACCAGAACCGGAGGTCACTCCTGTTCAGTTTTTAAAACATTGGATAAAGTAGCTGACTGAAATTTCAAATAGAAAAAGAAAATCAAAACATAAAGAGCATAACATGCCACCGTATGAACTTCATCAAACAAACTTATATCCTAAATTGTGTGGAGAGGAGGGCGGAGGAAAGGTATGGCTAAAAACTTAAACTCACGACTCAGTCAAGATAAGCTTGAAATTAAGATTATAATTGAGAACGATAACTGACCGATTAGAGCATTGGGTACCTGTTCTTCCTTCAATCGTAGAAGCAACGACTTGCCAATTACTCTCACCATACGTCTCTACGGCAGCACGAAGTTGGCTGTCCTCCTCACCAGTCTATTCTCTTTTGAGTATTGAAGCATTAAGACTTCTTTGATAGCGTGATAAGCAATGAAAAGGGGTTCTATTTGTACCAAGTGATACAGCAATATCTATCCAGTTACTTAATCCCTTTTCTTGAATAATGTGCAACATATTCTTATCCTCCACTGCAGTCCATGGACCGCGATTAATTAAGGGGTCTTCAGAGTTTAAGAACCTGCAACACAAATGCACATAATTGATCAAAAATAGAGTTCACAGTGCTCGTTCTGTGTGCTTCAATGATCTGGCAGTCTCTCTAGACTAGACAATTTCAATACATATAACAATGAAGTGAACAGTATATATTGTTCCTAATTCCACGATAAACAAACAAAAAATCAATATGAGAACTTTCGAGTAGCACAAGTTTCTTCCAAATATGAAACTCCTGTTTTTTTTTTTTTTGTTTTTTTTTTGGTAAGTAGACTAATATCCAGAGCATAATGCAGAGTACCCAATATAACTACATAAGAGCACCAGCACACGCGATACGGACATAAAAAATAGGCAGTCATTGTGGCTTTTGACCATTCTTGCAGAAGATAAATTAAAACTAGCCACCTCTACAGAAAGAAAAAGAAAAATGATCTACGTGTTTTAACTGAAACCATCTTAAATTACACAAGTACCTAAATTACCTTGCTTGGCATTCTGCACCAGTCCGTCTAGGAACATACATAGTAGCTAGATGCTCCCAGTTGACCTTAGGCAAGAATAATCTCATTTGGTCAGGTCTTATGTCAAAATCTTTAACTGATTTCATCATGCTGTCAACATTACTTGAATCATAAGATCCATCTGCCTCACTGCAAACAAATAACATACTAGATAAGATTGGAATCAATACATTTAATGATCAATTGCGACTATCATTGTATACCAAAATGCCTATTGTATTGCAACTACCTTTCAGATCCTCAAGGTAAAAAGGCCCAATGGTTGTTTATAGGACCATTCGTCTAAAACTCACAGTCACACTCCAACATCACTACAATAAGGTTATTTATGTCCATAAACTAAAGACAAGACGCATATTGATGAGTGTAGAAACTAAACAGATGAAACAACAAGAATTAACAATTGACTAGCAACAAAATACAGCCAAGTTTTTCATGGCCCAATAAGAATGAAAAGGAAATAGAACATAAGCATTTGAGTCTCTCATGCAGCCACTATCTTCAGAGCCATTGTCAGGAGTCTTCCATTTTTATTTATTTATTTATTTATTTTTATTTTTTTTCATTCCTGCCCTCCACTGCTATGAATGGAAACCCAACAGCATAAGAGCTTTATGGTTTTGCTCTTTTGTGGCATGCACGTTGACTAGAATATAAAAACATATTAAAAAATTATGAAGCATAAAGATTTATATAGCAAGACCACCAATTTTTTGGTTCAAACGAATTGTATTGTATTGATTGTATCAATAATATTTCATTCTTTTGCCAATCTGTCCCGAACAAGTTTACACACAGTGTAGCATCTTTAATCAATATTTTGAACTCTCTAAATGGTTTGGAATCAAGTATCCAAAAATGGTACAAAAATTACTGTGTTGGATTATCATTAAAAGCATACATGACAGTCTAAGATTAGTGATCTGTTCCGCCGAAGAGTATATTATAAGAAAATGATATTCAAACTAAAAGATTACTGCCTCATGTATGTGTGCCTAAAACCGTGAATTAAGTCCCGTAATACATTTGGTGAATGCTAGCCAGGTTAAAGTACTGAGTAGAAGTGGAGTATTAGGATTACAAGAGAGATCATACCTGAATAGATCAACATACGTCTGAAGTATCATTTCCTGAAATTGCTGTTTCACACCCTTTACTAGATTCTCCCTCTCTTCCTTAGACCACTTCTCCTTATTAGAAGGGACAGAAAATGTTGCTAATGCCTCTTTATAGTTGTGAACATGTACATTCTCTGGAGGCCCCTTGTACGAAGCAGAAATATTCTTTTCATTGGGCTGCATGAATCAATAAAATGTTTGAGCATCCACACACAAATAACAAAATAATTCTAAACTAATTTAAGCTATTCTCAGCTGTTTGCTCTTAATACACTTCAAACAACCATGTGCTGATGTGGAGAACCAGTGACTGATAGGCACATAAAATCTGCTACTGTTATGCATTACAGCATTAAGATATAAAATATAGGAAAGATTTACAAAGCATAGGGAAAAACAAAATACATACAAAAATAATAGGGTAAAAGACCTTCATGTTTGCCTTTAGCTTTGGCACTGAAATTAACTGAGCACGAGGATCCTTTTTCTGTAATAAAGCTCGCCCAGTCCTCTTCTTGCAAGTAGTCTGGAAGTCTTTCAGGACTCTGACGCCTTCTATTAGCTTACCAAGTTCTTCCATCCTGGCTTCCATTTGCATCATCTTACTTCTAATAAGTTTCTGGCACAATCTGTTCTTCTTGATAGCATCAACAAATGCCAGAGCTGAGTTAGGAAAGTGAGAATTTTGGAGAGGCAATCCAACCACATCATCAGCAGCTGATCCATTCGAAATATCAGAACTCCCACCAGCATGATGACATGCTTCTACGTTCTTTCCAGTAGGCTCGCTTGTATCTACACAATTGAGAAACCCTTCTCGAGCATTAGTTCTCTCAACAAAGCTATTGGAACTTTCCTTTTTCTGTAAAAATTCCCCCAAGTTGTCCTTCAATCTGCCTGCATCAAATGTCACAAAATTAAACATAATATAAGGTACAAACATCATGATTCAGGAAAAGATTTTTTTAATATGCTCAGTTAAAACATAAGAGAATAACAGCAAAATGTTAAAAATTAATGCAAAGTCAGCTTGCCAATTGTCAATAAATTGATATTAGGATTAATCATATAAAAAACCAAATTTCATTAATTTGATTTGGGAAAGAAAAGGAAAGCATATACCATCACCGTAGGCAGCAAAACGCCGCTGAATAGCTCGGAGGGTCTCGTAATCGTTCTCAATATCGTCGTCGTCAGACCAATCGGGCATGCCTCCGGCGGCGGTTGTGGGGGAGAGCAGGAGCTTATGGCTGGTAAACTGGCAAGCCTTTTTTAGCGCCTCCATATCTTCGTTGAATCCATCGTCGGAATCGGTGTCGGATAATTCTGACATTTCGAGAAATTTGGGCGTTGGAATTGTGGAGGGGTTAGGGTTTCGTGAAAAAATTGAAATTGAAATTGAAATTGAAATTGAAATTGAAATTGAAGAGTCGGTAATAGAAAGAGAGAGTTGGCGGTAACATGTAATCGGAAACACCCTACTTTTATATATGAGCAACACTCCGGTGCGGCGGACAGGACCGCACCAAATATTTATTGTTAAGAAAAAGTTTAAAAAATAATATTGACACGTATGAGAGATTATATAGTACCACTCCGGTCCTAGCTTCTTGACTCATTTGCTTTTTGCACGGGAATTAAGACGAAAATGTTTAGTGTATAAAGTGTATTTTGTAGGGAATGTAATGTGGTTTATGTATTTAAACATATTTTAGAAACAGAGCATCATATATGCATAAAAACATGTTCTTGTCTGATCTTAAATGAAAGATCGTATAAAGACCTTTAATTTGATATAAAAATCATAAAAATTCGATAACAAACGAGCAAGTTATAATAATTTAAACTTTCAAAATTTAAATTATATTGAACTACGTGCAGAAAAATGAGTGGATGAGATTTAAGTATGGAATGTTAAGTGTAATAAGGGGTTTACTAATTGTACTAATTATACTCTAATTCTTTCCAAAAAAAGAAATGAGTCAACAAACATGGGACGTCCCAAAAAGGAATATGAGTCAAGAAGCTAGGACCGGAGTGGTAGTATTTGTTAACTTGAACAATATTTGTTTTTGTTTTTATTTTTATTTTTTATCATTTTATATTTCAATATTTTAAAAATTAATATTAAAATTGTATAGATTAAATTTACAGAATATGTAAAGATTAAAACTCGAGTTGTTCATTATTTTACCCTAACTTTAGAAAATAAGTCATACTAACAAACGATGATCGATGGTTACGGATTGGTGATCGACATATCATGCCATGCATGTAGTATGAGATAATCACCTAAAATCACAATAACTTTTAATTTAGACTAAAATAATTGAAAATGATATTAAAAAAAAATGAATCGAGCAAATTATTTAAAATGGATGGGGAGGTTTACATAAATATTAACACATTATTAAATCTAATCTCAAATTTACCCCCATAAATTTAGTTTCAACTTGTAAATTGCACAAGACTCACAAAATGATGGCTACATTGGTCAGAACAAAGGGTCGCGATCTCGCGAGGGTGAGCTAATGATGCAGCCCGTGGATCGAGAATTTCAGTTCGTGGGTCCAAGGTTGAAGATGATATGGGATGAAGATTGAAGACTTTATTTTGGTTTTAATTTTCGTGTGTTTTGAGTCAGGCCTCGTTTTTGGGCCTTAAAAGACTTGTTTTTGGATTTTTGTCATGTTGGTTAATGGGTTGGGCCATGCCATTGACTTTGGGTCAGTTATTTCCTAGTTAGATTAGGTTTAGATGGTTTTATTTGTCTCTCTATATAAGGGGGCCTTTGTGGACGAAAATTAGGTAGCTTATTCATCAATATCATTATTTTCGTGAGTTTAACTCTCTTGTGAGGATTTTCGAAATTCTCTTTGTTCGTCCAAGACGAACGTTTATCCGGCGTATCAGCGAGTTCATCTCCCTCGTTGTGTGTCAATCATCGTCCCCGAGTTGCTGCGTCAACTATCTCGTTGGGGTATAGGCAACATACGACCTATATCACTTCTAGGGTTAGATTCAGAGGTTTTGGGATTTCCATCGGTATCCTTAGTCTTCCGCGTGCGTGAGTCGATTCGGACCTACCAAGGTTCGTATCAGCTAACCTAACTCTAAAAGCACATCCTCAGTTTGGATTACATATACTCCCTCCGTCCTCTATTTAGTGACGGAGGGAGTATGGGCACGGGTTTTTTCGCATTTTATGGTATAATAATAAATTAATGTGTTAAAGTGTTAAAGTGGAATAATTGTGGGTCCATTTAAATTGTTTAATAGTATTAAAATGTTAAAATAATAAAAAGTAGATGTATAAAGTGTTAAAGTGTTAAAGTGATTGTGGGGTCTACGTCCTAAAACGAAATATGTCAGTAAATGGAGGACGTCCCAATATAGTAATAACGTCACTAAATATAATGTATTAAATTCTCTCCAAAATATAAAAATTATGGTAAGATGATAAAATTATGGTAGTTTATTGAATTTATTAGTTTCAGTATTTTTTAATATCACCTTTTAGGTGGGATACGTAATATCAATAATCAGTATTATATATACAGGCCCGTGATCCCTATACTTTGTACCAAACATGATATAATGGTGTATATAATAACTCCTAGCAAACAAGCATGTTCTTATTTTGGGCGAGCTGCTACTTTTTCCTTATTGTTTTTATTCTCGGGGCCGAAAAAATAGAAACCATTACTAAACAGACGGAGAGAGTATTTTATGAAAATTTTAAAGAGAAATTTAAAGCAAAATGTTGAGAATTTTGTGCGACTTTTTATGCATAGTTTTAAAATTATATTAATAGATATAGTAATTACATATACTCTACTTATCTGTTTTTCGAAAGGGTTGAGCCATCTTTTCTTTTTCCTAATAAAAAATTGTTTGAGGATATAATCCTAGGTATATATGTGTACTCTACACTTTATATCACAATTTTGGGGTGGATGACTATATAGGAGTATGAGTACTTTATTTAATAGTAAATTTATTTAACAAAATAAGAGTATTATTAGTTCAGTTGGTAAAGAATGTTCATCATGTATTATCCATGTGGTCTTGGATCCAATTCTTAGAGATAAGAATTTTTGTTGCACATTAGTAGCTAGTATATATTTTTGCAGCTAACACAAGGTCCACTAAATAAGTTTCCCTACAACTCAAAATCATTTATTTGAATTCAAACACAAGTTGAAACTAAGAACCCGTCTGGCTGAGGTTATAAGCTCCTTAAAACAGCCGCAAGTACATAGCAAAACACATGTATATCTTATTCCCAAAGAAAGTGTAAATTAAAGCTAACTTAATTATTGATGCATAACAGCTAGCAGAAGTAGTACTAATACTAATTAGATAGATAGATGTTTGCATGCATTCATTATCCCCTATTATAGTATCAATGCTTGCCTCTCTGCTGAAGCTGTTTGAACCAGTAAGCTGACATCTTAGGGTACCTCTTGAGAGTCTTGAAGTCGACGTAGATGATCCCAAACCTCGACATGTACCCTAATATCCATTCGAAATTGTCCACAAACGTCCACTGGAAGTAGCCTGTCACGTTAGCTCCCTCGTCTATCGCCTTCTTCAGCTGAGCTAAGTAGCTCTTGTAGTAGTTGATTCTTATAGTGTCATGCAACACCTTTGGCATTGTTAGGTTGCCTGGCTGATCCATTCCTGTACATGCATCAACAAGGATCTTCATCATGCTTATTTAAACTCAAATAAATAAAATTACACAATCATGCATATATACATTATTAGGTAAATTTATACCATTTTCAGCCAAAATCATGGTAGGATTTCCATAATGTTCTTTGATGTAGTTGACAGCTTAGTACAAACCCCATGGCACTATGTAAAGCCAGTAGGAATGTGCCTGCAGTGCACGATATATATTCAAACGTGAAGGGTTTGTTTACTGAAAGCATGTTATGTTGTATACAATGGGTTAAAGTACAACGAAACAATCATTCATTTTATGGAAGAAATCAAGATAATAAAGATGAACGACTCACCCTTGGGCCAATCGGGACTCCATTACGTTCATCTGTCAAAATTTAAGGACAACGTCGTGTTAGGAGATGATCTATGAGGAACACATAGGAATGAAGGAAGTGAATGAAACATACAAGCAAATCCACAATTCCAATCTTGTTGGTAGTGCTTTGATTTTGGTTGGTGTGGATCATACATGTAGTATGCAGTGTACTGATTTAGTCCGATGAAATCGAATGCTCCCTTCACCATCTTCACGTCTTCTTTACTGAACTTTGGCAGCCTCTCTATAACGATATTCTGCATCGTTTTTGGATACTCTCCGTACACCAACGGATGCAAAAACCTACACACAACAAACACCAATAATTCATGAAGTTTAATTGCATTCTTTTAAGAGATCTAAACTAATAATGAATGAATTATATATAACTAACTACCATCCAATGTGAAAGTCTCTAGCCCTCTGAGCTGCATAAGCGTCTGCTTTTGATCTTGTAAGAGGCTCGTACCACACGAAATCCAACAGAATCCCAATCCTCCCCTTTTGTTTTTCCTAACATAATCCATGAATACATGTACACTTATACTGGTATATGTTTGAGCTAGCTAGGAAGAATGTTGAATCAAAGTAAGTAATATTGAGGCAACGTTACCTGATATTTATGGCGATACCTGTGAACAGCGGCTGCATGACTGAGAATGATATTGTGAGCAACAATGTAAGGCTCAGTGGCAGAGTTGCCTTCACTGCAATTGCCAAAGGCCTTAGAGCATCTTCCTGGCGCGAAGAATCCATTGTCGTATCCAAGTGCAGCTACCACTCTTGGCTCGTTAAACGTTTGCCAGTTCTTCACTCTGTCACCAAATATCTTGAAACAAAATTCTGCATAATCAGCAAAATCTTTCCTGCATCAAAGAATACAAAAAAAGATACAATCATTGGAAATTATACTAAGCCAACTCAAATAAATAAATAAATGTAAAATCTTAATATTGTATAATCATCATCAAAGCTAGATAACTTAGCTAGAGGCACAACACAACACACATTGATCTTGCTACTTACACTACTTCGCGGCTAAGCCATCCGTTGTACCTATCCTCAAGCGTTTGAGGAAGGTCGTAGTGGTTGAGATTGGGATATGGCGTGATGCCTGGACAACGTTACACGAAGACAAATTATAACGCTACTAGAGAAATCGTCTAATTTTACAAAAGGAGTGAGTGTTGATATATACAAATTTTCATATGTCTATATCATCTTTTTTTCTATAAATTTGGTATAGGTTAAGAATCTTTTTGAAATTAAAAGAGTGTTTGCATTATTTTAAAATTAATTATACCTTTTTTGAGCATGTAGTTGATCAACCGGTTATAGTAAGCAACTCCCTTCCAGTTCACTTTTCCAGTTCCATCTGCATGCATGGTTCATAATTTTGATAATAAATTATGAAGATTTTGAATCTTTTTTATGTATTTGAATATGTGATATATATATGTTGCAAAATAATTACTTGGAAATATTCTGGGCCATGAAATTGAAAACCTGTAGGCATCGAAGTTCATTTTCGCCATCATATTAATGTCATCCTGTTCAAACATTATTAAAAAAAAAAAAAAAAAAAAAAAAAAGATAATTAAGCTCGATGATTTAAAATTTTCAATCTGAGGGATAGAAAAAAATTAATTAGTTGTATTTTGCAGTAATTCGACGGTTATATTTCTAAGTAAGTTCGTATTAGCTAGGCCGAGCGTACAGGGACAGGGTAATAATATTTGAATTATGTATGTCGTATAATACTTCATTTGTCTATCAAAAAATAAATTAAAAATTTTCCTCAAAATAATAATAAATAAATAAATATATTAAAAATTTATATTTTGATGTCTCCAAATAGTATATCCCTTTTCTTATTTAATAAAAAAAAAAAAAAAAAAAAAAAAACTTCACTATTAAATTTCATGCTTTTTTTTTTTTTTTTAATACCTTTATTGAACGGATAGAGTATTGTTTATTTCTATAGTATTAGCCTATTAGGAAACATCGGACGATCTTAAATTGATACTTGTATCCGAATATTCTTTCAAAATTTTCAAGGTAACACGAGAAATACAGAGACATGTACACTAGAAGAAAACACACACACAAGAAGATATTAAAGATATATTTTTTAAAGTTTTTTATATAAAAAATGACAAATAATTTAATGGTAATATTTTTGTATACCCCTTTTAAAAACACCCATTCAAAAAATACCCCAAAAAAAAAAAGCATACACAAACTACCCCTTTTACCATTTTACAATTATGTTTATTGTATAAATTGAATTTTCCTTTAATTTTTTTACATCACTCACTCCTAGGTGAGTGATGATAGAGATGTGACAATTAATTGTTGTCCTTTGTTTTTTTTTTCTCAGTCGACAAATTCTTCAGTGATAAACTGTATAGAGATGCATTATTACTTAATGAGCATTCAATTTTGTTCAGTGATGAACAGTAAAGGATGGTATCCCATGTGAAATTATCAATATATAGTTGCTCATTGAAGCTCAATTCTCATTCGTAAAAAATTATTGTATTCGATTCCCCCCGAAATAATCGGAAACAGTTTCGTGAAGGAGAAAATACAAGGAAAAGGCGACGAACATCCAATACTCAAAGGTTTGTAACTAATCATTAGAATGAAATCAGTATTCCGGCCAATTTCACGCCGGAGAAAGTTTGCCGGAAAATAAATCACGTCGGCAAGGTATAACGCCGGCGTGATTTATTTTCCGGCCAACATTCTCCGGCGTGAAAATGGTCCAATTTTGTTTTGTTTTTTTTTTTTTTTTTTTTTTTTTTTTTTTTTTTTTTGTTTCACGTTTTATAGTACATAGTTTCATATCATGATGTATTTGAGACCTATGAATGATTATGTATAATGAATTTATTTTTATGTATATTAATAGTTAAATTTTTTAATTTTTACACTGTATGTGTGCAAATAAAACGAGACCATAGAATTATATGAAGGAAAATTTTTAAATGAGAGTACTGTAATATTTCACGCCAGAGATAGGTCGCCGGAAAGCATATCACGCCGGCTAAAATCACGCCGGCGTGATATGCTTTCCGACGAACTATCTCCGGCGTGAAATATGGTAAAATAAAGGTAAAATTTTGTTGTTTCATATTGTATAGTACAACGTTTCATTTAATGAATTATTTGAGACATATGAATTAATTATAGAGAATTGATTTTTTTTGATGTATTTTAAGAGTTCATATTATATTTGTACGATTTGTGTGAGTAAATTAAACTAAATTACAGCATAATACGAAGTAAAAAAATAAAGCAAGAAAAATGCTTCATTACACGCCGGACTAAGTTCGCCGGAAAGCTAAAAACGCCTGTGTTAATCACGCCGGCGTGTTTTAGTTTCCGGCCAACTTTTCCGGCGTGAAATTTTCCAGTACCCTTATTTTATTATTCCGTGGTTCTTTTTACATTATATGTTCTCATAAATTGATTGTGTCTTCGCCGTATGATTAAGTTGAGTTCATTTGTATAATGTAGATGGATTCCGTAAACATCAAAGCTTATTACGGAGGTCAATGGAACGAGAGAAGGTACGAGAATGGCAACGAGGTCGAATTTTCGTGGGCCGAAAGTGATCTCACATATTATGGGTTGAGATATATGGTAGCTCGGAATTGCTACCTGGTCGGTAGTGATTTCGATATGTTCTATTTTTCGATATCCGAGCGCACTGGATGTACTAGGAAATCGAAGTTAAAGTCGGACGAGCAAGTGGTTGAGCTATGCACTAAGCACATTAGCCCAGAAGTGTACGTGATTACCAAAAACCGAGGCTCGTCTTCACATGTTGGTGCTTCGTCTTCACATGTCGGCGCTTCGTCTTCACATGTCGGTGCTTCTTCTTCGTATATCCCCCAATTCGACCCGTCGTACCAGGAGCCGTCTTCGTTCGAATTTGGCAGCACATATGGCAACACGGAGGATTTATATTCACAACTTGATCACATCGTAGAGAAAATCAATTCCACAGATTGGGATGAGCAAGTGTATCAAGTCCACAACCTCGGAGGCAGTTCGTCTCATCGTGCCGCAGATGCTCGTGACGATCAAATACCCGACCTGAATTATACATCAGGAAGGGATGAGCAGGAGGATCCGAACGAAGATGATGTCTTGCGCGATGACGATGACGATGAGGATGAATATGAGTCATCGCTGGACGTCTCCACCGAGGACAGCTACCAGTCGAACGTGTGGGGTGAAGGTCGACAGATTCCTAGGGCCCTGATGGCCGAGTGGACCGCCTGGATAGCTGAAGAAGGCAGGTTCAACAGATTGTTGGCTATGATGTTTCCAGACCTGCACGGTAGGACCCAACCACCTCTGGATACTGATACGGAGCACTTGAGGAACTGGTTAGTGCCTGTGGTCCCACTCCGGGCTACAGAATCTGCAGTGTTCAACGAGGAAGACGCAAGTAACCTCGATTTGCGGTATGGTGCATATTTCAAAAGCAAGGAGGATCTGTATACTGCCGTCGGTTTGTGGCAGATGGAGAGTCGAAAAAATTTCTACGCCAATAAGTCGGATAAGAAGAGGCTGGTCTTTAGATGCACGGCGGACAAAAATTGCCTCTTCAACATTCGTGCCGTAAGCTCCGGCGGGAATTGGGTCATTTCAGTCTTTGAACCCGAACACTCGTGCGGGCCCAACCTTGGGACAGTCGATCGAAAGAAGGTCCGATCTAAAGTTATTGCGTCGTACTTTGCGAAGAGGATCCTACGCGACTCCGCGATAATGAAGCCTAGGATCATTCAGAACGAGCTGCTCTCGTCGTTCGGCATTAAGGCGAGTTAAAACGTCTGCTTGAGGGGGAGGAATCAGGTCGTGGAGCTTATCTACGGGAAACACAAAGAGTCGTTCCAAGACTGCCCACCTACCTCCATGCCCTCGAGACTTCAAACGCCGGCACAGTCACCGATCTCGACATAGACGAGGAGTGCCAATTTCGACAGGTGTTCGTTGCCCTAGCTGCCTGTATTGCAGCGTACAAATACGGGCATATTAGGCCGGTTATATCCGTCGATGCCACTCACCTGAAGGGCAAGAACAGCGGCGTCATGTTCGTAGCTGTAGCGAAGGATGCGAACGAGCAACTATTTCCCTTGGCATACGGCGTAGGGCGTAAGGAGAATCATAATTCATGGACTTGGTTCATGAGGGGTCTGAGGAGGGCTTACGGGAACTTGACTGACATGCTGATTGTATCTGATCAGCACGTATCGATTGAGTATGCCATATCTCAAGTTTTCCCGGAGGCGCACCATGGGTTGTGTTACTACCACCTGAGTCAGCACATGACATACGGCCTGGTTATCGGTGCCATGTTCCAAAGAGCTGCGTACACGTACGATCGGAATGAATTCCACAACATCATGGCATCGATGCTCAACACCAACCCCACTGCGTACCAGAAGGCTATGGACAACGGACCCGCTAGGTGGGCTCGCAGCATGTGCCCCGTTCGCCGGTTCAGTACCCTGACCTCGAACGCCGCAGAGTCTTTCAACAATACCCTCCTCTGGGCACGTCGACTGCCTATAGTTGCTTGCCTCGATGCTGCGAAGCTCGTTATCGAAAAGTGGTTTGATGAGAGAAGACTCAGGTATCGCAACGACACCCACCCAATATGTGAAGAGGCGCGGCGAAAAATCGGAGTCCAATTGGAAAGATCGCATAGGTACAAGGTCACCCGGATCAGCCTCGACGTGCCTCATTTCAGAGTGCAGACACTAGACAACGTATACCATGTGGACTTGAAGAACATGTTGTGTGACTGCACAAGATGGCAATTCGATTGCATACCGTGTGCACACTCGATCGCAGCAATGATGTAAGTTATATTTTTTTAAACTCAATTACTTAATATTTCGTTTACGACTGACATTTATTTATATCAATAGGGAAAATGGCCAGGCGGTAGATCAGTACATTGCGCACTACTACAGAAGGGATCCCTATGGCAAGATTTACAACCGTCAAATATTTCCAGTTCCCATAAAAGAAGAGTGGACGGTGCCAGGGGCCAACGTCGGTGTACAAAATCTACCCAATCCGTACGAACGGCAACCAGGGAGACCACCGGAACGTAGACGGAGGGGGGCACGAGAAAGGACAATCAGGCGTGCCCCTCGGAGATGTCGTCAATGCGGCGAACAGCACGGTGCAAGGCAACCTTGTGCAAACCAATACGATTGAGTAGCACCTATTAGTGAAATGTTTAATCTAAAACTCGTTGTTTCAATGTTTAAACAATGTTTTTGTGTGTCGTTTTAATATTTAAGTGATATTAAAAAAATTAATTAACATAATTCCAAATAAAACTTCAATATTAAATTCAAAACGGAAATAACGCCGGAGACATCACGCCGGAAACTAAAACACGCCGGCGTGATATTCCCCCGGCGTTATTTAATTTCCGGAGGGTTTTTTCCGGCGTGAGTTTTGTCATATAATTCTATTTTTATTTTTTTTCGTTTTTTCATTTTATAATTTTAAATATAATGTAAATGAGTTACACGATTATTCATTTTAGTTCTAAACATTTTACGAAGATAGAATTCAATTTGAAACGTGCAATCAAATTCCAAAAAATTTGCAAAGAGGTCAAATCCACGTCAATTTAAACAGAAGCATATCTAAAAATTCTACAAGCATACAAATTCCTATACTTGCAACAGTGGTTCGTTGCGGTCTTTACGACTGGACTCCCGCTAAATGCACGCTCGATGTTCAAGCACGTAACCACGACACTGCATTTGGGATGCTCACTCCCAATTAGCAGATTTGTCTTCCTAAAGAACAGCTTAAATCTCGCCTCGTCAGGTACTGGAGCCTTAAGTTTGTAGACGTTATAATAACCGCCGACAATTAACCAATACGGTAGGAGTACCATCAATGCACCTAAATCCTTTTGCACTTGTGTCTTCCTGGCATGGTCCAAGCTGTGGTACAATGGATCGAGCAAAGAAATCTGCTTGTATGGTATGTTAATAAGAACCGCAACATAACGCTTTTGAACCTCCCAAGGCAAAAGAACCTAAACAAATACAGAACGAGACATTAATGATTATACGAACAAACACTTATGAAAATTCGAATACTAATAACTATTGTTTCGTTCATACCACTTGTGTCCGCCACCAGTTCGTTGTTTCGTATGTCGGTTCCCGGTTATGCATCAAATTGGATAAGTACGCCGTCGGTACCCAATTTTGCAATATCCAATGGAACCTCACCGCATTATCGTCACCAAGTCTCCGGAATGAGCCGTCTTCCGTAAGGCGTTCAAAGCTCCCCTTCAGATCCACCTTAAATACCATTTAAACACACGATTAAAACACGCCAATAATAATTTAAACGTAAAGGAGGGCTACGGATCAAAATCACGCCGGACAAACACGCCCAGGAAAAAATACACGCCGGGACTCATTCACGCCGACGTGATTTACTTCCGACCAACATTCTCCGGCGTGATTTTAATCTCCGGGTGTATTATCCGACGTTTAATTCATATTTATATATTCAATCCAAAACGCAATTCCACATTAAGGTCAAGATGAACATACCATAACTTGCGTATTGCATATCATCACTACCCCACCCGCGTATGAAGGGAGAACTCGAACACCTTCTTGAAGTTGTTTCCGCAGAGTCATGAGAGCCAAATCAAGCATCTGTAACAACATAAAAATTAATGATTGTATATTAAGTATAAAACCATAGCTCGACAAGATTTTATTTAAAACAACGTTCATTGGGTCCCACGCTATCTCGTCCCGTATCATCGCCTTTAGGTCTCCAGTGGTCACCGCGGCGATTTGATCAGGGACATACCGTAACACATAGGAGTAATGAATCTTTGAGATCCTGTTGGGAATTGTTAAGGACAAATATTTTAAGGGGGAACCTACATGGGACATTTTAAGAAATGAAGTATTGTTTTGATTTGATCCCAAAACCCCCAAGTGTCCTATTCTCAAGCGACCCAATTTGATGTAGGTAATAGGTTAGATTTTTTCTAAGCCTATACTGTTAGGATGGCTTCAATTTTGCTTAGGTTTTTAGACTGCAGAAATCCCAAGTGAAGGCCACTCAGTTGAGTGTGTTTTCCAAGCGAAGCGAGTCTACCGAACCGAAGTGAAGCGTACCGAAGAATAGCGAAGCGAAGCGAGCGCTACAGTGGAATCGAAGCGAGTCCACCAAAGCAAAGCGAAGCGAGCGCTACAGTGAAGAGACGAAGTGAGTCAACACAGGTCAACATTTACTAAACCAGTCACTCGGGAACTTTACTTCCCAAGCGACTCGCTACAGAATGACCTTGAAGCGACTCAATTCAAAGCGGACGCTACAACTTCAAAGCAAAGCGAGCCACTACCTACCAGAAAGCGACAACACGATTCCCGCTCCTATTTCAAACTCCAGTCAACTTGAGATTGTCGCATTAATTGCGAAATCTCCACGTGTCGAAAGCGGAGAGGAGCAGAGGAGTTAACTGCCAGGCCGACAGGGCGCCGCTACAGTGCTGGCTCGCTCCAGTTACTGTTGAAATTGTATTTTAGCCATCTTTGGCAAAGAGACAAACTGGCGCGCCTGAAAAGTTATCCGCCTGTGCAAGTACTGTCGAGAGGAGGAGGGACAAGGCCACCAACCAAGCAACGGATCTCGGCCAAACCTCCGCATATAAATAGTGGAGGATCAAGACGTGAAGAAGTAGAACACTACTTGAGCATTCGAGCGCCTACTGCAAACAAACACTCCCAGCATTCAAGCATTCATCGAGTCTTTGTTTACAAGTGTTCTCCGAGTTTCCAGTTACATCGGAACTCGTCTTCACAACCTTCACACTTAGAGTCTAAGCCCATTCCAAATCCAAGCTTAGAAGAAGAGCTCTAGCCTACTTTACACTTACTGTAAAGAGCTCTTCATAGTGTGTTCGTCAAAAACCCTAACCCTAAGTTCTGTTCGTTAGGTTTTTGTTCGTCGTTAGGTTGTTTCGATCTAAGGCTCTACCTTCATCGATAGTAGAAGCCTCAATCATAGAGTTTAGATCCAAGCTTGCACTAACCTCTTTCGTGTAAAGCTCGATCGAAGCTAGGCTGTAAGGAGAGCCCGCAATCTCCCTGTTGTCGGACTGAAGCGAGTGAAGCTTCCAATCCAGTTTAGGTTTTAGTAGTGAACCCGTAATCACTGCAGTTGTCGTCGGATCCAAGCAAGTGAAGCTCGATCTCGACTAGGTTTTTGAAGGACCTGTAACCTTCAAGTTCTTGAGTGAAGAGAACAGTTGCTTCGTGCAACAAGTGGACGTAGGTGCTTTGTCACCGAACCACTATAACTCTTAGTGTCGTATCTCTCTAAACCCTAAACTCTTTATTTCCTTTGTTTGATTATTCACTGCACTTGCATCTAATCAAACACAACTTGGAACTTTAAATACTTAGGAAAGATTTAGCTCACCGAATTTCCGCATATACGAGTAAAGACTCACTCTTGATCAAGTGCTCACTTCGGTCAAAGCAGTCAAGCTACAAACTGTAGATCTAGCTTCAGCTAGGTCTTAAGTGATAAAAGCGAGCTCTTTACTTGTCACTCTGAGTTAAGGAAAAGAAGTTGAAAAACTTCAAAATATGTATTCACCCCCCCCCCCCCCTCTACGTATTTTTCCTATAACAAACCAGGACCAACAAGTGGTATCAGAGCAGCGGTTCTTTCGAGCCTCTGCTTTGCATATCTGAAGCGAGTCCCCTCTCGCTTCTGTTGTCTCACTGAACCGGATCCTATTTTCTAAGTGCATGAAAATCTCACCCACGCATACTGCATATACTACTGACCGTTTTGCTATGTCTACATACAATGCATCTAGTCTTCCACAGTTCTCCATTGAAGGCTATGAAATCTGGAGCTTTTCGCGTTGAGAGCTTTCTATGCTCCATCCACGACCGCATGTGGGAGGTCATAGAAGAAGGACCGATTGAGATCAAGAAGAGTATCACTGTGGACGTCCCAGCAGCGGAAGGCCGAGCAGCCCACGTTCGACAACAGTACGTGGAAAAGGACAAAGATGAATACACTCCAAATGACTTCAAGATCGCCAATCAGGACAAGATCGCACCCCATACGATGCAGAGCACTGTGTCGGACGCCTATCTACCACGGATAAGGAAGTGCGCAACGCAAAAGAGATGTGGGAAACCCTAGCTCTCATATCTCAAGGTACAGACAAGATCAAAGAGAACAAGCTTGCCGTACAAATGCGGGAGTTTGAAAATCTTGTAATGAAGTCGGGAGAATCCATCGACGCCTTCGAGCTGAGAGTCACCAACATCACTACAACTCTCAACTCACTTGGGAAGGAACTCACAGATAAAGAGGTGAACCTCAAGATAGTCTGTGCTCTCACGAGGAAGTGGCAGACTATGAAGGAGCTCTACGTAGCTACTAAGGATCTGACAAAGCTCACGCCGGAGGTACTGTTCTCCGAGCTCAAAGCCCATGAATTCGATCTGAATCGAATGAGCCTCGATGATGAGGATGAAGATCCCACGACATCAAAGGGAGTGGCTTTCAAAGCTGCCGAAGGACCAAGCGACCAGACGCTAGCCAAAATGTCAAGGGAAGAGCTGGAAGAGCATGTTACATTCTTATCGAAGAACTTCAACAAGATGAACTCGCGTGTGGGCAAGTACAAAAGATTCTACAAGCAGTACAAAGGGAGGAGCACTGATGCTCGAGAAGGAAAAGGAAAAAGAGAAGAGACGACCAAGCCGATCCCGCGAGACATGATGGAAGTGGAGTGCTATCACTGCCACAAAATGGGCCACTACAAATCTGACTGCCCAAAGCTCAGTGCCAAGGAGCGTGAGGAACTGAAGGCTAAGAGAGATGCTCCCAGGCGAGCGCTCGTAGCGAGTGAAATGCCGGTCGCTTCAACTGAAGATCTATCAAGCGACTCCGACGCATTCACAGATCCCAACTCAAGTGAAGGAGAGGATCTGGGACTCATGGCGCTCGCCGATGAAGACACTGGGGAGGTATTCTTCTATCATTCAATCACTTCAGTTACACTGGCACACACTCACCAAGAGGAAATCCATTCCTCGACATGGAGTGAGTTACTTGACAAACACAAGAAACTGTCAAGTGACCACGAAGTGTTAAAACAAGCTTTGTCTCAAAGTGAGAAGGAGAACCGAAAGCTAGCCACTGATCTTGACGAAGTCAAACTTAATCTAAGGGCTATGACTAGTAAGTTCGAGGATCTCTTCGCTAAACATCAAAGCTTGGAGGGAAGGTATGAAACCCAGTCCGCTCTACTTGCCAATTTGAACAAAGCTGCATATGCTAGGCAGGCACTAGAGAGCTCGCTTCTACCCTTTGGTAGAAAAGCAGGCCTTGGATATAAGGGTGGACCTTCCAAGCCCACTGTCTTTGTTGGTGCTTCAAACACCACACCATCAGTCTCTTTGGATGTGCCCACTGCCTCCCAAGAGACCACCAACAAAGATAAAGGCAAAGTGGCTGAGAACCCTAAAAGGAAGCTAATAAAGATGTCTATATCTTTAAGGGCAGATCCTAAGGGTAAGCAAAATTCAACACTTCCTAGCACTCAAAATGCTAAAATTTACCAATCAAAGGGTAATGGGAAAGCAGTTGAAGCTTCTAAGTCTCAAGCCAAGACACGAGAGACAAAGGATCTACCTCCTAAAAAGAGGAGTAATGTCTATGTGTCACGTTATCCGGACTGGAGATGGTCCAACCGAACTAACGTTGAGGGGGAAGAACTTGAAGCACCAAAGAGGTCGCTTCAGCTTCCAAAGGTTTCTCAAGCGAGTCAGGGTCAAAACCCTAGTTTGACCGCTTCGAGGAAACCAAGCGAGCCGCTTCGAAAGACTGGAAACCCTAAGTCAGTCTCTAAACCTGTAGCTAATCCGAAGCGAGTCGCTTCAGGATATAAGCAAAAAGGCAAGAGCATAGGTAAATCTGAAGCGATCCGCTACCCCTCTTGCACACACTGCTGCACGTGTGAGGCTGCATCAAAGCAGTACTCACAGTTTTCAAAGGTCGAGAAACCCAGGACACAAGCTACCTCTCAAAAGAGAGTGAAGCAAGTGTGGGTACCTAAGGGAACTAACCTGCAAGGACCCAAACTGATTTGGGTACCAAAACCTGTCTAAATGCAGGTGAGCACCGTGGATCCCATGCCAAGTGAGGATCATCAAATCTGGTACTTGGACAGTGGCTGTTCAAGACACATGACCGGCATGAAAGCTCTACTTCATGACTACATAGAGAAGAAGGGTCCACACGTTACCTTTGGTGACAACTCTCGAGGAAGCACCAAGGGATATGGCGCATTGAAGTTTGGAAAGCTCACTATAGAATAAGTCTCCTACGTGGAAGGGCTTAAGCACAACCTATTATCCATCTCACAATTTTGTGATAAAGGATACAGGGTGGAGTTCATATCCAACAAGTGCATTGTGAAGAACAAACTCACGTCCCAAATTGCATTGACTGGAATTAGACAAAGGAATGTCTATATTGCACAATGGGACAGCTGCAAAGAGGAGACGTGCTTGGTTGCGAAGAGTGCTACAGAAATAGGATAGCTATGGCACAGACGCTTGACCCATCTCAACTTCAAGACCATCAACCGCCTAGCTCGCAAAGGCCTGGTGCAAGGCATACCCAATGAAGTCTTTGTCAAAGACCATCCATGCTCACCATGCCAACGAGGCAAGCAGACGAAGAAGCACTTCGCTAGTCTTGAGGAAGCTTCTTCCAAGCGAGTGTTGGAGCTACTTCACATGGATTTGTTTGGACCAGTCACTCCAGTTAGTGTTAATGGAAGAAAGTACACTCTTGTTGTAGTCGATGACTTCTCTCGCTACACTTGGGTTGTATTTCTCTTCAGCAAGAAGGAGACACTGTCCAAGCTACCACAACTGCTCAAACGACTTGCTGTGGAGAAGAATCAAGCGATTGCCACCATCCGCTCTGACAAAGGCACAAAGTTTCTAAACTCTACCATTGAAGCATACTGCACGGAGCATGGGATTGCACATCAAACATCCGCAGCACACACACCTCAGCAAAACGGAGTTGCTGAAAGAAGGAATCGGATCATCAAAGAAGCCGTTCGCACCATGATTGCAGACTCAAAGCTTCCGATGAAGTATTGGGCTGAAGCTGCCAATACAGCATGCTACACACAAAATCGGACGCTTCTCAACAAACGGTTCTACAAAACACCATATGAAATATGGACAGGGAGAATTCCTAACATATCTTACTTCCATATTTTTGGTTGTAGGGTCTTCATTCACAACAATGGGAAGTCACAGTTGAAAGCTTTCGAAAGCAAAGCTGATGAAGGAATATTCTTGGGATATTCTACGTCTAGCAAAGCTTACAGAGTATTCAACTGTAAAACCCTAATTGTGGATGAATCACCCCATGTCGTATTTGATGAATCTTCTTTAAGTCTTCCACAGGAACAGGCTCGCGAATTAGAAAAATCAAAGCGAGGAACCCGTAAATCCACTTACTTGGGACATGCTTGAAGATGATGAAGAGATCAAAAGCTCAAGCGAGCAAAATGTCCAAGAAAAAGTCGAAGCTGCCCCCAAGACTCCTGAAGTGAGTACAAGTCAAGCACCCAATCCAATCGCTTCAAATGAAGAAGCAAGCGACCAGGAAGAAGATGAAGATGAAGCTGGTGGATCCAAGCGTGCGTGGCTCAAGGATCACTCACCAAGTCAAATCATTCGAGATCCATCCGAGGGTGTAGTGACCAGAAGTCAAGTGTTTGGAGAAAGCGCCATGTTCAGTTGCTTTCTCTCAAACATTGAGCCATCAAGCGTGGAGGAAGCCCTAGCTGATTCAAATTGGGTGATCGCCATGCAAGAGGAGCTCAACCAGTTCACAAGGAACGACATATGGTATCCCGTGGATCGTCCAAAGTTCCAGCATGTGATTGGCACCAAGTGGGTGTTCAAGAACAAGACAGATGAGGACCACAACGTCGTGAGAAACAAGGCTCGACTCGTTGCTAAGGGCTACTGCCAAGAGGAAGGGATCGATTTCGATGAAACCTTCGCTCCAGTGGCTAGGCTCAAAGCAATCAGACTATTTCTAGCCTATGCAGCGGCCAAGAAGTTCAAAGTCTACCAGATGGACTTGAAGAGCGCGTTTCTCAATGGAGAGCTCAAAGAAGAAGTGTATGTGGAGCAGCCACCGGGTTTCGAGCAGGGAGATAAGGTGTATCGATTGAAGAAAGCCCTATATGGGTTGAAGCAAGCCCCCAGAGCTTGGTATGATACCCTATCCCAATTCCTAGTGGATAATGGATTCCACAAAGGAAAGATAGATCGAACCCTATTCACCATCAATCATGGAGAAGATATGCTATGGGTTCAGATCTACGTGGACGACATCATATTTGGATCACCAAACCAGTCGCTTAGCGAGAAGTTTGGAGAGTTGATGAAGACCAAATATGAGATGTCAATGATTGGATTGATGAGCTGCTTTCTAGGTCTTCAAGTGAAGCAACAGGATGATGGAATCTTCATCAACCAAGCCAAGTACACAAGAGATATGTTTGCCAAGTTTGGTATTCAACATGCTAAAGCAGTGAAGATCCTCATGAATACCAACTGGAAGATGGAGCCAGACCTAGAAGGGAAGTCTGTGGATGCTACAGATTATCGTGCTTTGATCGGGTCCCTTCTATATCTCACTGCAAGCAGGCCAGATATTGCGTTTGCAGTTGGAGTCTGTGCTCGCTTCCAAAGCAATCCCAAGCACAACCATCTTGAAGCTGCCAAAAGAATTCTTCGATATCTAAAGGGCACTGTCAACATGGGGCTGTGGTATCCAGCTGAGGACAATTTGGAGATTACTGGATATTCAGATGCTGACTATGGAGGGTGCCGAATTGATAGGAAATCAACTTCGGGCACGTGTCAGTTCTTGGGAAGCAAGCTGATCTCATGGTTTTCGAAGAAGCAGACAAGTGTAGCTACCTCAACAACTGAAGCCGAATATATGGCCGCCGGAAGCTGCTGTTCTCAAATTCTTTGGCTTCGTCAACAGTTGAAGGACTACAGAGTCGAAGCGAATGAGATTCCGATTTTCTGCGACAACAACAACGCTATATGCATCTCGCAGAATCCTCACACCAGATGCAAGCACGTGGAAATCCGACATCACTTCATTCGTGATCATGTCTAAAAGAAAGATATCAAGCTCGAGAAAATCCATACCGATCTCCAGCGAGCTGATATCCTCACCAAGCCTCTAGCTGAGTCTCGCTTCAACCAGCTATGCATGGAATTAGGGTTACTAGACCCTGGTGAAGAGTGCTAGATCCAGGATGCACGAAGGAGTGTTCGCTCGTCCTTGAGCGCCCCTCGCTTTGGATCTTCACCAACTCAAGCGAGTCACTTCAATTCCACTCGCTTGAAGAAAATGAAGTAAGGTGGAGAAAGGTGGAGTATTGGAAGATGTTCCCTACCAACTTATAGGAATTGTTAATTATTTTGTTTAGGGGGAACTATTGTTTTCTCTCGGAGCAAGCTACTTCCAAAGCGAGCAAAGAAAGCTGCTATCTTGAATCTTGCATCGCCTCAACTTACCCTACCTTGGGTCAAGCGAATCGATTGCAGATTCATTCCTTAGATTGTAGGAAAGCTTGAAGAGCTACCTTTTGCTTAAAAAGGTTGCAGGGCTGGTGACATGCCTCTGCTTAAAAACGAGATTGTCTTGTCAGAGCATTCTCATTGTCATCCTGTCCTATTCCGATCTGAGATAAGGACTTGTACTCATCTCCCATTCGTCGTGAATAAGTACACTTACGTGAAGCTCCCTTCGGGTTGTTGTAAGCTTGTGTACTATATTCATTCTCTCCCCCATTCACTTCGATGGAGGACTCTCTAATTCATAGAGGAAGATAAATGCCATGAAGACCTAGTTCAACAAAATAGAAAATCAAACAGGTGGTATCAACAAGCTTCAGGCAATATCATCAAGTGATGCCAAAGGAGCTAAATGAAGTCTACATATGTGGTATCAATCTCCTACGAAGTGAGATCGACTGGTAAGTGTTTCAATTTTAAGTACACTAAGTGAGCTAAAGCGTGCTAGAAACCTTCACTTACTATGTGGAAAATATGAAATGAATCTGACACAAATACAAAGAGGAAAACATTCTTGTTTATCCTCGAAGTATGTAAGTCAGAAACATTTTAAATAAAGCAAAGAAATTTCAATTTCTTAAGTCCAGTCGCTACAGATGGTGAAGCGAGTGCTACGTCACTCAAGCAAGCCATTGCAAGCGAGTGCGGAACAGTCACTCAAAGCGAGTACTTCGCAAGCGAGTAAAAGCCAAAGCGGCCAAACTCGAAGCGAGCGGGTACAAAGCGAGTATGAGCTGTCTGCACTCGAGTGCAAATTTTACTTTTTACTTTGCATTAAATGCAGGTTCACGTACAGCCGAAAATAACGGGCGCGTGGATTTCACTTTGAATTCAAAGCAGGAAAAGACGATCAAAATCCAGCCATCGAATCTAAACAGTCCCTGATTTATAGCCGTTGGATCAAATGCCGTATATAGAGACGAATCACAGCAGGCCACGTGGAGCGCCAAGTCAACTTGACGGTTCACTTTTTACTGTGGTGACACCGGACACGTCAATCACTTCGCCGTTAGCCGCCGTATACAAACAGGATTCTTGGCGATATTACTGTCTTGCCCTTGCCACGTCAGCCGAACCCTAATGCTATATATATGCGACGTTGCAGAACTGCAAAACCTTTCACAACTCTCCATATTTGCCATTCTCGTGTTAGATCTGCAAACTACTGCAACTCACGAGTCTCAACCCATTTTCATCTTTAAATCTCCGATCAAAACTCTCAAAATCTTTCATCATGGGTAAGAAGCAGAAGTCCCAGACCATGGAAGAGTTTTTGGCCGGAATCAACAATCATATCAACGTCGAGCCTCATCTCGACCCAGCAATTGTCGAAGTACAAGGGTTCTTCCGCAAGGCCGTGACCACGGCCGGCTTGTGGAAGTTCGTGACGGCGACGCCATCAAAGATCTTGGCCAAGGCGGTGGCTGAACTCTTTCTAAATCTGCGAGAAGGAGAAAATACATCAATATTCACTAATCCACAAACCGGAGAGCCGGTGGAGGTAGACTTGAGTGATCTGATCGGAATCTTCAACCTGCCCAAAGAAGGTGCAAACTCCCTGTTGGAGTTGGAGCTATCTGTTGGAGTGGAATTTGCACGCTTTAGCGTCCCCGGAGCAGTTTTCGACACACAGAAGGGCAGTATCCGAACAGATCTGAGGCCTCCCTTCAAGTTCATTTGCGAGCTTTTCTCCAAAGCCATCGCATGCTACGTCGGAAATTTGGGTCAACCCTCCGACACGAAGCTGTTCGCCACGACGGTCATCGTCGACAGCCTCACAGGGACGAAGTTCAATTGGCATGGTTGGTTCCTCAACCAAATCCGCGAGCTTGCCGAGGACTTCAAATTCGTAAAAGGAAGCACAGACAAGATTCTTCGCAAGGGGAAGCTTAAGTTTTTCTCCAAACTTTCAGTTGCACTGGAAGAAAGATATCCAAACAAGATATGGGAAGAACCAGACATCACCGACTACAAGAAGAACACAATGTTCTATAACTTGTGGAAGTCGGACAAATCACCCATCGACAAGGAACTTCTTGTTGTTGAAGTGCCCTCCACAGTACCAGTTGCCGAAAGGCAAGTTGAAGCAATCCAAGCGAGACGCTTCACCCGGGAAGCGAGCTGCGCCCAAGCGAGCCAAAAAGCTGAAGCGAGTCACTCGCTGGTCAAGTCAAGCGAGGCTGAGGAGCAGCCGCTTGAGGAGACCAAAGTAACCCAACCCCAGCCATCACCCGCCAAAATTCAAACTCCCCCACCTCAAACACAGATACCCCCAATCCAAACACAAATCCAACCACCACCAGAACCACAAACCTCATCTACAGCATAACCCCAAACTCAGATCCATAAATCCCCCCAATCACCACTTGAGGAAGAATCAGGCTCCTCATTCCATCTACCTCCAATCCCAATGCTCAGCACAGATCCAGCTGCTGCCTTCACCATTTTTCAACCCATCCAACCTACCCAAACCCAACAACCACCACATACCGAAACCATCCAAATCACTGAAGCCTCATCATCATCAACCCAATCCCCCTCCACATCGGCAGCTACTGCCGATACCGCCCAAACTACCGGAACAGACATTGCCGTAATCTCACCATTCCAAACTCCCCCCGTCACTGCAGAAATGAGAGCTCTTGAGCGTTACGTCAGGGATAGAGAGCAGGCTACAGAGACTATCTCCACTCGGTACTCCTCCGTACCGATGTCAGACGAGTTTTTCACCAAAACCGTCGACTTCCTCACCTACATCACCTACCGCGGAACTGAATACTACAAGGTCTTCAACCTCTTAAAAGCCTTCAAAGAGGAAGAACTTATTCAGTTGGAGGCAAAGCTCCTCGATTTCATTGGTGAAAACGGCTTTCACGCATTTCTCGATGGGACCAGCTTCTGGGACAAGCTGGATGCAAAGGTAAAGCGAACCTATCCAGATGCTTCAATTCCCAAGCGAGTACCGACCCTACACGAGCAGCGGCTGATGAGAGATCATGCGGAGGAGATAGAGGTAAAAGATGCTGAGATTGCCAGTCTACACAGTGAGGTCTCCAAAAAGACTGAGGAGGTGGAGAAGAGGGTGGTGGAGGTCAAGAATCTTCATGAAGATTTTGACAAAAAGAAGGGAGAGTTGGAGAGTATAGTGGAGGAGAAAGGGAGGCTGTTGGAGGAGAAGGAGAAAGTATTGGAGGAGAAGGTGAAGCTGGTGGGAGACCAGGAGAAAAACATCACTGACCTCAAGCACTCACTTGAAGCGGAAAGGAGTCGCTTGAGGGAGATCAATGCCAAGCTGGTGGCAGTTGGTGAGGAGAAGAAGAAGCTGGAGAAGGAGTTAGAGAAAGTAAAGAAGAAGTTGGAGGTGAAGGAGGAGGAAGTGATTAAGACGGGAAGCGAGCTGACTAGAGTCAAGAAGGCCCTGGACACACTTCAAAAGGAAAAATGCAAGTCCTTAAGCTTGAGAGAGAGGAGGAGAAGGGCGAACTTGAAAGCAGAAGGAAAAATGCACAGGCCGTAGATTTGAAGCAAGCGGAGTTGAGCATAATCCTGGACAAAGTCAAGAAATTGGCGGAAACCTATGCTGTCAGGATAAGTGCCGATGCTCAATTCCATGTCTCACTGAATAGGAGAGAACAGAGGCTTGCAACAACGAAGGCAGAACTCGAAGCTTCCAAAGCTCACTTGGACTTCACTGTGCAAGAAGAAAGGAAGAAACTGAAGAAGGAGATTGAAGCGGAGCTGGACGCTCGCTTCAAGGAGGTGGAGACACTTGAGAGCTTGATGCTCTCACTGAAGGAGAGGGAAAAGCAGTGCGAGTATCTGCTCGGAGAAATAAGTGCCAAAACTGCCGAGTTGGTGCTCTCCCAGGAGCATACCTTCGCAAACAAAACCGAGCAGATGCTGCAGGCCGTTTTTAATGCTGTCAACAACCTTCACCGATCTACAACTGGGAAAGCAATTGATTCTACCCCCGGCAGTGATGATGCCAAAAAGGGGGAAAGTGGTGTGAAGGAAGGTGCCGAAGGAGGAGTTGGAGGAAGTGGTAAAGTGGAGAGGCTGATTGAAGGTGGAAGCAGTGGTGTTGGAGGTGTTGGAGAGGAGATGGATGATGAAGCTCGGGCTGAGCTTGCGAGGAGGAAGGGCAAAGACAAAATCACCGAAGAACCTCGCAAGCCGGTCGAAGGGAAGCGGCTTGGCTCAAGCATTTCTACTCACCCCTCTGTTTTCTTAACCAGGGAACAAAGGGAGCGGCAAATTGCAGCTGACGAGGCCCTCGCCCGCGAGTTGGAGGAAGTGGTGAAGTGGAGAGGCTGATTGAAGGTGGAAGCAGTGGTGTTGGAGGTGTTGGAGAGGAGATGGATGATGAAGCTCGGGCTGAGCTTGCGAGGAGGAAGGGCAAAGACAAAATCACCGAAGAACCTCGCAAGCTGGTCGAAGGGAAGTTGCTTGGCTCAAGCATTTCTACTCACCCCTCTGTTTTCTTAACCAGGGAACAAAGGGAGCGGCAAATTGCAGCTGACGAGGCCCTCGCCCGCGAGTTGGAGAAGGAGTTCGAGTTGAAAACCCCAACTGAAACCCAAGTGCCCGCTTCAGCCTCAGCACCCGCTTCAACTCTGGCACTCGCTCCAACCATTGGTGGAGCCACTTCATCCAGTAAAGCTGTGATTCCTCCAAGTGCTGCAGAGAAGAAGCAGGACATGCCTCCACCCCCACCACCAAAGCAGACTTTGAAGCGGACTGCACCGGAAGCGAGAGAAGACGACCCCGCGGCCAAGCGCCTAAAGGTCAAACAAGCAGTCGCTTCAAGGACTGAGAAGATGGAGAGAAGAGGGAGAAGGGGAGAAGAGAGGAAGGATGATGTGGAGAAGGAGAAGAGGATCAAGGCCAAGAGACTTCAAATCATTGACGGCCGGATCGAGGAACACTTCAATGAAGTGAGACTCATCCAGTCCGCCATCACTCGAAGTGCCTTCGTTCCGTTCTTGCCTGAAGAATCTGAAGCCTGTTAATCCCAAGCCTTGATTGACGCCTGCTATGTTACAAAGGAGATGATCGATTTTGGTCGCTACACGAAGAAGGAGGAGCATGACTACATACGCAAGCGACTCAATGAGAAGCTTCCAATTTGGAACATCGAGTCGAGTGCTATATTCAATGCGATCATGAAGGAATTATCAAGCAGGACAAAAGAGGAGTTGGCTGTGAGGAGGAATGAGCATCCGGACACCAGAGAAATTGAAGACTTCATCAGCAGAGATCTTGTTGATCAGTGGCTATTCTACAAGGAAAAATTCATCAAAGCCTACTAGTACTGGGAGGTAGTGCCACTGCAAGATCAATGCTCTAGGATGAGTGCTCTCAGCAATTTCCTCTGTGCGTACAATGAGGAGCTCCGGCGGAAGATCTTCACAATGGCGGAGCTTGCCGAACCTAAACCTCTAATCATCAAAGTGCCAGCAGTGATGGACTTTCCTATGCCATTCATGCCCGGCACAGGTGTTCCCGACCGCAGAATTATCGACGAAGAGGTGGATGAAGCCTTCAAATTGGAGAGTAGCTGGAGGAGACCTAG
Source organism: Thymus mandschuricus (assembly GCA_029379335.1). NCBI lineage: Eukaryota > Viridiplantae > Streptophyta > Magnoliopsida > Lamiales > Lamiaceae > Thymus > Thymus mandschuricus. The sequence goes on from CM057071.1 coordinate 12,625,814, forward strand.
CATATACAATGTTGGTACCTTGGAAGTAAAAGTCCTCTCTGCCTACGTTATTGAAGAGGAGAAAGTGGAGGAGAAAGAGAAGGAAGAAGAGGAGAAGGATGCTGGGAATCCCTGAATTTCAATTCACCATATTATGTGAACTGTTATTCATTTATCCTATTTCAATTTCTGTCAACTTATGTCATTTACAAGCTTTGTGAGTGACTTTATCCTTATGCTACAAACTCAAACAAATTAACCGAAAAAATAAGGGGAAAGGAACTTAAAAGAAAAATTCAAACGAAGCCTGCAAAGGAAGCAGTCGCTTGAAGTTCTTTCCACGGTTAGATAGGCTAGATTTTGTTAGTCTAAGTTATTGGGTTTTGGCATCATCAAAAGGGGGAAATTGTTGAGAATTGTTAAGGACAAATATGTTAAGGGGGAACCTACATGGGACATTTTAAGAAATGAAGTATTGTTTTGATTTGATCCCAAAACCCCCAAGTGTCCTATTCTCAAGCGACCCAATTTGATGTAGGTAATAGGTTAGAATTTTTCTAAGCCTATACTGTTAGGATGGCTTCAATTTTGCTTAGGTTTTTAGACTGCAGAAATCCCAAGTGAAGGCCACTCACTTGAGCGTGTTTTCCAAGCGAAGCGAGTCTACCGAACCGAAGTGAAGCGTGCCGAAGAATAGCGAAGCGAAGGAATCGAAGCGAGTCCACCAAAGCAAAGCGAAGCGAGCGCTACAGTGAAGAGACGAAGCGAGTCAACACAGGTAAACATTTACTAAAGCAGTCACTCGGGAACTTTACTTCCCAAGCGACTCGCTACAAAATGACCTTGAAGCGACTCAATTCAAAGCGGACGCTACAACTTCAAAGCAAAGCGAGCCACTACCTACCAGAAAGCGACAGCACGATTCCCGCTCCTATTTCAAACTCCAGTCAACTTGAGATTGTCGCATTAATTGCAAAATCTCCACGTGTCGAAAGCGGAGAGGAGCAGAAGAGTTGACTGCCAGGCCGACAGGGCGCCGCTACAGTGCTGGCTCGCTCCAGTTACTGTTGAAATTGTATTTTAGCCATCTTTGGCAAAGAGACAAACTGGCGCGCCTGAAAAGTTATCCGCCTGTGCAAGTACTGTCGAGAGGAGGAGGGACAAGGCCACCAACCAAGCAACGGATCTCGGCCAAACCTCCGCCTATAAATAGTGGAGGATCAAGACGTGATGAAGTAGAACACTACTTGAGCATTCGAGCGCCTACTGCAAACAAACACTCCCAGCATTCAAGCATTCATCAAGTCTTTGTTTGCAAGTGTTCTCCGAGTTTCCATTTACATCGGAACTCGTCTTCACAACCTTCACACTTAGAGTCTAAGCCCATTCCAAATCCAAGCTTAGAAGAAGAGCTCTAGCCTACTTTACACTTACTGTAAAGAGCTCTTCATAGTGTGTTCGTCAAAAACCCTAACCCTAAGTTCTGTTCGTTAGGTTTTTGTTCGTCGTTAGGTTGTTTCGATCTAAGGCTCTACCTTCATCGATAGTAGAAGCCTCAATCATAGAGTTTAGATCCAAGCTTGCACTTACCTCGTTCGTGTAAAGCTCGATCGAAGCTAGGCTGTAAGGAGATCCCGCAATCTCCCTGTCGTCGGACTGAAGCGAGTGAAGCTTCTAGTCCAGTTTAGGTTTTAGTAGTGAACCCGCAATCACTGCAGTTGTCGTCGGATCCAAGCAAGTGAAGCTCTATCTCGACTAGGTTTTTGAAGGACCTGTAACCTTCAAGTTCTTGAGTGAAGAGAACAGTTGCTTCGTGCAACAAGTGGACGTAGGTGCTTTGTCACCGAACCACTATAACTCTTGGTGTCGTATCTCTCTAAACCCTAAACTCTTTATTTCCTTTGTTTGATTATTCACTGCACTTGCATCTAATCAAACACAACTTGGAACTTTAAATACTTAGGAAAGATTTAGCTCACCGAATTTCCGCATATACGAGTAAAGACTCACTCTTGATCAAGTGCTCACTTCGGTCAAAGCAGTCAAGCTACAAACTGTAGATCTAGCTTCAGCTAGGTCTTAAGTGATAAAAGCGAGCTCTTTACTTGTCACTCTGAGTTAAGGAAAAGAAGTTGAAAAACTTCAAACTACGTATTCACCCCCCCCCCCCCCCCTCCTCTACGTATTTTTCCTATAACAAACCAGGACCAACAGATCCACACGTTGAAGTCTTGTTGGACCCTTGAGGGAGGCCATGTTGGTTCGGACATCGGTGTGTATACACCCACCGCTTTTAGGGCGACTTCCGATGTACCTGATGACTAGTTCAAAAACATTAATCAACGTTCTCGATACAGACCAATAAATACACGCCTAATTTCGGTATAATACCTGACCACGTTCGAGCTGCGAAGTCGATGAACGAGCTGGAGCACGGATGGTAACATTTGGCGCCGTCGAAGTAGAATAATCAGCGCTAGAGATGTTCTCCGGAAGTGAAAATCGGCCCGGCTGTTATTGGTACGTGGCCGGAGGCGTGTACTGCGCCGAGAACGGAGGGATGTATGTCGACGACTACAAAATTGTATGTCAAATTTATATGAAATTTACATTTAAAGCATAATTTCGGCGCTAATTCGTAATCTTAAACACACGTTTCATTCAAAATTAGGCAGGATAATATCAAATTTTAATTAATAGATTATATAATAAGGTTGAAAAAAATAAAAAAAGACATTATAGTGAATTTCACGCCAGAGAACAGTCGTCGGCGACCAAATCACGCCGGCGTGATACCTTAGCGGCGTGATATCATCTCCGGTGACATGTCTCCGGCGTGAACAACAGTAGAACCTCCCAAATTATTTTTTCAGTCTAGTCTGGTACATAAATGATAACAAAAATAAACAGTCTCTATCACGACTTTGGAAGTGAAAATTATTTCCGAACAGATTTTACCTGTCCCGTAAATGCAGTCCATGCATCCCCATACGAAGTATCCTGGTACACCCCGAGCGTAGTGGAGGGCTCAGAGGGCCCACTGTCCGTGTACAACGGGAGGGTCGTGTCCCGACGGTCCCCCACTTCGGCCGTCACGTACTGTAAGCCGGAGCTGCGAGAACCTCCTGCTCCGGTAGTCGCGTTGCCCGAAGGGCGTGCTGAAGAAGCCCGACCCGAATAGGCAATAGGAGGACGACCAGTACCACGACCGCCACGGCTTGGCTGTGAGACCGAACGTGGAATACTAGTAGACTTGCAACTGAACAAGGCCTTCACCTCCTCGAAGTATGATTTCACCTTGTCCATGAAGCCTTCAAGCTTCCTGTCGATCTCTGCATTCTGCTCGGCTATCTCCTCCCTCATGATCGCCTTTACGTCCTCGGGAGTCGCGTATCGGGGGATATCGTGAGCCCTGCTCCCGCTAGAAGTAGATGCCTCCCTCGGCCGTGTCCCGGGATCGCGTCTGCTCCTAGATCCCCGGCCGGAAGTCTGCTCCTCCTCACCCATGTATGCCCGGCTCTGGGTGCTCCTCCTCGTACGTCCTCCAGTACCGTCGAGTATGTCCTCCGGGTCGTGCATCGGTCGACGTGGACGCGCCTCGGGCGGAAAATGAGCAGGATCGCCGGTCACGGCTACCGGCACGTAGAAACGTACCTCCAAGGGGTTCGGGACCAGGGACGATCGAAAATACTCGAGCCCATACTCCCACTGGGTCGGCTGCAGATTACAGATCGAAAACCGTATGTCGTCGACTATCAGAAAGAACCACTCCTCAGTCATCTCCTCCCGCGGGCTCTTGTCGAACTTCCATCTCAAACACCTCGGGTATGCGTGCTCGTCTTCAAGTACTCCAACGCATGCACTAATACCTCCGATCACCTCATATCCCCAGACTATCAAGGCCCAAGCCGGCCCGTAAAAGTGGTAGACGGATGAGTCGTTGGCGTGCTCCACGTAATACCTAAGGGTGAGGAAACTGTATGCACCCCAAGGAAACCGGTTGAACTCCTCCGGATCATCGGCAAGCTTCCACAACCAGGCGAAAGGGGCGTTTTTGATATCGTGCCCGAGAATGAAGGTATTGGCAACCAACAGATTTGCCAGTGAGAGTAGAGTATCATGATCGTTTTGAAAGCGGCGGGCATCCGTGTTGATCAGACCCAACAGTTCCCTCCCCTTAGTCAAACCCTTGCGACACAACCTATTGTGGAGTCGAGACTCATTCGGATTCAATGATCATTGGGATCCCACGAGCTCTCGCCAAAATGCAATCCAGTCACCAGGGCATAGTCCGGTGGAGTAAATTCAATGCATTGTCCTTTTACATTGAAAAACATGCCTCCATTGATCTGAACAGCTCGGCAGAGGATACTGTGCAATACTTGGGCATACGACTGCCCCGGGCGCCACCCCAAAAAATGCCCGAAAGGCCCTTCCTTGAATCGACGGATCAGTGGTTCTCCCCCTGCCTAATGTAAAGCTTTCTCGACATCCTTCAGTAATTGAGGCCTATGGTAGAGGTTCAACGTTTGAACTTTTTTGTTAAAATGATTCGGTCGACGTAGCTCAACGACGTTCGTGCTCAGAGCCTTCAAAAATAAATTTAAGAAACACGAAATCAGATTATAATTAGAAATAAATTCGGAAAATGTAGAATGAAACAATAATGTACATTCGGGCCAAAGTCACGCCGGAAATAGACTGCCGGAAAACAAAACACGCCGGCCACATATCACGCCGGCGTGATTTTTTTTCCGGCAACTTCTCTCCGGCGTGTTTTAAAACAATGACATGTAAAATATTTTAACCTAATAAAATATTAATAACATATATATTATGAGTATTACATACCTAATAAACATATATATTACATGCCTAATAAACCAATATCATACTAAAACCTCTTTATTTTACCTAAACATTATTTATAATAACATAGAAAAATAGAGAAAAATAAACTGGAAATTTGGATATATATCACGCCGGAGTACAAATCACGGCGGCGTTATTTCACGCCGGCGTGATATGTATTACGGCGATGATTATCCGGCGTTTTTTTTCCCCGAATCTTCAATATATTTTTTTCTACCCAACTACGTATACATATATTTTTAAATACTATTATTGAGTTTTTTTAGTAGACAATTTTAAAAACAATAGATAAAACATTATTACATGCAAAAATAACATAATAAGGGCATAATAAAACTATAACAAAACTATATAAACGTACATTTAAAATACATAATTATGGAAAATAAAAAAATTATATGAATTACAACATACCATTTTTGGTTGTTATGGAATTCGTTGTACTTTACGACTTCGTCTCCGGCTTCGTCTCCGGTGTACAAACCCTTCAAATGAATATTCAACGGCCAAATTAGCACTCGAAAATATACATGATATTTCAAAAATGAATTAGCACTCAAATCTCATGATTGAAAAATTCAAATTTAAAATTCAATACACAAATCTTTAAAAATATCTTAATTATACACAAATCTTTGAATCTAATATAATGCATATCTCTACTTCAAACATAATTTTACACAAATCTTTATTAAAAAATTCAAGCTAAAATTGAATGATATATGAAAAGAAAAATTGTATGTTACACTCGAAATTGGCCTAATTAAATTATAAAAACTACGAAAAATTTAAATAACATACACTTAGTCGAATTAAAAAAAAAAAATGGATACGCCGGCGTGATATGATTTCCGGCGAACTTTGTCCGGCGTGAATTTGGCCAGAAGATCCATTTTTTTTTTAATTCGACTAATATACTTATTTGATTTTACCTACTTGTTTTCAACCGGCGACGGGATCCGAAGTCTACTCCGGTGTCGGGGCGGTTTGCCGGAGTTGTTGATGCTTGCCGGAAATAACGTGGGGGTTGAGAAACTGGGAGAGAGAGAGAGAGAGAGAGAGAGAGAGAGAGAGAGAGAGAGAGAGAGAGAGAGAAATCCGATGGGGGATGACGGGGAATTGCCGAAGTAGCAATTCCGGTGAGGAAATGGGAGAGACTAGAGAGAGAGAGAGAGAGAGAGAGGGGAGAGAGAGAAGCAGCTTGGGGTTGGGAAAATAATAGGGTGTCGGGGGGGGGGGTAATTAATTGGTTGGCATTTTGTTGTTGGGATCAATTGATTCTCCCACCCTCCCCAACAAATAATATAAATCAAAACAACACTCATTCCCATAAAAAAAACATCACTTATTACCATATTTACATCAACTCAAGTGGGTCCCACTACTATTAAAAAAATCTAAGGGGTATTTTGTGTATCAAAATTTTTAGAGGGGTAGTTTGTGTATGAAGGGTTTTAAAAGGAATATTAGAATTTCTCTCCCAATAATTTAAGCGAAGAGAGAATAAAGAGACAATCTTCACCGACAAAAATGAAGTTGGTCCATTGCAATAATTGTCTTTCTTGGGTCCACATTCTTTATTTAAAAAAAAAAGGTACAAATAAATCCCTTATATTTTTTTTTTTTTACAATTACACCCTTAATGTTATTGATTAGGGTTATTTATGCCCCTTGAACCTTCTTAATCATAATTAAGTTAATAATTAAACATTATTAAATTGACAATTAAATGTTTTAACAAATTATATATAATATGAATAAAATATACTAATATTTACTTGTAATTCAATTCTAACTTACATTTATAAAATTATAAATCAAAAAATGACAAAATAAACATACGAGATGACTTGGGTCGGGTTATGAAGAAAACGTGGTAATAAAAAAAAATATAATAAATATTTACCGGTACTAATTCAAATATTCGAATTTTATTTTTTCACTCAAGAAATAGCATTACCATGTAAACGTAAAATAATTATTTATAGCGGCAAATTTTTTATTGATTATAATTGAATTAGTACTTCACAATATATTTGGTCGCTATAGTTTTTTTTTTTTTAGAAGAATTTGGTCGCTATAGTTATAACTAAAATTAAATTACTTTTTATAAGATTAATGTTTCGAAAACTCGATCCATACCACGTATAAAACCACAAGCTACTGAGAAGATATCTTTGATACAAACTGAAATCAAAGATATTCTCAAAGAAGTAGGAGAAATGGTTGCCCAAATTGGACAACCTATTTCTGTCAAAGTTAAGAATGATCCCTTTGCTAATGAATCCAACTATCCATTACCAGATGATGCATCCATGTCGGGAAGAAGAGCAAAGAAAAGGAGGCCAAAACTACAAGACACTCTTACATCCCTATGGAGTTATGCTAGATATCGAATCTATGATTGATGAATGGAATTCAGCAATGAGGATAGCAGCAGCTACCCTCGAGCTTGATAAAAGAGCATTTAGCAACAAGTCTTGTCGGAGTTGTCAAAATGGCATGGGAACAAAGAATGACAACTGAGATTTCCCAAAGAATGTCACTGCGAAGACAATGATCTACCAACGATCATTGGAGACGAGCCACCAAGATACAAGAGAAGCAAAAAGAATAAGTTTCAAAAGTTGGTGGTTATCAGAAGAAGAGTTGTTGGAAACCAAGAACAATGTGGTCGCGACAAAAGGCCAAATCTTATCAATATGGCCAAAAGAGCGGATCTAGTTCAATCAAATCTCAGGGAAAAAAAGACTTTTAGAAAAGCTCACACCAGAGCTAATGACAGTTTTAAAGACTGCAACTGCTGGACATGACATAATATTTCCACAAATTGTCCTAGCAATGTATACTACAAGGAATTGGTACAAGTTTATCAATTTGAAGATATACCCACCCTCTGATGAGAGTATATATGATGAGCAAGAAGAAATCGAAAAGTCAACCGATTCAGAATCGACTTATGGATAGTGAAGAGATTGCTCATCAGACATGGCTATTTCAACCATCTCACGCTTGCTTTCTCAAAACATGATTGACAAGATCATGAAGAAGACCCACCCTGATTATCCACAAGTATCAGGGATTTTCTGCTTGTCATCATAGAGTACACTGGAAATCTGGTGGAAATGCAGCTGACGCTTGGAACTATCTCAGGAAATCTTTATGCCGGAAAGGTGGTCAGGATTATATATCCGAAGATTGCTTACAATCTTAACGGAAACAATGGATTATAGGGTAATTTTTTAATGTATATACAGCTTGTGCCATTTTGTGCTATTCGGGCCAAAACCGGGCCGAGATTTATCCTTAAATTGCAAAAAAAAAAAAAGATATTGTCCTCTATTTGCAAGCCCCAAAAATATTGTCCTAGTTTTGCCACTGTCCTAAAATTACAAATTGACTAAAGATAGTGTCCTAAAAATCATATAAACTCGTTTTGTTTTGTGTGTGTGTTTTTTTTTAATGTATTTTTTTTATGTATATGTGTGTGTGTGTTTTGTTGGGGTGGTAGGTCCCGTAAAAGAAAAAATTCTTCAAAATTCCGTTTTAAAATTCATCATCTAGAGGCGTGAAAAAGCGTGCCGAAAATCATAAAAATAAATGACTCAACTTCAAAAGATCGGAGGGAGTAATACATTATTTACAACTACATTACATCTAAAGAAAAATGATTTGACAAAAGTTCCTAAAAGATGATGATTAAAGTAAACTAGTAGTGTTAAAAAATTGTACACATACACATATCTAGAAAGTGATTGATTGCTGCTTAACACGACACGAGAGGAAGCATAAGGAAATCGAAAATTCTAGGAGAAACTAGATGCATCATACATATGTAGATAATCTACTTTAATATTCATTTACTCTTTCTTATTTTATAGTACTAATTAACATTTAGTTAATCCTAATAAAGACCTTAAAATTATTAGATACTAATTGGGATTACAAAAATCCTTAACATTTCTTAATTATCCCTTAATCCCTTTTAGTCTCTTACATGTCATGAATAATTACGATTACTCGCACTGTACAATTTAGGGGTGGAAAAATGGGTACCGGGTTATAGGTAACCCATGCTGGCCCCGGTGCCCGACAGGTTAATGGGTACCAAATACCCGAAATTCGTGGATTCGGGACGGGTTATGGGTAGAAATATTTTGATTTAGCGGGTATCAGATTACCCGACCCGTATCCAGACTATCAGGATAATTACCCGAAATTAAATTAATTTCTAAAATTATGAATATTATTTTAAGTTTTTCATAATTTTTTTTATTATAATTTTATGTGTAGTGAACAAGTTAACAATACAATTCTAAGCCACAACTAACTCGTTTCATGATTAGTTTATCTCCCTCACCCTAACAATCACGATACACGATCACTTTCTCTATCTCAACAAACTTCAACCTACCGTCAATAATCGAATGATTTAATGATAATTTATTTAAGATTTTTTTTTTTTTTTTTTTTATTATTTTTATTTTTTTTTATTTTTATAGTGGTATCAATTATTTGAGTATTTGAACTTGTATGTTAAAAGAATCACAAAAATTGAAAAAATAATTACAGAAAATACAAAATTAATTTTTCTATTCGTCATAAATTGGGTTTATGGATACCAGCATACCCACTTGGGATACCCAAGACGGGTATTAGGGTACCCGATATAGAGAACAAGACCGGGTATGGGTACCAAATTTAAGAAAAAAAAACGGGTAGGGTACCCATTTTCCCCTTGTAGGGTACCCTTCCCATCCCGTATTCCCAGCCCTAGTACAGTTGGCCATACCCAATTTCCAATTACAATGGTAATACTAATATCATCGCAAAAGATCAAGAGTGAATTTGTGAGATAACCATAATGAACAATAAAAACACAATATTTAATCTGTTGTAAAGTGAATCGTAGAACCGAGAATACGAGAGAAGAAAGAAAAGTAGAAGACGGCGAAAGAGAAGAAGAGGCGCAGAAAGTAGGGTTTTTCATTAATCCCATATTCTGCCGTATATTACAAATAGAGTACAATGGGATATATATACTAAATAGGAAACCCTAAGTAATAAGTAATGTCCACAATATATAAATATTTATAACACTCCCCCTTGGACATTACGACGTGATGTTCATGCCTCGTTAAAAACCTCTCCGTAAAAACCACGTGGGAAAAATACGGTAGAGGAAAAGAGTACATAACATACGCTTATACATGTGTTGCATTAGTTGCCTCGTTAAAAACCTTAACTGAGAAAACCCATTGGGAAAAAAACTTAGTAAGGGAAAAAGTGTACAACTGTTTAGCCTTCAGGGCATAATCTTCAAGATTATATATTTTGATCTTCAAGATCTATTCCTCAAAATAATTTAAAATTTGTTGCTCCCCCTCAAGACAACAATCTTTCACATTATCTATTTCTCGTGCATAGATATATGAGGAGGGTTAGTGAATAATCTGCAGGATTATCACTAAATATACATCTATAACAATAGTTCTTCTAGAACTCATGTATGCAACACAATAACAGCATTATATATTCTCATATAGGATATTGGGGATTTTAATAATATACCAGTCCCAAAAATACGTTGTGGGGATCAATCAAAATAAGTAACAAGCATCCAAAATCAACCAACATCAATCTCAATTAGTATCTCAATACGTAATATGTATCAAGGTTTTAGCGAACCTTGAAGATAACAAAGTATATGATGAACACCATATAAACAGATCTCCTTCCAGGAGTAACAATGAACAAAGTTTTTGTATACCTCTTAAGATAACCAATATAGTGTTCAACATCATTCAATATATCTCCTTCTAGGAGAATCTCAAAATATTACTTGCAAGTATTTCACATACAATATCAGGCCTGATAAGTTAGTACTTATGGTACTTAATATAATGAACTTCAAGTTCATAATTTATTTGTTATCTTTTTCACTTCTAGTGATGAAACAAATATTGAGATACTGAACGGATGCAATTTATCAAATTAACACTATTTAAAATTCTTATAAAACAAACCGACTGGTATAATACTCCTTCTAGGAGACACTCGAACTGCAGGTCGAGATAATATTTAGACTTATTCAAGTCTCTTTTTCTAAAATCTTCGTCATTAAGCATGAGTTAACTCTCTCAAATTCTATGCGTGTACCAATATAATACATCAATATAATCAAAACCATTAATTATTCAAATACTTTTTGAATAAACACGCAAGATCATTTTAACATATCCTTACTCCATAAGGATAAATTTCATGTAATTCATGTTGCAATTTTTTTTTCCTTTAGATAGGAAATTTTAAGTCCAACAGGGACTTGATTTACATATACATAGATATCCGCCTTATAACTTATACAATTGCGGTCATGATGATAAATCACTAGGATATCTATAATTACTGTCAGATATATTGAATAGCAGAACATTTATAAAAGGAGAATGAAACTATATTGAGGGTCTCTCTGTTAAAAGCCCTCGAGCCACTCGCCTTGCTTTTCACCACCTCATTAATTTATTTCCTCATTAAAAACCATTTGTGCCATGCTGGGACAACATTATAAGAAGATATTACTGAGGAAAGTAAGACTTATCGTCTATTTAGCGAGTTAAGCTCCACCTCAACCTCAAGTGCTTCTGGCACTATCATATCATATTTCACCAAGTGCATCTTGCACTATAATACCAAATTTGTTCTAGATCTAGATCATCATTTGAAATATATACCGGTAATGATTGAGGTGAAAGTGTCGACACTTATGATACTTCAATTATATCTTTCTCCTGAATTGTCATCCATGACAATATATATAACTCTAAATAAACCAGAATATTCATCATTTCCCAATAAAAAATTCTAATCTGGTTGTTCCGTAATCCCAGTGTTATAATTATTTAGTGCACGTGCAAACTCGTCTGCAGGACGATCCTCTTCGAGAGGTTATATAGATTAACTGGGATTTTCGTCTACAGGACGATCTTCTTCATGAGGTTCTATGGAGTAATAACATATATATTTAGTTTTATTATAATTACCGCGGATTTACTCTTTAGCACCAGTAAAATGTTTACGCTTCAGGCGTATAAGAGCATCAAATAATTTGTTAAGTTCACAAAGAACTTCATTTTACTATGGTGCATATATACTGCAAGTATATAGATAAAGTTCTCTTCATTGGCAGTTAATATTTAATTTAAACTTTTAGTTCATTTTATGTAGTGCGTGAATTAATATTCAATCCAACAAGAATTTAGCGGCATTCTTTTATTCATATCTCCCCCTAATGCCGTGAAATGATTAGTTGGATTATAATAACGTACCAATTAATAAAGATGATCCCCAATATTTGGCTCTATTTGGTATTTTAAAATTCGACGGAGTATGCATATAACATTTCTTAGAGCCTTTATAGGTACGTTTTGGTGGTAATATAAGAGATAGCAGATGGGAAAATGATGATTTATATTATCACGCACTAATTATATGTGGGAGAACCCAAATACTCATGCTATAGATAATTGAAAATAATTTGGGTATTTTAAGATACTATATTTATTCGCAACATGTATATTGTTAGATTACTTCCCATGAAGGAAAAATAATAAGCTTTTAAATAGGGAATATCAACTCTTCTGGAGATGACAATAGGGATATTATCTTATGAATTCTTGAAGTTCTCCCCCTCTTTTTAGAAAGAGTTACAAAATTAATAATTCTCCATAATATTATTTTGATGCTCTAATTTAACATGTCATTAGTTTGTTGCAGTCAAACTAATCAATATAATTCATAATCTTCAGGATTATGTGTTATAGGAGAATATTAAGTTTGCTTCAGGCAAACAAATAGTTGCAATTAACATCTTAGCATTCATAGCTACAAGAAAAATAATTATATCCATGACCTCGATTAGCTTACACGCTTTCTACTATATTAGAATAAAAAAAATTCTTATCATTCCCTCGAGTATTTCAATAAGTAGTAGTATGCTTCAGGCATCACTTGACCGCAATTAACTTTTGATAAAGGTAAAAATATTCAGAATCCTTATATACAATATAAGGATTCAATTCAAGGTCTTATTATGATACTACAAATAGTATATAATTTGAGGTCATTATATGAAAACATTCTTCAGGAATTGTCCAATGCTAAGTTCACGTAATATGCAATATGACCAAGCATGAGGCCAAAATATTATAAGAAAATTAGTGTTCTGCATACAATGATCCTTGCATATAAAGCATATAATAGGCTGAAGAAATTCTTACTACTGTAAATAAGAAAATACATATGCAAGTACTAAAAAAGTAAACTTTGAGAATCCTTAATCCTTATGATAAAGCATAACTATATATTATCGAATGAAAATAAAATAAAATACTAGGGCAACATTTTAACTATCACAAATGGATGAAATAAGTTTTAAAATAGACTGCATATGTCATCAACCAAATAAAACATTTTGCTCAACAAACTTATTCGCATGATAGCGTTTTGAAGCAGACAAACATAATCAAAATCCCTATTATAATAATTAAAAAAAAAAAAAAAAGCTATATTCATTCCTGAAGCTAATTTGAGTGGCGTTATTGAATTCAATCTAAATCTAAAAGAACGTTGATTGCAAAGTAATAATATAATCATCCAGTCCATCATAATGGTTATCATGAATCCAATTCTCATCTAAAAGTATCCATCTATACCCTAACAATCTAATTCAACTCATACGAAACAAAACAATTTACACAAAGTGCACATATGTAACTTGCATACAGTTCACGTTCAATAGTATCATATAATACACCCCTTTTCTGCTTTATATACAACATTAAGAAAATTAAGCAATTTTCAATAAATCAAAAAAATTTGCAACCACAAATCACACAGCAGACTATGATGTTGCTATTTTGTTCCCAATTTACTATCTCGCATATATCCCTATTGATCTCTTGAAATAGAATCAATCAAAAACAATACTAGTTTATTTACACATTCCAAGAGAATTACCTTGCAGGAAAGACACGATTCTTTCCTAGGGCATACCTCCAAAATTAATCCAATTGATTAGAGACTGGTATTCAAGATCGTCTGTTCTTGTTCGATCGGTTGTTTAGAGATGTGCAACAAGATCCACTCAGTCGGTTAGAGGCTCGTGCTGATACCGTGCTGTAAAGTGAATCGTAGAACCGAGAAAACGAGAGAAGAAAGAAAAGTAGAAGACGGCGAATGAGAAGAAGAGGCGCAGAAAGTAGGGTTTTTCATTAATCTCATATTCTGCCGTATATTACAAATAGAGTACAATGGGATATATATACTAAATAGAAAACCCTAAGTAATAAGTAATGTCCACAATATATAAATATTTATAACATAATCCAACTTCTTCATAAACACAAAATTTGATCATTTTTCTTAGTGAATTCTGGACAAATATAGTATAAAAATCCTAAAAACCTTAAAAGCCCCAAGAAGGCCATCTAAAAATCCTAAAAGCCCTCCCCAAAACCCTAAAAATCGCATCTCTTAAAAATCTTAAATTGAGTTTATTAAAAACAATTTTATACTAAATTGAAAAAAAAAATAAAAAAATTGTTGGTCCCGGTTTGTTAATAGGGGGAATACGTGGGGGGGGGGGGGGGGGGGGGTGAATACGTATTCCAAGTTTTTCAACTTTTTCCCTTTAACTCAGAGTGACAAGTAAAGAGCTCGCTTGAAACTTAAGACCTAGCTGAAGCTGGATCTACAGTATGTAGCTTGGGGGGGGGGGGGGGGGTGAATACGTATTCCAAGTTTTTCAACTTTTTCCCTTTAACTCAGAGTGACAAGTAAAGAGCTCGCTTGAAACTTAAGACCTAGCTGAAGCTGGATCTACAGTATGTAGCTTGCCTGCTTGACCGAAGTAAGGACTTGATCAAGAGGGAGTCTTTACTCGTGTATGCGGAAATTCGGTGAGCTAAAATCTTTCCTAAGTAATTAAGGAATTCAAGTTCGTTTGTTTAGATGCACGTGCAATGGATAATCAAATACAGTAAAGAGATTAGGGTTAGAGAGATACGACACAGAGATTTATAGTGGTTCGGAGTTAAAGCTCCTACGTCCACTTGTTGCACGACGACAACTGTTCTCTTCACTCAAGAACTTGAAGGTTATGGGTCCTTCAAAAACCTGGTCGAGATCGGGCTTCACTCGCCTGGATCAAACCACAGACGTAGTGATTACGGGTTCACTACACAAACCTAGACAAGACTGGAAGCTTCACTTGCTTCAGTCAAACACAGACAGGGAGATTACGGGCTCTCCTTACAGCCTAGCTTCGATCGAGCTTCACACAAACGATGTAGGTGCAAGCTTGGATCTAAACTCTATGATCGAGGCTTCTTCAATCGATGAAAGAAGAGCCTTGGATCGAGACAACCTAACGACGACTCAAAAACCTAACAGACAGAGTTTAGGGTTTTTGGTAGACGAACACACTATGAAGAGCTCTTTACAGTAGATGCAAAGTAGGCTAGAGCTCTCCTTCTAAGCTTGGATATTTGAAGTGGGCTTAGACTCTAAGTGTGAAGGTTGTGAAGACGAGTTCCGATGCGGAACTGGAAACTCGGAGAACACTTGGAAACAAAGACTCGAAGATTTGCTCAAAGGCTTGGGAGTGTTTGTTTGTTGTATGCGCTCGAATGCTCAAGTAGTGTTCTGCTTCTTCACGTTGTGATCCTTCACTATTTATAGGCGGAGGGTTGGCTGAGATCCGTTGCTTGGTTGGTGGCCTTGTCCCTCCTCCTCTCGACAGTACTTGCACAGGCTGGCTGCTTTTCAGACGCGCAGATTAGGATTTTTGCCGGAAATGGCTAAGTTCCAACTTCAACAGTAACTGGAACGACCCAGTACTGTTACGGCGCCTTGTTGGCCTGGCAGTCAACTCCTCTGCTCATCTCCGCGTTCGACACGTGGAGATCTCGTAATAAATGCGGAGATCTCCAGTTGACTGGAGTTCAAATTCGGAGCGGGAACTATGTTGTCGCTTTCTGGTAGGTAGTGGCTCGCTTCGCTTTGAAGTTGTAGCGTCCGCTTTAGTTGAGTCACTTCGTAGTCCTTCTGTAGTGAGTCGCTTTGGGAAATAAAGTTCCCTAGTGACTGCTTTGGAAAATGCTGACTAGAGTGGACTCGTTTTGACTTTATACTGTAGCGCTCGCTTCGGCAGACTCTCTTTGAATCTACTGTAGCGCTCGCTTTGCTACACTATTCTTCGGCACGCTTCACTTCAGCTTGCTAGACTTGCTTCGCTTCGAAAAACACACTCAAGCGAGTGGCCTTCACTTGAACTTTTGAAGCCTATAATCTAAGCAAAATAAAGAGCTATCCTAACAGAGTAGGCTTAGAAAAATTCTAACCTATTAACTACATCAAAATGGGTTGCTTGGGAACAGAACGCTTTGGGGTTTTGGGATCAAATCAAAATAGTAGAATATCCCTTGTAGGTTCCCCCTTAACATGTTCTTAACAATTCCCAACAAAAATCATTATTTATATTTATGAAGAAAGTATGTCAAATATTGTATTTCTTTCGTCAATATAATCATATGACAATATTACTCATAGATCAATTTGGAAACAACACACATATCTTCATATCTATACTAATATATGTAAAATCACAATCTAGTTGCTAAAATAAAACATGTAGAAAGATTTATAGGTAATATTGTTATTAGTTTTATATTATTTGTATTATTAATGATGTAGGAAAAAATGACTAGTTTCGGAAATGGCATCTTCTGTGCAAGCAATTGTGTGGCAAAAGCCTACAACAATTATCTAATACTATTACTCCAACACATACACATTGATTCTTCTCAATGCAGAGGCAGAGGCAGAGGCAGATGCAGTAGTTAGTCAGTCAATCCCCCAAAGATAGCTAATCTGCCGCTCCTATGCTTTCCAAAGGGGCAATCAATAAGAATTATCACCAATTCCACAAACAATCAGTCTTATTCACCCGTAGTAGTCTTCGTCGTCGTCATCATCATCATCATCGTCACTTTCTCCACTCCACCAAGAACTAATCGAGCTCCAGACTCTTCTTCATGGCCTCATAAACTAGATAAGTAATGCTCGCTGCTGGCACGACTTTTAGGAGGTTCGGAAAGAGGCCTTTTGTTTCACTAAAAAGTGTTCGCAATAGAACGAAATCCTATCGTAGCACTAGCAAGTAAAACCTAAGTATCGAATCTCAAAGAAAACTTAACAGGGCAATTAATTATGTAGTAAACCTAAAACTAAGAAAGCAAGTAAAGAAGAATTTGGGGTTTTTGTTTTTAAATCCTAGGCAAGAAAATAAAATAAAGCAATAGATAAAAGCAAGTAATAACTAATCTAGAACTCAAGAAATAAATCTAAGAATTAAACTAGAAGAAAGCAATTAAATCTACCTAGGCAAGAATCGAAAAGAAAGCGATAAAGAAAGCAACGAAGAAAGCATAAACTACTCTAGACATGATGAATGAAATCTGGAAATTTAAAGGAAAATTAATCTAACTACGAAAGCTTTGAAAAACGAGAGGATTGAAATCGAAGGAAAAAACGAATCTAAACTTTAAACTAGAAATCGAAAGAACGAAATTAAACTAAGCAAATTAAAAGAAGCAATTACGAAAACGAATCTAAAACTAAAGCAAAGCAATTAAAGCAAATAAACGAAAGCAATAAAAGAACTTACGAGAATTAAACGAAGATGAAGAACGCGAATTAAATAAAGAAGTCTTGAATTAAACGAACTAAGAATCCGGATCCGAACAAAGTAAAGCTAATCTAGAGAATTTTAGTGCTGAAAAATAAAGCTAACTAATGCTATAAACTGATAAAGGATGTCCAAGATGTTACAAAATTCGTCCAAGGCACTAATATATATACTAGGAAGAAAACCTAATTAAATAAGGAAACACAGCTGGACGCCGACATCTGGACGATCGTCCAGATGTTGAAGGAAATCTGGCCGGTCGGCCAGATCAGAAACTGCTAAACACGCACATAAGTACTTGGCCGGTCGTCCAGATTGTGAAGGAAATCTGGACGGTCGTCCAGATCAGGTACTGGCACGTTCGCGCGCGACTCTCTTGTTTCGGCCGTATCTTCCTCATTCGAACTCCGAATTGACCTCCGTTTTCGCCTATGTGCTCCTATCGAACCCCTCTTCGATATAATGCTTTCATTACATCCAAAATGAATCTTTAATAAAATCATGAGAGGTTAGAACTCGAGGTCAATGATTGCTCAACAACCTTTCTTCTCGTTTTCTTCTCGTTTCCGCCCTTTTCATCCTACAAGTACCAAAAACTCCAAACAAACGAATCATAGCCAAAAGACACACTAAAAGACACGAAACACAATGAAAACGAACACGAAAACACAACGAAAAACCTAACAACTAAACACCAATCAAACTCCCCCACACTTAGACCTTTGCTTGTCCTCAAGCAATATAAAAACGAAATAAACAATAGACTCAAGTATTGTGAACTATATAGGCCTCAAAACTTTTCGAAAACAAACTCTCGTGATCATGATCAAAACTATGCACACAACCTTAGCATCAATCAACACAATCTACTCAACTAATTCAAAATATGCTAATCCATCAAAGAACACTCCCCAACATGTGAAATTTTATATATGAAAGTGAACACTCAACTCTCTCAAAGAAAAGATGTATAAGATAATGCACATCATAGGGTTCACTCAATATCAATGCTATGCAACATGTTTACCATAGGCTTGCCTTCAATCTCAACATCTCCACCTAATGTAATACTTACAAATTAGGATCAAAAAGGTCTTTATATAAGCTTGTAATGTAGGGACATTGGTTAAGGTAGGGAAAGTATAGACTAAGTGACTCAAATAAATCTAAATCATCAACCTCTTTTTCAACTCCAACCAAAGTATGATTTTTAATCTCCATCTTCTACCATCCAACACACCAAATACAAACTCAAAGATGCTAAAATATCAACTATACAAATCAAAGCTAACTATCCCCTTACGCTTATATTCTTATTCTTTCTTTCTTTCTTTTTTTTTTTTTTTTTTCTAGAGCTCAACTAATAAATGTTCTTTCTAATGTTGAACAAAGGCTCTATTTTTTTTCTCATCTTTTTTTTTTTTTTTTTTTCTTTTCTTTTCTTTTTTTCTTAGCTCATAGGGATAGCTAACTACATAAATCAAGCATCTAAAACTCCTTTCTCCTCCTTCTTCACCACAACCAAATTTTTCTATTCAACTCCTTCCATATCACCAACAACAAATACTAAGGATACCCATAACCATCCAAACCTCATATCCTCCGGTTTTACAAAGAACGGCTAATAAAGGCTCAAAAGGGGTAAACAAAGGTTTATGAACAAGGTTAGTGTATAGGGATCATGTGGCTAAAGAAAGATGGCCTAAGATCATCTCCTAGTTCGTAAATATACTAAGGTCTTGATGGAGAAACAAGGCAAGTTCTAGAAACAACGAAGCATGCATGATCACTCAATCAAAGAATAGGCATAAATATGCACAAATAGCTCAATTCTCACGGGTTCAAACTAACTAGTTCCCGACATCATAGCAAACTTCAAATTCAATGAATAAAATGCGTCGCTTCGCCAAGGTTCCATGCATAATAAAGATCATGAATTTTTATCCAAAAATCAACAAAAATTTTCTATCATCGGCCAAATCCACAATACTATCATCACATGCTCATTTGACTCAATTAACTCCTAAGACTCAACAAAATTAAACACACCATGCCAAAGTTTCAAAGACCCCCTTCAAAGACCCCCCCCCCCCCCCCCCCACACACACACACACACACACACTTAAAATCAAGCAATGACCTCATTGCGAGAAAATAAAAAGGAAGGGATAGAAGTAACTTATCGCACAATGTCGACCAACACACTTGAAATCCCGAGAAATTCCAAGTAGTACCTAAGAAACAAACACAAAACACAATACCAAAGCGTAAAATCGAACAAAATAAAGAAATCAAAATAAAAGACTCAAACCAAAATGAAAAAGACACAATTTAAGGCTACGATTAATTGAAAGGGCTTCGGAACCGGGGATCTTGCCAACGAAGATCGCGAGGAGACCAAAATCGGGGATCATTCGGGTTCGGTTTGAGCTGAGGTAGAGCCAATCGAAAATCAAAAACTGCCTGGCCCACGGTTTTGGACGATCGTCCAGATTTCCTAAGGAATCTGGCCGATCGGCCAAATGAGAAACTGGGTGATCTTGGTTACACGGATTTGGACGATCGTCCAGATTCCAAAGGAATCTGGCCGATCGGCCAAATGAGAGGTTGGATCCTTGACGCCAATTCCTGCAAAAACACCTAACTAAAACGAAAAATTAAAATTAAACTAAAACAAGAAAAATTACGAAAAATAAAGTTCTAATTTTTATATTTTTTTACATGGGTTGCCTCCCACCAAGCGCTTGTTTAACGTCATTAGCTAGACGAAGGATACAATCAACCTAAGCCCGTAGCACCAAGCGACATTTTGATGCTCCTCGCAACACACTCATATGCCCTTCTCGAACAATCTCGAAGATCCAAAACGTGGTCAACATGAACTCTCGACTCCCCCACACTTGGTTCGAACTCCTCCTCAAACATCTTCGAGTTAAACTCTGCAAGAAAAGGTGTTTCACAAATGGTGAGGTTAGAAAGAAACGAGTTAATGACCACTTCCTCATTTAATGCATGTGTCGAGCTTTCCTCGTCCACTCCACCATCATCCTCCAAATTCCTTAGAAATTCTTCGATTATCTCCTCTTCTTCATCCACACAACTAAAGAATTCTTCATCGTCAATGAACTCTTCTTGAGCTGCCACCCTGTCAGAAATCTCGCAAACATTTTCCTCAACAAGAGGGTTAGCAAGCTTAACAAAAGAGCATGAATGAAGAGATGAAGTAGGAATAGAAGGTGAGTTCCCAAATACCGAAAATGTGACCGAACCTCCTTCACCGGCCATGCTCAATGTGCCGGTACCTACGTCAATTCGAGCTCGAGTAGTGGCCATGAATGGTCGTCCCAATAAAAGTAGATGTCCGGTTGCACTCTTAGCTCCTTTGCCTTCGTGAAGTACAACAAAGTCGGTGACGACTAGAATTCCACCAACTAAGACAGTGACATCTTCCACAACTCCCAAAGGACTGCTCACGGTGCCGTCTGCTAACTCAATGCGCATGTCGGTAGCTTGAAGGACTCTTGAGTTCATCTTCTCGAAAATAGAATACGGCATTAGGTTCACCGCAGCTCCTAAATCCATCAATCCCGAAACGGTCTCTCCGCTGTCCAAAATAATACTCAAGGCGAAACCTCCCGGATCCCCTCGTTTAGGAAATGAATTGATAGGCTCGAAATCTGATAAACACGGATTTTGTACGTGTTTAGAGAGCTTATGGTTGTGTTCATAGTTTTGTAGGCGAAAAGGAGGAAAAGGAAGAAAAAAAACTCATAGACGAGTCATGGGCCCATCAAGAATGGCCCAAAAAGAATGGCCCAAAAAGAATGGCCCAATTCATGGCCCAATTGCATGGCAATTGCATTGCCTGCATGCATAAACTCCCACGCGGCCATGCAACAGCAGCCGCGTCCTCCTCACTTCCGCCGCGTCTTCACCTTCTCCATATGGCAGACGCGGTCGCGTCTCCGGAGCCATCACCCCGCGCCCAGCAGCCCCATCTCCGCGTCCAGCCACGCCGCCAGCCACGCTGCCGCGCCTTCCTACGCCTGCAGCCGCGTCTCTCCCGTTTGGAAAGAGCGCACAAAGCGTGGCGGTTATGATCCTCTTTGAAAGAACTCGTAACGTCCCGTTTAAGAAAAGAAAGGAAGGATAAGTAGGAGGAGGCGTGGGGAGGGAAGACTCTCTCAGATTTTACGATTGAAGTACGACATTGGAGAAGAGATTGGGAGAAGAAGATCGAGGAGTCACGTCAGCGATATTCGAAGCCATAGTCTTGCTCTACGGTTTTTGTTTGTTTATGATTTTGTCCCCTTCGAAACTTGAGATGATTGTCTTCATTATGTTTGGCTAAAATTCTCTATTATTCTAGAGTTAGGGAGTAGATGAACATTGTAGATTCGAATTAGTCTTTATCAATCGATCACGACCTTCTATTGCTTCGTATGTTCTTGAGTTTATTGCTTGCTTATTTGATTAGCTACCAAATTCGCATGACTTATTGTGTTGATTCGATAGGCGAAAGATGAGAATTAACGCTTGAATAGGGAACATAGGACACACATTTCAATAAAGTCGAAAGATCTTGAGAATTGTGTGAGAGCTTATAACCTTTTGAACCTTTAGGAGTTTCATGTGTTAGTTATCAGTTGGACACAACGATTCTTGCATGAAATCTACGGTTTAGGCGCTACGAAAGTAGGTTTAAGCTTATTGTGTGGTTGTTCTAGTAATAGTCGAGTCCTCTATGTGATTGATTGATTTTGATTTGATTGAATTCGTTCGTTCATCGAAACCGAAGCTCTAGAATAATTCTTCTTATATTTGATTCTCTCATTGCTTGTCGTTTATGTTTATTATTTCACTTTTAATTAGCTTAGAAACCAAAAATCCAACGATTCATTCGTCTAAATAGAGGATAGGAAATTAGATTAGTACTCATTAGGTTAATCAGTCCTCGTGGAATACGACCTTGCTTCCCTATCTATAATTACACCCGTACACTTGCGGTAGTAAAAATATTAGTGAACAAGTTTTTGGCGCCGTTGCCGGGGACTGATTTTCGTTCTAGTGATATTAGTTAGATTTCTTTGATACTAATTTAGACATTTTATTTTCTGTATTTCATCTTCAATTTTAATTCGTTTGAGTTGTCTAATTGTTCTCTTTGTTGGTGTATAGGTGGTGAATGCGCACAAGGTCTTCAGGCATCACTTTAGATCCTGTAGATCCGGAGATAGAAGCCACCTGTCGTCGGAATAACGCAAGGAGAAACAAGAGGAGAATGGCAACTCAGGAGGAGTTCAATCAACTCAGGGAGCAGTTAAGGATTTTGAGGGAAGCTCAGGAACGAGCAAATGTTCAACCAGCTCCTATTCAGGCTCAGTTTCAGAATGTGATAGCTCATGGGGGAATCCCCGGACCAGCCATCGAGGCTAACAACTTCGAGTTGAAGACGGGCCTAATATCTATGGTCCAACAGAATCAGTATGGAGGAGGTCCGTTGGAGGATCCGAATGCCCATCTCAGTCAGTTTTTGGATCTCTGCGCCACAGTTAAGATCAATGGAGCACCTGAGGATGCTATCAAAATTCGCCTCTTCCCATTCTCTTTGAGGGATAAGGCGAAGCAGTGGTTCCAATCTATCGAGTTGGGAGGAGATATTACATGGGAGGAACTAGCTCACAAGTTCCTATTCAAGTTCCAACCTCCGGGCCTCATGTTCAAATTGAAGATGGAAATCACACACTTCCAACAATATGAAGGGGAGAGTCTCTACGAAGCTTGGGAGAGGTTCAAGGAAACGATCAGAAAGTGTCCCAACCATGGCTTCGACTTAGGTACCCGCATTATGATCTTCTACAATGCTTGTAATGGGGAACTACGAAGACTCATGGATGCAGCCGCTGGAGGAGCATTGTTGTGCAAGGGGGGAGATGAGGCCATCGATATAATTGAGAACATGGCGTCCACAAGCTACCAGTGGCCAACAGAGAGGAACAATCTGAGGAAAGTAGCTATGGCTGAGAACAAAGACCCTCTTGTTGCACTCACAAATCAGATTGCAACTTTGTCTAGCAAGTTCGAAACCATGATGCAGACCCGAAGCAACCCAACAGTTGAAGAGATTCAATTCGAGGAGGCAAATTGGGTCAACAATCGGGGGTTTCGACCTCAAGGAGGTTACCAAGGGGGTCGATCAAATCAAGGTGGATACCAAGGATATCAAGCACCTCCATCCCATCCGAATCTCTCATATGGAAATCCGAACAACGCTCTTCAGCCACCACCCGGATTTTCAACATCCAATGGAGTGATCAATGAGCAAAAGAAGCCGAATTTGGAGGACATACTCATGAGGTTCATCTCGAGTTCAGATACAAGGATGTCAGCGGTGGAGACACAAGTAAAGATGATCGAAAAGCAAGTGAGCCAGATCGCTAACTCTTTGAGCAATCAGCACAATCCGGGGCAGTTCCCAAGCAACACAGTGGTTAACCCGAAGGAACAATGCAAGGCAATCACACTAAGGAGTGGCACTACTTATGAGGGACCACAGATGTCGAATAAGGAGTCCGAGGTTGGTGATCCCATTGTAGAAGAGAAGGAGCCTACATCACCAACGAAGGATAATCAAGAAGAGAAGAAAGGCAAAGAAGCACCTCCAACTTCACCGAAAGGAGTATCAATGCCTTTTCCTCAAAGGCATCAAAAGAAGAAGGTGGACGAGCAATTCTCCAAGTTCTTGGATATCTTTCGTAAGGTGCATATCAACATTCCACTTGTGGAAGCACTCTTACAAATGCCGGTCCATGCCAAATTCCTCAAGGATGTGATTTCAAAGAAGAGGAGATGGGGAGACTTCGAGACGGTCAATTTGAATGAAGAATGTAGTGCCATTATTCAGCGGAAGTTGCCGGTCAAGTCAAAAGATCCGGGGAGCTTTACCATTTCTTGTGTGATCGGTGGAGAAGAGTTCGGGAAGGCACTGTGTGACTTAGGAGCAAGCATCAATCTGATGCCATCCTCCATCTTCATGAAGCTGAAAATTGGAGAAATAAAGCCCACCACCATAGCTCTCCAAATGGCGGATCGGTCCATTGCCTATGCTAGAGGTATTGTCGAAGACGTCCTCGTCAAAGTCGGAGACTTCATATTTCCGGCAGATTTTGTGGTACTCGATATGGAAGAAGATCGAGACATACCGCTCATTCTTGGGAGACCTTTTCTCAAGACCGGGAGAGCGTTGATTGATGTGGAGAATGGGGAGCTCACATTGAGGTTCAACGACGATTGCATCACATTCTCCCTGTGCAAAATGATGAAGTACTTTGGAAAAGACACAGCTATCACCGCAAGCACGGAAGATTGCAAAATTTTGGAGGTTGTCGATTTGTGTATTGGCACAAATTTGTCACACTCACACAAGGATCCTCTTGAGGCTTGCATTTCTAACTCTCTTTTCTCATCTCGAATTGATTTAGATTTTAATCTTAATTGTGATACAAACATTTTTGATCTAAATTTGTTTGAGTATTGCAGTGCATTGGAAAGTGTGCAGGAAATTTCGAGACAAAGGACGAAATTCTTGGAGTTGAGAAAAAAGGAAGACAAGAAGCCGGAGACGGTGGAGGTGATCCCAAAGCCCGAACTCAAACCCTTGCCGGAACACTTGAAGTATGCGTTTTTGGGTGAGGATGAGACCTATCCGGTAATTGTATCGTCCTTTTTGTCTACTCGTGAGCTTGATAGTCTTTTGCGTGTTTTGAGAAAGCATAAGTCAGCTATAGGTTGGTCTATTTCTGATTTGAAAGGGATTAGCCCATCTTTGTGCATGCATAGGATTCTGATGGAGGAAAATGTTAAGCCTAGAGCTCAAAATCAAAGAAGGCTCAATCCTATTATGCAAGAAGTTGTTAGGAAAGAGGTTCTCAAACTATTAGATGCTGGAATTATCTTTGCTATTTCTGATAGTGAGTGGGTCAGTCCTACTCAAGTGGTACCGAAAAAGGGGGGAATGACGGTAGTAAGAGATGAGTCTAATGAATTGATTGCTACTAGATTGACTACGGGGTGGAGAGTCTGTATTGATTATAGGCTTTTGAATGCAGCCACTCGTAAGGATCACTTCCCATTGCCTTTTATTGACCAAATGCTAGATAGGTTAGCCGGTTTTGAGTTCTATTGCTTTCTAGACGGGTATTCTGGGTACAATCAAATAATGATTGCTCCCGAAGACCAAGAAAAGACAGCATTTACTTGCCCTTACGGGATCTTTGCATATCGTCGTATGCCTTTTGGTCTTTGTAATGCTCCTGCTACCTTTCAGAGATGCATGATGTCAATTTTCCATGATTTGATTGAAAATGTGATGGAAGTTTTTATGGATGACTTCTCGGTGTTTGGAAACTCTTTTGATCATTGCCTTGATAATCTATCTCTAGTTTTGCAAAGGTGTGAGGAAACTAATCTTGTTCTTAATTGGGAAAAATGTCACTTTATGGTACGTGATGGCATTGTTCTTGGTCATAAGGTTTCTTCTGCAGGTTTAGAGGTTGATCGAGCAAAGATAGTGGCCATTGAAAAGTTACCACCACCTTCGAGTGAGAAAGCCGTTCGAAGCTTCTTGGGACACGCCGGATTCTACCGACGATTTATAAAAGACTTCTCGAAGATCACCAAGCCATTGTGTCACTTGTTGGAGAAAGATGTGAAGTTCAAGTTCGACGAGGCTTGCTTGGAGGCATTTGAGAAGCTGAAGACGGCGTTGGTTAGTGCTCCAGTTTTGGTCATTCCCGATTGGTCCCAACCATTCGAATTGATGTGTGATGCAAGTGACATCGCGGTCGGGGTAGCCTTGGGTCAAAAGCGAGACAAAACATTTAGAGTTATCTACTATGCTAGTAGGACTCTAGATAAGGCGCAAGCAAACTACACCACGACGGAGAAGGAGATGTTAGCCGTAGTATATGCCTTCGACAAATTTCGATCATACTTGATTGGAACCAAGTCGGTGGTATACACAGATCATGCTGCAATTCGGTACTTGTTCGACAAAAAGGATGCAAAGCCAAGATTGCTTCGTTGGATCCTCTTGCTACAAGAATTCGACATCGAAATCCGAGATCGCAAGGGGTGTGAAAACGTAGTAGCTGATCACCTCTCTCGATTGGAGAACCCGGTGGAAGGGGAAGATATTCGTGTTCCTATAAACGAAAGCTTCCCGGACGAACAGGTATTGCAAATTCAATCTAAAGTACCATGGTATGCTGATTTCGTGAATTTTCTTGCAGCGAACATTCCTCCTCCTCCGGAAGTGTCGAGCTACCAAAGGAAGAAGTTTTTCCATGACGTGAAGGTCTATATGTGGGATGAGCCATACCTTTATCGGAGATGTGCTGACAAGATCATTAGAAGGTGTGTCCCGGAAGAAGAGTGGGAACCGATCATCCGCCAATGCCATTCGTCCCCGAGTGGAGGTCACTTCGGAGCCAACCGAACAGCTTTTAAGGTACTCCAAAGTGGTTTTTATTGGCCCTCTATCTTCAAAGATTGTCATACTTTCATTACTCATTGTGATCGTTGTCAAAGAATGGGGGGAATTTCGAAAAAGCATGAAATGCCATTAACTAATGTGATAGAGGTGGAGCTATTTGATGTTTGGGGGATCGACTTTATGGGTCCTTTCCCCACATCTTTTGGTCACCAATATATCCTCTTGGCTGTTGAGTATGTTTCTAGGTGGGTGGAGGCGATCCTGACATCCACGAATGACTCCAAAGTGGTACTCAAGTTCCTCCAAAAGCATATCATCACAAGGTATGGAGCTCCAAGAGCATTGATTAGTGATGGAGGATCCCACTTTTGCAACAAGTGGCTCGAGGGACTTCTCAAACGGTATGGTGTGAAGCATCGTGTCACATCACCTTACCACCCTCAAGCTAATGGGCAGACGGAGTTGGCAAATCGAGAAGTCAAGCAGGTGTTAGAGAAGACAGTCAATGGGAGTCGAAAAGATTGGTCAATCTTGCTCGACGATGCATTGTGGGCTTACAGAACGGCCTACAAAACTCCTCTAGGTATGTCTCCCTATCAGTTAGTTTTTGGTAAATCTTGTCATCTTCCTGTGGAGATAGAACACAAGGCCTATTGGGCTGTGAAGAAGCTTAATTTTGATTTCAAAGTGGCCGGCCAAGACCGAATCCTTCAGCTCAATGAATTGGATGAGTTTAGAGTTCAAGCATTTGAGAACTCTAGCTTATACAAGGAGAGAACGAAGAGGTTTCATGATAAGATGATCCAGAGGTGAGAATTCAAAAAGGGAGATGCCGTTTTGTTATTTAACTCTCGTCTCAAGCTTTTCCCAGGAAAATTGAAATCTAGGTGGTCCTGGCCATTTTATATCAATGAAGTGAAGCCTAATGGAGCCGTGGAGTTGCTAGACCCGACTGGAAGCCCGTTCGTAGTCAATGGCCAACGAATCAAGGCATATCATAGTCCCGAGCAACTCAAACAAGTGACACATTTTCTTGAAGTCGCCTTGAGAAACGGTATCGTCGAGCTAACGACGTAAAATTTAGCGCTTATTGGGAGGCAACCCAATCATTTTTATTTTATTTCTTTCCCTTTTATTATTATTATTATTATTATTATTATTATTATTATTATTATTATTATTATTATTATTATTATTATTATTATTATTATTATTATTATTATTATTATTATTATTATTATTATTATTATTATTTTTTATTTTTATATTTATATTTATATTTATATTTATATTTTTTTATTTTTATTTTTATTTTTATTTTTCTAACTTGTTTTACTGTTCTCGTTTGTTTCTTTCTTTAATCTAATATGGTTTGTGCTTTTTTTTTTTATTTAAAAAAAAAAAACAAAAAAAAAGAGAGAAAAATGAATGGAGGCGTGAAGATTGGAAAAGAGACGCAGCAGCGCCTCCCACCGCCCACAGCCGCGTCCAGCAGCTGCTTCTCCGCGCCGTTAGGACGCGCCCCCTCCCGCCACCGCGTCCCTGGGCGTGCAAGCCCGCGTCGCAACCTCGCCAAACGCCCCCGCGTCGCCGCCCCTTCCCTCCGCGCCGCCCCACAGGACGCGACACCCCGACGCCACCGCGTCGTGTCCCCAGCGCCCGCGTCTCCACCCGGTGCCGCCGCGCCTCTTCTGCTGCAAGCCCGCGCCCAGCGCCCCCTTCTCCGCGCGCCTACGATGCGCCCCCCGACGCCCCCGCGCTCGTCGACCCTCTCACCCGCGTGGGCCAGCCCAAGCCCACTGCCCCGACCCGGCCCAGTCCAGGTAAGTCCTAAACCCCTATTCTCCAAGCACACACCCGCACTGCCCTCCCCTCACTCACAAACACTCACAAACACACACGCACTACTCACACCCAGCCCCCTCCGTCGCTCTCCGCGACCCACCTCTTTGCTCTTCGTCACATCAACAACACGAAGGTATGTTTCTTGCACTCTCTCGTAATTTCTCGATGATCCTCTTGCATCCTTTGGGTATAGTTCTTTCACATTGTTACATTATCAATCTATTTTGAATGACCCATGAAGTGTTTCTTGAGAGATTAAGATTGAGATTGTGGTTTGTATTGGCTCAAATACCTTGTTGATTGTGTTGGGTTTTCTTGCAATTACCTCCCATATGCTATGCTTGAACTTCTATGTTGAATTTTAGAAGTAATAGGGGGGAATTTGAGAATTTTGAGGTGTTTGTGTAGTGGGTTCTTCATAAACACGAAAATTGAATTCAGAATTCTTCTAGTAATGTTGAATGGGGGATGATAATTTTGTAGTTCTTATTGAATTGGTGTGTTGATGGCCTTTAGTTATTGTTGGCGAACACTCACTTGATAATTTTTTTCTTTTGTTACAGTTATCATGCCTCCAAGAAAAAAACGTGGCGGTGCTTCGTCTTCCCGTAATGCACCAACGGAGTTTGACCCCGAATTCTATGGCTTCGACTTTCCGGATCCGGAACAGCATCAGAGGTTCAAAAACCTGAGCCGCATAGCGATTAGGGCAACCCGATATCCTTGTGACACGTCGTTGCATGCCATGGGAATATACGATGATGTATGGGCGTTGTTCACCCGCATTGTTGGAGCAATTTCTTGAAAGCCAAGTGGCTTACATATAAGGAGTTGGTCTTAGAGTTCCTATCCACGGTGACGGTCCACAAAGCAGACAAACACCCATCACACTTCACGTTTCGTTTGGGAAATCAAGATCGAGAGATGTCCGTTGCCCAACTCAATGCCGCCCTTTCTTGCCCCTGTGATAATGGTATCATCACTCTATCGGGTTTCAGTTCAGATATGATGTGGAAAAAGGTGGCCCTCCCGGAGTTTGACGGAGAACAACAGTACAAGAGCGGGCGTGCCAAGGCCACTTCCATTCGCAATCCGATATTCCGCTACATTCAAAAGGTGTTAGCATATACTATCTTTGCCAGAGACAATACTGGGAGTGTGCGGGGGGATGAGCTCCTTGCTTTTCACTGTTTGGTTTCAAACATCCCGATGAATGTGGGAGCTCACATAGCCGCCCAATTTGTTACGCAAGGTCTGTTAACTACTCACGTTCCGAGCAAGCTTTGCATTGGGGGATTCATCACACCGATTGCCATGAGTTTGGGTATTGATCTCTCGAAGATGAAGCCGGTAGCACAGGATACGGGCATAATGGTGGACTTAGATTTTCTGCATTCACAGCAGATAATTATTGGTGGTGGACGACGCAGGCTTGGCATGCGGATGAAGCCTCATTATATTTTCCATCTCCCTAATCCAACTTTGACTACTTTGGCTGTTGAGGCAAATTGGCACATGAACACACCAGCTCATTGGAAGGAGTGCGTTCATGATAAGAAGAGACTGGTGGACGAATTCGGTGAGGACGAAGAAGAATCTGAGGAGGAAGAGGACGCTCAAGAGCAAGAAGCTGGAGAGGGCCAGCAGGCTGCCCCTAATCGAAACGCCATGTTCCGGCCCGTAATGTATGGTGATCTCCATGATATGGAGAATCGTTTGCTTGCTCGGATCGATGCCAACGAGCGTGCCTCAGTTGCTCGTTTCAAGGACTTGAAGGACACCATCACTTCTTGGATAGGTGGAGCCCGACCACCTACTCCTCCTCAGCCGTGAGTACAGGTCAGTTCGAAATATTTTCCACCACTTCTTCTTTCAAACTTATTATTTTTCTTCGTAAAAACAATAAGTTTGGGGGGATGGCGATGTGTGGAAAAATATTTCGTGTTTATTGCTTTCTAGGTAGTTAATTTGAGTCTTGTTTAGTGTCTAGTATAGAGTAGTAGAGACATTTGTGTGTTTTTGGGGTCAATTGTTGATAAGCATGGCTAGTACTTGTGACGATGAGGCCTATGATGATTTCTTGATGTTGAGTTTATTGGAATCTTTCACTTGGGATTACTTCATAAGTTGATTAGCATGATTGATTGATTTTGATTGTTTGACCTCTAAGAAGCTTGGATCACATATTTGCCTTTGTTGTGAGTTTTGAGCCTTGACTATCACATGATTATAGTCGTATCTTCTTTCTTGAGTGTGATTGTTCAAGCATGCATACTTGTCTCTAGAACTTGCTCTTCTATCTCCCTCGAGGTTGCATTAGTGTGCTCAATGATTTAGAAATGATCTAAGGCCATCCTTCTTAGCCTCATTCTTCCCCTTTTTGCTTGTCCAAATGATACATAATCCTAGTTTAACCCCCTTGAGCCTTTGAGACCTTTTTCTTTGATAAACTTTGGGGTGGGGATATTGTGTAGGATTTTGTTAGTTTGTATTGAGAAGAATTGAATGAATAAGGGAGAGGGGGAAATTGGATGGATCCTTTTGCTCACATAAGCTCAAAAAAAAAAAAAAAAAAAAAGAGAAAAAAAAAAAGAGACAAAGTCTCAATAAAAGAAAAAAAAAGAGAAAAAAAAAAAAAAGTTGTTGAATAAAGAGCATAAGTGAGTAGAGTGGGAGAACTAAGATGGTTGAGTGATGAGGATGATTTAGAATGGATGAATGGTTGGGAATTAAAGTTTTATTAGCTATTGGCTTGAGTGTTTGTGGGAATTAAGAGTCATTATTTTGGGATTTTACTCACTTAGCCAAATACTTCCTACCTACCAAAGAGCCTACATTACAACCTTAATCAAAGTCCTTTTTGATCTTTATTATAAGCACACATTGAGCAATGGAGAGGTTGAGATGAATTGCAAGCCTATGGGAGATATTGTGCATGTTTTGAATTGAGTGAAAAAATTACTTATCTTTATACACTTGAGAGTTGAGAGTTCACTCATATATACTCCTATGCCGTGAGGATCCAAGTTTCGAAGAAGTTAGATTATTGAGATATGATCATGATGTGCTAATCGATGATTGTGGTGATTTGTTTGTGATGATTTTGGTTTTATAAAATTTTTCTGAGGCCAAAATTCATTGTGACTTTGCTAATCCGTGTTTATTGTTGATTGATCTTTTGCTTCGTTTTTGTGTTTGAGGGCAAACATTCACTCAAGTTTGGGGGATTGATAAACACGGATTTTGTACGTGTTTAGAGAGCTTATGGTTGTGTTCTAATGCTATTATTATGAACAAATTCGATACTTTTGGATATATATTTCTTATATTCGAAGATAATGCATTTGATCTTGGCTCCGTTGAGTTTTGTAGGCGAAAAGGAGGAAAAGGAAGAAAAAAAACTCATAGACGAGTCATGGGCCCATCAAGAATGGCCCAAAAAGAATGGCCCAATTCATGGCCCAATTGCATGGCAATTGCATTGCCTGCATGCATAAACTCCCACGCGGCCATGCAACAGCAGCCGCGTCCTCCTCACTTCCGCCGCGTCTTCACCGTCTCCATATAGCAGACGCGGTCGCGTCTCCGGAGCCATCACCCCGCGCCCAGCAGCCCCATCTCCGCGTCCAGCCACGCCGCCAGCCACGCTGCCGCGCCTTCCTACGCCTGCAGCCGCGTCTCTCCCGTTTGGAAAGAGCGCACAAAGCGCGGCGGTTATGATCCTCTTTGAAAGAACTCGTAACGTCCCGTTTAAGAAAAGAAAGGAAGGATAAGTAGGAGGAGGCGTGGGGAGGGAAGACTCTCTCAGATTTTACGATTGAAGTACGACATTGGAGAAGAGATTGGGAGAAGAAGATCGAGGAGTCACGTCGGCGATATTCGAAGCCATAGTCTTGCTCTACGGTTTTTGTTTGTTTATGATTTTGTCCCCTTCGAAACTTGAGATGATTGTCTTCATTATGTTTGGCTAAAATTCTCTATTATTCTAGAGTTAGGGAGTAGATGAACATTGTAGATTCGAATTAGTCTTTATCAATCGATCACGACCTTCTATTGCTTCGTATGTTCTTGAGTTTATTGCTTGCTTATTTGATTAGCTACCAAATTCGCATGACTTATTGTGTTGATTCGATAGGCGAAAGATGAGAATTAACGCTTGAATAGGGAACATAGGACACACATTTCAATAAAGTCGAAAGATCTTGAGAATTGTGTGAGAGCTTATAACCTTTTGAACCTTTAGGAGTTTCATGTGTTAGTTATCAGTTGGACACAACGATTCTTGCATGAAATCTACGGTTTAGGCGCTACGAAAGTAGGTTTAAGCTTATTGTGTGGTTGTTCTAGTAATAGTCGAGTCCTCTATGTGATTGATTGATTTTGATTTGACTGAATTCGTTCGTTCATCGAAACCGAAGCTCTAGAATAATTCTTCTTATATTTGATTCTCTCATTGCTTGTCGTTTATGTTTATTATTTCACTTTTAATTAGCTTAGAAACCAAAAATCCAACGATTCATTCGTCTAAATAGAGGATAGGAAATTAGATTAGTACTCATTAGGTTAATCAGTCCTCGTGGAATACGACCTTGCTTCCCTATCTATAATTACACCCGTACACTTGCGGTAGTAAAAATATTAGTGAACAAAATCCTTCTTCTCCTTCCTCACGATACTCCGAATAGTGTAACATACGGTTGAGCATTTGCTTCTTGTTCGTCACTCTACTCGGGAATGGAATAGGGGGCACGTACGGATCGGGTGTCTTGTGGAGAACGGGAGCATCCTTCTTATCATCCTTGGAATCCTCGCTGCTGTCGCCGGATTTGGCCGATCGGCCAAAGTCAAGGTGACTTGGCCGATCGTCCAGATTGGACGCTGTGCTCTCGCGCATGTTGAAGGGTTTGGCCGAGCGGCCAGAATCTGGCCGACCGGCCAGATCAGCTACTGGACGAGGTTGGCCAAAGGGTGTTGCCGGGGTTCCCGGGCCGTTCCATCGAGGGCTCGGGCCCCGTCTATCTCCCATGGGCCCTTGAGGAGGCATCGGAACTCCATTGCGTTGTAACGCCGTGATTGCATGAGCTTGGTGAGGTGGAACGGGAGGAACATATGGAGGATATGGGGCTTGCACCTCGTTGGCTTGTTGTGGTTGAATCCCTTGGCTCGGAATTCGCCCCGGTTGTTGCATCAGGTGCATGGAACTAGAAATTTGGCCAATGGCCAACTCGAGCCTCTTTATGTTCGCATCAAGCGCATGGAGACGATCCTCATCGACGGGAGGCTTTTGTGGAGGTCCTTGAGGACGAGAATTTGGATATGATGGTGGTGGTGTAGGAGCAGGTTGAGGGGGGTAGTATGGAGGTGGTGGATAGTAGGGATTTGGAGGATATTGAGGAGGAGGATAATATGGTGGAGGTTGAGAGTAGTAGGGATTTTGAGGAGGGTAGGGGTTATTATATGAAGAGGGGCAACGATATTGAAAATTCGGGTTCGTACCTTGCCCTTGGGGTGGTGGCATGTACCCTTGGACAGCATATACATCGGCTCCTCCTTCATAAGTGGGTGCTCCCATGTTTTGGCAAACCTCCTTGATGTGTCCCAACTCTCCACAAATCTCGCATTTGTCGGGCTTCCTCTCTTCCTCCTTCGGGGCCGGTGCACTTTGCTTAATCTTCAAGTTCTCGAGATCCCTATACATGTCGGCAATTTGCTTCTTCAAATCGGGGCTCATCGAGATTGCACTCGCCTCCACTTTCCTTGGCCTAGCTGATTTTTGTTGAGAACTCGCAGCGAGCGTCTCGAATATCGTCTGCAACTCGTCAGCTGTCTTGACCGCTATGTTGCCTCCGGCCGAACTGTCCACCATGAACTGACAAGTCTGGTTGAGGGCGTCGTAGAAATATTGCCAAAGCAACTCCGGTGCCATTTGATGATGAGGGCATTGTTGAAGTAGCTCTTGGAACCTCTCCCATGCTTCGTGAAACGGCTCATCGTTGTCTTGGGAGAAATTCATAATCTTCGACCGCACCTCTTGAGTCTTGCGGTTCGGATAGTACTTGAGCATGAACCTCTCACACACCGCATTCCATGTGGTGAGAGAGATGGCCGGGAGTGACAAATACCATGACTTTGCTCGATCCTTGAGGGTGTACGGGAAGCACTTCATCTTCAAGTTGTCCTCCGTGAGTCCCGAGAGTGGGAAAGATTGCACCACCGTGCAATACTCTCGAATGAACGTCAATGCATCCTCGTTGGGCAGCCCGTGGTAGGATGGGAGCAACGCCATGTGGTGAGGTTTAAGCTCATGATTCCTGACCGCTTCCGTCAGGACAATCGCCGAAGTGGTGGCTGTGAATGTGGGCCGAGCAAAATCGCCCATAACGACTCTAGTTGCCATGGCTTCGGGCTCTGCAAATAACAAGACCAAAGAGAAGTCTTGTGAATCAATCTCCTCCTTCTCCTTCGCGGCTAAAATCGCTTTCCTTTGATGGATGTTGTCGAAGTAGGGTGCTAAACTCCTTTGAAGACTTCGGCGACCATGCATAAACAACACTCAACAAACGGGTTAAACGCACCGAGTGGGAGAAATAAGAAATCGAAGAAACACAAATAAAAATAAAACAAATAAAAAGACTACACAATAAATCGCCTAAAGTTTTCCCCGGCAACGGCGCCAAAATTTGTTTCACTAAAAAGTGTTCGCAATAGAACGAAATCCTATCGTAGCACTAGCAAGTAAAACCTAAGTATCGAATCTCAAGGAAAACTTAACAGGGCAATTAATTATGTAGTAAACTTAAAACTAAGAAAGCAAGTAAAGAAGAATTTGGGGTTTTTGTTTTTAAATCCTAGGCAAGAAAATAAAATAAAGCAATAAATAAAAGCAAGTAATAACTAATCTAGAACTCAAGAAATAAATCTAAGAATTAAACTAGAAGAAAGCAATTAAATCTACCTAGGCAAGAATCGAAAAGAAAGCGATAAAGAAAGCAACGAAGAAAGCATAAACTACTCTAGACATGATGAATGAAATCTGGAAATTTAAAGGAAAATTAATCTAACTACGAAAGCTTTGAAAAACGAGAGGATTGAAATCGAAGGAAAAAACGAATCTAAACTTTAAACTAGAAATCGAAAGAACGAAATTAAACTAAGCAAATTAAAAGAAGCAATTACGAAAACGAATCTAAAACTAAAGCAAAGCAATTAAAGCAAATAAACGAAAGCAATAAAAGAACTTACGAGAATTAAACGAAGACGAAGAACGCGAATTAAATAAAGAAGTCTTGAATTAAACGAACTAAGAATCCGGATCCGAACAAAGTAAAGCTAATCTAGAGAATTTTAGTGCTGAAAAATAAAGCTAACTAATGCTATAAACTGATAAAGGATGTCCAAGATGTTACAAAATTCGTCCAAGGCACTAATATATATACTAGGAAGAAAACCTAATTAAATAAGGAAACACAGCTGGACGCC
This sequence comes from Thymus mandschuricus, assembly GCA_029379335.1. Taxonomy (NCBI): domain Eukaryota; kingdom Viridiplantae; phylum Streptophyta; class Magnoliopsida; order Lamiales; family Lamiaceae; genus Thymus; species Thymus mandschuricus. Next base: position 12,662,230 of record CM057071.1, read on the forward strand.
GACATCTGGACGATCGTCCAGATGTTGAAGGAAATCTGGCCGGTCGGCCAGATCAGAAACTGCTAAACACGCACATAAGTACTTGGCCGGTCGTCCAGATTGTGAAGGAAATCTGGACGGTCGTCCAGATCAGGTACTGGCACGTTCGCGCGCGACTCTCTTGTTTCGGCCGTATCTTCCTCATTCGAACTCCGAATTGACCTCCGTTTTCGCCTATGTGCTCCTATCGAACCCCTCTTCGATATAATGCTTTCATTAAATCCAAAATGAATCTTCAATAAAATCATGAGAGGTTAGAACTCGAGGTCAATGATTGCTCAACAACCTTTCTTCTCGTTTTCTTCTCGTTTCCGCCCTTTTCATCCTACAAGTACCAAAAACTCCAAACAAATGAATCATAGCCAAAAGACACACTAAAAGACATGAAACACAATGAAAACAAACACGAAAACACAACAAAAAACCTAACAACTAAACACCAATCACCTTTGTAGAAACCTCGAAGGCCCTCATGCCGATATGTCTTCCAGAATACATCTGACATCTTATTGGATGTGTTCGAAGGTTGAGCTTGCATTCTGAAATGCATTTCTTATTAGTGCACTACTTTTTATTTATTTTTTTCTAGGGCAAAGCATAAATAGCTAGGAGAAAACTACGATGATGCATACCTTGTTCTTACTACCTGCAACGGGTAGACACACGTCGCTCCAAGAGCTCCCGAGACAGTCCCACAACTTAGTTGTATGAGAGGACCAGGTTCTGAATAATATCAACATTCATGTAATAACAATAGTGAATGAAAGGGAATAAGAAGGAAATGAGCAAGCAAACACAAGCAGATATAGATATGAGGATCTGTATTGTACACCATACCGCTACCGTCATGAAGAATATGTTTCCTGGACATATCTTTTAAAGCCTCATAGGCAGCAAGGTCGATGCCTGCGTAAGGTATAATTCCAAGAAGAGACGGTACCAATCCTCGGTAAAAGGCTCGAGCTCCCTCATGAGCCCATATATCCCTCGATAGTTTACCCAGACTTGGAACACTTACTCTGTCACAAACATAAGTTTGTAACCGGGTTTTGACGAGGTCCATTGGATAAATTGAGGTTTGTGCCACTGCACCAGCCAAACCACCTGCCAGAAGTCGCCCCGGAGTCCCAATATCGCCATTATCGCCTCCAATGAAGTTTTTCAACATTTCGTAACTATAAAACTTTATTGCGCTTTCAGGAGCAACCTTCAACACATTTATCCCATTACCTCGAAAAAACCCCAAAAACCGACCTTCATTCCATATTTTTTTTAACGGCTAGACCAATGGCAGCATGTGTAGTCTGAACTTGTAAAGTAACCTTTAGACGGTCAAGAGGTGCAATTGCAGTACGAGAAGCCACCCCAGCAACTCCCCCTGCAATCAAATACTTTGATGCGTGAACATGCTTGCTGATGCCTTCAGGAATCACAGCCTGTTCGCCAATATCAACAAGATATACCCTTTCCCAATAACGATAGATATTCTCTATGGTGGCTTCATGCGGATAGAGCAGCAGAAAATCCCTCCACTCCTCAAATGTTATAATTCCATTATTGTCTTTATCAACATGCTCAACAAAACTAGCAAGCTCGTCATCATCAAGTTCTATCCCTGCAAAAACAAACTGTCATGACTTGTAAGATGAAGACTGTATTCCATAAACTTGAACATAGAGATATTTTCACCCAAAACTGAATACAATAATAGTTCGAAGACATGTTAGGAAAGCATTTCAGAAAATTTATAATAAAATCATAAATGAATGCATCCAGTTAAAAGACAGTATACTGACCGAAGTCTCAGTGCAGTTTGATAGGTATTAAATAATGAAAGGCCAAACAACTAGAAGCCATAATAGATGTTTTAACCAAATAGCTAAATAAACATATAAAACTGATTACAAAGAAAATAGTAGAATTGATCGACTAATAAGACACAGAAGCGTGCATCATAGAACTGAAAATTAGAATGATACCATTCATTTGTATGTAAAGAAAAGAGATCGGAGTAAAATATTGCAGTGCTGGAGGAGGTCAAGTAGAATCCAAATAGTAGACCAGATTGACCGCAGATACTGATAATACATCATGAAGGATATAAAATCTCACATAAAACAACCAGCAGGCATGATATGACAATTCAATACACACAACTGAGATACAACAATCTGTGAAAACCTTTAGCTCTTGAGTAAGCAGCATGAAAAGGAATGTTAGAAAACTGAACCCAAGGAGAATGAAAATCTAACAACTTAAGTATCTAGCTTCTAGATAAATTTGGATGCAGACTCAAAGGAAAATATAGGTCACCATATATTGTAAGAAAATTGTAATTCAAAAGGTTATTACAAACCAGCTTCAGGTAAGGCTGACACATTCAAATGGCAACAAGAAATGCCACTGAAATTTTCTTCTTATCATGTTCACCAATATCCAGACAATAATCTGATCTTATAATCTGGTACAACCTTCCCCATCTGGAAGTGAGAAGATCAAGGTTTTCATCGAACTTATAATCATTTATGTATATAAGTTTTACGCCAGTTCATTTGTATCTCAAAATGTATATCCAACTTGTAAGACTGGTCTCAAATAACTCACAAGGGAAATACAGCCTTTAAGACTATTTTTTCTTCTAGGGGAACAAAGAACACAACCACTTCATAGAGTATTAATGTTCTTTATCATTTAAAATATAATAATTGGCAAATGCCTATGTTGCTTGCAAGCTGCTGGGTCTCAAATAATGTGCACGTCTTCAGTGGGTGTACAAGTTTCCAAATTCTGATCCTTTTTGGTGTTTTCAAAAGTTGAACATGCAATCATAGAACTGAAATGGAGACAAAGAAAGTGGATAAGAAACATGACCATGAGTCATTTGAAGTCAACGCTTCCGTCACAATACTTGAACAATCAATAATGTTCGTAAACAACTTGGCGAAATCTAAAATTACATATCTAATTTGATTGAACTAGATAAATATTTAAAAACGAACACAAATACGTTTTTATAGTAGCAACTGTATTGTTTTCTATTAGCAAATTTTCCAATATTTTGGAACAAAACAATTAATTCATTTCAACTAAGCCTGCAAACAGAGCCAACTCCATGCTAGCATTATCAGCATCGTTAGATCCTATTATGTTGTGGGCCCTATCTTATCTATTATACACCCTTCAAACTCAAAATGATTAACCACCACACAAACAGTTGCAATATAATCTCTTAGAAGGAATTAACTACTAACATTGATCATTTTCTCCTTGTTATCTTTCTGGACAGACTTTACAAACTCAGATAGATCTCATTATCTTTTTCAGTGCTTGAACTTTTCTCTCAAAGTTTTGCAGCTGTTTAAATTAAATGCACACTCGAACCACGTACAGCCCAAGGAAATACAAGTCTGTAAATGTATTATTCAACTTAATGTTGAGTACAATTCATGATAAAGATTGAGAATCTGAGCTTACCAATAGGGAGGCCAAAGAAACAATGTCTAAACGACCCAAAATTACCATAATCACAATTTTAACATGTAAAATGAAGGAACTACCGAATTAAAAGTAAATTCACAATGATAAAAATACATAATTACGATAGATTAAACTGCAAGCAGTTAGTAGGCATACAAAACCCTAGTGGATTCTTCCGACATTATCCCTGTTGTGCCTACTTATATAATTCAAATATTGAAATTCTACAGTAATCTGCAACAAATATCACACAAGCAGAACCCCGAAAAACGCATCATGCAGGGCGCCTGCTTCCATTGATGTTTGTCATGACTTTGAATTTAAACTTCAGTCATACACAAAAAAGACAAAACTGCAAGCTTCACAGCCACAGTTTATTTACTCTCAGTCCTGCGCTGTGGACTACATGTTACCAGAATCTATGAGCACAGAACTTCGATTTGATGAACACACTTAAATTAGCCCCATCAGCATTGTAGTGTAGTTGCATATAGCAAATTATACAGCCAGCTCATATATATACGAAGTTATTCGGTTTCTAGCAGTTACAGTAGAATCTCCACAAATAAGTAACCTCAAAATATATATTCAGACGAATTGATCAATGTAAGCTAAAGCAAGCACCGAAAAAGGTGAGGATAACATACCAGCTTTTACAAGGCCAAAGCTCCTCAGGCAGAATGCAACCGTTGTGCTCGACGTCGATCGCCTGAAAAATCCTGTACAATTCGAGCTCCTTATCATCCATATTAAATTAATAAAAATAATATACAAGGACATTTTAGACAAAATCAAAATTTATCTATACTTTAACACAATGTACCAAACTGCAAACACATGTTTTAAACATCCACATTTCATAACATACATACCAAACACCACATATTAATATAACTTATAACTCCAACCTATTCAATTTTATCTATACTTATTATATCTCTACTTATTCAACTCACAAACCAAACAAGCCCTAAAGAGTATTATTTTATTTACTGTCTGAATCCGAAATATCTATTCGGATTTAGATGAAGTATTGGTTTAGCATTAAAGTGATCAATGTAACAAATATTTTAGCTTCAAGTTCACTGTAGGTTGTAGCACGGTCATATTATTTATATATTCTCCATAATTTATACGGAATTATAAATGAATATCTATGTTATCAATGATTGTTAATACTTCATTCGTCTGCAGTCTAGGGACACTTGATCATGTTGAATTATTCTCATAATGTGAGTAATTATTTTAAATGGTAACATCAATAACATTAAAACTAACGTGGTACAATCCAAATGTTCAATGTTCATAGTCTGACGTAACATTCTATCAAAAGATAATTGTACTATCAAAATAATTTTACAAAAATTTATATATTAAAATTATATCAAAAATTTATTTAATTCAACGGGCTACTAACTAGTTTGTCATTAGTAAGAATAACACTTGTTGTTATTTAAAGTAGCATTTGTCGTGAATAAGAGTAATATTTGTCATAAATAAAAGTACTCCCTCCGTCCTCCATTTAGTGACGTTAATACTATATTGGGACGTCCTCCATTTACTGACAATTTCCGTTTTAGGACGTAGACCCCACAATCACTTTAACACTTTATCACTTTATACATCTACTTTTTATTATTTTATCGTTCTAATACTATTAAACAATTCAAATGGACCCACAATTATTTCACTTTAACACTTTAACACATTAATTTATTATTATACCATAAAATGCAAAAAAGCATGTGTCCATATTCCCTCCGTCAATAAATAGAGGACGGAGGGAGTATTATTTATCATAAATGAAAGTAACATTTGTGAAATAAAAGTAGCATTTGTTATGAAATAAGAGTAGCATTTGTCGTGAAATAATAAGGGTATCATTTGTCGTGATTAAAAGTAGCATTTGTTCATAATTAGATGAAAGCCACTCGTTTTTTATTGCTAATTATATTTCAGTTTCAAAACACAATTAAAATAGAGACGATTAAGGTAAAAAAATGAAATAATTTTACTATTTGTCGTGATTAAAAGTAGCATTTGCTCATAATTAGATGAAAGCCACTCATTTTTATTGCTAATTATATTTCAGTTTCAATCACAATTAAAATAGAGACGATTAAGGGTAAAAAGAAACAATTTTTTTTACGAACTCACACACACAGCGCCAGCTGGATAACTCATTTGTATCTCCGATTTTTATTTTATTTTATATTTTATTTTATGTTATTAAACAGGTGACGAAGATCCCGTTCACATGAGATGAGAGACCTCCTCTATTGACTATTGTGGAGTAATATACTGTATTTAATTATTGGTTATGATGGAAATATAAGATCTATAGTATTAGTAATATTCTCTTGAATTTGATGCTATAAATATCAAATGTCATCTTAAATACTAGGATCCAGTGCATGTTTTATAGCTGCTTATGGTGTTTTATTAACATTAACATAATAAGCAAAGTGAAAATGTAAATCATAGATCACACACTTACACTAAACTATAGAGATCCTAAATCTCAACTATAAATTAGTAGTTTATCCTTCCTAATCCTAATCCTAATCCTATACTAACTGTTCTGTGCATAAAAATCAACTGCAACTTCATTAAGAAAAGTTGTTACTCAATTAACTGTAGTAGTTGAACAGCATTCTATCAATGATTAAAAAGCAAAACTTGGAGTATTAACCAAAAGTTTCGAGTTATGACTATTCATGCAGATCAACAAAACCTATGAACCATTCTATTATTTACATACAAATGCACAGCCTGCGAAAGCATTCAACAATCTTCACAAAAAGTAAACACTTATTAATAGCCAAAAGTTTCGAGAAAACCTTTGAACCATCTTATCATGATTAGTATCCCTACAGATTTCATTTCAAATACTCTATCAGATAGAAAACCTTATATAGCAATCCGTAAAAGCTATTTCTTCAAAAAAGCTACGAGCATTCTATACCCTAAGACAAAAACAAGTTCTTCATGTCATTATGGAACATGAACATAGTATGTATATATCAGTACGCAGTGGAATGTATGTGTGGATTGATAGACTAGTATGCATGTGAATCTTCCTCAGATGTGCAACCAAGTTAACCCCTCAGCCACAGTCACATCCTGTGGCCAATTTTGCACACGTATTACAAACACAGCATAACACAACATAACACTACATATCTAAAGGGAGAAAGCTCAACATGAGATTAGTGACTTACATTCAAACTTAATAAAGCAGTGGTCAAACAACATCCTGCAACATGAACAAGTTGGATGCATTATGTAATCAGTAATTCACAAAATCATAAGCTTCTGACTCCATAATAAAGAACAAAACCATGCGAGTAACAGAATTTGCAGACCTAAACCTAAAACAAGACATGTTATATATATCAGATAGCTATTGAATTTGCGGAGATTCAAAATCCTCAGAGGTTCAGGAATAAAATCTTGCTTGGGGAATGCCCTAACCCTACAAACCAAAACTACAATAACAACTCCACACATATCTCACCACTTCTAACAGCAATACATTTCCCTATCTCTAATGATCACAAATACTTTAAGAGTAGAATTTTGAATGGTGATACTCGTTGAGCCGTTGCCATGTATAACAAAGTCAAAATCTTAAGATACAACAGGCTACAATTTTCCAAATGCATATATAGCATAGCTGACTAAACAACTATAAAGGACAGGCTAACTTTACGAGACAGGATTTCGATCAAATGCAAAACGATCAAAGCTTACCCGATTCCTCATATTTCTTGAACTGTACGAGCCATGCGTCTGATCCAACTTTCAAGGGTGAAACCTCATCTACCCAAACACCAAAAGGCTGGCCTCTTTTGTCTCCATAGCAGGTTCGTAATGAGTCCACACAGCCCTGACGCTGCATCTCAACTCCACAAGGACGATGAACAAACACACCCGACTTACTCTGCAAGAGGAAAAACGGATATGAAGCCAACATCAAGCAGCTGGGAAATCTTGCTAACTAAACTTGAAAACTAAGTCAAACTTACACAAAATGCCTTCAGTTTATTGATATAAACTTCCGACTTCAGAACATCAGCAAGTCTCCACCGCTCATAAAACCTGTAAAACCTCACAACTTCACAAGAAGGATCAATGTTATCCATCTTAGACTCAGAGCAGTTTTCAACATCTCTAGGAGACGTACTTCGACCTAGGTTAAAGTGATCAATTGCTTCGACACCGACATCTCCGTCATCTTCGACATCAATCCAATTCCGGTCTTCTTTCACCATACAACGGAACTTTCCCTTACCAAACTTCTTTAACTTGTAAAAGTGTAATACCCCGTATTTTATTTAGTGTAGTTAATGAATGATGGAGATATATAATGATAGTCCTTGTAATTTATAGGACTTGAGGTATGTTGAGGAAGGATTATTTATATCATGGATGAAATGTTAAGGATTGGAAATTTATTAAATTGATAGTAAAAGTTGTTTAGATAAGAATGATATGAAAATATAATAATAGATTAATAAATATAAACATAAAGGAAAAATTGTATCTCAAAGTAGGATAAAAGGAAGGAAATAAATAAATAAATGTATGCTTTATCCTACTAAATTAAAAGGTGATTAAAATTTAAAATAAGGAATTGTATTTTCCTTATTTCCTTAGTCATCACCTAAGCCACACGTCATTTTTCCTTTTCCCATGGGCCACCGTTTTTCCTCTTCTTCTCTTCTTCCCTTCTTTTCTTCTTCTGTTCGCAAAACGCAGCAACACCATATCCGACCTTCAGTCCTTAAGCTTCGGAGGAATCGAAAACACAGGGGTTGATGAGGATCTAGGTTAAACATCTGATTGAGGTAAGCTTTCTTCGTATTTGAGAGATTTAAGAGATGAAGTCACAATGGAAGAAATACTAAATTTGAACTGGATGATGATATATACAGTGTATACTCTTGGTATCTTCTGACTTTTGAATGTATAAAGATATTAGGACGGTTATACAGTAGCAAGAAGTAGTCTGGGGGAAGTTATATTCCGGTTTTTATGCTAGAACTTGTATTGGAATCGAGAGTGTGTTGCTGCTAGTTCAATTAGCATATAAACTGGTTAGGGAATTAATTTAGTATTAAAACTATATACTCTAAGTTATACTCTGCAACGTGATGGAAAATTTGGTTAGGAATGAAAGGGTTAAGAGTCGATATGATGAGGTGTTCGATCAAAGTTGTCAAAGAAAGCCATGCTCTTTGTTTTCTGAAAATTCAGGTCACTTACGGCCTTTACTAGGAACAAACCCTTTGCAATATGAGTTTGAAACATTATCCATGTTAAAGTATTCCCTCTTAGCTTTCCGTAGACATTTTATTCGTCCAAAACGGAGTTCGTATGAATTTATCATGATTTTTCAAAGATTATGTGTCCAGATTTCAAAATCTGCAGAGGCAGCTTCTGCACCAGTTTTGGTGTTCAGTTTTGAATCCCTTATCTTGCTAATTTCCGAATGGAATTTGAACGAAAGTTACTCTATGTAGTCTCAGATTTCCAAACATCTTGAATCATTTAAATTCATCAAGTAACGAAGGATTTATGGCTGTTCAAAGTTAGACCCCTGAGTCTGTGTGACATCTGTTTTCCAGATTTCAGATATGTTTTCAAATGCTTACGGTTTTTAACTCCTTTAAGGGAAAAATCTGGGATTTTAGCGCGTTATAGCTTGAGATGTTAGATTTCCATAACTTCAAGCCATTCCTCAATCCAAGATGTATTTTTACCAGAACAATTATTCTGCTACAGCCTCGCAAAATATCATCTTTTGTTCATATAGTGAGGTTACTTGATCCATACCTCACGATGCACTCAAGTCTAGGACTCTAAATTTAGATTCTCGTAAAGCATGTCCCTAGAATTCTATCCTTGTGTTTTGCTCTTCTGACTTTATGATCGTATGATCAAGTATAAGAGACGAGCATATAGATAAGTTCGAATGTCAATCATAAGCTATAGGAGTTATTCTTGAGTTTTGAGATTCATAATCAAGAGTTGAATGAACATGATGAATGATAATCACATATATGCACATAGGTGTATATAAATGATATACGTGAAGTTTATAATGTCATATCCCTTTAATTAAAGTGAAAGAAGGAGAAGATGAGTTAGATCTCCTTATTTAGTGAACTCTTAATATTAATAAAGAGTAAGGTTAAGATTATCGAACAAAGTTTAAAGAATAAGATAAGAGTATAAGCTAAGTAATAAAGTCATTTCCTTCTTATTGCTTATAGTTATACCCTTGTTTCTATGAAGGAATGACTAGTAGTCCAAGGCTTGGAAATAACTAAAGAAGCGGAGTAGTAAGTGAAAGGCTAGCTGGAATCAGGTGGGCTTTCGAACTAAAATGAAATGAATATGCCTCTGTATGTATATGAGGATTATGCTTTCAAATATTGACTTGCCAATGTTTAATGTTTTTGTGTGATACCACCTACTAAAGAAGGACGATATCGGGTCCTGTGTGATGCAGGATTTGTGTACACGTTATGATTGTGTGCTTTCCATTTATTTTGGTTAGCCGATCATAGTGATTGAGAGGGAGGCCTACCTCTCAACACATAAGTTTATGAGATAGTAGTTGTGGTGCATGCATAATGAGAATGATTATATGATAAATGACAGCTGTCTATGAAGTAAAAGTATTTTAGCAAGGCACACAGTATGTTTTTCATAATAAATCTATTGTGCTAAGCTTAAAAATGGCAAGTTCAATGTATAGCCCTAAGTGGCAGCTTTCAATGATTTGGCATATGTTCACTGAGTACTTAGTTAGTACTCAGCCCTGCATGTTATTTCTAAAATGTGCAGATTATAGAAGATATAGAAGATATGCTGGGATGAAGATGAGAGTGTGCAAAGGAGAGCTTTTGTTGTCATTTTGGAAGTGTCTTCTTGTGTATATGGAAATGTTAGTAGTTCGAGTTCTAGGATTATATGTCTTCATACATGTAGTCCATTTTGACGATCCATTCCGCTGCAACACTCTTGATGTAATTGTTGATTTTTCTTATGAGCTCAAAGTTGATGCGTAAATTATTATCTTCACCGGAACTCTGAGATAGCTTTATTTCATTGGAAGTTATATAATGTTCAAATGTATAAATGTTGTTATTTCTATACGACTTTTGTCATTGCTGAAAAGTTGTCTGCAAACTTTGTTTATCATTGACTCGGATCCTCGAACCCTTGAATATACTTGAGTACAAATTAATTGAATTTTCTAGATCTCTTGGTACACAAATATTATTGTCTCGTTATCAGGGTTCATTTGGGTTCTGATCGATTGAGTAAAAACAAGTTGTCGAGAATATTGTTTTGCTCGGTTCACTTTTCCCTAAGTCGCAGCCTTTACGGTCCAGTCATCTTCACTCTAAACCGGGCTGCGACAGATTGGTATCAGAGCAATTGCTTGCTCTGAACTTGAACTTCTTTCGAGTCTAGACAAATTTGTATTCTTAGACTAGTTTAGTTTGTACAACAAAAGCTCAGCACTCCATCTCATCCAGCTAAGTCAGGTACGCATTCTAATTCATGTATTGATGTTTGAGATTGAGTTAGAATTTATGTTATGTTTGAGGGTCAGATTAAAATGAGATATCAAAATGTTGATAAGGGATTTCAATGTTTTTGGTTGTTGTGGATTAGCTGGTTAAATGAATGTTAGCACTAATGTGCACAAGCTAGACAATTGTTTATTATTGAAGGGTACCATAAGAAGTAATCTTATCCATGAAATCTGATATTGAGAATTTACGGGCTTATACCCTAAGAAGTAATTTACAAGTTTTGGCTTTATCGCGTGAGTTATCAAGATACATTCGGAGAATTTCTAGCTGAATACCGTAGGTTGTAGTTGAAATGCTAGTGTACATACGTGGTGTCATGAAAGTTGAGAGCATACTTTAACTCAACTCGTTATTGCCTTGAGATAGGCGAATGTAGGCAGCCTCACTTATTCTCGGTTTGTTGATAGTGTCATATTCAATTAGAACCTTTATAGTGATGTGCAAGATCTTATAATAGTTGTTTTCTATGGATACCTGAGCTGTGGTTACGCAACACCTCCAAGTTACAAGTCGGGTATGTTCCTTACACTTCGTTTGTTCAGAGAGAACCTATACTCTTAAACTCGTTGCACCTTGATTTTCGTAGGTTCGTAATAATGCATAGAAATGAGCCTCTAGCAAGCGGTTTTAGACATGCGAAGGAAGATAGTGATGCTGAAAATGACAAGGACATTGCCGAGTTGGTTTCGATAAGTAGAAGGAACGATACAACGCATAGTTATTAATTCTTTGAGTTTTCGATTCACTTTTCGTTTGCTAGAGTACTTAGACCGTGTATCATCATATCAAGATGAGCATTCAGTAGGCTATAATATAGTTGACGAGAAGATCATGAACAAAGAAAAGGGTACCATTAATGATGAGACGTGTGAGGACGAAGACAAGATATACGTTGAAGAGAAGCCTTGAGAACGAGAAGCATTAGCCTTTAATTGGAGTAGAAGGATGATGATCCGAGCAAAGGTGAATTTAGTGAGCGAGATGATACCGTACTAAATACTTATATACGGAGTATATATTTATATACGATGACATAAATGTATATATATAACTTTTGACGACTAGCAATACATAGTAGTTTCACTACTATAACCTAGGATATATTCTGATACTAGCGTGGATATATCGTAAAGAAGAATATGAAATTATGATGTATAGATACCCAAATATTTGTGGCAAGAGTCCTATTAAGAGGTCATTTTTCGTTTGTATATGTGAAAAGATGGGAAAAGCAGCCATTTATGTTATGAGCTTTTGTTTACTTAAGCGAAGATGAGGAGATGATAAATTGAGATGATGAAGATTGAGGATAGAGTTAATGCTTTAAGATGTCATGTGAATTGTTAGCGGAGAAATATATATGTAATGTTCCCATGTAAGAATGAAGCTATATGAGATATGTTATCTATATTTAGGTAGATATTTAGATACTCCGTATATTTCTTTTAAATACTTCCTAGATGAAGAAATGGAATCGGGAATGAGATTGGAGAGGATGGGAGAGAATCTACCCCACCACCTCCACCGAGAGAAGAATCGAAGAGCTTTTTCTTCAAGAAAACTCACTCGCGTTTGATGGTGGAGGAAATCCATTGGAAGCTAAAGAATGGATTCGTGCATTCGAGCGAATCTTTAAATTTCTCCGATATAATGATTCGGAACATTTGTTAGTTAGTTAACTGTTGGTAGTAGCAGGATAGAAAACTTATACTCACTTGGGATGAATTTTTAAAGAAGCTTTGAACGAGAGTAAATTCTTAGAAGTTACTGCAAGTAGAAAGAAAGTTGAATTACCTAATATGAAGCAAGGCAGGAAGACAGAGTTAGAGTACAATCGTGCATTTTATGGTATAGCTTGTTTCGCGGTGGATAAGGTTAACACGAACAAGTAAATATTTAAACTTTTCCAGGCTAGCTTAAGGTAAGATATTCGGGTAGTTTTGGCCGGTCATGGGCACCTATTATATGCGGAAGTATTCAATCGAGATACAAAGATGGCGAAAATTTATAAGTTTTATTTTTCTGTGTTACTTTAGTCCTAGAATACCAACATGGATATGCAAGCTCCGAAATTTTAATGAATGAAGAATAAGTTGAATTCTTGTCTTCCTTGTGGTAAATCCTTCTCCCTCCAGATGATATGAGTATGACTTCAAGTCATAGATGAGAGCTTGAACCCCATTCACGATGTGTCCAGATTTGGTTCCTGTGAAGAATGATCGTATATGTTGTTGAAATCCTGATATTCATCGTCTCCATCTTTGATGAGTATTCATGAGTAGGTTGTTGAAATTCTTTCAATTTCCTTTATCGAGTGTGTACAACTACTTTATGCACCTTTCTTTGATGTTCTTCATGTTTTCATACTCATATGATAGTTTAAGAGGTGTCAAAGTTGAATTCTTGAACTTTTGTAGCGAATTCAGGTCGGGCGTTTCATCGAACACCACTGTGCATAGGTTGATCTGTATTTTCGAGCCCTTTCCACTTGTTAAAATCAAATAGTCTCTGGATAAAAGTTGTAGCTCGTTGTTTCAGCTTTCCATGGATATGTTATACACCCGAATCCGAGCTCATACGTGAGCGTAGTGATGTTTTGAAGTCAGTATGGCAAATCTGCCAATTTTCAGAAAACTATTCTGCAAGAGTTTTGATCTCGTTCTTATTGTGTTCCCCTACTCGAATCCATAAGTTTCACACATGAAAAATGCTCCTTGTTGTTCCAGCTTTAAACTCATAGCTCACACTTTGAAATTGATTAGGTCATGAGGAAGTATTCCTCTTCGATATTCGGTAAGCCAGTGGCCCTCGTGATTTCTTGAGCAAGAAATATAATTAGAATGAAGTATTGAAACCCTTAGAGGATGACCAATTTTTATCCATAGTAAGCTATGTTCATACATGTCTCCAAATTTGATGAATTCTTGTTCTACTTCCATTTAAAGATGATTCATGAAGTGGTTGATGAAATTTCCCAAGGGCTCCTTCTTTGATCGATCACCATCAGCCTCTTACAACCTTCCATGTGATTTATTTGTGTTCATCTTGGTTAATACAAATCTTAGTTCCTAATCTAAGACCCTTTGAAAGTAAATTCATGTTTTTGAAACCAGAAGGAGCTCATTCTCTTTAGTTCTGGAAATTCAGCCTACTTGCGAGCCACTTCCAGAATGACTCGTTTAGAATTTGACCTTGATTCCTTTTCCATATGGAAGTTCGTTTCCTTGTCTTTCCATACATTCTGTTCACTCAAAATAGAGCTCGTATCAATTTATTGTGATTTTTCAAAATTTGTATGTCCAATCTGCAAATTCTGACGAACAGCTTTTGCCTCCAGACTTCATCGATGTTTTCAAGATCTTTCCTTAGCTTTGAGTGATGAGAGCTTTTGAAGAAAGATTTTTATAATATGTCTGAGCTCTATTTTTCTAGCCGGTACGGTTTCAAACTCCAAGTAATGAGAGAGTGGTGGTTGTTCAATGTTTGAGCGTCACTGCCATACCTCATTTTTCCAGAATTAGTCTGTACTTCAGGTCCTTACAACGTTCAATCCCCTCGTTGGAATCTGAGATTTTAACGTGTTGGATCCTCGAACCCTTGAATATACTTGAGTACAAATTAATTGAATTTTCTAGATCTCTTGGTACACAAATATTATTGTCTCGTTATCAGGGTTCATTTGGGTTCTGATCGATTGAGTAAAAACAAGTTGTCGAGAATATTGTTTTGCTCGGTTCACTTTTCCCTAAGTCGCAGCCTTTACGGTCTAGTCATCTTCACTCTAAACCGGGCTGTGACAAAAAGATAGACTCATTTGCCATTAAAAACTTAGGCAACATCTCAAGATTTTCATTTCCTTTGATAAGAAACAAGGCAGCATCTAAATCATCACTATCTCTAATCTGAATATAATCCTCACCTCCTAATTCTTTGATTATACCCCCTTCTCGATTTAATACATTCTCACAATTAATTTACTCAATTAAACCTTGATGCAATACAGTTGATAGAGGCACGCCTTCTTCTAATCCTTAAACATTGAGCAATCAATTTCAGATTATTGGAAATAAACTCCGAATAACCTGTCAAATCATTGTCGCCGGCATCATCAACTCCTTGTTTCGTTGAGTATGTTCATAACCTTCAATCACATGAGGCTCGATTGGACCGGTCGCCGGATTAACAAGATTGTCATTGTCGGCGAAGAACTTTTCCAGAGAAGCGAACTCTTCTGCCTCGTCATCGCTGTCCAAAACTTCCTCCTCTTCTCCAATTTCGTCTCCAGCAAATTCATTCTCCTCTACGGGATCGTCTCTCTCCGGAAGACGAATCGGAACCGGAGATTGGCATTGGAGCCTGAATCCGACGGCTGCGACGGCGCATTTTCCCGCTATTCTCGAATTCTATTTTCCCGCTATTCTCGAATTCTATTTTCCCGCTATTCTCGAATTCTCACTTCTCAACTGTTTTTGTTTGAGTGCAAAAAGAAACACACAATTCTCAATTTTTGTTTAACCGCAAAAGAGAGCTCGAGTCGGGGTGCCTATATCGAGTCAACTCGATGATTTATTGTTATTTTTTATATTTAATAATTATTCCGCAAAAGAGAGCTCGAGTCGGGGTGCCTATATCGAGTCAACTCGATGATTTATTGTTATTTTTTATATTTAATAATTATTGTTTAACAGATAAAGAGATAATTAAATTCAATATACTAGTAGTAGTTTTTTTTAGAGATTAAATTTAATATAGCTAATTGTCACGAACTTGTTCCCTTAACAATGAACCGTGTTGCCTTTGCTCCTTGACCCGCCCCTTGCGGCTAGCAAAATCAGCCTAACTCTAGAAGTGTTGTGGGTGAAGTGAGGAAATTTGGCTAAGGAAGTAAGTTGGGAGAGAACACTTGAAGAATGCCAGAGAGCTTGATTGATTTGGTTGATTGATGATTTACAAATGAGGGGAGCACCCCTTTATATACAACTCCTCCTCCATGATGGATGATGGAGATTAGTTTGATCCAAGGGTGGAGAGCAAGTCTCCAGAACCTTCCCTTGTTCTAGATCTCTCTATACTCCTCCTACAAGTCTCTACACCCTTCCCCTCATCTTCTACACACATTCTACACTATTCCATCAACATGGGCCCTTAGTTTTGGGCTACAATATGATTTAGAGTGGGCTAAGTATTTATCTAGCCCAAAATACTTAGGAAATTAGGCGGCCCGTGACATTATAGTTAGGGATAGGGTTAAATGCATGAAAATACATAAATTTTCACTTGATTTTCATTTTTAACACAAACTTTAAAAAATTTAGAAAAATACACCAAATTTCATTTATGTTCAAATTTGACACCAAATTGAAAAATCCCCAAATTCAATCTGACGTGGCGAAATCAATTCTTACATGGCAAAATATATACTGACATGTCAAAAATATTGCTGACTTGGCAAAAAAACAAAAAAAAATATTTTTTAACTCGACAAAATTACTCCTCAACGCGCAACCTCTCCGTCGCCCGTATCACCCCTCCGGCCAAGACCAACCCCACCTCCATCGGCAAGGTTGGCTCTCAGAACCTCGTTGCCTTCTGTCAATTCGACGGCAAGATGGCAGCCGGTCAAGACATAATCACTGCTTACGCGTCGCTCAAGGAGTCCAAGGTCTGGTCCGACATCAGGGATTCGTCGGCGGGGTCCTCCGATGGTGTCATCAGGCTCTTCGCCACCGGCCGCGTGCCGGATACGAACGAGTTCCTACCGAATCTGAACGCCAGAGGCATCCTCGATTTGTTGAAGTGGCAGAGCAATGTTTTCACCGGTCGAAGTTGAAGAAGAAGAACGTGAGCTTTCAACCCTTCTTCTTTTGCTCAACTGATTTTTATGTCATTGATTTACTGGTTTTTATGCCTTATTTCAGAAAACTTGAGGTTAGAAAATTGAGAAATTGGAATATGAACTGATTGAATTTTATACTTAAAAATTATTTTTAAAAAAAAATTATAGGTATTGGATGTGTATTTAGTTCAACAATTTATACTCCTTAAGTGAAAGAATTATTTATCTATTAATTTATTCGATATATATATATATATATATATATATATATATATATATATATATATATATATATACATATATATATATATATATATATAGGGGAGGGTTACTATGGATACTACTGGGCTACTTTCCCTTTAGTCGATCGTGAGCTGTTACAGGACAGATTAATCGAGGGGTTGCCCCCTCAATCTCAAAATTTAATAATGAGAACTAGGAATCAATCACAGCCTTTCATCCAACACTTATTAACGGATGAGATTTAATCTTAACACATAAAATTAAGTTGCTACTTTCCCATATTTGTTGCTTATAGGGGCATATTAGGAAAATTTGATTTGAGGAGATCCCACCAAATCCAATAATTAAGGAATTAACATCCATATTCACACCAAATATTTGACACAATATTTTTTTTCCCTAAATTTTATGGCTTGAACATCTTCTTTTATTATATATTTCAACAAATTTGGCGTCGTTTTTTCAATGCATATATTCTTACAATTTTTATTGCTTAATTAGCTTTCATCAATTCATACTATAAAATATATACCTAAATAAGCTAAATATTAATTGTTAATAAGAAATTCAATTTGCATGAATATATGCTTACTTAACAATGTGATTTGTTTTTTTTTTTTTTTTTTGTATGAATTTATGCTTCATTTATTTTTTTTGTATGCTTGGACTATTAATTCTTCATGTTTTTTCATAGTATATAATTATGTTATTTTGTTGATCGTGCTTATTTAGATATAAAATTATGCAAGTGTATAGATGTATATCTAATTAAGCAATAGAATAATAACTTTTAAGCACTAAAAAATATAATTAATTAAGTAAATTAATAATATACTCTTCTATGTAAAAATTAAACTTTGAAATTAAAATTGTACCCTAACAATTATATGAAACTAAACCCTATGGAGAAAAGGTGTTGGGAACCCCTTGCAGTTTGATTTTGATGACGTTTATCGAAACCACACTTAGGCATATTTTACTTGTTTAGGGTCAAGGCCGATAGATCGACCTGCTACCTGTTAGTGCAGGTCGATGCCCTTTAATGTTTAAAATCAAGTTCGATCCACCCTGTAAGAGAAAGGTCGATGTATCGACCTGCCTCAATTGGATCGAGCTGGATCATCAGCCTGTCTATCGACCTCCCCTATCAAGCTTCCAGCTGGCATTGCCTTAGAAGATTTCAAGAGCTGGATTATCAATCAAGGTCGATGCTCCGCCTTCATGGAGCGTCACGACCTGATCCTTGCCACGTCGAGTGCCAGCAAGGACGAATATTCCCAACGGCTAGAAGTGAGTCAGCATCCAACGGCTAGTGCCACGTCAGCCCGACTCCAACGGCTAGTTTTTCAAAACTGCCTATAAATACTTCAGCCATTTTCGGATTCAAGTACGGGAAACACAAGCTATCAACGCCATATCTCTGCCCAAATCTCTCTCAAAGCTCATATCCATTCAAGTGTTCGAAATCCGATTAGTTTCCCAAACACTTGACGAAGAGAGGTTTCCGATTCCGAAAAACACCACAACGACGAAGCGTTCACTGCTGCTTGTCGATTGTTCAAACAACTTCTTCTCCGACTTGTTCGAAGTTAGAAAGCTTGTTTTTATTTTCGCCATTATAGAGTTAGTCAAGCTCTGTAAAAGCGTAAGGTTGTTTGTACGTTTTAGTACGAAGGTTGTAAGGGTCACGACCCAAAACTCATGTCTAGATATTTTCAGGTTAGATTATATCTAGAACTGATACTCAGTCAGTATAAATAAGAGAGAGGTTGAATCCAAAGGTAAAGGGATTCTCAGGTCGAGTCGACCTGACGTGGACGTAGGAGGGTTTCTCCGAACCACGCTACATCGCGGTGTTTCTCTCTCTCTTTATTTATTGCTCTTACATTTTATTATCTAACTGACGAGCATCAACCTGCATTACACGAATCAACCTGCTATCCATATTCAGCCTTAAGATTTTTCAAAGAGTAATCAACCTCCACCAACTTCCGCATTAACAACAGTTTGATAAATCAAGCTTGATACCATACGAGCTTGATAGATCAAACTGCCTCTGATAAGGTCGACCTTGACAATCGACCTGCAGATCGACCTGAATTTTAAAAAGTTAAAAACGGTTGGTTATTGGTGTATTCCCCCCCCCCCCCATACACCAATTACTCTTTCCCGGGACCAACAAGTGGTATCAGAGCAGTGGTTCTTTTGACCGCTGCTTTGCATACTAAAAGTTCTTTATCAAACTTTTGGTCATTTTGAACCGATCCTTAGAAAAATCTTTTTCATTCATTCATATCATATTATTTTGCTATGGAGGCTTCTCTTCTCAGGGTATGTGAAGACTTCTCCGTTCAAGGCTATGAAGATTGGAGCTTTCGAATCAAGATGTGTCTCAAGGCACATCACGTCCTTATGTGGGACATCATCGAGAACGGACCTTCCCCCATTTATGCTGCGAAGATTATCGTGGATGGAACAGCCCCCGGGGAGGCTACATATGAGAAAGTCCTTAAGAATCCTTGCGATTACACAACCGAGGAAAGGAAGGAGGCCGGTCTCGATGATTACGCAAAGGGACTCATCTCCAGCACCGTGAAGGGCGTCTACCTGGCCAAGATCAGAAATCTTGAAAAGGCCAAAGAAATGTGGGACACCCTCCGGTCCATCAGCCTTGGCTCAGAGGAAATGAAGGAGAACAAGCTGTCCATGGCGTGCAGCAAGTTCGATGACTTCAAGATGGCTTCGGGAGAAACCATTGAAGCGATGAAAATTCGCTTCACCGAGATTGTTCTTGAAGTGGCTGCCATCAACCCATACAAGTATACGCAGCGCGAGAAGAATCTCAAAGTGATACGTGCCCTCCCTGCAAATTGGCACGTATACGCCGCCATGCATCCAGCCCGATCGGATTTCAACTCCCTCACCACTGAAGATCTTTTCGACATTCTTGTCGGAAATGAGTATGAGATGATCCGCATCCATGGATCAACCCAGCCTTCCACTAGCAAGAAGGCTGAGGAAAAGAACAAGGAGGTAGCTTTCAAGGCCGACTCAGCCTCAGCTGCTACCCCAAGTCCGATTGACGAATCCATCGTCAAGAAGTTCGAGAAGATGACTCTCGACTATGCTCTAGCCGCTAGGAGAAATGAGAAGCTCCTAGGGAAGGTTGTCAAATACAAGAAATTCTACCGTGACAACAAACGAAACTTCTCAAACCGCAACCACGACCGCCCTGACAAAAAGGGAGAAGGTAAACCCTCAACCTTCAATTCTTCTAACACACCCGAGGGTGGTTGTTTCAACTGTGGCAGGCCAGGTCACTACAAGACCGACTGCCCGGATCTTACCAAGGCCGAGAGAGACGAGCTCCGTGCAAAGCGCGATAAGAAGCTTAAAGATCAACGAGCTGCAATGATTGCCGAAGAAACAAAGGAAGCTCACCTCTCGGATAGCTCGTCAAGTGATGACGAAGGATACATCGCTTTCGATGAAAGTGATGATGAAGAATGCTTCGTTGGAGAGCATCAACAAAACGAGGGATCTTCAAAGGTAGATCTTCAACCCATTTCACTTTCTTTTTCTGACGATGATTGTGCAGAAGAAGGTGATGAAGACCTATCCGAGGCTGTGTCTTGGGAAGAAATCAAGAAACAGCTCGATGACTATGCCGATCTCGTGGATACACTCAAAGAGGTCGTTGAAGATAATGCTGAGCTTTTGGATAAAAATGAAAAATACAAGCTAGCATTAGAAGAAAGATTCTCTCCCTACGATGAAGAAAAGGAAAGGGAGATCGAAGCCCTAAAGTCAAAGGTTGACGAATTGACTTTACGGGTCAAGGAGTTCGATACCAAGGAGCTCGAGAAGAACGAGTCCCTCAAGACCAAAGATGCCGAAATACACAGCCTTACCTCAAAGCTGGCTGACTTGGTAATCCGACACGAACTCCTCGTGAAAAAGGAAGAAAAACTTCAACTCACTTTAAGTCAGTTGACGAAAAGTGGAAAGAAGCTGGAAGAGGTCCAATCCATGCAACGCAATCCGCGCGATCACTCTGGGATTGGATTTAACGGAGAATCCAAGAAAAGCAAGAACAAAGACTGCGAGATCACGTTCGTGAAAGCGCAGCCTAAATCGAAGAATGTTCGGAAAGCTAATCAAGCTCTCCCTGATAAGATGGTCAAGCTGAAGAATCCAGCTCGATAGCCCCAGGCCATCCTCATAAAGCAACAAAAGAAGGAACTGCCTGTTTCTCAAAAGAAGGAAAGTTGACCTGCCCAGCAAGGTCGACCTGCCCACACCTATCAAAAACAGGCGGTTCGTCAAGGGCGATACGGAGGCCAGTTCTATCAAAGGCCGTATCACCCTGAGTTCTTCCACCCGGATTATCAAGGGTGCTACTGCCACTACTCTCAACAGTCAAATTTTCAAGACTGGCAGTATCAACCTGGGTTTTACGAAGAACAGTATTATCAGCCTCGTCGCCCTCGCTCGAAGAAATCCAAGGCTCCTAAGCCCAAGACCGCTACTGCCTCGTCCTCAGCCTCGGATAGAAGCAGACCGGTGAAGCAAATATGGGTTCCAAAGGCCGTTCCTGCAACCGATGTAGCACCCAACTCAATGGGTTGCTAAGTTTAACTAATTGCAGGTTGGGAAGGCTCAAAGAAGGAGCCAAGCAGCTCGAGGAGCTGTATGGATCATTGATAGTGGATGCTCAAAGCACATGACGTGTGACAAAACGCCACTTTCAAATTACCAAGAACGAGACGGGCCACTTGTAACCTTTGGAGGAAATTCTAAGGGATTTACGAGAGGCCAGGGCGATCTAACAGTTGGTAAAACAACTATTTCTAACGTCTCTTATGTTGAAGGTCTTAATCATAACCTATTTTCTGTGTCGCAATTCTGCTCGAGTGGTAAACGAGTAGAATTCACCGCTAATAAATGTCTCGTGAAAAATGAGGAAGGAGAAACACTTCTTACCGGAATTTTGCAGGATAGACTCTATATTGTTCAATGGACAGATTGGATAGAGACCTGCCTGGTCACAAAGGCTGATTCCGAGACAAGCTGGCTATGGCACAAGAGGTTGAGTCACTTAAACTTCAAGGCCATCAACAAGCTCGCACGCAACATGCTGGTGAACGACCTGCCAGACCAAGTCTTCGATCGTGATCACATCTGCAGAGCCTGTCAAGTCGGAAAGCAAACAAGATCATCATTTCCAAGCGTGACGGCGCAATCATCAAATCGAATTCTTGAGCTTCTCCATCTCGACCTCTTCGGTCCAGTCACTCCCTTGAGTATAAACGGTAGAAAATATGTTCTCATTATTATAGATGATTATTCTAGATTTACGTGGGTTATTTTCATGTACAAAAAGAAGGAAACATTGGAGAAGCTACCTGCGTTGCTGAGCAAGCTGTGCAATCAAAAGGAGAAATCCATCATCTCCATTCGATCAGATCGAGGCACTGAATTTATCAATGCAATGATCGAAGAATATTGCACAAAGAGTGGGATTCATCATCAAACTTCAGCTGCACGCACACCTCAACAAAACGGCGTGGTGGAACGTCGTAACAGATCGCTGAAGGAAGCAGCTCGTACCATGTTGGATGAAACCAATCTTCCAAAGAAGTTTTGGGCAGAGGCCGTCAACACAGCCTGCTACACCCAAAACACGTCGATCATCACGACCCGACATGGAAAGACTCCATACGAGCTGTGGAACAACAAGCTCCCCAGGTTAAAGTATTTTAAAGCTTTTGGGTGTTTGTGTTACATTCATAACAATGGGAAATCTCAATTGAAGACTTTTGATAGCAAGGCCGATCCAGGAGTATTTTTAGGATACTCAGAGGTTAGCAAAGCTTATAGAGTCTTTAATAAGAAAACCCTAGTTGTGGAGGTAACACCTCATGTTGTGTTTGATGAATCTACTTGTCTGTACAGAGAATCAAGTACAGGTACAGAACAGCCCGCTGCTAACAGGCCGTCTAACTCCCCCATTGACGACCTGCTAGTATGGACTCCAAATGATTTGGGGGAAGAGGATCAATCTGATCCTAAGGTCACACAGCAAGGGGGGAGTGATGCAAATGATAATACGAGCTGTAATACATCAGCCGGACTTAACCAGGCTGATCCCCCTCCCTCAGTCCCCAAGACTGATGCTGTTCACGACCTTACATCACAAATCGAGCAGCTCGATAACACAATGGAGCAGCTCAACATCCAGGCCGAACAGCAGCCCGATTAACATTCCGAGCAACAGCGCGTACCCACTGATCAACCTTCAACTCATCCGGAGTTTGATGAACCCATTAATGAGCCCGAGCCAATCATTTCAAATGAAGAAAGAGCTCGACGCAGACGCTGGATCGACGCTCATCCAAAAGAACTCATTGTTGGGAACCCAAACCAAGGAGTGCGAACTAGAAGGACGATTGGTGAAAGTGCGCTATTAAGTTGCTATCTCTCTCGCATAGAACCCAAAGATGCCATTGAAGCTCTTCAAGATGCTGATTGGAATGAAGCCATGCAAGAAGAACTCAATGAATTCAGAAGAAATGAAGTATGGTCTCTAGTTGATCGTCCTTATCATCAGGGCGTCATTGGAGTCAAATGGGTTTACAAAAACAAGAGAGATGAATCTGGAGAAGTTGTCAGAAATAAAGCCCGATTGGTTGCAAAGGGTTACTGTCAACAAGAAGGAATCGACTATGATGAGACGTTTGCCCCCGTTGCAAGATTAGAAGCTATAAGACTGTTTCTAGCTTATGCCGCTCATCACGATTCAAAGTCTACCAGATGGACGTTAAAAGTGCGTTCCTCAATGGCGTTCTAGAAGAGGAAGTCTATGTGGAACAGCCTCCTGGATTCGAGGAGGGTGATTCAAGCAAAGTCTACAAACTGCACAAGGCCGTCTACGGACTTAAGCAAGCTCCTCGAGCTTGGTATGAGACGCTATCATCCTTTCTCATCGAATCAGGATTCAAGCGTGGTTCAGTCGACAAGACGCTATTCACTATCAAAGTGAATGAACATATCCTTTTAGTACAAATTTATGTTGATGATATCATTTTTGGATCTAAATCTCCCATTTTGTGTGAAAAATTTGGTAACCTCATGACCGAAAAGTATAAAATGTCTATGATGGGGGAAATGAATTTCTTTCTAGGGTTGCAGGTAAAGCAGTCCGATGAAGGAATCTTCATTAGCCAAACAAAGTACGCACACGAGCTGGTCGACAAGTTTGGTGTCAAAGACAGCAAGCCTGCCAAAATACCGATGCTCTCTGGTGGGAAGATCGACCCGGATCCCGAAGGAAAACCTGCCAACATAACACAGTACAGGGGTATAATTGGTTCATTACTTTATCTAACTGCTAGTCGACCTGACATCACTTTTGCAGTTGGAGTGTGTGCTCGATTTCAAGCTAATCCGAAGGAATCTCACTTGGAAGCAGCAAAGAAAATTCTTCGATACATCAAAGGAACCACAAATTTAGGTCTTTGGTATCCTTGTGATGATAATTTGCAGCTTACAGGCTATTCAGATTCTGATCATGCAGGGTGCAAGCTCGATAGGAAATCTACCTCGGGTACTTGCCATTTTCTCGGAAACAAGCTGATTTCTTGGTTTTCAAAGAAGCAAACTTCAGTAGCCACCTCCACCACAGAGGCCGAGTACATGGCCGCAGGAAGTTGTTGTGCACAAATCTTGTGGATCAAACAACAACTTAAGGATTATGAAGTTGAAGTCAGTGAAGTGCCAATATTCTGTGATAGCTCGAGCGCCATCGCCATTACTCAAAACCCAGTTCTTCATTCAAGATGCAAGCACGTGGATATTCGACATCACTTTATTCGTGATCACGTGGAGAAGAAGAACGTGGTTATAGAGAAGATACACACTGACATTCAACGAGCTGATATTCTAACCAAACCCCTAGCTGAAGAAAGATTCAAAATGCTATGTGGAAAGCTAGGGTTATTAAATGTTGAATCATCAGGCCGATCGTAATCCTACAGACCGTTATCCCCTCATCGACCTGCCACATCTTTCAAAAGCTTGTGTGGGACCAACAATCGGGACCAACAAGCAGGCCGTCTCTTTACATGCAGGCAGATATCAAGGGGGAACAGGCCGTCAACTCTCAACAGGCCGTGTCTGTCAACAGGCCGTTACTATTTGAACAGGCCGTGTCTGTCAACAGGCCGTGCCTATCTACAGGCCGTTACTATTTGAACAGGCCGTGTCTGTCAACTGGCCGTTACTATTTGAACAGGCCGTGTCTGTCAACAGGCCGTGTTCATCATCAGGCCGTCGACTATTCAACAGATCGACCTGTGTTCCTCAATTGAGGGGGAACACTTGGCCAAAGTGATCCATCATTTGAGGGGGAACAATGGCCAATGTCTGTCTCCAGGGCGTTTATTTCGCCAGGTCGACATCTTAAATCCAGGCAGTTCCAACTCGCCAGGCCGATGTCATATGTCCAGGCCAATATCACAAATACAGGCCGTTCATTTAGACAGGCCGTTCTCCGTCGCAAGGCCGATATCATCAGGCCGATATCAACCTGAATGCAACTGCATTTATGAAGGAAGAATCAAAAGGCAGTATCACCCTTTTGTCCTATAACTTCTTCAATACGCATTGAATTCTTCATTTATTGGTGTTATTCTTTTCTCAATGTGTTTCATTATTTAAGGTTCTGATAACTTGCAGAAAATGAGGAAAAAGGGATAATGATTACCATTTTTGTAAAACATCCAGTCAAGTGTCAAGTTTTGACACATTGACCGAGAATGCATTTAATTCCCTGCCTTCTCTCTGCAAAAAGTGCAAGTTTTCGCATGTTCTCATATCTCACGCGCGAATGTGTAACGTTTCACATTTCACGCGCACTCATCGTGTGGATGAGAATTAAAGAGATATTTTCACCTTTTCAAATTCGAACGATCTCAACCGTTCGAAAATTCTATAAATATGGCATGCAGTTTTCTCTCATTCTTACTTGCCTTCTTCATCTTCTTCGAAAAACCTAATTTATCTCTGCAAATACTAAAACTGCCGCTGTCGTGTTCTTCACTTTTCTGCATTCTCTCTATCTGCATCAAATCACTCGCGTGGTTTGTACTCTTTTCACCGATTATATTTTTACATTTCTGTCAAGTTCTTTACTGTATTTATTTTCTAATCTTTCTCGAAAAACTTGCAGAAAAATCAATGGCAGAAAGGGTTTCTACTTCCGGTCGCAAAGAGATGCAGTGGTCGGAAATTGAGGAGTTATTGACGACTCACCTCAAATTTGAACCCTACATGGTGCGCAATAACATTGGTTTTCGCGACCTCGACTCCATGTTCGCACTGGTGGAGAAGTGTTCTTCGTTCTATCAGATCATCTCCACCCGGCCAGCTAAAAGTCTTCCCAGACTTGTGAGTGCCTTCTATTATAATTGGAATGAATGTGATTCCGTATCTACCCATACGGTCTCTCTTGGAACCACGAAGTCCCTGGTCACCATCAACGTTCTCGACGCGGTGAAGGCAGCCTTCGGCATTGAAGAGGAAGGTTCAATGCAAATCTCGGATATTTCTCAAGACCAACTGCAGCAGGTTGCAGATCGGGTCTTGATTGAGCAGAGGCAGTTCGTTCCAGTGGCCTTCAAAAGGAGCGAGCTGCGCCCCAAATACCGCCTTTTGATGGACTTCGTGCAGAAGTGTTTTCTTGGGCACATCGGGAATTACGACCAGGTCACCCCGTTCAAATTCCAAATTATGACGGCCGTAATCCTAGACCTGCCCATCTGCTGGGCCAAGCTAATGGTCTCGCTTCTCTGGGATGAAGCCAGGCTGATCATCATTGAGGCAGAGGGAGAGGCCGTTATGAAAGTGTCTCTCCACAACAACAAACCGCTTCGCCTCGGAACGAAGGTCACCTCCATCATCATTTCGTTCTTCAAGCAGAGGACATGGTCCAAAGATCCGGCCTTCCCCCATCTGTTTATTCCAAAGGATCTCCACCAACTGGAGATGGCGATAGGTGTATCGGCGCAGATCTATTATAACTCCTCTGACGATGTCAGGGCGCACCTCGCCAAGGCCGGTCAATCCAAAGTTGGATGGAGGATTCCGGATCAACCTGCTCACAAGAAGAGGAAGGCCGATGTCGATCTGGTTTCCTCACGCCCTGTCAAGAAGGCTCAGCCCGTGAAGAAGACTCCCCCTCGCAGGTCGCAGTCAGCCTCGGGTGAGCCACCCAGGCCGATGCACAAGGTTCTTCCCGTGCAGATCGAGGAACCTGCATCTCGCGCGGAGTCTTCACCCGCCTCATCGCCCTCATCATCAGCCGAACGGACTCCCTCTCCAGTCCGTTCCGCCGCTGAGCCGTCCGCCTCGCAACAACGGACTGCATCTCCCCGCCCGGAGGCCGTTGTCATTTCATCTCCAGTGAGCACTGCCCCAGTCCATCGAGCTGGATCCGTCGAGATCCAGGATCTCACTGGGGAAGAATCTCTGTCTTCCCCCGTTCGGGATGCGCCTGTGGAGGAGGACGTCGTGCTGGAGGTCCAGCCGTTCGTTGAGCAGCCCATGTCTGCTACTCACTCCCAGGTCGCTGCATTGAAGGCGGAGGCCAGGCTGAAGGTCATCGACCTGATGCCGGGGATAGCCCAACTCCCCAAATCACTCGACCTCGCCACTCGCCTCCAGTTCTACCTGGATTGTAAGTCGAGTTACTATTACGTATTCGAGGCGTTGCTGCAGGTCGTCACTCTCGACGACCTGAAGGTCGAGGAGCTGGCTCTTGAATCGGAGTTCGATTTCTACACCGTGGGGGATGCGGCCTCAAATTTCCGTCAGCTTGTGCTTCGCCGCATGAAGGTCGAAGCCAAAATTTTGGGCATCGACCTTCGCCCCCTCTATGCGCACTCTCGCGCTCTGTACAACTCCGCCGCAGAAGCCGGAGACGAGTTTGAACGGATTCAAACTCCGGAACAATCATCACCCAGGATTGAGTGTGATGATCAGCCTCTTGTTGCTGCTGCTCCGTCTCCCAAAGTTGATGTGGAGGCTGTGTTGGATGAAATTTCTGCCAAGCTCGAGTCCATCATCACCAGCCTCCCAGAGCAAATCAAGCAGGCCGTAGCAGAGGCCCGGGCTGATATAGTGAAAGATGCCAAAGCCCAGGCCGATGAAGCTGCCAGGGAGCGCGTCACGGACTTTGCCGTGAAGCTTTTAAAAGAATATACCGACAAGCTCCTGCCTGGCCAGCTTGATGAGCTCAACATGGCGTCCCGTGACCAGATCGCGGAAGTATTGGAGGACTTGGCCAAGGTCGATGAGCGTGTAACCAATTTGACCTCATCTGTCTCGACCTCGGCATCGACCTCCAATGAGCAGATCAACGCCATCCACGGCACCATGTCCTCCCTTCTCAGTGGGCAAATGGAGTTGAAGGATGCTATGATCAAGCTGCAGCAAGAGGATGCGACTCTTCTTTCCCTTATCAAGGCCCTGACTGATGATGTCGAAAAGGGGGAAGAAGAAAGAGCCGCCGCCGCGAAGAAGAAGAAGGCCCCAAAATCCAAAACCCCTTCAACTTCTGTGGCCCCTCCTCCTTCTCAAAAGAAGCCCTCCCAGGCCGTTGCACCCAAGGCCGTTGCCTCTCATGCCGATCCCATCTCTCAGCTTGGTGCGGAGCAGGCTGCTGCCGCCAAAGCTCGATTGGCTGCCGAGGCCAATCTTATTTCTGCCATGATACTGGCTGGTGCTACGCCGGAGCAGGCCGCAAATCAAGAAGAGCAGCAGCGTTTCAAGGCCGAGCGCCGAGCTGCTGAAGCTAGGAGGAAAAGAGAGTTGGACTGGATCAGCCAGTCCGCTCTTGTTTTGAATGCAGGAGGATTGCAGCAGGTCGTTGATTGGCTTGATGAATCTCAAAACAACCTGCTGCGGGAGCTCAATTCTTGCTTCATCCTGCTGCACTACTTTATCAAGGACCCCTCCCTTCCCGCCGATGCCGACGAAGCGTATGCAGCCTATATGCGCAAATTTCCTTACAAAAAAGTCATTGGTGATCTTAGGAAAAAGGCTGCAGAGGCCGGTGTGACGATAAGGGCCCCTGCTCAACAATATTTTGCGCCCTTGCGTCTTGGTGCTTCGGAGTATTTGGATTACTCTCGAATCGACCAGTACATCGCTCAAACTGCCATCGGCCTAGGCGTCAATGTGTCGAATTCCGATCCCGACTATCGTCGTATCAGGGATGGAATCTACGCAAGCATGCAGACGAAGTCAAGGGAGCAGGTCCAGGAAGAGCGCTTAGCAGCCCGTGCAAAGATCCAGGCAATGTAGATAGATGTTTTTGTTTAATTTTTGTATTCATTTATGTTCGTAGCTCAGTTTGTAACTTCCAATGTAATGTATGCTATCGAGCTGAATGAAGCAAAAACATCTTTCGACCTGACGACAATATCTCTTTGTCCAGGCATCTGCCTTTACTGCTTTATTTTAATTATGTCCTTATTCTGCCTTACTTATATTTCCTTATCAATCTTCATGATTAAAAAAAAAAAAATTTCAAGCTCTGATACCATCTTTCAGTGTTTTATCTTAGGAATTATTTGTAAAGTGTTTGGTTTCGACATCATCAAAAAGGGGGAAATTGTTGGGAACCCCTTGCAGTTTGATTTTGATGACGTTTATCGAAACCACACTTAGGCATATTTTACTTGTTTAGGGTCAAGGCCGATAGATCGACCTGCTACCTGTTAGTGCAGGTCGATGCCCTTTAATGTTTAAAATCAAGTTCGATCCACCCTGTAAGAGAAAGGTCGATGTATCGACCTGCCTCAATTGGATCGAGCTGGATCATCAGCCTGTCTATCGACCTCCCCTATCAAGCTTCCAGCTGGCATTGCCTTAGAAGATTTCAAGAGCTGGATTATCAATCAAGGTCGATGCTCCGCCTTCATGGAGCGTCACGACCTGATCCTTGCCACGTCGAGTGCCAGCAAGGACGAATATTCCCAACGGCTAGAAGTGAGTCAGCATCCAACGGCTAGTGCCACGTCAGCCCGACTCCAACGGCTAGTTTTTCAAAACTGCCTATAAATACTTCAGCCATTTTCGGATTCAAGTACGGGAAACACAAGCTATCAACGCCATATCTCTGCCCAAATCTCTCTCAAAGCTCATATCCATTCAAGTGTTCGAAATCCGATTAGTTTCCCAAACACTTGACGAAGAGAGGTTTCCGATTCCGAAAAACACCACAACGACGAAGCGTTCACTGCTGCTTGTCGATTGTTCAAACAACTTCTTCTCCGACTTGTTCGAAGTTAGAAAGCTTGTTTTTATTTTCGCCATTATAGAGTTAGTCAAGCTCTGTAAAAGCGTAAGGTTGTTTGTACGTTTTAGTACGAAGGTTGTAAGGGTCACGACCCAAAACTCGTGTCTAGATATTTTCAGGTTAATTATATCTAGAACTGATACTCAGTCAGTATAAATAAGAGAGAGGTTGAATCCAAAGGTAAAGGGATTCTCAGGTCGAGTCGACCTGACGTGGACGTAGGAGGGTTTCTCCGAACCACGCTACATCGCGGTGTTTCTCTCTCTCTTTATTTATTGCACTTACATTTTATTATCTAACTGACGAGCATCAACCTGCATTACACGAATCAACCTGCTATCCATATTCAGCCTTAAGATTTTTCAAAGAGTAATCAACCTCCACCAACTCCCGCATTAACAACAGTTTGATAAATCAAGCTTGATACCATACGAGCTTGATAGATCAAACTGCCTCTGATAAGGTCGACCTTGACAATCGACCTGCAGATCGACCTGAATTTTAAAAAGTCAAAAACGGTTGGTTATTGGTGTATTCCCCCCCCCCATACACCAATTACTCTTTCCCGGGACCAACAAAAGGTAAACCCAAGGCTTATATATATGATTTTTTTAAAACTAAACTATAGAAATATTAATTATACCCTAGCCGTCAGGATAATCTAAACCATAGGGGTAAAAGGGTTAGAGCACCACCCCCTTCAAGTAGGGTTTAGCTTTCTCCTATATATAGGAATTGGTATCCCCTAACATCTAGGGTATAGTTTTTAATCCCAATGTTTAATTTTCTATAAAAGAGTGTCTTACTAATTTGCTTAATTAATTATTTTGCAATGCTTATAAGTTATTATTATATTGCTTATAGAGATTTAAAAAAGATATAATCTTGATGCTTAATGTTTAGCATATTGAAAACATCTCGTACACTAAAATTAATGCTTACTTAACAATGTGATTTGCTATTTTTGTATGAATTTATGCTTCATTTTTTTTTTATGCTTGAACAATTATTTCTTCATTTTTTTTTCATAGTATATAATTATATTTTTTTTACTAATCGTGCTTATTTAGATATGAAACTATGCAGTGTAGAAATGTTTATCTAATTAAGCAATAAAATAATAACTTATAAGCAATAAAAATATAATTAATTAAAACGAGCAGAAGACGCATAAGGAAAAAAAAAAAAACAAGGAAGAAGAAAAAAACAAGATCCGCAAAATAACGGTAATACGTAAGTAAGAGAGAGAATAATTAATATTTCCTTAAATTTAGGAACAACAAAAGCCATATTACTCTAATACCCTTATTCTATTTAAAAACTGTCATATATATTTAAATTGAACTACAAATCTTAACCATTGATCAATTAAAACTGATGGATGAGATTGGTTCCTAGTTCTCATTATTTAAAAGGGTTCTCATATGATCTATATATATATATATATATCTATATATATATATATATATATATATATATATAGCGGAGAGATCACATACAAAAGACAGGTTCTGTAAGAAATGAGAAATGATCTAGACCATTGATCTCTGTGATCTACGGTGTAGATTAACTAGTGCATTATGATTTTACTAAAATGCATTATGATTGTATAGATAATGATTATAATGCATTGTGCATTATAATTATGTGCATCATGCAATATATATATATATATATATATATATATATATATATATATATATATATATATATATTGCCAAGTCAGCAATATTTTGACATGTCAGTATAAATTTTGCCATGTAAGAATCGATTTCGCCACGTCAGATTGAATTTGGTGATTTTTCAATTTGGTGTCAAATTTGAACAGAAATGAAAGTTGGTGTATTTTTCTGAATTTTTGAAAGTTTGTGTTAAATGAAAATCAAGTGAAAGTTTGTGTATTTTCATGCATTTAACCCTTAGGGATATCAATTGGATATGATTTTTGGCTGGTCTAAGGTAATTTCGGTTCGGGTCAGTGAGACTAAAAATTTCGACCATGTCTTGTAGGTTTTCGAGCTAAAAAAATTATTAAAAAAAACAATAAAATTTATAAATATCCTTCATAATAATTACTACTAATATTTATTTCACAATAAAAGATATTTAATAAATAAATATGCTCGTAATGTTATAATTTGGAGACACATTTTATGTTAAATTATTATTATTATTTTATTTTCAAGTATTAGATAACAATTGTTTCCATTTACAAATTAGGAAATCCCCTATTTCACAAAATTTGTAGATTTACCACTACCTAACTACTTTTCATCTTTTTACTCTTAAATCTTCATATTTCTTAATCTCTAAAACTATTATTATGGGATATAAGGAGTATCATTTCAAATTTTTTGATGTTTCATTCTTAATTTTATTTCTAAAAATAAAAATAATTAACTTTGCGAAAGTGATGTGATCTACTCCCTCTCTTCCGTCCTAAGTGGTATACTTGATACTTCTTCCGGGCATGAAGAATATGTAAAAGTGTTTATTATATAAAATCATTAAACATCCAAAACATATAGAAATCGAAATTCAATTGGTTCATTTTCTCCTTAACTTCAAAATTTGACAAATCGAGCTTCAATTTTTATATGTTTGTAAGTTTAATAGTTTCAATGTTAATATTTAATATATACGAATATAATACGATACAAAATCAAAACGGAAAATATTAAAATGAACGAACAGTAATGGATGCCCACAATGTGCTCACAAATTGAGGTGCGACATATCATCCCTCCTCCTCCACATTTATCGCTTTAATTATCAATCTTACATTACCATATATTTTCACAAAGTGTAGTTATGAATCTAAATGATTTCCACTACTATTACTTTAATGGGATAAGGTGCAAGTACCCCTTCAAGTTTGTAGGGATATGCAATCCCTCCCCCCCTTTTGTTTTGGGGCAAAAATGCCCTTCCTTGTAGTTTTCTAGTGCAAATATATATCCTTCGCCTTCACAGAAATCAAACTTGTGTTTGACAATTTGATTTTTGATTTATTTTTGTTGTTGGTGAGTCCTAACCCACTTCATAACACTCAAAATTCCTCGTCTCTTTGTTTCTTATTGGTCTCCCCATCTCCACCGGACTTATATTCGGAATTAAGTAATGTGTTAGTTATGTGTTATTGAATCAATAATCAAGGCAGGCCTAATTCAATGAGTTTTTTTTTTTTTTTTTTTTTTTTTCACTCTTTTAACTCACACGCTGACACACACATCATTCGAACTGAATTGACTCATTTATAAAGTCAGATAAATTAATTACATACTAGCATTGACATTTTCCAGAATTAATTCCATGTTCAGATTAAATCTCTCTTTTCCATTATTTCTAAGTATTTCTCATTTTTATTCACAGGCAGGGATAATATAGTACTCATTGGGAGTGAAAAACGAACAAGAGATTTAAGAAAGAAGGTGAGATTTTATTCAACCATGTAACGTAAAGAGATAAAATATAATGTGTGTGATCCATCTAGGGGACTGACTGCCATAATTGAGATTCATGTGCAGTGCGCTTTCCGTTCAAGAGGAGGCAAAACGAGCATACCTTGAACCGGAGACCAGTACTACTCAGGGCTGGCAGCTTTGAACCAGAGTCGATCAGGATATTATCAAGTTTTGTTAGAAATTTACTAGTATATCACATTCTACAAGTGCATTTACAGTCGCTTAATTTTCATTTTCATTTTCTATTTAGTTTTATTTTTAACTCAATTTGTTTCATCAACTTAGTTCTAAACTAAAGCCAAACAAGAGAGAATATGCACATAAGAAACTAACTACTACAAAAAAGAAGACTTAATGTACAAGCATCCAATCTAAAGAAAATTGAACGCATAAATAAACTTGGCCAGAAAAAACAGAATAAGGTCTCTTCGGAAAATGTATAATCAGAGAATGTACCTAGTTTAATGTGGTGATCGTACTTAAGCCTATCAGCCACTGTTTGTTCAGAATCAATAAGATTATATGACTCAACAAACATCGGGAATCAGCTAATAAATATATTCTGGAGCACAACACAATTATTCGAAATGTATGTCACCAATTCGATATGATCAACATCCTCCTCGCAAAAACCTTGGAACTTGAATGTTTTAAGATGTCTGTGCGAAGGTCTTGTATCATTCGTAAAATTTTCTCCCCAACGAGTTGGGTCTCGTGCGAGGTTTATGAACTGCATACACAAAAAACCTTGTCAGAAAACTGCAAACAATGACAACAGTAAAATACCAAGCACATGACAGAAGTAGCTAGAAACGAAGCATCTTCTTGGCATATCAAAATTTGAATCTAAAGCCAAAAATGGTGTTGGTACTTTGATTGTTTCGAACCAAATCTTTTGACCCATCTTACAATATCATACGAGTAACAGCGTGCGCACAAAATAAGATAAAACTCATTTTCATTGGCAGATCGAGCTAGGATTTTAAAATTGGCAGGGCGAAATAATGTTTACATATTCAAAGTGTTGTGAATGGGGTAAAACTAGAATTTAAAGGGTAGAGGGATACAATTGTGAGTCGGATAAAGATACTCCCTCCGTCCACAAATAGTATCCCATTGTGGGCGAGGCACGTGTTTTATGAAAGCTGGTAAAATTGTTTTGCTTGGGGGGGTGTTAGAACGTAGGGACAATGGTAATGACAAAAAGATAGTGGTATTGACCAAAAGTAATGATAGAGTATCCCTACGATGGTACGTAGAATAAGACACATTTTTGTGGACAGATTCTTTAAAGGAGAAAATACAAATTGGCTCGTTAGTATAGATAGAATTTACTAACCTCTAGATTAAATTCTTTAAGCCGGGGAGATGCCCATATTAATGCAGTTATTGGCATGAGACCGTGCCCATACACTCCAGAATACCTTATACTCAATCTCTTCAATTTGGGCATTAAAACCATTCCACAAAAGCAGGGCCGGTCCTGTGCTACGGAAGGCCCTAGGCGAAAGTAAAAAATCGGGCCCCTAATAAAAAAATGCAAATAAATAAATATAGCAACATAATTTTTAAAAAAATGCAATATTGATAAACTAAAATAATAATAATTAAAAAAAAAGTGTCATACTTTATCTAAGTAAAACGGGTCGATCAGTTTTAGACGCAAAAATATTTATCAAATCTGTATAATCTAAGTGATCAACCAATTTTCTTTAGTTAAAATAATAAAATTTATAGATCAATTTTACAATATGCTACACAATCTAGTAAAAACATATAATTTACGCAATTAATTCATAACAAAATACAAAGGTAATATAATATTGAATAATCTATATATATATGTAAATAATAAAGAAATAGAAACTTAATAGAAAATTTACTCAAACTTATCAATACCTCTTGAGAAAGATAGAATATTTTGGAAGAAAACTGATTAAATCTTGTGGAAGAACGCAACAGGAAAAGAACAACACAACAAAGTAAGATAGTTTTTTTTTTTTTTTTTTTCTTCTTATTTCTCGCTACAGTAGTAATCGGAAAAGGAATAGAAAAAAAAAAAAAAACTTGGGCCCACAATTTGCGCAACCCTCTATTATACTTTAGTAAAAGGCAAAAAAAATTTTGGGCCCCTCCAATTTGCTGGGCCCTAGGCCCAGGCCTACTGAGCCTTGCAACAAGACCGGCCCTGCACAAAAGCACCTACACAAATCACAATGAATCATACAATACGATATAACAATATAAGTAATAAATAAACCAAAAGAAAAAGTAGTTGCTTGAATTAGTCAAACCTTGGGATGATCGAGACTTAAGTGGAGAAATTTCAAGCGGGAAATGTAGCAAAATACTGCAGAAGCGAAATCTTGTGCATCATCTAGAGTTCGACTTCTTATTGTAAAATCCGCTCGAATAAGTTTTGGGACATTCGCAAGTACCAAGTTGTTATTTGATTGTGTGTCGACCCTAAGCCAAGTAAGTTTTGGAGAAGAAAATATAATAACGGAAAAATGACCAGTGCAGTGACTAGGCTATTTCTAACCTAGCAATAATACAATAACCGAACTAGCTAGTAGTCTGGGTCGAACCACAAGGAGTGAATGTGTCGAGAGATAATCAAGTAGTTCGTCTTGTCTCTATTATCCTATTTGAGCACATAGACTTGGTTTGGTGTTTTTCTATAAACTAGGCAATGAAGTAAGTAAATGACAAACTTAAACATGCAATAAGTAAAAGAAACTAACAAGTAAACAAATGAGAATTCAAGTAATAATGGTATGGATCCAAGTAACTTCCGATGTGATTATGATGAGGGCTTTAGAATCTAGATGCTTCAAACCACTTTAATCCACCTTGAATGGTCTCTTATATCAATTATGTTAACCTAACTTACTAGGGTGATCAACAAGTAGATCAATAGAACAATAAATGCTTTCCAAGCCTTTAAATGCTCTACCAACTCCAAATAGCTCATTCTAGTCTAAGATGACCTACCAACTATCATCCAACTCATCTAATTCTTTCTAGGAATCATATGAGATGCAATCAAGTGATATGGGTATGAATTGATGCCAAGTGCTATGAATAGAAGCTTCCTAGGCATTCCACCAAACACCTTAGATGCACTCCTAGTGATCAATTAGTCATGCATTCAAATAAAGTCCCAATCCATAGGCAATTCAAGGGAAAGGTAAATCAACATCCTAAACTCTAGCACCCAACATTTAAATCATATCATCCATTACTTGGAACCATAAAATTGCTTAACTAGCAATAGATCTAGCAAGCAATCCAACAAAAGTAAGAGAAAACATAATGAAAATAACAAGGAAGGAAAGTAGAGAAGAAATCTTCAACAATCTCTTCAAACTCCAAGCATAATCTTCAACAATATTTGTAAATACTAAAGAGGAAAGAGGGAAATAGCTAGGGTTCTAAGAGAGAGAGTGCTCAAGTGAATTACAAGTGGAATTGAATTACCAAATAAGGAAAATAACTAGCTATTTATAGTTTTCCCACCAATTGGGGCCAAATTGCAAATACTAGAAACTTGAGTTGAGAAGGTGGGGTAAAATTTGTAATTTCTGGAAAGTTGAATGAAGGTTTGACTAGTGCATTTTCGTTTGACTTGTGCATTTCCGCCCACATTTCACAGTTTGCGCGCTCTCACGGTTTTGGCTCGTTCTCTCTCGTCCGGCATCGGAAAATTAATCCGCAAAGCGCTACGGCTTCCTCTCTCGATCCTCTTCGACATGGGATAAGTCAAATGTGCCCAGAAATTGCCACAACACCTAAAATCAGCACGGAAATCGAGAGAAAACGCAAAGCATATAGAAAATGTACAAATTGTAAAAACCTATCATTTTCTATTCATTTAAGCACAAATCTCAACCAAAACACGCATCGAGACGCACTCTAAAGCATGCTAAATATGTGGTTATCAAACTCCCCCAAACTTAAGCCATTGCTCGTCCCGACAATGGAACGAACAATCAAAGAACATAAGCACATATGGGTATGCAAATCAAGATCATCGATGCCTCAAAGCTCACTCAATAAAACATTTTCAAGCATGGAACTCCCAAGGTGCATTAAACAATCCACAACTACACAACACTCTCAACCAAGAAATCAATCACTCAAGCATAATGAAACTTCAAACCTCTCAAAGTGTAAGTGTATCACTCTCTCTCTCAAGTGTATGGTAGAAATGTTCACACTCATCGAACTCATGCATGCATTGCTCTTACCATAAGCTTGCCCTAAATCTCAAGATCTACATCGCTTGGTTGTGCACTCGAACTAAGATCAATTACTCCCCCCGTCCTCCATTTAGTGACGTTAATACTATATTGGGACGTCCTCCATTTACTGACAATTTCCATTTTTGGACGTAGACCCCACAATCACTTTAACACTTTAACACTTTATACATCTACTTTTTATTATTTTAATATTTTAATACTATTAAACAATTCAAATGGACCCACAATTATTCCACTTTAACACTTTAACACATTAATTTATTATTATACCATAAAATGCGAAAAAACGCGTGCCCAAACTCCCTCCGTCACTAAATGGAGGACGGAGGGAGTAGGTCTTTTATTTAGGCTTGTAATGTGGGGACATTGGTTTAGGTAGGGATTTTTAGGCTAAGTGACTAAGAGACCTCTTAAGTACTTTCACCTTCTCTTTTCCACTCTAAGTGTGAATTTCTCCACCTTCTACCTTCACCATTTCACCTCTTTACACTCTTTTTTTTTTTTTTGGTCAGACCTCTTTACACTCTTTAATACACAAGCTTGATTGAAGCTTCTCAAATATTCATGAATAACTCCTTTACGCTCTCATTCACAACTATCTTTATTCAAACTCTTTTCTTCTTTTCAACTTCTTTCTTTCTTTTTTTTTCCCTTTCTCATCACTTTTTTTCTTTTTTTTTTCTATGAGAATTTCATTCTCATCTCTTTCATTTTTTTTTTCTTTTTTTTTTTTCATTAGAGCTCATAGGAGTATTCTCATCTCAAAACGACATCTTCAATCAAACTACTCAAACCTCGTTTCCTCACTACTTCACAACCTCTTAATGGATTCCCTTAACCAACCTTCACCCCCTTTCATCCGGTTTAGCAACAAAGGCTTCAAAGGTTCAAGGGGGACAACAAATTTAACGTTTCATTTGGTTAGTGTTTAGGGAATAATGAGGCTAACAAGTGAGGGCCTAAAATCATTTCTAAGTTCTCGTAGCACATATAGCAACCTCGATCGAGATTGAAGGCAAGTTTTAGAAGATAACAATGCACTACATGGCAAACTCACAAGAAAGAAAAAGTAACGTTATTAATGCAACGTTTTGGCTCAAATCTCACAAGCTTTTGTTTAGAGTTCATGTGCCTAAGATCAATCATTCCTAGTTAATCATGCTATGCAACCATTTCATGCTCAATACACACATGAGAAATCCCAAAAATATGATGCATTTTCCGCTCAAATCATCATTGGCATCTCTCTTGAAAGCAAAGGAGTGATAACCACAATATCTAAACATGTAGACAAGAAGCACTACAACTCAAGTGATGCTTTTAAAATGAAATTCAAAATAATTTGCACCTACGCAATTAAACACTCTTATAAAGCATGAAAACATCACTTGAATTATTTGCACACACCGAATCAACTCATCCTTCAATATACACAAATTTCACCACCAATTCACTCCAAACAAAACATAAAAATTTAAAACAAACAAAGAAAGAAATGCGATAAAAATAACTTGAAGAAATATGAAAAAGTAACTTGAATATCTTATCCCATCCCCCTCCCCCAAACTTATTTTTGAAAATAAAATTAAAAATAAAGTTGGAGGGACGAATATATATAAGATATTTAAGTTACTACTCA
Source organism: Thymus mandschuricus (assembly GCA_029379335.1). Taxonomy (NCBI): domain Eukaryota; kingdom Viridiplantae; phylum Streptophyta; class Magnoliopsida; order Lamiales; family Lamiaceae; genus Thymus; species Thymus mandschuricus. The sequence goes on from CM057071.1 coordinate 12,702,166, forward strand.
CAAATGTCCAAGCTATTGAGGTGAGGGACGAGACGAGGAATAATTCCCGTTTCCATGTGATGAGCCTCAAGACGGACCCCACAATCGTGATTTTTCTTTCGAAGGCGAATCACCCGTCTTCCCTCGCATGTTCCCCTTTCGTCACCCCACAAATCTTCTTCACAATTTACTACGAGCACAAAATCGCAAAGAATATTAGCAATCCCACAATTTTTGCACAAAATTAGAAGAAAAGAGGGTGAGAGAGGAGAAATTATTCAATTAAAAATTGAAAAATATTTTTTAAATTTTTTAGAATTTTTAGAATTTTTTTAAATTTTTTTAATTGAAATATTCGGCCCGGCCCGGCCCGAACAGTGGCAGACCCGGCCCAGACCTAGATCTGGGCCCGAACCAGGCCCAGCCGCCACTGCCGGAGCTGCTGCTCGCTGCTCGCCGGATTTCCGCGCCGGAGTAAACTGCTGCTGCCGTGAAGACTCCCACGCATCGCCGTCGCCGGAATCGCTGCCCGCCGTCTTGTGCTGCTCGTCCGCCGCCGGCTTGAACAGGTAGGGGGAGGCCGCTCGCGACTGAAGGGAGGAGCTCGCCGGAATCGCGCTGCTCGCCGGCGTTGCCTGCAACTCTTTCGCCGTCGGTTGCATCTCGGAGAGAGGGGGCTGCCGTCGATCTGCTTCTCGGAGGAAGGGGGGCGAACGCGAGTGGGAGAGGCTCGCCGGAATCGCACTACTGCAGGTGAAGACGTCGACGGCGACCCAGCTGCTCGCCGGCGTGGGTCGCCGTTTCGGGCAGAAGGTATCCCGGCGACCCACCAGTCGCCGTCGTGGGTCGCCGTTTCGGGCAGAAGCTTCCCGGCGACCCACGGGTCGCCGTCTCCGGTCGCCGGAATCTGCAAATTCAAATTTTCAAAATTTTTTTTTAATATATTAAACTATATTATTATATATCTATATTTTTTAATTTTCTTTTTCTTTTAAAAAAAACTAACACTAATTCCAAATAAAAGACATACTAATTTTTTCATTTTTTACTTAAAAATACTACTTTAAAAGCAAAGAGACAAATATTTCACTCTATTTTCTAATTTCTTTTTTTTTTTTTTTTTCAAACCATTACTAATTTTAAACTAACTAAACGCATTATAGAACTATATATATATGGTACTTAAAGAAAATCAAAATCAAAATCAAAATAAAACGAAATAAAATAACTAAACAAAAAAATAAACGAAAAATAAAAGCGATAAAAAGGATACGTGTTGGGGTGCCTCCCAACGAGCGCTTTTTTAACGTCGCTAGCTCGACGATACCTCAATGTAGCTCATGGGACATCAAACGAGGCCTTCTTGCCTAGACATTGAACTCTTCTACAATTTTCATGGAAGGGATCGACAATATTTTCTTTGAACTTCACTTCATTCATCCTCAAGTCACCTCTCTTAGGACTTGGAACTTGAACCTCTTCTCTTGGAATTGGCGATTCATTCTCAAGTTTCGGCTTATGAAATGTAACTTCCTCTTCATCAACTCGGAAAGTGAGGCTCCCATCACATACATCCATTAAAGCTCGGCTTGTAGACAAGAAGGGCATACCAAGGATCAAAGGAATGTTGTGCTCTTCTTCGATGTCAAGAACGAAAAAATCCACCGGAAAGATGAACTTTCCAACCTTGATGAGCACATTTTCGATCTTTCCCCAAGGAATTGTGATTGAGCGATCCGCCATTCGAAAGATAGTCATTGTGGGCATAAGGGTTCCAATCTTCAAACGTTCAAAGATAGGAAGAGGCATCAAGTTCACTCTTAAACCCATGTCACACAAGACCTTCTCTAGCACTTGATCACCAATTTCACAAGGGATTGTGAAATCTCCAAGATCGCTTTCCTTCTTGGGGAATTCTCTTTGTAGTCTAGCACTACATCCCTCCGATAGCTCAATGGTCATATCATCATCCATTTTAACCTTTCTCTTGTCTACATCCCCCAAGAACTTCTCATGATTTGGCATACTACTCAACAAATCAACCAAATGAGCATTGATATCCAACTTCTTAAACACTTCCAACCTATCAATGCTTTTCTCTACAACTTCCTCATGAGGGATACTCTCTACAAGATCATCTCTCTTCTCTCTCTTCTCACCCCCAAACTTAGCATGATTTTCATATCCAAACTCAAGAGGAAATGACATATCGTTCATGATGCCATCATTCAACTCACTCACATCATCATTCTCTATAGAAGTTTGGGGGAAAAGAGTAAGAGAGGTACCTTCATCCTTTTTTACACGTGGCTTTTCCTCTTGTTGAATCTCATGGAAAGGCATTGAAAATAAAGGCATCGATGGAGCTCCATAGCTCCAAGGTTGGAGTGGACCATCTTCTACAAATTGTTGAGAAACCGAGAGAGGTTGTTGGTTGATGTGAATCACCTCTTCTTGGCAAAGAATTCTTCCATTCTTTGGTCTTTGCCAAGCTCGTGCTTCCATCAACGCCTTTCTAATCTCTTCATGCTCCTTCTTGAGGTTGGTAATTTGGGAAACAAGCTCTTCATATTTATCATCCATCATGGAGGTGTCTTTCCTTGAATTCACCCTTTCCATAGGCCATTGAAAAGAATTGGAAACCATTTCTTCAAGAATCCTCATGGCTTCATTCACATCTCGATTTAGCAAGCAACCTCCGGAGGTAGCATCCACAATAGTTCTCGTTTGTGAACTCAAACCACCATAGAAGAAGAAGATTTGTCGACTCTCATCTAGGCCATGTGGAGGGCATTTCCTTAAGAGCTCACGGAATCTCTCCCAAGCATCAACTATTGTTTCATCCTCATGTTGTGAAAACCGATAAATTTCCGAGATTAGATGTTGTACCTTAGAAGGTGGAAAATATCTCAAGAGAAAAGCTTTGCATAGGTCTTCCCATGATTTGATTGGCTTCCCATTGAGACCTTTGAACCACATTTTAGCCCGGTCACGAAGTGAAAATCCGAAGAGTCTCATCCGGATTGTGTCATTTGACACTCCTTCGAGCTTGAGGGTATCACAAATTTCAAGGAATGAGTATAGATGATCATTTGGGTTCTCGGTGACTTCTCCTCCAAATTGATTTGCTTGAACCAAACGAATCAAATCCGGTTTGAGCTCAAAGCTAGGTGCATCAACCGTGCCCCATTCTCCTCCTTGATAACTAGCCTTTGGAGGTTGGAATATCTCAATTATAGGAGTTAATTGAACCTCTTGTGTTCTCCTCCTTTGCTCATCCACTCTTGCTTCCATAACCTCCAATTGATTCCTAAGAACTTCCACTTCCCGATTGATTTCCACATCTTGCTCTTTGGAAGTTCTTTCTCTCTTCTCATGATCCAAAACGAAAGATTCCACATGTTTAACCTTGGATCTATGAAGTGTGTACCTATCAAGCACACCAATAAAGAAATCAAAAATAGTCCAATAAAATGCTTGAATCAACAAGCACAATACCATCCTAACTATAAAAATTTTAACAAGCTCAAATTAGCAACAAGAAACTAAACAATCTATTGATCATCAATCTATTCACTCCACGGCAACGGCGCCAAAAATTGACTAGGTTATTTCTAACCTAGCAATAATACAATAACCGAACTAGCTAGTAGTCCGGGTCGAACCATAAGGAGTGAATGTGTCGAGAGATAATCAAGTAGTTCGTCTTGTCTCTATTATCCTATTTGAGCACATAGACTTGGTTTGGTGTTTTTCTATAAACTAGGCAATGAAGTAAGTAAATGACAAACTTAAACATGCAATAAGTAAAAGAAACTAACAAGTAAACAAATGAGAATTCAAGTAATAATGGTATGGATCCAAGTAACTTCCGATGTGATTATGATGAGGGCTTTAGAATCTAGATGCTTCAAACCACTTTAATCCACCTTGAATGGTCTCTTATATCAATTATGTTAACCTACCTTACTAGGGTGATCAACAAGTAGATCAATAGAACAATAAATGATTTCCAAGCCTTTAAATGCTCTACCAACTCCAAATAGCTCATTCTAGTCTAAGATGACCTACCAACTATCATCCAACCCATCTAATTCTTTCTAGGAATCATATGAGATGCAATCAAGTGATATGGGTATGAATTGATGCCAAGTGCTATGAATAGAAGCTTCCTAGGCATTCCACCAAACACCTTAGATGCACTCCTAGTGATCAATTAGTCATGCATTCAAATAAAGTCCCAATCCATAGTCAATTCAAGGGAAAGGTAAATCAACATCCTAAACTCTAGCACCCAACATTTAAATCACATCATCCATTACTTGGAACCATAAAATTGCTTAACTAGCAATAGATCTAGCAAGCAATCCAACAAAAGTAAGAGAAAACATAATGAAAATAACAAGGAAGGAAAGTAGAGAAGAAATCTTCAACAATCTCTTCAAACTCCAAGCATAATCATCAACAATATTTGTAAATACTAAAGAGGAAAGAGGGAAATAGCTAGGGTTCTAAGAGAGAGAGTGCTCAAGTGAATTACAAGTGGAATTGAATACCAAATAAGGAAAATAACTAGCTATTTATAGTTTTCCCACCAATTGGGGCCAAATTGCAAATACTAGAAACTTGAGTTGAGAAGGTGGGGTAAAATTTGTAATTTCTGGAAAGTTGAATGAAGGTTTGACTAGTGCATTTTCGTTTGACTTGTGCATTTCCGCCCACATTTCACAGTTTGCGCGCTCTCACGGTTTTGGCTCGTTCTCTCTCGTCCGGCATCGGAAAATTAATCCGCAAAGTGCTACGGCTTCCTCTCTCGATCCTCTTCGACATGGGATAAGTCAATGTGCCCAGAAATTGCCACAGCACCTGAAATCAGCACGGAAACCGAGAGAAAACGCAAAGCATATAGAAAATGTACAAATTGTAAAAACCTATCATTTCCTATTCATTTAAGCACAAATCTCAACCAAAACACGCATCGAGTCGCACTCTAAAGCATGCTAAATATGTGGTTATCATGCTGCGATATATATCCAAGTGCTTTAACGTAAGCGTGGTGCCAATAAGCACAACATCAGATGTCAAATGTGTTTTATGGATAGACATTTGCTCCAAGAGCAGGCAATTACATAGAAACAAGTCAATATCTTCATCACTTGCTTTTAAAGATTTCAGACACAATCTTTTGAGGGATTTAAATAAGACTACATCCGTTAGAGGTAGACATAATTTGGTATCTCTTAATGAAGCTCCAAGGCAAACCTTATCCATTTTATATTGACATAGGAAGTCCAACTCCAAGATCTCAACTTGTCTTGAAAACAAATATTCAAGCCATCTGGCAACCGAGCACTCGGCTGATTTGTCAACGTACAAAGAGAGTCTAAATTCTTTCAGCGAAGCGCTTCACGAGATCGGAGAACTGAGTTTACCATTTGTATATACTCCTCACACTTTTTTTCCATGTCACATGATCTTAATTCCCAAGGCATCTCCATTCTAGGTCTGGTTTTGATAAGCTTAGTATTGAACTTGATACTAGGGATGTACTTCCACAAAGCTGGCCATCGGGAAGAAAGAACGCTAGTGCATATGGCCTCCCTTAATGACAAGAAGGACAGTATGAAAATGATTATTTCATCAGGCAACTCACTTACCCTATCAACTCCATTATCATCAGACAACTCAATTATACTATTGCTTCCGCCAACACACTATCAAACAAAACAACAATTGAATAACAATATAGAAATAAAGGCAACAACAAACAATGCAGAATATTAGTGAATCAATCATATTGAGTTATTAACTGGAAAATACCTAGTAAATGATTATGCTGTAACGAGAAAATTAATTTCAATTAAAAAAATTGTCTTCTTAGGCATAGTGTGTTATAAATGAGTTATGTGGGTGTATATTATTTGTTGAGATGCTATGGATCTATTTAAGAAAAACGAACAAGCTGTACAAAACTTGTACTCCTATTATATTTCAGATGCTCCTATTTCTAAAAGCTACATAAAAAAGCAATCTTGCATCAACTACTTAACTACAATGAACCAACCTCTGATCATTTTTCAGGTTTACCTGCATTATTGGGTGCAAAGTGGAGGCTAGCTGGGGAGAAGAAATTATACGGTTCGGTTTGTGTGTACTAGTAGTTATTTATCAGTTGTGTTTGATTAGGGCAGCAGTTGAGCATAAATAGATTAAATTATGCCAGCAAAGATTAAAACTTTACAACAATACTTCAAAGGATAAGTAAGTCTCTAATATAGCTAAGCTTCATAGTTATAAAAACAAAACAATATGATTATAGGCTAGCTCATCCAGAAACACAAGTTCTAATTCATAAGGTATGGTAAAATTGAAGTTAATTTTCGATCGATTTTGGGATTATTATTGAAATAGTACATAAAAAGGAATTTTTGGTAGCAATTTATACAAGAAACAACATCCAATAAGAAAGAATCCAATCAAGTATAAAGTAACTCTGAGATTTCAGGATTGATTACCTTCAATTTTGAATACCTACACCCATCCATCACTGCTTCAATCAATTTCTAAACACAAATAGATCCATCAGGAGAATTATAAGAACTAATTAAGGGCTGAAGAATCAATCAATCAATTTTCAAATATAAGAGAAGAATGGATTACCATACTCGCTATTGTTCAGAAGATCTATCAGATCGCAAAAGAGAAGCAAAACAAATACTTAGATGTTAAACATTAGTCGAGTGGGCCACCCGATATAGGAGAACCCGTCACTATAAGGCCCATATCGGGTGGCCCATCACTATAAGGCCCATATCGTTTCACATTAGTCGGGGCCCAAGATGTTAAACATACAATACAATACAATACAAAACAATACAATACAATACAATACAATACAATACCTGATAAATCCAGGAATTTTAGTTCGATTCGATTCGATTCAATAAATACGAGTTCTGTTCAAATTCGTTGGTTCTATACATAAAAAACACATCATCTAATTAAATTGAGTAGGGGCTTATTTGACCATTCTTCTTAAATTAATTAAGAACTATCTTTTTTTATTAAATTAATGTTTTGAAAATTTAAACCAAGCCATAGAAGATATTTATGTACGCACAAACATATTTAAGGTAGTTATTATTTTGCTAATTCATAACTTTACATAGATAATTAATAGTAAATCAATTCAAAATAAATAGTAGTATATTAGTCTCATGGTATACATTTAATATAATGAAAATTCTAGTAATAATAATTAATTATCAACTTAATTGCAATTAAGAGAATTGGAGGGTGTATTTGTACCCAAATAAATATAAGGGGCTAAAATGTGCTTTGGAGTAAATAAAATGTATTACCCAAGTATTGTCAAAATCTATAAAGTCTTTAACAAATTAATATTTGAATTCATTTTCATTTTATTTTTTACAACTCATACAGTCATTTAAACCTTCTTTTTAGTCAAGTAATTAAAACATACTACTACTACTATATATATATATATATATATATATATATATATATATATATATATATATATACACACGTAGAGGGGGGTTGAATACGTGTGTTGAAGTTTTTCAACTTCTTTTCCCTTATCTCAGAGTAGCAAGTTCGAGTGCTCGCTTCAAATACTTAAGACCTAGCCGAGAGCAAGATCTACAGTGGAAGCTTCACTTTTAGATCGAAGCGAGTGCTTGACCTAAAAGGCAACTCTCTTGCAATGCGGAATTCGGTGAGCTACTATTTCCTAAGTATTTAAAACTTCGTATTGAGTTTGTTTAAGATGCTTGTGCAGTATGAATAATCAAAGCAATAAACAAATGAAAGTTAGGGTTAGAGAGATACGACACAAAGGTTTATAGTGGTTCGGTGATAAAACAACTACGTCCACTTTGTTGCACGCAGCAACAGATTCTCTTCACTCAAGAATCTTGAGGATTTGCAGGCTCCTCAAAAACTAAGTCAAGATCGAGCTTCACTCGCTTGAATCTGACGACAGTAGGGAGATTACAGGTTCTCCACAAAACCTAACTGGACTAAGCTTCACTCGCTTGAGTCCAACGACTGGGAGATTACGGGTTCTCCACACAAACCTAGCTTCGATCGAGCTTCACACAATCGAGGACTGTGCTAGCTTGGATCTAGACTCTATGATCGAGACTTCTACTATCGAGGAAAGTAGAGTCTTGGATGTTACAACAACCTTTCTTCTAACACAAAACCTAACTCACAGAACTAGGGTTTAGGGTTTTGGTTTTTGACGAACACACTAAATGAAGAACTCTTTACAATGAATGCAAAGAAGGCTAGAGTTCTTCTCTAAGCTTGGATATGGAATGGGCTTAGATCTTTGAGTGTGAAGGTTGCGGAGACGAGCTTCGATGTAGCTGAAGCTCGGAGAACACTTAAACAAAGACTCGGAAATTTGCTCGAAGGCTGGGAGTATTTGTTTGCAGTAGGCGCTGAATGCTCAAGTAGTGTTCTACTCTTCTCCGTCTTCTACCTCCACTATTTATAGGCGGAGGGATGGGTGAGAGCCGTTGTTGGTTGGTGGCTTTGTCCCTCCTCCTCTCGACAGTACTTGCTCGGGCCAGCAACTTTTCAATGGCGCCAGTTTGTCTCTTTTCCGAAAATGGCTAAGAGCCAATTTCAACAGTAACTGGAGCCTCCCAGTACTGTTGCGGCATTGTTGTCGGCCTGGCGGTCAACTCCGTTCCTCCATTCTTCTATCGCCATGTGGAGATCCTTAATTAATGCGTCGATCTTCACTTTACTGAAGTTTGAACTCGTCGTTTAAGTTGGAGCGGGAATTGAACTGTCGCTTTCTGTTAGGTAGGAGCTCGCTTCGCTTCAGATTTGGAGCGTCCGCTTCAATTGAGTCGCTTCGGGTCATACTGTAGCGCATACTTTGGAAATAGAATTTCCGAGTATTTACTTAAGTAAGTTTGCCCCGCTTTGACTTCTACTGTAGCGCTCGCTTCGCTTCACTTCAGCAGACTCGCTTTGATTCTACTGTAGCGTTCGCTTCGCTTCGGTTGACTCGCTTCGCTTCAAGAACACACTCAAGCGAGTTGCCTTCGCTTGGAAATCCTGCAGTCTAAAACCTAAGCATCTAAAGCAAATTAAAAGTCATCCTAACATTATAGGCTTAGAAAATTCTAACCTATTCTACATCAAAATTGGGTCGCTTGGGAATATGATACATAGGGGTTTTGGGATCAAATCAAAACATATACACTTATTTTAAAGTGTCCCATTTGAGTTCCCCCTTAACATTTTATCCTTAACAATTCCCAACACCTTTCTTCTAACACAAAACCTAACACACAGAACTAGGGTTTTGGGTTTTGGTTTCGACGAACACTCTAAATGAAGAACTCTTTACAATAGATGCAAAGATGGCTAGAGTTCTTCTCTAAGCTTTGAATATGGAATGGGCTTAGATCTTTGGAGTGTGAAGGTTGCGGAGACGAGCTTCGATGTAACTGAAGCTCGGAGAACACTTAAACAAAGACTCAAAGATTTGCTCGAAGGCTGGGAGTATTTGTTTGCAGTAGGCGCTAAAAGCTCAAGTAGTGTTCTCTCTTCTCCATCTTCGACCTTCACTATTTATAGGCGGAGGATTGGGCAGGAGCCATTTGATGGTTGGTGGCTTTGTCCCTCCTCCTCTCGACAGTACTCGCCCTGGCCAGTAGCTTTCCAGACGTGTCGATTTGTCTCTTTGCCAAAAAAGGCTAAAAGCCAATTTCAACAGTAACTGGAGCGCCCAGTACTGTTGCGGCGTCCTTGTCGGCCTGGCAGTCAACTCCATTGCTCCATTCTTCTATCGACACGTGGAGATCTGCAATTAATGCGTCGGTCTTCACTTGACTGAAGTTTGAACTCGTCATTTAAATTGGAGCGGGAATTGAGCTGTCGCTTTCTGTTAGGTAGAGGCTTGCTTCGCTTCAGATTTGGAGCGTCCGCTTCAAATTGAGTCGCTTTAAGTCATACTGTAGTGTTCACTTGGACATAGATTTTCTAAACGTCCGCATTAGTATTTGTTGACTCCTTTTAACTTTCTATGTAGCGCTCGCTTCGCTTCGCTTCAGCTGACTCGCTTTGATATTACTGTAGCGTCTGCTTCGCTTCGGCTCGCTATGCTTCGGCACGCTTCGCTTCGCTTTGGTAGACTCGCTTCGCTTTGAAAAACACACTCAAGCGAGTGGCCTTCGCTTGAAAATCCTGCAGTCTAAAACCTAAGCGACTAAAGCAAAACTAAAGTCATCCTAACATTATAGGCTTAGAAAAATTCTAACCTATCTACACCAAAATAGGGTCGCTTGGGAATAGGATACATAGGGGGTTTTCGGATCGAATCAAAACACTTATAAAATTTTATTACAGCGTCCCGTTGAGTTCCCCCTTAACATATGATCCTTAACAATTCCCAACATGATCCATCAGACAAAGTAGCATTAATTCCAATTTTCTGCTTGCGAAGAGCCGCAGGACATTCTCTTGCAAAATGTCCAAAACCTGAACACCCTCTACATTGTATGGCATCAATGTTTTTGTTCTCACACGAGTTGCTCTTATCAAACGATCGTTTAGAAAAGTTACCATCAGTGGTAGACGATCGTTTAGAAAAGGTACCATCAGTGGTAGACGACATGTCACTGGACTTTCTAGGTTGAAAATTGTTCCTTCCTCTCTTCAGATTCTTCAAAACATTATTGAACCGTTTGGTTAATAATGCAACACTAGAGTTTTCTTCATCCAACAATTCAATGTTAGCAAAATAAGATTCAACCACATCATCTGAAGACGAATTTCCATCATCCTTTTTGAAAGCCACATATTTTCCTTTTACATGTTTCTTCTGTTGATCCAAATTCATTTCAAATGTAGTGAGAATGCTCATCAACTCACTGACACGAAGCTTGGCCAGATCTTTTGCTTCTTCAATGGCTGATATTTTGATATTAAACTTCTCAGGAAGCGATCTCATGATCTTGCTCACTAGTCTTTCGTTACTGATCGGTTCTCCCAGAGCAACTTCATTTGATATCTCTCCTATTTTCTCGGCATATGAGGTTATACTTTCATCCTCTTCCATCCTAAGATTTTCAAATATTGTAGTTAAATGCCTCAGTTTCATAGCTTTAACACTTTCAGAACCTTCACAGTGTTCCTGAAGAATTAGCCAAGCCTCACGTGCTTGAACACAATTTGATATTAACCTGAAGGCACCAACATCAACTGAAATAAAAATAGCATTTAATGCTTTTGAGTTGAAGTTCGAAACGGCACGCTCATCAGCATTCCACTCTGTTTCTAGCTTTATAACTTCTTCATTATTAACCCCCCAGCGAGGTGCACACCAACCATTTAGAACAGATAACCACGCACGTTCATCAAGTGACTTAATAAACATCTTCATCCGTGATTTCCATAGCGAGTAGTTGTTCCCACTACAATCCAAAATAGGTGGTGTACCGTCAGAAACTGGATCCATGAGTTAGTAATCTGCACAACACAAAATTCAAAGTTGTGAAAACCTAGCTCTTGATGCCAATTGACATAATATGTTGTCCAAAAATTTACTAACTTAATGTTTATGATAATGTTTGTAATACTGATTGTTTCACTAAAAAGTGTTTGCAATAGAACAAAATATATCGTAGCACTAGCAAGCAAAACCCTAAGTCGAATCTCAAGGAAAACTTAACAGGGCAAATAATCGTGTAGCAAACAATCCTAATCTAGCCTAAATCTAAGAAAGCAAGTAAAGAATTTTTTGGGTTTTTGGTTTAAAATCCTAGGCAATAAAATAAATCAAAACAATTAAATCAAAGCAAATAAATAACTAATCTAGGAAGCAAAGAAATAAATCTAAACTAATTAAACTAAGGAATTAACTAGAATAAAGCAATTAAACTACCTAGGCAAGAATTGAAAAGAAAACAATAACGAAATCAACGAAGAAAACGAATCTAGACATATTAAGGAAATCTGGAAATTAAAGCAAATAAATCTAACTCTAAGAACTTGAAAAACGAAGGAATCGAAAAACCAAGAAAAACGAATCTAATATACGAATTTGAAATCGAATGAACGGAATTAAACAAACTAGATTAAACGAAGCAATTATGAAAATAAATCTAGAACTAAGGAAAGCAAATAAATCAAGTAAACGAAAGCAATAAATAACTTACAGAATTAAACGAAGAACGATGAACACGAATTAAAGAAGAAGTCTTGAATTAAAACTAAACGAAACAAAGATCCGGATCCGAACAAAAAGGAAATCTAAACTAAAGTATTTGATGCGGAAAATTAAAGCTAAACAAAGGTAAAAGTGTTGTAAAATTCGTCCACAAGGAGTAGTATTTATACTAGGTATGAAAACCTAGTTAAACAAGGAAAATACAGCTGGCCATCGATTCTGGACGTGCGTCCAACTCAATCTGGACGTGCGTCCAGATCCTAGTTCTGTAAAACTCCTTCTGCGTGCTGGACGTGCGTCCAGCTTTGGACGTGCTAGGCGTGAACACCCTGGACGGCCGTCCAGATGAGTTGGACGGCCGTCCAACTCTCCGAACTGTCCCCCTTCATTCCAACTTCGTCTTATCGCCCTTTTTCGACCCATTTTTGCTCCCTTTTCATCCTTTCATACCTATGAACACCAAAACTCCAAACAACCAATTCATAGCCAAAGACATACAAAAAGACACAAAAACATAACGAAAACGCACACGAAAACATGACGAAAATCCTAACATCTAAACACCAAACAAAACCCCCACACTTAGAACTTTGCTTGTCCTCAAGCAAACACATTCAACACAATCAACTCAAATTCAATCAACTCAACAACACGAAGTAGGCATCGTCAAACTCATCAAATCAAAACCAAGACTACTCTAATATCAACAAGCAAATGCACAATCAAATACAAACAATCATGTGGCCCGTTAACTCGATTCAAATATGAGGATCCAATTTTCGACATATCACACATCTCACAAGCAATCAAATAGCATACTCATCCCTTAGCCTACTTCCCTTTTTATTCAACTCAAGCACAATATATCTTTTTTTTTTTATAACGTGAACGTTTTGGTACATAATTCACTAGGTTTAATCATCGATGGGTCTCATCGAGCCTCCTAGTGCGGTTTTCCGTATTCATTGTCAAGAGGAGTAGAGTACCTACGAACACTTTATTCACACATAAACGAGTATCATCTAGGACATATTCATGAAATTTAATCATTCGAGGGTCTCTCGAAGTCATGTGGTTTCCCATGCTCATTACTCTAGTATTTTCATACGTTACAAGTAAGAGGAGCAGAATCCTATCAACTCTTTTCACAACAAAGCACATATATATATTTTTTATATACACATATTGGGAAACGAGCTAAGATCAAATATACTTCAACTATTCAATGCAATTCACTCATAATCCGAATCAAAAAAATTTCACCTCATATCACGAAACAAGACAACATGCCCCACGACTATTCACAAACAATCACGCTATCGCAAGTCGACTTCAAAGTTATCCTAGTTCCGACAATCTAAGTTTAACAATTCCCATATCACATCGTCACGTCAATCGAACTCAAATAAATCACGTTAAACATGCTTTTTCAAGTACAAGCAACTTCCTAAGTGGGGTATAAAACAAGACTCGATCACATACTAGACTCGATCAAACCAAAAATACATAAAAGACATCACAAAAACGAACAAATCATGTCAATAATTTCAAAGTCCCCCCCCCCCCCCCCCCCACACACACACACACACACACATAAAATCAAGCAATGTCCCTATTGCGATAAAATAAAAAGGAGAAGGAAAGAAGAACTTATCGCATGATGACGACCAACAAACTCGAAATCCTGAAAAGACTCCAAGTGAGAACCTACAAAACAAACTCAAAAACAAAATACCAAAGCATAAAAGTGCACAAAACAAAGAAATAAAAAGACTCAAAACAAAAACAAAAAGACTCAAAATATGGCTAAGGGTTAAAAGGACCTTGGAATCGTGGATCTTGCCAACGTGGATCATTGGGAGCCCAAAATCGAGAATCGTTTGGATCCGGCTGAGAAGACGTAGAGCCAACCGAAAAGTCGGTATATCGAGTCAAGTGACGCTCGATGTTGTAGACCCGGTTCCCTAAACCCGTCATTTGAGTAGACAAATCATGAGGTGAGCCTTGATAAGGTCGGTCGAAGTGATCTCCTGACTCGGGGTTCGTCCTTCGCATTGTGTAGTGTCGACTCCAAAGTGTCGTGCTAAACCTGTAGCAATATAACCTAAAGTAGGGTGTACTCCCCTCTTGTTTTGCACATTAGACAATTGAGCCCAAATGAATGGAGCCATACACACCCTTACATTATCTCTAGCACAGGTTAGCAAATAAATCTCTACACAATTCACCTTACTATGCTCCTTCATACCAGTAATCATACAGGATAAGAATCAATGAAGAATTAGCAAAGCATCATCACGAATGAACGCACTAGAAACCCCAGAAGTCCTATAATTACTAACCCCCGATAAAGAATACCAAGCATTAGCAACGTTAAAATCAGAAGGCACAAATTCAGACAAATTATCACCGACATGAAAACCGAAAACAGAGTCCATCACCGACCTAGTCACCTCCCAAAGCACACCATTAAACGTGTTATACATGCATAATTCACCCTCCTCATTCGTCTCAAGGCGAAAACTACTACATATCTCCAAGCATAGGCTATCATGTCCCTCCCACTGATGAGTAATTAAACGTGTCAAGCCTAGACAATTAAGATAGCCCCTAAGCGTGTTCCAGATAGGCAAACGACGAAGAAACTCAACACTAAAATGCCTAGGGGGTCTAATATCCAAATCTTGAAAGCGAAGATAATAATTAATAGTAGCGCACCTCTCAGTACGGAAGGGGACTCCTTGTTGCTCACCGAGTTGCTTCGGGGTTGCACCGGTGGGTCGGTCCCTCGAGACGATTGCCCAAAGGGACTCGAGCTTTGTTGAATGAGTTTCCTTGTGCCATGATAGGGTGTGAGAGCGGGAGAGAGGAGTCGGGAATGGGATGAGGAGGATCGGGACGTAAATCGCGCCGAGGCAGCAGCTCAATCTGGACGGTCGTCCAGAAGCTGTTGGACGTACGTCCAACTCAAACGTTGAGCGCGGGTGCGTTGGCTCTGGTTGACGACGGCGGCGATGGCTTCCAAACGGCGACGACGGCGAATTAATGGCGTGAAGGCTATGTCGACGGCGGCGCGGACTACTGTTGGTGTCAGTTGGAAACGGCGGTGAGGCGGCGTCGGGAGTAGCAGGGCGGCGTACGGGCGGTGGTGGCTGAACTGGCGGCGGCGACGGGGGTAGACTTGAGGTCGGCGGCTCTTTGTGTTGTTTTCTGTAGGTGGGGCAAAAGGTGAGAGAAGAGAGGGATGAATTAGGTTAAGTAATGAAAGAAATCGAGTTTGAGAGGAATTGGGGCTCGTCCAGGGTTGGACGGCCGTCCAACTTGTGTTGGATGCACGTCCAACTCGGGACACTGAGCTTGGTGCATTAGAGTTGGATGCCCGTCCAACTCGGGTTCCTCGTGACAATGCGCAACACCCCGGCTTGCTCGTGGTCGGAAACGCACCTTCGAATCACCTCGTCCTTCCCAAGTTTGAACAAGTGGGGGTCCTCCCAATAGTATTGCCTGCACAAACGAAGAAACCTTTTCTCTTCTTGAGCATTAAGGATGGGTTTAGTGTCCTTATCGGCCAAGTAATTAGCAATATCGGCAAACCAAGGAGTAACATCCACTTCATTCAAGTTTTCAAAAGGGAAGGAATCACAAATATCATCAAGAGAAGCATAAGGAGGAGGTGAATCAAGACGAGAGAGATGGTCGGCTACAAGATTATCACTACCTTTCCTATCACGAATCTCAATATCAAACTCTTGTAACAATAAGACACATCTAATCAACCTAGGTTTTGCTTGGGGTTTAGTCAAAAGATGTTTTAATGCACCATGATCACTATAAATAATCACCTTAGACCCTATGATATATGATCTAAATTTATCTAAGGCAAAAACAACAGCAATCATCTCTTGTTCGGTGGTGGTGAAATTCACTTGAGCAGGATTAAGAGTTAAACTAACATAGTAAATCACACAAAGCATCTTATCGACTCTTTGACCCAAAACAGCCCCTATGGAATTATTAGAAGCATCACACATGATTTCAAAAGGTAATGACCAATCGGGACCAACAACAACAGGCGCAGAGATGATTTTTTCTTTTAAAGTGAGAAAAGCATGCATACAAGAATCATCAAAGTGGAAAGGGACATCTTGAGCAAGAAGACGGCAAAGAGGTTGGCTAATTTTAGAAAAATCCTTAATAAATCGTCTATAAAAGTCCGCATGACCAAGGAAACTCCTAATACCTTTGACATCACTAGGTGGTGGCAATTTTTCAATCACCTCCACTTTCGCTTTACTCGACCTCTATACCCTTTCTCGAGACAACATGACCCAAAACAATACCACTTTTCACCATAAAATGACTTTTCTCCCAACTCAAAGTAAGACCACTCTCAATGCATCTCTTAAGAACTCTCTCAATTTTCAGCAAGCAATCATGAAAAGACGACCCGAAAATAGAAAAATCATCTATAAAAATTTCTACAAAGTCACCGATAAATTCTGAAAATATAGACATCATACATCGTTGGAACGTACCCGGTGCGTTGCAGAGACCAAATGGCATCCTCCTATAAGCATAGGTCCCAAAAGGACTTGTGAAGGCCGTCTTTGCTTGATCCTCCGGAGCTATCGCAATTTGGTAGTAACCTGACAAGCCATCTAAAAAACACTAAAATTCATGCCCGGCTAATTTATCAAGCATTTGATCAATAAAAGGGAGAGGAAAGTGGTCCTTTTTAATGGAAGCATTGAGCTTCCTATAATCTATGCACATCCTCCAACCAGTAACCGGGCGGGAGGCGACCAACTCGTCCTTCTCGTTCTTTGTCACCGTAATTCCTCCCTTCTTTGGAACGACGTGCACCGGGCTCACCCACTCACTATCGGCGATTGCATAAATAATACCCTCCGCCAATAGCTTGTAGATTTCCTTGCGCACGACCTCCATGAGCATTGGATTGAGCCTCCATTGTCCATCTCATTTGGGGCGTACGCCATCTTCGAGATTTATGCGATGCATGCAAGTGGTCGGGCTAATTCCTCGAATATCCGCCAAGCTCCATCCAAAAGCGAGCTTGTTCTCCTTGAGTATGCCCACCAACGCTCCTTCCTCTGAAAGAGACAAAGAAGAAGAGATAATTACGGGTTTTTGATTGCCTCCCTCTAAGAAAACATATTTCATATGTGAAGGAAGCTCTTTCAACTCCAACGGCTCTGGAATTTTCGAGCCGGGTTCCGGATCCCGAGGTGGAAACGGAAGCTTGATTCCGATATCCCTCTCCATTTGCTCCCATTCCATTTGATCTCCGGATCCCCAACATACCTCCTCGATATCATAATCCTGCACAAAAGAACACTCGGCCAAGGCATCAACCTTATCGATGAAAGAACAATTATCAATTAAATTGACCGATGACATAGGTCTACTCTTATGCACAGAAAACAAAACATCCTCACCCAACACAGACATCTTAATCACACCACTCTTCACATCAATCAAAGTATTAGTAGTAGCCATGAAAGGACGACCTAGCAAAAGTGTGTGCTCAATACCATTCTCTTGTACCTCACCTATCTCTAGAACGACAAAATCAATGGGAACAATCAACCCCCCCCCACACACGAACAAGAATATCCTCAATAATACCTCTAGGGTACCTAATAGACCTATCCGCCAATTGGAGGCTCATGCGAGTGGGTTTAAGCTCTCCTAACTCTAATTGCTTAAAGATAGAATAAGGCATAAGATTGATACCGGCACCTAAATCTAGCATACCACATGCTTCCTTACCATTACCTAAAGAGATAGTGATAACGAAAGAACCTGGATCTCGTTGCTTAGGTGGAAGAGGGTGTTGCATTATCGATGTTGCCACTTCTGACACCGCAATCGTCTCCATCTCATCGAACAGCTTCTACCTTGATTTCAACTCCTTCACGAACCTCACGAACGGTGGCACGTTGCGAATCACATCAAGAAGAGGCAAATTCACGTCCACCTTAGAAAGCAGCTTGTAGAGATCCATGAATTGTTGATCGCGCTTCTTGTTCTTCACACGACTCGGATAAGGGATGGGAGGAACATAAGGATTGGACGTCTTGTGAAGAGGTTGGGCCTCCTTCTCGGCTTCCTCGGACTCCGTGCGTGGCTCATCGGAGTTGGACGGTAGTCCAGTAGGGTTGGACAGACGTCCAACTACGTGTTCTGTTGGACGCTGAGAGTTAGGGTTGGACGGTCGTCCAACTTGCGATGCCCGTCCAAGGTTGGACTGACGTCCAGCTGAGTTGGACGCACGTCCAACTCCGCGTTCTGCTGCAATTTTGAGTTGGTTCCAATGGGTGTTCGGGCTCCATCGATCACTTGAACGGACTTGAAGGGACATCGTAACGCCATTATCCACGTGTCTTCCGCTCCGCAACACCGAAACTGTTTGGGCTTGATGAGGTGGAAAAGGAGGAAAGTATGGGTGATAGGGACAAATATCAGCCCTACTGTGTAAATAATTCAAATTGCTAGGAAGACATGCTTCCCATAACTTTAGGGTACTATCTCAAAGGAAAGTTAATATCAATAGCGCCATGTGGTAATATTAAATGATAGTTAAAACCACTTCTCTAAAGCGACGGACGCTATGCCAAACGCAGAGATCTTGCCAAGGTGAAAGGAATGATAAGTTCTGGTTAGAACTGGTCTTTGTATCATCATTAAGGGAGATAAACTTTAACTTATTAACCTTGATAGGAATCAATAGAAAGTGTTCCACATGGCAGTATATTACTAGAGATTCCGTGGGTTCTGGGAGGCCTCAGAGGCCAAGTGGGGCTATGAGGCGCGTTTCACGCAGAAGCTATGAGATCACGCTTCACCCCAGAAGCTAGTCGGGATTTGTAGGCATCTGCCAGAATCGAAGGATCTGATCAACACATTATCCGCGTGACTCTACGTACTCTAGAGTGAGGACCACCAAATTTATGACGGAGAGAATCTTGTCTCCATAGGAATTCCTTTTCTATCCTCCCTTCGCACGAATGTTCACCTTTCCACCCTCTTCGCATGTATAAATACCGAGTGACCACACACCTCGTAGATCCATCCTCACAATACAACTCTCCATACGAACACGCATCCTGTGTACTGTTCTATTCATTTCATACATTTTGCTACGAGCTCCTTCGAGCTCAAGCAGTCAAGGCTTTCCGAGGCCTTCTTCTGGGAGACCTCACTCACGATCACCTCCATTCTCTCCTTCTCGTCATCAGGAAGGGTCTTTCTCTTGCACACCATCTCAAGCCGAAGGAATAACCCCCATTGCCATGGGAGGAAGAAGCCTAACAAAGCTTTATGCTCTCGGTTTCCTTCTCCTCCCATTCCCTCTCTTTGTTTTCTACTTGAATAAGTTCTAAACTCCATGGATTCGACTGATTTATGGCTAGAAGTGCCCTTTATTTAAGCACATAACTCGATTAGTACTTGTTATCCTTATGTGAACAATGTCGTGTATGAAATCTGTATGAAATACGTGACTACGGTCGATAAATCCCCCTGAATCTCTTACTCTCTATCATTGTAATTCCTTACTTATGAATGTTCTTTGCAAATATGATGAATAATCACTTAAATCGTTGTGGATATGGAGCTTGCACCTCATGAGCTTGTTGTGGTTGAATCCCTTGACTCGGAATCCGCCCCGGTTGTTGCATCAAGTGCATGGAACTAGAAATTTGACCAATTGTCGTCTCGAGCCTCTTAAAAGTAGCAAACTGGGCCTCACGGGCCAATTTTGCTTCATGGAGGAACGTGGAACTCATCAACGGAAGGTTTTTGTGGAGGTCCGTGAGGACGAGGGGTAGGATATGATGGTGGTGGTGTATGAGAAGGTTGAGGTGGGTAGTATGGAGGTGGTGGATAATATGGATTGGGATGATATTGTGGAGGTGGATAATATGGTGGTGGTTAAGAGTAGTAGGGATTTTGTGGAGGATAGGGGTTATTATATGGTGGAGGGCGCCTATTAGGATAGGTAGAAGGATTACCTTGCCCTTGTATCGGCCTCGGATTTTGGTAGCGTCCATTGTATCCTTCTTGATATCCTTGAGGTTGAGGTACTTGAGGCGGGTAACCTTGAGCAGCATATACCTCGGCTCCTCCTTCGTATGGAAATTCCCCCATGTTGTGGCACACCTCCTTGATGTGTCCAAGTTCCCCACAAATCTCGCATTGGTCCGGCTTCCTCTCTTCAACCTTCGGGGTTGGTGCACTCTGCTTCATCTTCAAGTTCTCGAGATCCCTATACATGTCGGCAATTTGCTTCTTCATATCGGGGCTCATCGAGATTGCACTTGCCTCCACTTTCCTCGGCCTAGCTGATTTTTGTTGAGAACTCGCAGCGAGCGTCTCGAAAATCTTCTTCATCTCATCAGCTGTCTTGACCGCTATGTTGCTACCGGCCGAACTATCCACCATGAATTGACAAGTATGATTAAGTGTGTTATAGAAATATTGCCAGAGCAACTCCGATGTCATCTGATGATGAGGACATTGTTGTAGTAGCTCTTGGAACCTCTCCCATGCTTCGTGAAACGGCTCATCATTGTCTTGGAAAAAGTTCATGATCTTCGACCGCACCTCTTGAGTCTTGCGGTTCGGGTAGTACTTGATCATGAATCTCTCGCATACGGCATTTTATGTTTCGAGAGAGTTGGTCGGGAGCGACAAATACCACAACTTTGCTCGATCCTTGAGGGTGTACGGGAAGCACTTCATCTTCAAGTTGTCCTCCGTGAGTCCCGAGAGTGGGAAAGATTGCACCACCGTGCAATACTCTCGGATGAACGTCAATGCATCCTCGTTGGCTAGCCCGTGGTAGGATGGGAGCAACGCCATGTGGTGAGGTTTAAGCTCATGATTCCTAACCGCTTCCGTCAGGACAATCGCCGAAGTGGTGGCTGTGAATGTAAGGCGAGCAAAATCGCCCATAACTCTGGCTGCCATTGCTTCGGGCTCTGCAAACAACAAGACTAAATCAAAGTCTTGGGAATCGATCTCCTCCTTCTCTTTTGCGGCGAGAATAACTTTCCTCCGGTTGATGTTGTCGATGTGTGGTGCTAATTTCCTTTGAAGACTTCGGCGACCATGCATAAACAACACTCTACAAAAGAATTAAACGCACCGAGTGGAAGAAACAAGAAATCGAATAAAAACAAACTAAAATAAAATAAATAAAAATACTACACAATTTACACCGCCAACCACCGCCGTCAACTCTCCCCGGCAACGGCGCCAAAATTTGTATCACTAAAAAGTGTTTGCAATAGAACAAAATCTATCGTAGCACTAGCAAGCAAAACCCTAAGTCGAATCTCAAGGAAAACTTAACTGGGCAAATAATCGCGTAGCAAACAATCCTAATCTAGCCTAAATCTAAGAAAGCAAGTAAAAAATATTTTTGGGTTTTTGGTTTAAAATCCTAGGCAATAAAATAAATCAAAGCAAATAAATAACTAATCTAGGAAGCAAAGAAATAAATCTAAACTAATTAAACTAAGGAATTAACTAGAATAAAGCAATTAAACTACCTAGGCAAGAATCGAAAAGAAAGGATTAACGTAAGCAACGAAGAAAACGAATCTAGAAATATTAAGAAAATCTGGAAATTAAAGGAAATAAATCTGACTCTAAGAACTTGAAAAACGAAGGAATCGAAAAACCAAGAAAAATGAATCTAATCTACGAATTTGAAATCGAACGAACGGAATTAAACAAACTAGATTAAACGAAGCAATTACGAAAATAAATCTAGAACTAAGGAAAGCAAATAAATCAAGTAAACGAAAGTAATAAATAACTTATGGAATTAAACGAAGAACGATGAACACGAATTAAAGAAGAAGTCTTGAATTAAAACTAAACGAAACGAAGATCCGGATTTGAACAAAAAGGAAATCTAAACTAAAGTATTTGATGCGGAAAATAAAAGCTAAACAAAGGTAAAAGTGTTGTAAAATCCGTCCACAAGGAGTAGTATTTATACTAGGTATGAAAACCTAGTTAAACAAGGAAAATACAGCCGGCCGCCGATTCTGGACGTGCGTCTAACTCAATCTGGACGTGCGTCCAGATCCTAGTTCTGTAAAACTCCTTCTGCGTACTGGAGGTGCGTCCAGCTTTGGACGTGCTAGGCGTGAACACCCTGGACGGTCGTCCAGATAAGTTGGACGGCCGTCCAGATGAGTTGGACGGCCGTCCAACTCTCCGAACTGTCCACCTTCATTCCAACTTCGTCTTATCGCCCTTTTTCGACCCATTTTCGCTCCCTTTTCATCCTTTCATACCTATGAACACCAAAACTCCATACAACCAATTCATAGCCAAAGACACACAAAAAGACACAAAAACATAACGAAAACGCACACGAAAACATGACGAAAATCCTAACATCTAAACACCAAACACTGATCTTTGACTTAAGTTCTATTATATCAAAATTACTACATTTAAACATACATACGCAGCGGAAATAAAACAAACACACAAATATTTTTTCCCAAGTTAAAAACCTGTGTGTGCCTCACGGCTCAATTTCACTAGCTTGAAATATCTAATCTATTACAATGATAGTGATACAAACCATCAAATACCTACAGTCTAAACACTGTCTAATATTTGATCTACAAAAACATCAACTTACTTCTCCTAGAACTAGACTGATGAAAACTATGTACAACATAATACAGACACAAACTGAACTATGACGTATACTATAAACAAAGATTAACCAGCTCATAAAATCAACCCGAAAGATAAGACTGCCTAAACTGGACTTGATCACACAAGAGCAGTCAAAAGCAGAATGGCGTCGACAGCAACAGGAGAACTTCTCTCAATCTCTATCAAAAAGCGCAACCTGTGAAAGTGAAAGATTTCATCTTTTATAGTGTTTTTGGGCAGTTGTGCGATCTTCTTCAAGTACTCCCCTGTATTGAGAAACTGTCTGTATCAGTATCACACGACTTAGTCTCTTTGATTTAAATAATATACAATACAATTAATTAGAAAGATATAAAACTAAAGAATTAAATAATAAAAGAATATTTGGTAGAAAAGATTATTATATGATTTAACAAAGTTTGTAGTGTGAGCTTTAAGTGTTAGTAACACTACTAACAATACTAAACCACAAACTTTAACAAAAGTAACAAAAACTCGAAAGAATTTGGAAACGAATCTAATAAAACTTGAATGTAAAAAGTACTCTAAAATATTGTATGAACTGATATCTAAACAATGCTAAAGCCCAAAGTATATATTGGGGCAAAATTTACATGAAATTATAGTCTAAGAGTGACTCTTTTTCGGATAAGATTTACACCCTATCGACCAAGCCCTATCGATAAGTCCTATCGATCGATAGACTGGTCGATAGGCATGTAATTTTCTATTGAACGAGAGCTTATTCCAATAGGTACCTATCGACACACCTCTCGATCGAGAGGTCGGTTGATAGGCCTTCAACTCATCCAAAACTCGACTTCAACTTTTGATTCTTCACTCGATACTTTGTCTCTTGCCTCGTCTCGGGTTTCTCAACTCATAACAACCTGAAAGCACTCAAAAATACACAAAAGCATAATATTGTTCTATATACAATGAACCATATAAAATGTGAACAATAATACTCAAACGAGACAAGAAAAGACTCTTTAAGACTACTAACAACATGTAAATTTTACACCTATCAGTGACCAAGCAGGTTTCCTTGCCATCAGTCCACTAAACTTTACAGAGCTTGTCCTGCTAAATTTCAGTAAGGAGAATTTCTCCTTCCTCATTATTCACGAGACATCTGTTAGTAGTAAATTCTACTCGTTTACCACTCAAGCAGAATTGAAGACTGAAAAGAGATTATGATTTAGGCCTTCAACGTACGAAACATTATTAATTGGTGTTTTACCAACACATAAATCACCTTGGCCTCGAGTGCATCCTTTAGAGTTTCCTCCAAAAGCCATTTGGGGCCCGTCTCACTCGGCATAGTTTGATTGCAACATCTTGTCATACTTTATGTGCTTTGAGAATCTACTATCAATGATTCATACTGCTCCGCGAGTAGCTTGGCTCCTTCGTTGAGCCTTTTCTACCTATAATTAATCAAACTTAGCAACCTACTTCATATTGGGTGTTACGTCGGTGGCAAGAATGGCCTTAGGGACCCATACTTTTGCAGCTGGTCTGCTCCTATCCAAGGCAGTGGACAATGCAGATGTCTAGCTGAGGTTGGGCTTGGGAGCTTTATTTTTTATTTATTAGATTTGTGAGAGCGAGGATGATGGGCTGATAAAACGACTCTTATAATATCCAGATTGATATTGCCAGTCTTGATAGCTTGATTGTTAAGGATAATGGCAGTAGCATCCGTGATGAGCAAAATAGAAGAACTGGGAGTGATGAGGTCGTTTACAAGCTGGCCTGGATATCTCCCTTGAGGGACAACCTATTGATGACCCTTGGGGGCAGGTCGATGTTGCGGCCTCTGCTAGGTAGGTCGAACCTGTTTCTTCTGAGGAACGGGTTGTTCCTTATGATAGAAGTTCTTCTTCTTATGTTGCTTTAGAAGAATGGCCCGAGGTTGACGAACTAGATTCTCCAGTTTAACCATTTTATCAGGTTGTTCCTGATGAATCTATTTGACATCCTTAAGCTTGGCCTGTGCTTCACGAAGGTGATTTCACAATCATTTCCTTTGTTTCTAGTGGTTTTGTTATATCCAATCCCAGAATTGATGGTTGGATTTCGTTGTAGTGCTTGAACGTCCTCAAGCTTCATGCCACTTTTTTTTATTTGTACACGGCCAATTGAAGCTTTAACTCCTAGTCGATGAGAGACTCATGTCAAACTACTAGATCAACCAACTATGCAGTGAGCAGTGTCGGACCTAGGCGGCGCCTAGGTGTTAGTCAGTACCTCGCCGCCCGACTAATATGTAATCCGCCTAGGCTCTATGCGATACCCAACGAGCCGCTCTTGAAGCTTAATCAATAGTCTATATGTGTTAATTAATATATGTTTGGGCAAACTATGCTACTCTATGTGTGATTTTGGATTTATAATTATGAAACTAACTAATTAATTGTCATATTATGTGTATTTATTATAAATTTAGGAATAATATTGTAAGAATAGTAAAAATAAACATTAAAGTTCAAATCCGCCTAGGCCCCGCCTATGCTCCCGCCTAGCGCCTAGGCGCTAGTCACCCCTCCACCGCCCGACTAGCGCCTAGCGCTTTTTAGAACATTGGCAGTGAGCCTGTGAATTTCCAAATCTTTGGCCATCAATAGATCGGCCTGAGCTTGTTCTGGTGAGGCAGATAATTGAGTTTATTCTTCAAGCTTCTTCTGCCTTAATGCCAATAACCTTTGACTTTAGGGCTTCAATCTTCCTTTCTTTTCCTTCATCATAAGGAGTGAATCTTTCTTCCAACACAATCTTATATTTCTCATTATTTTCCATGAACTATGTGTTATCTTCCACAACCTCCTTGAGCATAGTTGCAAGGTCAACTTAGTCCTCAAGCTGCTTCTTGACCTTTTCCAAAGACAGTGCCTCGGATAGGTATTCAGTTTCTTCATCTGCACACTCATTGTCAGATAAAGGGAATTGAGCAGGGTGAGGGACTATCTTTGTTTGTTCATTGGTGGGAGTGAGTTCTCCGACGAGGCACTCATCTTCATCATCGTCATCATCAAAGACGATGAATCCTTCATCATCACTTGACGAGTTGTCAGGAAAGTAAGCTTCTTTGGCTTCTTCTTCAGCGAGCATGGCAGCTCGTTATTCTTTGGGCTTCTTATCTTGTTTGGCTTGAAGCTTGCCCCCTTTTGCTTTGGTTAAGTCGGGACTGTCCATCTTGTAATGACCTAGCTTGCCACAACCAAAGCACGCACCATCATATGTGTAACGCCACAATTTTTCTAACATAAATTGGCCGATAAATCATACTTTATTCCTTTATTAAATAAATAAATACTAAAAGTCTGAATAATAACAATGAAAATCTAATAGCATTTATTTGAAAACTAAAATAAATTGTCTCATAATTATAGAGGGAAGATCAAATAAAAAACCAACTTTCAGTAAGAAATAGGAAATAATCTGATCCATTCATTTTTTATCATCAAGGGTCAATCTTTCTTTATGTATTTTACTTAATATATTGCCTTATATAATTACTAAAAGGATATTTCAGTATTTTCTCTTGAGAGTGGACAATAATACCTTAATTTTAGGAATTAGTTTATGTTCTTTTATCTAGTCCTGCGAACTACACATTTCTCATCTTCTTCTCGTGTTTTTTGCTCGAATCATTCTTTTTAAATTAATATATTCTTGAGAAAATGGATCATGTGTGTGATTATGTTCATCTTTTCCTTTTCTTTTTAAAAATAGAATTATTTTTCAATTAGGACTGATAGTTTAATGCATTTTGTACATTTTTTTAATGCATCTCATAACATTATAATGCAACTTTTCTTTGGCAGAAATATAGTTGTCATATGTACCGAAAACAAGTTAAGCATATCGATTTATAATGCATCATTTATCTTATTTTAATGCATTTGTCGCAGTATTACAATGTTTAATGCATATATAATGCCCAAAGTATTGTGCATTAGTGCATTACAATGAAAAATTAATGCATTGTAATTTAAACAAAAATGCATAGGAACACAAAATAAGGCATAAGTTAAACTTACATAATTGTATGCATTATGTGTTGCGCATGAATGCATTATGTTTAACTAATTGAATCATAAAAATAAGATATTTTTTAAAATAAAAATCAGGCACATAATATTTTCTACAATGTTTTTATTTTTATTTTTAATGTAATTTTGACGGTTTCAAGTTATTAAAGTAGTGGGTTACTGAGAATCTTATCATTCAAATTAGTAATTTCCGTTGATTACCAATTCTTGTTACTTGGTTTTTACTTTTTTGCCCTTTCATGCTTAAATATGATGGCGTCTTCATTAAGAATTTAAGATACATATTTCTTCATATTAAATCTCGGCGGTCAGATTAGGAGAAATCAATGATTCACAATATTTCTTATTTTTCACACTAAATTGATTTTTTACTAGATCTCACCCCTATATATATATATATATATATATATATATATATATATATATATATATATATATATATATATATATATAACAATTAATCTTTTATTAATCCTCCCTTAGACCACCATCAATCACCAGGCTGCCCATCGTCCGAGTCTACTCCTGAAAAGGGATAATAGTTTAGGGGTGAGTACTATTAACTCAGTGGGGGTGCATTTATCTGAATTATATGAATTGCAACAATTAAATACAAGTATATAAACTGTAACTGATTCTGATTTAGCCCGAAGGCTAACTGCTTTTCTGATATAACCCGTAGGCTATCTGCATGCTTTATAACAAGTAATAATTGGGCAAAAACATATAATAGGGATAAACACATTAAATGCAACAGTTACTCCACCTTAACCTTCCTTTCTGAAATGACTTGAATGGGCAATTAAAGAGTGAAAAAAATATATACCTATATAGAGATAATAATCACAAAAGTTGGCCACCAACATAATTTACACAAAAAATACCCAACAATTCAAATTTGACCCGAAAATACCCCTATGACACCTTTTGTTTTATAGTGGTCCCCACTCTTCTCTCTCATCCGTATCCATCCCTATCACACCTTCACTTTTGAGTGGTCCCCATTTTTCTCTCTTATCCACATGGTTTCCTTCTCTCTCTCTCTCTCCCATTTTTCGTTTTTATCCCCAAATTTTTTTTTGAACTTTTTTTTTTGTACAGTCCAGTTGGGATCTTTTGTACATATCGTAAGGAAGTACGAATTTCACATTCGTACCAATCTCTTATTTTATTTTATTTTGCAATTATGAACTTTGTACGTATTGTAAGAAGGCGCGAATTTGACATTCGTACCACAATTTTTTATTTTTTTTAGTTCAATTGCAATCTTTTGTACGTGTTGTAAGGAGGTACGATCTTAACATTCATACCAAACTATAGTTTGTTTTTTTCGCAATTGTGATATTTATACTTATTGTAAGAAGGTACGAATTTAACATTCGCACAACTTATTATTATTATTATTATTTTCTCCAGTTCAATTGCAATCTTTTGTACGTGTTGTAAGGAGGTACGATCTTAATATTCTTACCAAACTTTATTTTGTTTTTTTCGCAATTGTGATCTTTATACTTATTGTAAAAAGGTACGAATTTGACATTCGCACCAACACTTTTTTTAAGTAGGTACAAATTCAAGAATTTCTTTAATTCTCATCTTATACATACGTAAACCGCAAACTTGGTAAAAATAGTAACACTAATAATAAATCATACCTCGTACCTTGAAAATTTGTAAAATATAAAAAAATGTACAATTTTTTTTACACGACAGTAAGATAGGTACGGATATTAAATTTAGATTCTGTTGGTCCCGGTTTGTTATAGGAAAAATACGTAGAGGGGGGGGGGGGGGGGGGGGGTGAATACGTATTTTGAAGTTTTTCAACTTCTTTTCCTTAACTCAGAGTTGCAAGTAAAGAGCTCGCTTTTTCACTTAAGACCTAGCTGAAGCTAGATCTATAGTTGTAGCTTGACTGCTTGACCGAAGTGAGCACTTGATCAAGAGTGAGTCTTTACTCGTATATGCGGAAATTCGGTGAGCTAAATCTTTCCTAAGTATTTAAAATTCTAAGTTATGTTTGTTTAGATGCAAGTGCAGTGAATAATCAAACAAGGAAATAAGAGTTTAGGGTTTAGAGAGATACGACACAAGATTTATAGTGGTTCGGAGATGAAGCTCCTACGTCCACTTTGTTGCACTAGGCATCTCGTTCTCTTCACTCAAGAACTTGAAGATTACGGGCTCTTCAAAAGCCTGAGACAAGATCGATCTTCACTCGCTTGGATCTGTCAGACGCTGGGTGGTTACGGGTTCACACCCAAAACCTAAACTGGACTAGAAGCTTCACTCGCTTCAGTCCGACGACAGGGAGATTACGGGTTCTCCTTACAACCTAGTTTCGATCGAGCTTCACTTAATGAAAGTGTAAGCTTGGATCTAGACTCTATGATCCAGGCTTCTACTATCGATGAAGGTAGGGCCTTGGATCGAAACAACCTAACGACGAACACAAAAACCTAACAACAGAACTTAGGGTTAGGGTTTTTGGTTTACGACGAACACACTATGAAGAGCTCTTTACAGTAAGTGTAAAGTAGGCTAGAGCTCTTCTTCTAAGCTGGGTTTGGAATGGGCTTAGAATTCTCTGTGTGAAGGTTGCGAAGACGAGTTCCGATGAGACTGGAACTCGGAGAACACTTGGAAACAAAGACTCGATGAATGCTCTAAGGCTGGGAGTGTTTGTTTGCAGTAGGCGCTCGAATGCTCAAGTAGTGTTCTCCTTCTCTTCGTCTTCATCCTTCACTATTTATAGGCGGAGGGATGCCGAGATCCGTTGCTTGGTTGGTATCCTTGTCCCTCCTCCTCTCGACAGTACTTGCACAGGCTGGCTGTTTTTCAGACGCGCAGTTTTGGCTCTTTGCCGGAAATGGCTAAGTTCCAATCTTAACAGTAACTGGAGCGACCCAGTACTGTTGCGGCGCCCTTGTCGGCCTGGCAGTCAACTCCGCTGCTCCTCTCCGCATTCGACACATGGAGATCTCGTAATTAATGTGAAGATCTCTAGTTGACTGAAGTTCAAAATCGGAGCGGGAATTGGGATGTCGCTTTATGGTAGGTAGTGGCTCGCTTTGCTTTGAAGTTTGTAGCGTCCGCTAGTTGGGTCACTTCAGGGTCATTCTTTAGTGAGTCGCTTGGGAGGTAAAGTTCCCTAGTGACTGCTTTGGAAAATGTTGACCCGTGTTGACTCGCTTTGGACTTTTACTGTAGCGCTCGCTTCGCTTCGCTTTGGTGGACTCGCTTTGATTCCACTGTAGCGCTCGCTTCGCTTCGCTATTCTTCGGCACGCTTTACTTCGGCTTGGTAGACTCGCTTCGCTTGGAAAACACACTCAAGCGAGTGACCTTCACTTGAATTTTCTGCAGTCTAAAACCTAAGCAAAATTAAGCCATTCTAACAGAGTAGGCTTAGAAAAATTTCTAACCTATCATCTACCCCAAAAATGGGTCGCTTGGGAATAGGACGCTTGGGGGTTTTGGGATCAAATCAAAACAATAAAAATGTACCTTATAGGTTCCCCCTTAACATGTTTGTCCTCAACAATTCCCAACAGATTCAATCAGCAAATGAACCTAAATCGTGGTAAATGGTAAAAATATTGTCAAATTGTACCTCGTACCTATCAAATTTGTACTTGGTTGACACGATTTTTACCATTTACCACGTATGTATAGTTTCCTTACCATTCGTACCATGATATTTGCATTATTCGAGCACTCAAACTCGGTACGAAATGAGAATTATGTACCAATATTAGATATAAAAGCTGGATAAATGCACCGAAAAAATGCATCGATTATCTGCAATAAACTCAACTTAAATGTAGAATACAAGCTCAATCGAGGTATAAATCGAACGAGATATTCACATTGAGGTACGAACAATGAGAAATGAGATATTTCGTACATGGTAGTAGTAATGATGTACGATTCATAAATACAAAAACTGTCAATAGTCAATACTTCCCACAACCATGTATTCACGTAAAAATAGCAAAACGAAAATGAAGAAGAAAAGATGAAAACCTCTAGAAAATCCATGAAATTAGTTCTATAATGAGCAAGAAGTGTTCAAATTGCATCATTAAATGACATAAATTTGTACCACAATCATTTACAAGAAAATTTTAAAAAAATGTGGAGAAAACACTAAAAAAAAAAAAAAAAAAAAAAAAAAAAAACCATGAAATACCTATAAAAACATCATTGTCCTTCATCTCACCAGAAAACGGTGTTGTTGTCGTCACTCTTCTCTCTCTTTCTCCGCCGCCTCCTTCCCCGTCAAAATCTTAGGGTAAAGGCGCAAAAATCGAGGCCGACGACAATGGAGTGTATGGCACAGATGGTGTGGATCTAGACGGAGGAGTCGATGCTGCACTGGCACCTCCAACCGGAACGCCGCCACCGCCGCTGCATCCCTCCCGGTCCTCCATCAAGAAAGAAGATGAAGGAGATGAGAGAGAGAGAGAGTGGAGAGAAGATGCAGAAGAAAGAAGAAGATAGAGAAGAAGATAGAGAGAGGAAGGGGATGAGAGAGAGTAGGTAGAAGATGAAGGAGAAGAGAGAGAGAGAGTCTGGTGAGAAGACAAAAAAGAAAGAAGAAGAGTGAGAGGAAGGAGACGAGAGAGAGTGGGGAGAAGAAGGGAGTCGTAGGATTAGAGGGTAGGTGGGAGGAGAGAGATAGAACATACCATGTAGAGACAAAAAAGTAGGTGTAGAGTGATGTTGACATTAGAAGGGTATTATGGTCCAAAATTTGAAAAGTTGGGTATTTTTTTTGTAAACTAAATGGGTGGCTAACTTTTGTATTTACTATGTTGAAGTGGGTATTTCACCCTATTTCCTCGTAATTAAATGATTTAAGTCAGTGAGCACCGATCCTATTCATGATTATGAGATAGAAGAATGTTAAAAGGAATACATAATAATAATAATAATAATAATAATAATAATAATAATAATAATAATAATAATAATAATAATAATAATACCTAGAGCATATCAGAGAGAGAAAATACTATCTATTCATATATACACACACAATTATACTTAGGGTGTGTTTGGTACATAAGATTATGCAAGATAAAATTAATAGTCTAGACTTATATGGTGTTTGGTAGCCTAGATTATTTAACTTGGGGGCCCGAGATTAACTGCAAGCCCATGTCTATTTCACTATTTGAGCAAGACAATCCATCCTTTTTTTTTTTTTTTTATCGGGCAAATGTTAGATGTTAGATTAGATGTTAGTAACCTAGCTCCCAAACACTCCAAGAAAAACTCCAAGCCACCTTATATCTCCCCAATTTGCCCCCACCAGGGATCGAACCCGAATCACTCCTTCAAGGAAGGAGCCCGGTGGCCAGGTGCACTAAGTCACCTGGTTGCAAGACTATCCATCCTACCTTTACCCCTCAGATTATTAATGCTGCTTTGAACAATACCTAAGACTAAACTTTTTTTTTTTCCTTTGTTACCCCTTAGCTGCATGATTGATTTCTACAATATTCATTTGGGAGTTTGCTTGGAAGTTTGACTGTTGTTCTTTCTTTTCTTTCCTTTTTCTTTTCTTTTTCTTTTTTTTTTTCTTTGCTTTTCATAGTTCAATTTCTTTGGTACGAACCAATTTGTATCTTTTCACATAAGGAATGTGGTTTTAAATATTATTCCAGATTTGCGTATTTTATTATTTATCATAGTTACTTTTTATTAAAAGACGATTTTGGATATATTTTATAATTTCCCCAATTATTCCTAATATAACACTTTTAAGGAATTAACAAATGTATTTGAAATTACAAAAATAAAATAAAATCAATTCATATACATTAGAAAAAATTAAGGTTATTTTGGCAAATTCAAATTTAATATTGAATTTTATATATAATACAATCTATTTAACTTATCTCACCTTTTAAACTTACCTACCAAACACTAGTCAAAATAACTAATCTTACTTCCTATTCATACTAATAATCTCATGATTATTAATCTTACTATATCCTATCTTACCTACCAAACACACCCTTATACGATATTAATGGGCATCACTAAGTAGATCGATTCTTCAAAAAACATTGTAATTTATATTAATCAAACAAAAATGCAAGTTCATATATATATATATATATATATATAGGATGGATCATATAGAAATAAGTCCTGGTGTGAGAAATAGGAATAGATCTGAACCATTGATCTTAATTTGATCTATGGCTGTAATTGATTTAAGCATGATTTTATATAGTTTTAAGTATCTTTCGCATTTTAGCACGCCAGGATTTATTTGCACACGAACCATTCCCTATATATATATATATATATAAGACATGCATGCATTAGAATTAATCAGAATGGGGTATAGAGTTGACTCTATGAAACTACATTGTCGGCCACATAGAGTTTATCATTAGTTCATTAGTTTACCAATCCCTTCTAATATTTAGACATAATATGACTTAGTAGGTTCACTGTGGCTGGAGACTAAAAACTAAATACTTATGACGGAGAAGTATATCTATTCTGTTGGGCGAACAACAGAGGACGAAGGAAACACATTCGTAGAGAGCATCTCTACTCGTTTCTTTGACTACTGCCGTAGAAGCCTTTAGAAAGAAAGACGAAAGGAAATAAGAAGATAGAGAATGTTGAAAAGAAATTTACCTCAAGGGTTAGAATGTTTTGCTTTTGAGTGTGAGAACTAAGGAATGGATTGAGTCCTATATATACTCAAAATTTAGTAGATAAATATGGAAGGATGCATAAATTAAAAAAAAATTCCATCAAATGCACAAGGAAAAACATGTGCATCAATTGAGGGAGTATTTTTTTTTTTTTTTTTTAAGAAATTGTCGGTCCCGAACTGATAAGTAGGGTTACACGTAGGGGGGGGGGGGGGGGGGGGGGGGGGGTGAATACGTGTAACAGAAGTTTTTCAACTTCTTTTCCAACTTATCTCAGAGTGAGCAAGATTGGGGTACCTTTGAAACTTAAGACCAAACTGTAAGCTTGATCTATTGTAAAACTTTACTCAGGACCTAAGCGGACGCTTGATCACAGAGTGATTCGCTTGCTTATATGCGGAATTTAGTGAGCTAATATTTCTTAAGTACTTAAAGCTTCGTATTAGGTTTGTTTATATGTTTGTGCAGATATGATAAAAACAAAACAAGTAAGAAATGAAAAGGCTTAAGGACAAAAAATACGAGACCATGGTTTATAGCGGTTCGGTGGTAAAACACCTACGTCCACTTTTGTTCCTCGCAGGAACAACTTCTCTTCACTCAAGAAACCTTTGAGGATTACAGGATCCTCAAAAACCAAGACTGGATCGAGCTTCGCAAGCTTGGATCCAACACAACAACACTGGGAGATTACAGGTTCTCCACAAAAACCTAAGACAAGAATCGAGCTTCGCACAGTCGATGAACGTGCAAGCTTGGATTCTCTCTACTCGATCGAGATGTTCACTATCGATGAAAGTGAAACCTTAGATCTTACAACAACCTTTCAACTAAACACAAACTCTAACACTCTTGACTGGATAAGAACAAGAGTTTTGGTTTGATTTAGAGTGAAGAACTCTTTACAGTAGATGCAAAGGCTAGAGTTCTTCTTCTAAGCTTGGATATGTGTAGTGGCTTAGAATCTAAGAGAGTGAAGGTTGCAGAGACAAGCTTCGATGGAACTGAAGCTTGGGAACACTTTCCTACAAGAACTCAGGAAGTATGAACTAAAAATCGTGAGTGCTTGTTTGCTTTGAGCGCTGAAATTTCAAGGAAGTGTTCTTTTTTATTCTTCTCTACACTCCACTATTTATAGTGTGGGAGGTGGGTAGAAGCCGTTTGAAAGTTGGTGGCTTTGTCCCTCCACACTCGACAGTACTTGGCTTTGACCTGCAATTTTTCCAGACGCTCGCTTGTCTTCTTTCCCGAAATGGTTAAAAGTCAAGCGTAACAGTAACTGGGTT
Source organism: Thymus mandschuricus (assembly GCA_029379335.1). Taxonomy (NCBI): domain Eukaryota; kingdom Viridiplantae; phylum Streptophyta; class Magnoliopsida; order Lamiales; family Lamiaceae; genus Thymus; species Thymus mandschuricus. The sequence continues at coordinate 12,737,092 of CM057071.1, forward strand.
CCTCCAGTACTGTTGCGGCTGCTTGTCGGTCTAGCCGGTAAACATATGCTCCAATCTTCTTGTGCCATGTGGAGATCTGCAATTAATGTGGTTGATCTTCACTTGACTACGTTTGAACTGAAGCTGGTAGTTGAACTGTCGCTTTCACGCTATGGAACGGGCTCGCTTTGCTTTAGTCTTGGCGCTCGCTTTAGCGTAGTCGGGTTGACTCGCTTTGAATTTATCGGGAGCACTCGCTTCGCTTTGTCCGGGTAGACTCGCTTCGCTTCAATACACACTCAAGCGAGTGGTCTTCTTGCTTCGCTTGAAACCTGCAGTCTAGACCTAAAGCGACTAAAACAAAACAAGCTTTCCTAACATTATGAGCTTGAAAAATTATATCCTATCTAATCAAAATAGGGTCGTTTGGGAATATGATTTACATGGAAGGTTTTGGGATCTAATAAAAAATACATAACAATTTTATTAAAGCGTCCCATGAGGTTCCCCTTAACAAATAAATCCTTAACAATTCCCAACAGAAATCAATTCCATTTATAAAGACAATTTTAAATTTTGGCTAGATTAAATAATAGGAATTGAGGGGCGAATGTTTAGGGTATTAAAAATGAGTTTGACAAGATTTTACTGCATAGTATCTATTTTCTTAAACTTGGGCCTAAAGTGGGTTTAGTTAAATTCAAAATTTACTTAAATTTGTAAATTGATTTTCGAGAAAACTATGTTTTCGTACTTGAATAGCATATCCAAGCGTGACTTATGAGACTTAAGATTTAATAGAAAATTTATATTTTTTAACATAGCCAAATAGAAAATAATTTTTTATAAAAAAATCGGGGCGCTACAAGATGAGTTAGAAGAATTGAAGGATGGGAATTTACCTTCGCTCTTTTTACCAGAGCGGTCGAGATTGCGGTTGGAGAAGTTCTTCTTGTTGCCATGATTAATCATCTTGTATTTTGATACTTTGCCTAGGAGTTTTTCATTTCTCCTAGTAACCAGGGCAACATCAAGAGACAACTTGTCAACCTTTTTCAAAAGGGTCTCTTCAATAGAAGATGGAGCTGCTTCTTTGGCATCATCGGCATTGAAGGCAGCATCCTTATCATTTTTGTCATCAATCTTCTTAAAAGATGAAGGTTGTGATGTTCCATAAATGCAAATCATTTAGTATTAGATTTCGGTGAGAACATCGAAGAGCTCTTTAGTAGAGAGTTGGTTAAAGTCAGCTCGTGAAGGCAAAAGAGCTGGTCAAAGTCATGCTGAGTATATTTATTCCATTTCAGCGCAACAATTTCGAGAATAATCTCAGTGAAATGAATTTTCATCATCTTAATAGTTTCTCCGGGCAGCATTCTTAAAATCATTGAATTAGCTGCATGCAATGGAGAGTTTGTTCTCCTTAATTTCCTCGGAACCCAGGGTGATAGCCTAAAGGGTATCCCACATTTCCTACACAAAGTCAAGATTGCAATTTTTCGCAAGATAAATGCCTTTGGCAGTGCTGGAAATAAGACCCTTAGCCTGGCTATCAAGGTCTGCCTATTTCCTTTCATCGGTAGTGCAATCACGAGGATTTTAAGGGTTTTGGTGTAAGTTGTTTTGCCAGGATCAACCCTTTTAAAAGTGGGGGCAGCGGCATATATTGGCGTTGGGCCATTTTCAATCACACCCCACATAAAGACGTGATGTGCCTGGAGGCACATCATGATCCGAAAACTCGAGTCCTCATAGACCTGGACTGAGAAGTCTTCACAAATCCTAAGCAAAGAAGATTCCATGGAGAACATAGATTTGATGCTATAAATGAAAATGAAAAGGATTTTCTATAGATCGGTTCAAATTGACCAAAAGCTTGAAAAACTTATAGTATGGAAAACAACGGTCAATAAAACCACCATTATGATACCACTTGTTGGGGGGGGGGGGGGGGGGGCATACACCAATAGCCAACAATTTTTGATTTTGAAAGCAAATTGTCTTTTAGATCGACTAATCAAGGTCGTTCTTTAACAGAGATATATTGATAAGCTTGATTTATAATGTGAATGCGGAATATGGTGGGGAGGTTGTTCTTAACTCTTATGAAAATCTTTTATCAGCCTTGTACATTAATGTTATGTTGTTTCTATGATATGCAAGTATGAGGTTGTTAGTCAGGTAGGTGTAATATGAAATTGAGAGAGAGAGGGGGAGGGAGAGAGAGAGAGGACACCAGTGATATAACGTGGTTCGGAGATAACTCTCCTACATCCAAGATAGATCATGCTCGATAATCCCTTTAACCTTTGGTTTCTACCTCTCTCTTCTTTATACTGGTCCAGAATCAGTTCTAAACACACTCAAACTAGAGTATACTTAGATACGAGTTCTAGGCCGTGACCCTTACAACCTTACAAATAATAAAATAACATATTATCAACCTAACTCAAACTAATGGATTGTTGTTCTGAGAAGTTAATGAAGAGGCTTGAAGCAGCAGTAAACGCTCCAAGCTTGGTGTGTTCTTCAATTGAGAAATTCTCGATCTTCAACACTTGGGAAATATCAAGGAGTTTCGAGTGTTGAATTTGATTTGGCTTAGGGAGAGAATTTCTACAGTAGTTCGGCTTTGAGTAATGAATTTATGGTAACTGTTCCATTGAGTGATAATCATATATATAGGCTCAGTTTGAAAAACTAGCCATTGGGAGTCTTACAAGCGTGGCAACTAGCCGTTGGAGATGACTCGTTTCTTCCCATTAGGATTCGTCCTATAGCTGGCAACTAACATGACAACTTGATTTATGAAGGTAGATCAACAAAACAACCTGAGGTAGATCTTCCAAAAGCTTGAAATCTTCAACTTGAGAGCGAGCTGGACCACCTAAGAGCAGGTTGATTATGACATGATGTTCTCGATAGGTAAGGTTGTTAGAGAACAACCTTGACCTTTACATGGCAGAACAACCTTTCTAGAATATGAGCTCGTTGTTCTATATACATATTTAGAATAACTTTATCAACATTAACTCTAAATAAAGAAAATAAACCTAAGTGTGATTTTGAAAAAACATCATCAAAATTAATTGCAGAGCGTTCTAACTGAGAATTGATAATTAATGAGACGCGGTCCTATCAAATTAATTGGTAACATTGTACTCCCCTTTATTTATTTACTCTCTCTTCCCTCTATTTCGTGAACAAAAATCTTGAACACAAGTTTTATTGCATTTTGATAATATATTAAGAAATTGATGTGTTAAAGTGTTAAAAATTACTCCCTCCGTTTTTTTTTATAAGTCCTTTTTAGCTCAAACACGGGAATTAAGAAAACTTAATGATTATTCTTTTATGATCAATTTTTTTTCTCGTAAATCACATTTTTCTTGTAAAAATAGATGAAATTATGTTGAGAAAAGAGATAAACATTAATTGTGATAAATGAAGATAATGAAAACAAGAGAAAAATTGAAAAATAGTGAGTTGGAAATTGAAATTTTTACATAGAAATTTGAAAAGGACTTATAAAAAAAACAAAGACAAAAGGCTAAAAAGACTTATAAAAAAAACGGAGGAAGTAGAATAACAAAGTGTTAAAATGTTAAAGTAATTATGCAACCTACCATCCATAACTTAAAAGTTTTAATAAATAAAAAACATCCTATATACATATAGTAAGAGTATTTAGGACAGACGATAGTATTTATTTTCTTCCAACTTGGGGGAGTGAAAGCAATTGCATAGTTGGATTTGATTATTTATATGGTTATTAATGTTATCCAAAATCCTACACATCGATCTTCTCCACCTTATCACTCAAACTTGTGAGCAATTATTTTTAGTTTTCTATATTTAGCTATGATATTCACGTGGCTTCTGCAACACATCAATAATTTTTCTTATTAATTTGGCTTCTGCAACACATCAATAATTTTTCTTATATTAATAGGAGGAATGTTATGCTACATGTCTCGTGAGCACCGCTCTCGTTTCGTCGACATTAACATTAATTTATTTCGTTTTATACATTTGGTTTAGTTCTAATACCCTAAATATTGTTATTCACGTCGTTAATTTTATAAATTACATAAAAATCGAATCTCGATCTGTTCTTTTTTTCTTTTATTAGTATTTATAGATAAAATGGACAATCGAGCTTCGATTTTTATGAAATTTATAAAATTAACGATGTGATTAACAACATTTAAGGTATTAAAACTAAATCAAATGTATAAAACAAAATAAATTAAAAGTGCATTATTATGGTATAATGGTGTGTAATAGTACTATTCACTTGCGTTTCAATCAATGGACGCGTAGCTACAATAGTCAGATTATAAGTTATGGGCCGACTCAACCGCCCAAGAATCTTTTCATATCTACACGCATCAGCGCTCATCTCTCATTCCAAGCACGAAGATGAAGCTCGAACACCAGGGAATAGGAGTTCGAGCTCCATTGCTCCCGGAAGTTGAGCCAATCAACGATGAGGGACCAAGCGCCGGCGCGTCGATATCCGGCGCAATCTTCAACATCTCAACCGGGATGGTTGGAGCTGGGATCATGTCGATTCCGGCGACTTTCAAGGTTCTAGGCGTTATTCCTAGCTTCTTGGTGATCTTGATCATTTCCTACTTCGTAGAGGTGACGGTGGAGTTCCTCTTGAAGTACACGCAGTCGGGTCAGTGCGACACGTATGGGGAGCTCATGGCCGAGTCGTTTGGGAAGCCGGGATCGGTTGCCCTTCAAGTTTGTGTTGTTATTACCAATCTAGGCGCTTTAATTATTTATTTGATTATAATTGGTAAGTTTTTTTCCTTCTTCTTTTTTGGTTGTGATGAACCCGTTTGGCAGTTCGATCTTTTATCTGAATTCTGAATTCGGATTTTGATTCATGCTCAAGACTTGTTTGATGATTTGCCGGATAGCTAAACCGAATTTCTTGATTATTTGGTACCTGTAGTATCCAGTGATAGTTGAAAAACCCAGACATAAAATGTGGTGTGTAAGTGAAACCTACGTAGTTAGTTCATTTGGGATTTTTACTCTCTGCTATCCGCTTTGATGTTTTTTTGAGATCTTTACTATACTAAAAATAGACAAACTTGTGGTATAAAGGGATGAATATATTTGTTAGTTTAGAGTGGTACTAGAGAAACAGTAATGTATTATTCTTGTCTAAAGTCATATATATGTTGATGATCATTTGTTTTGTTTTTTGTTAATTGTAATTCTGCAGGAGATGTTCTCTCAGGAAGTGAGTCTGATGGAACAGTCCATTTAGGTGTCCTTCAGGAATGGTTTGGAATCCACTGGTGGAACTCTCGTGCATTCTCGTTGCTTTTGGTTGTGCTTCTCATCTTACTTCCCTTACTTCTTCTACGTCGTATAGGTCAGTATAGCACATTTTTTATGTTCAAAACAAAACATAGCAATTTAATTTTGTGGCTACCCGTCGAATTTTGATACCTTTGTTATTAAAATTGGGCTCTCTTCATTCGATTTTGTAGTTTCAGTCTAATACTACTATTTTGCATTGAATTCAAATCTTATTGTACCATTGGACCGAATTTGTGTGATTCCAAAGTAGACCCCAAATCATATGAAATGCCAAATTCTTTTGGACAAAAAGAAGCAATTTTGTATAAAATTCAGTTATTTCACAAGAATAACTCATATTTATGCAGTTTATTACCTGCAGATTCACTAAGACATGCATCGGCTATATCGGTGCTATTAGCAGCATTCTTTGTTGCCATATGCTCAGTGATGGCAATACATGCGTTATGGGTAGGGGAAACAAAAACACCGAGACTATTTCCTGACTTTGGTGGTGGTGTTTCTGTGTTTAGTCTCTTCACTACTATTCCTGTCTTTGCAACCGCCTTTGGATGTCATGTAAATGGTAAGAAATACACACAGACATGAAATTGTGAATATGGAATTCATTATCTAATTTGTTTACTGTTTTTATGTTAAAATTTTTGACAATAATGATGTAGTGATATATTGATACAAGCAGGTCTAATTTTGTTATTCCTCCTACTGTTATGTTATCCTTTCAAGAATGCTTTTTAATACTGGATGAGAAGTCCTAAGCTAATGGCCCCAGAGACAGTAACAACATGCAATGACACAACTTTTTGAATAGAGAACTATAAGGGGTTTGGTTTGGCTAGACAGTTTAAGTCCATGGGAATAACCAATTATTTTGATAATTTATTGAATGGACACACGCATGAAATCAGGAATTTAGAATCCATTATCCTGCTTGGTGTTTGTGAGATTATTGATGCAAAGACGTAATAAACCTCTGAGTTATTGTTTGTTTTATCTCCTCTTGTAACCTTATCCATTTAGGACTGCTTTTTAAAACTGAATGCAGAATCCTCTTCTAATGCCGAATTTGTGAGTATGTGGTAGGCACAGATAGATTGTGTCTAAAATATCTTAATCTCTACAATTTAAGTGAATAAGAGATTAATATTAATCATTTTTTTATAATTAATTATGTGCAGTACATCCAATCAGAGCAGAGCTAGGCAGGCCTTCTGATATGAGCTCCGCAGTCCGATTCTCACTCATACTTTGCGTGGCAATATACTTTGCTGTTGGATTCTTTGGCTATTTGCTGTTTGGTGATTCAATTATGGCTGACATGCTAGTAAACTTTGACAAAATTTCAGATTCTCTAATCGGCACCATCCTCAATAATATTGTTAGGCTGAGTTATGCTATTCATCTCATGCTCGTGTTTCCCGTGATGAACTACTCTCTAAGGGTTAATGTTGATGAATTATTCTTCCCTAAAAGGTCTCTCTTAGCAGCAGAAAACATCAGATTTTTGTCTCTCACGAGCATTTTGCTTGCGTTCATCTATGTAGCAGCTATAGCCATCCCCAATATATGGTACTTCTTTCAGTTTATGGGGACAACAACAGTCATGTGTCTCATGTTCATTTTCCCATGCTCAGTTGTTCTAAGGTATGGCCTATTGCAAATTTATCAAGTATTTATCCTTATCATCCTAATGCATAACAATGCAAAAAAATGAATGCATTTGTTTCTGGATTTATTTCTTATGGTAATCTTTTTGCAGAGACGTCCATTGCATGTCCACAAGTCGAGATAAGGCATTGGCATTGTTGGTGATCTTTCTGGCTGTTGGGACAAGTTTGGTTGCCATTTTCTCAAATTTGTCTGATTATTTCGGGTTGAAATGATAATTTGTCTCTCTTTTGTATTCATGTCGAATGATTCATTACTATGAACCTTACATGTGTTAATGCAGTTCAAAGTAAGGATCTGTATGGATATATGAGGAAAGATATAAGATAGAAGGATGACTACAGTCGAGATCAGTTATAGTGTACATGTAAAGTTGTCATTCGGAAATCATTAGAAGTCTGCTTCGCTAAATATAACTAGCAACGACACAATAAAGGCATAATCAATCCCAGGATAGATTCTTACTTCAAAACTTTCTGATCCTAAGCTTCCCAGTTTGGATTTCTCTTTTACCTGCACTCGTATCAAGTAAAGGTCAAGATTATTGCAGCATTATGCATGCTATTTCATAGAGAATATGGATGTTGGTGTTTACCTCTGCTAGCAGATTTTCGCCTTTATAGACTTTGAAAGATTTAGAAGTGTAACTCCCGATTATACGGAAATCGCACATTTCTTTGGAGGTATTGCTAGATAAGAAAACTTCATGCTTCATCTTAAGTTGAAAAGAGTGAGGTTTCTGTACAGTGTAGAGAAGATTGCTTCCATCTGGTTTTTCACCGCTGTGGACTATCCATTCTTTGTTCCAGGGGCGTGCCTACAAAAGCATTGCTGAGTTAGTCTCTCTCTCTCCCCCTCTTCTCCCCCCTATCTCTCTCTGTATATATGCATCAAGCTAACCCATGCTGAATACTATTACGCTCAAGTTTGGTTTGCTTAATATTGAGTTGAGCTTGAGCTTTATTCACCCAATATTTCGAAGCTTGTGTTGGGAGTCTATTTAAGCCTTAATAAGCTTCATAAATTTAGATTTATATTTGTAAATTAATTATTTTCTTTAATATATTCCTCTTCTCTATAAGTAATTGACAATAAATTTAAAGGTCCGGCTGCGTTGATTCGAACTATGGACTTTGACATCAAAGATGATCCCCTTATGGCTCACCACTCAGCCAAACACACACTAAATATATTCCTCTTCACAGCAAATTCATTAGCCAAAGATATGCTTCACAAACGAGCTTGAAAGAGTTGTTATCAAATAGAGACTTGGATAGCTTGGTTATTTATAGCTATGTATATCCGGCACACCACCACTAATACCATATCGAGGTCGTGTGGAAGAGTGTAGTTATATCTATATATTAAACGCCGACAAAATCTCAAAGCCAAATCATGATCATGAGAGAGAGTGCAAACTATATTGTAACTTGAAGAAGCAACAAGTTAAACCGGATTAATCATGTACCTTTTTACGCATGGTGATGATAGCCACACCAAAAGAATTGTACATTGTTCTCTTCTTCTTGAATTGCCAAAACCCTCCAATAACTTGCACGAGTAGAGTTCCATTTCCATCAAAGGCACAGATATGCTTACTCGAGAGACCGACCGTTTTCGTCACAGTCAAGTCCACCAAGTACGGGTAGCAGTAGTCTTCTTTAATGATGCTAACTGACGGAACGGAACGCCTCACCTCCGGTACAAACATTTTCAGAAGCGCTTGTTTTATTACATCAAGAGCTTCCCTTTTAAGGAAAGCAAAGGTCGATTGAACGTTTGGTTTCTTTAAATTGTTCGTCTATATTTTTAAACATATGTGCGACAGCTGAGTTTCATTGGGATTATCACTCTTCATATGGTCATCCACTGAATAGTACATACTCCCTCCTATTTTTTATAATAGTCATTTTAGCTATTTGCACAAGTTTTAAGAAATTTAAATTTTGTCTAAAATACCCTCAATTAATATTATGTGTCTATTTATGAATGAAATGAGTTCAATGCATAATAGAGGGAATAAACATAATTTAATAGGGATATTATTGGGAAAATGGAGTAGAATGACATATAAAGTTTAAAAAGTGAAAATCCTAAAGTGACTATTATAAAAAATAGGAGGGAGTATAATTTTCTTCAAGTTTTGGAGTTTTGTGTTGAGCGATTTCCTTGTGTTCAAAAAATAGTACAAACTCTACACCTCCAAATATTTTTTCAATTCGTTAATCACTAATCCCTCCTTTGACTATTTGTATTCATGAATTCAGAAAGTACTTTGATCAAGGATTTATCCATACTAAACATGTTGATGTTGGTGAAAATAATTTTCTAGGAGTAAATTCCATAAGTTTACCATTTACAGAACATTTTCAATTTGGGACATACGCTCCACGTGATCACTTTAACGTCTTTATCACTCTACTTTTTAACACTTTAAAAATCGTTGTCAAACTGAAATTATAAGATGAATCCACAATTGTTCCACTTTAACACTAATGAGGGGGGATTTTACTCCTTAAATTGGAGAAAATATTTTAAATACCAAATTGGAGAGATAATATTTTCTCTCAATTGTAATGCAAATGAAGGTGAAAATATAGGAAAGGTGAGAAAAGATGAGAAAAGTGTAAAATTTATAGAGTAATTTTCTCTTTTTTCTCATTTTCTTTCGTATAAAAAAGAACGCAACCTAATACTCCCCATGTTCCATGCTTATTGTCCACTACAAAAATGACACAATAACCAATGTTGGAAGATATAAGGGGTTTTACATTATATTCGTTGGGATAGTACACGTTTTCCATTTTGGGTAAGTGGACATTAAATGGGACATCCAATAAAAAACAGAGACAATTAGGGTAGGATAGAGGGAGTACTTTTATGTATTCCAGAAATTTTAAAGGTCGCATGGACTCGAACTCGAGACCTTTCAGGTCCGATACGTTTATTCCAAAAATTTTAAAGGTCGCATCACAGAGGACTCAAACTCGAGACCTTTCAGGTCCGATACATAATCTTAACCCCCGAAATTTTAAAGGTCGCATGGACTCGAACTCGAGACCTTTCAGGTCCGATACGTTTATTCCAAAAATTTTAAAGGTCGCATCACAGAGGACTCAAATTCGAGACCTTTCAGGTCCGATACATAATCTTAACCCCCTACCGCTTGGCGATTCGCTCCCAAAGGGGATCGAACCCGGGTCTCATTAAAGAGAGCAGCTTGGTGGCCAAGTGCGCTAAGTCACTTGGTTAAAGTGTTAAAGTAACGTATAGTGAATTAAAGTGATGTATAAAATTTTTATTGTATTAAAATTTACTATTTTAGAAAAGGTTCCAATATAAATGTGACGTTCCAAACAGGAAATGGTCCTTTATAAGTAGGACTAAGGAAAAAAGAAATAGCAAATTTTCAATAATAAAAAATTAATCTTCATGTATATGTTAATATATACTCCCTCCTATTTTTTATAATAGTCATTTTAGCTATTTGCACAAGTTTTAAGAAATTTAAATTTTGTCTAAAATACCCTCAATTAATATTATGTGTCTATTTATGAATGAAATGAGTTCAATGCATAATAGAGGGAATAAACATAATTTAATAGGGACATTATTGGAAAAATGGGGTAGAATGACATAAAATTTAAAAAGTGAAAATCCTAAAGTGACTATTATAAAAAATAGGAGGGAGTATATATATATATATATATATATATATATATATATATAGAGGATGGATCATATAGAAATAAGTCCTGGTGTGAGAAATAGGAATAGATCTGGACCATTGATCTTGATTTGATCTGTGGCTGTAATTGATTTAAGCATGATTATAAGGTATCATAAGCATGACTAGGTTTAAGCATGAATTTGTACATTAAAAAGCATAATGGTGTTGTAAGCATAAATATATACTGATTTAAACATGATTTTGTATAGTTTTAAGCATCTTTCGCATTTTCTCACGCAAGGATTTATTTGCACACGAACCACTCCCTATATATATATATATATATATATATAGAGAGAGAGAGAGAGAGAGAGAGAGAGAGAGAGAAATATATCTTGAAAGACGTAGAGAAATTATACATCTCAAAGTTCTCTATTTTGTAATACATCAATAAACACGTTCATATCAAATATGAATATTGTCAACGATCTTCACAAATCACTCTCTTCGCATATGTAATCGATAATGAAAAAGATCATTATCAATGGGCTTGTCACTGAAGTAGTCGCGAATGTGACAACCATGGCCATTTTTTCACGCTTATCGTCCTTAATTTTTTAAAGATCGCTTTTCCTTCGTAAAAGTTGAGCCGTTGTTGCATCAATATCAAGCATAACAATCTTCTTTCGCATGATCAGATGAATTTCGAATAAATTGCCTCCACATTTCATCAATTTTATTTGGACCATGAATATAAGACAGTTTTCATTGCCCTATTTATGATAATGAATGCACGGAATGGAGAATAAAAGTTGATAGTGATTTTGTAAGAATGAGAATCGTTATATTGCCGAAGTATCAATAATTTTCAAATGGATAATGAAATATTCCATCTGTTCATTTTATTATGGCACTTTACTATTCAATCTATATCTACTTTATTAAATAAAAGTGTCAAAATCAAATGGACGGAGAGAGTATATTTTCACATGCAATGAGAACTAGTCAGTGACTCATTTGGTTGTTGTGGTAAATGGAACATGAATGCATGTGATAGAGAAAAAATGTCTCGGCCCCTACACTCCGCGAGTACTCTTAATGTGTCAACCGCTGATTTGGTAATATCATTTACTTTTTCTAGATAGATAGTATGTCATGTCCCCTGTTAGCACATTAAAAGTACCCATGATGGATACGGGAACATTCCTTGCATGCATGTGATAATTAAAAAATTGTTGAAGACTATCCATTACATTCAAATGCATATATATTGATATGGATTTTGACATTTAAAGGACATTTTTGTTAGTTGATTAACATAATTGCCGTTGAATGCAATTGATATTATTTAAATTTTTGTGGTAGATGAAGCTTTAACATTTACTACAACAAAAATATTGGCAAGTACATAGTTTTCAAATACATTTATGACTGAAATATTACAAAATTACACAGTACACTTAGAAATTATAAGCAAATAAAATACGATTAGATACTTAAAATTTTAAATCGCAGCTACTAAATATTCGAACTCGGAAACCTTTGACGCCATTGAGTTGGAGGCTTGGAGCGTACTCAGTGATGGGTGGAGTATTTAGGTATTCCAGCCAACAATATCGACGCAAACATATACTCATTCAATCCCACGCATTTTCCCGCCATCCGAGAAATCTTCCTCTGGAATCCTCTTGCTCTTTCTTATTAACTCTCTCTCTCTCTCTCATTCTACACACAGCAAGAATCGACGCGGAGGCTAACTGAGAAATGGGGACTAGAAAACGGAAACCCTTGTCAGACATAACCGACATTTACAACCTCACGCCCCTCTCCGTTTTGCGCGAGCTCGTGGCCTCCAACGGAATCTGCAAATCCCCAGTTTCCATCTTGAAGTCTAATTCTAAATCCACCAACCACAAATTCTTCCCGGAGTCGTCCGATAGATCCAACACCAGCATTGGCTCATCCAGTGTCGGCGCCATCTTCAACTCGAAAACCGTTCGATTTCGACAGCCTCTGCCTGCTGTCTTTGCAGCCACTTCTCGGGGTATTCCCTCTTTCTTTTTTTTTTTTTTTTTTGTCCTTTCCGTTTATCCTAGTCTCAATTTTATTCAAATGGGCGTGTACAATCTGATGTATTTCCATCATTTGTGTGCGCCTCTTGACGTAGTTATGTGTGCTGAAATGGAAAGACCTAGGGTTTGGAGCTGGTATTTAGGGTTTATTGGGCTATTGTATACGTTAACTGGGTTTCAGTAGCTTTTCGGTAATTTGGCAATTGAGTTGTGTTCGTATTACTTTTCTATTAGCTGATTACGTAGTTCTTCACGAGTTCTGTTAATTATTCTTATTTATGTTCTTTTGGCTGATGTGCTGAGATCGTTCCTTTTCTTCATCTCTCTCCTCCAAGCTGGCAGGGCTGGTAAAGGTTAAGGCGGGCAGTTTCTAGTTCCTCTGGGGCAATTTGAAATTTTATCAGTTGACTGGAAGTCCATATCTATTTAGGAGCTCTTGTTTGTCAACTGATTTGAAGCCCTTAGTTCTAGATTGCATGCTTTTTTGATTTCTGGTGTGATTACATATTGATTATCTCATTCTGATTCTTAACACTCTTGATGTTCTGTTTCAGTCTCGTTATATGAAAATTTATAACATGTGGTCTAAATTATAAGCATTTTGTAATGAAATTTATGCAATTAGAGAGTGCTTATAGTTAATCTGTAAATAGGCTCATACTGAAGGTGATATTGGAACTAGCGATCAAATTGATTGTCTCTTTCTGATTCTTTACACTCATGAAGTCATGATGCTCTGTTTCAGTCTTGTTCTATGGATTTTTATAACATCTTTATTGGTCTAAGTTTTAAGCATTTCGTAATGAAATTTGTGCAATTAGAGTGCTTATTGTTAATTTGTAACTGGGCTCTTACTGAAGGTGATATTGGAACTAAGGATGCAGAGTACAATCAAATACAGAAAACTGAAAACTCCAAGAAAGAAAGAGATGCATGTGTGATTGTCAGTCACACATTTATTGAGAAGAGTAAGGACAAAGGGAAGGCCACCGCTGGGGCATTAAGTTCATCAGCTTCTGAGAAAGCGAAAGACTCTCAGAATAAAATTTGTTACATGGCTCGTACTGATGGTTGCACACGAATCCAAAATGCAGCATATAATCAAAGGCCGACCATTGAAAAATCTAAGAAAGATAGAAAGTCTGATGTGATTTCTGATCACACATCTGTTATGGAAAGGAAGAGCAAAGGGAAGGCCATTGCTGTGCCACATAATTCATTACCTACTGGGAAGCTGAACGAAATTCAGAGTGATGCTTGTAATTCCAGCACTGTGGTTGAGAGATTATGCCAGAAAGGCCTAGGAAATCTCTGTTTCTCTGGTGGTTCTGCTGCGAATGTGAAAGGGAAGTATGTTTTAAATAGCCACTCCTCCGGGAAACTAGAAAAGGGGAAAGCAATCCTCAGTTCTCCTGATTGTGCATTGGGAAGAAAATCAGAAATAGGGAAGGATATTACAGATAATCCTCGCTTCTCACTTGAGAAAGTAAGTTGTAAAAAGGAAGGGATATTGAAACATTCTAGATCTTCGAATGTGCACAATGAAGATATAGGGGAGGAATATCTTAATCCGTCTACCTCCTTATCTGGTGGAGTACAGGACAAACCCAAATCTGTAACCATTACCAACTCTGTACCTGACAAAACAAAGATGAAAGGGAAGGTGAGTTTTGATCCATTCAACACTAGAGGGACATCTGTTACTGTGACTAGCACATCACAGACATTGAGGAAGACAAATGAAAAGAGTAAGAATGATGTTGGCGTCTCTAGTTGCCCTCCAATGACGAGGACCAAAAAGATAAAGTAAATTCCTCTCTTTTCTCTTACTTCTAAAAAAAAAATGATCAATACAAAATTGAATAAGTTTTGAGATATCCCTGATACTCATTTGGGCAGGATGGTATCAGTCTCATGTAACCAACTTACTTTAATTATTAATGGCCTTTATCATATGCAGTCGCCAATTTATACACAGTAATTAGACATATCATGCAGGGGGACATTTCCTGCACCAATGAGCCCCCTCAATGTTGTGAAAGAAATCAAATTCTTTGTGAATTTGCTTGTTAGTTCGTTTTCTTTTCCTTCTTTGCTTTTCATATTTCCTTATTTACTTTTGTCTCATTTCCTAGAGTGAACTTTTCCTGCAAGTGGAAGTAGTTGTATTGATATTTTTCTTGCAAAGATCAAACCTGTTGTGTGCTGAAATAAATTTGTTTTAGCTGGTTAATGGAGGAAGTTTTCTTTTCCGCAATCAACAATTTTTGTAGAGAAGCAAACTCGTGTCTTTTAAGGTGATGTAATAACTAGGCCCAAAACAAAAAGGTGTTGTAAGAATATACAATTCTTCAAGACAAATGTCAAGGTTTATTTTTTTTATTTGCTTTATAATAATGATAACTGTATCATTAAGCTGATCTGATGGGTATATTACTCTTATTTAATCAATAACTACCCCTTTTACTGATCTAACCAATGCTTCTTTTTCTTAGGAATGATCTTGATGAAGCTGGTGATGTCAAATATTTAAATTCATGGACTGATCTGCAAGCAAAAGTCAGAAAGGTAACGTTGTTCCCTTTTGTCTTTGTTCGTATTTTCTCCTTGGGTAATTACAACCTCCCATCTTTATAAGGGTAATTGCACAACAGTCATGGTGGAATTTGTAAGAAAAACTCAAACCTCAGTGTGATGCAGGGCAGTTATTAGTGAGGTTTTGAATATTACAGGATGTTCTTTCTTCCTGTTTGTGAATAGGCTATACCAAACTCTCAGGGGCCTTTTGCAACTATTTTCTCATCTTTGACTATGGTGGTTTGCACTTGAGCTTTTTGTAATTTTACACATCCCCGTATTGTGGGTGACTCATGCATCTATATGTATGAAAACTAAGCTTCACAAAATTGAATAAGCATCATATTGTCAGTACATGGATTTCTCACTTGCATATTTTTGGTATGATGTGAAACTGGTCTTTGTCCCTTTGTGACCAGTTAGCTCCCATTATTTCAATCATGATTGTTCTTTGACTGTTGCAATGAAAGTATCTTCCTTATCTCATACCCCTTCATTTTCTATCGAACTTTTTGGGTTCGCTCATGGATGATGACCTCATTAGTTGAAATATTTCGATCACAGATTTTGATGCCAAGTTTGCTCGTTTCTAGAATCCAGATTGCCAACTTGTCTAGATAAATACCAAGTTGAGAGTGATCTTGTCTCCTATTACGCCTTTCCTTATGGATCTATATATCTTTGTGTTTCATTAAAAGTTCCTTTTTTATGAAAGTAGTTCACGTTTTGATATAAACATGGTTTTGCAGAAAAGGTGCCCGAGAACTGAAAGAAGAAGTGAATTGCCAGATGAGTTCGTTAGAAAGCAGAAAGCATACTATGACGATATTGATAGTTTTGAACTGCCAGTAGAGGAAGTATCCCAAGATGAGTTAGATTAGGAAAAGAAGTAAATAAGCTGAAATTCCATGTACAGACTCAGTGTCGTCGTATTAATCATCACGATCTGTCTTGATAAACTATTATTTCAGATCTGATGTATTACTCCTGTGAAGTTGTGAAAATCGGAATACGCGGAATATGTAAAACGTGTCTATAGAAAATGTAACACAAAATCATACTACCTCCGTCTCGCTAAATTAGCCGCGTTTTGAAACGGCACACGTACCAACGAAAAAAAATCAGGGGTTTTAAGCACAAAATTAGGAAGTGTTTAAGGCTGAAAATTACTGTTCAAATTTTACTGTAGCGGAGCTACTGTTCAATTCATTAAATTGTTCATCCAGAAATACAATACATCTATAACATTTATAATATAGAAATCGATATAATTAATAACAAGTAGTATATATTATTAATATAAATATAAATATCATTAAATATATTTGGGTATAATATGCTATTAGTTGTACAATTGAAGTATGTTGTAACATTATAACATTTTATATATTTAATAAGTATAAATTATAGTATAATATAAATACAAACATATGTTTAGATATAATATGCATAGAATTTGTAGCATTATGTAATTTACTATTATTAAAATTTATATATTTAAGAAAAATATACACAAAAATAATTGACAATAATTAAATTATACTATAACAACGTAGTATTACTTTAATAAAAAGTTGTGAAATTCAACAATTGTATATGTAGCCAAGGTGGTTTGGGCATTTGCTTCATGCAAGAGGTGCAGAGTTTGAATCCAATTAGAGCAAATTTCATATTTTTTGCTAACCGGCCGGTTTCTTTAAAACCGGTCCGGTTTTTCAAACCGGGCGGTTCAAAGCGGTTTCGCCCGGTTCTAGCGGTTCTATCCCGGTTCAACCTGACCTCCGGTTCTATCACCCTAACCGGACCGGCCTAGCCCCGATTTCCGATTTGACCGGTTCAACCGGGCGGTCCGATTCGGTTCTTAAAACATTGATATTGGTGTGACATAAAAAGATGACATGTCCTTCACAAAGTTGAATCATTCTTTTTCTAATTCATTAATTATGTCAAAATACTTATAATTTTTAGTTAAGTATTTTAATTTTTACATATGAAATGTTTATCGAATAAAAATATTAGTAATATTGTGATAAAATATGTGAAATTTACAATTAAATAATAATAATAATAATAATAATAATAATAATAATAATAATAATAATAATAATAATAATAATAATAATAATAATAATAATAATAATAATAATATTACTCCATCAATCCCAGTATTATACATAAATGTCAGTTCAGTTAGCATATAAGTAATCTCAAAGATTAATTTAAAATACATGATTAAAATGAAATAAATTAAAATGTGCACATCCAATCGTAAAAATGTAGTGTTTATGATAGGGACTAGTATCAGCCTCATTATCCAGATAAATCAATCCACTAGAAAGACACCTTTCTTATAAGTTTAGAATGTCGTCTCTTTATTTCATCTAGATATAAAATTATGGTTGTGTCCATTATTCCAAAGTATTGGATGTTTTCTGCTGATTAAGGAGATTTAACCAGAATGAAAGGTTCAGTAAAACCTAGAAAGAACTAGATTCTGATAGAGACTAATATCGGCCATACTCCATAAATGACCCAAATTAATGAGGAAATACATTCTCTCATGCTTTAGGATATCGTTTCCAAGGAAAATTGCACATCAGATGCCTTGCTAAATGTAGAGATCTTACCGAAGCAAAGGGTATTATGAGTCTCGGTCAGATTTAGTCTTGATAACATCACCGAGGGAGATAAACATTAATTCTGAGAATAATTCATAGAAGCTGCCCCGGATAGCAACCTATTGACAGAGAGATTTCATAGGTTTCAAAGGCCTAGTATAATCATATGGTATGTCTTACGTAGAAGCCAGAAGCCTCATCTCTTTCCAGAAGCCACATGGGATTTATTGGCATCTGTCAAGAGCGAAGGATTTGATTAATACCCTCAAGCATCTGGCAGAACCTTAGGTCCTGCGTAACACGCCATCCGCATGACTCTACGTACTCTAGAGTGAGGACCACTGCATTCATGACGAAGGAAATCTTACCTCTACGAGAATTCCTTTTATGTCCTTCCTCCACACGAATGTTTGTTTTTTCACCCTCCTTGCATCTTTAAATGCCGGGCTATCGCACATCTCACAACAACACATCTCTTCATAATCACAACACACGCACTCTGCGTACTGTTTCATTCACCTTCATACTTTTCCGCGAGCTCTTCCGAGCTCAGGTGATCAAGGCGTTTGAAGCCCTCTTCCGGGAAGCCTCACTCCCTTTCATCTTTATCTTTTCTTCTCGACGCCGGGAAAAATCTCTCTTGCATACCTCACCTTAAGCCTAAGGTAAAACCCTCATTGCCTAAAGAGAGTGAGGCTTAACGGAGCTCCACTCTCCTTGTTTCTATCTCCTTTCTACTTCATCCCTTTATCTGTTTATATGAGTGCAAAACTCCATGAATCTTACTAGTTTATGGCTAAATATGCCCTTTACACACAGCACATAACTCGATTATCACTCTTCACTTCTAAGCAAATCATGCTCTGTCTAAAATACTTGTTTGTAGCCTTTTATGCGCATGAATCTCTTGCTCTTTACTACTGCAACCCTTTATCTATGAATGCTCTTTGTAAAACATGATGAATAATCTCTCAAATTGTTGTGGATCTCCAACCCGGATCTATCAACTGGCGCCGTCTGTGGGAAATTTTGAGTCTAAGATGTTGATTTCCCCTGTTTTATATGAAATTCTAGTTCACTGTTGCAATGCTGCAGATGATTTTGCACGTCGCGTCCTTATGTGAAAAATATATGAAAACTTGATATTAGACTGAATGGGTGTGCTGTATTTGTTGTTTAATCGGTGAAAACCCAGATACGTATGCTATTGCTTGAGTTTTGTCGAGGTCTCCATGATTGTAAACTATAGAATGTGGCATGATTTTCAAGATTACGTCCCCTTTTTCGGAAGAATATAGCCTGATTCTCAAATTGTGCTCTCTTTTTTAACAAAAAATTGTGATAGATACCCTGTTAAGGGGAAGCTCGTATTTGAGAGGTTGATTTTTCTTCCATATATGCGAATTTAAGCTTTCTATCTATAAATGCTGTTGAAGTTGTTGAAATTGGAGCATTATCTTCCGGGGTAGCTTCGGAGTCCCAACTGATTGTGGTGATATGTTTATAAATCTGCTCTGTTATTCCCCTGTTGCCAGAGACGCTTGAGAATAAGGGCAATAGAATAAATAAATGTTGAATGTCAGTTTGATGTTATTTCTAGAAAATCTGAGCATGAATATCATGAATTCATCGTAGTTGCGTTGCTTATAACAGCAGGACAAGGGAATTGTATGTGATTTCGAGATCATGTTTTCCTTACAGTATAAACTGTGATAACTAAACTGTTCTGTATGTTGAAATCCTAAGGTTACGACGAAGTTGAAGGAAAGCCGGGTTAAAAATTACTGCAGTTTCCGAACACATTCAGCTCACCTTGCGTAATTGGTGAGTCTTCAACTCCTGCAACTATTCTAAAACGCTAAATCTGTTGGCGGGCTATAAGGGATTGGTAACTACAGAAGAAGTACCATTACTCAAATTTTTCATATATGTACTTACATTACTATGAATCAAAAACTCACCTAATGAAAGCGAAATCATCAAATAGCGGAGAGCTGAAGATGACAGAGTCACCCCATTCACTTTGATGAAGGGGCCCTGCATCTGAAAGCAGAACCTCCCATACAATCTCAGAAGCCATGGTTAACAGGCAATACTTTCAGAAGCCCTGTTTATACAGGCAACAATCTCTGAAGCCCTGGTTAACAGGCAATACTTTCAGAAGCCCTGTTTATACAGGCAACAATCTCAGAAGCCCTGGTAAACAGGCAATATCCTCAGAAGCCCTGTCTAACAGGCAACCTCCGCATAAGCCCCATCTGATGGGCAGCACTATCATAAGCCCCATATAATGGGCAAGATCCTTCGTAAGCCCTATTTAATAGGCAACCTCCGCATAAGCCCCATCTGATGGGCAACACTATCATAAGCCCCATATAATGGGCAAGATCCCCCGTAAGCCCTATTTAATAGGCAACCCAAGCCCTATCTAATAGGCACACTTTCAAAAGCCCTATATAATAGGCATAACATCATTAATCAAGCCCTATCTAATAGGCAACATCCTCACAAGCCCCCTATAATGGGCAGAACTGCACAAACGCCCTCTCTAATGGGCAATATTCTCGTAAGCCCCATATAATGGGCAGAACCCTTCATAAGCCTTACACAGTGGGCCACATTGCAAACCCTATATAAAGGACAATGCTCTTCATAAGCCCTATCAGATAGGTAGCGCACCTCCAAGCTTTGTTTTAAAAGCAACATTTTTATATCACTCCTATAAGCCTTATTCATCGCATTTTTATAAAATAGACCAAGCTCTTGTAAACTATGTTCAATAGGCAATACTCTCATAAATCCTATATGAGGACATCATTCTCATAGCCCTTGGCTGACAGGAAATATTCTATAAGAAAGTCCTATACAGCAAGCACTATGCATAAAAAGGCCTATACGGTCGAACGTCTCGCATTGAGCTTAATAAAATACGATGACATACCAATCCTAAATAACCTCCCCTCATGATGAGATCCTTTTCAGAAGCTTCGTAAGGAAAGCTTTAGGAAAACAAACACTCCGATAGTGGACCTTGTAAAGGCAGGTGTCATTGACCTCAACTCCATTCTGGTAAAAGCTACCCTTGAAAAAGCCCTATATTAAATAACGCTTGTTAGGGCTACCATAAGTGGTTCTGCACGGATATGTTAGATCAGCAATATCCCACAACTGAATTTTGCATGGCTAGATGCCTCGTACCGAGGTCCATAAAAGAGGAAACTATATCAAAGCCCTGCGCCATAACCAGTTTCTTATCATTAAGTCATCATTTATCTTCATCGTATATGGGCAGAAGCCGTCCCTTAAGAAGCCTCGTAATAAACAGGCACCGCTTGTCAAAATTACCTTGAAAGGTGTACGATTGCAAAAGAATTACACTAAACATAGAATTATACATACTTTAAGCTTCCTTCAAGGAGCATCTAAAGCTAATTATTCTAAATATCCTTGAATATTGCAGAACCCTGCAAAAATGAATACTGCCTCAGATGCTGCTTCAAAAGAAGCTGGCCAAGCTACTGGAAATCCAGCAAATTCCCTACAGGGGAATAAAGGAAAGGGCATCGTGGTGACAGAGGCCAGTGTCAATATGGAAGCTCAGTTCTCTCCAGCCATGCTTCTCCAAATGAAAACGCTCGTAGAAGGCGTGGTTGAAGGAGCTGTCGAGAAAAGACTCCACGCTTTGGGAATGAATCCCCAAATCCCAGATCCCCCAGGTGAAAACCAAGAAGGTGGAGGAAGCAAGAGCACCCCAACAGTGCGCAAGCAGAAGCCTATAAACCCAAGCACAAATCAAGAACTGATCTCAAAGTTGCCTCCCATAATGAATGAAACAGAGGAGGGATTTTCGACTGATTGGGAATCCCCAGATGAAGAGGGACCTGAGGAAATTGAAGGGAACCCTACTGAGAACACTAACAACACATGGGCCAAGAAGTATGCCCAGCAGCAAGAGCAGATAAAGCTCTTGGCAAAAGAAGTAAAAAAGCTAAAGGAGCAGAAACAAGCTGCAGAAAGGGCCTCAAAGGAAATAGAGGCAAGCGAAAGAGAAATTCACAACCTAAATGAAGAGGAGAACCATAAACCCTCTCATAACACCAAGGGTAATGGGAACAAGTCAGAGCTTTTCTCCTTATATATTGATGAAAATAGTCCATTCTCTGCGGACATCTAAACTGATCCTGTTCCCAGCAACTTCAAAACAATCTCCTGCGAGTACCAAGGGAAGGGAGATCCTGAAGAACATCTAATGAAATTTGAGAGCTTATGCCTCCTTCATCAATATTCAGAGGGCGTCAAGTGCCGAGTATTCCTCACAACTCTGTCAGGGACTGCTCAACACTGGTTCAAGCAGTTGCCGAAAGCTTCTATCCACTCCTTTATGGATCTGAGGGAAGTTTTCCTCCAACAGTTTGTCAGTGCCAAAAGAACTACCAGAAACTCACTGCATCTGACAACCATCAAGCAAGGTGCTAATGAGAGTCTGAGAGATTATATGACGCGATTCAACGAGGCTGTCCTAGAAATACCAGGAGTAGAACCGAAGCTGAAGGTACATGCCTGTGTAGATGGCTTGAAGCCGAAGCAATTCTTTGCTTCTCTCATCAAAAAGGAGGCCACCTCTTTTGAAGAATTATTGACAAGAGTTCAAAAGTATATCCACATGGAAGAAGCCTTAAGCAGCAAGAGGGCCGAACTGGCTTCTCAAAGGGAAAAGAAGCCCGAAGAAAGGAAAAGACCGGCCCCAGATGCCAAGAAAGATGACAAAAATGAAAGATTTTTAAGATCTTTTACACCACTCATCAAACAGCGTGACCTACTAGAAATAGTCCTGAAGAAACCAGGGGTCCAGATCCCTGCTGGGCATAGGCAGCCGCCAAGGAATCCGCCTTCTGAAAGGTTCTGCAAATTTCACAATGACTTCGGTCACATGACCAATGACTATAGAAATTTAAGGATTGCCATCGAAAAGTTAATCCAAGAAGGAGAAATTTTGGAGTACGTCAAGAGAGAGACAGAACAAAACAAAAGGCGCAAAGAAACTCCTGAAAAAACACCTGATGCTGGTCAAGGACCAGAGCCTAAAGGCGTTATCAAAATGATATTCGGAGGACCAACCATGGGGGACTCTAACAGAAGCAGAAAGGCATCTGTTAGAGAGTTACATATGCACGAAATACATGGGGTCTGGAAGGTCGAAAAAGGCCTACCCCCGCCAGAAATTTCATTCGGACCTGAAGATAATCAGAAAGTAACTCATCCACATGACGATGCCTTGGTCATCACAGTGGAAGTGGAGAGGTATCAGGTTCAAAGGGTCTTTGTGGATACAGGGGCCGCAGTTAACGTTATATTTGAAAGTTGCTTCAATCAAATGAGCCTACAGAAGCTTTTGAGTGGCGTAGCCACAGCTCTGCACGGTTTCTCAGGAGACCCTATAATGTCGTTGGGATCAATTGACTTGATGCACACTCTGGGCGAAGGACCTATGCGGGTATCAAAGCCAGTCACCTTTCTGGTAGTTCGGCAGCCATCTTCTTACAATATTATTCTAGGGAGAACTGCCCTAAACCCGTTTCAAGCAGTGGTTTCTACTTATCACCTGATGATGAAATTCCCCGTGGGAAGCCAGGTGGGACAGGTGTCGGGAGATCAAGGAGTCTCTCGAAAATGCTATATTCAATCGGTGCAAGGGGGAGAGGCCAGGAAAAGGTCAATAGAAGAACCTGTTGGTGATGAAGATGAAATGAAACCTGAAGAAAAGAGGCTCAAGGCCTTGACTCCGACAGAAGAAAGTCAAAATCTTTCCACTCCAATGGAGCACCTGCTGATCACCAACACCAATCCCTTTGGAGAGTCTCCACTATCCAAAGACCCAAACAAGCAGTTGCTCCAACAGATCAGTGAAAGCAAAGGACTTGAAGCTGAAGCAACAAGCATGTGCTACACCCCAATTGTAAGGGGGCAGTGGAAAACTTTGATAGCCCAGGCAAGGGAAAAAGTCAAAAGTGTAAAGGAAATGCTGGATCAAGAAAATGTTGAGGAGATGACAAGCAAAGAAAAAGGTATAACCCTC
Organism: Thymus mandschuricus; assembly: GCA_029379335.1. Classification (NCBI taxonomy): domain Eukaryota; kingdom Viridiplantae; phylum Streptophyta; class Magnoliopsida; order Lamiales; family Lamiaceae; genus Thymus; species Thymus mandschuricus. Next base: position 12,761,095 of record CM057071.1, read on the forward strand.
GAAACACGCAGGGAAATTTAGGAGTTATTCTCAAGAAGGGAAGTACGATGGGTCATAACCCCTTATCTGCTTTTTAAATTTTTATCTCATGATTAGTTGATGTGTGGAAACCTTGGATCACGCCTCTTTACTTTTGAGGATAGTTATATTTCGTAAAGGTTTAGCCCTTAAATGAGGCGTAATTCCTTCAGTCCCTTACACCTCACTTGGGGGGGGGGGGGGGGGGGGGGGGGGGGGGGGGAGTAGGGGATACCCATATCCGAGTAGGGGATACCCATATCCCATTATCTTAAAATGCTATGCCATTGTCTTATCTCATTATCTTAAAAATGTTGGGGATACCCATATCTCATCATCTTAAAATGCTCTAGTAAGCAGAAATAGGGTAAAAAACAAAACCTGTATAAGCACAAGATGAGAGGTCGTATAAACAGAAGGATAGTATTCTAAACTGATGAAAAGCAGTAGGAGCATATCAAAAAACTAGTTTTTAAAAAGCAATGGGCAGATAACAGAAAGAAGTAATATTGTTTCTACCATATCAACATAATGGTAGGACCATAAAAAGCGCCCTACTATGAACATCAAAAAGACTAAGTTGTTTTAAAACATCCCATCAAAGATAGCTGCTCTAGGAAGCGGGATCTGAGGAGGAGGCCAGATCCTCAGTGCTAGATGAATGGGAAGATAAAGCTTCGCCCGGGGAAACAAGAGGAGTTTCATTTGAATGCAGGATCCAGTCGTCCTTAGGATGGCCTGTTGGAATAGTCAGAGCATCATTTCCCCCCGATTCATCTTCCTTATTTGATGAGGTATGCATGGTGAGAGTAGTTTCTTGAGAAGAGGAGGAACATAAAATCTTTCCCCTTGTTAGTTCCTAGCAAAAGAAAAGAACCGTTGAATATGTAATAATAAGTACTCAATGGATGAGCATAACCATAACAAAGAAAAGAGAGACACCTCATCGAAGGCCCTTTTCATAAGCCTCATGATCGTAGCATCAACAAGAAAAAGAGGGAAAAGTGGGGCATCCCAAGCAGGAAGGTCCTCGGAGGGCTCAACGGGTTGCCGAAGGACTTCAGAAGCCTTTCTCAGACAGGCATGAACCAAAGTTCCCCAGTAGGGATGAAACAATTCCTCTTGAGAGCCTCGGGTTTTGTTTCAAACATATGTATTATGGGCACCAAATTGATAGAGGCGGCTCGCTCCGGGACGCCCAGCTGGTCACAGCATTCAAAAACCACCTCAGCAGCCCAGCTCGTGAGGGGATCTATCATTCGTGCCCAAAAATAGGGAGAATTGATGAACGCCTCAGGGAATTGCTTCACTAGGGAATCTATGAAAGCTTGACCATAGGGGGACATTAAGAAGTTAGACCGGCAAATTTGTATCCCCATGGAAATGCCTTCATCGGAACTTTTCTTCATCCCTCCTGTGAAAGAAGAAGTCCGGGCACGCTCCAACTCTTGTTTGTGAGTGAGAGTTACTTGTTCTGTTTGCATAGCGAAATCTGCCTTCATGTCCAACGCTCTTTCCAGAGAAGCCTCTAGAGCTATATCTAATTCCCTCACTCGCTCTGATAATGAAGCCAGGTGCAGTTCAAGAGTGGACCAATATTTCTCCTTATCACGGAGACGGTCTCAAAGATCACGAGCCTTAACTTGAGCACGGTCCCTACTTTGCTCAACCTCGGATAGAATCTCTAAGAATCGGTCAAAGGCTAAAGCCTGAGCACCGAAAGAAGGGGTTGAAAACCGGTTCGCCCCTGCAAACCCAGAGGAATGAAAATTGCCTGTTTTGCAGAAACAGAGGTACAGATGCCCGTCCCAGTCAAGGGGGGAGAAAGGAAATAGGGTTTACCATGCTTCTCGGAATGGATAGATGAGGGAGGACCGGCGGGGCAAAAGCCTAGTCGATGTTTCATTATTATTATCTCCTGGAGATTCTCCGGAGAAGATTTTGGGATGTTGTCGTCTGAAAGGGACGGCTCGGGGACACCATCCAAAGAGGAAACGGACCCCAGATTAGCGGCTCTCACTTCAGATATCCTCTGTGATGATTTCGCTTGAATCTTTCGTAGCATCTCTTCGTTATTAGGATTCATGACTGAAAGCGGCTGCTGATAAAGCCCAATCTTTAAAAACCTTGAGAAAATACAGGGAAGTTTTCGTCAAAAAAAAAAAAAAAAAAAAAGAAGAGAAAAGAGGGGGAAAAGAAAAACCCCTGTTAAATGTAGGATATGTAAACATAAGAAAGGAAGGTAGTGATGAAGGATTTACCTGGTAGAAAAGAAGAACGGAAGGCTCTCCCAAAACACAAAGTAAAAGGTGAGAATGCTACTGTCTGTCTAGGAGAGGCAATAAAGGAGGAAGTCGAAAGGACAAAAGGAGTGGGGAGTTGTATCTCGCTCCGGCTTATAAAAGAAGGAAAGAAGCCTTTCCGTTTCTAAAAAATAATGCATCTCTCTTGTCAAAATATATTACTTTAATATATCTCCGCTTGTGGAGAAGAAGCAATAACCAACATACGAGTAGGTTTTTTCCCGCCAAAATCCCAGTCAGAAGCCTTCATGCGAATACTTCTGGACCTGGGGGGGGGGGGGGGGGGGGGGGGGGGGGAGTAGCTGATAGGGACTAGTATCAGCCTCATTATCCAGATAAATCAATCCACTAGAAAGACACCTTTCTTATAAGTTTAGAATGTCGTCTCTTTATTTCATCTAGATATAAAATTATGGTTGTGTCCATTATTCTAAAGTATTGGATGTTTTCTGCTGATTAAGGAGATTTAACCAGAATGAAAGGTTCAGTAAAACCTAGAAAGAACTAGATTCTGATAGGGACTAATATCGGCCATACTCCATAAATGACCCAAATTAATGCGGAAATACATTCTCTCATGCTTTAGGATATCGTTTCCAAGGAAAATTGCACATCAGATGCCTTGCTAAATGTAGAGATCTTACCGAAGCAAAGGGTATTATAAGTCTCGGTCAAATTTAGTCTTGATAACATCACCGAGGGAGATAAACATTAATTCTGAGAATAATTCATAGAAGCTGCCCCGGATAGCAACCTATTGACAGAGAGATTTCATAGGTTTCAAAGGCCAAGTATAATCATAAGGTATGTCTTAAGCAGAAGCCAGAAGCCTCATCTCTTTCCAGAAGCCACATGGGATTTATTGGCATCTGTCAAGAGCGAAGGATTTGATTAATACCCTCAAGCATCTGGTAGAACCTTAGGTCCTGCGTAACACGCCATCCGCATGACTCTACGTACTCTAGAGTGAGGACCACTGCATTCATGACGAAGGAAATCTTACCTCTACGAGAATTCCTTTTATGTCCTTCCTCCACACGAATGTTTGCTTTTTCACCCTCCTTGCATCTTTAAATACCGGGCTATCGCACATCTCACAACAACACATCTCTTCATAATCGCAACACACGCACTCTGCGTACTGTTTCATTCACCTTCATACTTTTCCGCGAGCTCTTCCGAGCTCAGGTGATCAAGGCGTTTGAAGCCCTCTTCCGGGAAGCCTCACTCCCTTTCATCTTTATCTTTTCTTCTCGACGCCGGGAAAAATCTCTCTTGCATACCTCACCTTAAGCCTAAGGTAAAACCCTCATTGCCTAAAGAGAGTGAGGCTTAACGGAGCTCCACTCTCCTTGTTTCTATCTCTTTTCTACTTCATCCCTTCATTATCTGTTTATATGAGTGCAAAACTCCATGAATCTTACTAGTTTATGGCTAAATATGCCCTTTACACACAGCACATAACTCGATTATCACTCTTCACTTCTAAGCAAATCATGCTCTGTCTAAAATACTTGTTTGTAGCCTTTTATGCGCATGAATCTCTTGCTCTTTACTACTGCAACCCTTTATCTATGAATGCTCTTTGTAAAACATGATGAATAATCTCTCAAATTGTTGTGGATCTGCAACCCGGATCTATCAACTGGCGTCGTCTGTGGGAAATTTTGAGTCTAAGATGTTGATTTCCCCTGTTTTATATGAAATTCTAGTTCACTGTTGCAATGCTGCAGATGATTTTGCACGTCGCGTCCTTATGCGAAAAATATATGAAAACTTGATATTAGACTGAATGGGTGTGCTGTATTTGTTGTTTAATCGGTGAAAACCCAGATACGTATGCTATTGCTTGAGTTTTGTCGAGATCTCCATGATTGTAAACTATAGAATGTGGCATGATTTTCAAGATTACGTCCCCTTTTTCGGAAGAATATAGCCTGATTCTCAGATTGTGCTCTCTTTTTTAACAAAAAATTGTGATAGATACCCTGTTAAGGGAAAGCTCGTATTTGAGAGGTTGATTTTTCTTCCCTATATGCGAATTTAAGCTTTCTATCTATAAATGCTGTTGAAGTTGTTGAAATTGGAGCATTATCTTCCGGGGTAGCTTCGGAGTCCCAACTGATTGTGGTGATATGTTTATAAATCTGCTCTGTTATTCCCCTGTTGCCAGAGACGCTTGAGAATAAGGGCAATAGAATAAATAAATGTTGAATGTCAGTTTGATGTTATTTCTAGAAAATCTGAGCATGAATATCATGAATTCATCGTAGTTGCGTTGCTTATAACAGCAGGACAAGGGAATTGGAGGTGATTTCGAGATCATGTTTTCCTTACAGTATAAACTGTGATAACTAAACTGTTCTGTATGTTGAAATCCTAAGGTTACGACGAAGTTGAAGGAAAGCCGGGTTAAAAATTACTGCAGTTTCCGAACACATTCAGCTCACCTTGCATAATTGGTGAGTCTTCAACTCCTGCAACTATTCTAAAACGCTAAATCTGTTGGCGGGCTATAAGGGATTGGTAACTACAGAAGAAGTACCATTACTCAAAATTTTCATATATGTACTTACATTACTATGAATCAAAAACTCACCTAATGAAAGCAAAATCATCAAATAGCGGAGAGCTGAAGATGACAGAGTCACCCCATTCACTTTGATGAGAAAACCCAAGATGAGACAAGAGACGACGAAACCAAGGAAGATGATCCCGAGTTTTGACTTTTCACGATTTTAGTGCATAGTTATTTTTGAGTAATTAATGCATAATATCGAAGAGGGGTTCGATAGGAGCGTGTAGGCGAAAACGAAGGTCAATTCGGAGTTTGGACGAGAAAGATACGGCCGAAACAAGAAGGACACGCAAACTGCATGGATGTGCTCGGCCGAGAGCGCGGCCGAGCACCCGGTCGAGCCAAAAACACGGAAATCTTCAAAATTCATATTTTTTTATTTCCTTAACCTAATCCTTGCACACTTAGGTAACAATTACGAACCTCTACCTTATAAATACCCCAAAACTCATCATTGTATCCAAGTTTTCATAGTTTAGAGCTCTCTACTCTTCACCATACTTTAGATTAGTTTTCTCTACTTTCATACTTTAGATTTAGATTTATTTCATGTATGAAGACCATTGAAGATTCATCAAGATTCAAGAGTTTTTCTATCTCTTTCTCTTTTACTTTATGCTTTTCATTATGTTTATTCTTCCTTCTAACTTTCTTTTAATTATGTCTAGCTAATTTCTTTAGTTGATTTTAGGGATTGAATGCCCAATTGAATTTATGTGAGTGGTTTTGTTTACAATTAGCCTTCCAATCTAGGTGCATGTTTCATGGTGCTTATTCTCATGCATGATTACTTGATCACTAATTATGTGTGCATAGTTATGTTTTTATGCCTTAGTAGGATAATTGCATAATAGTCTCATGAATGCATGGTATGATGATTTAATTATCTTAGTCGAGGTTGAATTATCATATGTTCGTATATAGTCGATTTAGGTGTCATAATGGAACCCAGTTGATTGTATTATTGATACTTGTTCTATTTTGCACTTGATTTGATGTCTATGAATCCGAGAGGAGATTAGGATCTTATTAGGTGACGATCTACACTGCCTTAATCGGAGTGTTAGGTTACTTTTATGTATCACATCTAGATTGGTTTAAATTGGTTAATTGGATTAATTGTTACTTGCATAGATTTGATTAGGTAGGCTTCCCTAGAATCAACCTTGTTTCCTATTTGATTTATTTGTTTCCTTATTTTCTTATTTTGTTTACTTATTTGAGTTATTTATTTTGTTTATTTTCTTTGCCTAGGATTTTAGAAAACCACATTCATAATTTCTTTTTGCCTAGACATCAGTTTAATTCTAGAGTAGAGGTACTTTGTGTGATTTCGATATATCAATCCATGTGGATACGATACTCGTACTTGCTTTATCCTATACCTATTTTTGTGTGGTTGAAAATAGTGCGATCAAATTTTGGCGCCGTTGCCGGGGATTGATTAGATTTCACATACATATTTTGAAATAGAATTAATAGGTGATTTAGGCGCTTTTATTTTTCTGTTTTTATTTGATTAATCTAACTTTTTCTCGGTCTTATCTTTTACTTTCTAGGTAGTGAAGAAGGATCGAGAAGAAGTTGCGGTTGATCAATCACCACCATCCACTATGGAAGATCCACAACCAAAGAGGACTCTCTACGATCGGTTCTATCGAACCTATCCTCAAGAATTCTCCTTGGAACAGCAAACTATCTCTATGATGGAGGACTATATATCTCGAGGCGAGATCACTTATATGCAACAAGGCTATGACCAACAAGGAGGATACGGAGGCTACAATAACAACAATCGAAGTTATCCTCAACAACTCCCATTGGAAAAGACTGCTATAGAAAAGATGATGGAGAGCTTTATATCCAAGTTGGAGTCGAAGTTCGAAGCTGTTGGGAACCCCTTGCAGTTTGATTTTGATGATGTTTTTTCGAAACCACACTTAGGCATATTTTCACTTGTTTAGGGTCAAGGCCGATAGATCGACCTGCTACCTGTTAGTGCAGGTCGATGCTCTCTTAAAGTTTAAATACAAGTTTGATCCACTCTGTAAGAGAAAGGTTGTTTATCGACCTGCCTCATTCGGATCGAGCTGTTATATCTAGCTGTCTATCGACCTTCCTTATCAAGCTTCCAGCCCGCCTTGACTTAGAAGATTTCAAGAGCTGGATTATCATATCAAGGTCGTTGATCCACCTTCATGGAACAACACGACCTGATCCTTGCCACGTGGTATGCCAGCAAGGACGAAACTTCCCAACGGCTAGAAGTGAGTCACGCCCCAACGGCTAGTGCCACATCATCCAGACTCCAACAGCTAGTTTTCAAAAACTGCCTATAAATACTTCAAGCCATTATCGGATTCAAGTACGGGAAACTCAAGCTATCAACGCAAATACTCTGCCAAAATCTCTCTCAAAGTTCATATCTTTTCAAGTGTTCGAAATTCCATTAGTTTCCCAAACACTTGACGAATAGAGATTTTAGACTCCGATAAAAACCCCAACGACGAAGCGATCATTGCTGCTTGTCGTTGATTCAACAACTTCTTCTCTGACTCGACTCGTTCGAAGTTAGAAAGTTTGTTTTGTGGTTTTCACCATTATAGAGTTAGTCAAGCTCTGTAGTAAGTGAAAGGTTGTTTGTACGCTTTTGTACGAAAGGTTGTAAGGGTCACGACCCAAAACTCGTGTCTAGATATATTCAAGTTAGAGTGTATTTAGAACTGATACTCAGTCAGTATAAATAAGAGAGAAGTTGGATCCGAAGGTAAAGGGATTCTCAGGTCGAGTCGACCTGACGTGGATGTAGGAGGGTTTCTCCGAACCACGCTAAATTGCGGTGTCTTTCTCTCTCTCTCTCTCTCTTTATTTATCGCTCTTCCGTATTTTATCTATCTGACAAGCATCAACCTGCATCTCACGAAACAACCTGCATATGCCTTTCAACCTTAGATTTTCAAAGAGTTAATCAACCTCCGCTTCCGCATAAGCACAGTTTGATAAATCAAGCTTGTTATCTAACGAGCTTGATAGATCAATATGCCTCTGATAGGATCGACCTTGTCAATCGACCTCTTTATCGACCTGTTTTTCAAAAACGTCAAAAACGGCTGGTTATTGGTGTATTCCCCCCCCCCCCCCCCCCCCCCCAATACACCAATTACTCTTTTCCGGGACCAACAAGTGGTATCAGAGCAGTGGTTCTTTTGACCGCTGCTTTGCATACTAAAAGTTTTTATCAAACTTCTGGTCATTTTGAACCGATCCTTTTGAAAAATCTTTTCATTCATACATATCATATTATTTGCAATGGAGGCTTCTCTTCTCAGGGTTTGTGAAGATTTCTCCATACAAGGCTATGAAGACTGGAGCTTCAGAATCAAGATGTGTCTCAAAGCACATCACGTCCTCATGTGGAGATCATCGAAAATGGCCCCACTCCCATTTATGCAGCGAAGATCATCGTTCAAGGAACATCCCCCGGGGAGGCCACATACGAGAAAATCATCAAGAATCCTCGCGACTACACAATCGAGGAAAGGAAGGAGGCCAGTCTCGATGATTATGCAAAGGGACTCATCTCTAGCACTGTAAAGGGTGTCTATCTTGCCAAGATTCGAAATCTTGAGACTGCCAAAGAAATGTGGGACACCCTCCGGTCCATCAGCCTGGGTTCAGAAGAGATGAAGGAGAACAAGCTGTCCATGGCGTGCAGCAAGTTCGATGACTTCAAGATGATTTCGGGTGAAACCATAGAAGCAATGAAGATTCGCTTCACCGAAATAATTCTCGAGGTCGCTGCAATCAACCCTCTCAAATATACACAGCGCGAGAAAAATCTTAAAGTAATGCGTGCTCTACCCGCAAACTGGCACGTATACACCGCCATGCATCCAGCCCGTTCCGACGTCAACTCTCTCACCACTGAAGATCTTTTCGACATTCTTGTCGGAAATGAATATGAGATGATCCGCATTCACGGGTCAGCACAGCCTTCTACCAGCAAGAAGGCCGATGAAAAGAATGACAAGGAGGTAGCCTTCAAGGCCGAGTCAGCCTCTGTTGCTACCCAAGCTCGATTGACGAATCCATCGTCAAAAAGTTCGAGAAGATGACTCTCGACTATGCACTCGCTGCTAGGAGAAATGAGAAGCTCCTAGGAAAAGTTGTCAAATACAAGAAATTCTACCGTGACAACAAGCGAAATTTCTCAAACCGCAACCACGACCGCCCTGACAATAAGGGAGAAGGTAAACCCTCAACCTTCAATTCTTCTAACACACCCGAGGGTGGTTCTTTTGGTTGTGGCAGGCTGGGTCACTATAAGACCGATTGTCCTGATCTGACAAAGGCCGAGAGAGACGACCTCCGTGCAAAGCGCGATAAGAAGCTCAAGGATCAACGAGCTGCCATGATCGCCGAAGAATCAAAGGAGGTTCACCTCTCAGACAGCTCGTCAAGTGATGACGAGGGTTACATCGCTTTCGATGAAAGTGATGATGAAGAATGTTTTGTTGGAGAGCACCAACAAAACGAGGGTTCTTCAAAGGTAGTTCCTCAACCTATTTCACTTTCTTTCTCTGACGATGAATGTGCAGAAGAAGGTGAAGAACTATCCGAGGCTGTGTCTTGGGAAGAAATCAAGAAACAGCTCGATGATTATGCCGATCTCGTGGTTACACTCAAAGAGGTCGTTGAAGATAATGCTGTGCTGATAAACAAGAATGAAGAATACAAGCTAGCATTAGAAGAAAAATTCACTCCCTATGATGAGGAAAAGGAAAGGGAGATCGAAGCCCTAAAGTCAAAAATTGAAGAATTGACTTTCCGAGTAAAGGAGTTCGATACCAGGGCGCTCGAGAAGGACGAGTCCCTCAAAATCAAAAATGCCGAAATTCACAGCCTTACATCAAAGTTGGCTGACTTAGTTATTCGACACGAACTCCTCGTGGAAAAAGAAGGAAAGCTTCAACTCACCTTGAGCCAGTTGAAGAAAAGTGGAAAGAAATTGGAAGAGGTCCAATCCATGCAACGCAATCCACGCGATCACTCTGGTATTGGATTTAGTGGAAAATCCAAGGAAAGCAAGGATAAAGATTGCGAGATCAAGTTCGTGAAGGCGCAGTCAAAATCAAAGAATATCCGAAAAGCTCATCAAGCTCTGCCAGATAAGATGGTCAAGCTGAAGAATCCAGTTCGACAGCCCCAAGCCATTCTTTTAAAGCAACTCAAGAAGACCGATCTACATAAGAAGGAACAACCTGTTCCTCAAAAGAAAGTGAGTCGACCTGCCCAGTATCGTCGACCTGCCCCTATTCATCAAAAAGCAGGCTGTTCATCAAGGGCGTTACGAAGGCCAGTACTATCAAAGGCCGTATCACCCTCAGTTCTTCTACCCGGCTCAACAAGGGTGTTACTGCCACTATCCACAACAGTCAAACTTTCAAGACTGGCAGTATCAGCCTGGTTTTTATGAAGAGCACTATTGTCAGCCTCGCCGCCCTCGCTCAAAGAAATCCAAGGCTCCCAAGCCCAAGACCGCCACTGCCTCGTCCTCAGCCTCGGATAGAAGCAGACCGGCGAAACAAATCTGGGTTCCAAAGGCCGTTCCCGCAACCGATGTAGCACCCAATCTCAAATGGGTTGCTAAGTTTAATTAATTGCAGGTCGGGAAGGCTCAAAGAAGGAGCCAAGCAGCTCGTGGAGCTGTATGGATCATTGATAGTGGATGCTCCAAGCACATGACGTGTGACAAAACGCTACTATCAAATTATCAAGAACGAGACGGGCCACTTGTAACCTTTGGAGGAAATTCGAAGGGTCATACTCGAGGCCAAGGCGATCTAAAAGTTGGAAAAACAACTATTTCTAATGTCTCGTATGTTGAAGGTCTTAATCATAATTTATTCTCTGTGTCGCAATTCTGCTCGAATGGTAAACGAGTAGAATTCACCGCTAACAAATGTCTCTTGAGAAATGAGGAAGGAGAAATACTTCTTACCGGAATTTTTCAGGATAAACTCTACATAGTTCAATGGACTGATGGGATAGAGACCTGCCTGATCACAAAGGCTGATTCCGAGACAAGCTGGTTATGGCACAAGAGGCTGAGTCATTTGAACTTCAAGGCCATCAACAAGCTCGCACGCAACAAACTGGTGAACGACTTGCCAGATCAAGTCATCGATCGTGATCACATTTGCAAAGCCTGTCAAGCTGGAAAGCAAACAAGATCATCCTTTCCAAGCGTGACGGCACAAGCATCAAATCGAATTCTTGAGCTTCTCCATTCGATCCGATCGAGGCACCGAATTTATCAATGCAATGATCGAAGAATATTGCACAAAGAGTGGAATTCATCATCAAACCTCAGCAGCTCGTACACCTCAACAAAACGGCGTAGTGGAGCGCCGTAACAGGACGCTAAAGGAAGCAGCTCGTACCATGTTGGACGAAACCAACCTTCCAAAGAAGTTTTGGGCAGAGGCCGTTAACACAGCCTGCTATACCCAAAACAGGTCGATCATCACTACCCGACATGGAAAGACTCCTTATGAGCTGTGGAACAACAAGCTCCCCAGGTTAAAGTATTTTAAATCTTTTGGATGCTTGTGTTACATCCATAACAATGGAAAATCTCAATTAAAAACTTTTGATATCAAGGCCGATCCAGGAGTATTTTTAGGATATTCGGAGGTTAGCAAAGCTTATAGAGTTTTTTATAAGAAAACCCTAGTTGTGGAGGTAACACCTCATGTTGTGTTTGATGAATCTACTTGTTTGTACAGAGAGTTAAGTACAGGTCTAGATCATTCCGATACTAACAGATCGTCCAACTCCCCCATCGACGACCTGCTAGTATGGACTCCAACTGATCTAGAGGAAGAGGATCAATCTGATCCGAAGGTCACACAGCAAGGGGGAAATGATGCAAGTAATGTTCCTACATCGGACTGTAATACATCAGCCGGAATTAACAACCAGGCTGATCCCCCATTCTCAGTTCCCCAGACTGATGCTGTTAACGACCTTACATCTCAAATCGAGCAGCTCGATGATGCAATGAAGCAGCTCAATACTCAGTCCGATCAGCAGCTTGATCAACAACCCGAACAACAACACTTGTTCACTGATCAACCTTCAACTCACCCAGAGTTTGAAGAACCTATTAATGAGCCCGATCCAATTATTTCAAACGAAGAAAGAACACGACGCAGACGATGGATCGATGATCATCCAAAAGAGCTCATTATTGGGAACCCAAACCAAAGAGTGCGGACAAGAAGAACGATTGGTAAAAGTGCGCTACTAAGCTGCTATCTCTCTCGTATAGAACCTAAAGATGTCATTGAAGCTCTTCGTGATGCTGACTGGATTCAAGCCATGCAAGAAGAACTCAATGAATTCAAAAGAAATGAAGTATGGTCTCTAGTTGATCGTCCTTATCATCAGGGCGTCATTGGAGTCAAATGGGTCTACAAAAACAAGAGAGACGAATCTGGAGAAGTTGTCAGAAATAAAGCCCGATTGGTAGCAAAGGGTTACTGTCAACAAGAAGGAATCGATTATGATGAGACGCTTGCCCCCGTCGCAAGATTAGAAGCTATAAGGCTGTTTCTAGCTTATGCCGCCCATCAACGATTCAAAGTCTACCAGATGGATGTAAAGAGCGCGTTCCTCAATGGCGTTCTCGAAGAAGAAGTCTATGTGGAACAGCCTCCAGGATTCGAAGAGGGTGATTCGAGCAAAGTCTACAAACTACACAAGGCCGTCTACGGACTTAAGCAAGCTCCTCGAGCTTGGTATGAGACGCTATCATCCTTTCTCATCGAATCCGGATTCAAGCGTGGTTCAGTCGACAAAAAGCTATTCACTATCAAAGTGAATGAACATATCCTTTTAGTACAAATTTATGTTGATGACATTATTTTTGGATCTAAGTCTCCCATATTATGCGAAAAGTTTGGTAACCTCATGACAGACAAATATAAAATGTCTATGATGGGGGAAATGAATTTCTTTCTAGGGTTGCAGGTCAAGCAGTCCGATGAAGGAATCTTCATTAGCTAAACAAAGTACGCATACGAGCTGGTCGATAAGTTTGGTGTTAAAGACAGCGAGCCCGTCAAAATACCGATGCTCTCTGGTGGGAAGATCGACCCGGATCCAGAAGGAAAACCTGCCAACATAACAAAGTACAGGGGTATTATTGGTTCATTACTTTATCTAACTGCGAGTCGACCTAATATCACTTTTGCAGTTGGAGTGTGTGCGCGATATCAAGCTAATCCGAAGGAATCTCACTTGGAAGCGGCAAAGAAGATTCTTCGATACATCAAAGGAACCGTAAACTTAGGTCTTTGGTATCCTTGTGATGATAACTTGCAGCTTACAGGTTATTCAGATTCTGATCATGCAGGGTGCAAGCTCGATAGGAAATCTACCTCGGGTACTTGCCAATTTCTCGGAAACAAGCTGATATCATGGTTTTCAAAGAAACAAACTTCAATAGCCACCTCCACAACAGAGGCCGAGTATATGGCCGCAGGGAGTTGTTGCGCACAAATCTTGTGGCTCAAACAACAACTCAAAGATTATGAGTTGAAGTCAGTGAAGTGCCTATATTCTGCGACAGTTCGAGTGCTATCGCCATCACTCAAAATCCAGTTCTTCATACAAGATGCAAACACGTAGATATTCGACATCACTTTATCCGTGATCACGTGGAAAAGAAGAACGTGGTTATTGAGAAGATACACACTGATATTCAACGGGCTGATATCCTAACCAAACCACTAGCTGAAGAACGATTCAAAATGCTGTGTGGAAAGTTAGGCTTATTAAACGTTGAGATAACAGGCCGTTCGTGAATCAACAGGCCGTAACCTTTAAAAAGGCCGTTTCTAGTCAACAGGTCGTCATCTATTCAACAGGCCGATAGTCAAACGACAGATCGTTCCCTTTCAACAGGCCGTTGACTACCAGTCAACAACTCGTTATCAGACTGATATGAGTCAACAGTCCAAGACTATCAATCTTAGATCAACCTGTGTTCCTCAAACACTTGATCAAGTAATCCATCAATTGAAGGGGAACAAAGGCTGATATCTACCACCAGGTCGATATCACAAAGTCCAGGCCGTTCTCATTTCATCAGGCCGCTATCAACCTGAATGCAACCCGCATTATTGAAGGGGGAATCAAAGGGGTAGTATCACCCTTTTGTCTTTCATTTAACTTCTTTAATACGCATTAAATTCTCTCTATTGTTGAAATTTATTTCTCAATGTGTTACATTGTTTAAGGCTCTGTTGCTTTGCAGAAATTAAGGAAAAAAGGGAATAATCATTGCTATTTTTTGCAACCTATCTAGTCAAGTGTCAAATATTGACACATTGACCGAGGTCGCATTTAATTCCCTGCTATCCTTTCTGAAAAAGTGCAAGGATACGCACGTTTTTATTTACTCACGTGCGGATGTGAATCGTTTTGTATTCCACGCGCTTTCAATCGTGCGGACGAGAATTAAAGTGAAAACTTTAACCCTTTCAAATTCGAGTGATCCCAACCATTCAATCTGTCTATATATATCATGGAGTTTTCATTCAATACGTTACTTACTCTCTCTGCAAAAAACCTAATTTCTTCATTCTCTGCTAAAAACATCAGCCGCTACTCTTTTCGCCATTTTCTCCCTTCTCCGTCAACGTTCTAACACATCTACTCTTGTATAATGGCAGAAAAATCTTCTTCCGGTCTTCCGGAAATGGAATGGGATGCGATCACTGCTTATTTGAATTCCCGCATCAAATATGAGCCGTACATGGTTCGTGAGATCTTCGGGTTTTGCGATCTGGAGTCGATGTACGCCCTGGTGGAAACTTGTCTTCCCTTCCACCGGATTATCTCTGCCCGACCGCCGAAACTTCTTACAAAGGTCGTGAGTGCATTCTTTTACAACTGGAACAAGGGCGACTCCGTCTCCACCCATTCTGTGTCTCTCGGGAGTCAGAAATCCGCCCACCACATCAACGTCCTCGACGCCGTGAAGGTCGCCTTCAGCATTGGGGAGGGTGGGCCACTGCAACTTTCCGAGATTTCTCGCCCTCAACTGCAGGAAGTTCTTGACCGCGTTCTCATGGAGCCAAGACAATATTTGGCGAGTACGTTCAAGAGGAACGAGCTCCGTCCTAAGTACAGGCTGCTTATGGACTTTGTGCAGAGGTGCTTTCTAGGGCACCTCTGGAATCACGACCAGGTCACGCCATTGAAGTTTCAAATTATGACGGCCGTGATTCTCAACCTGCCCATCAGCTGGGCCAAGCTGATGGTCACCCTGCTATGGGATGAGGCAAGGCAGATCGACTGCTCCATGGAGGGAGAGGCCGTGGTGGGAGTGCGTCTCCACAACGAAAAGAGGCCGCTTCGTCTTGGGACGAAGGCGACCTGCATTATCACTTCCTTTTTCAAAAATCGGAGGTGGACAGACGAGCCGGCTTTCCCCCACAACTTCATTCCAAAAGATCTCCATCAGATGGAGATGGCATTGGGAGTACGCCGCAAATATTTTACGGGTCGCCAGACCACGTAAGGCTGCATCTTATTCGGACTGGTGAGTCCAAGGTCGGATGGAGGGTGCCGCCTCGCCCTGTGCAGAAGAAGAAGCGAAAGGCCAACGATGAGCCGTTGCCTTCTCGCCCTACCAAGAAGACTCCCCCTCCAAAGAAGACTCCTCCTCCAAGGAAACCATCTGCTTCTTCAGAACCGGTCAGGCCGTTGCACCGTGTTCTTCCCATGGAGGATGAGCAGCCCGTTTCCAGCAGGCAGCCTTCGCCCTCCCCATCGCCCTCACCTTCGCCGGAACGGACTCCTTCGCCAGTCCGTTCCGCAATCGAGCCGTCCGCCTCGCAGCATCGTCCTGCCTCCTCTCTGCAGGCTCCCCCGCTAAAGCCAGGCTGAGGGTGATCGACCTGATGCCGGGGATTGAGCAACTTCCCAAGTCCCTGAATCTAGCAGCTCGCCTCCAGTTTTATCTGGCTTGTAAGTCGAGTTACTACTACGTGTTTGAGGCGTTGCTGCAGGTAGTCTCTCTCGACAATCTGAAGGTTGAGGAGCTGGAGTTAGAGGCCGAGTTCAATTTCTTCAGTGTAGAGGATGCAGCCGCCAACTTCCAATCCCTCGTGCTGCGGCGCATGAAGGTTGAAGCCAAAATTTTGGGCATCGACCTTCGCCCTCTCTACACCAACTCTCGTGCTCTCTACAACTCCGCCACCATTCTCGGAGACGAGTTTGATGCCATTCAAACTCCGGAGCAATCGCCACCCAGGAATGAAGGTGGTGATCAAGCTCTTACTGCTGCTGCTCCATCTCCCGACGTATCGAAGGTTGATGTTGAGACCGAGCTCAATTCCCTCTCTGCCAAGCTCGAGTCTCTCAACATCAGCAGATCAAGCAGGCCGTAGCAGAGGCCCGGGTCGAAATTTTGAAATAGGCCAAGACCGAGGCCGATGAAGCTGTCAGGGAGCAGGTCACGAAGTTTGCCGTGGAAAATTTGAAGGAATACACGGACAAGCTTCTGCCGGACCAGCTCAAGTCGAATAACATGGCGTCCCTGGAGCAGATCGGGGAAGTGAAGGAGGACGTGGCCAAGGTCGATCAGCGAGTGACCGACCTGATTTCATCTATCTCAAACTCGGCATCGGCCTCCAACACTCAAATCAGCGCCATCCACGACACCCTCACCACCCTGCTCAACGGCCAACAGCAATTGAAGGATGTTGTTTCCAAGCTGCAGGTGGAGGACGCTTCCCTTCTTTCGCTCATCAACTCCGTTTCTGATTATGTCGAAAAGGGGGAAGAAGCAAAGACCTTAGCCAAGAAGAAGAAAACCACTAAATCCAAAATCCCACAATCTTCTTCGGCTCATCCCCCTCCTCCTCCGCCTCCGCCGCCAAGGAAGCCCGATTCCGAGGCCGCCACTGCCAAAACTCGATTGGCTCACGAGGCCGAGCTTATAACCGCCATGCACCTTGCCGGAGCGACTCCGGAGCAGGCCGTGAACCCAAGTGAGCAGAGGCGTTTCATTGCAGAGCGCCGGGCTGCAGAAGCAAGGAAGAAGGCAGAAGAGGACTGGATCAGCCAGTCTGCCTCCGACCTGATTTTGGAAGCTGGACTCCAGCAGCAGGCCATGGAGTAGCTCGACGAGAGCAAGAACGCCCTGTTGATGGAACTCAACAGCTGTTTCATCCTCCTCTTCCAATGGATCCATGACCCCTCCCTCCCAGAAGATGCCGATGCTGCCTATGCGGCCTACATGATGAAGTTTCCTAACCAACAATTTGTTGGTGAACTACGTAGGAAGGCTGCAGAGGCCGGTGCGATCTTGCGGGCTCCTGCCAAGCAATACTTCACGCCCTTGCTGATCGGTGATTCATCCTTTTTGGATTATTCGCGAATCAACTGATACATCGCACTGACGGCTATCGGCATGAACGTCAATGTCTCCAATTCTGATCCCGCCTATTGCCGAATCAGGGATGGAATTTATGCAAGTATGAAGTCGAAGTCTAGGGAGCAGATCCAAGAGGAAAGAGTGGCAGCCCGTGCCCAGCAGAAGAAGTAGTAGAATAGATGATTTTGTATAAGTTTTTGATATTCATTTAAGCTCATAGCTTGTTTTGTAAAATCCCTATGTAATTTCTCTATCGAGCTAAATGAAGCAAAAATCATCTATTCGACCTGACGACAATATCTCTTTGTCCAGGCAAACTGCCTTTACTACTTTATTTTCATTATGTCTCATTAACTGCCTTTCCTATAATTCCGTATCAACCTTCATGGTTAATCGATCTTTCAACATTTTATATACTTAGGAATTATTTGTAAAGTGTATGGTTTCGACATCATCAAAAAGGGGGAAATTGTTGGGAACCCCTTGCAGTTTGATTTTGATGATATTTTTCGAAACCACACTTAGGCATATTTTCACTTGTTTAGGGTCAAGGCCGATAGATCGACCTGCTACCTGTTAGTGCAGGTCGATGCTCTCTTAAAGTTTAAATACAAGTTTGATCCACTCTGTAAGAGAAAGGTTGTTTATCGACCTGCCTCATTCGGATCGAGCTGTTATATCTAGCTGTCTATCGACCTTCCTTATCAAGCTTCCAGCCCGCCTTGACTTAGAAGATTTCAAGAGCTGGATTATCATATCAAGGTCGTTGATCCACCTTCATGGAACAACACGACCTGATCCTTGCCACGTGGTATGCCAGCAAGGACGAAACTTCCCAACGGCTAGAAGTGAGTCACGCCCCAACGGCTAGTGCCACATCATCCAGACTCCAACGGCTAGTTTTCAAAAACTGCCTATAAATACTTCAAGCCATTATCGGATTCAAGTACGGGAAACTCAAGCTATCAACGCAAATACTCTGCCAAAATCTCTCTCAAAGTTCATATCTTTTCAAGTGTTCGAAATTCCATTAGTTTCCCAAACACTTGACGAATAGAGATTTTAGACTCCGATAAAAACCCCAACGACGAAGCGATCACTGCTGCTTGTCGGTGATTCAACAACTTCTTCTCCGACTCGACTCGTTCGAAGTTAGAAAGTTTGTTTTGTGATTTTCACCATTATAGAGTTAGTCAAGCTCTGTAGTAAGTGAAAGGTTGTTTGTACGCTTTTGTAAGAAAGGTTGTAAGGGTCACGACCCAAAACTCGTGTCTAGATATATTCAAGTTAGAGTGTATTTAGAACTGATACTCAGTCAGTATAAATAAGAGAGAAGTTGGATCCGAAGGTAAAGGGATTCTCAGGTCGAGTCGACCTGACGTGGACATAGGAGGGTTTCTCCGAACCACGCTAAATTGCGGTGTCTCTCTCTCTCTCTCTCTCTCTCTCTCTATTTATCGCTCTTCCTTATTTTATCTATCTGACAAGCATCAACCTGCATCTCACGAAACAACCTGCATATGCCTTTCAACCTTAGATTTTCAAAGAGTTAATCAACCTCCGCTTCCGCATAAGCACAGTTTGATAAATCAAGCTTGTTATCTAACGAGCTTGATAGATCAATCTGCCTCTGATAGGATCGACCTTGTCAATCGACCTCTTTATCGACCTATTTTTCAAAAACGTCAAAAACGGTTGGTTATTGGTGTATTCCCCCCCCCCCCCCCCCATACACCAATTACTCTTTTCCAGGACCAACAGAAGCCTTGGAGGATAACGTCACTACTCTCGGAAACACGGTCATAGGTATGAGCACTCATATCAAGACTTTGGAGGCGCAAGTAAAACAATTAGCCAAGGTCCAATTCGTGCCCCAATTCCATGCTATTGAGGTACAAGTTGAGGAGTTTGAAGAGTTCGAGGCCCTAGAAGTTGAAGATTTGGGAGATGGGAGCAACTCGGAGTCGGAAACGAATGAGACAAAGGACGAAGGCACGGAAGGAGAAGGGCTCGTCCGCGCATCCGGTCGAGCCGAATATGAAAAATTCGCCCAGGACCCGCTCGACCTGGCGCGCGGCCGAGCCGCTGGTCGAGCCCCCATCCAGAAGGTCCGCTCGACCGGGTACGCGGCTGAGCCACCGGTCGAGCCAACCCTGTTCCGGCCGAAACATGCGATTTCTTCTCCGAATGTTTTTCCCTTCGATATTTGTTCGATCCGACGCCCGATGAAGAGTCCATACAAACAAGAGGAGTAGTTGAAGATGTTCGAGTTCAAAGGTTCGATTTTTCGGCCGACTTCATAATCATGGAGACGAAAAAGGACGTGAAACAACCACTGATTTTTGGACGTCCTTTCTTGGCTACAAGTGGAGATCATTTCGACATGGAATGTGGTGATCTCATATTTCGAGTGCACAAAGAAGAGCTCAAGATTTCGGTTTTAGGAGCAAAAAGAAGGAAACTCGAAGATGGGGGAGAAAAGAACTTTCATTTTTATCCGCCTTGAAGAGAGGTAACGTCGGGCTAAAGGCGTAAAATGTAGCACTTGTTGGGAGGTAACCCAACTCTATCTTTATTTTTGTTTTCATTTTTCAGTTTTCGTTTTTGTTTTTTTCTTTGAGTCTTATCTTTTATTAAGCTTTCTATCCAAGAATTTTCGAAGCTTGTGAGTTGTAGGTTTTCTTGACGAGGTTTCGACTAAGAAGAGAAGATCGATAGTAAGCTAGCTTCAGTGAAAGGTACGCTCGTTAACTTATCCACTTCTTCTTCTTGAAACTTATTCCTCATCATGATTCGAAATAAGTTTGGGGGAGGGGGAAGTGTGGTTTCGTTAACTCGTTCGTATGTGCTTCGTTATGTTTATATCTTGGATAGTAGTTTAATTTTGGATATTAGTAGAGTCTTTAGGAGTTTAGATGATTGAGTCAAGCATGATCTATGAGTATATGAATTTTGCCAATGATAGTATGATTTTCTTTGAATTATTGGTTGATATTATGTTTGGAACCTTGGTGGAGATTATGCATGTGTGTGATGAAATTGGATTATGCTTTAATTTTGGGAAACGTTTTGTTATAACCTGTGAGGATTTGAGCCTTTGGTGCATATTTATACCTATTTTCTTTCGTGAGTGTATCATACATGTATTGGTACTTCTAGAACTTGCCTTTGTTCTCCATCAAGACTACGTATGTGTGTAAGAGTTTTGAAGTGATTTTAGGCCATCTTTTGTTAGCCACATCTTTCCTAAACACTATCCTTTACATATATTCCTTTGCTAGCCACTTTTGAGCCTTTATAGCCGTTTGTTCTTTTAACCGGATGAAAGGAGGTAAAGGAGGAATTATGGGTATCTTGGGAGTTGTTTTCTTAGGGATTATGTTTGGAGAAGTTGTCTTTTTAGTAAGCTCCTTTGAAAGAAAGGAATTTTAGATTCCTATAAGCTCTTAGAAAAAAAAAAAAAGAAAAAAAGAGAGAGAGAGTGAATAAAGGACTTAGAAAATCAGTTTTGAAAAAGAAAAAATATATATATATTGAGTCCTAGTTCGAGGAAAAAAAAAAAAAAAAAAAAAGAGCATAAAGGGATGGATAGAATTTTTAGTATTTTGGGAGTTGAATAGAAGAAGGTTGAGATGAGATAAGGTTGATATTTGAGAATGAGTTAATGAGTAGAAGATGGATTTAATCCATACTAGTTTGGAGTTGCTAAAAGGTTGGTACTTGGAGACGTCTAAGTCACTTAGCCTATATTTTCCCTACCCTAAACCAATGTGCCTACATTACAACCTTGAAAAAGACCTAATTGATCTTAGTTCTTACATACAATCAAGTGGTGGAGATGTTGAGATAAAGGGCAAGCTTATGGTAAGTCTTTTGCATTGTATTGATTATGAGTGAGCCTATACACTTTAATTCTTTCATTGTGAGTTGAGAGTTCACTTTTACACTTATATCTTCACATGTCTTGAGTGAGTTTCCCTTTTGAAGCATGATTTGATTTTATTGTACCTTCGTAGAGTTGAAACTTTGAGGTTGCTTATATGATATTGATTGATGTTTCTTTGAAGATCTATGAGGACCTTATAGTTCATTATGCTTGTATGTTGTGTTTGCTTGATTTGTCTATTCTTTAGTTTAGGTTTTGTTTATTGTTCGGGACGAACAATGTTTAAGTTTGGGGATTATGATAGGGTATATTTTTACCATATTATCTAAGTGTTATATTATCGTTTTCTTGTCTTATTTTGATAGTTTAGCTTATGTTTTGGATTTTTTATGTTATGTCGAGCTAGATTACGCTTTTGGGTTGTTTTGAGTGTTTTTAGGGCTTTTGAGTCGAGAAAACCCAAGATGAGACAAGAGACGACGAAACCAAGGAAGATGATCCCGAGTTCTGACTTTTCACGATTTTAGTGCATAGTTATTTTGGAGTAATGAATGCATAATATCGAATAGGGGTTCGATAGGAGCGTGTAGGCGAAAACGGAGGTCAATTTAGAGTTCGGACGAGAAAGATACGGCCGAAACAAGAAGGACGCGCAAACTGCATGGATGTGCTCGGCCAAGAGCGCGGCCGAGCACCTGGTCGAGCCAAAAACACGGAAATCTTCAAAATTCATATTTTTTTATTTCCTTAACCTAATCCTTGCACACTTAGGTAACAATTACGAACATCTACCTTATAAATACCCCAAAACTCATCATTGTATCCAAGTTTTCATAGTTTAGAGCTCTCTACTCTTCACCATACTTTAGATTAGTTTTCTCTACTTTTATACTTTAGATTTAGATTTATTTCATGTATGAAGACCATTGAAGATTGAAGATTCATCAAGATTCAAGAGTTTTTCTATCTCTTTCTCTTTTACTTTATGCTTTTTATTATGTTTATTATTCCTTCTACATTTCTTTTAATTATGTCTTGCTAATTTCTTTAGTTGATTTTAGGGATTGAATGCCTAATTGAATTTATGTGAGTGTTTTTGTTTACAATTAGCCTTCCAATCTAGGTGCATGTTTCATGGTGCTTATTTTCATGCATGATTACTTGATCACTAATTATGTGTGCATAGTTATGTTTTTATGCCTTAGTAGGATAATTGCATAATAGATCTCATGAATGCATGGTATGATGATTTAATTATCTTAGTCGAGGTTGAATTATCATATGTTCGTATATAGTCGATTTAGGTGTCATAATTGAACCTAGTTGATTGTATTATTGATACTTGTTCTATTTTGCACTTGATTTGATGTCTATGAATCCGAGAGGAGATTAGGATCTTATTAGGTCACGATCTACATTGTCTTAATCGGAGTGTTAGGTTACTTTCATGTATCACGTCTAGATTGGATTAAATTAGTTAATTGGATTAATTGTTACTTGCATAGATTTGATTAGGTAACCTTCCAATCTAGGTGCATGTTTCATGGTGTTTATTCTCATGCATGATTACTTGATCACTAATTATGTGTGCATAGTTATGTTTTTATGCCTTAGTAGGATAATTGCATAATAGATCTCATGAATGCATATGTTCGTATATAGTCGATTTAGGTGTCATAATTGAACCTAGTTGATTGTATTATTGATACTTGTTCTATTTTGCACTTGATTTGATGTCGATGAATCCGAGAGGAGATTAGGATCTTATTAGGTGACGATCTACACTGCCTTAATCGGAGTGTTAGGTTACTTTCATGTATCATGTCTAGATTGGATTAAATTGGTTAATTGGATTAATTGTTACTTGCATAGATTTGATTAGGTAGGCTTCCCTAGAATCAACCTTGTTTCCTATTTGATTTATTTGTTTCCTTATTTGCTTATTTTGTTTACTTATTTGAGTTATTTATTTTGTTTATTTTCTTTGCCTTCATAATTTCTTTTTGCCTAGACATCAGTTTAATTCTAGAGTAGAGGTACTTTGTGTGATTTCGATATATCAATCCCTGTGGATACGATACTCTTACTTGCTTTATATACTATACCTATTTTTGTGTGGTTGAAAATAGTGCGATCAAGGTGGACATAGGAGGGTTATATCCGAACCACGATACATCGGTTGTCCTTCTCTATCTCTTTACATATCGCAATTTTAATTCTTTACAAACTGACGAGCATCGACCTGTATATCACGAATCAACCTGCATATATTTATTTAACTTAAGATTTTTCAAAAGAGTTAATCAACCGTCCACCAATTTTCACACTCGCATAGCTTAATAAATCAAGCTTGTCTTTCAACGAGCTTGATAGATCACCTGTTTCTGATAGGATCGATCTTGATCACAGTCTGTTTTAAAAGTAAAAAACGTTTGGTTATTGGTGTATCCCTTCATACACCAATTAACTCTTTCCGCGACCAACACTTCTCCGTCCCCATATTAATTAGCGTGGAGAGAGAACCGAAACATATTTTAAGAAAATAGTAGGTATAACTATAGAAAAGTAGGTAGTAGTGAAATAAAGATTTCACCCTATGAATAGTAAGACAATTGTTTTATGAATTTAAAGGTAAAATGATCATTTTGTTGAGAGAATCTTTCTATTTTAATTCATCACACTAATATAGGGGCATCACAAATGAGAAATACTCACATTAATATAGGGGACAAAGTTAATAAGAAATTATGAAACACAAGCTAGCCCAGAGTCATTTAATAACTCATTCAAGAAAATATTTTCTATTGGCTACTACAGCCGTCCCCAAACTAATTATTCCATTTAACCCGACTTTAGCTAGAAAATATTTCATTCAAAATATATTTGTTATAGATTTTAACTTGAGTGTTCAAGATGCATCTAAAGATGCTTGAAAAATCCATCGAACCTATTAGGAAGGTCATACTTATGCTGCGAGATAGCCTAAAAGGTTAAATATTGCAAATCAAAACAAGGACGTAGTAATAGCTTTAACGCCTATGTTTGTACAAGATGAAACCCACCTATGAAATGCTTAGAGACACGAATGAGTGGAAGGAGGATTAAAGTGCATTTTTTGCAATAAGGTGACCAAAAATGTTTTGTTGTAGTCTTATTGGGAGGATTCTACCACTACAGTTGAATTTTCCCATATTTCCTCCGATGTTACTAAGCTTTTATGCTATTTTTATTATCCTACTTTTGCCCACATGCTATATCAGATCTATGAATATGACTGATCTGATGATAATAAAATGGTAAAAGTATATAACGATTATACTTGATGTACTCTTATCAGCCAACTATTTTGATCCAACTGTTAAATTCGATGGACACAAGGTAGGGATGGCAATCGGGTACGGTAATGGCTCGTACATACGACCCGACCCAATCCGCGATGGATACTATCCGCCATCCGCTAATACTCGCCA
Organism: Thymus mandschuricus; assembly: GCA_029379335.1. Taxonomy (NCBI): domain Eukaryota; kingdom Viridiplantae; phylum Streptophyta; class Magnoliopsida; order Lamiales; family Lamiaceae; genus Thymus; species Thymus mandschuricus. Next base: position 12,785,801 of record CM057071.1, read on the forward strand.
TCTGTCGGGTATCCGCCTACTAATAGGGTGTATTTTTAACATATTATCTAAGTGTTAAATAATCGTTTTCTTGTTTTATTTTGATAGTTTAGCTCATGTTTTGTATTATTTGCGTTATTTCGAGCTAGATTACGCTTTTGAGTTGTTTTGAGTATTTTTAGGGCTTTTGAGTCAAGAAAACCCAACATGAGATGAGAGACGACGGAATCAAGGAAGACGAGGAATCATTGATCCCGATTTCTGACTTTTCAAGATTGTATTTCATAGTTATTTTGGAAGTAATGAATGCATGATATCGAAGAGGAGTTCGATAGGAGCACGTAGGCGAAAACGGAGGTCGATTCGGAGTTCGCGCGAGGAAGATATGGCCAAAACAAGAAATACATGCAGAACCTCTCGACATCCCTCTCGGTCGAGAGGGGGGTCGAGAGGATCTCCAGGGAATCCTCAAAATTTTATATTTTTTATTCTTTTAACCTATTCCTTGTACACTTAGGTTACCATTACGAATCCCTACCTTATAAATACCCAAAAACTCATCATTGTACCATAGATTTTGATAGAGAGAGTTCTCTACACTTTTATATTTTTATATTTAGATTTTTAGATTAGTTTTACAATATTGTATGAAGACCATTGAATATTGAAGATTTGTTCAAGATTCAAGAGTTTTTCTATCCCTTTCGTTCTCTTTTATTTATGCTTTTATTTATGTTTAATCTTCCTTCTACCTTTCTTTTAATCATGTTTAGCTAATTTTCGTAGATTAATTCTAGGGTTTGTATGCTTAATTGAATCTACATGAATACTTTTTAGATCTATTTTATCCTTCCAATCTAGATGCATGTTTCATGGTGCTTGTTCTCATGCATGATTACTTGATCACTAAGTATGTATGCTTAGTTATTTTTTTTATGCCTTAGTCGGATAATTGCATAATGGATCTCATGAATACATACTATGATGATTTATCTGTTCTAGCCGAAGTTAGATTATCATAGGTCTTGCATATAGTTGATATATGTGTCGTAGCTGAACCTTGTTGATTATATTTATCGATACTTAATCTTTGTTGCGCTTGATTTAATTCCTATGAGACCGAGAGGAGATTAGGGTTTTATTAATTGATTGTCTAGACTGCCTTAGCCGGAGTTTTAGATTATTGTTGGTCCCTGGAAAGAGTAATTGGTGTATGGGGGGGGGGAATACACCAATAACCAACCGTTTTTGACTTTTGTAAAATCAGGTCGATCTGTAGGTCGATTGTCAAGGTCGACCTTATCAGAGGCAGTTTGATCTATCAAGCTTGTATGGTATCAAGCTTGATTTATCAAACTGTTGTTAATGCGGAAGTTGGTGGAGGTTGATTTACTCTTTGAAAAATCTTAAGGCTGGTGAACAGTAGCAGGTTGATGAGATATGCAGGTTGATGCTAGTCAGTTTGATAACAAAATATAAGGACGATAAATAAAGAGAGAGAGAGAGAGAGAGAGAGAGAGAGAGAGAGAGAGAGAGACACCGCGATTTAGCGTGGTTCGGAGAAACCCTCCTACGTCCACGTCAGGTCGACTCGACCTGAGAATCCCTTTACCTTTGGATTCAACCTCTCTCTTATTTATACTGACTGAGTATCAGTTCTAGATACAATCTAACCTGAAAATATCTAGACACGAGTTTTGGGTCGTGACCCTTACAACCTTCGTACTGAAGCGTACAAACAACCTTACGCTTTTACAGAGCTTGGCTAACTCTATAATGGCGAAAATAAAAACAAGCTTTCTAACTTCGAACAAGTCGGAGAAGAAGCTGTTGAACAATCGACAAGCAGCAGTGAACGCTTCGTCGTTGTGGTGTTTATCGGAATCGGAAACCTCTCTTCGTCAAGTGTTTGGGAAACTAATCGGATTTCGAACACTTGAATGGATATGGACTTTGAGAGAGATTTGGGCAGAGATACGGCGTTGATAGCTTGTGTTTCCCGTGCTTGAATCCGATAATGGCTGAAGTATTTATAGGCAGTTTTGAAAAAACTAGCCGTTGGAGTCGGGCTGACGTGGCACTAGCCGTTGGAAGCTGACTCACTTCTAGCCGTTGGGAATATTCGTCCTTGCTGGCACTCGACGTGGCAAGGATCAGGTCGTGACGCTCCATGAAGGCGGAGCATCGACCTTGATTGATAATCCAGCTCTTGAAATCTTCTAAGGCAATGCCAGCTGGAAGCTTGATAGGGGAGGTCGATAGACAGGCAGATGATCCAGCTCGATCCAATTTGAGGCAGGTCGATACATCGACCTTACTCTTACATGGTGGATCGAACTTGATTCTAAACATTAGAGGGCATCGACCTGCACTAACAGGTAGCAGGTCGATCTATCGGCCTTGACCCTAAACAAGTAAAATTATGCCTAAGTGTGGTTTCGATAAACATCATCAAAATCAAACTGCAAGGGGTTCCCAACAATTTCCCCCTTTTTGATGATGTCGAAACCAAACACTTTACAAATAATTCCTAAGATAAAACACTGAAAGATGGTATCAGAGCTTGAAAATTTTTCAATCATGAAGATTGATAAGGAAATATAAGAAAGGCAGATAAGGACATAATTAAAATAAAGCAGTAAAGGCAGATGCCTGGACAAAGAGATATTGTCGTCAGGTCGAAAGATGTTTTTGCTTCATTCAGCTCGATAGCGTACATTACATTGGAAGTTACAAACTGAGCTACGAACATAAATGAATACAAAAATTAAACAAAAACATCTATCTACATTGCCTGGATCTTGGCACGGGCTGCAATCCTCTCCTCTTGGACCTGCTCCCTCGACTTCGACTGCATGCTGGCATAAATTCCATCCCGGATTCGACGGAAGTCGGGATCGGAATTTGAGATATTCACGCCCAGTCCGATGGCAGTCTGTGCAATGTATTGGTCGACCCGGGAGTAATCCAAATACCCCGAATCACCAAGGTATAAGGGCGTGAAATATTGCTTTGCGGACGCCCTTATCATCACACCGGCCTCTGCAGCTTTCCTTCGAAGCTCACCAATAAAATCTTGGTAAGGGAATTTAAGCATGTAAGCTGCATAGGCTTGATCGGCATCGGCAGGAAGCGAGGGGTCCTGGATCCAGTAATACAGGAGGATGAAGCAGCTGTTAAGCTCCCGCAGCAGGTTGTTTTGAGATTCGTCGAGCCATTCAACGACTTGCTGCAGTCCTCCAGCATTCAAAACAAGAGCGGACTGGCTGATCCAGTCCAACTCCCTTTTCCTCCTAGCTTCAGCAGCCTGGCGCTCGGCCTTGAAACGCCGCTGCTCTTCTTGATTTGCGGCCTGCTCCGGCGTAGCACCAGCCAGAATCATGGCAGAAATAAGATCGGCCTCGGCAGCCAATCGAGCTTTGGCGGCGGCAGCCTCGGCAGCACCAAGCTGAGAAATTGGATCGGCATGGGAGGCAACGGCCTGGGAGGGCTTCTTTGGAGGAGGCGGAGGAGGAGCCACGGAAGTTGAAGGAGTTTTGGATTTTGGGGCCTTCTTCTTCTTCGCGGCGGTGGCGGCTCTTTCTTCTTCCCCCTTTTCGACATCATCAGTCAGGGCCTTTATTAGGGAAAGAAGAGTCGCATCCTCTTGCTGCAGCTTGATCACAGCATCCTTCAACTCCAGTTGCCCACTGAGAAGGGAGGAGATGGTGCCGTGGATGGCGTTGATCTGCTCATTGGAGGTCGATGCCGAGGTCGAGACAGATGAGGTCAAATTGGTTACACGCTCATCGACCTTGGCCAAGTCCTCCAATACTTCCGCGATCTGGTCACGGGACGCCATGTTCAGCTCATCAAGCTGGCCCGGCAGGAGCTTGTCGGTATATTCCTTCAAAAGCTTCACGGCAAAGTCCGTGACGCGCTCCCTGGCAGCTTCATCGGCCTGGGCTTTGGCATCTTTCACTATATCAGCCCGGGCCTCTGCTACGGCCTGCTTGATTTGCTCTGGGAGGCTGGTGATGATGGACTCGAGCTTGGCAGAAATTTCATCGAGCACAGCCTCCACATCAACTTTGGGAGACGGAGCAGCAGCAACAAGAGGCTGATCATCACCCTCAATCCTGGGTGATGATTGCTCCGGAGTTTGAATCCTTTCAAACTCGTCTCCGGCTTCTGCGGCGGAGTTGTACAGAGCGCGAGAGTGCGCATAGAGGGGGCGAAGGTCGATGCCCAAAATATTGGCTTCGACCTTCATGCGGCGAAGCACAAGCTGTCGAAAATTTGAGGCCGCATCCCCCACGGTGAAGAATCCGAACTCCGCTTCTAGAGCCAGCTCCTCGACCTTCAGGTCGTTGAGAGTAACGACCTGCAGCAGCGCCTCGAAGACGTAATAGTAACTCGACTTACAATCCAGATAGAACTGGAGGCGAGTGGCGAGGTCGAGAGACTTGGGGAGTTGGACTATCCCCGGCATCAGGTCGATGACCTTCAGCCTGGCCTCGGCTTTCAATGCAGCGACCTGGGAGTGAGTAGCAGACATCGGCTGCTCAGAGATAGGCTGGATCGGCAGCACGACGTCTTCCTCCACAGGCGCATTCCGAATCGGGGAAGACAGAGATTCTTCCGCAGTGAGATCCTGGATCTCAACAGATCCAGCTCGATGGACGGAGGGGGACCTCACTGGCGAGGGAGCAACGACCTGCTGAGAGGATGCAGGGCGTTGCTGCGAGGCGGACGGCTCGGCGGCGGAACGGACTGGAGATGGAGTCCGTTCGGCTGAGAGAGAGGGCGATGAAGCGGGCGAGGACTCCCTGGGAGGTGCAGATACCTTGAAATCCAGGGGGAGGATCTTGTGAAACGGCCTGGGAGGATCACCGGAGGCCGACTGCGTCCTCCGTGGAGGAGTCTTCTTTACAGGAAGAGCCTTCTTGGCAGGGCGAGCGGGAACCAGGTCGACATCGGCCTTCCTCTTCTTTTGGACGGGTCGATCTGGGATCCTCCATCCGACCTTGGATTGCCCGGTTCTGGCGAGATGCTCCCTGACAGAGTCTGGGGAGTTGCAATAGATTTGCGGTGCCACCCCAATCGCCATCTCCAGCTGATGGAGATCTTTTGGAATAAACAGGGGGGGAAAGGCCGGATCATTGGACCATTTCTTATTCTTGAAGTAAGAAATGATAATACAGGTGGCCTTCGACCCAAGGCGCATCGGCCTTTTCTCGTTGTGAAGAGACACTTTCACAACGGCCTCTCCCTCCGTCTCGCAGACGATCTGTTTGGCCTCCTCCCAGAGCAGCGAGACCATCAATTTTGCCCAACTAATCGGTAGATCGAGAATTACGGCCGTCAATATCTGAAATTTGAACGGGGTGACCTGGTCGTAATTCCCGACGTGCCCTAGAAAGCACTTTTGGATGAAGTCCATTAGGAGGCGGAATTTGGGGCGCAGCTCGTTCCTTTTGAAGGCCACTGGAACGAACTGCCTCTGCTCAATCAAGACCCGATCTGCAACCTGCTGCAGTTGGTCTTGAGAAATCTCCGAGATTTGCATCGACCCTCCGTCACCAATACCGAAGGCACCCTTCACCGCATCAAGAATGTTGATGTTGACCATGGATTTCTGGGTTCCGAGGGAGACTGTGTGGGAAGACACGGACTCGCCCTCGTTCCAGTTGTAGAAGAAGGCACATACCATCCTGGGCAGACTCTTCGCCGGCCGGTGGGAGATAATTTGATGGAATGGGAAGCATCTCTCCACCAGGGCAAACATGGAGTCTAGATCGCGAAAACCGTAGTTTTCGCGCACCATGTAGGGCTCGTACTTGATACGAGCGGTCAGATAGACCTCGATTTCCGACCACTGCATTTCCTTTCGGCCGGAGGTAGAAACCTTTTCTGCCATTGTTGTGTTTTTCTGCAAGTTTTTCGAGAAAGATTAGAAATTAAAGACAATGAAGAACTTGACAGAAATATAAAACATAATCGGTGAAAAGAGTACAAACCACGGAGAGTGATTTGATGCAGATAGTGAGAATGTAGAAAAGCGAAGAACACGACGGCGGTAGTTCAGTTTTTGCAGAAAGAAAAATTAGGTTTTTGCGAAGAAGATGAAAAAGGTAAGTAAGTTTTTGAGAGAAAACTGCATGCCGTATATGTAGAGTTTTCGAACGGTTGAGATTGTTCAAATTTGAAAAGGTGAAAATCGCTCTTTAATTCTCATCCACACGATGAGTGCGCGTGAAATGTGAAACGTTACACATTCGCGCGTGAGTTATTGAGAACGTGCGATATCTTGCACTTTTGCAGAGAGAAGGCAGGGAATTAAATGCATCCTCGGTCAATGTGTCAAAATTTGACACTTGACTGGATGTTTTACAAAAATGGTAATCATTACTCCCTTTTTCCTCATTTTCTGCAAGTTATCAGAACCTTAAATAATGAAACACATTGAGAAATAAATAACATTAATAAATGAAGAAATTCAATGCGTACTAAAAAAGTTATAAGACAAAAGGGTGATACTGCCCTTTTGATTCTTCCTTCATAAATGCAGTTGCATTCAGGTTGATATCGGCCTGATGATATCGGCCTTGTGACAGAGAACGGCCTGTCGAAATGAACGGCCTGTATTTGTGATATCGGCCTGGCGAGGTGGAACTGCCTGGATTTAAGATGTCGGCCTGGCGAAATAAACGCCCTGGAGACAGACATTGGCCATTGTTCCCCCTCAAATGATGGATCACTTTGGCCAAGTGTTCCCCCTCAATTGAGGAACACAGGTCGATCTATTGAATAGTCGACGGCCTGATGATGGACACGGCCTGTTGACAGACACGGCCTGTAGATAGGCACGGCCTGTATATAGGCACGGTCTGTAGATAGACGGCCTGTTCAAATAGTAACTCCCTGTTCATGTGGTAACGGCCTGTTGAGTGTTGACGGCCTGTTCCCCCTTGATATCTGCCTGTTTGTAAAGAGACGGCCTGCTTGTTGGTCCCGATTGTTGGTCCCACACAAGCTTTTGAAAGATGTGTCAGGCTTATGAGGAGAAAACGGCCTGGAGGCTTACGATCGGCCTGATGACTCAACATTTAATAACCCTAGCTTTCCACATAGCATTTTGAATCTTTCTTCGGCTAGGGGTTTGGTCAGAATATCAGCTCGCTGAATGTCAGTGTGTATCTTCTCTATAACCACGTTCTTCTTTTCCACGTGATCACGAATGAAGTGATGTCGAATATCCACGTGTTTGCATCTTGAGTGAAGAACTGGATTCTGGGTAATGGCGATGGCACTCGAGCTATCACAGAATATTGGCACTTCACTGACTTCAACTTCATAATCCTTAAGTTGTTGCTTGATCCACAAGATTTGTGCACAACAACTTCCTGCGGCCATGTACTCGGCCTCTGTGGTGGAGGTGGCTACTGAAGTTTGCTTCTTTGAAAACCAAGAAATCAGCTTGTTTCCGAGAAAATGGCAAGTACCCGAGGTAGATTTCCTATCGAGCTTGCACCCTGCATGATCAGAATCTGAATAGCCTGTAAGCTGCAAATTATCATCACAAGGATACCAAAGACCTAGATTTGTGGTTCCTTTGATGTATCGAAGAATTTTCTTTGCTGCTTCCAAGTGAGATTCCTTCGGATTAGCTTGAAATCGAGCACACACTCCAACTGCAAAAGTGATGTCAGGTCGACTAGCAGTTAGATAAAGTAATGAACCAATTATACCCCTGTACTGTGTTATGTTGGCAGGTTTTCCTTGGGGATCCGGGTCGATCTTCCCTCCAGAGAGCATCGGTATTTTGACAGGCTTGCTGTCTTTGACACCAAACTTGTCGACCAGCTCGTGTGCGTACTTTGTTTGGCTAATGAAGATTCCTTCATCGGACTGCTTAACCTGCAACCCTAGAAAGAAATTCATTTCCCCCATCATAGACATTTTATATTTTTCGGTCATGAGGTTACCAAATTTTTCACACAAAATGGGAGATTTAGATCCAAAAATGATATCATCAACATAAATTTGTACTAAAAGGATATGTTCATTCACTTTGATAGTGAATAGCGTCTTGTCGACTGAACCACGCTTGAATCCTGATTCGATGAGGAAGGATGACAGTGTCTCATACCAAGCTCGAGGAGCTTGCTTAAGTCCGTAGACGGCCTTGTGCAGTTTGTAGACTTTGCTTGAATCACCCTCCTCGAATCCAGGAGGCTGTTCCACATAGACTTCCTCTTCGAGAACGCCATTGAGGAACGCACTCTTTACATCCATCTGGTAGACTTTGAATCGTTGATGAGCGGCATAAGCTAGAAACAGCCTTATAGCTTCTAATCTTGCAACGGGGGCAAACGTCTCATCATAGTCGATTCCTTCTTGTTGACAGTAACCCTTTGCAACCAATCGGGCTTTATTTCTGACAACTTCTCCATATTCATCTCTCTTGTTCTTGTAAACCCATTTGACTCCAATGACGCCCTGATGATAAGGACGATCAACTAGAGACCATACTTCATTTCTTTTGAATTCATTGAGTTCTTCTTGCATGGCTTCAATCCAATCAGCATCTTGAAGAGCTTCAATGGCATCTTTAGGTTCTATGCGAGAGAGATAGCAACTTAATAGCGCACTTTCACCAATCGCCCTCCTTGTTCGCACTCCTAGGTTTGGGTTCCCAACAATGAGCTCTTTCGGATGATCATCGATCCATCGTCTGCGTCGTGATCTCTCTTCATTTGAAATAATTGGTTCGGGCTCATTAATGGGTTCATCAAACTCTGGGTGAGTTGAAGGTTGATCAGTGGATACGCGCTGTTGCTCGGAATGTTGATCGGGCTGCTGTTCGGCCTGGATGTTGAGCTGCTCCATTGTGTTATCGAGCTGCTCAATTTGGGATGTAAGGTCGTGAACAGCATCAGTCTTGGGGACTGAGGGAGGGGGATCAGCCTGGTTAAGTCCGGCTGATGTATTACAGCTCGTAGTATCATTTGCATCACTTCCCCCTTGCTGTGCGACCCTAGGATCAGATTGATCCTCTTCCTCCAAATCATTTGGAGTCCATACTAGCAGGTCGTCAATGGGGGAGTTAGACGGCCTGTTAGCAGCGGGTTGTTCTGTTCCTGTACTTGATTCTCTGTACAGACAAGTAGATTCATCAAACACAACATGAGGTGTTACCTCCACAACTAGGGTTTTCTTATTAAAGACTCTATAAGCTTTGCTAACCTCTGAGTATCCTAAAAATACTCCTGGATCGGCCTTGCTATCAAAAGTCTTCAATTGAGTTTTCCCATTGTTATGAATGTAACACAAACACCCAAAAGCTTTAAAATACTTTAACCTGGGGAGCTTGTTGTTCCACAGCTCGTATGGAGTCTTTCCATGTCGGGTCGTGATGATCGACCTGTTTTGGGTATAGCAGGCTGTGTTGACGGCCTCTGCCCAAAAATTCTTTGGAAGATTGGTTTCATCCAACATGGTACGAGCTGCTTCCTTCAGCGATCTGTTACGACGTTCCACCACGCCGTTTTGTTGAGGTGTGCGTGCAGCTGAAGTTTGATGATGAATCCCACTCTTTGTGCAATATTCTTTGATCATTGCATTGATAAATTCGGTGCCTCGATCTGATCGAATGGAGATGATGGATTTCTCCTTTTGATTGCACAGCTTGCTCAGCAACGCAGGTAGCTTCTCCAATGTCTCCTTCTTTTTGTACATGAAAATAACCCACGTAAATCTAGAATAATCATCTATAATAACGAGAGCATATTTTCTACCGTTTATACTCAAGGGAGTGACTGGACCGAAGAGGTCGAGATGGAGAAGCTCAAGAATTCGATTTGATGATTGTGCCGTCACGCTTGGAAAGGATGATCTTGTTTGCTTTCCGGCTTGACAGGCTCTGCAGATGTGATCACGATCGAAGACTTGGTCTGGCAGGTCGTTCACCAGCTTGTTGCGTGCGAGCTTGTTGATGGCCTTGAAGTTTAAGTGACTCAACCTCTTGTGCCATAGCCAGCTTGTCTCGGAATCGGCCTTTGTGACCAGGCAGGTCTCTATCCAATCTGTCCATTGAACAATATAGAGTCTATCCTGCAAAATTCCGGTAAGAAGTGTTTCTCCTTCCTCATTTTTCACGAGACATTTATTAGCGGTGAATTCTACTCGTTTACCACTCGAGCAGAATTGCGACACAGAAAATAGGTTATGATTAAGACCTTCAACATAAGAGACGTTAGAAATAGTTGTTTTACCAACTCTTAGATCGCCCTGGCCTCTCGTAAATCCCTTAGAATTTCCTCCAAAGGTTACAAGTGGCCCGTCTCGTTCTTGATAGTTTGAAAGTGGCGTTTTGTCACACGTCATGTGCTTCGAGCATCCACTATCAATGATCCATACAGCTCCATGAGCTGCTTGGCTCCTTCTTTGAGCCTTCCCAACCTGCAATTAGTTAAACTTAGCAACCCATTTGAGATTGGGTGCTACATCGGTTGCGGGAACGGCCTTTGGAACCCATATTTGCTTCACCGGTCTGCTTCTATCCGAGGCTGAGGACGAGGCAGTAGCGGTCTTGGGCTTGGGAGCCTTGGTTTTCTTCGAGCGAGGGTGACGAGACTGATAATTGTGTTCTTCATAATACCCAGGTTGATACTGCCAGTCTGGAAAATTTGACTATTGAGGATAGTGGCAGTAGCACCCTTGATAATCCGGGTAGAAGAACTGAGGATGATACGGCCTTTGATAGTGCTGGCCTTGGTATCGCCCTTGATGAACAGCCTGATTTTGATGATAGGGGGCAGGTCGACGTTGCTGGACAGGTCGATTCTCTTTCTTTTGAGAAACAGGCTGTTCCTTCTTTTGTTGCTTTATGAGGATGGCCTGGGGCTGTCGAGCTGGATTCTTCAGCTTGACCATCTTATCAGGGAGAGCTTGATTAGCTTTCCGAACATTCTTCGATTTAGGCTGCGCTTTCACGAACGTGATCTCGCAGTCTTTGTTCTTGCTTTTCTAGGGTTCTCCGTTAAATCCAATCCCAGAGTGATCGCGCGGATTGCGTTGCATGGATTGGACCTCTTCCAGCTTCTTTCCACTTTTCTTCAACTGACTCAATGTGAGTTGTAGTTTTTGTTCCTTTTTCACGAGGAGTTCGTGTCGAATTACCAAGTCAGCCAATTTTGAAGTAAGGCTGTGTATTTCGGCATCTTTGGTCTTGAGGGTCTCGTCCTTCTCGAGCACCCTGGTATCGAACTCCTTAACCCGTAAAGTCAATTCATCAACCTTTGACTTTAGGGTTTCGATCTCCCTTTCCTTTTCTTCATCGTAGGGAGAGAATCTTTCTTCTAATGCTAGCTTGTATTTTTCATTTTTATCCAATAGCTCAGCATTGTCTTCAACGACCTCCTTGAGTGTATCCACGAGATCGGCATAGTCATCCAGCTGCTTCTTGATTTCTTCCAAGACACAGCCTCGGATAGGTCTTCATCACCTTCTTCTGCACAATCATCGTCAGAGAAAGAAAGTGATATGGGTTGAAGATCTACCTTTGAAGATCCCTCGTTTTGTTGGTGCTCTCCAACGAAACATTCTTCATCATCACTTTCGTTGAAAGCGATGTAACCTTCGTCATCACTTGACGAGCTATCCGAGAGGTGAGCTTCCTTTGTTTCTTCGGCGATCATTGCAGCTCGTTGGTCTTTGAGCTTCTTATCGCGCTTTGCACGGAGCTCGTCTCTCTCGGCCTTGGTAAGATCCGGACAGTCGGTCTTGTAGTGACCTGGACTGCCACAATTGAAACAACCACCCTCGGGTGTGTTAGAAGAATTGAAGGTTGAGGGTTTACCTTCTCCCTTTTTGTCAGGGCGGTCGTGGTTGCGGTTTGAGAAGTTTCGCTTGTTGTCACGATAGAACTTTTTGTATTTGACAACCTTCCCTAGGAGCTTCTCATTTCTCCTAGCAGCTAGAGCATAGTCGAGAGTCATTTTCTCGAACTTCTTGACGATGGACTCGTCAATTGGACTTGGGGCAGCAGCTGAGGCTGAGTCGGCCTTGAAAGCTACCTCCTTGTTCTTTTCATCAGCCTTCTTGCTGGTGGAAGGCTGTGTTGATCCATGGATGCGGATCATCTCATATTCGTTTCCGACAAGAATGTCGAAAAGATCTTCAGTGGTGAGGGAGTTGAAATCCGATCGGGCAAGATGCATGGCGGCGTATACGTGCCAATTTGCAGGAAGGGCACGTATCACTTTGAGATTCTTCTCGCGCTGAGTGTATTTGTATGGGTTGATTGCAGCGACTTCGAGAATGATCTCGGTGAAGCGAATTTTCATCGCTTCAATGGTTTCACCCGAAACCATCTTGAAGTCATCGAACTTGCTGCACGCCATAGACATCTTGTTCTCCTTCATTTCCTCTGAGCCAAGGCTGATGGACCGGAGGGTGTCCCACATTTCTTTGGCCGTTTCAAGATTTCGGATCTTGGCCAGGTAGACGCCCTTCACGGTGCTGGAGATGAGTCCCTTTGCGTAATCATCGAGACCGGCCTCTTTCCTTTCCTCGGTTGAGTAGTCGCGAGGGTTTTTGAGGACTTTCTCGTATGTGGCCTCCCCGGGGGATGTTCCATCCACAATAATCTTCGCTGCATATATGGGGGAGGGGCCATTCTCGATAATATCCCACATGAGGACGTGATGTGCCTTGAGACACATCTTGATTCGAAAACTCCAGTCTTCATAGCCTTGAATGGAGAAGCCTTCACATACCCTGAGAAGAGAAGCCTCCATTGCAATATAATATGATATGAAATGAATGAGAAGATTTTTCTAAGGATCGGTTCAAAATGACCAAAAGTTTGAAAAAGAACTTTTAGTATGCAAAGCAGCGGTCAAAAGAACCACTGCTCTGATACCACTTGTTGGTCCCTGGAAAGAGTAATTGGTGTATGGGGGGGGGGGGGGGGGGGGGAATACACCAATAACCAACCGTTTTTGACTTTTGTAAAATCAGGTCGATCTGTAGGTCGATTGTCAAGGTCGACCTTATCAGAGGCAGTTTGATCTATCAAGCTTGTATGGTATCAAGCTTGATTTATCAAACTGTTGTTAATGCGGAAGTTGGTGGAGGTTGATTTACTCTTTGAAAAATCTTAAGGCTGGTGAACAGTAGCAGGTTGATGAGATATGCAGGTTGATGCTAGTCAGTTTGATAACAAAATATAAGGATGATAAATAAAGAGAGAGAGAGAGAGAGAGAGAGAGAGAGAGAGAGAGAGAGAGAGAGAGAGAGAGAGACACTGCGATTTAGCGTGGTTCGGAGAAACCCTCCTACGTCCACGTCAGGTCGACTCGACCTGAGAATCCCTTTACCTTTGGATTCAACCTCTCTCTTATTTATACTGACTGAGTATCAGTTCTAGATACAATCTAACCTGAAAATATCTAGACACGAGTTTTGGGTCGTGACCCTTACAACCTTCGTACTGAAGCGTACAAACAACCTTACGCTTTTACAGAGCTTGACTAACTCTATAATGGTGAAAATAAAAACAAGCTTTCTAACTTCTAACAAGTCGGAGAAGAAGCTGTTGAACAATCGACAAGCAGCAGTGAACGCTTCGTCGTTGTGGTGTTTATCGGAATCGGAAACCTCTCTTCGTCAAGTGTTTGGGAAACTAATCGGATTTCGAACACTTGAATGGATATGGACTTTGAGAGAGATTTGGGCAGAGATATGGCGTTGATAGCTTGTGTTTCCCGTGCTTGAATCCGATAATGGCTGAAGTATTTATAGGCAGTTTTGAAAAAACTAGCCGTTGGAGTCTGGCTGACGTGGCACTAGCCGTTGGAAGCTGACTCACTTCTAGCCGTTGGGAATATTCGTCCTTGCTGGCACTCGACGTGGCAAGGATCAGGTCGTGACGCTCCATGAAGGCGGAGCATCGACCTTGATTGATAATCCAGCTCTTGAAATCTTCTAAGGCAATGCCAGCTGGAAGCTTGATAGGGGAGGTCGATAGACAGGCAGATGATCCAGCTCGATCCAATTTGAGGCAGGTCGATACATCGACCTTACTCTTACATGGTGGATCGAACTTGATTCTAAACATTAGAGGGCATCGACCTGCACTAACAGGTAGCAGGTCGATCTATCGGCCTTGACCCTAAACAAGTAAAATTATGCCTAAGTGTGGTTTCGATAAACATCATCAAAATCAAACTGCAAGGGGTTCCCAACAATTATTTTCGTGTATCGCATCTAGGTTGGATTAAATTGGTTAAATAGATGTATTGACTATTTATGTATGATTTACTACCCTAGGATCAATGTTTTCTCTTATTTGTTAATTTCGTTATTATAGTTTGTTTTCGTATTTGTATCTTTTATTTCATTAAATTTTCTATTTTAGATAGAAAACCCACTATTCTAAAGTTTTTATTTGCTTTAGACATTGATGAGAAGCTCTAGTAGAGGTAACTCCTATCTGTTCGGATATCGGTCCCTGAAGATACGACTCATGCTTCCCTTTGCTACACTATTTTAGGGTGATAAAATAGCAGCGATCACCTACCCGCCATCCACGGGTACCTGCCTACCCGCCACTTGCATACCAAAATTTACAAATGCAACAGAAATCAGATTCATAAATGGCGATTAATTTGTATGTTTAATTTGTGTATTGATTAATATTACTATTGTATTCCTTTTCATGATTTACAAGAATATGAGAGCATTTATAAACATGAAAATATATAAATAAAAAATGAGGATACAGGTAGTCCGTAGGTATATTCACGGGTTCATTCACATGTATTTTCATGGATATATTTGCGGGTATTAATAGCGGGTATACGAGTTTCACGGTACTAATAGTGACTATCCATACTCATATCGCCTACCTGCGGATACCATAAACCCCTCAAACCTGCACTTATTAGAATTGAATACCTGCGGATATCGGGTACCCGCGGATAAATTGTCATCCCTAGCACAAGGGTTATTAAAATTCTACCATAACTTCTCAAGTGATATGTGTTTTGCGGGCAATCGAGGTAGGGATATGAGTTAGAATTACCTTCAATCACTATGATTAAAAAGCACATAGAACTTAAAGGTTGTTGTTTAGTGACAATGCGAACATGTACGGGGAGATTCTGAAATTCTCAATGTTACATAATGCTTAGGCCTTCTTTCTTTCTTTCAATTTAGGGATAAGTACTAATTCTCGGGAGTCAAAGACTACAATTTTTATGATCTTCCGTGGGTACGATTCCAATAATAAGTTAACTTTATATTTAAATAAACTGAAGAATGCATAGCTAACAATTGCATATGCTAATGAGATCACATAAGCATTTATATAAGTGTAAATTATGGTATATGTTCTAACTTGTGTATAATTTAGCTCAAGTTTTACAATATTGTTAAAATGTCATGTAGTTTAAAATAACATTCACATAAGAGCATTGTCATCGGCGACCGGAGCCGGTGGTTGACTGCCGCATGGCGTCCGACATGGCACTGCCACGTTAGTGGTCGACCGGGGGTTATTGATGCAGATTCTAAGTCAGCAACCACCGGTTCGTCAGTTGGTCCTGCGCGCACGCTGCCACATGGCGGTCGCCAACTCCTGGTTGGTCATGGGTTGTTGACGCGGATCGCGTTATTATTATTTTTTCTCGACTGTGCCATGTGGCATCCTCTGATTGGCCGCCACGTGATGACGCATATTCACGCTTAATTTGACCAATTTTTTTTCTCATATAAATACCCCCTTCACCCCATTATTCATCATACCTTCCTCATTTCTTCTTCACATATTCTCCATTTTATTCAATTGTTGTTAATATCTTTTTCGCGAATTCAAAAAAATGAATCACGAATGAGATTGATACGCTAAACCATGACCCTGTTGTGACAAGTGGAGATAGATAAAATAAAAGAGGCTGAGGAAAGTAGTAGGAATCGTGAAAATCGAAAAAGAAAATATATTGAGTGTGATCATGAAGAAGGTTACGACCAACTCGATATTTCTCCAACTAACCTACCTATCCAGAGTAAATGTTTCGCCGACGATTCTGGATGCAGCAACATTTATTCTTAAGATTGTCAACACTGTAGCAGTCGTCGATCCTTATTTTCAACAACGTTCGGATGCTAACTGGCGAGATGACCTTCATCCACTCCAAAAGTGCACGATTGCAATCAGGCAACTTCGAAGAGTACTTGCGGAGTGATGACTCAATTGGGCGTCTCATTCTGCAAAAAATTTGTTGTGCCGTTGTTGATGCTTTTGGAGACGAATATTTGCGGAGACCGACTCAAATGGATTGTGCCTGACTCCTCCTAATGCATGGGCGAAGCACGGCTTTTCGAGAATGCTGGGGAGTCTTGATTGCATGCACTGGGCATGGAAAAATTGTCCAACGGTCTGGGCAAGTTCATATCTCAATTATATACAAATGCATAAACATCAATATAACATGGTGAGGGGTAATGGAAGAAGGGAACACAACAATTTAACTATGCTCCCAATTAGGGTTGGGGAAAAATACCAAAACTTGGTATATCGTCTATACTGTACCGAAAATTACCAAAAATATTGATTAAGATATGTCGGGGGTTTTTGTTAAGGTATCATATCGTACTGTAAGACTACAATTTTTATATGCCGATGTATACCATCTCATACCGTATACCAAAATTTTAGTATATTATAATTTGTCAAAATATTTTTGCATACCCCTTTTCAAAACCCCCATGTACAAAATACCCCTCAAAATAAAAGCATGCACAAACTACCGGCCCCTTTATTTATTTTACAATTAATTTTAATAACATTTTCGATTTTTCAATTTATTTTTTATATCACTAACTTTGAGGTGATAGATGTGAAGTGACTAATTGGCCATTTTTTTTTTCACTCATGCATGACAAAATGTCATGCATTATGGTACTGTATGTGCATTATTGTACTATATGTGCATTCAAATTCGTTCAGTAATGAACAGTAAAAGAATGGTATCCAATGTAAAATTATTCAATATATACCTGCACATACATTTTCCAATTCACAATCGAAAAAAATTGTTGGATTTGACTTCACCGGAAAAAAAAGCTCTATTTTTGTGGACGAGCAAATACAAGGAAAAGGCAATCAAAATCCGATATTAAAAGGTATGTCACGAAGCATTAGAAAGGAAATAGTGTTACAATTTTTCCGAGCGTGATAACGCCGGAAAAAGTTGGCCGGAACATGCATCACGCCAGCAGCATATCACGCCGGCATGATGCATATTCCGGCCAACTTTTTCCGGCGTTATGTTGTCCTAATTTTTTTATTTTTTTTTATTTTGTTACATTTTTTATACTAGGTTTCATATCATGACGTTTTTGAGAGCTATGAATGAATTATATGTTATATATATATATATATATATATATATATATATATATATGATCCACTACCTATATAGGGAGTGGTTCTGGTGAAAACTAAATATTTCGTGCAAACTGCAAACCATGCATTTTTATACATAACATGATGCATATTTATGCATAACATGTTGCATAAAAAAATAATATTATATAATGCATTTTTATTAATAAAAAAATATATTTATTTATGCAACATGTTATGCATTAAAATGCATCATGCTATGTATAAAAATGCATGGTTTGCAGTTTGCACGAAATATTTAGTTTTCATATGATCCACTACCTATATATATATTTAGTTTTTTATGTATATGAAGAGCATTTTTAATTTTTTTTTTACAATGTATGTGCGTAAATCAAACAAAAATATAGTATAATGTGAAGGAAAAAAATGAAGATAAATACCTCATTTCACGCCGGAGACATCACACCGGAATGCACATAACGCCGGCGTGATGTTCACGCCGGCGGTATGTGCATTCCGGCGTGATGTCTCCGGTGTGAAATGTTGTTTCTTGTAGAATGAATTATTTTGTTTCATTTCGTATACTAAATTGTTTCATTTAACGATTTATTTGTAATGTATGAATTATTTATCGAGAATTATTGTTTTTTTATGCATACTAAGAGTTCTTTTTATATTTGTATGTGGTATGTGAGTAAATTAAACCAAACTATAGCATATTAGGAAGCATTGAAACGAATTAAGAAAATAGGTTGTGTTGGTCCCGGTTTGCTATAGGAAAAAAATACGTAGAGGGGGGGGGGGGGGGGGGGGGTGAATACGTATTTTGAAGTTTTTCAACTTCAATTCCTTAACTCAGAGTATAAAGTAAAGTGCTCTTTGGAAATACTAAGACCTAGCCGAGGGCTAGATCTAAAGCAATCACGAATCTCTTGACCTAAGCTTAGAGCTTGATCAAGAGTGAGACTTTACTCTTTGTGCGGAATTTGGTGAGCTATAATCTTTCCTAAGTAATTGAAAATCAAAGTTAAGTTTGTTTATATGCACGTGCAATGGATAATCGAATACTATAAAGAGATTAAGGTAAGAGAGATACGACACGGAGATTTATAGTGGTTCGGAGATAACGCTCCTACGTCCACTTTGTTGCACGACGGCAACTGTTCTCTTCACTCAAGAACTTGAAGGTTACGGGTCCTTCAAAAACCTGGTCGAGATCGGGCTTCACTCGCCTAGATCACACGACAGACGTAGTGATTGCGGGTTCACTACACAAACCTAACAAAGACTGGAAGCTTCACTTGCTTCAGTCAAAACACGACAGGGAGATTTCGGGCTCTCCTTACAGCCTAGCTTCGATCGAGCTCTACACAAACGATGTAAGTGTAAGCTTGGATCTCAACTCTACGATCGAGGCTTCTTCAATCGATGAAAGAAGGGCCTTGGATCTGAACAACCTAACAACTACACTCAAAAACCTAACAGACAGAGTTTAGGGTTTTTGGTTGACGAACACACTATGAAGAGCTCTTTACAATAAGTGCAAAGATGGCTAGAGCTCTTCTTCTAAGCTTGGATATGGAATGGGCTTAGACTCTAAGTGTGAAGGTTGTGAAGACGAGTTCCGATGAACTGGAAACTCGGAGAACACTGGAAAACAAAGACTCGAAGATTGCTATGAAAGCTGGGAGTGTTTGTTTGCTGTATGCGCTCGAATGCTCAAGTAGTGTTCTGCTTCTTCACGTTGTGATCCTTCACTATTTATAGGCGGAGGGTTGGCTGAGATCCGTTGCTTGGTTGGTGGCCTTGTCCCTCCTCGTCTCGACAGTACTTGCACAGGCTGGCTACTTTTCAGATGCGCAGATTTGGACTTTTGCCGAGAATGGCTAAGTTCCACTTTCAACAGTAACTGGAGCGAGCCAGTACTGTAGCGGCGCCTTGTCGGCTTGGCAGTCAACTCCTCTGCTCCTCTCTTGAGTCGACACGTGGAGATCTCGTAATAAATGCGAAGATCTCCAGTTGACTGGAGTTCAAATTCGGAGCGGGAATTTGTGCTGTCGCTTTCTGGTAGGTAGTGGCTCGCTTCGCTTTGAAGTTGTAGCGGCCGCTCTGAAGTGAGTCGCTTCACAGTCATATTTGTAGTGAGTCACTTGAGAAATAAATTTCCGTGACGCTACTAAATTAAATGTTGACTCGCGTTGACTCGCTTCGGCTTTTCTTTGTAGCGCACGCTTCGCTTCGCTTCGCTTCGCTTTGGCAGACTCACTTTGAATCTACTGTAGCGATCGCTTCGCTTTGAACTGTAGCGCTCGCTTCGCTTCGCTTTGGCAGACTCACTTTGAATCTACTGTAGCGATCGCTTCTCTTCGCTATTCTTCGGCACGCTTCACTTCGATTTGCTTGACCCGCTTCGCTTTGGAAAACACACTCAAGAGAGTGGCCTTCACTTGAACTTTTGAAGCCTAATCTAAGCAAAATAAGAGAGCCATCCTAACAGAGTAGGCTTATAAAAATTCTATCCTATTAACTACATCAAAATGGGTCGCTTGGGAATAGGACACTTGGGGTTTTGGGATCTAATCAAAACAAATGACTTCATTTATCAAATGTCCCATGAAGTTCCCCCTTAACAATTTAGTCCTTAACAATTCCCAACAATTTCCCCCTTTTTGATGATGCCAAAACCCATACGACTTAGATAAAAATAAATCTAGTCTATCTAACCGTGAAGGGAACTCCAAGCGACTGCTTCCTTTGCAGTTTCGTTTGTAATTTTCTTTTAAGTTCCTTCCCTTTTTTTTTCGGTTAAATTAATGAGTTTGTAGCAGAAATGTAAAGTCATTCACAAAGCGAGTAAATGACACAGAGGAGACAGAAATAAAAGTGGGATAAATGAACAAGCAGTTCACAAAAAGAAATACTAGGAAGCTTGAAACTCAAAGGTTTCCTGCAGCTTCATCCTCCTTCTCCTACTCCTTTCCTTCTTCCTCCTCCTTCTTCTCTTCTTCAATAGCAGCAGTATCCACGTAAGCTGATAGCACTCTTGATTCCATAGAGCCTACTGTGTGGATACTAGGTCTTCTCCATGCACTCTCCAGCCTGAAGGCTTCAGTCACCTCCTCATCTATTATCCCTCTGTCTGGAATATCCGTGCCTGGATGATAAGGCATGGGGAATTCTTTTATAGCAGGAACCTTGACAACAATTGGCATGGGTTGAGTCTGTTCAGCCAGTGTGAAGATTTTCCTCCGCAGATTGTCATCATAGGCGGCGAGAAAATTGTTGAGAGCACTTATCCTAGAGCATTGATCTTGCAGCGGCACTACCTCCCAGTAATAATAGGCCTTGATGAACAAGTCCTTGTAGTATAGCCACAGCTCAAGCAGATCTCTCGGAACAAACGCCTCAATCTCCCTTGCATCAGGGTGTTCGTCCCTTCGCTTCGCCAACTCCTCTTCTGACCTCTTTGACAGTTCAGCCATGGTCGCTTTGAACTTCTTTCCTGAGTCGCTGCTCCACAAAGGACGCTTTTCATTGAGACGCTTCCGAATGTAGTTCTGCTCTTCCTTTTTGGGGTAGCGACCCGACTCAACCATCTCTTTTGTAGTCACGTCGCATGCATCTGATATGGCTTGTGCTTCGCATGCTTCGGACTCATCTGGCATAAATGGAATGAAGGCACTCCGCACCAATGAAGACTGGATGAGTATCACCTCATTGAATTGCTCCTCAATCCGTGCGTCTATCACTTGGAGTCGCCTATCATTTGACTTTCTCTTCCTTTCGCCTTCGCTCCTTCCTCATTCTATTTCCTTCCTCTTCCTCTCCTCTCTTCCAGCTCTAGAAGCAACTGCATGTATGACCTTTTGGCGCTTGGCCGCGGGGTCATCACCTTTTGACTCCTGTGCAGTTCGCTTCAATGGCAGTTTTGGTGGTGGAGGAGGTGGCATGTCCTTCTTCGTAGCGGCACTAGAGGGGACGACTGCGGATGAAGCGAGTGCGTCAGTTGGAGCTAGTGCGGCTGTTGAAGCTGGCGCGGCGGCTGAAGCGGGCGCTTTGGGTAAAGCAGCCGCTTTGGAACTGGACGAAGCACCTGCACCAACAGAAAGTTTTGTTAGTTGCTCCATCTCCCACGCCATGGCAGCATCCTTCTCCACCTGCCTCCGCTTTTCCTCCTTTGTCAACACGGTCACTGGAGGGTGTTTTGCAATTGAAGCGGCAAGCACCTTCTCCTGAAGCGGCCTGCTGGGCTCTTCAAGACTTTTTAATAACTCCTCCTCCGTGAGCTTCGTCTTGCCAAGAGCCCTCGCTTCATCTACTACCTCCTTCACACCTCCATCACTACTGCCTCCCTCCAACATTCTCTCCATACCAACACTACTTCCCCCTAAACCTCCAACTTCTCTGCCGTGAAGCTGTCCTTCCCCTCCTAGCTTCACTAGACCTTCCCTCATTTGTCCTTCCCCCTTTTTGGCATCATCACTGCCAGGGGTTAGGGTGATAGATTTTCCAGAAAAGGATTGTTGCAGAGAGTTGACTGAATTGAAAATGGCTTGAAGCATCAGCTGGGTTTTATCCATGGAGGGCGCCACTAGTTCAGCAGTCTTGATGCTTATCTCTTCAAGCAGATATTTGCACTGCCTTTCTCTCTCAACAACCGACGCCATCATACTCTCCAATGGCTCCACTTCTCTAAAGCGAGCCTCCAGCTCCGCTTCAACGGCTTTTGTGATTTTCTTTGCTTCTTCTTGAAGTGTGAATTTCAAGTGTTCCTTGGAAGCTTCAAGTTCTGCCTTCATCCCGGCAAGTCTCCTTTCCCTTCGATTGAGAGAGTTGTGAAATTCGGCATCTGCAGTGATCCGTACTGTGAGAGTTTCTTTCAGTCTCTTGACTTTCTGCAGTAGGATTGACAGTTCAGCATTCTTCAAGTCAAGAGCCTGTGCACTGCTCCTCAGACTCTCCAGTTCTCTCTTGTCAATTGCACTCTCATCCTTGACTCCCTTCAACTCAGTTCGAAGTGAGTCAAGAGCCTTTTTGGTATTGAGGAGCTCGCTTCCCTTCATCACTAACTCTCCTTCTCTGTTCTCCACCTTCTCTTTCAGCTCCTTCACCTCCTTCTCTAACACCTTCTTCTCTTTGACAAGAGCGATCAACTTGGCATTGACCTCCCTCAAGCGGCTTCTTTCTGCCTCATGCAAGCCCTTGAGTTCGGTGATGGTTTTGGTGTTGTCATCCACTAGCTTCACCTGCGCCTCCAGCGCCTCCTCTTTCTCCTCTAGAAGCCTCTCCCTCTCCTCCACCTTTCCCTCCAATTCCCTTTTCTTCCTGTCAAAGTCTTCTCTAAGACTAATGACCTCCCCCGCCTTCCTCTCCATCTCTTCACTCATCTTAGTAATCTCGCTTTGGAGACTAGCAATCTCAGCATCTTTCAACTCCACCTCCTCCCTATGCTCTCTGATTAGCTTCCTTTCGTGAGAGGAGGGCACTCGCTTCGGAACTGTAGCGAGTGGATATGATTCCTTCACCTTTGCATCCAGCTTCTCCCAGAAGCTGGCCCCTTCAAGGAAGGCATGGAAGCCATTTTCGCCTATGAAGTTGAGTGTTTTGGCCTCCATCTGAATCAGTTCCTCTTCGGTGAAGGCTTTGAGGAGTCTAAAAATTTTGTAGTACTCCGTTCCTCGGTACGTGATGTACGTCAGAAAGTCGACTACATTTGTGTAGAACACGTCGCTCCATGCAACTTTCGCGGAGCTAAGATTGTAGCGAAGGTTGATAGTTTCAGCGGCTTGCTCTCTGTCCAGGACATAGCGTTCCAGAGCCCGCTTGTGTACGGTGAGGGCAGGGGTTATGAATTGAGGAATGATGGGTTGTTCTCCTACAGTTTGGGCGGTATCGGCTGTAGCTGCCGATGTCGAGAGGGATTGGGTAGGTGATGGGGTTTCGGAGATCTGGATGGCTTCAGTGGGTGGTGGTTGGATAGTTTCGGTGGGTGGTGGTTGTATCGGCTGGGATTGAAGTGGGGTGAATGAAGTGTAGGCAGCAGCTTCATCAGTGCTGAGGAATGGAACAGTGGGAATGTGAAAGGAAGATGCTGACTCTTCTTCATGGGGAGAGAGGGGGGTTATCTGTTTTAATGGTTGTTGGGTTGATGAGGATTGAGGTTCTGGTATTTGGGTGATGTGGGTTTGGATTTGGAGTGGGGGTGATTTGGCTGTGATGGGTAAAGGCTGGGGTTGAGTCGCTTCAATGTCCTCAAGCGGCTTCTCCACCGCCTCGCTTTCTTGGACAAGTAAATCGACTCGCTTTGTCTTTTTGCCTCGCTTCGGCGCGGCTCGCTTCCCGGGTGAAGCGACCGGCCACACTTGGCTCACTTCGGCTTGCCTTTCGGCAACCGGTCTCGCTACGGGCACTTCAATTTCCAGAAGTCCCAAATCCATCAATTGCTTGGACTTCCTCCATTTGTCATAGTATATGGATTGCTTGTTGTAGATGGTGACTTCATCTTCTGGCCATGCTTTGCCCGGAAACTTCTTCTCCAAGGCATAGGAAAGCCTTGAGAAGAACTTCAGCTTCCCCTTGCGGAGAATCTGATCGGCGCTCCCCTTCACGAACGCAAAGTCGGCAGCAGCTTCGTGAATTTGATTGAGGAACCAGTCATGCCAGTTGAAGCTGGTTCCGGTGAGGCTGTCGACGATGACTGCTGTGGCGATCAGTTTCGTCTCGGAAAGAGTATCCAAAGTTCCGATGTAGCACGCGACACTCTTCGAGAAGAGCTTGCAAATATGGTTGAAGGGGGCCTTCAAACTTGAATGGATACTTGCCTCCTTAAAATTTGGATCGGCATCGGCGGTTGCAAAACGACCGTACTGAACTCCGGCCGAGAGACCCAAATCCAGTAATGAGTCTCCTCCTTCTCTCGGCAAGTTGAACGTGCCGATAAGCTCATTCATGTCCACCTCCACAGGCCTCCTCGTCTGTGGATCTGTAAATGAGGACATGTTTTGCTCCTTCCTTAAATTTAGCAGGAGCTCGCCGACGGCTTTGGCCAAAATCTTTGACGGGACCGCCGTCACAAACTTCCATAGTCCGGCCGTGGTCACGGCCCTACGGAGAAATCCATTTCTCTCGATGATGGCTGGATCGAGATGAGGCTCGACATTGATGTGTTTGTCGACCTCCGCGAGAAACTCCTCCATCGTCTCGGTGTTCTTCTTCTTTCCCATGGAGATTTTGAAAGAGTTTGACTGAGATTTTAACAAAGAAAATCAAGGGTTGAGACTCGTGAGTTGCAGAGTAATTGCAGATCTAGCACGAGAATGGCAAATTTAGAGGGCTGTGAAAATTTATGCAGTTCTGCCTCGTCCCATATATATAGAATTAGGTTATGGCTGACGTGGCAGGGGTAGGACGGTAATAACGCCGAAAATCCTGTAGGTAGGCGGCGGACGTGCGGTGATGGATCTGATGTGTCCGGCGTCACCACAGTAAAAGTGAACCGCCACTTGCTCGGCGTCGGCACGTGGCCTTCTATGGTTGGCTTGTCGTATACGGCGTTGATCGAACGGCTCCAGATTGGGGGCTGTTAAGATTCGACGGCTGGATTTTCTCCGCCTTTTCCCGCTTCAAATTCAAACGTGTGAACACGCGCCCGTTATTTCCGTCGTTCCTGCACCTGCATTAAATGCACAGCAGAAAGTAAAATTGCACTCGAGTGCAGACAGCTCATACTCGCTTCATGCCCGCTCGCTTTGAGTTGGGCCGCTACGCCTTGACTCGCTTGAGAGGCATTCGCTTGAGTGACTGTTCCGCACTCGCTTGCGATGACTAGCTTTGAGTGACGAAGCACTCGCTTGGCCATCTGAAGCGACTGGAATAAGAAATTGAATTTCTTTGCTTAATTTAAAATGTTTCTGACTTACATACTTCGAGGATAAACAAGAATGTTTTCCTCTTTGTATTTGTGTCAGATTCACTTTATATTTTCCACGTAGTGAGTGAAGGTTTCTAGCACGCTTCGGCTCACTTAGTGTACTTAAAATTGAAACACTTACCAGTCAATCTCACTTCGTAGGAGATTGATACCACAAATTGAAGACTTCACTTGAATTAGATACCACATGTTGAATACTACACGTTGAGTTAGATCTTCATGGCATTTATCTTCCTCTACGAATTAGAGAGTCCTCCATCGAAGTGAATGAGGGAGAAAATGAATAAAGTACACAAGCTTACTACAACCCGAAGGGAGCATCACATAAGTGTACTTATTCACGACGAATGGGGGATGAGTACAAGTCCTTATCTCAGAGCAGAAATGGACAGGATGACAATGAGAATGCTCTGACAAGTCAATCTCGTATTTTACGCAGAAGCATGTCACCAGCCCTGCAACCTTTTGTATAAAAAGGTAAACCTTCAAGCTTTCCTACATTCTAGAGAATGAATCTGCAGTCGGCTCGCTTTGACCCAAGCTAGGGCAAATTGAAGCGATGCAGAATTCAAGATAGCAGCATTCTTGCTCGCTTTGGAAGTAGCTTGCTCCGAGAGTAAGCATTAGTTCCCCCTTAACCATATACTTAACAATTCCAATAAGTTGGTAGGGAACTTCTTCCAATACTCCACCTATCTCCACCTAACTTCATTTTCTTCAAGCGAGTGAGATTTGAAGTGGCTCGCTTGAGTTGGTGAAGATAGCGAGTGACGCACAAGAGAATAAGCGAACACTCCTTCGTGCATCCTGGAACTAGCATTCTTCACCAGGGTCTAATAATCCTAATTCCATGCATAGCTGGTTGAATCGAGACTCAGCTAGAGGCTTGGTGAGGATATCTGCTCGCTGGAGATCGGTATGAATTTTCTCGAGCTTGATATCCTTTTTCTCTACATGATCACGAATGAAATGATGTCGAATTTCCACATGCTTGCACCTGGTGTGAAGCACTGGATTCTGCGAGATACATATGGCACTGTTGTTGTCGCAGAAGATCGGAATTTCATTCGCTTCAACTTTGTAGTCCTTCAACTGTTGACGAAGCCATAGGATTTGAGAACAGCAGCTTCCTGCGGCCATGTACTCAGCTTCAGTTGTTGAAGTGGCTACGCTTGTTTGCTTCTTTGAGAACCACGAGATTAGCTTGCTTCCCAAGAACTGACACGTGCCTGACGTTGATTTCCTATCAACTCGGCAACCTCCATAGTCAGCATCGGAATATCCAGTGAGCTCCAAATTGTCCTCCGCTGGATACCACAGACCCATGTTGATAGTGCCCTTCAAATATCGAAGAATCCTTTTGGCAGCTTCAAGATGGCTGTGTTTGGGATTGCTTTGGAAGCGAGCGCAGACTCCGACTGCAAAGGCGATGTCTGGCCGGCTTGCAGTGAGATAGAGTAGTGACCCAATTAGGGCACGATAATCTGTAGGATCTACAGATTTTCCTCCTTCATCTGGCTCCATCTTCCAGTTGGTATTCATAGGAATCTTCACAGCTTTAGCATGTTGAACACCAAACTTGGCAAGCATATCTCTAGTGTACTTCGCTTGGTTGATGAAAATTCCATTATCCTGCTGCTTCACTTGAAGACCTAGAAAGCAGCTCATCAAGCCAATCATTGACATCTCATACTTGGTCTTCATCAACTCTCCAAACTTTTCGCTAAGCAACTGGTTTGGCGATCCAAATATGATGTCATCCACATAGATCTGAACCCATAGCATATCATTTCCATAATTGATAGTGAAGAGAGTTCGATCTATCTTCCCCTTTTGAAATCCATTATCCACTAGGAATTGAGATAGTGTATCGTACCAAGCTCTGGGAGCTTGCTTCAACCCATACAGGGCTTTCTTCAAGCGATACACTTTATCTCCCTGCTCGAAACCCGGTGGCTGCTCCACATACACTTCTTCCTTGAGTTCACCGTTGAGGAATGCGCTCTTCACATCCATTTGATAGACCTTGAACTTCTTGGCTGCTGCATAGGCTAGAAATAATCTGATAGCTTCAAGCCGTGCCACTGGAGCGAAGGTCTCGTCAAAGTCGATTCCTTCCTCTTGGCAGTAGCCTTTGGCAACGAGTCGCGCCTTGTTCCTCACTACGTTGTGTTCCTCGTCCGTCTTGTTCTTGAACACCCACTTGGTGCCAATAACATGCTGGAACTTGGGACGACCACGAGGTACCATACGTCATTCCTGGTGAACTGGTTCAGCTCTTCTTGCATGGCGATCACCCAGTTAGAGTCGGCTAGGGCTTCCTCCACGCTTGATGGCTCAATGTTTGAGAGAAAGCAACTGAACATGGCACTTTCTCCAAACACTTGACTTCTGGTCACTACACCCTTGGATGGATCTCCAATGATTTGGCTAGGTGAGTGATCTTTGAGCCATGCACGCTTGGATCCGCCAGCTTCATCTTCATCTGCTTCCTTGTCGCTCGCTTCACCATCTGAAGCGACTGGATTGGGTGCTTGGCCAGTACTAGCTTCAGGAATCTTGGGGGCAGCTTCGATTTCTCCTTTGGGATTCTGCTCGCTTGAGTCCTTGATCTCATCATCTTCATCAAGCACGTCCCAAGTGAGTTGATTTGAGGGTTCCTTGCTTTGATCCTTTTCATTCGCTTGAGCCTGTTCCTGTGGAAGACTTAAAGAAGATTCATCAAATACGACATGGGGTGATTCCTCCACAATTAGGGTTTTACAGTTGAATACTCTGTAGGCTTTGCTAGATGTAGAGTATCCTAAGAATACTCCTTCATCAGCTTTGCTTTCAAAGGCTTTCAACTGCGACTTCCCATTGTTGTGAATGAAGACCCTACAACCAAAAATATGGAAATAAGATATGTTAGGAATTCTCCCTGTCCATATTTCATATGGAGTTTTGTCGTGCCGTTTGTTGAGAAGCGTCCGATTCTGTGTGTAGCACGCCGTGTTGGCAGCTTCAGCCCAATACTTCATCGGAAGCTTCGAGTCAGCAATCATGGTGCGAACGGCTTCTTTGATGATTCGATTTCTTCTTTCAGCAACTCCATTCTGCTGAGGAGTGTGTGCTGAAGAAGTTTGATGTGCTATGCCATGCTCCGTGCAGTACGCTTCAATTGTAGAGTTTAGGAACTCTGTGCCTTTGTCGGAGCGAATGGTCACGATAGCTTGATTCTTTTCCACCGCCAATCGCTTGAGTAGTTGTGGCAGTTTGGTCAGTGTCTCCTTCTTGCTGAATAGAAATACAACCCAAGTGTAGCGAGAGAAATCGTCGACTACAACTAGAGTGTACTTCCTTCCATTTACACTAACTGGAGTAACTGGACCAAACAGATCCATGTGAAGCAGCTCGAGCACTCGCTTTGATGAGGCTTCTTCGAGGCTGGCGAAGTGCTTCTTCGTCTGCTTCCCTCGTTGGCATGGTGAGCATGGATGGTCTTTGATGAAGACTTCATTTGGTATGCCTTGCACCAAACCTTTTCGAGCTAAGCGATTGATAGCTTTGAAATTGAGGTGGTTCAAGCGTCTGTGCCATAGCCATCCAATTTCTGTAGCACTTCTTGCAACTAGACAAGTTTCCTCCTTGCAGCTGTCCCATTGTGCTATGTAGACATTCCTTTGTCTAACTCCAGTGAGCACAATTTGGGATGTGAGCTTGCTCTTCACAATGCACTTGTTGGAAATGAATTCCACCCTGTACCCTTTATCACAAAACTGTGAAATGGACAACAGGTTGTGCTTGAGTCCTTCCACATAGGAGACTTCTTCAATTGTGAGCTTTCCAACTTTCAGTGCGCCGTATCCCCTGGTGCTTCCTCGAGAGTTGTCACCAAAGGTTACGTGTGGACCCTTCTTCTCTATGTAGTTGTGAAGTAGAGCTTTCATGCCGGTCATGTGTCTTGAACATCCACTGTCCAAGTACCATACTAGTTGACCTTCACTTGGCATGGGATCCACGGCGCTCACCTGCAATTAGACAGATTTTGGTACCCAAATCAGTTTGGGTCCCACACTTGCTTCACTCTCTTTTGAGATGAAACTTGTGTCTTGGGTTTCTCGACCTTCGAAAACTTGGTGTACTGCCTAGAGGCAGCTTCACACGTGCAACAGTGTGTGCAAGAGGGGTAGCGGCTCGCTTCAGTCCTACCTATGCTCTTCCCATTTTGCTTATATCCTGAAGCGACTCGCTTTGGATTAGCTTTGGGTTTAGAGACTGACTTAGGGTTTCTAGTCTGTCGAAGCGGCTCGCTTGGTTTCCTCGAAGCGGTCCAACTAGGGTTTTGACACTGACTCGCTTGAGAAACCTTGGGAATTTGAAGCGGCCTCTTGGGTGCTTCAAGTTCTTCCCCCTCAACGTTAGTCCGGTTGGACCATCTCCAGTCCGGATAACGTGACACATAGACATTACTCCTCTTTTTAGGAGGTAGATCCTTTGTCTCTCGTGTCTTGGCTTGAGACTTAGAAGCTTCAACATTTTTCCCTTTACCCTTGGATTGGTAAGATTTAGCATGTTGAGTGCTAGGGACTGTTGAGCTTTGCTTGCCCTTAGGATCTGCCCTTAAAGATATAGACATCTTCATTGACTTCCTTTTAGGGTTCTCAGCCACTTTGCCTTTATCCTTGTTGGTGGTCGCTTTGGATGCAGTGGGCAATTCCAAAGTGACTGATGGTGTAGTGTGTGATGCACCAACAAAGACAGTCGGCTTGGGAGGTCCACCCTCATATCCAAGGCCAGCTTTCCTACCAAAGGGCAGAAGCGAGCCCTCTAGTGCCTGCCTAGCATATGATGCTTTGTTCAAGTTGGCAACTAGAGTGGACTGGGTTTCATACCTTCCCTCCAAGCTTTGATGTCTAGCGTAGAGATCCTCGAACTTACTAGTCATAGCCCTTAAATTAAGTTTGACTTCGTCAAGCTCACGGGCTAGCTTTCGGTTTTCCTTCTCGCTTTGAGACAGAGCTTGTTTTACCACTTCGTGGTCGCTTGACAATTTTTGGTGCTTGTCAAACAACTCACTCCATGTAGAGGATTGTTCTTCCTCATTGACAGTGTGTGCTAGTGTAATTGAAGTGATTGAAGGATAAAAGAATACCTCTCCTGTTTCTTCATCGGTGAGCGCCATAAATCCAAGATCCTCACCACCACTGGAGTTTGGATCTGTGAATGCATCTGAGTCGCTTGGTGGATCTTCAGTTGTAGCGACCGGCACTTCACTCGCTACGAGCGCTCGCCTTGGAGCATCCCTCTTGGCCTTCAATTCTTCGTGCTCTTTGGCACTTAGCTTTGGGCAATCGGATTTGTAGTGGCCCATCTTGTGGCAGTGGTAACACTCCACTTCCATCATGTCGCGCGGGATCGTCTTGCTCGTCTCTTCTCTCTTTCCTTTTCCTTCTCGAGCATCAGTGCTCCTCCCTTTGTACTGCTTGTAGAATCTTTTGTACTTGCCCACTCGAGAGTTCATCTTGTTGAAGTTCTTGGATAAGAACGCAATGTGTTCTTCCAATTCTTCTCTCGTCATCTTGGCTAGCGACTGCTCGCTCGGCCCTTCGGCAGCTTTGAATGCTACACCTTTTGACATAGTGGGCGCTTCATCCTCGTCGTCGAGGCTCATTCGATTCAAATCGAACTCGTGAGCTTTGAGCTCGGAGAACAGCACTTCTGGCGTGAGCTTCGTTAGATCCTTGGTTGCTAGATATAGCTCCTTCATAGTCTGCCACTTCCTTGTGAGAGCACGAACTATTTTCAGGTTTACTTCCTTGTCTGTGAGTTCCTTCCCAAGCGAGTTGAGAGTTGCAGTAATGTTGGTAACTCTCAGCTCGAAGGCGTCGATGGACTCTCCTGACTTCATCACCAGATTTTCAAACTCCCGCATCTGAACTGCGAGCTTGTTCTCCTTGATTTTGTCTGTGCCTTGAGAAATGAGGGCTAGGGTTTCCCACATTTCCTTTGCCGTTGCACATTTCCTTATTCGTGGTAGATAGGCGTCCGACACGGTGCTCTGCATCGTGTGGCGTGCAATCTTGTCGAGGTTGGCAACTTTGAAGTCATTTGGAGTATACTCATCCTTATCCTTCTCCATGTACTGTTGTCGAACATGGGCTGGACGACCTTCAGCGGCTGGAACCTCCACAGATATGGCTTTCTTGATTTCGATTTGTCCGTCTTCAATGACTTCCCACATCCGGTCGTGGATTGAGCATAGGAAGCTCTCGACACGGAAACTCCATATCTCATATCCTTCGATCGAGAACTGTGGAAGATTTGATGCACTGTATGTAGACATAGCAAACTATCAGCAGTAAATGCAATATGCGTGGGTGAGGTTTTGATGCACTTAGGAAAATAGGATCCGGTTCAGTGAGACAACGTGAAGCGAGTGGGGACTCGCTTCGGATATGCAAAGCAGAGGCTCGAAAGAACCGCTGCTCTGATACCACTTGTTGGTCCCGGTTTGCTATAGGAAAAAAATACGTAGAGGGGGGGGGGGGGGGTGAATACGTATTTTGAAGTTTTTCAACTTCAATTCCTTAACTCAGAGTATAAAGTAAAGTGCTCTTTGGAAATACTAAGACCTAGCCGAGGGCTAGATCTAAAGCAATCACGAATCTCTTGACCTAAGCTTAGAGCTTGATCAAGAGTGAGACTTTACTCTTTGTGCGGAATTTGGTGAGCTATAATCTTTCCTAAGTAATTGAAAATCCAAGTTAAGTTTGTTTATATGCACGTGCAATGGATAATCGAATACTATAAAGAGATTAAGGTAAGAGAGATACGACACGGAGATTTATAGTGGTTCGGAGATAACGCTCCTACGTCCACTTTGTTGCACGACGGCAACTGTTCTCTTCACTCAAGAACTTGAAGGTTACGGGTCCTTCAAAAACCTGGTCGAGATCGGGCTTCACTCGCCTAGATCACACGACAGACGTAGTGATTGCGGGTTCACTACACAAACCTAACAAAGACTGGAAGCTTCACTTGCTTCAGTCAAAACACGACAGGGAGATTACGGGCTCTCCTTACAGCCTAGCTTCGATCGAGCTCTACACAAACGATGTAAGTGTAAGCTTGGATCTCAACTCTACGATCGAGGCTTCTTCAATCGATGAAAGAAGGGCCTTGGATCTGAACAACCTAACAACTACACTAAAAAACCTAACAGACAGAGTTTAGGGTTTTTGGTTGACGAACACACTATGAAGAGCTCTTTACAATAAGTGCAAAGATGGCTAGAGCTCTTCTTCTAAGCTTGGATATGGAATGGGCTTAGACTCTAAGTGTGAAGGTTGTGAAGACGAGTTCCGATGAACTGGAAACTCGGAGAACACTGGAAAACAAAGACTCGAAGATTGCTATGAAAGCTGGGAGTGTTTGTTTGTTGTATGCGCTCGAATGCTCAAGTAGTGTTCTGCTTCTTCACGTTGTGATCCTTCACTATTTATAGGCGGAGGGTTGGCTGAGATCCGTTGCTTGGTTGGTGGCCTTGTCCCTCCTCCTCTCGATAGTACTTGCACAGGCTGGCTACTTTTCAGATGCGCAGATTTGGACTTTTGCCGAGAATGGCTAAGTTCCAATTTCAACAGTAACTGGAGCGAGCCAGTACTGTAGCGGCGCCTTGTCGGCCTGGCAGTCAACTCCTCTGCTCCTCTCTTGAGTCGACACGTGGAGATCTCGTAATAAATGTGAAGATCTCCAGTTGACTGGAGTTCAAATTCGGAGCGGGAATTTGTGCTGTCGCTTTCTGGTAGGTAGTGGCTCGCTTCGCTTTGAAGTTGTAGCGGCCGCTCTGAAGTGAGTCGCTTCACAATCATATTTGTAGTGAGTCACTTGAGAAATAAATTTCCGTGACGCTACTAAATTAAATGTTGACTCGCGTTGACTCGCTTCGGCTTTTCTTTGTAGCGCACGCTTCGCTTCGCTTCGCTTCGCTTTGGCAGACTCACTTTGAATCTACTGTAGCGATCGCTTCGCTTTGAACTGTAGCGCTCGCTTCGCTTCGCTTTGGCAGACTCACTTTGAATCTACTGTAGCGATCGCTTCGCTTCGCTATTCTTCGGCACGCTTCACTTCGATTTGCTTGACCCGCTTCGCTTTGGAAAACACACTCAAGAGAGTGGCCTTCACTTGAACTTTTGAAGCCTAATCTAAGCAAAATAAGAGAGCCATCCTAACAGAGTAGGCTTAGAAAAATTCTATCCTATTAACTACATCAAAATGGGTCGCATGGGAATATGACACTTGGGGTTTTGGGATCTAATCAAAACAAATGACTTCATTTATCAAATGTCCCATGAAGTTCCCCCTTAACAATTTAGTCTTAACAATTCCCAACAGGTTGATTTCACGCCGAAGACATGTGGCCGGAATTAGCATACCGCCCGTGGGTTAACACGCCGGCGTGATTGGTTTTTCCGGCCAACTTTTCCGGCGTGTTTTTTTCCAGTACCCTTATTTTATTATTCTCTATTGATTTTTACATTATTTGTTCTCATACATTGATTAAATTTCTCCGTATGATTAATTCGAGTTCTATATTGTAGATGGATGTAAACATCAAAGCGTATTACGAAGGTGAATGGGATGGAAGAAGGTACAAGAATGGCAACGATGTCGATTTTTTGTGGACCGAAAGTGATCTCACAATTTATGGGTTGAGATATATGGTAGCTCGGAATTGCTACCTAGTCGGTAGTGATTTCGATATGTTCTATTTTACGATATCCGAGAGCACAGGACGTACGAGGAAATCGAGGTTGCGGTCGAACGAGCAAGTGGTTGAGCTATGCACTAAACACCTCAGCCCAGAAGTGTATGTGATTATCAAAAGCAGAGGCTCGTCTTCACATGTCGGTGGTTCGTCTTCACACGTCAGTGCTTCTTCTTCGTATATCCCACAATTCGACCCGTCGTACCAGGAACCGTCTTCGTTTGAATTTGGCAGCACATATGGCAACACGGATGATTTAAATTCACAGCTTGATGATATCGTAGAGAACATCAATTCCGCACGTTGGGATGAACAGGTGTATCAAGTCCACAACCTCGGAGGCAGCTCGTCTCATCATGACGCAAATGCTCGTGGCGATCAAATACCCGACCAGAATTATACATCAGGAAGGGATGAGCAGGAGGATTCGAACGAAGATGATGTCCTGTGCGACGACGATGACGATGAGGATGAATATGAGCCGTCGCGTGACGTCTCCACCGAGGACAGCGATCAGTCGAACACGTGGGGTGAAGGAAGGCAAATTCCTAGGGCCCTAATGGCCGAGTGGACCGCCTGGATAGCTGAAGAAGGCGGGTTCAACAGACTGTTGACTATGATGTTTCCTGACCTGCACGGTAGGAGCCAACCTCTTCTGGATACTGATACGGAGCATATGAGGAATTGGTTAGTGCCGGTGGTCCCACTTCAGCCTACGGAATCTGCAGTGTTCAACGAGGAAGACCGGCATATCGTCGATCTGCGGCGTGGTGCCTATTTCAAAAGCAAGGCGGATCTGTATACCGCCGTCGGTTTGTGGTAGATTGAGAGTAGAAAAAATTTCTACCCCAAGTGGTCGGATACAATCAGGCTGGTCTTCAGATGCACGTTGGACGAAGATTGCCTCTTCAACGTTCGTGCCGTAAGCCAGGGCGGGAATTGGGTCATTTCAGTGTTTGAACCCGAACACACATGCGGGCCCAATACTGGGACGGTCGAAAGAAAGAAGGTCCGATCTAAAGTTATTGCGGCGTACTTTGCGAAGAGGATCCTACGCGACTCGGCGATAATGAAGCCTAAGATCATTGAGAACGAGCTGCTCACGGAGTTCGGCATTAAGGCGAGTTACGACGTCTGCTTGAGGGCGAGGAATCAGGCCGTGGAGATTATCTACGGGAAACACAAAGAGTCGTTCCAAGATCTGCCCGCCTACCTCCATGCTCTCGAGACTTCCAACGCCGGCACAATCACCGATCTCGACGTAGACGAGGAGTGCCAATTTCGAGGGGTGTTCGTCGCCCTCGCCGTCTCTATAGCGGCGTACAAATACGGGTATATCAGGCCAGTTATATCCGTCGACGCCACGCACTTGAAGGGAAAGAACAGCGGCGTCATGTTCGTAGCTGTAGCGAAGGATGCGAACGAGC
This sequence comes from Thymus mandschuricus, assembly GCA_029379335.1. Classification (NCBI taxonomy): domain Eukaryota; kingdom Viridiplantae; phylum Streptophyta; class Magnoliopsida; order Lamiales; family Lamiaceae; genus Thymus; species Thymus mandschuricus. The sequence goes on from CM057071.1 coordinate 12,821,284, forward strand.
AACTATTTCCCTTGGCATACGGCGTAGGGTCTAAAGAGAATCACTACTATTGGACTTGGTTCATGAGGGCTATGAGGAGGGCTTACGGAAACCTGACTGACGCGTTGATTGTCTCTGATCAGCACGTTTCGATCGAGTATGCCATAGCTCAAGTTTTTCCGGAGGCGCACCATGGGTTGTGTTACTACCACCTGAGTCAGCACATGACGTACGGCATGGTTATCGGTTCCATGTTCCAAAAAGCTGCGTACACGTACAATCGGAGAGAATTCCACAGCATCATGGCATCGATGCTTAACACCAACCCCGAAGCGTACCATAAGGCTATGGAGAACGGACCCGCTAGGTGGGCTCGCAGCATGTGCCCCGTTCGCCGGTTCAGTACCCTGACGTTGAACGCCGCAGAGTCTTTCAACAATTCCCTCCTATGGGCACGTCGACTTCCTATAGTTGCTTGCCTCGATGCTGCGAAGCTCGTTATCGAGAAGTGGTTCAATGAGAGAAGACTCAAGTGTCGCAACGACACCCACCCAGTATGTGAAGAGGCGCGACGAAAGATTGGAGTCCAGTTGGAACTATCGCAAAGGTACAAGGTCACACGGATCAGCCTCGACGTGCCGCATTTCAGAGTGCAGACACTAGATCACGTATACCACGTGGACTTGAAGAACATGTTGTGTGACTGCAACAGATGCCAATTTGATTGCATACCGTGTGCGCACTCGATCGCAGCAATGATGTAAGTTATAATTTTTTAACTCTATTATTTAATATTTCGTGTACGGATTGACATTTATTTATTTCAACAGGGAGAATGGCCAGGCGGTAGATCAGTACATTTCGCACTACTACAGGAGGGATAACTACGCCAAGATTTACAACCGTCGAATATTCCCAGTTCCCAAGAAGGAAGAGTGGACGGTGCCTAGTGCCTACCTCGGTGTACAAATTCTACCCAATCCGTACGAACGTCAACCGGGGAGGCCATCGGAACGTAGACGGAGGGGGGCACGAGAACGGACAATCAGGCGTGCCCCTCGGAGACGTCATCAATGCGGCGAACAACACGGTGCAAGGCAACCCTGTGCAAACCAACACGATTGAGTAGCACCTTGTAGTGGGAAAAATCCGCCTGACTGACCCAACCCATTTGCTCATACTTGATCAACCCAACTCCAAGCACTTGAGCATAATCAGCCCATCAGTCAGACGGGACAATTCAGCTAGCCCAACAAAATATTGTTCTATCGGGCCGACTGAGCCCATATCTAATTAAGGGTCCAACTAGTCAGCAGAAGGATCTAGAATAAACACAATGACCTACCGAACGGACGGAGCGAGTCAGCCCGGAGAGACCTCCCCCACGTTCTCAACGACTACATGCGGTTAGGGTTTTGAACAAAAGAACCCTAGTCAGACAGTCGCCCTATATAAACACCCTGACTGCTAGGTCAAAGACACACGATCTCACGCACTCTCACACTCATTCATTCACGCATTCCACTCGCCAACTGACTCCTCCTCTGAAACCCTCCACGCTCCATCAGTCGGCGTCTATTAGACTTCAGTCAGACGGCGCCGCCTACCATCACCTCCATATCATCCACGCTCACCACCATCATTTCAATCGGAATTTCTATCATTCTTCACTTATTCGTTTTACATTGTTTCATTTACTTGATTTCTATTTTCCGTCTAGTTGATCCGATCACTGACTTGAGCGTCGGAGGTCCTTCGGCTGACACCCCCACCCGTGTCCATCGAAGGGCTCTTACGTTTGTTCTGTTTGACAGGTTGCTAGTGCCTCTTCTTCAGTCGGATCTGATCAGTCGGGTCGAACCAGTCGGATCCAACTCAATTTTAGATTTACCCTTTACAATTTGGCGCCCACCGTGGGGCCCTAGCAATCAAGCGTGTCGATACGATCAACGCGTAGGATCCTTCTCGCAGATGGACATGGCCGACGGTAGCAATGCCTCGAACACCTCCCTCGAGGTCGACCTCGCCGCTCAGATAGCTGCCCTGACTGAGCAGATGAATCAAGAGCGAGCGAGCCGGGAAAAGCTTGAAAAGGAGAATGCCGATCTGACTGCCAGCCTCGAAGCAACTGTAGCACAAGTTCAGGCGGCCCAGGCATCTCAGTTCAAGTCTCCAGTCAACCCCATGCAATCCCTTGAGGATCACTTCACCGACGACGATGACCTCAATGATTTCAACCCTAGAAAGTCATCCGGTTTGGTAAGCAATCGGAATACTCATCAAAATAGCGCTGATCGCACTCGTGTCTCTTTTCTTACAGGTAATCGGGTCTCTTTGGATCTCGAGCCCCAAAGAACAATAGCACATGCTATGAGATCTGTTGGAACTGGGCCGACTGCCCCGACAGGTGCCCTCGGAGCCGGACCAACCACTCAGTTTGCTGGAACACAGAATGTAGCCTTTGAGCCAACTTAAGCAACACCGGGAGCGGGCACTAGCCTGGCAAGTGGGAGCATTCCCCAAGCGGTACAAGCGAACGTCCGCCAGCCGGTTCTTGCTACCAATGCTACGATGATTCCAACTGACGGACCCGTGCAGACTGACCAAGGCCTTGGGTACGCCCATCATGAACAATTCATCATTGCTGAACCTGTCCGGACGGCTGCAGCCGGGCCCTTCATGAACCTTGACGCGGATCTGGCCTACAAGCTGGCGGAGATGGAAGCAATGATCCAGAGGATTCCGGGTGTACCGGCCCCCATCAAGAAGAGTGCGGCCAGCTGCTATGCCGATTCACCTTTCGTCGATGACATCGCACTAGTGGAGATGCCCAGCAAATTCAGCTTCCCAAACATGAAGCCATTTGATGGCACCTCCGATCCAGACGACCACATCGCCCAATACCGACAGAGGATGTTCACCGTGGCCATCCCTCGCGAGTTGAGGGAGGCCTGCATGTGTAAGGGGTTCGGTTCTAGTCTGATAGGACCGACCCTCCAGTGGTATACCAATCTTCCTAATAATTCAATTTCCTCTTTTGCTCAATTAACGGATAGTTTTGTGCAGCAATATGCTAGTAGAAGGAAGTTGGAAAAAATCTCCGAAGATTTGTACGCCATTGTCCAACGACGTGGGGAATCCTTACGTGACTACATCGGACGCTTCAATAGGGAAAAGGTGTCCATAACCAACTGCAACACTCAGACGGCTGTCACTGCTTTCAGAAAGGGTCTCCTCCCCGACTCAGACCTCTACAAAGATCTTACCAAATATCCTTGCAAAACCATGGAGGACGTTCTTGCCAAAGCATGGTCACAGATCAAGTGGGAAGAAGACCAATACAACAGCCGTCGATATTCTCCGCCTACGAGCACAAGAAAGGATACCCGAGTAGACAGACGTGCAACTGACAGACGACCTGAGCCGTATCCAACTTCTCGGAGGCAAGAGACTCGGAGGAGAGACAATGGCCCATTTTCAGACACCCGACCGAGAGAGAAAGCAAAGGTGCCTGACTACAATCTGTCCATCTCACCGGCTGAAGCTGTAGCCGCTCTCAAGGGACTCGGAAACAGAGTCAAGTGGCCCGAGAAGATGAGAACCTCGGGTGATCAAAGAGACAAATCAAAATGGTGCGAGTTCCACGCTGATCACGGCCATCGGACGGACGACTGCATCGCCTTAAAATTGGAGGTGTCACACCTACTAAAGCAAGGCCACCTGACTGACCTGCTGACGGATAAAGGCAAGCAGACGTACCAACAAGGACGTGATAGACAGAATCACAATGGAGAAGTCACCCCCCCCGAGGCCGCTAGTCCATGAACGAACCGTTAATGTTATCACTGGAGGTTCGGAAGTAAGCGAAGTTAGCCATTCAGCCGCCAAAAGACACACCGGACAAGCCAGCCGGAACCCAGCCGACTCAAGCAGACCGGAGAACATCACAGCTGGCCAACCGGCCCAAACGATAAGCTTTACCGCCTCGGAATCAACCAGGCTTCTAAACCCTCATCGTGATGCTCTTGTTATTTCACTTTTTATTGCAAATTGTCTAACCAAACGTGTACTGATAGACAACGGCAGCTCTGCCAATGTCCTCTTTCTGTCTGCTTTCAGGGAGATGGGACTAGATGAGTCCAAGATCGTTAGGAAGACTACGGTCCTAATTGGCTTTAGTGGAGAACACAAGGCACAGTCGGAGAAATTGAGTTGCCCGTGTATGCCGAAGGAGTCAACTTGTTTACCAAGTTCCTGGGGATAGACTCCCCGTCCGCCTACAACGTCATCCTAGGCCGACCGTGGTTGCACGAAATGGAGGCAGTCCCGTCCACCTACCACCAAGTTCTCCGGTTCCCGACTAAATGGGGGGTAAAGGAGATAAGGGGAGACCAGAAAGATTCCAGGGCATGCTACCAAACCACTATGAAGGCCAAGCAGCTGGACTTATAGAAATTACAACAAGGACAATCCGACTCCTCACATAACCGGCAGCAACCTTCCAATTCAAGTCAATCAGATCAGCCGGACGTGGTGGAGTTGGATGAAGTCCAAATTCATGCAGATTTTCCAGATAACAAAGTTCGAATCGGCGCACACTTGGCTCCCGACATCAGAGAGAAGCTTATCAATTTCCTTTCCTCTAATTATGATTGTTTTGCATGGTCTCATGCGGATATGACTGGAATTGATCCTAATATTATCGTACACAGGTTGCAGGTTGATCCGAATCACCCGCCTAAGAAACAAAAAAGAAGGAAATTTGCTCCAGAAAGAAACCAAGTAATTAACGAAGAGGTCCAAAAGTTGCTAGATAGCGGTTTGGTGCGAGAGGTCCAGTATCCCGAATGGCTGGCTAACGTGGCCGTCGTGAAGAAAAAGAACGGCAAGTAGAGGGTGTGCTTAGACTTCACCGACCTAAACAAGGCGTGTCCAAAAGATTCATTCCCTCTACCTCACATTGACATGCTGGTGGATGCCACGGCCGGCCACGAACTGCTGAGCTTCATGGACGCCTACTCGGGCTACAAACAGATTCTCATGCATCCAGACGATCAGGAGAGGACGGCCTTCATGACCAACATAGGCCTCTTTTGCTACAAGGCGATGCCATTCGGTCTGAAAAACGCAGGAGCCACCTACCAACGTCTAGTCAACAAAATGTTCTCAGAGCTGCTTGGGAAGACGATGGAAGTCTACATCGATGACATGCTCGTGAAGTCTCTTCAAGCAGTCGACCACGTCGACCATCTCAGACAGGCGTTCAACATCCTAAGGGAGTACAATATGAAATTAAATCCTACTAAATGTTCTTTTGGTGTTGTCGCAGGAAAATTTTTAGGTTACATGGTGACACAAAGGGGAATCGAGGCGAACCCGACTCAAATTGAATCAATCCAGAGAATCTCCTCTCCCACCTGCGTGAAGGATGTGCAGAAACTGACTGGACGATTGGCAGCACTCAGTCTCATTTCGAGGTCTTCGGAGCGATGCCAACCATTTTTCAACATTCTAAGGAAATCCAAGACTTTCGAGTGGACGACCGAATGCGAGGAAGCGCTACAACAATTGAAGGATTACTTATCCAGTCCACCACTCCTTTCGAAGCCCAAAGATAAGGAAACATTGTTCATCTACTTGGCCGTCTCAGAGACGGCAATCAGCGCGGTATTAGTCCGCGAAGATGAGGAAAAGCAGTCCCCAATCTACTATGTGAGCAAGTCTCTACTTGATGCGGAGACCAGATACAGCCAGCTGGAGAAGCTTGCTCTAGCCTTAATCCATGCAGCAAGGAAGCTCCGCCCTTACTTCCAATGCCATCCGATTGCAGTTCTTACAACGTTCCCATTGAAGACCATCCTTCACAAGCCGGAGTTGTCCGGAAGGCTGACCAAATGGGCAGTAGAACTTAGCGAATACGATATCACCTACAAACCTAGAACTTCATTAAAATCTCAAGTATTAGCTGATTTTATTGCGGATTTTACTCCTAATATCCATGTGCAGGCCGAAAAAGAACTATGTTTTCTGACTGAAGGACAACAAGCCGGAATATGGAAGTTGCACGTAGATGGCTCCAGCAACACAAGAGGAAGCGGCCTTGGTCTAGTCCTCATGTCGCCCCAAGGGGACGTAATCGAACAATCAATCCGATGCGGCTTCAAGGCTACAAACAACGAAGCAGAATATGAAGCCATGATAGTCGGCCTCGGACTAGCTAAGGAGATGGGTGTCAAGCGGATCAATGTCTTCAGCGACTCCCAGCTGGTCGTCAACCAGATGCAAAGAAACTATCAAGCTCGAGACACCAAGATGACTAACTACCTGAACCGAACCAAAGAACTACAAGCCCAATTTGAGGAGTTCACAATCAGTTAAGTGCCACGAGGAGAAAACAATCAGGCAGACGCACTCGCCAACCTAGGCTCTTCAATTCAGACGGAATGACCTAAATCCATTCCGATTGTCTATCTCAAGTGGCCAGCAATTCGGAAAGATGGAGAATGTTGGGAACCCCTTGCAGTTTGATTTTGATGATGTTTTTCGAAACCACACTTATGCATATTTTACTTGTTTAGGGTTAAGGCCGATAGATCGACCTGCTACCTGTTAGTGCAGGTCGATGCTCTATAAAGTCTAGAATCAAGTTTGATCCACCCTGTAAGAGAAAGGTCGTTTATACGGCCTGCCTCATTTGGATCGAGCTGGATCATCAAGCTGTCTATCGACCTCCCTTCCCAAGCTTCCAGCCTGCATTGCCTTAGAAGATTTCAAGTGCTGGATTATCATATCAAGGTCGATGCTCCGCCTTCATGGAGCTTCACGACCTGATCCTTGCCACGTCGTGTGCCAACAAGGACGAACTTTCCCAACGGCTAGAAGTGAGTCAGCTTCCAACGGCTAGTGCCACGTCAGCCTGACTCCAACGGCTAGTTTTTCAAAACTGCCTATAAATACTTCAAGCCATATCGGATTCAAGCACGGGAAACTCAAGCTATCAACGCCAAATCTCTGCTCAAAATCTCTCTCAAGTTCATATCCATTCAAGTGTTCGAAATCCCATTAGTTTCCCAAACACTTGACGAAGAGAGATTTCCGATTCCGATAAACACCACAACGACGAAGCGTTCACTGCTGCTTGTCGCTGGTTCAACAACTTCTTCTCCGACTAGTTCGAAGTTAGAAAGTTGGTTTGTATTCTTCGCCATTGTAGAGTTTAGTCAAGCTCTGTAATTAGCGAAAGGTTGTTTGTACATTTTAGTACGAAAGGTTGTAAGGGTCACGACCCAAAACTCGTGTCTAGATATATTCAGGTTTGAGTGTATCTAGAACTGATACTCAGTCAGTATAAATAAGAGAGAGGTTGAATCCAAAGGTAAAGGGATTCTCAGGTCGAGTCGACCTGACGTGGACGTAGGAGGGTTTCTCCGAACCACGCTATATCGCTGTGTCTCTCTCTCTCTCTCTCTCTCTCTCTCTCTTTATTTATCGCCCTTTCATTTTACTATCAAACTGACGAGCATCAACCTGCATATCACGCATCAATCTGCTATCTATTTTTAGCCTAAAGATTTTTCAAAGAGTAAATCAACCTCCACCAACTTCCGCATAAGCACAGTTTGATAAATCAAGCTTGTTCCCAAACGAGCTTGATAGATCAACCTGTCTCTGATAAGGATCGACCTTGACAATCGACCTTTGATCGACCTGATTTTATAAAAGTCAAAAACAATTGGTTATTGGTGTATTCCCCCCCCCCCCCCCCCCCCCATACACCAATTACTCTTTCCCGGGACCAACAAGTGGTATCAGAGCAGTGGTTCTTTTGACCGCTGCTTTGCATACTAAAAGTTCTTTATCAAACTTTTGGTCATTTTGAACCGATCCTTTTGAAAAATCTTTTTCATACATTCATACCATATTATTTGCTATGGAGGCTTCACTTCTCAGGGTTTGTGAAGACTTCTCCATTCAAGGCTATGAAGACTGGAGTTTCCGAATCAAGATGTGTCTCAAGGCACATCACGTCCTTATGTGGGATATCATCGAAAATGGACCCTCCCCCATCTATGCTGCGAAGATTATTGTGGATGGAATAGCCCCCGGGGAGGCTAAATACGAGAAAGTCCTCAAAAATCCTCGCGACTACACAACCGAGGAAAGGAAGGAGGCCAGCCTCGATGATTACGCAAAGGGACTCATCTCCAGCACCGTGAAGGGCGTCTACCTGGCCAAGATCCGAAATTTTGAAACCGCCAAAGAAATGTGGGACACCCTCTGGTCCATCAGCTTGGTTCAGAGGAGATGAAAGAGAACAAGCTGTCCATGGCGTGCAGCAAGTTCGATGACTTCAAAATGGTTTCGGGTGAAACCATAGAAGCAATGAAAATTCGCTTCACCGAGATTATTCTCGAAGTCGCTGCAATCAACCCGTACAAATATACGCAGCGCGAGAAGAATCTTAAAGTGATACGTGCCCTTCCTGCAAATTGGCACGTATACGCCGCCATGCATCCAGCCCGTTCGGATTTCAACTCCCTCACCACTGTAGATCTTTTCGACATTCTTGTCGGAAATGAATATGAGATGATCCGCATCCATGGATCAACACAGCCTTCCACCAATAAGAAGGCTGATGAAAAGAACGACAAGGAGGTAGCTTTCAAGGCCGACTCAGCCTCTGCTGCTACCCCAAGCACGATTGACGAATCCATCGTCAAAAAGTTCGAGAAGATGACTCTCGACTATGCTCTTGCTGCTAGGAGAAATGAGAAGCTCCTAGGAAAGGTTGTCAAATACAAGAAGTTCTATCGTGACAACAAGCAAAACTTCTCAAACCGCAACCACGACCGCCCTGACAAAAAGGGAGAAGGTAAACCCTCAACCTTCAATTCTTCTAACACACCCGAGGGTGGTTGCTTTGGTTGTGGCAGGCCAGGTCACTACAAGACCGATTGTCCAGATCTGACCAAGGCCGAGAGAGACGAGCTCCGTGCGAAGCGCGATAAAAAGCTCAAGGAACAACGAGCTGCCATGCTTGCTAAAGAATCAAAGGAGGCTCATCTCTCAGACAGCTCGTCAAGTGATGACGAAGGTTACATTTCTTTCGATGAAAGTGATGACGAAGAATGTTTCGTTGGAGAGCACCAACAAAACGAGGGATCTTCAAAGGTTGGGAAGGCTCTCAGAAGGTGCCAAGCAGCTCGTGGAGCTGTATGGATCATTGATAGTGGATGCTCAAAGCACATGACGTATGACAAAACGCTACTATCAAACTATCAAGAAAGAGACGGCCACTTGTAACCTTCGGAGGAAATTCTAAGGGACTTACGAGAGGCCAGGGCGATCTAAAAGTTGGTAAAACAACTTTTTCTAACGTCTCATATGTTGAAGGTCTTAATCATAACCTATTCTCTGTGTCGCAATTCTGCTCGAGTGGTAAACGAGTAGAATTCACTGCTAACAAATGTCTCGTGAAAAATGAGGAAGGAGAAATACTTCTTACCGGAATTTTGCAGGATAGACTCTACATTGTTCAATGGAATGATTGGATAGAGACCTGCCTGGTCACAAAGGCTGATTCCGAGACAAGCTGGCTATGGCACAAGAGGTTGAGTCATTAGAACTTCAAGGCCATCAACAAGCTCGCACGCAACAAGCTGGTGAACGATCTGCCAGATCAAGTTTTCGATCGCGATCACATCTGTAAAGCCTGTCAAGCTGGAAAGCAAACAAGATCATCCTTTCCAAGTGTGACGGCACAAGCTTCAAGTCGAATTCTTGAGCTTCTCCATCTCGACCTCTTTGGTCCAGTCACTCCCTTGAGTATAAACGGTAGAAAATACGCTCTCGTTATTATAGATGATTATTCTAGATTTACGTGGGTTATTTTCATGTACAAAAAGAAGGAGACCTTGGAGAAGCTACCCGCGTTGCTGAGCAAACTGTGCAATCAAAAGGAGAAATCCATCATCTCCATTCGATCTGATCGAGGCACCGAATTTATCAATGCTATGATCGAAGAATATTGCACAAAGAGTGGGATTCATCATCAAGCTTCAGCAGCTCGTACACCTCAACAAAATGGCGTAGTGGAACGCCGTAACAGGTCGCTGAAGGAAGCAGCTCGTACCATGTTGGATGAAACCAACCTTCCAAAGAAGTTTTGGGCAGAGGCCGTTAACACTGCCTGCTATACCCAAAACAGGTCGATCATCACTACCCGACATGGAAAGAATCCATACGAGCTGTGGAACAACAAGCTCCCCAGGTTAAAGTATTTTAAAGCTTTTGGGTGCTTGTGTTACATTCATAACAACGGAAAATCTCAATTAAAAACTTTTGATAGCAAGGCCGATCCAGGAGTATTTTTAGGATACTCGGAGGTTAGCAAAGCTTATAGAGTTTTTAATAAGAAAACCCTAGTTGTGGAGGTAACACCTCATGTTGTGTTTGATGAATCTACTTGTCTGTACAGAGAGTTAAGTACAGGTTCAGATCAGTCCGCTGCTAACAGGCCGTCTAACTCCCCCATTGACGACCTGCTAGTGTGGACTCCGAATGATTTGGAGGAAGAGGATCAATCTAATCCAAAGGTCACACAGCAAGGGGGAAGTGATGCAAGTAATGTTCATACTTCGAGCTGTAATACATCAGCCGAACCTAACTAGGCTGATCCCCCTCCCTCAGTCCCCCAGACTGATGCTGTTCACGACCTTACATCCCAAATCGAGCAGCTCGATAGCACAATGGAGCATCTCAACATCCAGGCCGAACAGCAGCCTGATCAACAGCCCGAACAACAGCACGTGCCCACTGATCAACCTTCAACTCACCCAGAGTTTGACGAACCCATTAATGAGCCCGATCCAATCATTTCAAATTAAGAAAGATCACGACGCAGACGATGGATCGATGATCATCCAAAGGAGCTCATTGTTGGGAACCCAAACCAAGGAGTGCAGACAAGAAGGACGATTGGTGAAAGCGCACTTCTAAGTTGTTATCTCTCTCACATAGAACCCAAAGATGCCATTGAAGCTCTTCGAGATGCTGACTGGATTCAAGCCATGCAAGAAGAACTTAATGAATTCAAAATAAACGAAGTATGTTCTCTAGTTGATCGTCCTTACCATCAGGGCGTCATTGGAGTCAAATGGGTTTACAAAAACAAGAGAGATGAATCTGGAGAAGTTGTCAGAAATAAAGCCCGATTGGTAGCAAAGGGTTACTGTCAACAAGAAGGAATCGACTATGATGAGACGTTTGCCCCCGTTGCAAGATTAGAAGCTATAAGGCTGTTTCTTGCTTATGCCGCTCATCAACGATTCAAAGTCTACCAGATGGATGTTAAAAGTGCGTTCCTCAATGGCATTCTCGAAGAGGAAGTCTATGTGGAACAGCCTCCTGGATTCGAGGAGGGTGATTCAAGCAAAGTATACAAACCGCACAAGGCCGTATACGGACTTAAGCAAGCTCCTCGAGCTTGGTATGAGACGCTATCATCCTTTCTCATCGAATCTGGATTCAAGCGTGGTTCGGTCGACAAAACGCTATTCACTATCAAAGTGAATGAACATATCCTTTTAGTACAAATTTATGTTGATGATATCATTTTTGAATCTAAATCTCCCATTTTATGCGAAAAATTTGGTAACCTCATGACAGAGAAATATAAAATGTCTATGATGGGGGAAATGAATTTCTTTCTAGGGTTGCAGGTCAAGCAGTCCGATGAAGGAATCTTCATTAGCCAAACAAAGTACGCACACGAGCTGGTTGACAAGTTTGGTGTCAAAGACAGCAAGCCTGTCAAAATACCGATGCTCTCTGGTGGGAAGATCGACCCAGATCCCGAAGGAAAACCTGCCAACATAACACAGTACAGGGTTATTATTGGTTCATTACTTTATTTAACTGCGAGTCGACCTGATATCACTTTTGCAGTTGGAGTGTGTGCTAGATTTCAAGCTAATCCGAAGGAATCCCACTTGGAAGCAGCAAAGAAAATTCTTCGATACATCAAAGGAACCACAAACTTAGGTCTTTGGTATCCTTGTGATGATAACTTGCAGCTTACAGGTTGTTCAGATTCTGATCACGCAGGGTGCAAGCTCGATAGGAAATCTACCTCGGGTACTTGCCACTTTCTCGGAAACAAGCTGATTTCGTGGTTTTCAAAGAAACAAACTTCAGTAGCCACCTCCACCACAGAGGCCGAGTACATGGCCGCAGGAAGTTGTTGTGCACAAATCTTGTGGATCAAACAACAACTCAAAGATTATGAAGTTGAAGTCAGTGAAGTGCCTATATTCTGCGACAGCTCGAGTGCCATCGCCATTACTCAAAACCCAGTTCTTCATTCAAGATGCAAGCACGTGGATATTCGACATCACTTTATTCGTGATCACGTGGAAAAAAAGAATGTGGTTATTGAGAAGATACACACTGACATTCAACGAGCTGATATCCTAACCAAACCCCTAGCTGAAGAAAGATTTAAAATGCTATGTGGAAAGCTAGGGTTATTGAATGTTGAGTCATCAGGCCGATCGTAAGCCTACAGGCCGTCATCTTCTAAACAGTCTGTCACCTTTTTCAAAAGCTTGTTCGGGACCAACAATCGGGACCAACAAGCAGGCCGTTCATAGTCTACGCAGGCCGGTTTCATCTCAACAGGCCGTTTCTAATTACAGGCCGATACTAAGGGGGAACAGGCTGTCAGCTAATCAACAGGACGATCGTGACTCAACGGGCCGTTACTCTAACAGGCTGTTCACACGCTGGCATGTCGTTTCCAAATGAACAGGCCGTGTCTATCAACAGGCCGTTTCTCTATCAACAGGCCGTCGACCATTCAACAGATCGACCTGTGTTCCTCAATTGAGGGGGAACACTTGCCCAAAATGATCCATCATTTGAGGGGGAACAAAGGCCGATGAATACCAGGGTGACATCATAAGTCCAGGCTGTTTCACCTCGCCAGGCCAATATCAAAAGTCCAAGCCGTTCATTTCGACAGGCCGTTCTCTGCCACAAAGGCCGATATCATCAGACCGATATCAACCTTAATGCTACCCGCATTAATGAAGGAAGAATCAAAAGGGCAGTATCACCCTTTTTGTCTTATAACTTCTTTAATACGCATTGAAGTCTCATTTATTAATGTTATTTATTTCTCAATGTGTTACACTATTTAAGGGTCTGATAATTTGCAGTAAATAAGGGAAAAGGGAGTAATGATTACCATTTTTGTAACACATCTAGTCAAGTGTCAAATATTGACACATTGATCAATGTTGCATTTAATTCCCTGCCATTTTTCTGAAAAAGCACCATATTTCGCACGTTTCCTTTAACCCACGCGCGGATGTGAACCGTTTCACATTCCACGCGCTTTAATCGTGCGGACGTGGTGTATTTTGAAAACATTAACCTTTTCAAATTCGAACAATCACAACCGTTCGAAATATCTATATATGGCATGCAGTTTTTCCGTTTTCAAAATGTTACTTACTCTCATCATCTTCCTCGTAAAAACCTAATTTTTTCTCTGCAAAATCAACCGCCGCCGTCGTGTTTTGTATTCGACTGCTGCTAAATATCACCGTGGTTTGTGCTTTATTGATGTCTTTACTTTCATCTTTCATCAAGTGTTTGATTACTGATCTGATCTATCTATCTATCTTGTTGCAGAAAATCAACTTCGATGGCACAAACATCAACTTGCGGCAAGCCAGAGATGCACTGGGACGAGATCTCTGCATATTTGGAATCGCACATCAAATACGAGCCATATATGGTTCGTAATAACTTTGGTTTCCGCGATCTGGACTCCATGTTCGCGCTGGTGGAGACGTGTTTTCCCTTCCACCAGATTATCTCAACCAGACCGGCGAAGTTCCTCCCCAAAATAGAGTCCGCCTTCTTCTACACTTGGAATAAGGGCGATTCCATCTCATCCCACACCATCTCCCTCGGAACCCAGAAGGCCGTTCATCACATCAACGTCCTTGATGTCGTCAAGGCCGCTTTCGGCATTGGGGATGGCGGAGAAATGCAACTCTCCGACATCAAAAAGGAGCAACTGCAGTTCGTTATCGACCGCGTTCTCATTGAACCAGGGCCGTACTTGGAGAGGTCGTTCAAGAGGACCGAACTGCGTCCTAAGTACAGGCTACTTATGGACTTTATTCAACGGTGCTTCCTAGGGCACGTTGGCAACCACGACCAGGTCACGCCCTTCAAATTCCAAATAATGACGGCCGTGATGCTCAACCTGCCTATCAGCTGGGCCAAGCTGATGGTCTCCCTGCTCTGGGAGGAGGCCAGGCAGATCGAGTGTGAAATGGACGGAGAGGCCGTGGTGGGAGTGCGTCTCCACATGGACAAGAGGCCGCTTCGTCTTGGGACGAAAGCGACCAGCATAATTATTTCCTTCTTCAAGCAAAGGAAATGGTCGGACGCGGAGGACTTCCCCCACAACTTCATTCCCAAAGATCTCCATCAGTTGGAGATGGCGATTGGGGTCGCACCGCAGAATTACTACGGGTCGTCAGACCACGTGAGGGAGCATCTCAATCGGACTGGTCAGTCCAAGATTGGGTGGAGGTTGCCTGCTCGCCCTGTGCAAAAGAAGAGGAAGGCCGATGATGTGCCAGTGCCCTCTCGCCCTGCCAAAAAGACGCCCCCTCCAAAGAAATCCAAACCAAATGCTCCTCTTCCGGTCAGGCCGATGCACCACGTGCTTCCGATGGAGCCCGTGGCCGTGGAGCCTATCTCTGTCAGGCCGCCCACGCCTTCGCCCTTGCCCTCATCCTCGCCGGAACGGACTCCTTCTCCAGTCCGTTCCGCGATCGAGCCGACCGCCTCGCAGCATCGCCCTGCATCATCTCAGCAGGTCGTTGCCGGTTCCTTGCCCTCTCCATCTCGCTCCCCTCCTCGCGTTCGCGTTGGATCGGTGGAAATCCAGGATCTCACTGGAGAGGAGGAACTCCAAGACACATTCTTGCCAATTCAACAGATCTCTGAGTAGCCCGTGTCTACTGCTCAAGCCTTGATTGCTTCGATGAAGGCCGAAGCCAGGCTGAAGGTCATTGACCTGATGCCGGGGATTGATCAACACCCCAAATCCCTCGACCTCGCCGCTCGCCTCCAGTTTTATCTGGTGTGTAAGTCGAGCTACTACTACGTCTTTGAATCATTGCTGCAGGTCGTTTCCCTCGACGACCTGAAGGTCGAGGAACTGGAGTTGGAGGGTGAGTTCAACTTCTATAATGTGGAGGATGCAGCCGCAAACTTCCAATCTCTCGTGCTGCGGCGCATGAAGGTCGAGGCCAAAATTTTGGGTATCGACCTTCGCCCCCTCTACACCAACGCCCGTGCCCTCTTCAACTCCGCTGCCCTTCATGGAGACGAGTTCGATGTGATTCGAACTCCAGAGCAATCGCCATCCAGGAATGAGGGTGGTGATCAAGCTCTTGATGCTACTGCTCCGTCTCCTCAGCATTCGAAGGTTGACGTGGAGGTCGAGCTCAATTCTCTATCCGCCAAGCTCGATTCCCTCGTCATCAGCCTTCCTGACCAAATCAAGCAGGCCGTAGCAGAGGCCCGGGTCGATATATTGAACGATGCCAAGACCCAGGCCGATGAAGCTGCCAGGGAGCTAGTCACGGACTTTGCTGTCAATCTCTTGAAGGAGTACACTGACAAGCTCCTACCGGCCCAGCTCATTGCAAACAGAATGGCGTCCCTCGATGAGATCGGGGAAGTAAAGGAGGACGTTGCCAAGGTTGATCAGCGTGTGACCACCTTGACCTCATCAATCACAACCTCGGCATCGGCCTCCAATGAGCAAATCAACGCCATTCACGGCACTCTCTCCTCCCTTCTCAATGGTCAACAAGAGTTGAGGGATGCCGTGACCAAGCTGCAGGCGCGACACTTCTTTCCCTCATCAAAGCCCTTTCTGATGATGTCGAAAAGGGGGAAGAAGAAAGAGCCGCCGCCGCCGCCAAGAGAAAGAGGTCTAGCAAATCCAAAACCCCTTCATCCTCCTTGGCTCCTCCCCCTCCTCCTCCGCCTCCGCCTCAAAAGAAGCCCGCTTCTCAGGCCGCCTCCTCCAAGGCCGTTGCCTCTCAGGCCGATCCTATAGCTGCTGCCGCTGCTGCCGAGGCCGCCGCCGCCAAAGCTCGATTGGCTAAAGAGGCCGAGCTAATAACTGCTATGACTTTAGCCGGAGCGACCCCGGAGCAGACCGTGGACCCTGTCGAGCAGAAGCGCTTCATTGCTAAGCGTCGGGCTGATGAAGCGAAGAAGAAGAAGGAGATGGATTGGATCAGCCAGTCCGCCTCCGCCCTGATTTTGGAGGCTGGAGTCCAGCAACCGGCCGTGGCGTGGCTTGATGAACGCCAGAACGCCCTGCTGCGGGAGCTCAACAGTTGCTTCATCCTCCTCCACTACTGGATCCATGACCCCTCCCTTCCGGAAGACGATGACGACGCCTATGCAGCCTACATGCTCAAATTCCGTCACCAAGACTTCATTGGTGAACTTCGGAAGAAGGCTGCAGAGGCCGGTGTGATGATAAGGGCCCCTTCAAAGCAATATTTTAAGACCTTGGTTCTTGGTAATTCGGGGTACTTGGACTACTCCCGAATCGACCAATACATCGCACTGACCCCCATCGGCCTGAACGTCAATGTGTCAAATTCCGATCCCGACTATTGCCGAATCAGGGATGGAATTTACGCAAGCATGAAGTCGAAGTCTAGGGAGCAGGTCCAGGAAGAAAGAGTGGCAGCTCGTACCCAGCAAAAGAGGCAGTAGTTAGATGATTTTGTTGTTTTTGTTATTCGTTTATGCTCTCAGCCTGTCCTGTAAATTCTCTATGTATTTCGCTATCGAGCTTAATGAAGCAAAAATCATCTTTCGACCTGACGACAATATCTCTTTGTCCAGGCAATCTGCCTTTACTGCTTTATTTACTTTGTTTATTTATCTGCCTTTCATATAATTCCTTATCAACCTTCATGGTTATCGATCTTTCATTGTTTTAAATCTTAGGAATTATTTGTAAAGTGTTTGGTTTCGACATCATCAAAAAGGGGGAAATTGTTGGGAACCCCTTGCAGTTTGATTTTGATGATGTTTTTTGAAACCACACTTAGGCATATTTTACTTGTTTAGGGTTAAGGCCGATAGATCGACCTGCTACCTGTTAGTGCAGGTCGATGCTCTATAAAGTCTAGAATCAAGTTTGATCCACCCTGTAAGAGAAAGGTCGCTTATACGGCCTGCCTCATTTGGATCGAGCTGGATCATCAAGCTGTCTATCGACCTCCCTTCCCAAGCTTCCAGCCTGCATTGCCTTAGAAGATTTCAAGTGCTGGATTATCATATCAAGGTCGATGCTCCGCCTTCATGGAGCTTCACGACCTGATCCTTGCCACGTCGTGTGCCAGCAAGGACGAACTTTCCCAACGGCTAGAAGTGAGTCAGCTTCCAATGGCTAGTGCCACGTCAGCCTGACTCCAACGGCTAGTTTTTCATAACTGCCTATAAATACTTCAAGCCATATCGGATTCAAGCACGGGAAACTCAAGCTATCAACGCCAAATCTCTGCTCAAAATCTCTCTCAAGTTCATATCCATTCAAGTGTTCGAAATCCCATTAGTTTCCCAAACACTTGACGAAGAGAGATTTCCGATTCCGATAAACACCACAACGACGAAGCGTTCACTGCTGCTTGTCGCTGGTTCAACAACTTCTTCTCCGACTAGTTCGAAGTTAGAAAGTTGGTTTGTATTCTTCGCCATTGTAGAGTTTAGTCAAGCTCTGTAATTAGCGAAAGGTTGTTTGTACATTTTAGTACGAAAGGTTGTAAGGGTCACGACCCAAAACTCGTGTCTAGATATATTCAGGTTAGAGTGTATCTAGAACTGATACTCAGTCAGTATAAATAAGAGAGAGGTTGAATCCAAAGGTAAAGGGATTCTCAGGTCGAGTCGACCTGACGTGGACGTAGGAGGGTTTCTCCGAACCACGCTATATCACTGTGTCTCTCTCTCTCTCTCTCTCTCTTTATTTATCGCCATTTCATTTTACTATCAAACTGACGAGCATCAACCTGCATATCACGCATCAACCTGCTATCTATTTTTAGCCTAAAGATTTTTCAAAGAGTAAATCAACCTCCACCAACTTCCGCATAAGCACAGTTTGATAAATCAAGCTTGTTCCCAAATGAGCTTGATAGATCAACCTGTCTCTGATAAGGATCGACCTTTGATCGACCTGATTTTATAAAAGTCAAAAACGGTTGGTTATTGGTGTATTCCCCCCCCCCCCCATACACCAATTACTCTTTCCCGGGACCAACAGAGAAGAGCAAGTGGCCGAAATTTCAAGCGACCAGACGTGGATGACTCCGATCGTACAATATCTGGAGCAAGACATTCTGCCTGAGAATAAGAATGAAGCACGTAAAGTCAAGTGTCAGGCCGCCCGCTTCACTCTTATTCGAGGTAAATTATATAAACGTTCTTTTTCAGGTCCATACTTGAGATGTGTTAACCTTGCAGAAGCAAAATACATCCTGGCCGAACTACGCGAAGAAGAATGCGGCAACCACTCAGGCGGGAGGAGTTTGGCGCATAGGGCACTAACCAACGGATACTATTGGCCAACAATGCGGTCAGACTCAACGGACTTTGTAAGGAAATGCGACAAGTGCCAACGGTTCGCCCAAGTGCCTCATCAACCACCTGAGCCAATGACTGCAATCACATCACCTTGGCCATTCATGAAGTGGGGTATGGATATCGTTGGCAAGCTGCCGACTGCACCTGGCCAGAGAGTGTTCATGCTAGCCGTAACCAACTACTTCAGCAAGTGGATAGAAGCAGAGGCTTTCCACCAAGTTAGAGATCAAGAGGTCTAAGGCTTCATCTGGAAAAATGTGATTTGCAGGTTCGGAATACCAAGGGAAATCGTCACGGACAACGGCTCTCAATTCATAAGTATCGACTTTCAAAATTTTTGTCGACTCGGAGTCTAGCAACAAAACCATCATCAACACGTTGAAGAAAAGACTCGAGAAGGCCAAGGGAAAGTGGGCGGACGAATTGCCAGGAGTACTTTGGTCCTATCGAACGACGGCTAGAACATCGACGGGAGAAACACCATTCTCTTTGGCATTTGGAATGGAAGCAGTCATCCCGACTGAAAGCGAAGTTCCGACTGCTAGATTTGAACTGGCATCAGACGAACATAATTGGGAGAATATGTGTCATGAGTTGGACACACTAGACGAAAAGAGAGACAAAGCCTCGATCCGACTGGCCTCGTACCAGCAAAGTGTGGCAAAATATTACAACAAGAATATTCATATGCGAACTTTCAAGCTGGGAGATTGGGTACTCAGGCGGATCTTCCAAAACACAAAGGAGGCAGGAGCCGGCAAGCTAGCCCCAACTTGGGAAGGACCCTACTTGATCACTAAGGTGGTCGGAAAAGGAGCATACAAGCTGCAAACCCAAGATGGTCGCGACATATCCAACAGTTGGAACTCGACGCATCTAAAACAGTATCATGCTTAACTCTACCTCCGTTTCAATTTTTATACGTTTTCGGTCTTACGGGACCAATACTTTTCATTCCACACTATTGCTAACACATTCGTGCAGGCTAAGTCGAAACTACATCGGGCTTGATTCCTTACGAGGATATGTAGGCAGATCTACGGAGTTCAGCCGAATACTTTATTTATTTTTTCCCCGACTGATTCTGACCGTTTTATGGAACAGGTCAGAACTACATCGGGCTTGATCCCTCACGAGGGTATGTAGGCAGCTCTACGGAGCGCAGCCCCCCCTCCCCAACCAACAAGCTTGGTTTGACTGAAACAAAGATGAGCTGTGTAAAGAACTCAACCAGTCGGACAATCAGAAACAAAGTTATATAAAGAAAAAGCTAAGGAAAAGAAGATATAACAAGTACTTCTAAACTACGCCTCGCAACAAATAGTTCGAACTCGAGTCAAAGACTTGAATTCGAACTGGGGGAAAATGGGATGCGGGCATAATATATAACAGTTTTCAACCCACTTACTACAGATAGTCAGTTATCACGAATAGCTAAAACACAAATAGTTAGTTCAAAGTATAAGTACAACATATTCAGAAACATAGAAAAGGCTGGAGTCAGTCATCAGTCAGCAAGACAGCCGAGGAAATCAACCGTCAAGTGGTGGAGTCGAACCGTCTGCATCGTTGCCATTTTCAGTCGGAGAATTCACCCCGGCATTCAGTTTCTCCCATTCTGCCAGCTGGGCCTTGTACCGGCTGACATCCCATGGTCCGGGATAGGCCTCTTCATACAAAGTCATCTTCCAGCTAGCTGACTCACTAGAACTCGACCGACTAGAACGAGACATACCAAACAGCTGGCACCTAAGAAAAAGAGAACCAACCAGTTGGACTCAACTAAAATATCAACATGAAGAGCAATTATTATCATGAATTATATGATTCAGTCAGACTCAACTACAAAATTGTCAAACAAGGCATGTGAAGTACATGAAGAACATATGCAAAGCATCAAAATCAGTCAGTCGGATTACCAGCTGAAATTTATTGCAAAGGAAACAACCAAAACTACATGTTTATTTATCAAGTTGAGCTAGTCTAACTACAAAGGAGTCAAACATGGCATGCGAATATCAACGTTACAGTCAAATTTAGCCAAATGCCGACTGCCAAATATCAAACGATATGCCAAACAGTCAGGCAGAGAACAATCAAACACAAAGCAAGTGGATACAAAAAGCAAAAAGACATATTTTTCACTCTAGTGATGAACAAAGCTCAAACACGAAATTACATAAGTCAAGGCTACCAATGACGAATTTACTCTCAACAAAGAATGTACAAAGGCATAAGGAAAAGGGGCGAATTGAATACTCACCTTCCTAAAGATTACCTCCTTAGCTCCCCTACTTCTATTTTCCTTTAAGAAGATAGTTACTCCAAAAAACTATCAAAAATCTGCAAATGAGAAGTGATGGTGAACAAATGTCACTTTTCATACAGCTATATAAAAGGCTTGAATGCATGATAAAGCCAAGAGCTCAAAAAAAAAAATACGGCAGATGTCTCAAAATTTGAACAGTTAAAAATAAAGCTTGGAGCGACTAAAACCTTATCAATCAATTGATTTTTTCCTCGTTTAGCTACTGCCATTATATGAAGAAATGAATAATTCCTCATTTGGTTACTGCCTAGCTCATCTACAATCTCCAAGTCATAAATGAGTTCACTAATTCAAAACAAATGGAATGAAGTGCAAGCTCATGGTTCCAATAAATTCAAAAAATAATAATAATAAAAATAAATTTATTCTAACAGAAAGTGTCATGCTCATGAAGCAGCCTCTTATTATGCAAGATTGCAGTAGAAAAATAGAGGAAATGAGGCAACACTTACAGCCAAAAACACACAATTCCACGTATTGAAGCTATTAACGGGAACATTACTTTCGAATCCAACGAATAGCATATGAGAAACACGAGAGAAGAAGAATGTGGGAAGCAAATTTACCTTTCTAACCACTCCTTCCTTCACTCGAAAGCACCCTTCCACTACTTTCTTCAAGCTCCAAGCTCTTCTATGCTCTCCAAAATATTCCATGTGAAAAGTACAAAATAAAATGAGTGGGGAAAAATCTATTTAATCCAAATCTTTATACTATGTTGCAACCATTGCACTGGGTAAAGAAGATATCATCTTATTACCAAAATAAAATGAGTGAAGGAACTCCTACTGCCGAAAGCACAAACAGCTCTAAGAACGAAAGCGCCGTCGACGAAAAATCAGTGGCGAAAGCCAGCTTGGGAATCAGTCCAGATCTGAACGAGGCAATGGCGAAGCTAGGGTAACCTTCGCCGTCGCCGCAAATCGTTGTGCAGAACCTGAAGCCAAGTAGCATATTAAAACACCAATTAAAAATAAAAATGAAATCAGGTATCGTTGAAGCTCGAGTTGCGAATATCTTCGGAGAAGCTCAATCTCAAACGGAGCTCAAAACTTGAGAACCTTCAGGGCGGAAAATCACGGCTGCGCAGAAAACCCTTCTCCGGCCATCGACGCGAAAATGGTTGAAATCACCACTAGCAGCTCCGTATTCTGATGAGGAATTCAAATATATGACTCTTGTTTGAGTTTCCTAAAGATTGAAGTCTGTAGAAGCTATATGCGAAAAGAAGAAAAGGGAAAGGAAGAAAACAGAGGAGGACATGATTAATTTGGGCAGAGAAGTTGTTCTTCGAATTTGGAAAAAGAGGGTGACTTTGGTTGGTAAAAAAAATTTAATTACAAAAAGACAAAAGTATTAATGAGTACATTAATGCTCAACTGCCAAAAGACGAAAAATAAAGTGAAAAATGCCTATTTGCATTTCTCCAACTAGTCAGTCAGTCGGCTAGAAACAAACACTGAAAATTGAGAATGGAAAAATTCAGGCGGCAGGCGGGCTGGAAGATTAATCAACTAGCCAGACGGAATGGCCTATCTTGCCCAGCCCACCAATTTATTAACTTTTGTTATAACAAAATATTCACTCTTGAATTTGAGTTGAGGAATGGGTAGTAGTCTCTACTCCTGAAGACCCATGCCGACCGAAGACCCATGCCAACTAGCAAAATATTTCGGTCACTCAGCACCAATGCACTACTCGCTTCAGTCGGACGGACAAATTTCTACACGATCCTTTCAAATGGGAAATAAAGCTTCAGTCGGCCACATGACTCACATTCAAGAAAAAAAATCGCCATCTTAATTTTATCAATCCTTCAGTCAGTCGGCTTAAACGGAATGCCTAGAGAATAAAAGTAAGTCAGCTGGTCAGACGGAACGAAAAATTATTAGTTCCCTACTAGAAAAATTCAACTACTCTATACTTAGAGAAATTCCGCTAAGTATCCACTCAGTCGATAATGATAATTTATCATATAGAAGCGAATACTTATAAGCCCCCGCGGCCGACTGAGTAAAGGTCCCTTAATACCGACCGACTGATACTATTCATTATCCAAACAACTTGAAATTGTTAACGGCCTAAGTAGAAAAATTCGATTTCCATTTAGTCGAAAAAATCAACTTATTAAATTACTCATATAAAGATGAGCACTGAGTGAGCCTACGTGGCCAATAAAAATAATGTCCTTCATCACCCGACTGACTGAAATCATCAATTGAGCCAAATAATGAAATCAACTACTCTCCAGCCGGAACCGGTGCCCCTTGATAATTTCAAAACATAAGCTCATGTGGCCTAAAGAGCCATACCAATGGAAAATATATCCTATCCTAACCTCTTGTAGTCAGTCAGTCGGTGTTAACTCAAAGGAATGGATAAGTCCAACAAGATACGCAAGGCTTCTCCAGTTGGAATGAATTTTCAATTGGAGTGAAACTTCAGGTGGTCAAAAATCTCAACCGGAACAAAATTTCATTAGTCATACGCTTTCAATTAGAATGAGATCCCAATTGAAGCTAGAATTCCCGATTGAAGTATATTTTTAGTCGGTCGAACGCTTCTAAAATCTAACACACCTAATTAGAAAAATCAACTCTTCAGTCGGTAATGGCCGATTATCATAAGCTCACGTGGCCAACTGAATGAAAATCCGACTACTCTCCAGTTGGAAATTCCAACTAGAGAGTGGGGGACAAACCGTAGTGGGAAAAATCCACCTGACTGACCCAACCCATTTGCTCATACTTGATCAGCCCAACTCCAAGCACTTGAGCATAATCAGCCCATCAGTCAGACGGGACAATTCAGCTAGCCCAACAAAATATTGTTCTATCGGGCCGACTGAGCCCATATCTAATTAAGGGTCCAACTAGTCAGCCGAAGGATCTAGAATAAACACAATGACCTATCGAACGGACGGAGCGAGTCAGCCGGGAGAGACCTCCCCCACGTTCTCAACGACTACATGCGGTTAGGGTTTTGAACAAAAGAACCCTAGTCAGACAGTCGCCCTATATAAACACCCTGACTGCTAGGTCAAAGACACACGATCTCACGCACTCTCACACTCATTCATTCACGCATTCCACTCGCCAACTGACTCCTCCTCTGAAACCCTCCACGCTCCATCAGTCGGCGTCTATTAGACTTCAGTCAGACGGCGCCGCCTACCATCACCTCCATATCATCCACGCTCACCACCATCATTTCAATCGGAATTTCTATCATTCTTCACTTATTCGTTTTACATTGTTTCATTTACTTGATTTCTATTTTCCGTCTAGTTGATCCGATCACTGACTTGAGCGTCGGAGGTCCTTCGGCTGCACCCCCACCCGTGTCCATCGAAGGGCTCTTACGTTTGTTCTGTTTGACAGGTTGCTAGTGCCTCTTCTTCAGTCAGATCTGATCAGTCGGGTCGAACCAGTCTGATCCAACTCAATTGTTGATTTACCCTCTACACACCTATAAGTGGATTGTTTAATTCAAAACTCGTGTATTCAATGTGTATTCGATGTTTTTGTGCGTCGTTTTAATCATTAAGTGATTTAAACAACATGATTTTTCAGGATAATATAAAAAACACCTTTAATGATTAATGCCGAAAATTCAAGCCGGAGAAATCACACCGGAAACAACATCACGCCGGCGAGATGGGTTACCGGCGTGATATCTTTCCGGCGTGTTTACTCCGGCGTGAAAGCTTTCATTTCATTCCTTTTATTTATATTTTCGCATTTTTGGTTTTATAATTTTAAATATTATGTTAATGACTTAAACGAATAGCGTATTGCATGTCTAAAATTTTCAATTATTGAACGAAATTATAAACGTGCACTCGAATTGTAAAAAATAGCAAATATTAAAATCCACGTCAATTAAAAGTCTTGCGAACGAAATTTAAATTTCCGCATAACCAAAAATTCTATAAGCATACAACCTCTTATATGTGTAACATTTGTTCGTTGCGGCCTCTACGGAGGGAGTCCCGCTGATTTGACGCTCCACGTTCAAGCAAGTAACCACTGCACTGCATCGTGGATGCTGACTCCTAATTAGGCTCTCTTTGGTCCTAAAGACCGCTTTAAAGCTCTCTTCAGGTCCTGGTTGAGGGATATCGTAGACGTTGTTCGCCGACCGTTAACCAATGAGGCATCAGAGAAATCAAGGGACCTAAATCCCTTGTCACAACGAGCTTTTCTGCGCCGTCCAAGTCATGGAAGAGTGGATCCATCACATTTATTTGCTTAGCCCGAATAAACACCTGAACCGCAATAAAACGACCTTCTTGCACAACCCACGACAAAATAACCTAAACAGTATAGAACGAGACATAAATTATCATATGAAGAAGTAGGTATGCAAAACCGTAGTAATGAAACACAAAAATCAGTTTATATCACAAAATAATTGTTTCGTACGTACCGTTTCTGCTCTCCACCAGTTCGTTGTTTCGTATGTCGGTTTTATGTTACGGGGCAAATTGGTTAAGTATTCCGATGGATTCCAATTTTCCTGGATCCAATCGTACTTTTCCTTTGGATTGTTTTTCCTCCGCCTCAGAAAATCACCGTGCATAACGCGGTCATACGAAGCCTTCAGCTCCACCTAAAAACACAAGTAACACGTTCAAGCATAAGCGAGTGAAATCGGCTTTCACGCCGGAGACATCACGCCGGTTTTGACATAACGCCGGCGTTATAGGTTGCCGGCGTTATTGATAATCCGGCGTGTTTCTCCGGCGTGAAATTGGAGAAATTAATTTATAACCTACTTTGAATCAAAATATAAAATTTTAGGCCATAATTCGTATGAAACACACTCTAAATTGGGTCTGTACGAACATACCATTACGTGCGTCGGGCATATTATGAGCCGGCCCCCAGTGCAGTTCGAAAGAACTCGTGTCCCTTCGTGGAGTTGTTTATGAAGAGTCATCAGGGCCAAATCCATTTGCTAGTACATGAATAAAAATTGATTAGCCATATATAAGATACGTAACCATACAGTACAAAATATCAAGCCTATTTCAATAAACACGTACCACAGCGTCCCAAGGTACCCCGTCATTGACCATGGACTTGAGGACTCCGGCAGTCACCGGCGCGATTTGATCAGGTACATACGATAACTTCGTCGCGTATGGTACTTTATTGTACCAATAGTTGAACCTAGATTGAATTACTGAGTTGGGCCATGCGGGTTCATCAGTCGGTACGTAGTCAGACAGAGCCTTCAGGACGATGGGTGGCGAACCTGATGACTATTTCACAAAAAGTTATCAGATTTATACGCAACATAACAATAAATAAAGCATTAGTGGATACAATACCTGACCACGTTCAATACGCGAAGTCGATGCACGAGCTGGAGCACGAACAGTAACATTTGGCGTCGTCGAAGTAGTAAAGTCGGCGCTAGAGATGTTTTCTGGAAGTGAAAACCGCCCCGGCTGAAAGTCTTGGTATGTGGAGTATTGGTACTGCGTGAAGGGAGGGACGTATGTCGCGCAAAATAATGTTGAATCCGAATATTAAACGGCGAATGTCGAAACAAACTCGTAAGATTAAACACACGTTTTGTTCAAAAGTAGGCAGACGAACATCTAAATCAAATTAATAGACTATGGAATAAGGTAAAAACAATAAAATAGAACATCCGGCCGAAATCACGTCGGAGAACTGTCGCTGGAAAGTACATCACGCCGGCAGTACATCACGCCGGCGTGATACACTTTCCGGTGACAGTTCTCCGGCGGTAAAAAAACAAAGCCGTTCCCAATTCAATTTTTAATCTAATGGTACAGAAATGGGGCCAAAAAAACAGTTTATATCACAAAATTATTCCCCAACCGATTTTACCTGTCCCGTAAAAGCATCCCATGCACTGTCAAACGAAGACGAAGCCTCCGGTAACGACCCGAGCGTAGAGTACCCGAGCGTAGTGTAGGGCTCAGAGGGTCCACTGTCTGTGTACAGCGGGAGGCTCGTGTCCTGACGGTCCCCGACTTCGGCCGTCACGTACTGTATCCCAGAGCTGCTAGAACCTCCTGCTCCGGTAGTCGCAGCACCTGAAGGGCGTGCTGAAGAAGCCCGACCCGATGAGACAATCGGGGGACGACCACCACAAGTGGATCCACGACCGCCTCGACTCGGCTGTGAGACCGAACGTGGAATACTTGAAGACTTGCAGCTGAACAAGGCCTTCACCTCATTGAACATAGTTTTCACCTTGTCCATTAAGCCTTTAAGCTTCATGTCGATCTCGGCATTCTGCTCGGCTATCTCCTCCCTCATGATCGCCCTTACGTCATCGGGCGTCGCATATTGGGGGACATCGTGACCCCTGCTGCCGCTAGAAGATGCCTCCCTCGGACGTTTTCCGGGATCGCGCCTGCTCCGAGATCCACGGCCCGATGTGTGCTCGTCGTGGTCCTCACCCATGTATGCCCGGCTCTGGGTGCTCCTCCTCGGATGTCCTTCCGACGTATCAAGTATGTCATCGGGGTCGTGCAATGGTCGCCGTGGGCGTGCCTCGGGTGGAAACTGAGCAGCCTCGGCGGTCACGTGGACCGGCACGTAGAAAGGTACGTCCACAGGATTCGGGACCAGGGACGACTGATAGTACTCGAGCTGATACTCCCACGGGGTCGGCTGGATGTTACCGATCGTATAACGAGGATCGTCGACTACTAGGAAGAACTGATCGTCGCTCAAGTTAGTCCGCGGGCTCACCTCGAATGTCCACCTCAAACACCTCGGGTAGACGTGCTCGTCTTCAAGTGTCCCAACGTAGTCAGCCATACCTCCGATCACTTCGTATCCCCACACTATCAAGGCCCAAGCCGGCCCGTAAAAGTGGTAGGTAGGCTTGTCTTGGGCGTGGTGGACGTAATACCTAAGGGTGGTGTAACTGTATGCACCCCAAGGAAACCGGTTGAACTCCGCCGGATTATCTGCCAGATGCCACAGCCAGGGGAACGGGGCGGATTTTATATCGTGCCCCAGAATGAAGCTATTGGCAATCAACACATTTTCCAGTCCGAGCAGGGAATCATGATCGTGCTCTAAGTATTTGGGGTTCGTGTTGATCAGACCCAACAATTCCCTCGCCAAACGCAATCCTTTGCGACAAATCCTTTGGTTGAGTCGGGACTTCTTCGCATTTGTATGGGCATTCGGATCCCATGAGCTTTCGCCAAAACGCAGTCCCGTCACTAGGGCAAAGTCCGGGGGAGTAAACTCGATGCAACCCCCTTTTATGGCGAAATACATGCCTCCATCAATACTAAGAGCTCGACAGAGGATGCTGTGAAGTGTTTGGGCATATGACTGCCCCGGGCGCCACTCCAAAAATCGCCCGAAAGGGCCTTCTGCCTTGAATCGTGCGACCAGTGGTTCTCTCCCTGCCTCTAGTAAAGCCTTATCCACATCCTCAAGAATATTAATTATGTGGTACAGGTTCACCGTGCAGCGTGTGTTGAAATGGTCCGGTCGACGTAGACCAGCGACATTCGCGACAAGAGCCTGATTAAAGAAAACATAAAACGTTTAATAATGAGAATCGACTCCAAATGCACATACGAAAAAAAAAAAATCTAAAGGCACAAAAATATGGAATATTATAATTAAAACTCTCGAGAGAAAATAACGCCGGAGAAACCCTGCCGGAAAACGCATCACGCCGGCGTGATGCGTTTTTCGGCAGGGTTTCTCCGGCGTTATTTTCACCCGAATTTTAAGAATATTAATTCCTCCTATATTTTAAGTCCGAATATTTTTAAAAACTAATACTAAATTTTAAAAAAATATTATTTTCAAACATATGCATATTCTAATCTATCAACATAAATATAAACAAAGTTGCATACTAAAAATAATATTATAGCATAATTAAGAAAATAAAAATAATATAAACACATAAGAGGACATAACGCCGGAGAACGTCGCCGGAAAACACATAACGCCGGCGTTATGACGTATTCCGGCGAGTTTCTCCGGCGTTTTTTTTACACGTTTTTTAAGAATATTAATTCCTACTATATTTTGAGTCCGAATATTTTTTAAAAATAATACTAAATTTTTATCAAAAACTATTTTCAAACATATACATTTATAATTGTATCAACATAAATATAAACAAATTTGCATAATAAAAATCATATTATAACATAATTAAGAAAATAAAAAAATTTTAAACACATTAGAGTACATCATGTCGGAGAACGTCGCCGGAAAACACATAACGCCGGCGTTATGACGTATTCCGGCGACTATCTCCGGCGTTTTTTTTTTACAAGTAACTTTGTTTTTTTTTTCCTACTCATTTATGTATACATATATTTTTACAAACATTCGATTTTATTTTTTTCATAAATAATTTTTAAGAACATATATACTACATTATTAGATGCACAAACATGAGAATTAGGACATATATAACAATAAAAATTACAATTACAATTCATAATAATGGGGATAACATACCATTTTTGTTAGTTAATTTCTCCGGTGTACTCTCCGACTTCGTCTCCGGCTTCGTCTCCGGTGTGTTTCCGGCCAAGCTCCGGTCTACAAACCCTTCAAATAACATATTACGAATTAATTAGCAAATTAATCTCATAATTATTGAATAATTCGAATTTAAATTTGAATTCAAAAAGATTAGAAAATTTTCGAATTAAATTTGAATCTAACATATAATATACAGATTATAAATTTAAAATACATACACTAAAAAAAAAAAAAAAAAAAAAAAAAAAAAAAAAAAAAAGAGAAGGATTTTTTGGCCAATTTCACGCCGGAGAACTATCGCCGGAAAATCCATCACGCCGGCGTGATGGATTTTCCGGCAACAGTTCTCCGGCGTGAAATTAGCCAAAAAATCCTATTTTTTTTTTTTAAATTCGACTTATGTACTTATTGCGTATTACCTAGATGTTTTCGACCGTCGACGGGATTCGAAGACTTCTTCGGTGTCGGGACGGCTTGCCGGAGCGGTGGATGGTTGCCGGAAAGAGAGAGAGAGATGGGAGAGAGTAGAGAGAGACTTGAGAGAGATGGGAGAGAGATGGGAGAGATGCCGGAAAAATAAATCCGGCCGGTGGGACGTGGAGAGAGAGAAGGCCGAGAGAGAGTTGAGAGATAGAGAGAGAGCTGAGAGAGAGATAAGAGTAGTAATTGTGGGGTGGGCGTGTTGGTGTGTGGGTGGGGTGCCGGCAGCACCCTTTAATGGGGGGGGGGGGGGGGGGGCACAAATTAGTGGGGAAACTTTTTTTTTTTTTTTTTGTCTTTTGTTGTTTTTAAGGGAATCTTCCTTACCCCAATGCAAGTCAAAAAAAATAATACAAACTGGTAGTCTATTTGCTGCCCCAAGGGGCATTGCCTTCCACCATTTACATTATGCCACATGGCTGGCTTTGTTTTATTTTAACAACCCTTTTCACTATTTCCAAAATTCTTTTAATTAATTTTTGAAAAATATTTTGACTTTCTACATTTATATAATTATCCTATTTATTAGTAGATTTTTATATAATTATCCTATTTACTAGATTTTTATAAATGCCTTAGACTTTTTGATTAGCCATTTTAGAAAAATATTTTGACTTTTAAATATCGTTTTTTATTTCAATATTTTGATTTTTTTTAATCGGAAAATAAATGCAGAAAAATATAAAATTTATTTTCAGAAATTTTAGTTTTTTAATTTTTATTAAATTTAATTTTTTAATACGAAATTCAATTTAAAAAGTTAATATTACGAAATTCAATTTAAAAAGTTAATATTATTTTGACCATTATAAATGAATAAAATAAAAAATAAATTTGCACTATAAATAAATATTTCGACAAACTGACAAAGAAGAGGAAAAGAAAAAACTGGAAATAGTCATTAGGGATGTTAAATTAACATATAAAAGCTGATGTGGCATATGTGAGGCAATGCCTCAGCGGGTAGCATATAGGCTACCATACAAACGGTAGATACAAACTCCCATGTTTTTTTTTTGTATTATTGATTTAAATTTTTTTGAATAAGTGGGACCCACCTCTATTAAATAATAAAAGGGGTATTTTGTACATTGTTTTTATAGAAGGGGTATTTTGTACATGGTTGGTTTGAAAAGGGGTATTGGAATTTTCTACCCTTATAATTTACTAAAATTATAATATATATTGAGTCTCAAATTATAACAAGGTTTAGATCGTTGAATAATGATATTTAAGTGAAATCTAGAAAGTGATAGATGTCATTGATTTCGTGTAAATCAATGGTTGAGATTAAATGGAAAGAAATAAAAAATCTAAAATAAATAGTTAAAATTCGTCAATATAAGGGCATATTAGTAAAACGGAAAATCTAAATATATACACTACATATACTTACCAAAAAAATATGGTTTTTTCAAAACTGAAATATACTCATGCATTAATTCGCTATTTCCGGCTAGATCCTAATGACAATCGTAAGACGGACCACCAGGTTTTATTATACTCAAAGAGACGAAGAGATTCATGGGTGGATCACTCGTTTTGGTGGAGAAACGAAGGAGATATTTGCTAAAGAAGTCGAACCAGAAGCGAAATCGCGACTTCAGCGGCGGCAAAAACTTCCTGACGCGATTTCGGCCTCATCGGCGATCGGATTTAACTGGGCGACCTACAGTTGGAAACGCCTTGAAAAGTAGAACATGTTTTTGGGTGGTTTCATCCGATTTGATTGCAATTTGTGTTTAAAAAAATGGCGAAAATGCATAATAGCACTTGAAAATGCATCAAAATGACTACAATATGCAACATTTGAGTTCAAAACTAGAGACAATGCATAACATCAATCGAAAATGCATCAAAATGACTAGAATATGCATTGATTCTCAATTTGAATGACGATGAATTTTTTGTGATTTCTCGCAACAATCATTGCACATTTAAAATGGTTTTGTGCATATATCAAGGCCACAAGTTGTTGCATATTACTCCCTCTTCAAGTTGTTACACTTTCCTCTTTGTGCTGTCCCTTTCAAGTTGTTACATTTACTTAATATGGCAAAAATTAGTGATTAAATGACACAATTAGTAAAAAAATAATACCACTAATTGGACTCTAATTTTTTAATTACAAATTATAACAAAGAAAAATAAATTATTAAATTAATTAATTAATTAATTAAAAATTAAAAATCAGAAAAAATAAATCATTAAATTTTAGTTTTTTCTAATTTTTAAAGAAACAGGGCACTAATTTTTTTATAAAAATATTTTTTTATTTAAAAAAGGTAAAAAATATTAATTAATTGATTAATTATAAATTAA
Organism: Thymus mandschuricus; assembly: GCA_029379335.1. Classification (NCBI taxonomy): domain Eukaryota; kingdom Viridiplantae; phylum Streptophyta; class Magnoliopsida; order Lamiales; family Lamiaceae; genus Thymus; species Thymus mandschuricus. The sequence continues at coordinate 12,853,612 of CM057071.1, forward strand.
AAAATTTATATTATTCGAATTTCAGTTTTTGTTTTAAAAAATAAAATAAAATAATAATCTTAATTCACCATTCTCCTCAATTACTAAACTCACTTAAGAAACTAAACACTTCTACCTAAATTCTCGTGCCGAAAAGAAATGTAACAACTTGAAATGTCCGGAGGGAGTAATATAATAGATCTTCTTTTCATTTACATAATTTAATTTTATGGGTCTGCATACGTAATTTTGGTGCACAAAATATATAATGCTGATGCATATTCTTGAAACTAAACCTGATTGGAAAAGCTAAACCCTAAACTCATGGGAAATCTTCAGCCTAACATGTAGGGAAAGTTAAACCCTAACTCCTAGGGAAATCTTTAGCCTAACATATAGGTAAAGTAAAGCCCTAACTAAGACAAATGACATAATGGTCATCTAAGACACTCGATTTTTGCTAAACGAACTCGTCATTAATACAATCATCATTAACATCTGCACCACGTAAAAAAAAAAAAAAAAAAAAAAACATCAAAATCTAATATAAATGCAATAATATTTGTTTATTATGCATTGAGATCGAAAAACATATAAACAATGTTTTTTACATAATGCATAAAATATGTTTAATATGGACAGTCGAAACTAAAACCCTAACCCATTAAAAAAAATCTAAATCCTAACTTGCATGGTAACCCAAACTCAAAATTGAACGAAAAACTATACCCTAACTTATAGGGAAAACTAAACCCTAACCCACCATAGGGAAACTAAACTCTATATGGTAAAGTTGTACCCTAACTTGTTGGGGAACCTAAACCCTAACTCATATGAGAAACTAAACCATATTTGAGAAAGATATATCATAACTTATATGGTAAGCTATACCCTAACATGTAGGGAAAGTTAAACCATAACTTTTATGTAAAACTAAACCCTAATATGACAAACTGAAACATATTATAAAAATAAAGTAAAAATGCGACATAATGAATCTAAAATGCAACAAAATCAATATAATATGCATTATAACTCTTATATACAAATAACTTATAAATTTTACAACAGGTTCAAAACAATGATCATAACCTATTCCAAATTACAACTAAGAATTACAATCTGAATATCTAATCGTGTACACAAAATTACACAAATTACATAACTATTTACTTGTGTTCTCCAAATTAATGGGAGAAAAAATTCTTCAATTACACCAATTTTGGAATAAACTTGCTCTTCAACTCCAAAAGAATTCTCTAGGCTGATTCGATACTCCACACAATTAGATCTTCAACAAATAACTTCTCCTTCCTTCAACCGATCGAAACTACTTTAAAAAACGAAATCACACCACTGATAGGGTATATTTTTACCTTATTATCTAAGTGTTATATTATCGTTTTCTTGTTTTATTTTGATAGTTTAGCTTATGTTTTGTATTTTTTATGTTATGTCGAGCTAGATTACGCTTTTGGGTTGTTTTGAGTGTTTTTAGGGCTTTTGAGTCGAGAAAACCCAAGATGAGACAAGAGACGACGAAACCAAGGAAGATGATCCCGAGTTCTGACATTTCACGATTTTAGTGCATAGTTATTTTGGATTAATGAATGCATAATATCGAAGAAGGGTTCGATAGGAGCGTGTAGGCGAAAACGGAGGTCAATTCGGAGTTCGGACGATAAAGATACGGCCGAAACAAGAAGGATGCGCAAACTGCATGGATGTGCTCGGACGAGAGCGCGGCCGAGCACCCGGTCGAGCCAAAAACATGGAAATCTTCAAAATTCATATTTTTTTTATTTCCTTAACCTAATCCTTGCACACTTAGGTAACAATTACGAAACCCTACCTTATAAATACCCCAAAACTCATCATTGTATCCGAGTTTTCATAGTTTAGCTCTCTACTCTTCACCATACTTTAGATTAGTTTTCTCTACTTTTATACTTTAATTTAGATTTATTTCATGTATGAAGACCATTGAAGATTGAAGATTCATCAAGATTCAAGAGTTTTTCTATCTCTCTCTCTTTTACTTTATGCTTTTCATTATGTTTATTCTTCCTTCTACCTTTCTTTTAATTATGTCTAGCTGAATGCCTAATTGAATTTATGTGAGTACTTTTGATCCAATCTAGACGTGATACATGAAAGTAACCTAACACTCCGATTAATGCAATATAGATCGTCACCTAATAAGATCCAAATCTCCTCTCGGATTCATAGACATGAAATCAAGTGCAAAATAGAACAAGTATCAATAATACAATCAACTAGGTTCAATTATGACACCTAAATCGACTATATACGAACATATGATAATTCAACCTCGACTAAGATAATTAAATCATCATACCATGCATTCATGAGATCTATTATGCAATTATCCTACTAAGGCATAAAAACATGACTATGCACACATAATTAGTGATCAAGTAATCATGCATGAAAATAAGCACCATGAAACATGCACCTAGATTGGAAGGCTAATTGTAAACAAAAACACTCACATAAATTCAATTAGGCATTCAATCCCTAAAATCAACTAAAGAAATTAGCTAGACATAATTTAAAGAAAGGTAGAAGGAAGAATAAACATAATGAAAAGCATAAAGTAAAAGAGAAAGAGATAGGAAACTCTTGAATCTTGATGAATCTTCAATCTTTAATGGTCTTCATACATGAAATAAATCTAAATCTAAAGTATAAAAGTAGAGAAAACTAATCTAAAGTATGGTGAAGAGTAGAGAGCTCTAAACTATGAAAACTTGGATACAATGATGAGTTTTGGGGTATTTATAAGGTAGGGGTTCGTAATTGTTACCTAAGTGTACAAGGATTAGGTTAAGGAAATAAAAAAATATGAATTTTGAAGATTTCCGTGTTTTTGGCTCGACCTGGTGCTCGGCCGCGCGCTCGGCCGAGCACATCCATGCAGTTTGCGCGTCCTTCTTGTTTCGACCGTATCTTTCTCGTCCGAACTCCGAATTGACCTCCGTTTTCGCCTACACGCTCCTATCGAACCCCTATTCGATATTATGCATTCATTACTCCAAAATAACTATGCACTAAAATTGTGAAAAGTCAGAACTCGGGATCATCTTCCTTGGTTTCGTCGTCTCTTGTCTCATCTTGGGTTTTCTCGACTCAAAAGCCCTTAAAACACTCAAAACAACCCCAAAGCGTAATCTAGCTTGACATAACATAAAAAATACAAAACATAAGCTAAACTATCAAAATAAGACATGAAAACGATAATATAACACTTAGATAATAAGGTAAATATACCCTATCACACATCAGGTCGAGCTTGACCTGAGAATCCATTTACCTTTGGATCCAACTTCTTTCCTGTTTATAGTGGGTGAGTATCAGTTCTAAGTACAATTCTAACTTGACTACACCTAGACACGAGTTTTGGGTCATGACCCTTACAACCTTTCGTACAGTAACAGAAAAGACATTTCACCACATAACAGAGCTTGACTAACTCTAATGGTGAAAAACATATACTTTCGAACTTCGAACTACGTCGGAGAAGAAGATGCATTGATCGACGACAAGCAGCAGTGAATGCTTCGTCATCGGAGAGTGATCGAAATTGGAAATCTATTCGTCAAGCGTTTGGGAAACTATTGGGATTTCGAACACTTGAAAAGATAACACTTCGAGAGAGATCTCGACAGAGTATTTGCGTTGATAGTTTGAGTTTTCCGTGCTTGCTTCCGATTATGGCTTGAAGTATTTATATGCATTTTGAAAAACTAGTTGTTGTAGTCATGATGATGTTGAGTAGCCATTGGAACGGTGACTCACTTCTAGCCTTTGGGAGATTTGTCCTTGATAGCATTCCACGTGGCAAGGAACAAGTCGCGTTGATCCATGAAGGCGGATCAACGACCTTGAGTTAACAATTCAGTGCTTGAAATCATCTAAGGCATAGCAGGCTGGAAGCTTGAGTAGGAAGGTCGATAGACACCTACATACTTCAAGTTCGATCCTAATGAGAAAGGTCGATACACAACTTTTCTCTTACATGGTGGATCAACCTTGACTTAAACTTTAAAGCACTGACCTGCACTAACAGGTAGCATATCGATCTATCGGCCTTAACCCTAAACATGTGAAAATAATACCTTAATGTGCTTTCAAAAAACATCATTAAAATCAAACGGTAAAGAGTTTCCAAAAAGAAGTATCAGGTCAAATTGTCTAATCACTTTACTTGTCAAATTTTCATCATTGAAATAGTACTTTATTTCATCCTATTAGGTGAGTGTCACTTCAAAGTACATGACAGTTTAATAATATTGCAAAACTTAAAGCAAAATTTACACAAGTTCAGAACATATAGTATAATGATAAAAAAAAAAATTTTTTAAAAAAAAAGAGGAAGTCTTCATTAATTATAAACTAGGAAGCATAGAAACAAATACGAAATACGGGGACGATACGATACTGGGACGAAAATACGTTAATTCTTAAAATTTGAAAATATGATACGTTAAAAATACGTTTTGTATTTTTTTTAAGTATATATTTTATATACATTATATTCCATAATGCATGATAAAAATGTGAAAATAATAATAAATTCATAATAACATTAGATAAAAAACAATAATCAATAAGTGAGATTTGGGGGAGAGCGATTGAGGTTAGGGATATAATTTGTATTGGGGTCAACATATTTTTTATTGGGTCAAAGGTATTTTTAAAATTAAAAACAATAAGAAAGCGTAACTTAAAAAAGAAAACGTTCTTGGAGATGTATTTCCAATGTTTTTCGATGTCCCCGTCTCGAGGACATCTCCGGAACGAATACAGTCACGTGGGGAGCGTCTCCGTGCTTCATAGATTATAACAATCTCCTTCGGATTCAATTATCGTCAATTGTGAGCTTTGATTTATATTTGTTTCTACTTAAAGTGCATGAAATACATTGAGATGAAACAATAATTTTTAGGATCAATATTTTATTATAAATCTAGTGATGAACTCTTTTGGTATTTTGAGTTTCTGATAGACTATCTTTATCACCAACCTCAACCATCCAACTTTCACCTTATTATATTAATTTATCTCTCTTATATTAATTCACTATTTATCCAACCTCAACCACTTCCGTTTTTATATGTTTATCCATGACCATTCAAAATTACCCAACCCCAACATAATATATAATTTTTTAATATAATTTTAATAACAATTTAATTATGTTCAAATAATAATTAAAAATAAAAGGTGTAGAAATTTTTTGAAGGTGTGATCTCTATTTATAGAAATTTTTATTTTACATATTACAATATTTTTATCTTTTTTCAAAAATATATTAAATAAATAAAACCATTTATTTATTATATTATATATAAAAATAAAGTTTTTATATTTATAAATATTATAATATACACCCAACCTTCAAATTTGATGAGGTCGGTGGTTGCCAACTTGCCATTAGGGGTGTTCACAGTTTGGTTTAAACTGTAAATCAAACCGGATCAAACCGTATTTGTACGGTTTGGTTTGGTTTATGGTTTGAAAAATATGGGTTGGGTTTAACTTTTAAAAAATTATGGTTTTTTGGTTTAGGTTTGGTTTTTGAAAATAAAATACCCAAATCAAACCGTAAACCGTAAAACCGTAATAATAATAATAATAATAATAATAATAATAATAATAATAATAATTATTATTATTATTATTATTATTATTATTATTATTATTATTATTATTATTATTATTTAATTATTTTTCCCAGGAAAGATTTATGTACTTGAGCGGATTGGGCCAAATTTAATACACCTCTATCATTTTTTTCTTTCTTTCTAAATTTAAGTTTTTATTACTTTTTTAAATATGAACTTATATATTTTTTTCTATTATTATTCTTGTGTAGAGTTGTCCAAGATGGCTTTAGTTTCTTCTACAGTAGATATAGCCTAATATTATGCAGCTTGTGTGATAATTAAGGTGACTCCACTTTTACTTCTTTCATTTTCTCTTTTGAATTATTGTTCAGTCCATTACATAATTATTCATACTAATTATCTTTGTGTTATTTTTATACACAATGCAGGTTATTGATTGGCGTGAGAAGATAAAGGAGTGGAGTTAATTTTTTAGTTGTTTGCTTAAGAACTTTATCAAGCATAAGTGCAATGATATTTTATTTTATCTCAATTTTATGTTAGAGAACGATGTTGATACTCTAATTTTAGTGAATGAATATTTAATTTTTCCCTACGATAGCAAACCGTAAACCGAACCGTACCGAACCGTTATATTATGGTTTGGTTTGGTTTGGTTTTCATAGTGAAATGATTTGGTTTGGTTCTATAAAATGAAAAAATCGCATTTTAAGGTTTGGTTTGATTTTAGCGCCAACCCGCACCAAACCAAACCGCGAACACTCCTACTTGCCATGCATCCAAGGTGGTTGCCAACTTGCCATGCATCCAACCTCAGATTTATCATATTCATTAATTTGATTTTTTTTTTTTTTTGAAAAAGGTTGAAGTTGCCTCTCTTTCGCCGCTGATATTCCTAGTCTAACAAATCATTGTGAGTTTTTATAGTACAAGACCTGACTATTAATTTAATTTTTAACAATGTAAGCTTGTTCTTGATCATATTTTTTAAACAATAGGGTGAGACTATTGGAGAAACAATCGTCCGTACCCAATTGCACTTTGAGATTGCAAGACTACACAGACAATCCGATGAAAGAAAATTGAAGATTTCACCAAGTGTGAATCGTCCATACAATTCGTTCCAAAGTACAAAACCACCAAAACTTCACGCCTGACCATGGAACGAATGAATTAATATGCACAACACAACGATGTGCCCGTTAAAGCTAAGCTAGAAAAAATAAATAATGAAGAGCTTTCCATGGCAGGAACTCTGTTGTGATCATTATTTCACTTTCTAATAATCTAGAAACAGAGCATCTTATCTAAAAGTATAAAACAATGGCTAAGCATACCAGGAGCTCAAGCGTGATGGATGCTTTGACTCGCATCCAAAAGAACAAATCTGCTGTGAAGAAAACGGAAACATGTATCACAATGAACACGATGGGTGAGGCTATTCAAATCCTTCGAGGAAAAACTTCAGTTAACTTTCAGAGCCCAAACAGAGTGGCTCCATCATACTCTGATACAAAAAATCTTGCCTGAATTAAGCCCACCTCTTCTTTCAACGTATAGATAAGATTAAATCATAACTAATAGCTTCATAATAGCCGACTGAGAGACTTAATGAGCAATTTCAAGTTCATTCTTGTGGCTTCATCCCCCGTGAATCCCAATATATCGGAGCTTATATTCTGCACATGTTGATTGGCAATCAAGACAGCAAGAATTTCATTACTCGTGTAACACTCATAAATAGAAGAATGAATACACATTTTTAAGCTTCAGGAACGGCAAACATACCTCAATGTTCTTCAATGTGAAAATGAGGGTATAGATAGACTTCTGTATCAGTTCAGTGTTATCTGGAGTTAGTATTGATGATTGCATTTTTCTGCACATTCCACAAATAGTGTGCCTCATCAGGAGATTTCAGAAAACTGAAAGTTGAAAATCTCAATGCCACAATACATGTAATACAAGTTATGTATTCCATCACATTGCTAATCAAACCGATTTGTGGACAAAGATGAAGTGAATAATGCACAAATCATTTTAAAAAGGGGAAAGAAATGCATTCAATTTTTATTATACTCATTGTTCATTTCCTAAATGCAACAAAACCTGGTCACAGTTTTATGATTGTGCTGTTGTACAAGGCTTGCCACAATCCATAATACAGTAGCATTTCAACATCATGTCAAAATCAAATAGGAGACTACAGTCTACCTCAGATCCTCAGAAGCTCGAGTAAGGCTTTTGGTTAATTTCTCAACATCTTTCAGCAAACCACTATCATGAACTTCAGCCAGCAAAGGTTCTACATCTTCAGCTAGAGCTTGAATCTGAGAAATCACTACATTAGAGACCGAATCTAGCATGAGAATACATTCAATGTAATTGACACCAAAGTGAACATAGAAAGACTTAACGAATATGTCTAGTCATACATCAAGATTTTGCAAAACTTAATTTTAAACTCAAATTCGCTTCTGCTGGCTGCACCTTGAAGTGATACATGACAGTACCAGCATAGCACTCAGCAAGGTAAGCAGCTACATCTACATGTATCAGGCCTTTCATGGTAAGGTAGCATGTTTGATCATTTTATAAGTCCTAAACCCCAAGTATTCTTGGTTGGCTGTTGTTGCAACAGAATTTGTAAGGAGATATGATGAAAAACATCGAATCAGTAAATATCTGCTTCTCTAATTATATGAGATGGCCTCATCAATCAAAATGTATATACAGGACATTCAAAAGAGTGCCCTCAGAAAAACTTATTATGGCATAGATAGCTTTCCGTGACACACTAATGCCTTAGAAAGTTTATGAAGTCATGTTTACTAAATGAAACTGTAATTAACTTATATCTGAGACCCACCACACTCAGATAAAACAAAATATTCGGATCTAGAGCAAGACATACTTTTGAGTGTCAAATCATTGAGGATCAAAACATGGATGAATAGTATTGCTTAAAGTATTGAAACAGAAACTCAAGTAATTTACTTTTACAAATAATAATTAAATGTATTTGCAACTCCAAGCATACTACATTAACAAAGTAACATACGCATACAAAGTAACTGGCATACACAAAAAATTCATACACGATGAATTTCTCAGCAATCATGTAGCAAAAGGAACTCAGACCATACCTTTGTAAGCAAAGGTCTTGCATCTTCAATAACATCAGCAATCCTTTCAGCCAATGAGAAGGTATTTGCAACACCAATTCCTTCAACTTCACGCCCAATGCGAGTGAATATTCCAACCAATGCATCCAAACTCACCCCTTGATGCCCCTTCAACTTTTGCCTGTCACATATAATTAGACCCTCTTTAGCACAACTTGCATGAAGAGGCCCCACTGATGGTACTGGGATGGGATCTCGTGGTGTGATATCAATTAGAGTTTCCATCAGAAGACCAGATTGATTGACTTCAACCAATGAATTCTGTGGTATTATAACTTTATCATCTTCAATCTGGAAACAAGATCAAGAAAAATTCAATGATAAGAGTCAGACCACTGAACCCAAAACTGGAAAAAAAATCAAAAAAACGTCAAAAACCTGTATCACAGCCGCACCTCAACTACAGCCTCAATACTCCTCAGCGAGGGATTCACACGAACCACATTGCCAACATTTACCCCTCTAATCCTTACAGGTGTACCAGTGCAAATTCCAGAAGCCTGATCAAACTCAAAAACAGCCAAATACTTGTTGAATTTAGATCTTAACTGAAATCCCCTCAACCAAGCTAAGCTAAAGGCCAATAGAAACGCCCCGGAAACGAGGAACAAGCTAACTCCACCCTCCCACACACTTTTCCCCCCAAACCCAAAATCACTCAAAGGCTTCAAAGTTTGCTTCCAGATCGCCCGTGGAACATCCAAAAGCAGCAACAACAGGCTCTGCGATTCAGAGGAAAGGCTCTGCGATTCAGAGGAGGATACATTCTGATGGGTATGACCCGCATCAGCAGATGAAGTGGCTCTTATCAGAGGTTTCATTCTCCTGTGTCTGAGAGTAGTCAGACATGGCAACGAACTCGATGCACCATTTTGTGAGGTAGATTTAACAGAATATGACCTCAGAAGAGCGGGACTTGTGGAAATGGAAAGCCATGAATTAGTTTCCATGTTCGTTCAATCCCTACACCGAAAAGGCTATGCCTCAATCCAGTAGTTGACGATTAACACTTGTCAGCTGTGAATGGATTCCGGAAACTAACTTTGAACATCATTGACAGAAAGCTAAGAGAGCTGCCGAAATGAAGAAAAGCTTACATCAACCAAAGTGATTAAAGTGGTTAAGAAAGAAAGAGAGAGGAGGCAGTAATTATATACCTAACATTAAAATTAATTATGAGAAACTATAAGGGACGAGATACCTTATAAATGTTTGATTGAGGTTGAAGCTCCTGAAGAATCCCAATCCTAGCCTGCGAGAGCAAGAGGGAGACTGAGACTGACAGGGAGGAGTGGCAAGAGTGGTCCGGTGACAACAACCAAAGCCAAATATTGGGCTGGGCCATCATGTACAAGTTTAAATCTTGACAGAAATTTGAGAAATAAATGAACTCATTATAACAATAAACAGTTATTATCACATTCTAGGGGGTACCTTCGACAGTTAGTCTACTTGACACACATTGACAATCAAGAGTTATGCCACTTCACTATATACAGTCTTCCGTTGAATCCTGCAAATGCAGTATGAAATTATTTAATTTAATCAGTCCAAATAAGTACCACATGCTAACAAACACCTGAAAGAACTTTCTTAATACGCTCTGGTATGTTTTGGAATGTCAGGTGTTCGCCCAGAGCAGTGTCGCAACCCACCTTAATGTGTTGGCGCTTGGTCTGGGAGTTTCAGAAGGTGGCACTGGCGCTTCAACTAATGCCTTTGTGGCAGCGAAGCCTCAGACCGATGGAGTTGCGGTTACTGTAGGCGAAGATGGTGGCAACTGAACTGGGGAGATGGAAGAGAGTGAAAAGTGAGTCACGGCCAAATCTTCTCAACTGAGTTCCCGTCTTCTTCGCCTTCGATTCCCATCTCAAATTCTCAACTCCGTCGCAGCTGCAGAATTCAATTCAGATTTCAGATTTCTTTCACTGTCCATTGAGTATTGTTCATGAGAAAAAAATGAGAACTAGTGATGATAAGTGTGATTTCCAGAATAGATTTTGCAGCTAATGATTCTAAGTATATAGTAGTCATGTAATGAAAATGGACTTCATCATTGAAGTCTCTTTGTATTGCCCATTAACTTGCACAAACTCATCCAATATGCATCACAAACCGGACAATAAAAATTCAACAGCTACAATTTTTTTTCACGTTTTAACAATCATAATATAATACTAGGAAAGCTTCTATGTCAGCTCATGGGACCATTTAGATCTAACTATATCTACCTTCACAAATGGCAGCAATATACGAAGAATTACTTAAATAATTACAATCACATTAAATAAGTAATTGCATATTTGTAATCTGAATCATATTTTTCAAGTTAATCTACTAATACAAAACTTGGTCCTTTAAAACCATCAAATAACATGCGTGAATAAAGAGAGAGAGTGGCATACCTGCTTGATCGGGAAAGATTAAGAATTTCGATCTAGATGTGTGTTGGGGCAAGTTCAGTATTAATTAGCCATGTTCTGCAAACACAAACATAAATTTAGGCTCCACTAATCAACCAAACACCCCTTGACCTGATTTCTATCATCAAATCTGCCAATCCTTCACCAAACAAAATTATAGACCGGTAAAGAGGACTTGCATGCAGTGTGGCAAACTGCAATGATACCAGAAAATTAAACTAGACTTGAAAACTAAAGTCATTAAAGTAACTCAATTATAGCAGCCCACCTTAAATGAGACTGAAGATCACAATCACAATTCTTAGTCTTTGACGAATCGTATGATACAAACACATAACTCCAAATTCATTCAATATCTTTCCAAATAATATGGGAGTACTACTTATCATATGGTATTAGGGGACTAGTTTAGTTAAATATGGCTACTGCCAAAGGCGTGCGTTCATGAGCCCATGCTAAAGTTTCAATCAATTCTTGCCAATATCCCCGCCAGGAGATTAAGAACATAAATCCAGTAGCCCAAACAAGATGTCAAATAAGAACATCCATGCCCAGACCGATAAACTATTCATCCCAAAAGGGTTATATCTGTTGATAAGTTGTGAAGAGTTTAACCATAAATAATCTCTTAGCCAGCCCATCAAATAAGTGGAAGATTCATTAAACTGTGAAACGTTACCCTGCCATAATGTGATATGCTTCCAATGCCAATAAAAAGTAACCCATCCAATATATGGTTTCTCAAATGTATTATTTTCATAATTAAATCTAGTAAAGTACTAACATGGAGCTAGCATCCTGTTGGTTTTCAAAGAATATTATAATTAAAGAAGTATCAAATCTGACTAATGCCCACAAAACTTATCACATATTTCATCACATATTTCAGATGACAATGACGATCCGCACTCACACTCCACACTCACACACTCCACATTAATACTGAACCAAACAGCAAAAGTAAAACACAAAAGCATCAAATAGCAAAACAATATAACAGAAACTAACAAAGAAATCAGCTTCCGTGTTAGCTCTCAAAATTCCCAGTTTGGCGGTAGCCCTCAACATTACCTTTTACTCAAAAACAACAGGCGAAAATTTCTTTTTCTTAAAAAAAATCATAACAAACAGATTAACATTCACAAGTACAGCCCCATAAAATTCCACACATATATGCATATCATAATTTAAATTCCAGAATCTGTAGGAAAAAAAAAGAAAAGTAGAAAGAGAACGTCAACTGTGCTGACCTTGGCTTTAATCCAAAATTTTCAAAAACTTTAGAATATGTAGAGATATTCCTTGTCCAGCAACTATTGATACGGAAAGAGAAAGATAAAATTAGGGCGGCATGAGAGAGATAGAGAGAGAGAGAGATAGAGGGAGAGAGGACGAGAGAGGGGATAAAGATAGAGAATTGAAAACACACTCTTACCAAACTCCTGTGAATGGCAGCGTTTGTTCAGGACCGTTCCGGCGTGTGCAATCAATCCCAAATGCTGCAAAAAACGAGGTCCATGAGGGAGAGCGAGAGAGAGAGGACGAGAGAGAGCCGGTGGTGCCGCCGTCGAGTTGGATTGGAAATTCCGATGGGAGCAAATTTGAGTTAGGAACGCACACGGGAATGAAAAGGGGATTCTGAGGTTTAATTGTTTTTTCTTTGCCTACGGATTTCCTACTAATTAATCCCATGGTAAATTTTCAGAATTAAGTGAATTATTTCTTCAAGCGAAAATGATTATCTAGCGTTTTTATGCGTTGGTATGGTAATCGGTAAAAAAGGGTTATTGACGTATAAATATATGACCTTTTTGGAGTTTTTTATTTTTCCACACGAACTTTTAAAATTATCAATTAATAAAAGAAATATTAAGAGGCGTATATTCAATTTAGATTATACTGGATTTTTATAAATTTTTGAAATTTGTAGTTATTCAATTCAGAATTTATAAAGTGTGAGGTATTGAATGTAGACTTCATAAAGTCTTAAAAAATCTGTAGGTATTCAACAATTCATGGATTTTAATGATTTTGCTGGATTATCTTTAAAAAATATAAAGAGATTTCACTCTCCAAAATCTTTTATAAAAACCAGAGATTTTTACTGATTCTCTGGAAAAAAAACTCAAAATCACTATTTTCACCACCTTCATATGTATTTTTTTTTTCTCCGAACAATTATAGTTTATTTTAAAAGACATCCATATTATGACTACCTAGTACTAAAAATTTATTTCCCAATATGAGTTTGTTTGAAAATCAATCATTTCATAAAAATCTTTATTCTTATAAAATTTGAACATGTAACTTTTAAATCTCAACTATCATTTTGATTTTTTATTGTTAAATTACTGCTACGTTTTTTTAAGGTTTAGGGAATAATGACTAAACTGAAATATAACATTTGAATGGGAAAAAATAAGAGTAATTTTTTTTATTAAAAATACATTTCTTTAAAATACGATTCTTGTTTTGGAAGATTGACATAATTTGATGAATTTTAATACTCCCCTACAAACATATTCAAACAATTTGGATAAAGTTATTTGGTATTCTTTTTTTTAAACAATATGGATAATTTTATTTATTTATTTACAAGTGTGACTCATGATAGGGAGTAAATATTTTATTATAAATAGTGGATTAAATAAAATAGTAATAAAACCTTAAGTGGTTGATCCTAATAGGATTGAAAGGAAATAGATGGCAGGAGCCAAGTACTAAGTCTTAAGGCTCTTGCGTCAAGTCCTAGCTGGCAAGAGCCAAGTGCCAAGTCTTAAGGCTCTTGGCCAAGTCCTAAGGCTCTTGCGTCAAGTCCTAGATGACAAGAGCCAAGTGCCAAGTCCTAAGGCTCTTGGCCATGTCCTAAGGCTCTTGCGCCAAGTGCCAAGTCCTAAGGCTCTTGCTCCAAGTCCTAGACGGCAAGAGCCAAGTGCCAAGTCCTAAGGCTAAAGCTCTTGCGCCAAGTCCTAAATGGCAAGAGCCAAGTGCCAAGTGCGAAGTCCTAAGGCTCTTGCGCCAAGTCCTGGCAAGAGCTCTTGGCCAAGTCCTAAAGCTCTTGTGCCAAATCCTAGATGGCAAGAGACAAATCTCACCCAATTGGAAGAAAGCATTTGAGAGGATCTGCCACACTCTTCTTATCCTCATTAAAATTAATTATAATTATATTGTGAATATAGTTCTCCAGCTTATCTATCTACGTAACGGAATTATATTCCTTCGTAACAGAATTATATTCCTTCAACACGTGTTTTATTCGAATAGGTTGTTAACCTTACAAATATCTTCTACTCAAAAAGACTAAAATATCCTATGTAATAGCAAATTTACAGGAATACCACCACCATTTACATCTATAAATACATAGCTCACTTCATACATTCGGTACACACTTTTTTACTCACTCTTTACTCTTAGCATAGACTTTACGCATTTCATCTTCAAAGTTTTTCCTCTTTGAAGGAACTGACTTGGGCGTCGGAGGTTCTTCCCGGAGGACCCCCACCCATTCCTCCGGTTTGTTTTGCAGGGATTCTTCAAGGATTCTGGGCGAAGGAAATTGGAGCTTGAAGGTAGCCGTTACAATATCAAGGCATATTATATTTTCAATTCTAGAGGATCTAATTCTATCTCTGTATGATTAGATCCACATGTTATTTTACTCCTATTATTTGTTGTGAAACTAACAACTGGCGCCGTCTGTGGGAAGGATTTAGGCTAAGGCGTTGATTCTTCTATTTTTTGTTGATAAATTGGTTGAATACTTGTTCATGATATGCGAATTCCCACTTTTCGCTAATATTTTGTTTTTCCCTTTGTTGATCTGAAGTTTGCTGCAAGTTTCCAAGAAATTTTCTGGCTAAAAGTTTCTTGTTACAAAGTTGGGAAAATGAAGGATTAATTAAAACAGAGTTGCAAAAATTGTAAGTGAGAAATGAGATGCGTATTCTACTCTTCATTTTTTAGATGAAAATTCTTTACAAAATTGATTTCCTTAGAAACAATACTTTTCTTATTCTTGGTGGTGTCAAACGATCATGTTATTTAATTAAGTTTCGAATCAATGTTTGTGAAGTGTTAAGGAGGAAGAGGGAAGGATTATACTCGAAAATCGAAATCCAAGGAAGGAAAAGTTCAAAGTATTTCAACCATCATCAAATCTAGTTGGGGTGAGTTGATGAAAATTGATTATACCCCGATAATTCAATTGGGATGAAAAGAGATCTGGAATAGGGTAATGCAAATCGGAGGCAAAACCCCAACAAGAGCTTGGGTGTTGCCATCATTATACCTATTACCAGAAGCTCTATGTTAAAATAAGATGTAAGCCTAGATGCCTAAGCAATGGGTAAACCCTGTCAAAAGTGCAGGTGCCAAGCTTAGAATGCTCCACTTACATCAAAACTAATAAGCCCCATAAGTTGGGCAAGGAATAATTATTCCTCAAAAACAATAAATTAATATACCATTCTACTTTGCATTTTCAGAAGCAAGATGAATGATGATTCAGCAATTGCTCAAGTCAAGGGTCTGGGCAACCCAAATATGCAAGACACACCCCCTGGATTTGGAGGACTTGCACCCCTCGTGTCAGTTACTCAAGGTGGTAGCAGCACCGAGGGAGGGCTTCCACCTTTGTTCGTGCAGCAGATGACTAGCATGATTGAAAATGTTATAAACAAGAAATTGGAGACTGTAGGATTTACTGGAAATACTCCCACGAGTCGTTTAATGTTTCCTCCTCCAGAAGGAGAAAAGGGGAGTAATGAGAAAGAGGGGCCCATGCCCGAGGTTGCACCAGCCACGAGAGCTAAAGGCGAGACTGTTAAGAAGAACCTAACTTCTAAATTGCCTGAGATAAGAAATGAAGGGGAGTTTACAAGTTATGATTCATCTGACGAAGATCACCATGTGATAGAACCTACACTTGGAGAGTAAATCCTAATGTGGATGATTTGCTGCGAAAGCAAATAGCAGATCAACAGACGCAAATGGCAGCTATGGCCAAAGAGCTTGAAGAATTACGAAAAATATCAAAAAAAGTTAATGAGTCTGTGCCTCAAATGGAGGCAGAAGCGGAGAATTCCGTAAGGAAAGAATTCAAGAAAGGCAAATCTGAAATGCCAAGAGCATATGTCAATGAAAATAGCCCCTTCTTTGAGGAAATACAACTGGATCCATTACCTAAGAGCTTTAGGACAATGGCTTGTGAATATTAAGGGCAAGGAGACCCTGAGGAACATTTGATGAAATTTGAAAGCATTTGTCTCCTGCATCAATACTCTGATGGAGTCAAATGCAGGGTTTTCTTGACCACATTGGCGGGACCCGCTCAACAATGGTTTAGACTGTTGCCCAAGTCCTCAATCTGCTCATTTGAGGATATGAAGGGGTTATTCTTGCATCGATTTGCTAGTTCTAAGAAGGCAACCAGGACTTCTCTCTACCTTATGACTGTTAAGCAAGAATCCAATAAAAGCTTGAGGAATTACATGACAAGGTTTAATGATATCGCACTAGAAATCCCTGATAAAGAGCCTAAACTGAAGACTCATGCTCTTGTTCAAGGTTTAAAGACGGGGAGATTCTTTGATTCTCTGATCAAAAAGTCAGCTGACAGTTTTGATGAATTGTTAGCAAGAGCAGAGAAATATATACATTTGGAAGAAGCTATCAATTCCAAAAGATCAGAAGGAGTTGGGAAGAGAGATAAGAAGCCAGAAGAGAAAAAGAGGCCTGCTCCTGATAGTAGGAGACCTCTAGACAGGAATGATAGATTCCAAAGGACTTTCACTCCTCTCACCAAACAACTAGTGGAGTTGCTAGAGGTGGTAATGAAAAAGGCGGGGGTGCAGTTCCCACCGGGACGAGATCAACCGCCAAGGAGACCTCAATCAGATAAATTTTGTAAACTCCATAATGAATATGGGCATATGACAAATGATTGTCGAAATTTGAAAATGGCAATTGAAAAGCTTATCCAAGAAGGGGAGCTCCTGGAGTATGTTAAGAAAGAATCTTATCAATACAAAAAAAAGAAAGGAGGATAAGGAAGAAGAGGCCCGGTCTAGTCAGAAGAAGGAGACTAACCGAACCCCACAAGGAGACCCTTCTGCTGGAAAAAGAGGAATGATTACCATGATTTATGGGGGACCCACTGGTGGGGATTCAAATCACAGAAGAAAAGCATATGAAAGAGAAGCTCAGGCAGCCGAAAGGCATGACCTATTTAAAATAGAGAAAGGCGTTCCTTCACCTAAAATTTCATTTGGAGATGAAGATAATAGAGCATTAATACAACCCCACGAAGATGCTCTTCTCATTACTGTTGAGGTAAAGCGGTATGATATTAAAAGAGTCTTTGTAGACACTGGCGCTGGTGTGAATGTCATATTTGAAGATTGTTTCAACCAGATGGTTATACAAAAATCTCTAGATGGTGTGGAAACAGCATTGCATGGATTCACAGGAGATAGTGTATTCTCTCAAGGATCCATAGAGTTGATGCTGACGTTGGGTGATGGAAATGAAAGAATATCTAAGCCTACTACCTTTATGGTGGTCAAATACAAGTCCGCATATAACATGATCTTGGGAAGACCTGCCTTAAATCTTTTTCAGGCAGTAGTCTCAACTCATCATACGATGATGAAATTTCCAGTGGGAACTAAAGTGGGACATGCTGCAGGTGATCAAGTCTTGTCAAGAAAATGCTATGTGCAATTAGTCAAGGTAGGAGAAGCCAAGAAAATAATCATGACAGATTCAGAAAATGTCAGATATGGACTTGGTTCTGGCGAAAAGAAACCAAGAGCATCTGACTCTATGGAAGAAGATACTCAATTGCAGATGCAACCAGTGGAAGAACTCTTATCCATCGAACTTTTCGAAGGGAAATCTGGTTTCACTATTAGGATAGGCACTCAAATGCCAGACCTCATATCTAAGCAAGTGATAGAATGTTTGAGAAGAAATTCAGATGTTTTTGCTTTTTCAACATCTGACTTGGTGGGGGTAGAGCCGAGTGTGGCACTACATTGTTTAAATGTGGATCCTAAGGCCAAACCCGTCTAACAGAAGCTAAGATAATTTGGTCCAGAAAAGGATAAAGTTATCCATGAAGAAGTAGCAAAGTTGCTAGAAACAGGACATATTAGGGAAATTCAATTTCCCGAATGGTTATCAAATGCAGTAATGGTGGCAAAAGAAACTACGGGCACATGGCGAATGTGCATATATTTTAGAGATCTAAACAAGGCTTGCCCAAAAGACCATTACCCACTGCCGCAAATTGATCAATTGGTAGATTCTACCTCTGGATGCCAGTTGCTATCAATGATGGATGCTTATCAAGGGTATCACCAAGTAAAGATGAATCCTTCGGATGTGCCAAAAGCTGCTTTTGGAGTTTGCGCAGGAACATTTGGATTCCAAAGCATGCCCTTTGGGCTAAAAAATGCAGGTGCTACTTATCAAAGAATGATGGATAAGATATTCAAAAATCAGATAGGAAGAAACATGGAAGTGTATGTAGATGGCATCTTGGCTAAAAGCTTGAGAGCACAATCACATGCCAAAGATTTGGAAGAAATCTTTGCGGTGGTCAGAACCTATCACTTGAAATTGAATCCAACTAAATGCTCATTTGGGGTACAATCTGGGAAATTCCTGGGATACATGGTAACACCAAAGGGAATAGAGGTGAATCAAGCAAAAGTGCAGGCCGTGTTAGATATGACGCCACCAAGGACGATTAGAGAAATCCAACGATTGAATGGCAGGATCACTGCCTTGAGCAGATTTATTTCTCGGTCTGCTGATAAGAGCATACCTTTTTTCAAAATTTTAAGGAAATGTGCAAAATTTGAATGGACATTGGAATGTCAGAAGGCTTTTGAGGAATTAAAGGAGCATTTGGCAGCATTGCCTTTACTAACTAAGCCCCTACCAAGGGAAACTTTATTCCTATATTTTGCAATTGACGAAGAATCCATCAGCTATGTGCTTATCAGAGAAGAAGGCTCTGTGCAAAAGCCAATTTATTACACTAGTAAAATGATACAGGGGCCAGAAGCGCGATATGCAGATATCGAGAAAGCTGCATTAATAATTATGGTCACCGCTAGGAAGCTAAGACCCTACTTTATGGCCCATAAAGTGGTAGTAAAAACTAATGTCCCACTTAAGCAAGTGCTGGGAAAGCCTGACTTATCAGGAAGAATGGTCAAATGGGCCATAGAGCTTAGTGAATACGATGTGGATTTTGAAACAAGGATAGCTATCAAAGCACAAGCTCTGGCGGATTTCTTGCAAGAAACGATACGAACCATAGAATGGGTGCAAGAGGTATGGCGAGCTTATGTGGATGGCTTTGTCACAAAAGAAGGAGTTGGAGCTGGCATATTCTTACAGGCTCCTGGAGATAAGGAGTATAAGTTTGCTATTAAGTTCAATTTTCTCACATCCAACAATGAAATGGAATATGAAGCTCTGATAAGTTGCCTTCATATCTTAGCAGAATTGAAGGCATGTAATATTGTGGTTTACTCTGACTCCCAACCGGTGACCCATCAAGTCCTGGGAATATGCGAAAAAAATGGAAGAAATGATGATAGCTTATGCCAATCAAGTGGAAATTTTGCTCAAGAAATTTTCAAAATATGAAGTGGCGCAAATACCTAGAGAAGGAAATATGGAAGCTGATAAATTGGTTAGGATCGCCAGTGCAGTAGAAGGAACTTGGTCTGGAGACATTGTTTTGCTTAATGCAGATACTAAATCATGCTTTATAGAAGTGAATATCATCGACGAAGCACCTGATTGGAGAGTACCAATTATCCAGGCCTTAAGGTCTAGTCAGATTCCAGATACCCCAGGAGCTCCGCGGAAGTCCACGTTGGCAAAATTCTCCATATTAGGAAATTTCCTTTATCGCAGATCTTTTACACACCCTTACTTGAGGTGTCTCTCAGAGCAAGAAGGGGAATATGTCCTAAGAGAAATACATGAGGGGTGTGCAGGAGGGCATACAGGTTCAAGGACTTGACAAGGAAAGCCTTAAGAGCTGGTTTCTTTTGGCCTACAATGGAAAAGGATGCCAAATTTTTGGTGAAAAAATGTGATAATTGCCAGAAGCATGGGAGATTAATTCATTCACCTGCAGAGGAATTAGGAGCAATATTTTCTCCTTGTCCATTTGATAAATGGGACGTAGATATTGTGGGAAAATTCCCAACTGCACCAAGAATTTTTCTAATTGTAGTTATAGACTACTTTACCAAGTGGGTTGAAGCAGAGGCTGTGGTAAAGATAACCGAACAAACAATTCGGAAATTCCTTTGGAAGAATATTTGTTGTCGACATGGAATCCCAAGAATTTTAGTATCTGACAATGGGACACAGTTTAATCGATCATTAATTCGGGCTTGGTGTCAAGAAATGAAGATAGAGCAAAGGTCTGTGGCTGTGGCACATCCCCAAGCCAATGGACAAGTGGAAGTTACTAATAGAACCCTCGTTGCAGGGATAAAAGCTAGGCTGGAAAAAGCTAAAGGAAATTGGGCTGAGGAATTAGATTATGTGCTCTGGTCTTACAGAACTAGTCCTAAAACACCTACTGGAGAAGCTCCTTTTAACATGGTGTATGGGTCTGCAGCTGTGATACCAGCCGAAATAGGCATTGAGTCCTGATAGATCCGGGTTTAAGATCCACAACAATTTAAGTAATTATTCATCGTATTTGCAAAGAGCATTCATAGATAAAGGATTACAACGGTAGAGAGAAAGAGATTCACGCGATTTATTAGCCATAATCACTCATTTATACAGAGCATCTTCCATGTGGATATAACAGAGAGAATCAAGTTAAATATTGAACGAAAGGTGTTTATAACCACAATCCAGTCAAATCCATGGAGCTCGAAGCTCAATCAAGTAGAAAAACGAAGAGGGAAAGAGAGAAGAGAGGGTGAAGTAGAGAGCTCAGGATGCCTTCATACTTCGTCCTCTCTTAGCGACGAGGATTATACCTTAGGCTCAAAATGGTGGGGGGGTGTTCTCTTCTTTGATGAGAGTGGAAATGAGCGAGGTTTCCTAGGAAAAGACCTCGAGTGCTCCGAGTGCTCCGGCTTGAGGGAGCTCGCGGTGGAACGTGAGAGTGAATAGAATAGTACGCAGAGCACGTGTGTGAAGAGTTGAGTTAAGTTGGATAAAAAATGGTGTGATCACTTGATATTTATAGGTGGGATAAGGGGTGAAAAAAGGTGGGTATACATACACATGAGGGACTAAAAGGGAATTCCGAGGGAAACCATATTCTGTTTATCATTAATTTAGTGGTCCTCACCCTAGAGGGTGTAGAGTCACGCGGACAGCGTGCTGACCAGATCCTTGGACCTTGACAGATGCTTAAGGATCTGGTATAGCTTCTTATGTTCGGAGGCCAGTTCTGAGCAGATCCCAGCATTCTTTATCTCGCACGGAGCGCCTGTTCCATTCAAGGCATCTGCTGTCTTCAGGGCTTATTTTAACTATCGAATGGAAGATGTCATACAGTAAAGCTGATATTTAGTCCCTATCAGCTACTCCCCCCCGGTTCCAGAAGCGGGTGTTGCGAGCTTCTGGTTTAGTACCTAGGCAGGAAATGATAATGATTTTTGTTTTATTATGGCGTCACACAGGTCTTGTCGCGTGGAAAAATAGTGCGACGTTTGGTTTTCCGAGGGCAGAGGGATATAATATTCCCTTCTTCTTCTTCCTTCTTCTTTATCATCTTTTCAAACTATTCGCAGAAGAGAAAAAGGCAGCCCCTTCGCTTCTCTCGCTTATCTTATATCCAACAAGGTTGTCACCTCTCTTCTTTCGTTTCGCCGGGATCGGGCAGGTAATCTTCCTGTTTGTCGGCGGTTTTGTGGCTGAGGAGCCATTTTCTTGTTTGCCTTTGTTTTCTTACTTTCCTTAAGGACAAAGGGGAAAATCAGTTTTTTAGGGATTTTTTGGTGACTCCATTTTTAGCGACACTACATGCTACTTTTACTGGATGTGTTGTAGGTTATGGGTAAAACAATTTTAGCTTTTTGCATCTGACTAGCTTTCTCAGCTTTATCATTTTTGACTTGCGCCGTTTATGTTTACTATTCAGGCATGTCTTTCGACTCCCTTCGTCGGAAAATTTGTGACTTGGCCTATTCAGAGGATGTCTCCGATTCTCTTCGACTCCATTTACTCAGGTTTTTAACCAGGAGGGAAATGGATTTCCTGGAGTTCGAGGATTTCCCTAATATGAGGGCCTACTTTCAAAGGCTGAAGAATCTCTTTACCCAGCACGAAATGTATGATGGGTACCTTTCAGAAGAGGAAAAGTGTGAGATCCTTCTTGCGCCTTTAGTGGGCGGGTTCTTAACGCCAGGGGATGCCATAGTTCATGACTCAGAGCATAACGGGCGTGTTGCCACTTTAATAGCTGATCTGCTCGCAATCGAGAGGGCCAGAGAAACTGGAACATCCGTACCAGCCGAGGGTAAGAGAGAAGCTCCAGTTAGGATGGTCTATGAGAGAAAGAACAAGAAATTGAAACTGGAAAAAGATACACTGCTTCATCGTCACTTGTCGCTTATGCTTGTTTGGGGGGTGCTAATTTTCCTGTTTCACCCTCTCCCCCGTAGGTTCAGTTGCAGAGGCTTGCAGTGACTTCTCTTCCTCCTTCCAGAGCTCTTCAGATTCTCTTCCTGACTCTGGTGTTTCTGCTTAGCCTATTTTATCTCTCTGGTTTAAAACAACTTCTTTTGATTTTTGATGGGGTATTTATCTCATAATTCTAAGTTTGGAACAACTACTTACTTTTCTGGCCTTCTTAACCCAGGAGTCTATTTTATGCTTTTTGGCTTGCTGAAGGAAATTATATTCTGGCCTTTTAAATGACTGCTCAATGTTTCCGTTTTTTTTTTTCTTTTTCTTTTCATGCATATAGGCATTTTAAGATAATAGGATGTAAGCATTTTAAGATAATGGGATATAGGGGGTATCCCCCTACTCCCCCCCCCCCCCCCCCCCCCCCCCCCCAGGTGAGTTATGAGAGATCGAATGAATTATAACTCGTTTGGTTGATAGCTCAAAAATCTGCCTTTCTTTTTCATACTAAGCATAATATTTCTTTAGATTGTTTACATTCCAGGGCCGGGGTAGCACCCTTCCTTCCTCATCTTGTAATTCATAAGCTCCTCCCCTCAGTACTTCGTTTACTAAGTAAGGTCCTTCCCAATTTGCATCTAGCTTTCCCATAGGTTTGAGGGCATCTGCCCTTTTTAAAACCAAATCTCCTCTGTTGAACCTTCGGATCTGCACTTTCTTATTTTATGCATCCCGCGCCTGTTGCTTGTATCTTTCTGCCTTTTGAAGGGCTTTGTTCCTGAGCTCTTCAACCATGTCTAGGTTTTCCCTCTTTAGGGAGGAATTTTGATTTTCATCATAGGCCATTATCCTTAGCGATTTAAGTTCTGCCTCAACTGGTGTTACGGCTGTTGCCCCATAAACCAGGTTGAACGGGGCCTCTCCTGTGGCTGTCTTAGGACTGGTTCGATATGCCCACAGCACTGAATCTAGCTCATCAGCCCAGTTTCCTTTGGCTTTCTCTAGCCTGGCTTTGATGCCATTTACAATGGTTCTATTTGTTACCTCAACTTGCCCGTTAGCCTGCGGATGAGCTACAGCTACAAATCTTTATTCAATGCCGATTTCTTTGCACCAGGCTCGTACCAAGGATCCTGTAAATTGGGCGCCGTTGTCGGCAACCAAGATCCTCGGGATTCCGTATCGGCAGCATATGTTTTTCCAGATGAACTTCTTCACCACTTGTTCCGTGATTTTTACTACAGCTTCGGCCTCAACCCATTTAGTAAAGTAGTCTACGGCTACAATTAAGAATATCCTTCCACCTGTAGCTGTGGGGAATTTTCCCACTATATCAATCTCCCATTTATCGAAAGGGCAGGGTGCTATCATGGCTCCCAACTCTTCAGCGGGCTTGTGGATGAGTCTCCCTTTTCTTTGACAACTGTCGCACTTTTTGACTAAGTTCTTAGCATCTTTTTCCATTGTAGGCCAAAAGAATCCAGCCCTGAGTAGTTTTCTAATTAAATCTTTGAATCCAGTGTGTGCTCCTGCAGCACCCTCATGTATTTCACGCAACGCGTATTCTCCTTCGGGTTCTGACAAGCATTTGAGGTAAGGGTGTGTAAATGCCCTTTTGTATAGTTTGTCCCCTATTAGACAGAATTTAGCTTTGAATGCGCGCGGCAACCTACCCTCACCGGCCAAAGTTGTGGCTTCTGCCTTTTCAGGGAGCTCCTTCAGGGCTCTGATGATCGGAGTTCTCCAATCCTCTATTATTTCAATGTCCTGTATTTCGGCTTTGATCAATTTAGCATCTGCGTTGCATAGCACAATTTCATCCACCCACGTTCCTTCCACCGAGCTAGCTATTCGCGCAAGCTTGTTGGCTTCTACATTCTCTTCTCGAGGGATCTGGACTACCTCAGACTTGGTAACATGTCCCATTAGTTCATCCACAAGTTTAGCGTATGCCACCATCCGTTCTTCCCGTTTTTCGCAAGTCCCCAGGACCTGGTGCGTTACTAATTGGGAATCCGAGTGGACCACTACGTGGGTCGCGCCCATAGTTTGTAACAAGTCAAGGCATCTGACCAGGGCCTCATATTCTGCCTCGTTGTTAGAGACATGATAGTTTAATTTAACAGCAAATTTGTAAGTATGGCTTTCAGGGTCTTTGATAAAGATCCCTACCCCTGCTCCCTCCTTGGTGACTGAGCCGTCAACGTAGGCTTTCCACCACTGGTATTCTTCTTCTTCTCCTCTGGTGATTTCTTGTAAGAAGTCAGCCAATGCCTGAGCTTTAATAGCTACTCTTGGCTCAAAATCTACATCGTACTCGCTTAACTCTATCGCCCATTTGACTAATCTCCCTGACAGGTCAGGTTTACCCAATATTTGCTTCAATGGCTCATTCGTCCTAACTATCACCTTATGTGATAAGAAATAAGGTCTCAGTTTTCTAGCCGTGACCATCACTGCCAACGCAGCTTTTTCAATGCTGGGGTATCGCATTTCTGCTCCCTGTATCATCTGAGTTAACCCTTCCTCTCTCAAGAGTACAAAACTGATAGATTCTTCCCCCACAGCTATATATAAATATAAGACCTCCTGTGGCAACGACTTAGTGAGCAGAGGCAGTTCTGCCAGATGCTCTTTCAATTCTTCAAAGGCTTTCTGGCATTCATTTGTGCATTCGAACCTACTTCCCTTTCTCAAAATTTTGAAAAAGGGTAGGCTTCTGTCAGCTGATCTAGAGATGAAGCGACTCAACGCCGTAATTCGCCCATTGAGCCTTTGGATTTCCCGAATGTTTCGAGGGGGTGTCATATCTAGCACAGCCTGTACTTTGGCCTGGTTAAACTTCAATCCCTCTGGGGGTAACCATGTAGCCCAAGAATTTCCCGGGTTGGACACCGAATGAGCACTTGGCCGGGTTTAGTTTAAGGTGATACAACCTGGCTACTGCAAACACCTCTTCCAAGTCTCGTATATGATCCTGAGCGTGCACGCTCTTGGCTAGTATATCATCAACATATACCTCCATATTTCTGCCAATTTGGCTCTTAAAGATCTTATCCATCATCCTTTGATAGGTAATGCTTGCGTTCTTCAATCTAAAAGGCATGCTTTGGAAACCAAATGTCCCAGCGCAGACCCCAAATGCGGCTTTTGGGACATCTGACGGATTCATCTTGACCTGATGATAGCCTTGATATGCATCCATCATAGATAACAATTCACACCCGGATGTAGAGTCTACCAATTGATCAATTCTAGGTAGAGGGTAATGATATTTTGGGCAGGCTTTGTTTAAATCTTTGAAGTCAATACACATCCTCCAGGTGCCTGTGTTCCCCTTGGCTACCATCACTGCATTTGATAGCCATTCTGGGAACTGTATTTCCCTAATATGTTTAGTTTCTAATAGTTTTGCAACTTCTTACCTGATGGTTTTATCTTTCTCAGGGCCAAATTGCCTTAGCTTTTGCTTTACTGGCTTTGCCAAAGGATCCACATTTAGACAGTGTAACGCTACAACTGCGTCCACCCCCACCAGGTCAGATGACCCGAAAGCGAAGACATCTACATTCTTTTGCAGACATCTTATTAGTTGTGATGATATATCTTGAGGCATCTGAGTGCCAATTTCGGTTGTAAACCCCTTTCGGCCTGGGATCAACTCCACTTCTATCAATTGTTCCATGGGGACCATTAAACTTTTCCATTCTTTAATAGTATCAGCCTCCTTGATCTTGCCCTCCTCTTTTTCTGGTTTGTGTCGGGGAGCGACGGGTTCTGGGACAGCCCATTTCTTGGCTTCCCCTGTTTTGACGGATTGGATATAGCATTTCCGTGAGATCATTTGATTTCCCGATATCCATCCTATTTGATTTCCCACAGGGAATTTCATCATAAAGTGATATGTTGATACTATTGCTTGGAAAGAGTTCAGAGCAGCTCTTCCTAAAATGACGTTATAGGAGGACTCTTGATCAACTACCCAGAAGGTGGTCAGCTTTGATGCTTTAACATGTCCCTCACCTAAGGTGAGTGTAAGATCTACTGATCCTATTGTCATGATAGGCTTCTGCGAGAAACCTTGAAGAGCTACTTTGGCTGGTTTCAGAAGCTTCCCTTGGGACATCTGATTGAAACAGCTCATGAGGATCACATTAGCAGGGGTCCCCGTATCAATGAATATTCTCCGTACTTGATACCCCTCTATTTCTGCCGCTATTACAAGGGCATCATTGTGTTGGTGTATGATAGCCTTGTTGTCTCTGGGTCCGAAGGGTATTCTCGGGATGGTATAGGCAGGTCCCTGCCCCTCGGAAATGCGGATGACTTTGTTAGATTCCTTTCCCAGATGACTATTTGAGTTAGCAGCCATCTTTGCAAACATCTGCAAATGTTTGAAGATTTTTAGGGAATAAGTTTTAGATGCTCTTGAAATGAGGCTTAAAATAGATGCGGTTTGCTTTTGACGAGTTTTTATGATTGGGGATTATCTGTATGAGATATTGCCTGTTTATGTAAGGCTTTAAAGGGTAGCTTCTGCCTGTATAGGGCAGGAAAGGGTGACGCCTGCTTTTGCAGGGCTTAATGTTATGGTGTCTACTTTAGATGAGTTTGAGGTATAGTGCCTACTTTCATAGGACTCAACGCGCGGTACCTGATCATGCAGGACTTTATGTATGGTGCCTAACTATATAGGGCTTTTTGTATGATGCCTATTTTCATAGGGCTTTTGTCATGGTTTTGCCTAACTATGTAGGGCTTTTTGAAGGGTTCTGCCTACTGTGTAGGGCTTACAAGAATGTTGCCTATTAGATAGGGCTTCTGGGAGGTTCTGCCTATTATATAGGGCTTACGAAGATGTTGCCTATTAGATAGGGCTTCTGGGAGGTTCTGCCCTCAAATGTGGGGCCCCTTCATCAAGGTGAATGGGGTGACCTCACATTTTTGGCCCCCTATTTTGCAATGTTTTCACTCTGTGTGTTTTCGGTTCATGGCAATACAGGGGCCTACGGCTAGATTTGAGCCATAGTGCTTCCTCTGTAACTACCAATTCCTCATAACCCACGAGCTAAGTTCACATTTTTGCAATATCTAACGGAATTCTAAACTCACCAATTACGAAAGATGAGCTGAATGCGTTCTAAGATTGCTGCAATTTCGATTCAACTTTTCTTCAAATTCTTCACAACCTTAGGACCAAATACAAGATATAATTCAGTTGTCACAATTCATATGAGGAGAGCATAATCTTAAGATCCCCTCCGATTTCGCAACTCAACACCATGAAAGATTCAGCTGAGATCCATTTACAATATGCATACCCAGGTTTTCCTAAGAAAACTAACACAGAGTACACATTCGCGCTAACCTCCCTTTTTCAGGCATCTCGGGCACGATGAAATAACAGAGAAAATTTATACCCATATTATCAAAATCAGCTGGGATATCAATGATATCGAAGGGATTAACACTTCAGGTTCAACAAATTCAAGAGTATTACAAATAGCAAGCTAAAACATTCATATATAAGCAAGGAAATCGACGTTTAAAACTCAGAATTTCCCACAGACGGCGCCAGTTGATTGATCCGGGTTTAAGATCATTATTCATCGTATTTGCAAAGAGCATTCATAGATAAAGGTTTACAACGGTAGAGAGTAAGAGATTCACGAGATTTATTAGCCATAATCACTCATTTTATACAGAGCATCTTCCATGTGGATATAAAAGAGAGAATCAAGTTAAATATTGAACGAAAAGGTGTTTATAACCACAATCCAGACAAATCCATGGAGCTCGAAGCTCAATCAAGTAGAAAAACGAAGAGGGAAAGAGAGAAGAGAGGGTGAAGTAGAGAGCTCAGGACGCCTTCATACTTCGTCCTCTCTTAGCGACGAGGATTATACCTTAGGCTCAAAATGGTGGGGGGTGTTCTCTTCTGTGATGAGAGTGGAAATGAGCGAGGTTTCCCGGGAGAAGACCTCGAGTGCTCCGAGTGCTCCGGCTTGAGGGAGCTCGCGGTGGAACGTGAGAGTGAATAGAATAGTACGCAGAGCGGGTGTGTGAAGAGTTGAGTTAAGTTGGATAAAAAATGGTGTGATCACTTGATATTAATAGGTGGGATAAGGGGTGAAAAAAGGTGGGTATCCATACACATGAGGGACTAAAAGGGAATTCCGAGGGAAACCATATTCTGTTTGTCATTAATTTAGTGGTCCTCACCCTAGAGGGTGTAGAGTCACGCGGACAGCGTGCTGACCAGATCCTTGGACCTTGACAGATGCTTAAGGATCTGGTATAGCTTCTTATGTTCGGAGGCCAGTTCTGAGTAGATCCCAGCATTCTTTATCTCGCACGGAGCGCCTGTTCCATTCAAGGCATCTGCTGTCTTCAGGGTTTATTTTTAACTATCGAATAGAAGATGCCATACAGTAAAGCTGATATTTAGTCCCTATCAAGTCCCATCGCATTTTAACATATGATGAAAATCAAAACATAGGACTTTTGAGGGAAAATCTAGATCTGATAGAAGAAGTGAGAGAAGATACTCGAATCAGATCTGAGAAATATAAACAACAAGTGCGCAATGCCTATAATAAGAAAGTGCAGATTCGAAGATTTGAAAAAGGAGATCTGGTGTTGCAAAGAGCAGATGCTCTCAAACCCACAGGAAAGCTGGATCCAAATTGGGAAGGGCCATATGTGGTTATTGAAGTTTTGAAAGGAGGAGCCTATGAGCTGAAGGATATGGAAGGCAAAACTCTGCCAAGGCCATGGAATATTAGTAACTTGAAGAAATACTATGTTTGAGCCAATTCAAGGGAATAAATTTAGTATGAATTTTGTCTACAAGCTTTTGTTAGTGAATAAAGTGAGCACTTTTCCCTGCTGAGAGTGAGCACTTTCTCTTTTGCTTGTCTGAGCAAAATTATGAATTATATGAAAGGTTATGTACTTTGTCTATGGAGGTTTGTCATTCAATGAAGCGTATTGTTTTTTGCCTATCGGAGCGAAATTACAAATTGCGAAGTAAATTAATATATTTTGCCTAAGTGCTTTGTTTGTTCCATTTATTCAAACGAGATTGCGAATTATAATTCTTTCGATTACTTATAATTCACTTGGGGGGGGGGGGGGGGGGGGGGGAGTAGGGGTATATCCCCCATATCCCACTATACAATATGATTATCTATTTGGAAAAATTGATTTTTTATAAAACTTTTCAAAGTAGCAACAAATATAAAGACAAAGTATTTTACTCATAAGAAGTAAGGAAAAAGAAAAACGCATGTCACCTCAAGATTAAAAAGAAAGAAAGAAAGAAGAGAAACATTCAAAGTGCTATTTAAAGCGTTGCAAAACATAAGCAAAACAATGCAAGAGTGCTATAAAATAAACATGAGAAAGTTCTAGCTCTTGATGCAAGTAATAGAAAACAAATAGTACGAATAACAAAAAATAAGTCAAGAAGTTTATGGCTCTTGATGACTCTGAGGGTCTTGGGCTGGCTCTTGACGAGGTGGAGCTTCTGGCTCTTGATGACTATGAGGGTCTTGGGCTGGCTCTTGACGAGGTGGAGCTTCTGGCTCTTGATGACTCTGAGGGTCTTGGGAAGAAGCGATGGCGACGGCAGCTGCACTTGGAAGAGAGGGTTTCTTTGTCAGACCTTGAAGATAGGACTCAAATGACAAAGTCAGCGCTTCCTCTGCTAAACTTGGAGGCGCCTCCTCTGCTAAGCTGGGAGGGCAAGACTCAAATGACAAAGCCATCGCCGCCTCTGCTAAACTTGGAGGGCGGGACTCAGACGGCGAAGCCTGTTTCTCCTCAACACGTTGATAGTAAGCATGTGAAGCTTCTTTCTCCGCCTTTTTTATCTCTTGATGGATACAAGGATAGATTTTTTTCATCTGCAATAAAGAGCAAATAGGTAAACAAAGAGTAAACAAACAAAACCGTACAAGGAAGTGATGTACGAAGGCATGAGTCATGGCATAATAACGGATGTCGGCTCTGCTGACAAGTGGGTTTTGACCCTTAACTGGTTTCCAAGTGCATAAGGTGGATAGGAATGAATGCAAAAAATGCATCCATCTACACAACATATAGGGTTAAACCCGATACCTTTAACAATGGAAGAAAACATCACTAACATTGAATCAAAAAAAAAAAAAAAAAAAGATGTTTCCAATATAAATTAAGTTTCCTGAACCTCATAACCCCATAAAGGACCAAGCCTCATAAAATAAAAATAAAAATGATGATTATTACCTCATAGAAGAAACTGCGGAGAAGTTCAAACTTTTCAGCATCCGGTTGCAATACGACATAAGGAACCATATCCCATGGAGGAAAGGGCTCTGACTCTAGATCAACAGAAGAGAGTGCACATGAAGCTCTTCTAAGGAATTCTTGATACCAAGGGTTTGAGGGAGAAAGCCGAGGATTCAACTCCAAGGTAGGAGTGTCCTCACGTAAAAGATTTAAAATCTTTTTGGTATCCACATCCTCCATCCTATCCTCTACCTGCAGCTGAGTGCAACACTCCTCTACAATCGTGGATATCCAATGAAGTAGAGGCTTTATGTTGGTCCCGGTTTGTTATAGGAAAAATACGTAGAGGGAAGGGGGGGTGAATACGTATTTTGAAGTTTTTCAACTTCAAATCCTTAACTCAGAGTATGAAGTAAAGTGCTCTTATGAAATACTAAGACCTAGCCGAGAGCTAGATCTGAAGTAATCACTATTCTCTTGACCTAAGCTTAGAGCTTGATCAAGAGTGAGACTTTACTCTTAGTGCGGAATTCGGTGAGCTAAATCTTTCCTCTAAGTATTTAAAATTTTCAAGTTATGTTTGTTTAGATGCACGTGCAATGAATAATCAAACAAGGAAAAATAAAGAGTTTAGGGTTAGAGAGATACGACACAGAGATTTATAGTGGTTCGGAGATGAAACTCCTACGTCCACTTGTTGCACTCGGCAACTGTTCTCTTCACTCAAGAACTTGAAGGTTACGGGTCCTTCAAAAACCTAGTCGAGATCGAGCTTCACTCGCTTGGATCTGACAGACGCTGGGTGATTCCGGGTTCACACCAAAAACCTAAACTGGACTGGAAGCTTCACTCGCTTCAGTCTGACGACAGGGAGATTGCGAGCTCTCCTTACAGCCTAGCTTCGATCGAGCTTTACACGAACGATGTAAGTGCAAGCTTGGATCTAGACTCTATGATCGAGGCTTCTACAATCGATGAAAGTAGGGCCTTGGATCGAAACAACCTAACGACGACGAACACAAAAACCTAAAGAACAGAACTTGGGTTAGGGTTTTTGGTTTACGACGACACACTATGAAAAGCTCTTTACAGTAAGTGCAAAGATGGCTAGAGCTCTTCTTCTAAGCTTGGATATGGAATGGGCTTAGACTCTAAGTGTGAAGGCTGTGAAGACGAGTTCCGATGAGACTGGAACTCGGAGAACACTTGGAAACAAAGACACGAAGAATGCTCTAAGGCTGGGAGTGTTTGCTTGCAGTAGGCGCTCGAATGCTCAAGTAGTGTTCTACTTCTCTTCGTCTTCATCCTTCACTATTTATAGGCGGAGGGATGCCGAGATCCGTTGCTTGGTTGGTGGCTTTGTCCCTCCTCCTCTCGACAGTACTTGCACAGGCTGGCTACTTTTCAGACGCGCAGATTTGGCTCTTTGCCGAAATTGGCTAAGTTCCAATATTAACAGTAACTGGAGCGAGCCAGTACTGTTGCGGCGCCCTTGTCGGCCTGGCAGTCAACTCCGCTGCTCCTCTCCGCAATCGACACGTGGAGATCTCGTAATTAATGCGACGATCTTCAGTTTGACTGGAGTTCAAAATCGGAGCGGGAATTGTGATGTCGCTTTCTGGTAGGTAGTGGCTCGCTTTGCTTTGAAGTTGTAGCGTCCGCTTTGATCGAGTCGCTTCGGGTCATACTTGAAGCGTCTACTTTGGAAAATAAAGTTTCCGAGTATTGCTTAAGTAGATTTTGACTCGCTTTGACTTTCGCTGTAGCGCTCGCTTCGCTTCGCTTTGGTGGACTCGCTTTGATTCCACTGTAGCGCTCGCTACGCTTCGCTATACTTCGGCACGCTTCACTTTGGCTCGCTAGACTCGCTTCGCTTGGAAAACACACTCAAGCGAGTGGACTTCACTTGAATTTTCTGCGGTCTAAAATCTAGGCAAAATAAAGCCATCCTAACAGTATAGGCTTAGAAAAATTTTCTAACCTATTATCTATATCAAAAATGGGTCGCTTGGGAACAGAACGCTTGGTGGTTTTGGGATCAAATCAAAACAAATATTTGACTCACTTCGAAGTGTCCCATAGGTTCCCCCTTAACATTTTGTTATTAACAATTCCCAACAATTTCCCCCTTTTTGATGATGCCAAAACCCAAAAAAAACTTTTTAGACTAAGAGATTTAGCCTACCTAACCGTGGAAGGAACTTCAAGCGAGTGCTTCCTTTGCATGTTCGATTGAATTTTTTTTAAAGTTCCTTTCCCCTTTTTTTTCGGTTAAGTTATTTGAGTTTTGTAGCATAAGGATAAATCTTCCACAAAGCTAGTAAATGACACATGAGGGACATAAATTAAAATGGGATAGATGAACAACAGTTCACAAAATAAGAGACTTGAAATTCAGAGATTTCCTGCAGTCTCGTCTTTGTCTTCCTTCTCCTTCTCTATCACCTCTTCTCCCTTCTCCTTCTCCTATTCCTCCAAATTCTCCTTTATCATCTCTTCTAGAACAACATAGGCATTGAGAACCTTTACTTCCAACGTTCCAACGTTGTAGATGCTTGGTCTCCTCCAAGTTTCCTCCAACTTGAAAGCTTCATCAATCTCTGCATCTATAATTCGTCGATCTGGAACGCTTGTGCCGGGCAGGAAGGGCATGGGGAAGTCCTTCGAGGCAGGCACTTTGATGATCAGAGGCATAGGCTTAGCAAGCTCTGCAAGAGTGAAAACCTTCCGCCTAAATGTTTCATCATAGGCACTCAGGAAGTTGTTGAGCGCATTGATCCTCAAGCATTCATTCTGCAGTGGCACTACCTCCCAGTAGTAGTAAGCTTTGATGAATTTCTCTTTGTAGTATAGCCACCGCTCAAGTAGATCGTCGGGGATGAACTGCTCGATTTCTCGGGCATCAGGATGCTCATTCCTGCGCACAACCAACTCCTCTTCTGATCGACTGGACATCTTAGTCATGATAGCCTTGAACTTCGCACTTAGCTCAGTGCTCCATTTCGGCAACATTTCGATCAGTCGCCTGCGGATGTATTGTTGCTCTTCTCTGCGCGGGTAGCGACCGGAGTCGATCATCTCCTTCGTGGTCTCATAGCAAGCGTCCATCCAAGCTTGCTTCATACACGCTTCAGATTCTTCAGGCAGAAATGGGATGAAGGCTCTTCGAGTAAGGGCGGACTGGATGAGTCTCACTTCATTGAAGTGTTCCTCAATCCGACCTTCAATAATCTGCATACGCCTTGCGTTGATTCTTTTCTCCTTCTCCACTTCCTCCTTTTTCTTTTCGCCTTGCTTCCTTCTCCTCTCCACTTGACCAGCTCGTGAAGCGACTGCCTGCTTGATCTTTTGGCGCTTGGCCTCAGGATCATCTTCTCTCGCTTCGGGGGCAGTCCGCTTCAAAGCTTGTTTCGGTGCTGGTGGTGGAGGCATCTCCTTCTTCTTTTTCTCTGCTTCAGTAGGAGGGATGACTGCTGGGGCACTTCGTGGGACGATAGCTTAGCTGGATGAAGTGGCTCCAGCGGTCGATGAAGTGGCTCCTGCAAGATCAGAAATGAGTGCAAGAGTTGAAGTGGCCAGAGGTGAAGCGGGCGCTTGGAACTCGGCAAAGGCCTTCAGATCGAATTGCTTCTCCATGTCGCGAGCTAGGGCCTCTTCTGCTCGGATTTGCTCCTCACTTTGTTCCTTGGTCAACGGAACAACCGGAGGGTGAGCAGCAATGAAAGATCCGAGCAGCTTCCCTTCAATTGGCCTGCGGGGCTCTTCAGTTAACTTCTCTTTACCCAATTTCCTCGCACGCTCGGCTCGAGCTTCATCCTCTTCCTCCTCTTCAGCACC
This sequence comes from Thymus mandschuricus, assembly GCA_029379335.1. Taxonomy (NCBI): domain Eukaryota; kingdom Viridiplantae; phylum Streptophyta; class Magnoliopsida; order Lamiales; family Lamiaceae; genus Thymus; species Thymus mandschuricus. Next base: position 12,888,586 of record CM057071.1, read on the forward strand.
TCCAACTCCACTGCTTCCTCCTTCCAACATTCTCTCCACTCCAACACCACTACTTCCTACTCCTCCATCTCCACCTTCCTTCACTAGACCTTCCCCCTTTTTGGCATCATCACTGCCGGGGGTTGGGGCGATTGTTTTTCCAGTTATGGATTGGCGAAGCTCCTCGAATTTGTTAAAAACAGCGTGGAGCATCATTTCGGTCCGTGTCGCAAAGACATGTTCTTTGGACAGTACTAACTCCGCCGTTTTCACTGAGATCTCTTCTAGCAGGTATTCACACTGCTTCTCCCTCTCCTTTACTGAGAGCATCAAGTTCTCCAGTGGCTCCACAGCTTTGAATCGAGCATCCAGCTCCGCCTCAACTGCCTTCTTGATTTTCTTTGCCTCCTCTTGCAAAGTAAAATCCAGGTGTTCTTTGGAGGCTTCGAGTTCTGCCTTCATCGTCGCAAGTCTTCTCTCTCTCCGGTTGAGGGAGGTATGAAATTCAGCATCTGCAGTAATCCTGACAGAATAGGATTCTGCCAACTTTTTGGCCTTTTCAAGCAGAATGCTTAGCTCTGCATTCTTCAGATCGATGGCTTGCGCATTCTTTCGTCGGCTTTCAAGCTCGCCCTTCTCCATTTCACGGTCTAGCTTGAGAATCTTCATCTCATTTTCTAGCCTGTTAAGGGCCTTCTTGACTCTTGTTAGCTCACTTCCCTTCATCACTAGATCCCCATCCTTCTTCTCTACTTCCTCCTTCAACTCCTTCACCTCCTTCTCTAACTTCTCCTTCTCTTTGCCAACAATCACTAACTTGGCATTGACCTCCCTCAAGCGACTCCTTTTGGCATCAAGCGAGTCCTTGAGTTTGGTGAGATTTTTCTTCTGGTCTTCCACCAGCTTCACTTTTTCCTCCAGAATCTTCTCCTTCTCTTCCAACAACTTTGCTTTCTCCTCAACTTTTCCCTCCAATTCTCCCTTCTTTCTGTCAAAATCTTCTCTAAGATTCTTGACCTCTTCAATCCTTTTCTCCATCTCCACCTCCTTTTTGGTGATCTCACTTTGCAGGCTTGAGATCTCTGCATCCTTCATCTCCACCTCCTCCGATGCTCCCTTATCAACCTCCACTCATGAATGGTTGGCACATGTTCGGGGACTGAAGAGTCTGGGTAGGCACGCTTCCCCTTGGCGTCCAATTTGTCCCAGAAGCTGGTGCCATCGAGAAATGCATGGAAGCCATTCTCGCCGATAAAATCAAGCAGCTTTCCCTCCATTTGAATGAGGTCTTCCTCTGAGAAGGCCTTTAGGAGTCTGAAAACCTTGTAGTACTCAGTACCACGATATGTGATGTAGGTGAGAAAATCGACGATCTTGGTGAAGAACTCGTCGGACATCGGCACTGAGGAGTAGCGGGTCCTGATTGTTTCTGCAGCCTGCTCTCTATCTCTTGCATATCGTTCGAGAGCTTCCACCTGTGCAGGGGCTTTGGAGATTTGGAATTGGGGAATGATGGTGCCGGTAGTTTGGGCGGTATCGGCTGTAGCTGCCGATGAGGTAGGGGACAGGGTTGGTGATGAAGTTTGGGTTTCAGAGATTTGGATGGGTTCAGTGGCTGGCTGGGGGGTTTGGATAGGTTGGAATATGGTGAATGCAGCTGTAGGATCTGTGCTGAGAAGAGGCATTTTGGGTAGGTGGAATGAAGAACTTGATTCTTCTTCATGTGGAGAGAGGGGGGATTTCTGGGTATGTGGTTGGGTTGTGGATGAGGCTTGGGGTTCTGGTGGTTGGGTTTGAGTTTGGGCAGGGGTTGTTTGTGTTTGAGTTTGTGTTGGGAGAGTTTGGATTTTGATGGGTGATGGCTGGGGTTGTGTTTCTTCAGTCTCCTCAAGCGGCTGCTCCTCAGCCTCGCTTGACTTGACTAGTGAAGCGACCAAGTTCAACTTCTTCTTGGCTCGCTTCGGCGCAGCTCGTTTCCCAGATGAAGCGGCTCGCTTTGTTTGGCTAGCTTCGATTTGCCTTTCGGCAACAGGTACAGCGGCGGGCACTTCAACCTCGAGAATTCCCAAATCAATTGGAATTTTGTTTGTCCTCCACCGGTCATGGAACACTGTGAGCTTGTTGTAGACGGCGACGTCAGATTCCGGCCATACTTTGTTGGGATACCGTTCCTCCAGTGCGACAGAGAGTCTGGAGAAAAATTTCAGCTTCCCCTTGCGGAGAATCTGATCGGCGCTTCCTTCCACGAACTTGAAATCATCAGCAGCTTCGTGAATCTGGTTGAGAAACCAACCATGCCAGTTAAATCTTGTTCCGGTAAGGCTGTCGACGATGACAGTGGTGGCGAACAGCTTTGTTTCAGACAGCGTGCCCAGAGTTCCGACGTAGCATGCGACGCACTTCGAAAAGAGTTCGCATATATGATTGAAATGAGCCTTCAGATCTGAACGGATACTGGCCTCCTTGTAGTTTGGTTCTGCTTCGTCGACGGCAAATCGAGCATATTCGACTCCGGCTGAAAATCCCAATTCCAGCAAGGAGTTTCCTCCTTCCCTCGGCAAGTCAAATACTCCAACGAGGTCGCTCAAGTCCACCTCCACCGGTTCTCCGTTCTGTGGATCAGTGAATGAGGATGTATTCTGCTCTTTCCTCAGATTCAGAAGGATTTCAGCCACCGCCTTGGCCAAAATCTTTGACGGCACCGCCATCACGAACTTCCATAAGCCGGCCGTGATCACGGCCTTACGGAAGAATCCATCTTCCTCAATGACGATTGGGTCGAGATGAGGCTCGACGTTGATGTGCTTGTCGACCTCTGTGAGAAATTCATCCATCTTCTCAGTTTTCTGTTTCTTTCCCATGGTGAAATATTTGAGAGAGTTTGATCGGAGATTTAAGGACGAAAAATGGGGTTGAGACTCGTGAGTTGCAAAGGTTTGCAGATCTTGCACGAGATTGGAAAAAATAGAGAGTTGTGAAAGTTTTCTCAGTCTGCAACGACGTCCTTAAATAGAGGTAGGGTTCGGCTGACGTGGCAGGGGTAAGACAGTAATATCGCCGAAGATCCTGTTTCTATACGGCGGCCATCGGCGAAGTGATTGACGTGTCTGGCTTCATCACAGTAAAAAGTGAACCGCCAACTTGCTCGGCGTCTCCACGTGGCCTGCTGTGATTCGTCACTTTACACGGCGTCGGATCCAACGGCTATAAATCTGGGACTGTTTAGATTCGATGGTTGGATCTCGTCCGTCTTTTCCCGCTTCGAATTCAAAGTGCAGTGCACGCGCCCGTTATTTTCTTGTACGTGAACCTGCATTAAATGCAAAGCAAAAGGTAAAATTGCACTCGAGTGCAGACAGCTCATACTCGCTTCGTACCCGCTTGCTTCGAGTTGGGCCGCTTGGCTTTTACTCGCTTGAGAAGTACTCGCTTGAGTGACTATTCTGCACTCTCTTGTGATGGCTCGCTTGGAGTGAGGTAGCACTCGCTTGGCCATCTGAAGTGACTGGAAAAGAAATGAAATTTCTTTGACATTATTTAAAATGTTTCTGACTTACATACTTCGAGAATAAACAAGAATGTTTTCCTCTTTGTATTTGTGTCAAATTCATTTCATATTTTCCACATAATGAGTGAAGGTTTCTAGCACGCTTCAGCTCACTTAGTGTACTTAAAATTGATGCACTTACCAGTCAATCTCACTTTGTAGGAGATTGATACCACTTATTGAAGTCAACATTTGGACTCCAATTGTTGAATCCACTTGATGATATTGCTTGAAGCTTGTTGAAACCACCGTTGTTGAATGCTTCATTTTGGCCAGGACTTCACTCATCTTCATGGCATTCATCTTCATGGCATTCATCTTCCTCTACGAATTAGAGAGTCCTCCATCGAAGTGAATGGTGGAGAAAATGAATATAGTACACAAGCTTACTACAACCCAGAGGGGAGCTTCACGTAAGTGTACATATTCACGACGAATGGGGGATAAGTACAAGTCCTTATCTCAGAGCAGAATAGGACAGGATGACAATGAGAATGCTCTGACAAGACAATCTCGTATTTTACGCAAAGACATGTCACTAGTCATGCAACCTTTTCAAGTAAAAGGTAACTCTTCAAGCTTCCTCCTACAAGATACAGAATGAATTTGCAATCGACTCGCTTGACCCAGAATAGGGTTAATTGAAGAAATGCAAAATTCAAAGTGGGGGAGGAATGGATAGACATTCGGCAGCTCAACTCAATAAAGAGTGAGTAAAGAATGAATATTTATCCACGATGAAGGAGATGAGAAGACTTGCTCCTCTTCGGCGGAAAGATGGGAAGAGGACACAAGGTCTAAGTGCCAGCCCTGCCTAAGCTTTCACCATTTTTACTTGGGAAGGCCCGATACAAGACACAACAATCGTTACTAGAAACGGCACTTGCGAGTGTTTATACCCACTCGCTAGGAATCCTAGGCTAGGTAGCAGCTTTCCTTGATCGCTTTGGAAGTAGCTTGCTTCGAGAGCAAACAATAGTTCCCCCTTAACCAATGGCTTAACAATTCCTGTAAGCGGGTAGGGAACGTCTTCCAACACTCCACCTTTCTCCACCTTATTTCTCCTTCTTCAAGTTAGTGGAATTTTGAAGTGACTCGCTTGAGTTGGTGAAGATCCGAAACGAGTGACGCTTAAAGAACAAGCGACCACTCCTTCGTGCATCCTGGATCTAGCACTCTTCACCAGGGTCTAGCAACCCTAATTCCATGCATAGCTGATTGAAACGAGACTCAGCTAGAGGCTTGGTGAAGATATCTGCTCGCTGGAGATCGGTATGGATTTTCTCGAGCTTGATATCCTTCTTCTCGACATGATCACGAATGAAGTGATGTCGGATTTCCACGTGCTTGCATCTGGTGTGAAGCACTGGATTTTGCGAGATGCATATAACACTATTGTTGTCGCAGAATATTGGAATTTCATTCGCTTCAACTTTGTAGTCCTTCAACTGCTGATGAAGCCATAGAATTTGAGAGCAACAGCTTCCAGCGGCCATATATTCGGCTTCATTCGTTGAAGTAGCTACACTCGTCTGCTTCTTTGAAAACCATGAGATCAGCTTGCTTCCCAAGAACTGACAAGTGCCCGAAGTTGATTTCCTATCAATTCGACACCCTCCATAGTCAGCATCTGAATATCCAGTGAGCTCCAAATTGTCCTCTGTTGGATACCACAGCCCCATGTTGACAGTGCCCTTCAAATATCAAAGAATTCTTTTGGCAGCTTCAAGATGGCTGTGCTTGGGATTGCTTTGGAAGCGAGCACATACTCCAACTGCAAAAGCTATATCCGGCCTACTTGCAGTGAGATATAGAAGGGATCCGATCAAAGCTCGGTAGTCTGTAGCATCCACAGACTTCCCATGTAGGTCTGGCTCCATCTTCCAGTTGGTGTTCATTGGGATCTTCACAGCTTTGGCATGCTGAACACCAAACTTGGCAAGCATATCTCTTGTATACTTAGCTTGATTGATGAAGATTCCATCATCCTGTTGCTTCACTTGAAGACCTAGAAAGCAGCTCATCAAGCCAATCATCGATATCTCATATTTGGTCTTCATAAGCTCTCCAAACTTCTCGCTAAGCGACTGGTTTGGCGACCCAAATATGATGTCGTCCACATAGATCTGAACCCATAGCATGTCTTCTCCATGATTGATGGTGAAGAGAGTCCGATCTATTTTCCCTTTGTGGAAACCATTATCCACTAGGTATTGGGATAGAGTATCATACCAAGCTCTGGGAGCTTGCTTCAATCCATATAAGGATTTCTTCAATCGATACACCTTATCGCCCTACTCGAAACCCGGTGGCTGCTCCACATAGACTTCTTCCTTCAATTCACCATTGAGAAACGCGCTCTTGACATCCATCTGATAGACTTTGAATTTCTTGGCCGCTGCACAGGCAAGAAATAGTCTGATCGCTTCAAGCCGTGCCACTGGAGCGAAGGTCTCATCGAAATCGATTCCTTCCTCTTGGCAGTAGCCCTTAGCGACGAGTCGCGCCTTGTTCCTCACAACGTTGTGGTCCTCGTCCGTCTTGTTCTTGAACACCCACTTGTTGCCAATAACATGCTGGAATTTGGGACGATCCACGAGGTACCATACGTCGTTCCTGGTGAACTGGTTCAGCTCTTGCATGGCGATCACCCAATTGGAATCAGCTAGGGCTTCCTCCACGCATGACGGTCAATGTTTGAAAGAAAGCAACTGAACATGGCACTTTCTCCAAACACTTGACTTCTGGTCACTATACCCTTGGATGGATCTCCAATGATTTGACTAGGTGAGTGATCCTTGAGCCATGCACGCTTGGATCCGCCAGCTTTGTCTTCATCTTCATCCTGGTCGCTCGCTTCGCCTTCTGAAGCGACCGGATTGGGTGCTTGGCCAGCACTCGCTTCAGGAATCTTGGGGGCAGCTTTAACCTTTTCTTGGACATTCTGCTCGCTTGAGTCCTTGACTTCTTCATCATCCTCAAGCATGTCCCAAGTCAATGAGTTGATGGGTTCCTCGATTGTCTTTCCTTCCTTAGATTGAACCTGTTCCTGTGGAAGACTCAAAGAAGATTCATCAAATACGACATGGAGTGATTCCTCCACAATTAGGGTTTTACAATTGAATACCCTGTAAGCTTTGCTTGATGTAGAATATCCTAAGAATATTCCTTCATCAGCTTTGCTTTCAAAGGCTTTCAATTGTGACTTCCCATTATCATGGATGAAGACCCTACAACCAAAAATATGGAAATAAGATATGTTAGGGATTCTCCCTGTCCATATTTCATATGGTGTCTTGTCGTGCCGCTTACAGAGAAGCGTCCGGTTCTGCGTGTAGCATGCTGTATTGGAAGCTTCAGCCCAATACTTCATCGGAAGCTTCGAATCAGCAATCATAGTACGAACGGCTTCTTTGATGATCCGATTTCTTCTTTCAGCAACTCCGTTCTGCTGAGGTGTGCGTGCTAAGGATGTTTTATGTGCAATACCATGCTCCGTGCAGTAAGCTTCGATGGTAGAGTTCAAGAACTCTGTGCCTTTGTCGGAGCGGATGGTGACAATCGCTTGATTCTTCTCCACAGTCAATCGCTTGAGTAGTTGTGGTAGCTTGGTCAGTGTCTCCTTATTACTGAAGAGAAATACGACCCAAGTGTAGCGAGAGAAGTCATCAACTACAACTAGAGTGTACTTCCTTCCATTTACACTAACTGGAGTGACTGGACCAAACAGATCCATGTGAAGCAGCTCAAGCACTCGCTTGGATGAAGCTTCTTCAAGACTGGCGAAGTGCTTCTTCGTCTGCTTCCCTCGTTGGCATGGTGAGCATGGATGGTCTTTGACAAAGACTTCATTTGGTATGCCTTGCACCAAGCCTTTTCGAGCTATGCGATTGATTGCTTTGAAATTGAGATGGTTCAAGCGTCGGTGCCATAGCCATCCTAATTCTGTAGCACTTCTTGCAACTAAGCACGTCTCCTCTTTGCAGCTGTCCCATTGTGCAATGTAGACATTCCTTTGTCTAATTCCAGTCAGCACAATCTGGGTCGTGAGTTTGCTCTGCACAATGCACTTGTTGGAAATAAATTCCACCTTGTATCCTTTATCACAGAATTGTGAAATGGATAGCAGGTTGTGCTTAAGTCCTTCCACATAGGAGACTTCTTCTATTGTGAGCTTTCCAATCTTCAGTGCGCTGTATCCTTTGGTGCTTCCTCGGGAGTTATCACCAAAAGTAACGTGTGGACCCTTCTTCTCTATGTAGTCATGAAGTAGAGCTCTCATGCCGGTCATGTGTCTTGAACATCCACTGTCCAAGTACCAGATTTGTTGACCCTCACTTGGCATGGGATCCACGGTGCTCACCTGCATTTAGACAGATTTTGGTACCCAAATCAGTTTGGGTCCTTGCAGGTTAGTTCCCTTAGTTACCCACACTTGCTTCACTTTCTTTCGAAATGTAGCTTGTGTCTTGGGTATCTCGACCTTTGAAAACTGTGAGTTCTGCCTTGAAGCAGCTTCACACGTGCAGCAGTGTGTGCAGGAGGGGTAGCGGCTCGCTTGAGGCTTACCTATGCTCTTACCTACTTGCTTGTATCCTGAAGCGACTCGCTTCGGATTAGCTACAGGCTTAGAGACTGACGTAGGGTTTACAGTCTTTCGAAGCGGCTCGCTTGGTTTCTTCGAAGCAGTCCAACTAGGGTTTTGACCCCGACTCGCTTGAGTAACCTTGGAAGTTTGAAGCGACCTCCTTGGAGCTTCAAGTTCTTTCCCCTCAACGTTAGTCCGGTTGGACCAACTCCAGTCCGGATAACGTGTCACATAGACATTACTCCTTTTCTTGAAAGGGAGATCCTTTGTCTCTGGTGTCTTGGTCTGAGACTTAGAAGCTACAACTGGTTTCCCTTTACCTTTGGATTGGTAAGATTTAGCATTGTGAGTGCTAGGAACAGTTGGTCTTTGCTTGCCCTTAGATTCTGCCTTTGAAGATATAGACATCTTCATTGGCTTCTTCTTAGGGTTCTCAGCCATTTGGCCTTTATCCTTGTTGGTGGTCGCTTTGGAGGCAGTGGGCACATCCAAAGTGACTGATGGTGTCGTGTTTGAGGCACCAATAAAGACAGTCGGCTTGGAAGTTCCACCCTCATATCCGAGCCCTCCCTTTCTACCAAAAGGTAGAAGTGAGCTCTCTAGTGCCTGCCTAGCGTATGAAGCTTTGTTCAAGTTGGCAACTAGAGCGGATTGGGTTTCATACCTTCCTTCCAAGCTTTGATGTCTAGCGAAGAGATCCTCGAACTTATTAGTCATAGCCCTTAAGTTAAGTTTGACCTGGTCAAGCTCAGTGGCTAGCTTTCGGTTCTCCTTCTCGCTTTAAGACATAGCTTGTTTTAACATTTCGTGGTCGCTTGACAATTTCTTGTGTTTGTCAAGCAACTCACTCCATGTTGAGGAATGAACTTCCTCATAATTAGTGTGTGCCAGTGTAATTGAAGTGATTGAAGGGTAGAAGAATACCTCCCCAGTTTCTTCATCGGTGAGCGCCATGAGTTCCAGATCCTCTCCCTCACTTGAGTTAGGATCTGTAAATGCATCGGAATCGCTTGAAGGATCTTCAGTTGAAGCGACCGTCATTTCACTCGCTACGAGCGCTCGCCTGGGAGCATCTCTCTTGGCCTTCAGTTCCTCACGTTCTTTGGCACTCAGCTTCGGGCAATCAGATTTGTAGTGGCCCATCTTGTGGCAGTGATAGTATTCACATCCATCATGTCACGTGGGATTGGCTTTGTCGTCTCTTCTCTCTTTCCTTTGCTTTCACGAGCATCAGTGCTCCTCCCTTTGTACTGCTTGTAGAATCTCTTGTACTTGCCCACTCGAGAGTTTATTTTGTTGAAGTTCTTGGATAAGAACGCAACATGTTCTTCCAACTCTTCCCTTGTCATCTTAGCTAGCGACTGGTCGCTTTGCCCTTCAGCAGCTTTGAAAGCTACACCTTTTGACGTAGTGGGAGCTTCATCCTCTTCGTCGAGGTTCATTCGATTCAGATCGAATTCGTGAGCTTTGAGTTCGGAGAACAGAATCTCCGGTGTGAGCTTTGATAGATCCTTGGTAGCTAGGTACAGCTCCTTCTGCCACTTCCTTGTGAGAGCACGAACAATCTTCAGATTTACTTCCTTGTCTGTGAGTTCCTTCCCAAGTGAGTTGAGAGTTGCAGTGATGTTGGTAACTCTCAGCTCGAAGGCATCGATGGACTCTCCTGGCTTCATCACTAGGCTTTCAAACTCCCGCATGTGAACGGCAAGCTTGTTTTCTTTGATTTTGTCTGTGCCTTGAGAAATGAGGGCTAGGGTTTCCCACATTTCTTTCGCCGTTACGCACTTCCTTATCTGTGGTAGATAAGCGTCCGACACGGTGCTCTGCATCGTGTGGCGTGCGATCTTGTCGAGGTTGGCGACTTTGAAGTCATTTGGAGTGTACTCATCCTTGTCCTTCTCTACGTACCGTTGTCGAACATAGGCAGCCCGACCTTCGGCAGCTAGGACGTTCTCAGAGACAGCTTTCCTGATTTCGATTGGCCCACCTTCAATGACCTCCCACATCCGGTCATGGATGGAGCATAGGAAGCTCTCAACGCGAAAGCTCCAGATCTCATAGCCTTCAATGGAAAACTGTGGAAGACTAGAAGCATTGTATGTAGACATAGCAAACCGTCAGTAGTAGATGCAGTATGCGTGGGTGAGGTTTGATGCACTTAGAAAGATAGGATCCGGTTCAGTGAGACAACAGAAGTGAGTGGGGACTCACTTCGGATATGCAAAGCAGAGGCTCGAAAGAACCGCTACTCTGATACCACTTGTTGGTCCCGGTTTGTTATAGGAAAAATACGTAGAGGGGGGGGGGGGGGGTGAATACGTATTTTGATGTTTTTCAACTTCAAATCCTTAACTCAGAGTATGAAGTAAAGTGCTCTTTTGAAATACTAAGACCTAGCCGAGAGCTAGATATGAAGTAATCACTATTCTCTTGACCTAAGCTTAGAGCTTGATCAAGAGTGAGACTTTACTCTTAGTGCGGAATTCGGTGAGCTAATTCCTAAGTATTTAAAATTTCCAAGTTATGTTTGTTTAGATGCACGTGCAATGAATAATCAAACAAGGAAAAATAAAGAGTTTAGGGTTAGAGAGATACGACACAGAGATTTATAGTGGTTCGGAGATGAAACTCCTACGTCCACTTGTTGCACTCGGCAACTGTTCTCTTCACTCAAGAACTTGAAGGTTACGGGTCCTTCAAAAACCTAGTCGAGATCGAGCTTCCCTCGCTTGGATCTGACAGACGCTGGGTGATTCCGGGTTCACACCAAAAACCTAAACTGGACTGGAAGCTTCACTCGCTTCAGTCTGACGACAGGGAGATTGCGGGCTCTCTTTACAGCCTAGCTTCGATCGAGCTTTACACGAACGATGTAAGTGCAAGCTTGGATCTAGACTCTATGATCAAGGCTTCTACAATCTATGAAAGTAGGGCCTTGGATCGAAACAACCTAACGACGACGAACACAAAAACCTAACGAACAGAACTTGGGTTAGGGTTTTTGGTTTACGACGACACACTATGAAGAGCTCTTTACAGTAAGTGCAAAGATGGCTAGAGCTCTTCTTCTAAGCTTGGATATGGAATGGGCTTAGACTCTAAGTGTGAAGGCTGTGAAGACGAGTTCCGATGAGACTGGAACTCGGAGAACACTTGGAACAAAGACTCGAAGAATGCTCTAAGGCTGGGAGTGTTTGTTTGCAGTAGGCGCTCGAATGCTCAAGTAGTGTTCTACTTCTCTTCGTCTTCATCCTTCACTATTTATAGGCGGAGGGATGCCGAGATCCGTTGCTTGGTTGGTGGCTTTGTCCCTCCTCCTCTCGACAGTACTTGCACAGGCTGGCTACTTTTCAGACGCGCAGATTTGGCTCTTTGCCGAAATTGGCTAAGTTCCAATCTTAACAGTAACTGGAGCGAGCCAGTACTGTTGCGGCGCCCTTATCGGCCTGGCAGTCAACTCCGCTGCTCCTCTCCGCAATCGACACGTGGAGATCTCGTAATTAATGCGACGATCTTCAGTTTGACTGGAGTTCAAAATCGGAGCGGGAATTGTGCTGTCGCTTTCTGGTAGGTAGTGGCTCGCTTTGCTTTGAAGTTGTAGCGTCCGCTTTGATCGAGTCGCTTCGGGTCATACTTGAAGCGTCTACTTTGGAAAATAAAGTTTCCGAGTATTGCTTAAGTAGATTTTGACTCGCTTTGACTTTCGTTGTAGCGCTCGCTTCGCTTCGCTTTGGTGGACTCGCTTTGATTCCACTGTAGCGCTCGCTACGCTTCGCTATACTTCGGCACGCTTCACTTCGGCTCGCTAGACTCGCTTCGCTTGGAAAACACATTCAAGCGAGTGGCCTTCACTTGAATTTTCCGCGGTCTAAATCTAAGCAAAATAAAGCCATCCTAACAGTATAGGCTTAGAAAAATTTTCTAACCTGTTATCTATATCAAAAATGGGTCGCTTGGGAACAGAACGCTTGGGGGTTTTGGGATCAAATCAAAACAAATATTTGACTCACTTCGAAGTGTCCCATAGGTTCCCCCTTAACATTTTGTTCTTAACAATTCCCAACACTCTGTCATGCGTTTTGAGAAATGGGGTGAGTGAATAAACGCTTCTGGCAAACCCCGCACCAGTATGTTCAAGAAAGCTTGGCCAGCTGGAGTCATAAGCAGATAGGATTTGCATATGTAAGCCCCCAACACCTTTCCGCGGAGGATACCTTCATTGATGCCGAGTTCTTGGCCTCGCTTGAAGGAAGATTTGCTGATTTGCTCTAAGGCAAGTTTGTGGTCCTTCTCGGAAATTTCCAAGCGAGAAGAGGAGGACTGTTGAGCCTCCTCTAGCTCACGTATGCGGTCATTAAGATTTTTCCTCTCCTGCTCAGCTTTTTCTAGAAGAGTTATGTTGGAGCGACTCAACTCCTCTCGCTCCTTATCCCGTTGCTGCAACAACTTTCATTTCTGCCTCCATGTCAGAGATCTTTTTCTTCATCAACTCGGCATCACGAGCAGAGTTTTGATCTATAACGCTTCTCAGTTGAAGATTCTCATTCATCAAGCGTTTAACTTTTCTAGAAAGATCTTCTATCTGGATATTCATCACATCGCATGATTGAGCTCTGTGGCTCAGCATAGCTCTGCATCATATAGCCTACATAATGGAAGAGGTCAAAAAAGGTTAGCAAAAGTTTATATTGACATTTACACAATGAAAATTATATAATAATGAATAAAAAGAATTGCATCTTTAAATCAAAGGTAGCAGCTCGGTGCTCCAAGTCAACAGTGGAATACTGACTTAGTTCTTGCCAATCCTCTGCTCGGAGAAGGCTAGCGAGTAGTGTCGAGCTAACAGAATCTTTGGCACAAAGTCTCCCAGGAAAAGAAACGCTGACGTCGGGAGAAGAGTAAGAGGCACTAGGACATTTCAAACCTTGATCTCTCAGATTTTTGATAAGAGAGGGATGGGACCATCTAGAGTTTTTTTCGAAGGTCTTGGAATGTTGATAGGCTGAAAGGGATTGCCCAAGACACTAGCACTAGGAGAAAGTTTGCCTAAAGGGAGTTGAGCAGGAGCAAAAAGAATTGAACAGTCGTTGGGAAGCTCGGCTCCAGGTGTAAAGGCATCAAACTTATTTCTCTTAGAAGATGAAAAAGATTGAGGCAAGTTTCTCTTACGAGTTAGAGAAGAAGAATCACTCGGCACCAAAGGGGAGCTAGGATTGAAAGAAACAGCTGCTAGTTCGGCTCTGAAATCCGGAGAAGCTTCTAAGAGAAGCACATCATTGGCGGTCGGGGAGGAAGGAAGAGCTCGATTCACCTCTGCAGCTAGAGGATGAGGAGTCTGCTCTTCTAGAGAGCGTTGATTGTTGGAAGGGATTTTCCCTTTGGAAGGGACCTGCTCTTTCAAAGAACCAAAGCACGGGATTTGCTCAATGGCAGGGATCTGCTCAATGGCAGCAGGGATCTGCTCAATGGCAGGGACTTGCCCACTAGCGGGGACTTGCTCAATAGCAGGAGAAACATTGTTGTGGGAGGAGGCAGAATCACGCTTAGCCTTAAGAGCTTTAGCTCTGAGCTTTATATGTTGCTTAGCACGCTCTCCCAAGTCCTTGCTGAAATCCATACCTATTCAAGAGCAAAATGTCAGGGTAAGTGTAACATTTTTTATAAAAATAACTATGCAATAAAATTAATTACCCATGCTAGGAATCCAAGGAGTTCCCGGTTTTAAACCAAAAAAGGACAAAGCCTCTTCGCTTTCAACCAAGGCCTTCAAAAGGGTGTGGTTCTTGTCGTAAGAAAGTAGAGCGTGTTCAGCAGACGTGCCTCATTGGCGGTTAGCTTAGGAGCTACATGAGGATTTGGCTTTGAAGGAGGAATAGGATGCAAAGGAACGGGGTGTAGTGCCCATGGTTCGTTATCGATACGAAAAGCTACTAGGTAGCAAGAGTGCCAACTCTTGTCCAAGGAGGCATTCTTTCCATAAAAAGGAGCAAACCAAGTCATGGGAGAAAAATACAAGTGGTAGGCCCGAGGCCTCAGATGGTGACACTTGGAAAACAAAGCAACAGTATCCTCAACACCTTCTAAGGATAGAATCATGTGAAAAAATATAGCCCTACGAAAGAATGCAAGAGTCAATTGATTTAAGGGTACTTCATACAAACGTGAGAGGCGATTAAAGAAAGGGGGAATAGGAAAACGAAGACCCTCTATCAATTGGTCAAACCAAAAAATTCGACCACGAGCCCTAGGGTATAAAGGACGCTCCTGTTCATCGGGAACAACAAGAGAAAAACCGAGGGTATCACCCAATTGAGCCTTAAAATTATCTAAATCCTCCTTGGAAAGTGAAGAACGATCATAATCGGCTAAAGGAATGAGGGGTTTAGCAGCTTTCTTGACTCTCTTAGGAGTTTTCGAGGTGTTGATTGCAGGATTTGCAGAAGGAGCACTAGAGGAGGAAGACATATTACCCTCTTTTCCCTGTTATCTGTTAGCTCCCTCTGTTAGACCTCTCTATTCCACGAAAAGAATTCGAATCTGGAAAGGCTCTGAAACACAAAAAGAGATATGTCAATAGGTTTCTTCATCTTAGCACTGCATTTAAGAAAAATAATCAATATCATTAACAGAAAGAATGACAATAAAGTAATCTATACACAAAGTTCAACTCCTGCAACAGTGTTTGGCCACCAGAAATTTCCGGCATGCATGTATGCAATTTAACAATATGCCATAGCCATTCCATCAAGATGGAACATTCTGAACATAAATCAAAGATTGTAACTTATAGGTTCGGTAGCTTCAATAAGAAGAAAGTCATCACTTGTAAACTTTATGACCATGGCCACAAAATAAACATTGCAGGCCTACCCTGATTTTTCTGAAAACTAGAAAACTATGTGGAAGATCAGGAAACTCCTCGCTCCCAGCTTCAACCATTTGCTTGCATCCTGCAAACAGCGTATACAAATAAGAAAAGAAGAAAGAAACCAACCTGACTCCAGGATACTAATATATATCATTAATTTCTAATTTGCTCATGTAAAGAACTCTTCAAAAAATTGGCTATATCTAGACAGAAACCATCCTACACCCGCATGAATTGTCATTTGTCTCTAAAGCCCGTAGAAGCCTCTGATAAATTACGCACAAATAATTGATTCCTTTTGGAAAAGTGTGGTACTTTACAAATAAAAGAAGTATCCAAATAATGATGAAATATGAGTCTTAAGGGCCGCATCGTTTAGCTAGGACAACAAGTTTTCCCAGAAAATCAGCAAGACATAAGATCCTTAGGTGAGAGAGGAACCATTTGTTTCAACAAACTCCAAACCTTTAGAAACAATGACACGAAGAAAGAGCGTTACCTGATAATTGCTCTTTTGCCCCCGTCTGCCTTGAGCTCGGCGGTCTTATGCGCGCCGAAAAGAGCTTCGGGAAAGAGATAGGAGAGGAATGGAGTTATGGCTGAGTATACAACAAAGATCACAACCTTTCTTATATCGAAAGAATCTCAAGCCTTGAAGCCGTTTTTCCTTCACAGAGGAAAAGGCAGAAGCCACTTGCGGCTTTGGGAAATTGTGGTAACGGTGATGGAAAGAGGAGCAATGTCAATTGACAAGGATCAACCCTCTATTATACCTGCTGACTGGTGGGTTATTGGGCCTAGGTCCAAATACTATTTTTCTCCTTTAAAAAATTGCTTCAAATTACTTTTATATTGACATAACTAAACAAATGTAATACTACCTCCATCTAGTTTAAGTAGTCATGTATTCCATTTTGGGATTTCTCATTTTTCAGTCATGTTTCCATAAAAAGAAATAATTTAACATCACATCGCCATCTACGTCACACTTAATTAGCCTAAATTAATTCTAATTAAAAGTGGATGTGAGTAGTACTAATAATTTAAATTAAATTAAACTCTAATTTACCATCACATTTCCATCACATCACCTTTTTATCCCATTTCCCTTGACTCTTGTGCCATTTAGGAATGGGACTACTTAAGTTGGATGGAGGTAGTATAACAAGTATTACTAAGCAGAAACGATTTTATTCGTGCGTTACCCTCTCCTAAAATAGTATATTATACTCGTCACACATATTCAAATGACGAGAATTTTTCTCTATTGTAAATAAATTTTTATTCGATAATGGAACAATTATTTTTCTCAAATACTTCCTATTTGTTTAATAATTGTTTGTCCGATCCATTGCTCTCATAAGCTTCTTTTAATAGAAATTACCTTCTAGAGCAGGGGGGAGCAGTTGATAGGGAGTAAATGTTTATTATAAATAGTGGATTAAATAAAATAGTAATAAAACCTTAAGTGGTTGATCCTAATAGGATTGAAAGGAAATAGATGGCAGGAGCCAAGTACTAAGTCATAAGGCTCTTGCGTCAAGTCCTAGCTGGCAAGAGCCAAGTGCCAAGTCTTAAGGCTCTTGGCCAAGTCCTAAGGCTCTTGCGTCAAGTCCTAGATGGCAAGAGCCAAGTGCCAAGTCCTAAGGCTCTTGGCCAAGTCCTAAGGCTCTTGCGCCAAGTGCCAAGTCCTAAGGCTCTTGCGCCAAGTCCTAAATGGCAAGAGCCAAGTGCCAAGTCCTAAGGCTCTTGCGCCAAGTCCTGGCAAGAGCTCTTGGCCAAGTCCTAAAGCTCTTGTGCCAAATCCTAGATGGCAAAAGACAAATCTCACCCAATTGGAAGAAAGCATTTGAGAGGATCTGCCACACTCTTCTTATCCTCATTAAAATTAATTATAATTATATTGTGAATATTGTTCTCCAGCTTATCTATCTACGTAGGGCTGTCAATCGGTATGGTACCGGAATACCGGTACCGAGTACCGGAATACCAGGTACCGGTTATGCCCAATTTTGGGTACCGGGTACCGTACCGGATATATTAACCGGTACCCGGTTCGGTACCGGTACGGTACCAGTATTCCCGGAATACCGGTTAAGGTACCGGATAATTAAAAAATAATAATTATATATTGAAAAAAAATATTTTAATATTTTAATTAATTAATTATATACTGATTTTTTTAATAATTAATTATATATGTAATTTATTTATTTTATTGCTCATTTACTCAAATATAATTAAATAATTATATATTTAATACTAAAATAAATAAATATATATATATATAATTATTAAAATTAAATGGTACCCGGTACGGTACCGGTACGGTACGGGAAATACCGGGTACCGGAAATTTTTCTAAGGGTGGTACCGTTTACCGTACCGGGTACCGGAAAACCGGTACTCGGTACCCGGTACCCGGTACGGTACCGGTTCGGTACCGGTACTCCCGAATTACCGGATCCCGTTAGACAACCCTATATCTACGTAACATAATTATATTCCTTCGTAACAGAATTATATTCCTTCAACACATGTTTTATTCGAATAGGTTGTTAACCTTACAAATATCTTCTACTCAAAAAGACTAAAATATCCTATGTAATAGCAAATTTACAGGAATACCACCACCATTTACATCTATAAATACATGGCTCACTTCATACATTCGGTACACACTTTTTTACTCACTCTTTACTCTTAGCATAGACTTTACGCATTTCATCTTCAAAGTTTTTCCTCTTTGAAGGAACTGACTTGGGCGTCGGAGGTTCTTCCCGGAGGACCCCCACCCATTCCTCCGGTTTGTTTTGCAGGGATTCTTCAAGGATTCTAGGCGAAGGAAATTGGAGCTTGAAGGTAGCCGTTACAATCTCAATGCATATTATATTTTCAATTATAGAGGATCTAATTCTATCTCTGTATGATTAGATCCACATGTTATTTTACTCCTATAATTTGTTGTGAAACTAACAACTCATAATAAATTTATTTATTTAAATAAATAGTTACAATAGTTCAATGTCGGAGTCTATGGGAATCCATGTAAGTTAATTAAAAAATATATATTCCACAATACTGCAAGTCCATCAAAATCCATCAAAATCAATAAATAGAGTCAGTCAAACTTTGTATAGAGTCTAGTCAAACTCTGCACATAATCTATGGATTTTGAAAGTCTATAAAAGTCCACTTACTTTTCAAAGTCTAAAAAATCCATCAAAATCTCAATTGAATATATTCTCCTAAGTTATGTGCAATAATTCTATGAGCCCGATTCCAGCCAAATTGACTATGGCATGGCAGCCGGTATTGCCTCCGTGGCAAAGATCGACGGAAAGTGAGACGACATCGTTTAGAAGTTTATAAAACAATGTCATTTCACCACGAATTAAGAATAAATTGATAACTAGAGTTCCAAAATTGAACCGAATATATTGAAACCGGGAGAAATCGTGATGGATCAAGTTCGTCCGTCCCCTCACAAGTGAGTTGGGCTCCCATCTGCGAACAATGGATTGCCGACGGACATTCTCACTTCGAATACGAAGAAGAATCCAGGGAGGCGTTTCTTTCTTTACTAAGTTAGGAAGGTAAATTTTCAATTAGATGAACAACAATATATTTCTAAACACCATAATTCGGTCCTTTGATTTGCAAGTGTTTATTAGTGTTATAGAAGTTTTCTCCATTTTTATGAGTTAGTGTTACAGAAGCTCTCTCGATTTGTGAATATTTCAGTAGCTTTCTTTATTTGAATCTGACAGCTCCATTTGTGAATTCACAATGGGATGATTGTGAACTTTTTCAATGGGTAGATACACCAGCACCAGGTTGCTGCAGTCATTGTTTTCATTGTTTCGCCTAAAAGTGCTCGCAATCTAACGAGATCTATCGTAGAACTAGTAAGCTAAACCCAATGTTGAATCTCAAAGAAGATTTAGCAGGGCATTCAATTATGTGGCGAACAAAAAAAAATAATATCTATAATACATTAAAACAAAATGATTTTAGCAGTTATTTTTACCACCAGATTTGTAAAATCGGTTATCTATACTATTATTTTTTGAAGAATCAGTTGCACATTTTCAGGAGGTTTATATTCTTAATTTTATTTTTATTAAATAGGTTCAAGCAGAATTTAGAAAAGGAAAAAAAAAAAGAATGAATGAATGAACACGTTCAGTTTTTTTTTTCCACTTCTACATGTTCTACTCGAGTCTCTCTCTCTCTCTCTCTCTCTCTCTCTCTCTCTCTCTCAATCACCCAACCGTTTCTCTCACATCCAAAAACATGATTACATATCTTAGATTCTTAATAATTGTTCATAATTTTGAGAGATTTATAAAAATTAAGACTGGAAACGATTTCGGCTTCTCTTCCAAATTATATGCTTCCAGCATATCAATTAATTTGAAATTGCTCTCTTTGCAAGGAATTATATGTAACTATACAATTATTCGACAAACTTTTCTGCATCAACAGTTGCTACCTTCTTGAATTATTCGACAATTATTCGACTGGAAACTACCTTCTTGAATTTCTGCATCAACAGTTGCTACAATTAATAAATGAAATTGCTCCCTTTCATTTATTAGGTTTGCTAGCATTCTCGCTTCACAATTTTTGTGTGGTAATCAATTCATTTGTTGAATCCTTTCTTTATTATAGTTTTCAAATGATGTAGTACACAAATGATTTTCTGCATATTAGAAATTAGAGGAGATCACATGCATGTGAGTATGGAAATTTTGTGTTTGTTAATCGTTCAACATGTTTCTGAATTTTATGTACATTTATTATATAACAATATTCTCTCTTTGATATGTAGAAATGAATGTGATCAAAGCATGATCAATTTATTTGTATTGTTTGATTTTCTCTTAGGCATATCTCCATATAATGAATTTGTTTATTAATATTGATACTTAACCTCCAGTCTACTTTTTTGTGTTTTTGCAGATTGAAAGGATTAGAAATGTAGATGTAGGCACATGTCAGCTATGAAGAGCACACGTTTTCTTATAGAAAGGTTTTTGTTTCCCTCTCTTGGTGTGTGTACTTTTTGTATTTTTACCTATGTTTTGTGTGTATTACCTAAATTCAATTTTTTATTTTGTCAACAGGTCAAGAGCGTTGAGCACGGTGATCAAGTATAAATATAGTCAATGAGATATTGAAAATTGCGAGCAAAGCTAATTACGTTGATCAATCAATGTTCTCAAAACTAAAACACCAATATGTATCATCTTATATAGGAAAACATTATACATTGCTCAACTATTTGATCATGTGTTTTTACACGAGTTTTTGGAATTGAGATGAAGTAGGAAGCAACAATACAAGTTTGAAGGTATGTAAAAAAAAGGTGTATCATTATAGATTTGATATTATTCAGAGACCAAGTATCACTTATATGTTTTATTTGTCTTTTTTAGTATCTTTTATGAGAGAATGTCTTTTTTAGTTTCCTCTTATTGTTTACTTTGATACTATGATTTTACGATTAAACTACTTATTAAAGTTTCAAGCTTTTGCATTGTTTTTGGATTAGACGTGATTTGACAATCATGCAACAATTTAATATTTTCCGTATAACTTTTTTTTACGCTATGATGCTCAATTACATTTTTGTATTTGAGCAATTATAATGCTCGATTTGAGTTTTTTGTAGGTTAAAAACGTCAAGTTAGAAGATACTAACCGTGCATCGCACGGGGTGACGTGCTAGTTATAATCTAATAAAGCAAGTAAAGAATTTACGGGTTTTGGTTTCTAAATCCTAGGCTTGAAAGTAAATAAGCAATAAAAGTAAGAGCAAATATATTAAAGCAAGAATTAAACTAAGAACATATAAATGAATCTAAAACTAAGAACAAGAATTAAACTAACTTAGAGCAAGTAATCAATTTAGATGTAAGCAATAAAACTACCTAAGCATGAATTGAAAGGAAAACCAATGAAAACTAATCTAGAATAATTTAAACCTAACATGCTTGTAAAGAAAATTAATTTAAGAACTTGTGAAATAATCAAGTAAATCTAAGAATCTAATCTAATTAAGGCATGAAGAAAGCAAATAAACTAAGCAATCAAAGCAAATAAAAACGAAATTAAAGAAAGCAATAACTTATGAGGAACGATCAAATGAAATAAACGAAGAACATGAATTAAAACTTGAATCTTCAAAAGTAATCTTCAATCCTAAAGTTACAGAATAATAATACTAAAGAAAAGTGCTAAAAAACTAGAGAGAAAGATGTTATTTTCGTGTCCCAATAGTATGTATTTATAGTACCATCTAAAACATAATTCAAAAAGGAAACAAACACAAAAATCGGCTCAGTCGAGCGCCCGCTCAAATCCCAGCGGCTACCGGGGTTAACCAACGTTTTTCAGTCGTTCTGACACCCAGCAGGCGCTGGCTTGCTGGCTCGCTAGAACTGTGCGCGTCTTTCTTGTTTTGGCCGTAACTTCCTCGTCCAAACTCCAAATTGACCCATGTTTTCACCTACGTGCTCCTATCGAAACCCTCTTTTACATTATGCTTTTATTCCATCCTAAATAAATATTCATTCCAATCGTGAGAGGTTAGAACTTGGGCTCAATGATTGCTTTAAAACATATCTTTGCCCGTTTCGATCAATCATCTCAACTTTTAGTACCAAGCAATACCTAAGACCATAAACTAACAAAAGACCCAAATCATAGCAAAGTTCCTAGTCGTCATGGGAAAGAAAAGCATAAATAAGAAAGAAATAGATTTCGACGAATACTGAGGTACATGAAAGGAACACTTGACTATGGTCTTCTGTATAAGAAAGAAAAATAGTGTAAGAGAATTCAGAAGCGTTGCATCGAAGATTGAAGAGATTAATTTACAACAGATGGGCGCCTGATAAGGTCGTACCTGTGAACCAACCCCCTACATCAAAATAGGCACAAGGAAAGAGCAATAGGCAGGACCAGCCTACAAAAACGAAACGATCCCTCCGTAACCAGTCATCCATAATATCAAATAAATCATTTTCATCTTCGGTAGATTTACCAGAGCAGCACTTATCGATGAGCTCTTCCTACTAATATTAGATGCCCTACCGACATACCGCTGACCACATACTGAATGAGCATACCGAAGAACACACATACTGAGAGTTAGCTCTTACTACTACAACGAAAATCAATCAAAATATAAGGGAAAATTGACTCGAAACTACAACTAAAATAACATAAAACGACACCAAACAAATCCCCCACACTTAGCTCTTTGCTTGTCCTCAAGTAAACACATTCAACACAAGCAAGTCTCGATCCAAACAACTTAAAAATCATGAAGTAATTGACCATTCAAACCATTAACTAATGAACATAGATCACCTCAATCCTAAGTTGTAAAATCGAAATCAAATCAACAAATAATGTTGCCCCTTAACTCGATTCAAGTATGAGGATCCAACTAATGATATTCACACATCTCACAAAATTTTCAAACTATCAACAAGATCAATTCTCTAGCTTACTTCCTCTTTCTTTCTTTCTTTCTTTCTTTTTTTTTTTTTTTTTTTTTTTTTACACTCAGAGAATACGAACATGAATGTATTATCATCTAATCACTTGGTAAAATCTTTGATGGATCACATCAAGTTTCCAAATGCGGTTTCCCGTACTCATTATTAAAAAATAAAAGGAGCAGAATGCTAACGAACTATTTTGTTCCTCTCTATTGCTTAAATAAACGAGTATCATTTAGGATATATTCATAAGGTGAAATCTTTGAGGGTTACTCAAAGCATCCCTATGTGGTTTCCCATGCTCATTGTTCTAACAAATAAATACTTCAAACAAACAAGAGAAGCATAATCCTATCAACTCAACTTATTTACTACCAACACATTTTCTTTTTTCTTTTCTTTTTTCTTTTTTTTAATGGGAAGCATACTAAAGAACTAAACTCATCAAAAGCTGAAAATTAATCACTCGTAATCCAAATCAAAAGTTTGTACTTGTTTCGGTAGAGATGAGAGATGGTCAACTGAGGTAGGTGAGGTGTGAGAACGTTGTTGACTCGCTTTGATGGCATCCACGGTATGGCTTCTAGATCTCCACTTCTTTTCTTTGACTTGCTCATCTTCAACGACTGTTAAGGCATGAGCTTGTTTGGGGTTGGCTAGGCTTCTCATTTTGTAGCTTCTGCAACTCATTAAATGCTCTAAAAATCTACCCCATAGTAGCTCATGTCAACGTGCTTAAACTGATATAAAAGGTTGATGTGCTGTGTAAAGGCTAAAATCTTGTATCGACATTACCTATAGAGATCAACATGTCTAGCATCAATCTGCTCCAGTGTTATCCAACATTGAAGATCTCAAGCTGTTGGAGTACTACCTCTTAGGCTAGTTGATTTACCTTTATAGAAGTGCTACATTTTCTCAACTCTAGTGTTTTTCAATGTGGGACAAGTATATCTTTTATCTTTGATAATGTTCCACATCTAAATGTCTCGCATCGAAAAAAAATACTATGAGTTGAAAAGAAGTACACTATAAGAAACCCTAGGATTTCCTACAACTTTGCCTACGAAATTACCGATTGCCGACAGAGTCCATACAGAATAACTCCGTAGTAAAAATACCTCATCGGGAAATTCTCGACCGTAGTTACTCCTTAAGCAAATTTTGCCTACGAAATGATTACAACCATAATTCGTAGACAATAAGAAATTTGTGATGTCATCAAAATTTTCTTTCATCTTCAAGTTGAAGACGGATTGTCGACGATATGTCTATGATTTTTGTACGGTTTGTCTATGGCTTTTAACTACGGTCTAACTACAACATGCTTTGTAGGGAATTTTCCGTAGGCATTTCATATGGAAATTGTAGTTACCCCGTAGGCGAT
Organism: Thymus mandschuricus; assembly: GCA_029379335.1. Classification (NCBI taxonomy): domain Eukaryota; kingdom Viridiplantae; phylum Streptophyta; class Magnoliopsida; order Lamiales; family Lamiaceae; genus Thymus; species Thymus mandschuricus. The sequence continues at coordinate 12,912,472 of CM057071.1, forward strand.
CTGTAAAGGTTCCGTATGTAAAACACAGTCCAACTGGCTTGTATTTCCCTAGCTATGTTGTAGCGAAGTCGTTGGGAAACAGTAGTTAAATCTAAAAAAACGAGGGTGATGCTATTCAATAGGGAATTAGTAGTGATTTACCTACAAAACGTTCTCGTAGTTATTCGTAGGGAATCACATGGATTCTTGTAGTGAGACTCCTATAAAAGTTGAAAATCTATCTCACATTGAATAAAATAGTAGAAGTGATTGTGTAACTAACATCAATATAACAGAAGTTGTTTCAACAATAGTTAAAATTATTTATTAAAAAAAAAAAAAAAGTGAAATGACAATTTGTCGGGTCCAAATCATACCAAAATCGGAACCGAACCACCGGCTCCGATTTGGAAACGTAACCGTTGATGCCGCCGGTCCGATTCCAAGTCTAGTAATAGTGTCCATAATTCACACGATTTAACAAAAATATTTTTATTAAATTTTAAGTGAGAATTTAGCAATGCTCGATATATAAATATGAATCATTTTTTAATATCCTTTTCTTATTTTATATATTTACTGATTCCCTTTTCAAGTTTATGATCGTTTCATTTCAGCATGAGATTTTAGACGCAATGTTGAAAGTAAAAAAAGTAAGGAGTCACGTTGAAAAGTAAGAGTTAATTATTTTCATACTAGGAAAGAAGCCAATTTAAGTAGGACGTTCCAATTAGGAAATATAGCGATGGAAGAAGTACAATACTACCTTCGTCCCATTTCATTATTCTAATTTGACATTATTGTTTGTCCCACTTATTAACCTCATTTCCTAAAATAACAAAGGCTACTTAGCTACAATTAACTATTTTCTTAAAATTAATTATAACCACATACACCCTATTTCCTTAGTTCATGTGTTCAGACTAAATGGAACTAATAGCGAGGATTGGAGGTCGTATGAGACAACAAATGAAAGTATCCAAATGTTAAAAGATTGATCTGTTTCATCAACATACTATTCGACAACGATTACAAAGGAGACAATTATAAGCAACTATACAATGATAATTAATCTGTTGTCCGTTTCTCTTTCTTCAGAGAGGCCCTGAAAGTCTCTCCTTCTGGAGCCTCTCAAGTTCTTTCACCATCTGCCAGTGTTCCAACGATAACGAGGTTTCCCCGAAGCTGATCGACATCAGGCGTCCCATGGTAAGCCATCTGCGAGAAAATAACCATCAAGCTCAAGAAACATTGAGTGGAGATAATGAGGAATCAAAAATTACCAGCACGACTACTATTTACCTGCTAAACTCTTCACTGCCTAAGCTTCTATCTGCTTGTCTAGCAGCAACTAAATCATCTTCAACAACCTATAATTCATCAGACCATTTCGTTTCAACAAAAATCTGTTTGGTAAGATCACAAACTACATGAACTTAGCAGTATTTGCATATTTCCAATGACCCAAAATACTCAATTGTTATTTAAGATCAGAATTTAGTAAGAGCTGCAGTCTTTTTAAAGGCATGTTCTAACATTATATAATAAGTAATCAGTTAGAAGGGCACAATCTGGACTTAAAATAAGCACAAAATTCTGATGGAAAACATGAATTAAACTTAGGCCCTACCTTCTGCAGATTTGGTTCAATTGAATGAGGTAGTGATTTCATGGTAGCCAAATACCATCTCCAAGCTTTTAGCATTTCTCCATCCTCCATTGACACGGACACAAATGAAGATGGACGAAAAGGGAGAATGAGATCAGCAGGCAGGATATTTGATTTGCCTTCAGAAAGGATTAGGAATTGAACATCTGCAGCCATCTCCATTTTATAATAAGTAAAATCATAATCAACCTGTGGAATTAAAGAGAAATGACAGAGTGTTGTAAGCAGGGGCAAAGTGAAACAGTCTCCACCAACAAACCACTAAAATCACAAAACAAACCTTCTGTGACTCAATCGTGCTTTTTAATGCTTGTATATTTTCAAGGCCTGTCGAGGTAAGGGTTCCAGTTTGTAATGGGGTCTCATCAATCGTTAAATGTGAGCCTTCAGCTAACTGTAGAAGCCCAGACACCAGCCTATGGACACAGTACCATATATGTTAAGATGCAATTTTGTTTAAGTCCACTATACAGAAGTTGGATGAAATAGTATCAGTGGCTATCAAAGTTTAGTTATTGTTTACCTATTTGTGTTATAGTCCTTCTTTGGGGTGAGGAAAACAGAATTGAGATAATCAACCGTGAGAGACAAGCATTCTGTGAAAGGCACGAGGTTCTGTATTGCAAGTCTAAGATTATTTCCAAATATGGATGTGCTTTCTTTGTTAAAGCCAGTAAGATTTAGAGATAGCTTTCCGACAGCAACAGAATCTACTCTAGCGTGCACCTGCACATCGTTATCATTATGCTGGTTAGTTACACACATTAAACACAGGTCAACTTAAATTTGTAAAATGGATCTCCTTGGGAATTGAAATGTAAATGTTTCAGCAGTAGGCAGAGAAGCGAGATGTATACTTTTGATAGCAGGTGCAATAACATATATTCAGCTGCCAGCCTATCATGTCCAAGAACAGCTGTTAGATGTCCAAGAAGAGCTTCTCTTACTTCTTTTATTGCCAGGGTTGTTAACTGCACGTATTAGAAAAGACAATTCTAAGCTGAAAAAAATTGTCTACTAGCTAAGAGAAGATCTTTTATTGCCAGGTTGTATGCTACATAGTACACAAATATACTGGATGATGCATAACTGTTAAGAGTACCACATCAATAGATCATTTCAAACTTACCTCCAACTGAGGACTAGAAACAAGATCACTAGCTTCAAGCTTACGGTGAACAACACAATGAAGTCGAGGAACCTGTACAGTTAAGAGATCAGCAAAGCTGCAACTGTCGTCAACTGTCGTGGAATAATGTTAAAACAAAATATGATCTACTATCAAGAACAGAAACTCTCAAAGGCCACAAGAAACTTGACTATGAGTCCAGAACCAACTACTCCCTCCGTCCCACTTTATTAGCCCATTTGCTTTCGGCACATAAACCAAGTGAGTGGAGAGTGATTGGAGAATATGTGGTTGCAATTAATTCTGAGGAGAGAGTGAATTGTGGCCAAGTATTTTTTACCATTTTAGGAAATGGGACTAATAAGTGGGACAAACAAAAATGGCAAATGAGACTAATAGAGTGGGACGGAGGGAGTATTAAATAAGTCAAAGGCATTAGTGAACTAACAAACATCTGCTATCACTCAGCATTCTTTGCCCGTTATAAGAAACATGCAATTGAATAAGGGAAACATTCATAATCGGCAACCAATTGGATACATCTTCACCTTCAAATGCAATAATGGCTTCACTTTGCATTCTGTAAAAGGCCAAAACTTAATATATTGTTTCATCATTCATCTAAATTCTAGTTTTACATTATATCTTATAGCAATATGTATTACTTCCAATTCTCCTCTCTTTTTTTTCCGAGGTGGAGCTTAGGATTCTTGTCTGACTCATGATCTATTATTCATTTTATGCTCAGTGAAGTGACACCATGATATGATTCAATAAGACTACGAAAATACAAAATTCAAAATAGATAGTCATTTGTATTGATTCAACAATTTGACAAGGGGGGTATTCTAGGTATTGATTGCATAACAATTCTAGATAAATATGATGGTTCGAAAAGCAAACCATCTTTGGGATCTAAGAAATTGAGCAAGACCACTCAAATTAATAAAGGCGAGGAAGAATAAAGGTCAAAATCACTATTAAAACAGGAGCACATATTGTATCAAAATTAGTGACATATAAATTAAGATTACTTGCAATAGAGTAATATAACAAAGTGGTCAATGTAGTGAAATAGATTGGTCAACCTTCGAAGGAGGTAAACAAACTAATTCTTCTTCACAAAATTCATCCATGACTTCATGATCATCTTTGGAAGTGGCAAGGTCTGGGTCAAATGTTAGGATGCCAACAAACTCAAAAACATCATTTAGCTTCAAGTCTGACTCTAGAGAGTCATAAATCTGCAAATTATTGCATAATTATCTTAATGATCAGAAAATCATTCAAATAAGAAATATAACACAACCTTTGAGGCTAGAATTTTAGTCTTCACCTTTACTAGACATGAAAATGAGTTTTCTTCAATAACAGGAGCTATAGTTGAGTTAGATGGATTTTCTTCAGTTAACACCTTTGGAAATTTTAAGGACTCAACAACCGTTTCATCCTCCCGCTGTGCAAAATGGCAGACAATAATATAATGAGTGGAGATATAGCAAAACAGCTGAGCATATGATCAATGTGCATGGATAGAACAAGCTCAAGAATGGTAATGCAGTGTACTTGTGCATACCATCCTTTTAGAATTTGGAGAATCTTCAATGGCATGGCCTGATTCCTGTAAACATGTGTTAATTTCTAGTTAAGGACATTTCTAAAAACATCCCAAGAAAGAGTAAGTTTTGATATTTAGTTATAGATAGAGTTAGGTAGTCGAAAATTTTAGCTATCTATAAAGACATTACAATGCAAAGATGAATTAATTATGGAAGACAATTGTTAGACTATAACACTTAAAAGAGGAAAGTGCAGTTCAACATCACCATAATTAGTTCTTGAGAATAGTTATTTACCACCATATCAATGTCACTCATAGTTTCTTCGTCCTCCCTCTGCCTTTTCTCCCTAACTGGAGAATTTGTACCAGAATATGGATTTCTTATAGCATCAGACTTATACTCTACCCATGAGTTCTGCCCAGGAACCTAATAAAGGAATATTTAAAGGATTATTAGCCACGCCATAAATCTTACATGCACCAGCTAAAAAAATGCTTATTAAAGTAATACGAGAGAAAACTCACATGGGTACAGTAAATAAGTCGGCGCTCCCAAATATGCATATCTGACGATGAATCCATTGGACCTCGAGAAGCATCACCATACTTATTGGTTTTCCACTTTTCACCATCCTGCACCAAGATAATCCAAATCATTCCCTCAAATGTAGTCCTCTTTAGTGGGAACAGAAATCCAACATTCACCAACATCAACTCGTGTTATCTTACATGAGAGTAACACCAAATATACCTTATAGGCACCAGCATAAAATTCATTGCCCAACATATCTTGTATCATGCCCCGAAATCGAACAAGAGTATTGGGTTGAACCCATTTCATTGTTGATGAATTAAGCAACGGCACCTGCCATCAACAAGCATGTTAGCAGACAAAAAGTCAATACCATGCTCTACTCCTCAAATGAATAGGTTTCCGACTACCTAGTAGTGACAACAGTCTGGGCTACGTTTTCACAGATGAACAGAATATATTATTGCAAGATAAAAAAATGTATTAAGTATAGGTAGATGAGACGAAACGGATAATATTTCAGTAGAGATATTGAGCAACACATAATTCACCATTTTTAGCTAACGCAAGTGGTTCAAAAGCTCATGACGTTAATAGGAACTTCATAGATAACTTGTCAATTGTCGTCGAGTACAAATATATAAACCAAACCAAAGAATTTTTAAAATTAACACACGCACAGACTACGGATCCTCATTTGCCCAATCAAATTGGGTGCAGTGCAGTCATTGAATAAGGACAAAAAACAAACCTGAGACAGGCCGCCATCATCGAAAAGAAACTGGCGGAAGAGCTCGGCAGCACCCCAGTCCTTCCCGTCGAGCGCCACCGGATCAGAGCCGCACGATACCGCCCTCTCGAACGTCAATCGGACGGCCCCCAGTGGGTTGGCGAGGCAATCATACGGTAGACCCACCATCTTCGCCGATTTCACCTTTTCCTTTCTGATTTTAGTTTTCCTTTTCCTCGAATTTGAACGACTTCGTTTCAGGCGTCAATAGTGAACTAGGGTTCTGGTGGGAGATGTATAAAAATGGGGTCTTCCCGCGCAAACGATAACTTCCACGTGGGACTTCCCGCCAAATTCCATGGCCATATTCCCGCCCATTTTTAAGTCTCGTTTTTAGTTTTACTATTGTTGCACAGACGTATATTGCATGAGATCTTCTATCTTCTTTGTGTGTTCCAATTGTGTATTAAATAATATTTTTTAATTTCTTTCAACAATTTTAGCGTATAACATCTTTGGGTTTATTCTTAAATGGGTGTGGGTGTACTACACTCACTCATCACATTCAATTGTTATATTAATATAATTACTCCCTCCGTCCTCCATTTAGTGACGGAGGGAGTTTGGGCACGCGTTTTTTCGCATTTTATGGTATAATAATAAATTAATGTGTTAAAGTGTTAAAGTGGAATAATTGTGGGTCCATTTGAATTGTTTAATAGTATTAAAATGTTAAAATAATAAAAAGTAGATATATAAAGTGTTAAAGTGTTAAAGTGATTGTGGGGTCTACGTCCAAAAATGGAAATTGTCAGTAAATGGAGGACGTCCCAATATAGTATTAACGTCACTAAATGGAGGACGGAGGGAGTAGTAAGAAATTATATTATTATTTTAATTATAATGTGAGAGGTGAGTGTACTACACTTACACCCATATAAAAATTTCCCAGATCTTTGATAATTTTACAATTTTTTCTAGGATTTCATTAGGTAAATAGCAATGTTTTAAAAACCGGACCGGACCGGCCGGTTCGACCGGTTCGACCGGGAACCGGCCTGATACCGGTCCGGTTTGGACCATAAAACCGGAGGTCTGATCGAACCGGAGTTGAACCGTTCGAACCGGTGGGAACCGGCCAGAACCGGTGAGAACCGGCGAACCGGGCGGTTCAACTCCTTTTTTTTTTTTTTTTTTTTTTTTTTTTTTTAATAAAAAAAAAATATTTTGTGTTTAAAGAGATTCGAACCTATGACCTATTGGGTAAAAGACCATCAATTTTACCAACTAAGCTACAATAATCAATTGTACTTAATAAGATAAGTAAATCTATTAATTGCAATTGACATAATAAAGTATTATTTTTATATGAATGTCTATTTTAACTCTATCTTTTTAATTTCAATAATTTTTCACTTAATTTTCTCCGAAATGACCTACCATAATGTTTTATGATAATAAAATAATTGTACATATTTTTAATCTTTATGTAGTTGTTAGAAATACAAAATTAAATATAACCAATAAGTTTTCATTGTAAAAATATATTTAAAACATGATATCTAAATTTATATTGAGAATAAATTTATTTGTTATAACTTTAATGTATTTTTTGTCATATAACTTATAAATTTATTTATATTTTTATGTATTTCATGTAGTTTTTATAATTAATATTATTTAATAATTAATTTAATTACATAACGGTTCAACCATGGTTTAACCGGTTCAACCAATTGAACCATGACCCGGAAGCATCACCGGTTCGACCTCCGGTTCGGTTTTTAAAACATTGGTAAATAGGTCAAATGAAAATTAGGGTACATAACATTTTATATTTTTATTTTTTTTCATAAAATTTTATTTTATTTTGCTATAATATTTATATTTTTACTTCTATTAAAAATATGAAGCAAAAAATAAAATAATCATGTTCAAGTTAAAAAATCAAATTTAGGTTTGAAACTTAAAAAACACAAAAAATAGCCATATATTCAAATTTAGGACTAGATTACCCTCCTCTCTCCTCTCACACGTAACTCATCCTCCACTTTCTCTTTTTTTCCCCTATTTTCTCTCTTTTTTCTAACCATCTCCCTCTCTCTCTCTCTTCTCTGTCGCATTTTTACTTTTTTCTCTTTCTCTCTCTTCGTTACGTTTCTCTTTTTTCACTGATACACGCACAATATTTTCTTTCATTTTTTTTTTATAACACAATACGAATTTATATTATAGTAAGTTTCGTACTGAATATTGGTTATAAGATTTTGTAGTTTTATACTGTATTCTTAAGTGCATATAGAAATGCACTTTATAGTAAGATTTATTAAGTTTCGTACTGCGTTCTTAAGTAATATTTTGAAACTTTCGTACTGTGTTCTTAAGTATACAAAACGAAGTGAGAAAAAAAATATGCACTTCTCTAGTAAGATTTTGTAAGTTTCGTAGTGTGTTGTTAAGTGCATCTACTGAAATAATAAAAATCTTGTACGTTTATAGTAATATTTTGTAAATTTCGTATTGTGTTCTTAAGTACATAAATAGAAAGTAATAAAAAATCAGCCAGTTAAAAAACAAATTTTGATCTTGCTTTTTTTTCTAGACTAATGCACGCCTCCATACCAATAAGTACGAAAGTGTTAAAATCGTAATGTGTCCTTAATTATATGGATCGAAAGTTAGTAATAAAAATTCGACCTCGGGAGCGGCTTCTCGGCGCTGGAATTCTGAATCTACTTGATCTATGCTTCCAAATCTTGATTGAATATTACTTGTACACTTACAGCAACAATGGTAGAAGATTTGGAAATTAAATTCCTAAAGAAACAAGTTATCAAGAAGACAATCGAACAACTAGTCTTACCACAATCAAAGCTCAAACATAACAACAAAATAATTAAACTAGAAATCAATCGCCGTTGATTGAGTCGATGGAATAGGCTGAATATTCACAGGATCCCTTCAGAGTGTTGCAGGAAGGGGTTGTGAAAGAATGGGAGTCAATGCACGGCTAGATCGGCCGGAACAGATGAAACAGCCCCGGAAACCTAAATCGCCGCCGACAGAGATCCAACCGCTGGATTGGTCTGAAATTTGCAGCGAACCTCCCCACGTCCCGTACGAACCCAGGCCACAAAGTTTGAAGTCAATCGCACGGCTAGATCTGCCGGAACAGATGAAACAGTCCTGGAAACTTAAATCGCCGCCGCCGGAGATCCAACCAATGGATTGGTTTGAAATTTGCAGCGAACCTCCCCACGTCCCGTACGAACCCACCCACAAAGTTTGAAGTCAATCGCACGGTGGATTCGCCGGAAAATCAAAAGCGGCACCGGAACCCTAATTGGTCGCCGTCTTCGGATTTGTCCAAGGTTACACCAATGAACTCGCATTGGAGAGGGGATTCAGATGGTGTGATTTTTGTAGTGATTACGCCCGGAAAAGTGGTCGGAACCGGTGGGAGAGTGGTCGGATAAGACAAGGGTGACGCCGATTTCTAGAGAGAAAACTTCTAGAGGGAGAATGCGTATGAATGAAGAAGTGGGCGGATAAACATAAAAGAAATTAAAAAACTGCTCCTAACCTAAAAAATTAAGGGTAGTATTGTCTACCAAAGCAAATTAAAAGGGGTAAAATTTGTATTTTTTAACTTCCTAGCCTAAAATTAGTTTTAAAACTTCAACTAGGGTATAAAGGTATATATTCTCTAAAAATATTATAAAACTATTACAAAATAATTAATTGGTATACATAAATGAGGATCCGGATGTGTATATAACTTATTTAGGATATTGATAAATTTTATAAGTTTTTTAAAATTAAGTTGTTTGACTTATTTATAAGCTTTTAAGGTAGTGTTTGGTAGGGGTGATAAGCCCAAGATAATGATTGTAAACTGGGCTTATCACCCGTTTGGTACGTGAGATAGCGAAACTTGGGGGCCCGTGATTAGCATTGGGCCCGGGCTTCGTTTACTGTTCCGCTTTAGTGATATACACCTCAACTTTTGGCCCGTTTTGTAAGAAGCTTGTGAACAGTAACCACGATTGTGATGTGAAAATACAAATTTGCCCTTAAAATTTCTAGGGTTACACAGATTCGAATTCAATCGGCCTCATTTCCTCCAGCCACCCTCTCCCTCTCCCCCCTCTCTCCGTCTCTCTACGAAACTCCAACTTCCATAACGAACTCGAACGGCGACGGCGGTGTATCCGGCAGCTCCTGCCCCGTCGCGGGCTCCTGCCACGTCACGGGCTCCTCCCATGGCGCCAGCTCCTCCCACGGCGGCAGATCCGGAGGCTGTGAAGGCCGACGCGAAGGCGACATCCCCTACGACGCAGACGACACTCGTGACAAGGAAAGCTTTGGCCACGGCAAGGGCTCACCCGTCGAACTACTAAACTACAACGTGCCTGCTGTAAGTCTCTTTTCCCTTTTTTTGTTCCTTTTATGGAAATTGAGGGGAAATTTAGGGTTACAATTGGGGTTCAGGTTTATGGCTTTGGGTTTAGGGTTGGGACATTTGGAAAAGCCATGAATTAATTATTATTTCCGATTTTCCCATGTTCTTATTTTGAATTTGCAGAAGAATTGTTCCTCTTGAATATACAGGTGAAGAATTTGAAATGGAGAGGAATCTAGGGTTTCGGATTGGGGTTATTGTTAGTTTTGGGGCTTAGGGTTTGTGTTTAGGTTTTAGGCTTGGGATGAGGGTTTTCAATTCACCCCGCTTTGGAGTTAAATTTGACTCCACAGTTGTGTTATGTTGTGTTTCTTGGCTTGTCTTTCAGTGTGTTTATTTTTTTATTAATGAATTTGATTATCTTTGTTGAAATGTTGTGCAAATCAGGGAGGTTATGCATTGTTTGCTCTAATTGTGGAATCATTGGCAAGCCTGCAATTTGGTTGGGGTGAGAGGTTGATGAAATTACATCAATATGTGTAGGTCATGAAGTCTTCTGCTTGCTGTTGACAAGTCTGGATAGGGTATACGCGTAATGATTGTTGTTGTGGTTTTTGAATGAAAGTAGTGTATTAGTCCCTGAATGTGTTTATGCTTTGAATTATATGCATTGAACTGAAATCTGCTTCTTACAAATAAGCCAAGCATTTCTCATTTTGCTTCTTACAAGGTTGAGTGAAAATGGAATTGGTTTAATGAAAGTTGTTTAAGATTATCTTAAATCTACTTGTTGTTGTTCTTGTTGATGTAGAGTATTGATAAGTGTAGGATAATATGTTCTCATCTCTTTGTGAACTATGTTTATGCATTGAATTCTCATTCCCCATTTTTTTTTTTTTTTTTTTTTTTTGTGAAATAAGCCATGGGATGATATGACAACCACTTCTGATTCCGATACCGATTCTTGTAACACCGAGCATCCTGATTATGCTCAAGGAAATCCTGCTGAGTATTCTACGGAGTGCCTTTCCGGTGTCCTTCCATTCTTTGAGATTGAACTTGTGAACACACATGTTGCCAAGCGATACAGATTGGTAATGCGCTTTTACCCTATCTTGAATTTATGAAATATTTGCATGGTTCTTGTGCTGAAATGTGATGTGATGATGCAGCTGATGCCCCGCAAAGCTATGAGGTTGCTGCCGAACGTTGATGTTGTTGTTACCTTGCGACACGGACTTAAAGAACGGAATGACACTTACCATGGAAGCTACAAACGTCCTGTCATCAACAAGGATACGTGGAAGCCGTTTGTCGACGATAACCATCTCAAGGCCGGGGATATTTGCACATTCGAGCTTGAGAAACTCTGTGACATATGTGGCGTCTTGCTAAAGGTGTTGTTGTTGAAGGGCCCGTTCGATTCTCCGGCAGAAAGGCTTGCGAAGACAATGGCTGGCACCAGTGAAGATCATGCAATTGTTATTGATTAAAACTTTGTTGTGGATTAAAACAAACCTTATGTATATTCTATCTATTCCCTCATGTATGTTCTGAAACACCTGTATATCCCCTATGTTTTTGTTTTTTGGTTTTGAATAGGGTGATATTTGATGGTATTAAACTGGGATAATCGTTGTATATAATATTATGCTTCGATCATGAGCAAGACAATGTTATTGTATTATTGCCTGAAGTGTGCATTTATAACTCTTTGGTATAAAATCAAATGGAGCATTTGCTTTATTTCTGACCAAAAAAGTTCTTGATAAATCACAAATGGAACAAACACTTTGCAAAAAAAAAACACTTCTGAAATTGCTACACTAAAACACGTTTTGATCAGCGGGAAGTTCCAGCTTCAAACCTTGTGGAATTAACCTCGCTTTGATATGTGGTGTCGGGCTCGAAGGTGGCAGTCGGTGTAGGTGAGTTTGCATGGAATGGGGGAGCCTGGGCAGGCATGGGGTGCTGGTCCTCATTCAAAAATTGATTTACAGCATCTATAACATCCTCAGTTGTCTCTCCAGTGGCCCTATCCTTCCCAAAAGCTTCGGCCCAACGATCGTAGTACGGCCATGCCTTCCCTCGGATGTTCTTTGCGTTTGCATCCACCTAAAACAAAACATTTGCAGATTATCAATAAGTGCAATCTACAAAGAGAGTACAAGTCATAGCACTGTATCATCATATCCCTCATACAATCTCTATTCCAACACAACAAACACATTAACACAAACGAACCTGCAATTTGAAAACAAATGGCTTAGCAAATGAGCCTTCCTATGTAACACAGTGCAAAAAGAGTACATGATCTTCCCACTACTTTAACATCTTCCTCATATAATCTCTATTCCACCCTATGTACTCAAGTTATTGATATTTTACACCACAACAAACACATAACAACAAGCAAAACAATTTGCAGTTTAACAATATGTCATCATCATTTCCTTCAAACAAAAACAGTGCACAAAGAGTACATGATATACCATTATCTCATCAACTCCATCATACAATTTATACTACACCACAACAAACACATTAAAACAAACCAACATGTTTTGCAGTTTAACAATATTTCATCATCATCATCCTCAAACACTAAACCAGTGCACAAACAAACCAAGATATAGTGCTAATTCAATTTCACAGTGATATTTTCCAACACACTCAACTCATAAAAAACAAACAACCCCACCCTATAACAAAGCACATATAAAAAAACAAATTAAGGTAAAATGGGGAGTGAGATGGTACCGTACGTTGCACATTTGCTCCCACTGTTCGTCGTCTGCGTCCACAGTGTAATCCCCGTGGAGATTGAAGCCGACACCGCTACGGGCTAAGATAGAGCACAGGGAGCCGTAGTTCTTCTTCCACCCCGTCAGTTTGGACACGATGTGAAGGTTGGCTCTTATGTTTGCAGTGGGAAAGTGGCCCCTCATCAACTCCTCAAGCCTGTTCACGTAACCGGAAGCCGTTGTCCGACTTCCATCCGGTAGCAACAAGCTCCTTCAAGCAATCAAGGAGGACCTCCTTTCGTGTAGTTGCCAAGCGTGTCGCAGCTTCGCCACCCTGTGAACTGCAACTGCAACATATGCATTATTGGTTAAAAAGCTTCGACAGTAATCAAGTGACGGAGAAGCAATCAACTCGAGCTCTAAACCCTAAACCCTAATTACATAAATCAAGCGATGGAGAAGCAATCAACTCGAGCCCTAAACCCTAAACCCTAATTACAAAAATCAAGTGACGGAGAAGCAATCACGGGAAGAACGTTACCTGGTTGAGCGGCCATGTTCTTGTTCGAATTGCAGCTGGAATTCTTGTCCAAATTGCTCCGGTGCTCTCAAGATTTGACTGTTCTTCTACCACGGCTCTCTCTCCCTCTCTGCCGTCGCGAATGAAATGGGGAAATGGGAGTTTTGGGAGGGTTTTACTTCTATGAAATTGGGGGGAAAGTTTCGCCAATTTTTTCAACAAAATCGAATTGGGGGGGAAAGATGAATGACAAAACATTTCAGGGGTAATTTTGACATTTGCCACCCCAAGTTTATGTATTACTCATTCCAACCAAACAACAAATTTTCTTCACATTGAGTATGAAACTTTCCTACCAAACAACAAATTAGTGTTGAAACTCATGTTCGAAACCTAAATTTTAATCACGGGCCGACTATCCCACCCGAGCTACCAAACGAGCCCTAAATAGTGTTTGGTAAGATGAGCTCCTCGTAAAATAAGTTTCATTATGCCAACTTAATTTTTTCGAAAGTAGTACAGTTCTTCGTGGTAAAAGCTTGCTCACCGTATAACATTATACTGGGTTGAGACTGGTTGAACGTAGTGAGAACAGTGTGTTCGACATACCACTTGACCATGAAGATCCCTACAAAGGGGAGAATAGTTGTAAGCTGTAATACGAGAAGACCTGAAGCAAGCTAAGGAATGCTTGCAGGTCGCATTGAGGAGAGTTGGGACTTCGACCCAACTCCCGCAAGCATAGCAATCACCGAAGCTCGAGGAGTTTAGAAAGGGAGAAGACATTGCTTGCTCTCAACATTTCGGTGGAAGAAGTCGTATTATACGAAGATGGCCCCTGCAAGGTCGTCAAAGTAGGCTTCACCGAAGTGCCTCTACTGAGGAAGCAAATTATCCAACTCCTACGGAAATTCGGAGATGTCTTCGCTTGGTCACCCCTTGACATGACCGGGGTTTCACCAAGTATTATCACCCATCGGCTTAACATCGACCCCAGTATTAAACCAGTTCGGCAAAAGCAACGGATCTTCACTGCAAAACGAAGTCAAGTTATACGCAACAAAGTGACTCAGCTCCTGAAGGCTCACATCTATACCTATTATAAAAGTGTATTGTGTGACAAAAATTGGTTTACCTATTATACCCCTGTTATATCTCTAATATAATGGCAATATTGTAACTATATATTTAAATAAGGAAATAATATATTATACATGTCATATGCATTACATAGATTAATTCACAGTAAACAAGTGTATTCCTTAATTAATATGCATTCATTTATTCTACTCATAACATGCAAGTCATGCAACGATATAATTCATATACGGAGTATTTAATAAGTTTAAAATTAACATAGATTTATCTAATAATTAAAATATTCTACACAGATTAAAAAACATACGTGAATTAAATACAAATAAATATTTTGGTTTTCTTATTGAACTTCTAAACTTAGTAATAAACATATGAATTTATGAAAAAAAAACTCACAATCATGTGAAATGTCCGAAATGACTTTCGGGAAATAAATTACGTCCGATAAGATAACTTACATAAATTATGTCCAAACTTCTGTTTTTCGGACGAAAATGCCCCTGAAATTTTCAGATTTTCTCAAAATTTTACACCCATTTCCCCCCCCCTTGAGCTCGGTTTTTTGAGCTGAAAAATTTCATTTGGAGCTCAAAATATTAACTCTTCTCTCTCCCTCTCGTCTGAAAATTTTCGTTTTGAGCTGAAAATTTTCTTCACGAATTCTTTCTCTTCTCTCTCCCTCTCTCGTCTGAAAATTTTCTTCACGAATTCTTTCAGCTGAAAATCTTCTCTCTCCCTCTCGTCTCCCTCCTCTCCCCTACAATTCTTCTCTCTCTCAACTCATCTCTCTCTCGTAACCCTTGCTTCTCTCTCCCTCATCGTTCTCGGACGTTTTCCGGTGGAGGATTCCGGCGGCATTTTAGGGCACTGAAACATACCGGTTCGATTCCGGCGACGACTCCGTCGAATTGAGTGTGGGCAATTTAGTTCTTCCCGAGCTTCCGTCTGGGCAGTTCATTCCGAGCACAAATTGCGCGATTCCGGCGACGATTCCGGCGAATTGGGGGCTGGGCCAATTTTTCTTGAATTGGATTGATTTGAATTGAAGGTATTTATTTGTCTTGTCTTGTTTCATTCATTTATGAGTTTCAGTTGTTGCGAAAATGAATTAGTGAATCGAACCAGCTGCTGAAACTCTGTCAAACAAAATTGGATTGTTTTCTGCGCTGAAAATTTTGGGGAAGAACAAGTTGGAACTATTTTTACAAAATTAGTTCCAACTGTTCCAACAGTTTCAATTGTTTTCCAACAGATGAAGTTTTTTTATTTGCATTTTGCAGATGCCGCATTCTTCGAAGATAGTGATTGTTCATGGAGGGACATGGACCGGAAACGAATACAGTGGCGGAGATGAACAATTGATGCTTATACCGCCGGTTGGTCCTATAAAGTTCACATATTTGTCGAGCAAGATTGAACAATGTATCATGAAGCCTAAAAGTAGGTATGTGTATGAAATCTATGCAATTGTGAGTTCCCCGTCAAGTCAGCCCATTAAATTGAAGATTATGGATGATGTAGATGTCGATCTTGTGTTGAATGAATTGGAAAAACCTACCTTCTACATTACTACAACTCCCATAAATGATGAATTATTGGAGATTGTAAATCATCAAGCATCACAGGGGACTAAGGCAAAGGTCACTAATCTGGCAACTAAAGCTTCGTTGAACAAATTCGGCGGTAGGAATTTGGAAACAAGAGAATTCGATCGTGGTTTTGGCAGGGGGTTGGATCAGGAATTGTCGGATCGGGAGTTGGACAGGGGGTTGGATCGGGATTTAGACAGAGGGTGGGATCGGGATTTAGACAGAGGGTGGGATCGGGATTTGGACAGAGGGTTGAATCAGGATTTGGACAGAGGGTTGGATCAGGATTTGGACAGAGGGTTGGATAGAGGGTTGGACCGGGATTTGGATAGGGAGGAGGATGAGCATCACCCCTCCGAGACAATTAGACTCGATGATGATGATGATGATGACGTTGATAGGGACAGTCTCGATGATATGGATTGTGGCAGCATTCGACGGACTTGGGTTTCTCAAGGAAGTAATCACGTATTTGAGGGAGATCAACAATATACTGGGCAATGGATCATACCCGCTGCATCGTATCATCTTAACGAGCCCACATCAGTAGAAATCCCAGATTCTGAATGCATTTATGATGATACACTCCGCAAGGATGCTATATTTGCAAGCAAGGATAGATTGATAACCGTCTTAGGGTTATATCATCTTGCTAATCACGTATCCTTTATAACGCCGCGGTCGTGTTTCATTCGATACCACACAGTGTGCAAAAACCGTAATGCTAAATGTTCGTTTGTTTTACGTGCACAAGCAATAGGTAGCGCATGGAAGATTCATGAATGGAGTCCACACAGTTGTCAAAAGGATTTGAGATATCAATCCGAACCAACCATATTGTCCAAGGTTTTAGGTGCATACCTTGTCCCAAACTTGATGACTGCAGGTGTCGTTTTAAGGCCGATGGATATCATTGCACAAGTAGAGAGGACATTTGGGGCAAAAATCAAATACCAAACCGCCTTGGCTGCAAGGAACCATGCACTAACAATGGTGTACGGCGACGCCATGAAGTCATTCAAGAGGCTACCGAAGTACCTTTGGATCTTAGAGCATGCAAACCCGGGAACTGTTACAGAATTAAAGGTCGATGCCAATGGGAAATTCAGGTACTGTTTCATGGCTCTTGCTGCGTGTATAAGAGGCTTCAAGGCTTGCCGGCCTGTGATTGTTGTCGACGGTACCCATCTAAAGGGTAAGTACAAAGGTGTGATGTTCGTTGCTGTTACAAAAGATCCAAACGAACAGATTTTACCATTGGCTTTTGGGTTCGGGGACAAAGAATGCGACGAGTCATGGTCTTGGTTCTTAACACAGTTGCGGAATGCGTTTGGATGTCCAGAAAATCTGCTGATCGTTTCGGACCAGCATGTTAGTATCAAGAATGCGATGGACGTGGTATACCCCGGCATACCTCACGGGCTTTGTGTTTATCATATACAGAACAGCCTCAAGTTTTGGGGAGAAAGTGCAATTGCAATTTTCCAGCAAGCTGTACACGCCTATCGAGAACGAGACTTCGATGCAGCAATGAATAATTTGAAATCATTTGCTCCCGGTGCATATGCTAAGGTAATGGGTATTGATCCTATCAAATGGGCTCGTTCTAAATGTCCCGTGCGCCGTTATTGCTTTTTAACATCGAATGCTGCTGAGTGCGTGAATGGATGTCTAAGATGGGCTAGGGCGTTGCCGGTCTGTACGCTTTTTGAGTGTGTGCGCTCTCTTATAGGGAAGTGGTTCCTAGACCGACGAGCTGAGGCTGCAGCCCGAACTCACGAGTTAACGGGTTATGCACAGTCTAGGTTGGGTCGATCGTTGGAGTTGGGGTCGACCATGAGTGTTGAACCAATTTCTCTAACTAAGTTCAAGGTGTCGACAGGGATGAAGCATCACGTGGTGGATCTTGAAAAGAAGCAATGCACCTGTCTTATCTTTGATTTGGAGTTGATACCGTGTTCTCATGCCGCAGCAGCCATTCGGTACCGTGTTTTAATAGTTTCTACTTACTTACGTTTTTTTTTTAATTCTAGTTACTTACGCTTTTATTTGAATTATATTTGGCAGTCATACGAAGCAGACTCCGTTTGCATTTGTTAGTTCGTACTTCAGTACCGCATCGTTGCGGGAAACTTATGCGGGAGAAGTGATGCCAATTCCAATTCCTGAAGAGTGGAATGTTCCTGCTGATATTGAGGCATGGTCGGTTGGAGCACCGGATCAACCCAAGCAGGCCGGCCGTCCACGCAAGAGAAGGCTGAAGGCCAAGTCCGGTTCGTCTCGGAGCCAGAGCCAAAGTAATGGCAATTCGAATTCGTATACCCCTCGGTGTAGTAGGTGCTCGCAAACTGGTCACTATCAGAACACCTGTTCTGTTTCTTTACCGATTCCTACTGAGGCCTCGTCCTTGTGTGCAAACAAACGGAGGAAGCAGAAGAAGTGCAGCATCTGTGGTGTTCTCGGCCATACTCGTTTAACATGCAAGGACAGAGCTCCTCCTCCGTAATTATGTTATCTATTCGTTGTGGTTGACACCTTTTTTTCCTTGAAGTTTGTAAACTGTTGTTGTACGGATTGGATCTGTTGGCTTCGTGTTGGGCAGGGTTTTTCTTTATGTTTGATTGATCACTGAAAGCGTGCATGCTTACCGTGAAAATGATTACAACTATTGTTAAGTGCAAAATTACTGTCATATGTTCCAACTGTTCCAACTGGTCCAACTGGTCCAACTGTTCCAACAACTGTCACCTGTTCCAACAACAGTTACATTGTTCCAATTAGTATCATTAGTTCTGTTTCAATTTTTGTATAATTTGTTCCAACTGTTCCAACTTGACGCTGTTCCAACATTACATACAGCGTGAATAGGTGTCGTATGGTATGATACTCTGGGCCATGGCTGACGAAAACGACGTCATTTTGCTACCAGACTAATTGTATTTAAACACACACTTGTCTCTCTGTAGGGTTCCTCACTTCAAAACTTCTCCCACCGTTATTCCTCTCCTCCTCCCATCGTTTTCCCTCTTCACCTCTTGAGCACTTGCGTTCTGCACCCACTTCATTCCACCGTTTTTCTTCACTGCACTTCACTAAAAACGAGTAGAGAATGTCGTCCTCCACCCGCTCCTCCTCCTCTGGTTGCCGACCTACAAGGTTCTCCCGTCCAAGTTGTGTGCACGGAGTGGAGGCTGATATTTTAACATCGCATACGGAAGAAAACCCTGGGCGTAGGTATTTTTGTTGTCCAATCAGGAAGGTATGTATTTTCTGTTAACTAATTAGGGCTTAAGGATTCGTTTTTTTATTTTTTTTTTAATAAATATTGGTCGCTCGTTTATGCAGGAAGATGACTGCGACTTCTTCCAGTGGCTAGATTGCCCAGAACCTACCAGCTTCTGCCGAAACAATTGTGAACGTCGCATTGACTCCATGATCCTCGAGCACGGAGAACAAATTTTTGAAGCACAACGGGTGGAGAAATCGTTGCTCGAGCAATTGAGGTTGAAAGAGCAGGAGCTTGAGGCTCTTAAAGATGATTTTGAGGTTGCAGTTCGAGCTGAAGTATCGAAGAAGTGGACCGCATTGAAGAAAGTAGGGCTTCTAATGTTGATATTAACTGTTCTTATTAAACTTACATTTGCTTAATCACTAGCTTAGTGGACTGTTAAGGGCTAAAATTTCATAGTTAAGTTGGTACTATTTTATTTTGGTTGTGTATGAACTGTAGGCTGTTTGTTCGAACAGTTGGAACTGTCGTAGTTGTGTTGTAACTGTATTGTTTATGTTGGAACTGTAGTTTCTGTTGCTTGGAACTGTCGGTACTTATACTTCAAATTAGAACTTTGAAATTAAAAATAAAATAAAGAAACTTCAAATTAGGACTTATGAGTGCTATTTTTATGGAAAAAAATAATAATAAACAACAAGATATATGACATCAAAAGCTCGAAAATAGGAGTTATATAACTTGAAGAGAATTAATAATTAAATAAACTTGCATTCAAGAGAAAAAAATGATGTGACTACACTAGCAAGAGAAATATGACACTTACATCCAAAAGTTATTGTAATAAAGTTTGACTCATGCATGCCAATGAGTCACTTTTATGTAGTCTACACACTTGTGCATTCATTATGGGAGTTGAAATAGGAGTGACACATGAAAAATGATGTGAATACACCAACATAATTGTTTATGAGTGTTGTCTACATGAAATTAAAAAAAAAATATATATGAATTTTAGGAAAAAAATAAAAAAAACGTGATTATTTGCAAAATAGGAATATAGTAGTACAAAATATACATTATAAGTAAAGGACCAAAGTATTCATTTAGTTGTCACAAGTTGCCCAAAAGTGAATGCAAAAGTTTATGACATTTGCATGCAAAAGAGTACATGACACTTGCATGCAAAAGTTAAAGCCACTTGCATTCAAAAGTTTATGACACAAAAGTTAATGCAAAAGGAGTTTGCAAAGAGTATTTGACAATTGCATCAAAGGGTGTTTGTTTGTTTATTGTTTGGTGAAAAGAATTTAAAATAAATTAAAATTAACAAAATAAAAATTAGTATTTGTTTCTATTCTTTTATGATTTATTTTTGAATGCATTTAATGGGTGACAACAACACAACATTAAACTTCAAATTAGGAGTCTACATAATTGTTCCGTCACACCATTTCTAACCCTCTCGTCATTTCTCAACTGTAGGACTATAGGGTTTGTATTGTATAGAAAGTGAAATGACAAGTTATGACAAATTATGCACAAGTTTGACTCATGCACAAGAGTTATGACAAGTTATGCACAAGTTTGACAAAAAGTGAATGCAAATATGAATGACATTTGCATGCAAAATAGTATGACACTTGCATGCATTGTTTAATGCCACTTGAATGCATGAAGTGACTACACCATGCAAAATGAACTCACTTTTACAAATAGTTAGTCAAAATATGTCGTTGGAATGGGTGGCAACAAGACAACATAAAGCCCCCCACATTAGCTACCTTCTTTTCCATTCTCTCATTCTATCTTTCCATTCTCTGATTCTCCTTTCCACTTCTATCATTCTATCTTTCCATTCGCTCGTTATCTGCTTCCGCTTCTCGACCAAAAGAATGGAAGGATACACTTTGTACGTTGGGCCATGGAACCCTACGGTTGATAAGAGCTTCATAAAGCACCTTATCAAGCAAAAGAGGGAGGGCATGCCGTTGATGGAGGGTTTGTTGGCCGTGGTCGATAGTCTCAACATCGAGTTCGACATCCCACACACGTTCATCTTTGAAGATGTGTATTCCCGTTTTTATTTCATGAAGGAACGGTATGAGAGCTTCAAATGGTTGATTGGCTTTGAAGGCACACAATGGGATATGGAGAGCAATCGCATCTTGGCGACCGACGAGAAATGGGCGGAGATCGTTCGGGTAATGTTTTCATCGTCTATCTCATTTATGATTTTTGTTTCGATATCCTACACGAAAATAATATGCACATCATCATTACGCAGATTAACCCGTTTACTAAGGTATACTACCGTCGGGGTGACCCTCTCTACAACGACTTGATGGTGCTTTACGGACTCGACGACATGAAAGAAGAAGAAAAGTCGGATCCAAGCAAAAAGGTGCCCGACCACGGAGATTCCGAAGAAGATTCCGTAGAAGAAGTTACATCTCCTCCTTTTAACGCGGTGAGCCGTAGGCTCTTCACCGGCCCGTCAACCTCCGATGCACCCCCCCCACGTGGGAAGGATCCGCGCAAGGCTAGAGGGGAAATTGATCGCTCTCGATGCTCGTCGACCTCGACATCACCGTTGATGTGGTGGAAACCGTGATTCAAACATCTTCCCACAAAGCTCTATGTATTTTCAACAATTTGTGTTTCCCTTCGGTGTTCTCGTTGTTGATGTGTTTTAAATTCGGTGTATTTTGTGTTTCGGTTCCATCATTGTTGATGTGTTTTAAATTCGGTGTATTTTGTGTTTCGATGCATGCATTGTTGATGTGTTTAAATCTCCGTGTATTTGTAGTGTACTTTCATGTATTTTAAGTTGGAACTGTGTTTTCTAAAATGATGTCCATTTGTATTTCTTGTTTGATGTATATTAACTAAAAAAACAAATTTAGTTAAGACTACGAATGAACTCAAAATACAAATTCAATGAAGACTATGAATTAACTAAAAAAACTATAACGTTTGTAACTGTTCCAACTGTTCCAACTGTTAGAACTGTTAGAACTGTTAGAACTGTTAGTACTGTTTTGTAATACGAAAATACAAATTCATACAAAATACAAATTTACAACTGTTAGAACACTATGCACTAACACAAAATACAAACACACATACAGCTTACAGATTAAAGGTTCGAACTGTTCTAATTGTTCTAACTGTAAGTACTGTTAGAACTTTTTCAAAAAAAAAAGTCTGTTTCACACCACCAACAGTTTCACACCACCAACAGCAAAAAAAATTAAATTACATGCCTTGTTTGTTTCATACCCCAGATCGGAACGAATAAATTGTTTTCAACTGACATCACCTCCCCTCTTACCACTCATTTCCGTAAATACGGGCTTTTCAAAGCCCCAGAAGGTTTCCTCGGCCTCAGTGTCCTTCTGTAGGTCTGCAATACCGTTGGTGCAGCTTCTGCCTCCACCACTGCATCTGCTGAAGGGGCGTTTGGAGCTGCCTCTGGCTCCATCGGTAGTGGATCGAGGAAAGGATTGGGGAGGGGCCGTGGCTCTATCGGTAGTGGATCGAGGAAAGGATTGGGCAGGGGCCTTGGCTCTGTCGGAGCTGCATCGAGGGGATTGGGCAGGGGTGCATCGGTCATGTCCGGCATCTGTCGGAGCTGCTCACGTTCCGTTTCCGTAAGGGGGGCATCGGGGTCGATTGGCTCATTGACCTGTTGACATCAAAAGTGCTCATTATATTATCATAAAAATAAAAAATAAAATAAAAATAAGAAAAAGGTTTGTTTTATTACCAGATGAAATCTGGATCTGAAACGCGTCTTAGGCCCTACGTACGCAGCCGTCTGCTGCCCGATGGACAAGGCAACCCTCGATCCCTCCTCGGCCTCCTCGGGCTGATCATCACCCCTCGATCCCTCATCGGCCTCCTCGGCCTGCTCATCCTCCTCGGCCTGCTCATCCTCCTCGGCCTCCTCGGCCTGCTCATCCCATTGTGTAATATAATAAACTAAAGATAGAAAATGAATTGAGATTGAAAAGAGGAGGAGTTTAAACCTCTTCTTCCGCATCTTCATCCGCTGCTGCATCACCCTCACGCTCGTCCTCCACTCCCCGGCCACTGGAACCACCTACCTCCACATGCCCGGATTGGTTGAAGTTGAATGTTTTCAACTTCTCAAAGACCAACCCGGCCACGTGTTCGGCGAACGACCCCATCAGCTCCTGCTTGAGCTCCTCCTTCACTTTCCGAACTTCCCTCGCAACAAGATCCTTGGCCTTGGCCCTCTTACCACCCCTGCTTTCAGCTGGGACTTCGGCCTCTTCAGCAGCTTGGACTTGGGCTTCAGCCTCTTCTTCATTTCCTTCATCAGAAGTCACCCTCCTCCTCTTTGCACGGGGTGCACGGGCTGCACGGGCAAGTGATACGCGGGAAGGATCGTACTGGAAACTGAAGGGGGTTCCCGGGGGCTCGAGGGTGGTCATGTAAGGCTCATTCAGCTCGTCGGGGTCAGCAGCCAACGAGGTAGGTACCTTCAAAAAATAGTACAAAATACTTGTTCAGAAAAATAGTGATAACAATTGAAACGTATAAAGTTGGAGCAGAAAGTTGGATCCAAATGTTGGCACAAAAAAGTTGGAACTGAAAGCAGCAAGTTGGATCAGAAACGTTGGAACAAAAGAAGTTGGAACTGAAAGCAGAAAGTTGGAACATAAAAAACATAAAGCAATATCTTCATGTACACCACCAGTAGTACTGAACATATATAAAGTTCAAACAAAATATAAATTTTTTTACAAACTTCTTAAACTAACCTCTTCGGTCAGAATCTTTCCATACGAATCAGCTTTTGAGTAGGCGTACCGGACGCCTCGAGGACGATGGCCCTCCTTCTCCGCAATCCGTCCCCCGATTGATTTCCCCATTTCGGGGAATGCCTCGTAAATCCATCCCTAGAGATAAAAAAATAATATCCAGAAATAAATTGAGTTCAGTATATCATACCAAATATCCAGAAAATGAAAAAATAAAATCTGGAATTATAATTACTGGAAAGGGTACGTACCAGGAAAGCGAGGACGTTCCCGTTCAAATGGTACAATTTCAGTGGAATGGAGTACCTCACTGACTTCAGGTTCTTTAAAAGAACCTGGAAGGAGACGCTCCCCCACGGGAAGCCATTCCAGACCGGCTGCTGCTCAATCAATGCCCACACCCATTCGGGGACCTTGTTGCTCGACTCCAGGCCAAGCACTGTGTGGACAGCAACCACAACCTGTCCCAACCTCAAGGTGTCCACCGCAGTCATCCCCTTGAAGTTCGAATCTTCTGTGAAAAAGGCCCACAGCTCATCTGCAGTAACGGCCTGCTTCCCGAAGAGCCTCGCGTAGGTGGACTTCTGTGAAAATTCGAATATGGAGTAGGGATCGAATCCAGGGGGACAAGCTCCGAACTTCAGCCCTGTCACCAAGGCGAACTCCGTCCTTCCGAAGCGAACAACTTGATTGTTCACCCGGAAGAATATGGCCGTTGGATCAGGGTCAGGGACAGCGACCACCTCCCGTGCGATTAGGTAGTGCACCAGCTTGTTTGATCTTATTACTTTGTTGGGATAACGGAGGTAGTCCCCGAAGGGTGTAAGGGTCATGAACTGTTCAGGGTCCCCGTGAACTTTCAGTCGATTCCAAAGCAATTCTCGTACGTTTTCCTTCCCTGCCAACAGGAGCTTATACTTCCCTGTCTGCATTTCAAGCCTTGGGTACTCCCAACGAACCTACAAAAAACAAGTACATTTTATAAGCCAAGATTTAGAGACCTAACATTCAACCTAAAATTCGAGCAGCAAAACAATCAACTTGAATGCTAAATTTGCAGAATTTCAAGCAAAATTCAAGCATGAAGCAACCAAAATTCAAAACTCGAGCAGTGTATTTATTGAATATAAATCAACCTAAAATTAGAGCAGCAAAACAATCAACTTGAATGCTGAATTTTTTGCAGAATTTCGAGCAAATTCAAGCAAGAAGCAAGAAGCAAGAATGAAGCAAACAAAATTCAAGCAAACAAATGAAAGGGTTTCGCACACAAGATATTACTTCCGTCACATAACTACATGATGATGTACAATACTCACTTGAATAATAACTTTGGATTCCAATTTTCCAACTTAATCTCCAATCAGGTAGGTTAAAGGATAAATTAAAGAACAATATCTAAAGCTTATTAGAATTGGAGTTAAGAATCCACAACTAGTTGTGTCACATTCGAAGTTTATTAGAATTGGAGTTCAGAATCAGTCACTATCCCCAATCAACAGCCAAAACACATGAAAAAACATAATTTTCTAAGAATCCATATTGCCAGATTGATGAAGAATCCCTTTTTTATTGTGTATCGGATTTATACACAAACCTCGAAGGCATTACAAAGGTTCTGCAATCAGAGGAGAACATAAGTGTAAAGAAGATAATTAGTCCAAAAGCATACCATAACGATGCAAATGGTGTGATTTGTATAAGTAAATCCATTTTCTGATTATCACAATGGCCTTAACTCAAGATATAGATCTAAAGGAACTCTGATCTTCTCATGCCTTAATAGATAATGCAACAGCCAATATATTTGTAGTTTCGAGCTCCCCAAGTTAATATAATGCAACAGATTCATCAAGTTAATATAAACGAAACAGTCTTGAAAAGGTATGCATTCTCGATCTTCAAAGAGTAGCTGCTGCCATATTATCATACAAAACAGAGCATTCCCAACAAAACAGAGCATTCCAGATCCAGCAACTAGATAGCACAGTTCATTAGCAACCATTCGTTTTCCCACAACTGAATACCACATATCTTGATGTATAGACGAACTTCATTAGAGCTCGAAAATCAAAAGATGTAAACCAAAATGGACAACCTTAAAATCAACAGAGAGAACATGAATGAACTAATCACATCCAGAATTTTAAAAACTAACAAGGAACAAAGATCTATAACACTTCCATAAACTCCAAACAATTGCACACGAACCAAAACCCTAAACCCTAAAAACCAAAAATCAGAAATTAAAACACACATTCACCTGCTGTTCGTCCTCGGCGGCACGATTCGCAGTAGAAGCGGCCATTTTTTAGAGAGAGGGTTAGAGAGAGGGTTAGTTAGAGAGAGGGGGGGCGAAGAAGGTGTGGTGTGAGAAAAACCAAACTTCAAGGCTGGACAGCGACCACGGCGAGCACGGCGACGGGGAAGTCGGGACAGCGACGGCGACCGGCGGCGAATGCGAAGGGACCGACGGCGACAGAGAGGCTTTGAGAGAGAGGGTTTCAGTGAGAGGGTTTGAGAGAGAGGGTTCGACAGGGAGCTAATGGCGACGACGAGGGCGGAAGACTGACCTCGCGACGGCGACGGCGACGGCAAACGGCTGGGCGGCGACGGCGAAACAACGCTGGGGGAGGGAGAGGTTTTGAGAGAGAGATTGATTTTCAGTTTCAGAGGTTCGAATTTGACTTTTGAGAGCCCGCGTTCGATTTTGTCGATTTTGAAGGAAAAAACCCAATTCAAAATGTCAAGGGTAAAATTGTCCTAAATTATAAAAATTGGACATGATTTATTGAAGTTATCTTGGTGGACAAAATTTATTGTTATAAACTCAAATTGGACATATCAAATAATGCCCCAAAAAAAAATTATATAACCATTGATTTCAAAGGAAAGTTTAAATAAGAATATTATAAGGAAATGAAGAAAATAGTTCTTCAATAATTCAATCATAGTATTTACGTGTGAATGCACGTAATCTCTACTAGTCTGACTCTATACCTATTATAAAAGTGTCTTGTGTGACAAATTTTTGTTTACCTATTTTGTCCCTATAGTAATGTTTAGTTTAAGGTCAATATTGTAATATCATAATAATTTATTTTATTATTTAAAATACAAAATAAATTATTAAATCAAAGTACAAAATAATTTATCTAATGAAAGTACAAACTATAACGGGCAGTTTAATTCAAAAGACTGCATAAAATCATAAAGTATTAAAATCCTAAAATATTATAATCCTTCTCCCATTCAAATTCACTAAATCAACCTATATATAACACCTCACCATCTACCCTATTACAAATATCAAATATTGAGTTCGCTAATAAGAAAATTCTTAATTTACCGATTTTTCATTAATGTTAGGCTGCAAGAGCAGGACTCTTAATTACTATTTTCCTTCTTTGATATAACTATGAGTGCTCAAAATGCATTGGTCACAAGTAGTTTAAACTCCGGTAATATTTTATCTCCTTCTTATTTGCTTTAACTTTAGAGAAAAATTTGTTTGTTGTAGCCTGCTCCAAGAATTCTTTCTTAGTTTCAGTCAAGTATAGGTATAGTGAACATCTTCTTCCACTATATATGTGATTATTTGGTCTGCTGAAGAGTATGAACGGAGAAGTGGGTGAACTTTTTATTTTTAATTTTTACAATATAATAGTATTTGGGGATGTACTACCTCCGTCCCGCCAAAGACGTTACATTTCTTTTTGTCAATTTCTGGCACGTTTTTCCACGCTTATTGATGATGAATTTTAAAATAGATTTTTGAAGAATTTTTTCTTTTACGGGATACTATGATAGTTGTATTATCCCGCAAAAGAAAAAATTCTTCAAAAATCTATTTTAAAACACTTCATCAAGAAGCGTGAAAAAACGTACCAGAAATTGACAAAAAGAAATGTAACGTCTTTGGCGGGACGGAGGGAGTATGTTTAAGTAATGGATTCCTTTATTTTACTGGTTGATACTTTGTTGTGATTGTGACCCTAATTGATTGACAATGTATTTTTCAAATCTTAATGTGTATTAGTGCTCCATGAATTTTTGCCGAAGAGTGAGATAAATGTCTAGGTTGAGCTTCATGTACAATTTCTTTTACTTTGTATAACAGGTATATATTAGAATGAATATTATTAATCAATATTTTTGTATTTAAGGTATTCCAGCCACAGAAGTATATCGACAAAGAAGAAAGCAACACATGAAACGAAAACATGCCACTTCAAAACGACATAATTCTTATGATATAAATAGCAAGTAATAAGACATTGTAAAATATATACTGCTATATTATACAACTAATAACATTTTATTAGTTTTTACTCTACTTTCGTCCTCTTAGTTACAGAGCAACACGAATTAAAGAAAGTGCCTAATTGTATTCATTGTAGTGCTGCAAAATTTGAATACGAGCCTCCTACGTTTTGTTGTGATAATGGGAAAATTGTACTTCCATTTTCTGAAATTCTTGATGAGTTGTACGAACGGTATATATCTCAAGCACAAGAAGCTGTAGAATTTCGAAGAAACATTCGTTCATACAATATATATTCTCATTTACTTCATTTGGAGTAAAATTAGATAAAGAGCTCGCATCTGCAAGAAGAGGAGTTGATACCAGAAGGCATGATTTATCATGATCTCCTGGGATTTATACCACAAGAGACAACCCCAGAGTTTTTTCAGTTATATTTTTATGATACTAAGAGTGAGGTGGAAAATAGAATAAATACAATTCAAAATCAAAATATAGCTGAAGAAGTTTTGAAGAAGCTCATAAACATTTTAGAGATCAACCCGCATGCCAAAGTATTTCGAAGATTGAAGGAATATCCATCAATGGATTACGTTCAACTTCATATTTCAAAAGATGTGAACTTTTAGATCAACGGGTATATAATTCTCCACATGAAGATCAAGTCGCAGCTATATGGGTGAAAGGTAATAAAGATAACATACCATTTGAGCGAGATATCGTGGTTCATGTTCATTCCGGTGAGAGACATGGAATAAAGCATTACTACGAATGTTATGATCCATTGCAATATCCCCTTCTTTTCCCAAGGGGTGAAATAGGCTTGCAACAAAATATTAAAAAAAAAAAAAAAAAAAAAAAAAAAAAAAAAAAAAAAAAAAAAAAAATTATTGCCATAACACAACCATCAGTTCAAAATAACACCCGTCAGAATAATTCTACACAATAAAAAATTAATACTGCAAATGATGTCATCTCCAGAGAAGAGCAAGGTATTAGAAAACAAAATGATAAGAATGTATCACGTCGAGATTATATTTGCTACAAGCTACAAATCATAAATCCAAGACAGTCTACAATTTTATTGGCATGAAGATTGTTACAACAATATGCAATTGACATGCATATAAAATTGGAGACAACGGATTAGATTTTTTTATCTCCTGAACCAATCAAATATGAGAGCAGAATTGTATCAAAGAATTGTGAATAGTGTCTTCAAAGGAGAATTGAGAGGGAACGAAGTTCGTAAAAGAATTGTTCTTCCTGCTTCTTTTATTAAGGGTCCAAGAGATATGCGGCGTAAATATCTTGATACATTGGTATTAGTACAAAGATTCGGAAAGCCAGATTTATTTATTACAATGACGTGCAACCCGGAATGGAAGGAAATACAAGATAACTTATATCTTGGTCAAACAGCTCAAGATCGTCCTGATTTGACCTCAAAAATATTTCGCTGCAAAAACATTCCTTGGTTAGAGACAAGCATAAACATATATCTATTATATGAGAATTCACTATACTTTTACAAAATTGACTAAATAGAGTAAACATTTCAGGTGATTTACAATTGCAAAGTACAATGAGATCCGTAGTATAAATTTCATCAATATGTCAGGAAGTTGAGCCAATAGCCCAAAGGTATGGAATTCTTTTGTTTGAATTATTTTATATGGGTTTGAAATCAATCAAATATAGTCTATTATGTTGATGTAGTTTGTGTGAGGTGTATGATCCATTAAAAATTGAGGAGTAAAAGATGATCCAAAAAATGACAAGTGCAAAAGATTTGACGTTGAATGAACTCAAAGAAAATCAACACATACTATCCAAAGTACTATTTCAAGCGTATTTTTTCTAATAATTTCAGCATCTAAATATTTCTATTAATGAAATTTTATTCTAGAAAATGATTATAATAATTTTTATTTTTATGTTTCAGGATTGTTACTACTGTTTTATAGGAATTGTTGATGTTGTTGAAAATATATCATCAATATGATATATTTCCGTAAGAAGTGTGCAATGTCGTGCCCGAAAAATGAAGAAATCATAGTATGCAAAAAGTGCGATGAAGAAGTTCTTGAAACAACACCAAGGTAGACGACTACAAATTAATTGCGAGGAAAGAGAAAGTATATCAAGAAGGCCAAACCTACCGAAGTGAAAGAAAATAAAAAACAAAGTAAAAAGGCCAACTAAATTGGAGAAAGGAAAGCGAAAAAAGTGGAGCTTAAACATGATGAAGTGAAAGAAAAGAGAAAATGAAGGCCTACATTGAAAAAACTTGAAGAATATGTTGAGATTTTGATGGACAGCGACACTGACATAGAAGAGACGTTGGATAAGGTATTATTAGTTAATATAAAAAAACAATAAGAAGAAATGTTCTCCTTCCATCAAGATCAAACAAGAAAAAATATGAATTTTTATTCACGCTACTTTACTTTTAGTTTTTCCTGTCTTAGTAGAGATTTTTTATTAACAGTAGTCATGTACTTTTGTTTTAGTTTTCATTTCTTTCATAGTATTCATGGCACTGTAGACATTTCTTAATCAAATATTTTTCGCATTTTTAATTCATTCATCGTACTCTATTATTGTTCTATTATAATGTTTATATAAAACAAGTACATCTTTATTTATTATTATAATTATTAGTTTCATAATTAAATATACTTCATTAGCATGTATATTCCTCTAATAGCCTCCAATATATGGTATAATATTAATTTCAAACCATGAAATAAGCAAGATAATAATAATTTACTAAAATCAACAATGCAACATCATCACCGTATCATTTATATACAAATATTGAACTTAAAGAAAATATAATATTTTTCATTTTGTAAAAAGAAATGGATCAACGCGCAACGCACGTTATCGCTGCTAGTACTGTTAAAAGTGACTTACCATTTTTATATTTTTAGGTTAATGACTAAAATTTAACTTTTTATTAAATTATTTACAATATGCAGACTCAAAGTCGAGATATTTGGTTTCGAATATCAAACTTTATCTTAGGTAGTCTGCATTTTATCCATTTTTTCTTAACATAATTTTGTCATTCATTATGTTGGTGTAGCTATGATATTATTACAATTCCCTTTTAAGGGCCGTAAATAACTTTAACAAAATGGGTGAAATTCATGAATGCATGAAATTTGATCTTATTCGTTATATGATTACATACAGCGAGTACAAGTCATAATTTATGAGATAAAGTCTCACACTATATAAACCATGCCAACCTCAAGAAGAGATGCTGGAGGTACCTTAAGAGAGACATCTGCTCCCCTACAGTTTCTTCTTAGGAAATTATACCCAAAATTGATGGCCAACCTCTTCCACACCGACGACCCTTGTTTAGCCCGAACATGAGAATGCCCTAAAATAAACGCTATCCCAGCTTGCTGTGCATCATACAAATCATGTATCTCCTCCTCCAGTTTCACCTCCATCTCCGACCTCGTCTCTCGTCCAAACTCATCATCCTCAGCAAACCGAACCCTTCTCTCTACTGGCTCCATTTCAATGATATCCGTCACACTGTCCACCGTCTGGAAACCGGCTGAAACACTGGCCGGTTCGACACTGTCCTCTATTTCAAAAGCCGGTACACCAGGAAATGTAACCGTCCCTATCACTGCCAGTCGACACTCATTCGATGAAGCGCCGGATCTCGAGCCATCGTCCTCGTTACACATATCTATGATGCTGTGTGCCTTATAATGGTCATACCGTATGAATTCTGCCAGCCTAGTAACAAGTTCTGACTCGAACGAGTCAACATCTTGATGAACATCTCTATACCCGTACCGAACAATGCACCTGTACGAACGATGAGCTTGTGGGCCCACACGGCCCATGAGATATCTCTCGGCTGGGGGAACGAATGGGACTGGTACTGATTTTATACACACGAAGACGAGGACACGGTGGAAGGCTGGAAGGTTGGTTACGAAACGGGAGAAGTTGGCAGGAATTCCAGAGGTGAGATCAGTGAATACGAGACCGATGCCCGGGACTCGAGCGATGCCTAGGCTCGGGCCTAAGGCGAGGAGCCATTCAAGGGAAACCTTGTTGTGGAGGTCGTATTCATACTTCTTTACCGTGGTGTAGTGCCAAACAAACATGATGGTGACAAGGAAGAGGGCAAGGAGGATAGGAAGCCATGCACCTTCGAGGAATTTGATGACAGAAGCAGAGAAGTAGAGCAATTCAATGGATCCGAAGAAGAGGAGAAAACACAAGGCTAGAAGTGGAGGTTTGTGCCAACAAAGGATGATTACTAATGATGTGAGGCAAGTAGTTACCAGCATTACTGCCATTACAGCCAATCCTGCATATAACAGCAAATCGAGAGTGAATATTTTGTCAAATCATAGTAATTATTTAAAGGTGAATCTTATGATAATAACATTATCATCATATGCATTTTGGCACTTAAAAAAAACAAAAGAATCTAGAAAACATATCAATTTTATCCTAACCACTTCACAGTGCATCAATTCTATCATCGCTGCTTGTCTACCTCCAGAATCATGACTTAGTTTGTACGATAGGAAAGCCCATGAGAATAGCTTTCTAACTGCGTGCAAAGTCGCGATTCTAACGCCAGAGGACAAGCTCCAATGATATCATTGAAAAGGTCTGGATAAAATTGATAAGCTTTAAAAGATTAATAATACTGAAAAAGATTGAAGGTTGGGAGAACTATGATAATGAGCCCCTTTTAAGAGATTTTACCCGATGCATTTCCCATGTGTTTTATGTCTCTAAACCCGATGGTTACTGCAATGCAGAGGATCATCAGCATCCAGTTGATCTCAGGTATGTATATCTGACCATGAATCTTGTCTGAGGTGTGGATAACCTTGACCCTCGGAAAACAACCAAGTGACTGACTTTGGTTGATGATAGAGAAAGTGCCGCTGATGATGGCCTGACTCCCCACAACTGAAGCTAGTATTGCCACTACTAGTACTGGCCACCTCACACTTTCTGTTGAAGAATTTTATGCCACAGGCATCAATGCAACAAAACCAAGCTAGTATTTTTTTGTTAATGCAAGTCATGATTCGATAATAATGAAATAGAATTTTCACTCCAAATTTGAGAAAATGAGGCAAATAATCATGTGGGTCATGTGAAGTGGAAAATCTTTTTTAACCATGCTGGCTAACTTTTTATTTTTTATGGGGAATTACCAAAAACCTCTTTTTTTCTATTCAATTACGCAGACTACTAAATCACAAAGTGGCGAAACTCGACTGGTGCATACATATAACAAGTCATCACTGCATAAATATCTATCTAAAAGGAAGCAAGAAATTGGTGAGATTTTTTCTTCCACCAGAATCAGTGTGATGATTTCAAAAATTTCAAACGAGATTCAAGATATCTTCAAGAAATCGTTAATTCATAGTTTTCTAATAAATACCTGGAACTGAGACATAAAAGCCAATCTTATGAATTGTATGATGGTGCTTTGATAGGTAAGCTGCTTGTCCCATGTATGCCAATATTAGTGCTGGATAAACCAAAAAGGTAAAGGCTATCTGGAACAGCAAAAAATGCCATGATTGTTAATCTTTCACCCAGGAGAAGTCATCATATTATTGAAATATTACCAAGGATAAATCAAATATATTCAATACACATAGGTTCTTAATCAACATTCACAACTCTCGCAGGAATAATGGCAAGATTTAATTTAAACTGAAACTGCACCTGAATCACAGCGTACCTGAATCGCAGTGTATGAGAAATGGCCAAGATCAGCAAACATTGCTTCGGAACCTGCGTAATGGATATAAGTATGTGGGGAAATTCCATAATCTAGTAAATTATTGATAGTAATAATTGGATCAATGAAATATGATTACATCGTTGCACAAGTAGAAAACTACAGAGTAATCATGTTGTTCCGGTGAAAGAAACGTCTGAAACCAGACAGACTGTTCAAGACATGATGAGCAGAAAATAATCATGTACAATAGTTAATAATCAGCAGCATAGAAGTGGCATGTGAAATATGACCAGTTATTACTCAGTTGAGACTGCTATATCAGATTCCATCTTCCAATACTAGTGAGATACACATAATTCGAAAAAAACAAAATCCTAACAACCTAAATCAATTATACCTGTTATGCATAAAAGAATTCCACCCAGAGACATCCATCCTCCTTTTCTAGTCTTCTTCAAAAAAGCTATCATATAATATGGGGAAAGCGCTTGATAGACATGTCGATTCCAGTGGAAAATATTGTAAAGGCCAAGAGCACTTATGCATAACAACCAAGTGAGAACTATTGGTGCAAAGAAGAAGCCAATCCGATGGGTGCCGTAGTGTTGTAAAGCAAATAGGCACACTAATATGAAGCAAGTAATCGGAACCATTGCATCTGCAGAAGATAAAACGGGAACTGTAAAGATGATTCAAGCAAATATCAATACGTAATTTCTTCAACTTTCCTAGAACACAGTATTCAAGATAAACAACATGTTGACATACCAAATATGAGGCAGCAGATAATGAAGCAACCTGTGTGTGTGTGTGTGTGTGTGTGTGTGGGGGGGGGGGGGGGGGGGGGGGGGATACCTTTCAAATGGTTTACAAGAAGTTACAAGTCTAACAACAGGTTTCTTGATAGCGGACCATGATGCTCAAATAATTAGCAAGTCTCTCACCTTGCTTGTCCACCAAGGGGCCTACGATACTATATGCAACTAACAGTTATGATGAGTTCAGAACCTTAAACAGAATTAACTTGTATTCAAATTGAAAAGTCAACACCATTAAGAGCTCAAAGGATGCATTACGTTATATTGCTTTTGGATGTATGTTCCTTCTTATGTGTAAGAATAATCCTATTGACTACTGTAGAGAACAAGTTATAGATAAAACAACAAAAATCAGAAAACTAATTTTCTCAGCACTGTAAACTGAATGTATAGTGCACAACTTTCCCTACACCACAACAGATATACAAATGACATTTTTCATACGTAATTATGTGAAGCCATTAAATTTCATTTAGAGAAGACAAAACATAGAGATGAGATACAAGGATCATGAAAAGAAGCTTACATTGGTGATGATCCTTAGACATCGATAATTCAAGACCAGAAACAGCAGAAAACACTGCAGGATGTCGAAGCATATTACTATTTATCCTCACACTTCGAGCCCTTTAAGAAGCAAATCATGAAATAGCTAGGCTAGATAACTTGCCAGATATTGCTGGAGTTAGCAGACCATCTCCAATGACCATACAAGTGCCTATCAGAACCAAGATCAATAAAGCAACATGCAATGACTGATGATTCTCAAGCACTGTTTTCACCCTAGAACTGTTCTTTGTTGGAGGTGGCTCGAGTTTATACGTAGAGAGAGCTTCATCAGCTACTTGTTGGTTGGGCAGAAGGCTCACTTTAGCATGCCTGCATATCAAGGAATAAAGAGCAAAAGTACCACCTGATACAACAGAGTTAAAACTAATTATTTACATGGTTAAATTAGTAGAAGAGCGTCCTATATCAAGAAGGCACGTACCTTCTCCATTATCATGAGCTCGCAGCACAATGAAAACATATTTGAACAAAGGGACTAAGGTTAATGTCCAAAACACGAAAGAAAGAACACCAAATATCTCCTCGTTTGTTTCTGAGTGATGAATGTCTTCTGCAAATGTGCTCTTGTACACGTAGAGAGGAGAAATACTAAGGTCGCCATACACTACACCAAGACTCTGGTAGGCTAGTAGCAGAGTGGCCTTCCAAGAATCCTTCTAAAATTCCCACACCAAAAAAAAAAAAGACAACCAACAAAACCAGAAATTAAGCATATTTTTCGGATTTTAAGAATGTAACATTGAAAATCAAACTTTTTACCCATAATTACAGTCATATACAATTGATAACAGGATTAATAGTTTTGCTGAAAGAAGTGTTATAAACTACTCGAACAAAATGAAACCTTTACTAACCTTTGGATTGCTCCAGCAATTACCGTAGCCTGGATCCGCAGACATTGAATGAAACTATGGATGAAACCAAGCAGAGTTAGGTGCAGATCTCAACTAAAGCTAATACCAAAGAGATACTCCAATATAATCCTTAGAGTTAGAGAGAGAGAAAGGCAAAGCCAAACTATCACCACATGAGCTAATGTTGCACGAAAACATCTAAACGATAAAAAAAAACACCAAACAAATCAAATGCACCGAACTATGGCACGATTCCCAGTAATCCCACGTGGAGAAATAAGCTTTCCAACAGTTTTATCATTCGAAAATTTGCAACATTCATTATAGCAAATTCTGATAGCAAGAACAAGGAGAAGAGAAAATGGAACAGAAAATAAACAGAGATAAGATGAGCAATATTGTAAACAGTGGGGGTACCTGGATTTTCGCCGCTCTCTCACATTACAATTATAGATAGAGTTGAAACATACGAAGTGGGTAGAAAGGAAACGCTCAAAAGGGGTAAAAGGAAAAAACATAGAATTGTAGTGGTGCAAGAAGAGAATGTACAAAGTGTGTGGGCAGAGAGAGAGAGAGAGAGAGAGAGAGAGGGGCCAATATCACATGATTTAAGCCAAAGTTTTCGAAATCATTCGCA
This sequence comes from Thymus mandschuricus, assembly GCA_029379335.1. Taxonomy (NCBI): domain Eukaryota; kingdom Viridiplantae; phylum Streptophyta; class Magnoliopsida; order Lamiales; family Lamiaceae; genus Thymus; species Thymus mandschuricus. The sequence continues at coordinate 12,949,345 of CM057071.1, forward strand.
CCTAATTCAGCCCCACCAGAATTAAGGCGACTTCAACTCTTCATCAAGCACTACCAGAACTCAAAAAAAAAAAAAACATAAACCTTTGCATATTATGTTATTTTCTTGTAAGAACTTGAACTGATGACCGACAAGACAAAATTCCTACCAACATTCACGAATCAGAACAATAAAATATCACTATGCATTAATTCAAGAAAATAAAAAATACGAAAGCATTTAGCAGAGATATAATAGTACGCTAGAAAAGAAAAGTGATTGTTTGTTTAAACGAGTGAGTATATATCATTTGCCTGCTTCTTTTCCACATTTTCGAAATGCAAGAAAATTTTAGTTAATACTACCTCCGTCCCGCCGAAGACGTTACATTTCTTTTTGTCAATTTCTGGCACGTTTTTCCACGCTTCTTAATGATGCGTTTTAAAATAGATTTTTTAAGAATATTTTCTTTTACGGGATACTATGATAGTTTACCCCGCAAAATAAAAAATTCTTCAAAAATCTATTTTAAAACACTTCATCAAGAAGCGTGGAAAAACGTGCCAGAAATTGACAAAAAGAAATGTAACGTCTTTGGCGGCAAAGAGGGAGTACTAGTTGAAAAACCTCTCTTTTCATCAATTAAGTTTACCTGTTCACGTAAGTTCGAGAAAGGAAATAAAAGTCGGAAAGAAAATCGGATAAAGAATGCAAAGGGGAAAGGTGATGATTTTACTCTCCCAAGTAATATTAAAGTAGTCTTTATCTTGTTTATGGGCAGCAGAATCACGTGATAAGAACATGGACCCCCTCTCTATGTGTGATAGTGCACTACTCCTAAAACATACTCCCTATTCTCATTGGGAAAGAGACATTTTTTCTCAACGTGAGAATTAAGACAAAAGTGATGATGGTGTATTAAAGTGAAAGATAATGAATTAAAGTGATGTGTCTGAATTTTATTGTGTTATAATTTTCTATTTTGAGAAATGTCCCTATATATATTAATGGGACGTCCCAAAAACGAAAAGATCCCTTATCGAACAGAGGGAGTACTACTTGAAGCGCCATCTTTTCTCCTTCTTCTCTTTTACGTTATATTCTATGCTGTCACGGACTCAACGTTTAAACAGTTGCACGAATTCTATGTGTTAAGTGCGTGCTAAAGCAATTTGCATGCAGAGAGAGAAAGGGAGAAGAAATTGAAATTGATTGCAAGTGATCTTTTCAAATTATTAACAGAACATTTAAAAAATGTAATCCGTTTGTCCTTTCAATCGTTCTGGTTCATTTTAATATCAAATTTTAGACGCAGTGTTAAAAGATTAAACTTTTTCATATTAAAACTGAATAAGTAATACGGGACGTCCCAATTAATTAAGACAATCAAAATTAGATGGGAGACTCAAAGTTGGACTGCTAGGCCATAAGGCCAACGCACATTTGCATTACTACTATTTTGGTTGTCTATTTCGTTTTTTCTATGGTATCAGACGCTACATGGTAATTAAATCCCTTCTATGTATTTTGAGTTAATTAATTCATGGTAATGATAACCTTAACCTACCATGTGGCCATTATGATGCCGATGTTCTTAAAACTTAATATGCAAGCAATTAGGTCATCGATTCGGCTAATTTTGTGAATTTCTCATCCGTCCCACTTTAATTGACTTTTATTTCGGCACGAGAGTCTAGGTGCAGTGTTAAAAGTGAAAAATAAGGAATCCACAGTGTAAAATAAGGGTTGATTCTTTCTATTTTATGAAACAATTCAATTGAAGTGGAACATCCTGACTAGGAAAATAAGTCATATGAAGTGGAACGGATGGAGTACTTATTAAGCACGTTTTAACTTATTAAGAACATACCTATAACGGGTTTTTCTGGCGAACACTCAAAACTACTGGTAATTGGGATTTCGTCACTGCCAAACCATCCCACATCCTTCCAATGGCCGTAGTAGACTTCCTTCTTCATCTTGAAGAAGGATCCGATGTCACATCTATTATGGATCCATCAACAAACACTAGGGTGCCTGTGAAGTTAATAGACGTGGCCAGTCTCTTCAACCTGCCCAACGAAGGAGGAGATCCGGTGAAGGCTGGAATTAGAATCGATGACGAGTATCGGAGGTTCTCAGTGGATGAAAACGTCTACTGGGATATGTCAAAGTCAAAACTTCGAATTGCACTATTGAAACCCTTCAACTACATGGCGGAGCTATACACAAAAACCATGGCGGGACACATTGGTGGTCACGCCGGTGTGAGTGAACAAAATATCCGTGTCGTTTCCGCAATTGTTGGTGGAAACGAGGGTACACTATATAACAAGGAAAATTGATTCATTAACCAGCTGAAGGAGGCAGCAAAAGATTTTGAGACGCACGAGAGCGACCCGCTATGTGCACATTACAAAGCAAGCTACGACAGTCTGGAAAATTATCGTACGTTTTGGAGAAGCTCTTTCCAGGATGTGTGTGGCCCACGGCGTTCGCCTACAAAAAGAAGACAATATTTGAGGATTTAATTCCTGATGAAAACACGTTTGTTGACGACGACATTTTGGATATGGTCGTGCGTCATGGGATCAATACAACCCCCAAACAAGCCAAAAAATCAATGAGGAAAGCACCAACCAAAACCCCCACTGCTGCAAGGAAGTCCAAGCAAGCTCGCAAAGCTATTATCCCAAGCGGGTCTGAGAAGACGCTCTCGGACACTAATAGCGACAACTCGAGGCAGAAAACACCAAAAAAAGCTGTAGAGGTTGTTTTCTCCATTCCATTAGATATTCCAAGGATGGCAGAGGAAGTTGTCATCGCTCAAACAATGGAGACAGAAACCCTTTCCATTCCATTCCCTCAGCGAGGAGAAACTGAGGAACAGATGGATGAAGAAATTGAGGTCGAAGAGAGAGATCCCGCTCTAACACCCTCTCCCACACAAAATCATATCCCACCAATCCACTACTACTGGAAAGCCACATAAGTAGTCCCTCCCTTCAAAAAATTCATAACCTTCCACTCCTTCATGATGACGTACTACAAGAAGCTCTGGGATGACATCTTGCTGAACTCGAAGAATGGCAAAACCAAATACTTAATCAAAGTCCCTCACCAAGAGACCTTTCCAAAGCCAGTAATCTGTGGTTCAACCACGCTGACAGGAGGATCATCAATGCTAAAGTGAAGGATATGCTGAAGATGATGAAGATTGATCTTCCTACTGCTCAACAGAAACAAGCCTGTTGTGAAAGGGCTTTATCCGTTTATAGTAAATGATGTACATCTGTAAACATCATTTACTTCTTTTGTATGAGAACCACATGAAATCAAGCGAGTTTCATTTTGACAATATCTCATTGTCTTATTTACTCGCTTTAGTGCATGTTTACTTATTCGCTAGAAACCCACAAACCATAAGGACTTAAAAATTAAAGACTGAAAAAGAGTAATCAGTCGCTTCAGTTCTTTACAATGGTTTATGTCGGGTTTTGGCATCATCAAAAAGGGGGAATTTGTTAAGGATGTATATTTAAGAGGAACCACTTTGGGAGTCTTAAATAAATGAATTAAATATTTTGATTCGACCCCAAAACCCTCCCTGTAAATCCTTCCCAACTATCCCTATTGATGATTAGATAGGTTAGCATTTTTCACGAGCTTAAGAATGTTTGGAAAACTCTAATTTTATTTTAGTCGCTTAGGTTTTTAGGTTACAAGTTGAAGACTGAAGCTTGAAGACCACTCGCTCAACGTGACACTCAGCATAGCGAGTTCACTCGCTATAATATGTCACAACGTGGGAAGATTGACACTTAGTAAAATTTGAAGATTGGAGTTCTCACTCTAACTCTTTCACTATCAAGCGTCCACTCCACCTAGCGAGATAACGACATCTCAACAACCACCCAGTTCAAACTCAAGTTTGAACTGAGTCAAACTTCAAGAGCCGTAATCATTAAATGAAGATCAGACACGCGGCAGTCGGATATTGGTTGAAGAGAGTTGACTATGGCCAACGACAGACAACGGTCGCTTTCTGAGGAGCGCATACACTATTAAGCTTGGAATTTAGCTATTTTGGGAAAGAAGACAATTCCGATTTTCTAAAAGCTGCCGATCAAAGGCCGTATTATTGAAGCGTAAAGAGACAAGATCACCAACCTTCCAACGGACTGATCTTCACTCTGCCACTATAAATAGGGCAATGCAGAAATAAGAACACTTAACACTTCCTTCAGATTTTCAAGAGCACAATAGCAAGTTCTCGCGATATTCATAACAATCCTTTCTCGAGTTTTAACAAATTGTTCCAAGCTTTTAGCACCATCAAAGCTTGTGTTTCAGCAACCCCAGCTCCACTCTAAGTTCTAGGCCTCACTTGAAAATCCTAGCCTAGTTCATAGGAAGAATCCTAGCCCCTTTATTGTTCTCATTGTAAATGATTCTTCAAGTTAGAGTTAGACACAAACCCTACCACAAAACCCAAGTCTTTGTCGAGTGAAGATTAGAGCGTATTTTGTTGTGTTGTTGGTTTTAGTGTTTTCGAGTTGTAAAGATCTAAGTCTTCACTTTCCTCAATAGTGAAAGACTCGATCTGGTTGTAGTTGTGTTGTTAGATCCAAGCTTACACTTTCCTCAATAGTGTGAAGCTCGATCACTGTGTAGTTCGCTAGGGAACCCGTTGTAATCCCAGAATTCTTGAGTGAAGAGAATTCGTTCCAGGCATGGAACAAAGTGGGCGTAGGAGCTATTTACTCCGAACCACTCTAAATCTCGCTGTGTTGTATCCCTCTTCCTAGCTCTTACCTTATTTTTAGTGCTTTGATTATTGCATTTTGCACGAGCATCTATATAACCTAATACGAGATTTTTATTAAATAAGAAAAAGACAAGCTCACCGAATTTCCGCACACTGTAAAACTTCCATACTAAAGATCAAGCATACGCTTAGGTCTTAAGTATCAGCTTAAGCTTTAGATCGAGCACTTGCTTCGGTCTATAGTTTAACGAGCTCTACAGTAACCTCACTCTGAGATAAGTTCGAAAAAGAAGTTAAAAGCTTCTACACAAGTTAAACTCAAGCTATCAACGAAAATACTCTGTCGAAATCTCTATCAAAGTTTCATCTTTTCAAGTGTTTAAAATCCCATAAGTTTCATAAACACTTGACGAATATGATTTTTGATTCCGATCATTCTCCAAAGATGAAGTGCTCACTGCCGCTTGTCGCCGATCAATATACCTTCTTCTCCGACGTATTTCGAAGTTAGAAAGTGTGATTGTGTTTTTGACCATTAGAGTTAGTCTAGCTCTATTTTTGGTGAAAGGTCATTTCTGTTACTGTACGTAAGGTTGTAAGGGTCACGACCCAAAACTCGTGTCTAGATATAGACAAGTTCGATTGTATTTAGAGCTGATACTCAGTCAGTATAAACAAGAGAGAAGTTGGATCCAAAGGTAAAGGGATTTTCTGGTTGAGCTTGGCCTGACGTGGACGTATGAGGGTTATGTCTGATATCTCCGAACCACGATACATCGGTTGTCCTTCTCTCTCTCTCTCTCTCTAATTATCACAATTTATATTTATTAAGAACAGACAAACAACAACCTACATATAACTTAACGACCTGCATATAAGATATTTAACTTAAAGATTTTTCAAGAGTTAATCAACCTTCCACCAACTTTCGCACTTGCACAATTTGATAAATCAAGCTTGTCTCCAACGAGATTGATAGATCAACCTGTCTTTGATAAGATCGACCTTGACAATCGACCATGATCACAGTTTGTTTTTAAAAGTAAAAAACGGTTGGCTATTGTTGTATTCCCCCCCCCCCCCCCCCAATTAACACTTTCCAGGCCTAACAAATAGTATTCATACATGAATCAAGCATCATGAGACATACATCTTAGTTAAAAGGCTAATTATGATTAAAAAGAATCATGTAAGAATCTCAAACGAACTAAAACGAAACGAATCTGGAAAATCCCGTAAAAAATGATAAAAGATGATGTTTAAACAATGTTTAAGTCTAAAGTACATACATATAAGGGCAAATTTTACATAAAAATCCTAAGTAAAGAGTGACTCTTAAGGATAAGTACGTCAACCCTCTCGATCAAGCCCTCTTGGTTGGGCTCTCAACGGAGAGGTCGGTCGAGAGGCTTGGAGCATGTGAGTCGAGATTAAAGTTAGTAGGTTCCTCTCGGCCTACCTCTCGATCGAGAGGCAGGTCGAGAGGCCTTCAAATCGTCCAAATCTTAACTTTGGCCTTTGATTCTTTACTCGATACTTCGTCTCTCACCTCATCTCGGGTTTCTCTACTCAAAAGCACCTGAAAACATGCAAAACTACCCAAAAACGTAATATGACTCGATATTTAATAAATATTTCTTAATCCATTTTCTTCACATTTTAGTCGTCTTCTCAATTCTCATCGAGTCATCTTTATTGCATGCAATGATATTTTTTTTAGATTTATTGATCTAATTTCACAATTATATAGGGGTACCTTTTTTTGCTTAATTCCACATGTCATGTTGCGGTATGCAGATTTTCTTTACTTCATTTATAGTTGTTTAATGCCATAACACAATGCGTGCTTTTATTTACCAAAATTATGCTTCTATTTAAATTTGTGTATTTAATTTTAATTAATGTATATCCTATTATATAACTATATTGTATTCCTTAATTATGATTATACTTCATGATTTAATTGTTCTTAATTTTAAGTAAATTTAAAAAACATAGACAACACATTATTTTATAACATGAGACTCTTTGTACTATATATGTATAGGTATAGATTATCCTTTTGATAAAATTAGAAAAAAGGAGAAAAAATATTAATAATGGAGACTTACGGTATCCTTTGCAAGTTCTTCGGCCATCTGAAAAAGACTACTCCCTCTTCTCCCTTTATCTCTTATTTTATTTTATTTTTAAGTTATTATTCTAGATGATGGGTGTACACTATTATGACCATAAACATTATAGGTTATAGGTAGACAAAAAAGGAAAGAGTGTTTCAAGAATCGTAGATGGACGGAGTATAATTTTAGCTCCTAATAAAATGCCACATTATTTTGACAGGATAAACCATAAGTCGTAGTTGTCACACATGATATATCACAACCATGTATTGTGGTCGGTACCATGGTTATGTGCAATCGCGGCTGGCTATCGTGACCATGATGTAGTCATGACTATGTTGTGATCTTTGACACCATCGCAATCTCGCATATCGTAATCATGACACATGACCATACGTTGTAATTGTATGATCTATCTAAAATTATGTTTTAAACATATTGTGGGCTAAAATTATATCATCCATTTATGATGGGGCTAAAATGGACTTTTAATTGTTGAAAATTGAAAATGACTATTTTATGAACTTCTTCTTCTTCACCACACCATAATTATCCGTAAGAAAAATGTTATTATACCAATGCTGGACAAGATAAGGAATTTTATATGTATATTAGTTGTGAGATGCTCCATTTGACCCTCGTATTAGTGTGAAGAGTCAGGTTTCAAGATAATGGTGGGTAAGAGTTAAAAAAAATAGGTAGTAGTGGAACAAGGGTCCCACTCCATGAATAGTAAGACACGTTTTTTAGGATGTCAATGGTAAATAGTCATTTTGCTAAGAGAATCTTCTCATTTTAGTCCGTCATACTAATATGGGGGACTTTCCCAACGGGGAATACTCACATTAATATGGAGGAGTCGTGCAGTAACACTTTCCATTTTTATGTAAGTTGACTATCATATGAAATATCTCAATAAGGAACATACACAGTTCGGTTGAGACGGAGGGGTTAGTTTACTAAAATAAATATCACATAAATATAATATCCCTCCTGTGTGACGTAAATTATACAACACAAAAGATAAAATTCTGATTCCCATGCTTTGTTTACCCTACTCTCTTTATATTTGTTGTTAGATGCTCCTCATCTGTTTCAATATTCCTTCTTTTATTCGCTAAACAATTGGTTCTTGTAATGAAATTTCACATCATTCACTCGACATGGTAGACAAAGAAATGTATAGACAAACATAATGAGGTAGTGATAGTCTCAAGTTCAAATCTCCCATGATATAAGTTTTTGTACCTTACATTAAATTTATTCACAACAAAGAAAATAGAAAATAGAAGGAGCATGTTCCACTTAGAGGTAGCAAGGCTAAATTAATGACTGAGACCCTATCAATAGGGAAAAGATCCTTGTGTTAAATCGTCCGTAACACTTAGTTCAAAGTTTAAAATTAAATTGTTGAAAAACATTAAGAAATAATTTATAGACAATAAGTATATTCATAGATAATATGTTTGTACATAAGTATATTCATAGATAATGTCTTAATATGAATTTCAATATATAACACCATAAATACTCCGCCACCAAGTGGCCTCGCTTTAATCTATATAATATACTCCCTCCGTCCCTTTGGAGTTGTTACATTTCTTTTTAGCATTTATCTCAAGCGTTTTCGAGAATTTTAATGATAAGTTTTAAAATAGCTTTTTAAAGATTTTTTCCTTTTATGAGATAGTAAAACACTTGTAGTATCTTGTAAATTTAAAATTTTCACAAAAAGATATTTTGAAACTTACCATCAAGACGCTCGAAAATGCTTGAGACAAATGCTGAAAAGAAATGTAACAACTCCAAAGGGACGGAGGGAGTATAATAGTAAGCCCGTGTTATTTTTAGAAATTTTAGTTCATTAATTATATGCATTTAATTTAATTTATGTTAATAGTTTTATTTGGGGCAACCCTTAAAATAACCATTTAGATATAACAAAAACAAATATTAGCCACTCATATAAAAAACATAAAAAATAGTCACTCTTACCAAATTACCCATATATATGAATACAAAACTCGTTTATTCTTGTATTGTGCAATAAATTTAGACCAATACATGATTAATATTACATGACTCATGTATTCGAATACATGACTCATGTATTCATGTATTATAAAATAAAACTCTCACCAATACATGAATACACGAATACATGACTTGTGTATTCATGTATTATGAATTTAAATTTTACCAATTCATGAATACATAAATATTTGACAATACATGAATACGCGAATACATGACTCGTGTATTCATGTATTGTGAAATAAAATCTGATCAATACAATAGTAACATTTGACCAATTTATGAATACACGAATACATGACTCGTGTATACATGAGTCTTGTAATTTTAAAAAAAATAAGTTTTAACAAATACATAATTATACGACTCACGTATTTGTATATTATGAAATAAAATTATAGAAGAAAAAAGAAGTAAAAAATAGAAGAGGAAGAAGAAAGAAAAGGAAAAGAAAAGAATAAGGGAAAAAAAATAGAGAAGCAGGCGTAAGGAAGAAGAAGAAGAAGAAGAAGAAGAAGAAAAAAAGGAGGGGGAAAAAAAAGAAAAGGAGAATGGGCGCTAGCGGCGGAAAAAAGAAGAAAATATTTTAATTCTTGTGAAATTAAATTCATTAAGGGTAAATAAGACAATTAACATAAAAAATGACTAGTATTTGTGTTTTTTATATGAGTGACTATTATTTTGGTTTACAATATCAAAGTGGCTAGTTTCCTATATTTCCCCAATTTTATTATGTATTAATAATTATTTAGTTATTTAATCTGTTTATCAACTATTTTTAGAAATTGTGTAATAAAATGTTACTATCCTTATTATACATGAATATTTTTAGCCGACTAATTAATACTACATCCATCTCATAAAAGTAGTCAATCTTTTATATTTTGTCCATCTCATACATTAGTCCACTTTCTATAAATGACAAATAATACTTGACTACAATTAACCCTTTCTCCTCAAATTAATTACAACCACACATTCTCATTTTCCTTAATTCTTGTGCAAAGTCAAACTAGAACTACTTTTGTGAGATAGAGGTAGTAGTAAACGTTATAAAATATAATTTATGACAATTTAATAAGTTTAGCAATTTAACTAATAAGTATGACGACTGTAAGTTTATTCCATATTTACGTTATTACGTGTCTCTACAGGTAAATATATCTTATACCTCACATATCTTTAATAAAACATCTTCTATTCATTTAGATGTATTTCCTACTTTCAAACTATTTTTTTTATTATAAATTTATAATTTCACGATAAAAAAAAAAATCAATACTCATATCTTTTTTTCATATTGTTAATGAGAAATATTCCCTCCGTCCCTTTATAGACGTTACATTTCTTTTGGGGCACGGGAATTAAGAAAGGTTGAATTTGTATGTTAAAGTGAAAAGTGCATGTGCAAAAGTGTTTTTCCTTTAATTTTTTATCAAATAAGGAAACGTAACATCTTCCGCGAAACGTACCAAAAAAGAAATAAGTACTAGCATCTATAAAGGGACGGAGGGAATGCTAGATCAAGATGAAACTAATATAAATCATTTAATAGATGGTCAACATCCGATGCAACAAATGTTAGCTAATGAAAGGAGAAAGAAAAGAGAGAAAAAGAAAAAATTGGAACACAAAACCAAAAATACGTTTTCATATGTCCCCACACATCGTGTGGGTGAAAGATAAATTAGTAACACATCAACTAATTTTAGAAATATTTGATTTGTTTTACTGTTTTAGTTTTAGAATGTGAATGGATTATAATTATTTTTAACTATAGCATCGCATCATTCGTAATAGTATGCACATTAAGGGGGGTGTATTCAATTCAGATTTTGCAGGATTTTTATAGACTTTGAAAAGTAGGTGGAATTTTATAGACTTTTAAAATTCATAGACTCTGCGCAGAGTTTGACTAGACTCTATACAGAGTTTGACTAATTCTATTTATTGATTTTGATGGATTTTCATGGACTTGCAGTATTATGGAATATGTTTTTTTTTAATTAATTTTTATGGATTTCCATAGACTCCGACGCTGAACTATTGTAACTATTTATTTATATAAATAAATGCATATGAGTCACACTTGTAAATAAATAAATAAAATTATCTATATTATTTGAAAAAAAAAAAAAACCAATGATTTTATTCAAATTGTTTGAATATGTTTGTAGGAAGTATCAAAATTCATCAAATTATGTCATCTTTCAAAACAAGAATCGTATTTTAAAGAAAGTACAATTAATGTATTTTTAATAATAAAAAAAATACTCTTTTTTTTTTTTTTTTTTCGTTAAAATGTTATATTTCAGTTTAGTAATTATTCAATTCCTTGAACCTTAAAAAACGTAGCAATAATTTAACCATAAAAAATCAAAATGAAAGTTGAGATTTTGAAGTTACATATTCAAATTTTATAAGAATGAGAGATTTTATGAAAATATTGATTTTCAAGCAAACTCTAGTAAACAAATTTTTGGTACTAGATAGCCATAATTTGGATGTCTTTTAAAATAAACTATAATTATTTGAAGAAAAGATAAAAAGTACAGAAGAGGGTGGCGAAGATGGTGACTTTGAGTTTTTTTCAGAGAATCCGTAGAAATCTGCGTTCTATAAAAAATTTTGAAAAGTGAAGTCTCTTTATATTAAAAAAAAGAATCCAGCAAAATCCATGGACTTTTAAAATCCATGGACTGTTGAATACCTATAGATTTTTTAAGACTTTAAAAAGTCTGCATTGAATACCTCAGGATTTTTAAAGACTTTATAAAATCTGAATTGAATACCTACAGATTTCTAAAATCCATAAAAATCCTGCAGAATCTGAATTGAATACACCCCCCTACGTTTGTCATTGGTGGACATCGGAGCATTACTCTGGGCAAATGTTGAAACAAAACAAAAAAAAAAACGTCATCTGAATAGGCATGTTTACTAAGCTAACGGGATATACAACCAGCCATATGTCAATGTGATTGGTAGTAGACCAAGTGGACCTACAAACAAAACCTGTGTCACAAGGGACCTTCAAGAGATAAAACTTGTTCAATGTAGGATGAAAGTTTTCTCCATCATGTATGGTAGACCACCCAATCAAGAAAAGATAACCAAACAAAAAACCTTTACAGAGAAGGCAGATGCCATAGTTGACGCAAGTGGCACTTCTGCGTCGTTATCCACGAGGAGCAGCCAACTGTTGCTTCTTTATCCTTTCGTCATTTTTAACCATACTGAATCATACACAGAAAACAAGAGATATGAGTGAACGACGACATGTTCATATAGACATGTCCATTTTGCATGAACTAATGTCATGCTAAAAGCTGTTGAATGCGGGGGCTTTGAGCAGTAATTAAAGGTCTGAAAACAATCATGGAAATGGAAACTCGATCAATTTTATGATTTGTTACCTGATGTCATGTGGTGTTATGAATATCCATTGGGAACCATGGGCCAATGCAAAATCCACTAGGGCATCCAGGCTGATTTTTCTGCTTACAGCATCCTGCAATCCAAACCAGAATAATGAAATCACGGATCTTACTAGATTCAGTCCGCGTGAAGGAGCTTAATGACTACATGAACCTCAAGTCCTCAATGCAGAAAAAGATACTGTAACATGACAATTAAGTAATATATAAAATAGTTTTCTGATTCAAACAACTACTTTCTGAATTTCCCAGATTCGACGAAACAATGTGGAATAGTAGGTCTAAATACTGTTTTTGGTAGTAGCATTACATAAGCTGGAAGCATCATCCAATTTTCAGGTTCAGAGTGTTCTGTAATTGCGGCCCCTTCTAGCTCCCAACAATTCAAAGAATTCAAGCTGTTGCTAACCTCACTAACTAGTTTCATCATCTTCCGACATTTTGCATGATGTGCACTTGTGCAGTTGAACATATTTGACATGCATTTACTAAAGAACTATGCCTTCAATGACCATGAAATAAAGGGCACTGTGTGGATAATAAAGAGCTAAATGTCTTCAATGAACATATTTTGGATAAGAAATCTGTTGGTCATCTTTCATTAAAATTTAGCCACATTCTGATAAAAAAATGCACTGCTCGAATAATATTTGGCTTGGTTTACATGGCATAAAATTGCTTTTTTATTTCTTTTAAACCATCAAGGAAGCCTACAGCTACCACCTGATTGTCTTGCATAGCAGTATATAAGCTAAAAGCATCAGCCTTCTTTCACATTAACAATGTAGAGCAAAATCACTGCCTACAAGCTCTTGAGCTTTCATGAAGATTCAAGCATTTAAGGATTAAATTAGGGGCCGTAATTCACGTAACATGGTCATGTTTACTTTCAATATGACGATGACACAACGATACAAACGTCTTGAGACTATGACCTACATAAATTCTTTTGGGTTGATATCACAAAACATAAATAAATAAATAAATAAATAAATAAATAAATAAATAAATAAATAAATAAATAAATAAATAAGATAAGATAAGATAAGATTTTTAGCTTAAAAATAACAACTCTACAGTTTTTGGCACAACAGTATTTTATGTGTCTTTGCTACGTTTAGATAATAATGACATGAACAAAGTAAGCCCAAAAATAACATCTTATTTCTGCATTGTGCCATAGTCTCCTATTAAGGACTGTCACCCTAGATAACACGATGTCATGTCTCTAGCACTCAATTTAGCAATATTAGCTTCGAATATCTTGCATGATATCCACATTTCTTCGTTGATTGCGACATTAGCATTGTCTTGAAATGGCTTTGTAGGTTTTTAGCAATTTTTTATATGAAAACTGAAAAGTTCACCTTATGAATACACTAGTTCTCAAGTGAGTTCTACTCCCACCGTCCACCAAAAGTGTACAACAATTAGTATAAAAGGTGCCCACCAAAAGCATGCGACTTTCGGTTTTTGGCATAAAAGCTCCTTCCCTTATAATTTACCCCCAACTATTTCCTGGCACATTTTACCCTCAACTATCTCCTTATTTACAGAAAAAACGAGCCATGATCCACCGTAAAAAACCCATGTGCACCCATACCTATTTACCCCTTCTTTATAGTTTACCCTCACCTCATCAGAACCTATGGCCCACCATATAAACCCATGTGCACCGTTAACTATTTACCACTGTTGTAACTAGAAAAACATGTACATAACAGTTTACTGAAATATGTACAATCAAGAAAGTTGCATACTTTTGGTGCATGGAAGGAGTATAAAAAGCGGATTGCATGAATTATCTATTCATGTTTTTCTTTTAGTACAAACAATCTATTTATACTTAAGAGGCTTTTTGAGACAATGCAATTGTAAAGAAACCTTTCACAACAAAAGCCAATAGTATAGGTGCTTAAAGAAACATTTCGGCAATTATAATTTGCTATAATTTGGCGGATACTTTTTAGTCTTAGCACAAAGTTTAAGACTTCAAAATATGTCAACAATTTGCAAAATTAAGCAGTTTTCCCAAAATCGATGGGTCTAAGATATCTCGTAAGTACCAATGTATTACATACAGACCAGAGAAATGAGGTAACTACAAGCAATATGATAGTGTTTTGATTGCCATTGTCGTATCTCAGGAAATATGGAATTCTCTACACATCAAAGCTTGTTATATGTGGGTCTATACCTAAAAACTCACTAATTTAATCTCATACGTCATAATTTTTTAATTACGACAAGACCTAGAACACAGCAAGTCTAAAGAAATGGTCTGGGTCAATTCAGGGAAAAAATGAATCTACCATGGACAATGAAATATACATCATCGTGAAGCAATCTGTTGTCAAGGTGCTATAAGGAACTGCAAGAGGAGTAGAGGACATACCATAAATACATCAAACTCATCCATAGCACGAAAAGGTGCTTCTGTCATCTCATGAAGTGCAAGAGCAAAACACAATGTTGAGAAGGACCGCTCGCCACCTGTTAAAACACTCAAGTACAGTTAGCCAATACCTCTATGTTCAGTTAGCATGTTAACATTTCACTTGTTAATAGAAGTGAAAGATTAACGAATAAAACCAGGTATTCCATGCCGAAAGAAATGTTTTGTGCACTTTATTTAATTTCTGATCAAGTGACAATAAGACCATAAATCAAAATCGTGAGTGAAAGAGAGATGTATTGGCACTGCTATTTCATTTTTTATTTCAATATATTGCCTTTGGCATTAAGAATTTCCATACTCTTCCAGATATAAGACATGCCAAAAATTATCTGAGCACATAGTGAACCACCTAATGTTTTCACCAAACCTAAAACAATTGAATGGTACTAGTAAAAGTGTCTAATTTTTATATCTACTCATTTTAGCAACTTAATTGTGAGTCAATAACAGGGTGATTTAATCAATTATACAAATTATGGATGAAAATTATAGAAATTTAAAACAAATAAAGTACATGTAAGGAACATAATTCATTTGCATTAAGGTGTGTGTAGTAAACATTCTTTGTTTGCTAAGTATTTATCTTCCAGAGATTACAAATTATTATGAACATCAAGATTTGGTAAACTTAAAAAGTCTACAATTTGATTGAATTAGACTTGGAAAATCAGTTGTTTCATTTCAGCAATGAATTCTTTGTACATGCTCATGATAAATATAGTGTAAATTCAAGTTTGAGAGATTAGATGTGTTTCTATTTTCTAATATTAATTTTTGGAAATAACAAAATTAAATCATATATTCATCAAGTATATACATGGTGTTTAAAAGGTTCTAATATCTTTCATCTAGCACAAGCCTGCGTATTTTAACATTTTCGGTACCACTCTCCCTCCTGAAAAGATCAACGCCTCTTATGTGCCTCAAAGTTACAATGATTATCCACTCTAGAAGGAAATGGAAATATAAAAATATTAAAAAAAAAAAAAAAAAACTACATTAAAATTAAATGAACGAAGACCTGACCAGCAAATAATTTGTGTTTGCTAAAAAGGTTAGCAAAACATTTCAGGGCAAAATAGATAGAATTAAATGCAATAGTCACATATTAAGTTCAAATCTAAATTACATATTCATAAAATTTTAAAAATCTTCATTAGTTACTTCATTTTTATCCAATTCAGATAGTCAGGAAATCAAAGCAAATACCATCGTAAACCCCATTTACTAATTACTATGATTCATAAAGAATTTCTAAAATTATTCACAAGTTTCATTTATAATATAAATAATACATCATCGTACTCGATTAGTTTGAGGAAATATGTCAGCACTATTTATTATTACAATGTCACAGAGTACACTGAAGGAACTAGAGGATAATCAACAGAAAAATTAATTTATAATAGTTATTGTCATGCATTATGTGATGACATATTGAGAGGACATTGTACTTGCTTAATAGCTCTAAGATCCTGAAAAGGAAAGTTAAATTCCTGAAATGTTCCCCCAAGAGACACTGTTTGTCTCACATTTTTAACAATTAGCAGAAGTGGGGATTGCTTCTACATATTTCAAGTTGCAGTGATTTATGAAGCGAACTTGCAAATTCTTTTATTAAAGTTTATGTATAAAGAAAAAGGTACAAAACCTGAAAGTCCACTAGTGTCGCGAATGGCACTATTTGATGCATCTTGCGGCATTTTAACCTGACGAGATATTAACCAATTGAAATGAGGGAAAATTATCCAGCAAATATTATAAATTATTTTAGTTAGTACACAGGGATCTTGAGTAACGACTTGATTTCATTCAGGCTCTTTACCTCTATCGAGAGGGTCTGCTCCTCATAATCAACGTTGATCTGACCGCTAAACCCTTTCTTTTTGAGATGGCCATTAAATCTATTAGAAACAATTATTGATCAGCTATACACTACTCCCTCCGTCCCTTCTAAGACGTTACATTTCTTTTTGTCAATTTCTGGCACGTTTTTCCACGCTTCTTGATGAAGTGTTTCAAAATAGATTTTTGAAGAATTTTTTCTTTTGCGGGATAATACAACTATCATAGTATCCCGTAAAAGAAAAAATTCTTCAAAAATCTATTTTAAAACGCATCATCAAGAAGCTTGGAAAAACGTGCCAGAAATTGACAAAAAGAAATGTAACGTCTTAGAAGGGACGGAGGTAGTATATAAATTCATAGCCCTCCTAATAAAAGAGAAAAGAAAGATGGTTCAGAGAGGAAAGAGTGGAGAGAGAAGAGGCCATACTGCCACGTCAGCTGGCGCTTCAGAAGAGTTGCATTCCTCTGGAATTTTATCCATTTCGACTCTAAGGCCTCTTGACATGCCTGAATTAAACATAGGTCATAAAAGACATACTGAACTTCAAAAGCATGAATGCAGCAAGTTCAAGAATACAACCCATAGGATAAAATATTAATATACTCGGGGAAGTACTAGACTTAGAACTGAAAGATAATAAAAGAGAGGAGAGGAATAAACAGATCAAGCACTTACAACTTAAAGTAACTAAATACCCAATTCTTAGGCTATCTACATTATGGATCAAGCTTTCAACCTTGAGAGAACTACAGAAAACATACATATCCCATGCTAATTTCTAAGGAGGGAGTATAATCTTAAGAACAATTACAGGTATAGATAAAATCACAGGAACTCCCAAGCAGGCAAGCAATAACACAGGACAAGCATTAGCAATAAGGATGCTATAACTCACTTCCAGTTTCTCCCATAAGCCATTGAGGTTCTGCCTTTTTCTTGAGATTTTTCGGTTCTTTTTCTCGAATAACATTCTGATATCGTCAATAGATTCTGGAAATCTGCATAATGAACTACCAATCAAACAACGAAAGGATAAAAAACAAACCAATGTCTTATCGGAGAAGGTGTTTATAATTTTATTACCTCTGGGTCTCACGCTTAAGTCTTTCTGTCAACCTAGTAAGTTGGCAACTGAGTTTCTCAGGGTTGCTTTCCTCACATCGACCTAATGCTTCAATCTCACTCTCAGGACTTATAATCGAAGCTTTCTTACGACTCTCCTGTGAATTTCACAATTAAAAAAGTCTTATTTGGGAACAAACTAACGTCAAGAAGGTAACAGCTTGGAACTCTGACTTGCAAGTGACTGAAGTAGTGTGTGTTTAAGAAGAGAGCAGAAGGACCATGAAGAGGAATACCGT
This sequence comes from Thymus mandschuricus, assembly GCA_029379335.1. Lineage (NCBI taxonomy): Eukaryota > Viridiplantae > Streptophyta > Magnoliopsida > Lamiales > Lamiaceae > Thymus > Thymus mandschuricus. Next base: position 12,967,351 of record CM057071.1, read on the forward strand.
GCAGAATGATAAGATCAAAATGAAATGCATAAATAATTGCAGTTAAATGACGTGGCATGCAAATATTTTAGGAAAAATAATATATCCTAATCTAATCTTCACTTAAATAAATTGAAATGTAATTTGTCATCAAGTTCTCTTTCTAGCACCTGACAGCTCTGCTCAAGCTCCTGATATAAGGCCTCTGCATCTTTTAGCTCAGCAAGGACTTTAGTATGCATAACTGATTCATAATGCTTTTTGACCTGAATATGGATCATACAAGTAAAATTTAAAGAACATAAAGCAAAAGAACAAAAGCAGTGAGAGAGTAATTAAGAAGGTAAGTGAACTGGACCCTTTCCACTTCAATGAGATCATGCTCTATAATCATGAGTTTATTCTCCGCTTCTGCTAATGCATCAATATCTGACTTCGCTGACTCTACATATGAACGCTGAAAATAAGGCATAAAGTAACAACTAAAACAAAATTTATAAAAAAAAAAAAAAAACAAAGAAAGAAGATACCACAGAGATTCTCAAATGACATTTTCAGATCTGCAGCTTTATTTCCTGCTTCATAAACTCTATCCTTAAGCTTTGTTAGAAGGGCTTCTTTATCTCGTATTTCATCGTGCACTTTCTGCACATAAAGTTCCAAGTCAGAGAACATAGAAAGATAGCTACATCGGAAACAAGATTTTAGGTCATAATTAATTAAAAGACACACAGATAAATCATTCTGAAGATCATCCAAAGCAGAAGCAGGAGCCGCATTAGCTTCTGCCGAAAGCAATTTCTTGACGTCTTCTAGTTCAAATCTTTTTGATCCAACATGACGCTCCAGACTGAGGCGCCTCCTCTGTTTAAAGCAACTATGGATTAGCATGGGCAAGCAACATTCCAGGAAGAATAAAAATTGTTACCCCAATTTGACACCTCATAAATTAGGAATAAATGCAGCACAACAATGAGTGACCAGCAGAGAAATATTACGAGAGAGATCAATCTGAGAAAAGCGAATAATAGATAGACCAGTCTTACGTCCGAAGATCTTATGGTTGTTTCGGATTTACATGTCATCATGGATAGAGAATCGTGATTGAATGATAGGCCAAGAATAATCCATATGCTTATAAAATTAGAATCCAAATCAGCACATGGTGACTACACATAATGAAACAACTGAGGAGAATCTCGTGGATAACGAAGTTGGAGGGCAAGGGGGAACACCTTTACACCGTTGAAATTATTTCTAAGATCCATTAATTCTTCCTCCTTAGCCCGTTTCAGTCCACGTCCTTGTTGAGCTTTCACTTTGGTTTCTGATGCATCTCTCTCCAGATATTTAATCTGATTATCAAATGAACCAGAAAGACGGCCACCCCTCAAGTTTCTGTTTGGAGGAAGAACAGTTTGGGCTGAACTGCGGTAAAACCTGCAAAGTTCCATAATTGATCATCTCTTGGAGCTTCTAGCTAAATACAAACTTGAAACCACACTTAAACTGGCAAGTGAACAAGATAAATCAAAAAAATTTATTCAAAAACTATAAAGAAATAACATGATTTTAAAAACAAAGATGTAATTCAGTAGACTCACTCCATCCCACAAATTTAGTCCCTAACGGCAGAACACGGATGTTAAAGAATAATATTTGTTAACAAAACGGGAAAGGTAAGTAGTTACTTCATGAGTGTCTTTGTCACATTATGAGTGAGAAACATGGGATAAAAAGTGTAGTTATACTTGATGGGGGTGGGGTGCAATGGCATATTATATAATCTTAAGAATGTGTAATATGATAGTGCCATAGTGGGTTGTTGTAGTTTCTGTTTTAGGTATGAAACTAAATTTGTGTGACGGCCATATATAGTAAGCATGACTAAATTTTTGGGACAGGGAGTATGTTATTTGTCTATAGACATATCATTGATTAAATAAGCAATCAGATGAACTTAGTGATATGAGTGCACTTACTTTGTCCTTACAAATTTGGAAAATAACTAGTGTTATATCAGGAATTATCAACGTTCCAACTGTACCCATGTATTCTGTCCACTTAATAGGCTATTAATATCATTTTCACATGTACATCAAAATCATCACGAAATCATCCCACCAGAGAATGCTCGCAAATTTACTTCACGCATTGAATCATATAATCCCTCCAGCCGCAAACTCTTCATAGTTTTCTATTTTGGGTTGTCCCCTAAAATTCTCCACCTTCTATTTTTCGACATGGATACAAAGTCAATTACATCATTCTTAAACCCTGTGCCGGTCAATACTATGAGAGTTTTGGGGGATGTGTAGGGAGTACTTTCTAGCCTAAAGTATGAGCATTTTTCAGAGATGCCCGGCACTTTTGATGACAAATTAGTACCCAATAAATTGACTTTGTTTTCAAATCTACCAATTTATGGAACAAATAAGCCGTGTTGGTGAATCAAAATATAGAAAGGCAATTTTGCCTTTATTGAGTACAATTTTCATGAAGATTTGCCACACGACTTTTATGTACAGCTAAAAATTGGCCCCTCCAAAATTTTAAATCATAATCAGTTTTTATTGTGTACTAATCTGTCTATCAATTTTTTCTTGGAATAACTAATCTGTCGGTATAGAAGATGCACATTCATGAAAAATGTGCATACTTAGGGCTAGAAACAGATGCTAAGCCAAATACTATATACTGCAAATTCGTTCAATTTTCTATTAAAAGGGAGTCGATTAATCTCCAACATCAGCCGAATCAAAGATACGTTATCCAACTAAAATCTTAAATGAAAATAATACAGTGTATGACAAAACTCATCTCGTATGTAATTTGTAAGGGTTTGAGATATGCTTACATTTTGTACCCATCAGATGTGTAAACCTCCTTAAGGTTTGGTATCCTCTGATCAAAGGCAACTGTTTTACCAACATCGTAATCTTTGACGAGCACTTGCCTCTCAGCATTAGCCTACAAGAAATACACACTATTAAGACAAGAAGTATTGCCATAGTGAAGAAATAGAACATATACAGGAACAATCATGATTAGAGAAGTCCAAATCAGAGTTAACATTGCATCATCCAACAATAATAAATCAGCAATAGCCATTTATCCACAAAAAACACAATACAGTATGAGATAACTTTATACTATATACTACGAGGTGGTATAAGATAAAATAAATCAGTTATGATGACAACAAGATTTATACTGTCTCCGAACACAGATGGAAGTATTCAATATTCTTTCTTGATAAGTAGCTGACAAATTTCAATAAATAAAATGAAAAGCAATACAGGGCATGAGGCATTCACATAGTGTAAAAGGCTTAATATAATAGGATATTTGAAGTGAAAATGAGGTAACTTGTAAGAAAATGCTGAGAGCTAACCATATCAACCAAAACATTGAGGACAGTAGAATTGTCTGAATGCAGTACGGACAATGCAGTGGGATGATTAGTCTGAGGAAGCATGTGCGCTGGAATGTTGATTCTACCAATAGGAAACTTGAACTGTTAGAACACATTGCAAAACATAATTAGAAACTTAGGCAACTGCATTGACTTTCAAACAACCTTGGTCTTCTAAAATCATGTATGATAATCTGTAAGTTGTTGTAGTTAGCTTCCCTTGCACATTCTCTTAAGATACGAGAATCTTTATGATCTGTGACTATGAATGCATTGAGAAGCCTGCCGACTGCAGTTTCAATAGCTACAGCCCACATATCTCCATGTTCCAATTTCTGCGAAAAAATTTTTCCAAAAAATGTAAGGAGCTACACCACCTTAAATATAATTACAGAAACTTCTAGTGCCTAAAAAACAATCAAATAAATTTTCTAGTCACAAACAAAACTGACCTATCCAGCAACTTCAGAATTGGAATTTAGGAGGGGTTATGCAAGCCAAATATACCAAAAAAAAAAAAAAAAAAAAAAAATCTGCAGAAGACTGCCCATTGCCTAGAAAGGGCACCAACAGAATCTAGTTAATGGTTTTCACCACACATATTACATTACTCAAAAAATATATACTTTATAAATGATTTAGTTCCTCAAAGTCATAACTTTCTTGGGTCAAATGTTCGCAGGGATATAAATAAGTATGACATACCCCGAAATCATTATTGAGAAGTTGTCTATACCTACTAAACACATACTGGGTTTACTCAGTACAAGCATCAACTTTTGATAAGATTACCAGTTGATCATCAGTCTTAAGTCCAAATAAAACAAAGGGGTTAACAACCTAAAAATAACTGAGTGAGACAATAATTATGTAACGCAGATCATTTTTTTATAATAAAAAAAAAGGAGGTTGTCTTCACTTTGAAGTATCGGGATAAAAGAACATAAAGAGACCCCATGTGTATCTTCCAAGTAGATAAATATTAAAGTCAATTGATCAAGAAAAACACAAGTACATTTAGATTTATGGCTTGTTTATGATGCCTTTGAAACTCAAACTTGGTCTGAAGTGATCTACTTTTCTCTTTTTCCAGTATTCTAAGAAATAATGCTTTTCAGACTCAAACGGTATACTGGTTACATTTAATCCAAAGTGAAATGAAGAAACAGATAAGAATTTTCAATTTTGTAGGAAAAGCAACAATAAATCATAAAGATCCATCAAAAAGCATAAATAGGTGAAGCATGCCAAAAACTCCAATAAGTTACCACATGGGCGCCTATGGGACCAATAGGTGGAATACTAAATTTATGCTGATTCCGCTCGATCACTTTTAGAAGATTGGTTACCCTAACACCTCCAAATGCAGTGACCTTCAAGCACAAAGAATCCTCGGTTCACAAAACCAAGTAAACTAAAAAGTATACATAAATATCAACAAAATTGTTATCGGGACCTTATTTTTTTGATTCATCTGGAGTTCGCGGATCCGAGAAGAAATTTCACGATAACTTTTTTCGACATCTTCAATCTGGAGAGGAACAATAATAAGTGACTAAACTATTCATAATTGAAGATTTCCAAAAAGAATGAAAGTATAGTGAAGAAAAGAACAAGACCATTAAATATTTAAAGACGTTACATGATCCAACTGTTCAATTTGTAAGATAAAGACATGGGGAGTGTCAAAACGTATAGAGGAAAGAACTTCGATTCTGTTGACATCTCCTCACATCAAAGAATTTAAAGCCATTTTTTGTTATGTATCCCATTTCATGCTTTCAACATCCATTGTACTGCAGAATGTGGTAAGAGATGTACGAGCAATTGAAATCATTATGGGCTGACAGAGAACATGCGTCAATTCGCAAAAAGATACCAGCTGACAACCAGTCAAAGGCAAAGGTTTCTAGAATCTCTCACAGAAAGGCAGGGTTATAACACAAAACAGCCTACTGAGACGGTCACTAAAGCAGTTCAGATGCTAAACTTAGAAAACGACAAAGGGGCCGGTGATCTTTAAACCATGTCCTGGAGCATGGTTCAAGAGATGCATAAGAAGTTGAGGATCATTAAAGATACCATTACCTGATTGGAAAAAACCTCTATGTCATTTTCTAGCAAAGCTATCCTTTGGCTAATGTCATCCTCCTCTTCCTTAAACCTGAATTGATGATTTCATTTGGATAAAAAGACAATTAAATTCTGGAAGCATAAAAAGGAAGTACATATCAGATAACAGAAGTTTGGAATGCCACCTCTTGATGTTAACATTAGCTTCATCAACTTCAACTTGAAGTTTCATGAGCCTTTCCTCCATCTCGTTTTCTTCAGCCTATTCAATCATACAGTAATGACATGTTACAGCTAATACAGTTGTGTTTTGGTGAAAGATATATATTTGAGGAACAGATTGCGAACCAAATTAGCATCTATATCCACATTTACAACACCAAAGTTTTAGCAATTTAGACTACTTTAGAATGAAGTATTATTGCAGAAGATCATGGAATGATCATACAAACACCTACAAGAAGTGAATGTAGATATATTTTAAATAACAAGATATGAAGAGAGAAGAACAAATAATGCAAAATAAGTGAAGAGAGGAGAACAGATGATGCCAATATATAAGTTATTCAGTCATTAGCCTAAATTCAGGGAAAAGGATATAAATCTTCTGTTCATTAGAAACTCCTTTAGTCATATACATGTGGGAAATAAAATTGATGCAAGGAATTTTGGTTGTCAGAAGATGACGTGTAATCTCAAAAACCGAGCATTATTTGTAATATATCCATTTTGATTTGATTTTTGAATCACTACATATTTAATATAGTTTTGAAAGACATGACAGGGCTGTTCATAGAATAATTTGTCATATATGAACATTACTCCTTCATAGCCTAAGAAGCAAATTATTAATGAATGAAAATATAAAAACAGAGTTTATGGATTCGTGTGAAGCCAGATGATAAGGGCTTATGGCGAATGATCATGGAAAAAGACCATACACTAACTTCCGGGTTCAAAAAATAAAATGACTGATACAAACATAACTATCACGTGTATAGAGGAAGAAAGAAGGATAAAACAATTTTTTTATTGGAAAGGGCATAGGATTTTATTGATATCTAGTTTGAGATGCCTTCTACTTAAGCAACTTTTAGGTACATATATAAACACTTCCCTACGATGTTCTATCACCACCTTCGTTTAAATTTCTCGAAGATCCTTCGAATAATTCCAAATAGATGAAAATATAAAATTGTTGTGACTATATTCGGCACCAAAATAAAGGCATAACAAATATTTTAAGCAAGGAAATGTAGCTTGAAGCATAATTTATTGGGAGGTAAAGGGTCAACTCTTCTTTAATTTACAGCATAGTGACTGTAAAATCAGGAGAAAGGTCCAGGTATGGAAAAATCTATGTCAGATTGCTAGGATAAGCAACGGTAAGACACATGTAAGAACCATATAAATGGCCCCAGGTTAATTTCTTCCACCTGTGTCATGTTAAGAAAAAGGCCACTTAGTATTTGTATATTGTGCTACCACGAGTGTATTACCTGTGTATTTTTAGCAAACTGATCATGCATATCTCGAATCTGCATCTCAAGTGATTTGCCCTGTTGAACCAACTTTGCAGTTTGCCTATTTAGACGACCTTGTTGCTGCTCTAGCTCAAGCTTCTCTTTCCAAGCCTAAAATAATTATTGACATGTAAGTATCTAAATCACAGACACAACACTGTTTTGAACCTCTTAAAGAGTGAGTAGACTAGTAATGCCTCTATTTGCAGAAGAAAACGAGTTCAAACATTTACAGAGGTACATGAGGGAAATACGTTTCCTCAAATAAACTTGAGAAGGGAATAATTGAAGAGTATGGAGGCGAAGTCATACAACAGTTATTCTGACAGGCAGAAGAATATGAAATGAAGAATGAAGGAAAAGAAAAAACTTGGAACATAGGGCATTATGAGGGAGAAATGCATCATTAATGAGCACAGTGGAAAAAAAGATCTCAAATGATTGTCATACCAAAGAATAATTCTGTTCCAATTCCTCCTTCATTCGTCTAACTTCCGATGTTCTTTCCATCATACTTGATATTTCCTGTTTTTTCTTAGCCAATTGATCAGTCAATTCTTCCATCATGTGCTGCAATAAGAAATGTGGAGAGTTTCAGTCAGCCAAGTTTTTCAAAGAAAGATCACACTGCCAATCTGATTATTTGGTAAAAGAAATTAGGCAAGAAATGCAGCCAACGAGATGGATCCCTTATTAGCTCCCATTTATCTAATCTTATCTTCTGGAGACAGCCCTATAAGAATTTCTTAACAGCACCCCTAGTAACGAGGTGTTCATTTCCCCAAAGTTGTTCTTGCTAGCCCACAAAAACAGCAAGGTCTTAAGGCCAATTAAATGAATTTCTTGACATCACCCCCAGCTAATTTTCATGATTATAGTAGTAAATTAAACATAAACATATAAGATCCACAATAATACACTATTAGATCACTTTGGAGACATTAACGGATAAGAAAGAGAGGAGAAGTTTTTTCAGGATTCATATAAAAACTAGTTACATGATTCTGGTCAATCCGTTCTTGGCAGCTGGGAATCCTTCCTTTTAGCTTTTCAATCCTATTAAGCTGCTCATCCAGTTTTCTATCAGCATCATATACCCATGACCAAGCTAGTTGCTTCCTTAATAGCTCCACCTGCTGTGATATCTCCTCCATATATTCCATGCTTTTTATCTTTTCTTGTAATTCATCAAGTTCCTTCATCGCCGGCTTCAACGAATCTTCATGATGACTAAGCAGGCCATTTGCCTCGCTTAGAAGTCTTTCAACAGCATGTAAAATGTCTTCCACTCGTTGAAGAAGAGTTGCCTTGTAAAAGAACTGAAAAGTAGGTGTTACTTGCTTTGTTAAGACTAAAATACGTTATTGAACTTACCCAAATAGACGAGATTCAGTAGGCTAGGCAACAGCAAGATCATGGTTTACAAAATAACATCACTCAATACAAGGATAAAGCACAAACATGCTAGGCAACAGGAATCTTGAATTTAGAACATTCGAAATTCAGATGCAGCTACTAGAAGTTACTTAGTACCTTGAACTTGTCTTTTCCACTCCCTGAATGTAGAAATTCTCTGCTCTTGTCTTGGCTCATGATCGTGCATGGATTCTCTACATCAATCTACATAGCAAAAGAAGATATCATGTCATGAGGGGGTAAAAAAAGAAGATCAGATATCATCCACAAAAAATGGCAATATTATAGCCAGTTTTCATGAAACTCAGAAAATATGCAGCTCGTAGGCACAACAACCTATGCTGATGGACATTCTTTGAGTTTTTGGTATATGCTTTCTCATGCAAGGAACATGAAATGCAAAAGCTACACTCTTGTCAACAAGCCGATTTGTACAACAAAACATAACCTTAGCAGAAAATGATGATAGTTATACAACTCTGAAGCTAGTCATCAAACTGTATTTATTGACTAGTACAGTCTAGAGCATACAATTCTGATGCTAGTCGTCATATTTATTGAGATATAACAACAGTGATATTACATGTTGCACATGATACATTTATCTTTTAGATAAGGATTAGTAGCATCCACTCATAATCCTAGTATCAGCCTTCCTGCTTTATTTCTTTTACCCTGTAATAAGACCACTTCACACTTGAAAGGCACTGTACAAATATCTCATAATAGAACTGATAAGCTACATGGACGACTCTGTCATATGCATATGCTAGAACATAACTATTCTATTTGAGAACTGTGGAAACATCAAAACATAAGTCAAGTCTCAGCAGTGATAGTTCATAGATAGAAAACTAACAGGAGTCACAACATGATCCTTCGAACATCTATCCATGGAAAACCAGTCAAAAACCGAAACTAGGAGATAAGAATTTTTATCTTCCTAGATTTTAAGAAAAATTTTGAAGTAGCTAAAAAGAAGAATTTATAACTATTGCTGAACCAAATGTATGAAAAAAACACAAGGAAAGGATATATTGAGGTTTTAGTTTAGTTGGAATATAACCTGATATAATTGTTAAAAAATTTGCCACACACAAAATGGACATACCTTTAGTCACCATAGTACAATAAATATGAAAAGGTAAAAGGAAATTGCATGATCCCTTTGTAGTAATCTTGTAAAGAAATTCCTTAGCCAACTTTCCTAATCCGGCCTCAAGAAGAAAAACTTAAAATGAGGCACATTACAACTCTCTCCCACCGTCCTACTACTTCTAGCTAGTAAGCATCTTTATCTCCACAACAGTTACGATGAGGCCATGATTATAAAATCAACAAAAAGAGGTAGCCCAATCGTTGTTTCAGTTGAGCACATCTTTATGGTAAAAGGAATTCCTGATTTGATTGTCTTTCTCCACTGGCTAGAGAGAAAGGAAGGCAGATCATGAGTAATGTAGAAAGTATCATTGAGTAACTGAACACTCGCTAATGTATCAAAATGAAACAAATAATGCTGCATCATACTCCCTCTATCCCATAGATATTGTCCTGTTTCTATTGTTGGAAAAGGTTAATTCTTCAAATGTATAGAACCAACCACTTTTTCATATTTTAAACATTTTCCTTAATTCTCATGACCAAGAAAAACAAGACGCTATCTATGGGCCGGAGGGAGCATAAATTTTGACAATGTAAAAGCTTTCAGAATAGCTTGTCAATAGTAACTAATTCTAGAGCCTAAGACACATCAATCCAAAAACCATAGCATACTAAGGTCAGGACAGAAATGGTCAAGGTAATGCAATCTTACTAGCACCGAGCTTCATGGGTGGTGTGTGCTCGTGGGAAGCAAGCAGTGGTTAATTATTAGTTTTGGTTTTATTTGTTAATCTCTTATGTGATTTTATGTCGAGTTAGCCCGATCTGCATGGGTTTTTGGGAGTCTGTTAGTGCATATTGGGGGTTTTCCATTGTGACAGGTGCTTTTGGTTTTGGATTATTGAGCATTCAGTGTGGCTTGCCTTAAGGTCTCTTCGAGGATATTTATCACCGCAACCTATTCTTCCTTCCGTTCTCTGCCTTAACTCTATCAATTTGGGCTGTCCTGCCAAATCAAAACGATGATGCAAATGGGAGATAAGCATGTGGAGAGGGGATTCAGACAGCGGCGGAGCTTTGCACTGCTGAGTCGAAGGTTGTAGCAGAGCAAGCGGCAGCGAAGGAACACCCTGCAGCATCAGATTTCAAACTTCACACTATTGTTGCCAAGCTGAGATCACCAGGTCCTTCTCTGGTCAAACTGAGCCACGGAATTGCCAAATTCCAAAATTTCTGAAACTCAAGAACGGCTTTCACGAGTGGTGCAAGATTTTCTCCTTCAGATTAGACCAGTTTTTGGCAATAGCTTGCAAGGAATCAAAGATTAAGGGCTAATTGGCTATGAGGCCTTTGCTGAAAAAATACGTAACAGCCTTTGAGAAAAGGAATTTGTATATATATGACTTTTCCACAATGCAATACATGGGTATTTTTTAGCATCATTTGAGTTATTCGGCAGCTCGAAGTTGGACTGTGCCCACCAGCACCACTTCAGTACTCAGCACGGTTAGCCTCAATGAAGCTATCTCAAATTCAGTTCCAACTGCACTAAGAGGTTCCTCTATCACAGCAAGGGTGCCATCAACATTTTCCAAGAGCTCCACGCAATTATAACCTAATTTTCTATGGAAATGAGCATCTAAAGCACCACGCAGCAAGTACATAATTTTGTTGAGGGTTAAAGTTTCATGGAAGCACCACTCGTTTCCCAGCCTGTTCTAAGGAAATGAGCATCTAAAGCACCACACAGCAAGTACATATTTTTGTTGCCACTATAATATACTAAAGGTTCTAATTAAAAATGTGGAGAACAGGCCAGGAAACGATTCGGAGAGTGAGCAAAGCTAGGCAGGGGAAGACGTATCTTTTGTAGTTTCATTGATGATTGACAGCAAAGCTAGCCATTGCTTTGTGGCAGAGAGTGTCACCAAGAATTTGAGTTGGACAATCAAGCCCATGGCATTTTCGATGGTACTAGGGTTTGGCAGCATTCGTAAAGGTGTTACCGTCGGCTGGATAATGAATTATATTATATGCCTCGTGACGTGTTTCGTATATGAAATGTTGATAAAATATTGGGTGTGTCGTGGTTAGGCCAATTGGGAAACTTTGACTAAGGAATTTTTGGTAAATGGCCGTTTTAGGTCTTTGCGTAGGGATGCCTTGTGCCAGCTCCATTCAGGATATCCGTTCTCTTGAAGGTGATGATTGTTGGGTTCTATGTTCCTCCCATGGAGTTGTGATGATGGAAAAATCTAGGGTTTGGAGTCCGTGTTACCAGCTGCACAAAACTAACTAACTTTGATTTTGTCAGTATTTCCATCTGCACATGCCATCGGCAGCCTTCCCCCTAAACATGGCTGTGTTCATCAAATTGTGCTCCAACCAAGGGTTCAGCCTGTCTTTGTGAGGCTCTATTACTATAACTACTTGTAGAAAGTTGAAACCGGAAGGTTGGTGACTAAGATGATTGTTGTGGAGTATTCATCAATTGACGCAAATTCACCATGGAGCACAACTAGTCACAGGGCAATTTCAGTAATACCAGACACTTTTAGTTAATAGTAAAAAAAGATGGTCCAAGGCAATTTTTCTACGGCCTAAATGATACCAGATACAAGAGTTGTTTGATGAGTTACATTAGGCACATTGGTTCAGCAAATTTGATCACCAAGCAGGTTAACCCGGCCAGAGTGGCTCAGGCCAACATGCTCAAAAGAACCTATCGAACTCACTCCTTGGTTATTAATACAATATAATGTTTGCATTGCCAGCAGGACATGAAGTATCTAGGCCATATTGTTTCGGGTCAAGGGGCGCAGATGGGCATTCTGCAATGGCAGACTGTGACATCTGCTTAAGGATTGCATGGATTATTGGGCCTGACAAGGGTATTATCCATATTTTATTCTAGACTACAGTTGCTGCCCCGACCACTGCACTATTGGAGGAGGCGCTGCAGCCTTGGTCGTCAGCCAACGCTGAATTGTCTTTTCAAGAACTTAAGAGGGATTTGACTTCAGCGCATATCTTATGCATGCCTGGTTTCTCTAATGAGTTTGTGGGGAATGTGACACGTAGGGCAGTGCATAGGTGCAATGCTTAGGCAGTATCAAGAGCCTTGCTTCTTTTAGCAAAGGTTTCTTCACGGTTATCGCTGAAGTCGGCAAATGAGAAAGAGTTAATGGCACTTGCCTTAGCGATACACATTGTTGGCCATATTCGTTGGGTCGACAATGGTTTTTTATTCAGACTAATTAGTGGAGCCTGCCCCACTTACCTTCACTGTCATTAACGGCTAAATATTGGGGTACAACTTTACAGTAGTGTATAAGGAGGATACTCTTTCTGTCATTAACGAATAACGGCTAAATCATTGGGGTACAACTTTACAGTAGTGTATAAGGAGGATACTCTTAATTGGATAGTTGTGCGTTGTGGCACCACAATGATGAGGGGGGTTGATGAAGGAGAATTGGAGTCACAGTCGAGAGTTAAGACAACACACAACAAACCAAGTCAATAAGATGTCCATATCATTGAGAGTCTGAGACAACTATAAGATAACCTCCCTATCATAACTTAAGTAAGACCAGATGAAGCTCAGAACATATTTTTATTAATAAATAGATAAATGCAAGTAAAGGGTTTGTTGCACTTACATTAAAGTATTTTACAATCTCAAGAACATCCTCCTTCTTGGTGCCAACCCTCCTGCCTGAAGAGTAATCAATCAAGATGGCATACAATGTGTGATATGTTAGTACCAAAGAATGGTCAACAAATAATTTAAAGATAAAATGCATGAGGATACAAATAAGAACATTAGAGATATCTAGGATGGCAAGATATCAAATTGCAAGCATATCATATAAACTAATCAATAGCATGAAAAGAAGACTTAGGCAACATTATTTTAGGAGCACTTACTCATGACAGCAGTGAAGTAAAATAGTTCATCATTACATCACAAGTTCTACTTGGATAGTTGTAAGTAGCACGCTTGGAATTGATTTTCTTTTTAACTATTGAAGTATCAATATAAGTTGGGTCTTCATAAAAAAAATACTCCAGGTAGGAAAAAAGGAAGGAAAAAAAGTAAACCAAACACGAAAATAAAGTTCGATAACAGTGATGGACTTGTCTGGTTTCTTTGAAAAACTATAATCCTTTCTGAGCATTTCAGATACCAAAAGATGTAACTTTCAACCTATTTCGAAAGGGGTCAGCTTTACTACATATCAAGCAGGCAAATTAAAGGTTCAATCCTCGAAAACTGTGGATAAGTCTGCTTATTGGCCCTCTTCATTCATGTCCTTTACATACTAAGACATTTTTCCAAGAAATTGAATTTCATAGCTGGAAATAAACTACTCCCTCCGTCCCAACTAGCTTGTCTCATTTGATTATCATAGTAGACTCATTTGAAAATATTGAATAAAAAGTGAGACAATATAGTTGGAACACGGAGGGAGTATTAACCAGCATACATATAAATGAAAAATAAGAAAAGAAAAGAATAGGCACTTAAGGAACCTCCATTCTATTTATTGATTTTTAAGGAAAATATATGCAAAGCATGACTGTCAAACAAAAATTCGAGAAGAACAATTTAATGTTTGACATGCTGTAAAGGTTAAATCAAATAACTTCCGACCGTGTCTTTCTCTTCTACCAGTTTCTATAAGTGAACAGATATTAGTGATCATCAACTTAAACTAATTAAATGTAGGAAAGTATATCTAGGTTAAAGTATAATGTTACTGAAGAAAAAACAAAGTACTTGATACAATCAAGAGGTGGATTTCTCCACAGGATAATAAGATACTACTCTTACACTTTGACTTTTAGTTTCCCCAATATTGAGGACAATTTAACTAGGTCAAAGGGCAATGCTGGCATAGATTCATCAGTAAAAGCAATATGTATAGATAAAGATAGAATAATTATTAATAAACATTTTAATAAATAATTGCATGGCAATTTTAGCACCATATAAACATTATTATGAATCTTATGTAAGTTGCTCTATTGTTTACAAGAGGCAAATTATTAAGAAGAAACAAATTCCCATAACAAAACATCAAGATAAAGGACAACATAAACAAAGTAGTTGCAGAAGAAGTTCAAATTTTAATATCATTTGCACTCTTTTGTATCTTTCTTAAGATTCTTAAGATATCAACTTTTTCTTTCATTTTCTTTGCACGCTTAAGATAGCAGCTTAACACTAATTAAAAATGGAACTTCTTCTGACAACATATGCAAAAGAAAGCAAATGAGAGCTTAGGCTTAGTAAATAAAACCTTGATAGTTTTTCAATGTGGTGGTGCCACTAGATTCTGTAATCCTACGCTCCAAGATGATGATGTCGCCATACAATCCATGCTTAAAAGCATATTCTCCTTGATTTTTTATCTCCACGTGAACAAGTGCATAGCTGAATATTGAACAAAAGGAAGGTTAGAAGCAAAACATAGTCCTCAGATGAAAAATAAACTACTCAAGCAGTTTCTATAAAAATGGTGACTTGCTAGCTCCAGATTTCACACATAATAAAATGCTAAAAGTGCGAAGCAAATAATCCACTGATTCAAAAAAAAAACAATTTATTATGCTAATGAGAGGTAGATTATATGCGACTCATTTTATGAGGCATGCCAAGTTCATTGATCCATATCTTTAGTGTGCTCCAATTTTCAATTTCACTAAAACATGGTACAAAGGAGAGAAACAAAATTTGAGGAGGCGTGAAGATTGAAATAAAAGACAAGAATTTGAGTACCCAACCAAGCTACGTCTTTCCCTAAAAGCAAGAGCGAGTAGAAAGGTAAATGTAGGATAAATTCAGTTTACCACATAAGTATACTGAAATTATCAAGGACTTCAGAACTGGAGTATAAAAGCAATTGGTCGTTATACTTCAGTTCCAATTTAACCCAGAATTTAAAGCAAGTAGATAAAAAAAAATAAACTTTTCATGTACTCTACAAACAAAATCTCTAAGTTGATAGAAAAGCCCTAACATCAGGAAATGCAGATTGTGATTCCAAACATAAAAACCCCAAACCTGCAGCCAGTCTTTATAAAATCCTTCTGAGTATTCGCTCGCTGCGTGCCACGAGCTCGGCACCCAAACGCCACACAAAGTGCCGTTAGTATTGCGCTCTTCCCACCTTAAAGTAAACATAAACGAAATAAAGAGAAAAGAAAAGAAAAGGGGCAAAATTCAATGGATAAGCGAGAGAATCCATTTAGAGAGAAGGGCGTACTCCCATTTTGACCGGTTAGGAAATTAACCATGTCTCCGAACACAATTTCAAGGTTGCTGTGGCACATGAAGTTCTCGAGGCGCATTCTGGAGATTATACCGGCTTGCAAACGGTTCGGCCGGCGAATGGGGTTGTCGGGGAAGGGTGGTTCAGAGGGTTCCATCTCATGCGATGCAGAGAGGGTTTAGGGCGGGTAGGCGAGGAAGGAGGGAAAGGTGCTCTCGGCAGAAGAGGTTTTTGCGCGGGGACTACTAAGAAGTGGGAAGGGTTTCTTTTTCAATTTAATCCACTAGGAACCACATTCGTAGGACCCACCACAACCCAATTTTTTCTTAAATAGTTATACTAGTAGTAATTAGATATGCGAAATGTTCATTTTGACTTTCGGGAAATAAATTAGGGAGAATACCCAAAAATAGCCACTTTCATAATACAAAAGTCCTTTTTTAGCCACATATAATAAAAAGGTCCTTTTCTAGCCACTTTACATATTTTATGACATTTATACCCTTAATGAAATATTTACACGAATTCAGGATTACTCGTGTTCGTGTGCACGAACGGATATTCACGACAATTTTGTTCGTGTTCGTGTGCACGAACAGATATTCACGACATTTTTGTTCGTGTTCGTGTGCACGATCGAGTATTCACGACTGTTTCGCTCGTGTTCGTGTCGTCTTCTCCGATTTGTTGTCGTCTTTTCGTTAATTTCATATAGTTTTAGACTAGTGTTCCAATGGAAGCCACGATATTCATTCATACTTTCCTTCACCAAATACCAACCCCCATTCATTCACCTCTACAAAACCAAAGGGAAAGGGAACTCAATCATCATCATCATCATCCAACAGGAATCGAGCTATGGCGGTGGAGGTGGACGAATCTCAGCCGACAGTGCAGATCACCGCTCTCAAATTCACCTACCCGGGAATCGACGGCCATCCGCCGCCCGGCGCTAAGCCTCTCATCGAGGATTTCAGCCTCTCGCTCTTCGCCGGCAACCGCTGCCTTCTCGTGGGCTCCAATGGCGCCGGTTTGTTGCTTTTTTCCTTCCGTTTTGTTTGTTGTGATTGCTGATTGCGGCGACGAGAAGAGGGAGAAGAGGGAGAGAGCAGATGAAGAAGAAGGTGAGGAGGGAAGGAGAGAGAGAGAGAGCCGCTGGGTGGGGGTGGGAATTGGGGGTTAGGGTTTTTCATTTTTTTTGTATTTCAAATATTTTTTTAATTTTAGGTAGTAAGGGTATAATGGGTAGTTTAGGTCCAAAGTGGCTAGAAAAAGACCTTTTTATTATATGTGGCTAAAAAAGACTTTTTTGTTATCAAAGTGGCTAATTTTGTCCTTGCCCCAATAAATTATGTCCGGTAAGATAAGTTACATAATATATGTCCAATTTTTGCATTTTCGGACGAAAATGCCCCTAAAAGTTTTGACAAATTTTCACAATTCTCTCGGCTTTCCCCCCCTTCAGCTCGAAAGTTTGAGCTCAAATTTTTGGTGAAATATTTGACTTGCTTCTCTCTCATCTCTCCCTCAGCTCTCCCTCTCTCCCTCCTCTCTCCTACAATTCTTCTCTCTCGCAACTCATCTCTCTCTCGTAACTCTTGCTTCTCTCTCCCTCATCTTTCTTGTACGGTTTTTGATGGAGGATTCCGGCGGCATTTTAGGGCACCGAAACATACCGGTTCGATTCCGGCAGAGATTGCGCTATTCCGGCGACGACTCCGGCGAATTGAGTCTGGGCAATTTAGTGTTTCCCGAGCATCCGTCTGGGCAGTTCATTCCGGGCAGAAGTTGTGCTATTCCGGCGACGACTCCGTCGAATTGAGTGTGGGCAATTTAGTTCTTCCCGAGCTTCCGTCTGGGCAGTTCATTCCGGGCACAAATTGCGCGATTCCGGCGACGATTCCGGCGAATTGGGTTGGGCCAATTTTCTTGAATTGGATTGATTTGAATTGAAGGTATTTGTCTTGTCTTGTTTCATGATTTTATGAGTTTCATTTGTTGCGAAAATGAATTAGTGAATCCAACCAGCTGCTGAAACTATCTCAAAAAAAAAAGGATTGATTTCTCTGACGAAAATTTTGGGGATTTTACTGAATAGAAGAACAAGTTGAAACTATTTTTACAAAATTAGTTCCAACTGTTCCAACAGTTAGAACTTTTCCAAACAGTTCCTCCTAGTTCTAACAATTCCAACAGTTCACAGTTCCAAGAGTTTCAATTATTTTTCAACAGTTAGAAGTATTTTAAGTTTTTTTATTTGCATTTTGCAGATGCCGCATTCTTCGAAGATAGTGATTGTTCATGGAGGGACATGGACCGGAAACGAACACAGTGGCGGAGATGAACAGTTGATGCTTATACCGCCGGTTGGTCCTATAAAGTTCACATATTTGTCGAGCAAGATTGAACAATGTCTCATGAAGCCTAAAAGTAGGTATGTTTATGAAATCTATGCACTTGTGAGGTCCCCGTCAAGTCAGCCCATTAAACTGAAGATTATGGATGATGTAGATGTCGATCACGTGTTGAATGAATTAGAAAAACCTACCTTCTACATTACTACAACTCCCATAAATGATGAATTATTAGAGATTGTAAATCATCAAGCATCACAGGGGACTAAGGCTAAGGTCACTAATCTAGCAACTAAAGCTTCGTTGAACAAATTCGGCGGTAGGAATTTGGAAATAAGAGAATTGGATCGTGGTTTTGGCAGGGGGTTGGATCAGGAATTGTCGGATCGGGATTTGGACAGGGGGTTGGATCGAGATTTAGACAGAGGGTGGGATCGGGATTTGGACAGAGGGTTGGATCAGGATTTGGACAGAGGGTTGGATAGAGGTCGGTCTGGACCGGGATTTGGATAGGGAGGAGGATGAGACAATTAGACTCGATGATGATGATGATGAAGTTGATAGGGACAGTCTTGATGATATGGATTGTGGCAGCATTCGACGGACTTGGGTGTCTCAAGGAAGTAATCACGTATTTGAGGGAGATCAACAATATACTGGACAATGGATCATACCCGCTGCATCGTATCATCTTAACGAGCCCACATCAGTAGAAATCCCAGATTCTGAATGCATTTATGATGATACACTTCGCAAGGATGCTATATTTGCAAGCAAGGATAGATTGATAACCGTCTTAGGGTTATATCATCTTGCTAATCACGTATCCTTTTTAACGCCGCGGTCGTGTTTCATTCGATACCACACAGTGTGCAAAAACCGTAATGCTAAATGTTCGTTTGTTTTACGTGCACAAGCAATAGGTAGCGCATGGAAGATTCATGAATGGAGTCCACACAGTTGTCAAAAGGATTTGAGATATCAATCTTGAACTTCGATCTTCGATCTTCATGCCTTGTCTCGTCTCGGGGTTTTATCATCAAAATATACCTAAAAACATAGAAAAACACCCACAAGCATAATATTGTCCAATTCAGTGAAAACCATATAAACCATAGACAATACTACACAATCGAGACACAAAATCGACTCTTTTTGGTTATAAAAACAAGGTAAATTTCACCTATATCATATACCCATCTGGGTTTCCGCTAGTTAGACCACAAACAGGGCGTTCCCAATCAATGTAACATCAGATTTCCTCATATTCTCCACATAAGGACATAATAAAGGGAAATCGCAAACATCATTATAACAACGAGCTGGAATTTTGCATAAAAACAGGGGAAATCGACATCTCAACTCAAGAATTTCCCACAGACGGCGCCAGTTGATAGATCCAGGTTGGTGATCCACAACAATTTAAGGTGTTTTTCATCATGTTTTGCAAAGAGCATTTATGGGTAAAGCGTTAAAGCAGTAAAGAGCAAGAGATTCATGTGCGTATAGAGCCATAAATGAGTATTTTATACAGAGCATGATTCGCGTGGTGATGACAAATAATAGTTGAGCTATGAGTAGGGCGTAAAAGGCATATTTAGCTATAAACTAGCAAGATTCATGGAGTTTTGCACTCATATAAGCAGATAATGAAGAAATGGAACAGGAAAAAGGAGAGAAACAAGGAGAACGGGGCTCCGTCGAGCCTCATTCCCTTTTGGCAATGAGGGTTTTACCTTAGACCTGGGACGAGGTATAAGAGAGAGATTCTTCCCGGTGTCGAGAAGAATGGAGGTGAAAAGGAACTGGGGCTTCCCGGAAGAAGGCTTTGAACACCTTGACCGCTTGAGCTTAGAGAAGCTTGTGAGAGAGAGTGTGAAGTTGAATAGAACAGTACGCCAAGGAGCGTGTTGTTCGTAGAAAGTGATGATGTATGAAGTGTGCGTTCACTTAGTATTTATAGGTATGAAGAGGGTGAGAAGATGGGCATTCGTGTGAAGGGAGGATAGAAAAGTAATTCCCGGGCAGACAAGATTCCCTCTGTCATGAGTGTAGTGGTCCTCACTCTATAATGTGTAGAGTCATGTGGATTGCGCGTGGCACAGAACCTTGGGTCCTGCCAGGTGCCTGTAAGATTTGATAAGATCCTTCGCCCTAGACAGATGCTAACGGATCCCGCATAGCTTCTGGGCATATGACCTCGCAACTTTTGTACCAGCTAGGACCTGGTCAGATCCTGGTTATTCCTATGTGAGATTGGGCACCTGTGATTTCACAAAAGATGCTTTTACTCCCTATTGAGGGAATGCCACGTGGCGAGGCTGATATTTCATCCCTATCAATCTCAGTGAACGTTCCAGCCGCAAAAGGCAGAGAAGCTTATGTCAGACAAGACCTTGTCGAAAAGGCGAAAGAAGACTACACGGCCAACGACTTCAAGATTGCCAACATCGACCGTGTAGCACGCCATACAATGTAGAGCACTGTATCAGACACTTATTTTCCCAGGATAAGGAAGTGCATATCACGGCAAAGGAGATGTGGGAAACCCTAGCCCTAATCTCCCAAGGCACTGACAAAATTAAGGAGAATAAGCTTGCGGTGCTGATGAGAGAGTTCGAGAGCTTAACAATGAAGTCCGGAGAGACGATTGACGCCTTCGAGTTTTGCGTCACCAACATCATTGCCACTCTCATCTCTCTTGGCAAAGAATTCACTGACAAAGAAGTTAACCTCAAAATTGTTCGAGCCCTCACACGGAAATGGTAGACAATGAAGGAGTTGTACTTGGCAACGAATGACCTATCAATGCTCACACCGGAGATCCTGTTCTCCGAGCTTAAGGCTCACGAATTCGATCTCAATCGAATGAGCCTGGACGATGAAGATGAAGGTCATACGTCATCAAAAGGAGTCACTTTCAAAGCTGCAGAAACACCAAGCGACCAGACGATTGCCAAGATGACAAGAGAGGAACTGGAAGAGCACTACGCATTCTTGTCAAAGAATTTCAACAAGAAGAACTCACGTGTAGGAAAATACAAGGGATATGATGGATGTGGAATGCTACCATTGCCACAAGATGGGCCACTACAAATCTGAATGCCCCAAGCTGAGTGCCAAAGAAAAGGAAGAATTGAAGGCATGGAGGGACGCTCCACGTCGGGCGCTAGTCGCAAGCGAGTCACCAGCCCCTCCAAGCGAGGAGATCTCAAGCGACTCAGACGCATTCACTGATCCAAACTCAAGCGAAGGAGGGGATCTAGGGTTAATGGCGCTCACCGACGAGGACACAGGAGATGTATTCTACTATCCTCTTATCAATTCCATTACACTGGCACACAAACATGATGAGGAAGTGTATTCCTCTACATGGAGTGAGTTACTTAACAAGCACCATAAATTGTTAAGCGACCACGAAATGTTGAAACAAGCTATGTCCGTTAGCAAGAGAGAAAACCGAAAGCTTGCCACTGAACTTGATGAAGTCAAGATTAATCTAAGGGCTATGACGAGTAAGTTTGAGGACTTCTTTGCTAGACATAAAAGCTTGGAAGGAAGGTATGAAACCCAATCCATTCTAGTTGCTAATCTAAACAAAGCCTCATTCGCTAGGCAAGCACTAGAAAGCTCACTTCTACCTTTTAGTAGAAAGGGAGGTCTTGGATATGAGGGTGGACCTTCCAAGCTTACTGTCTTTGTTGGTGCTTATAACACAACACCATCAGTTCCTTTGGATGTGCCCACTGCCTCCAAAGTAACAACTAACAAAGATAAGGGCAAGATTGAGACTCCAAAGAAGGGACCGATGAGGATGTCTATCTCCTCAAAGGAAGTTCCTAAGGGAAAGCCAACGACAACAGTCCCTAGCACTAAAAATGCTAAAATATACCAATCAAAAGGTAAAGGGAAAACTATTGAGGCTATAAGCTCTCAATCTAAAACACCAAAGACAAAGGATGTTCCCTTGAAAAGGAGAACTAATGTCTATATGTCACGTGAGTCGGATTGGAGATGGTCTAACCGTTCTTACGTTAATGGGGAAGTATTTGAAGCACCCAAGAGGAAGCTTCAAACCCCAAAAGTTTCTCAAGCGAGTCATGGTCAAAACCCTAAGTTGACCGCTCAGAAGAAACCTAGCGAGACGCTTGCCAAGACTAGAAACCCTAAGTCAGTCTCAAAGCCTACGGCTAATCCGAAGCGAGACGCTTCAGGATATAAGCAAAAAGGCAAGAGCATGGGTTGGTCTCAAGCGAGCCGCTCTCGTAACTTCCCTCAATGCACACACTGTTGCACATGTGAAACTGCATCCAAGCAGAAGTCACAATTTAGAAAGGTCGAGAAACCCTAAGCACGAGCTAACCCTCAAAAGAGAGTAAAGCAAGTGTGGGTACCTAAGGTGACTAACCTGCAAGGACCCAAACTGATATGGGTACCAAAATTGGCTTAATTGCAGGTGAGCGTCGTGGATCCCATACCCAGTGAAGGTCAACCAATATGGTACTTGGACAGTGGATGTTCAAGGCATATGACGGGCATGAAAGCTCTACTTCAAGATTACACAGAGAAGAAGGGTTCACAAGTAACCTTTGCTGACAACTCTCGAGGAACCACCAAGGGATACAGCGCACTGAAGATAGGAAAACTCAGAATTGAAGAAGTTTCCTATGTGGAAGGTCTAAAGCACAACTTGCTATCCATTTCACAGTTCCGTGATAAAGGATACAAGGTGGAGTTCATCTCCAACAAGTGCGTTGTGAAGAACAAACTCACATCCCAGATTGCGCTCACTGGAATTCGACGAAGAAATATCTACATAGCCCAATGGGAAAGCTGCAAAGAGGATACAAGTTTGGTCGCTAGAAGTGCAACTGAAACAGGATGGCTATGGCACCGACGCTTAAACCACCTCAATTTCAAGACGATCAATCGCTTAGCTCGTAAGGGTCTGGTGAAGGGCATACCAAATGAGGTCTTCGTCAAAGACCATACTTGCTCACCATGCCAACGAGGAAAGCAGACAAAGAAGCACTTCGCCAGCTTAGAGGAAGCATCTTCCAAGCGAGTGCTGGAACTACTTCACATGGATTTGTTTGGACCAGTCACTCCAGTGAGCGTCAATGGAAGAAAATACACTCTAGTGGTAGTCGATAATTACTCTCGATACACTTGGGTTGTATTTCTCTTTAGCAAAAATGAGACGCTGTCCAAACTGCCACAATTGCTCAAACGCCTTGCTGTGGAGAAAAATCAAGCGATCGCTACCATTCGCTCCGACAAAGGCACAGAGTTTCTCAACTCTACAATTGTAGCATACTGCACGGAGCATGGGATAGCACACCAAACATCTGCAGCTCGCACACCTCAACAAAATGGAGTTGCTGAAAGAAGAAATAGAATCATCAAAGAAGCTGTTCGCACAATGATTGCCGATTCGAAGCTTCCGATGAAATACTGGGCTGAAGCGGCTAACACCGCATGCTACACTCATAATCGGACGCTTCTCAACAAACGCTTCGACAAGACACCATATGAAATATGGACAAGGAGAATTCCTAACATTTTTTATTTCCATATTTTTGGTTGTCGGGTCTTCATTCATAACAATGGGAAGTCACAATTGAAAGCCTTTGAAAGCAAAGCGGATGAAGGAATATTCTTAGGATATTCTACATCTAGCAAAGCTTTCAGGGTATTCAATTGCAAAACCCTAATTGTGGAGGAATCACCCCATGTCGTATTTGATGAATCTTCTTTATGTATTCCACAGGAATAGGTTCAAGCGAATGAAAAGACTTCAAGCGAGGAGCCCATCAATCCATTGACATGGGATATGCTTGAAGATGAAGAAGAAGTCAAAGACTCAAGTGATCAAATCGTTTAAGAGAAGGTTGAAGCTGCCCCCAAAGTCGATGAAGAGATTGCAGGCCAAGCACCCGTTCCGGTCACTTCAGAAGATGAAGCGAGAGACCTGCTTGAAGAAGAAGCAGAAGCTGGAGGATCCAAGCGTGTGTGGCTCAAAGATCACTCACCTAGCCAAATCATTGGAGATCTATCCAAATGCGTGGTGACCACAAGCCAAGTGATTGGAGAAAGTGCCATGTTCAGTTGCTTTCTATCCAATATTGAGCCGACAAGCGTGGAGGAAGCTCTAGCAGATTCAAATTGGGTGATTGCCATGCAGGAAGAGCTGAATCAATTCATCAGAAACGACGTATGGTATCTTGTGGATCGTCCAAAGTTCCAGCATGTGATTGGCACCAAGTGGGTGTTTAAGAACAAGATGGACGAGGATCACAACGTCGTGAGAAACAAAGCTCGACTCGTAGCCAAGGGCTACTGCCAAGAGGAAGGGATCGATTTCGATGAGACCTTCGCTCCAGTGGCCAGGCTTGAAGCCATTAGACTTTTTCTTGCCTATGCAGCGGATAAGAAATTCAAAGTCTATCAAATGGACGTCAAGAGCGCATTTCTCAATGGAGAGCTCAAAGAAGAAGTATATGTGGAGCAGCCACCTGGATTTGAGCAAGGAGATAAGGTGTATCGATTGAAGAAGGCCTTGTATGGATTGAAGCAAGCGCCTATAGCGTGGTATGATATGCTATCTCAATTCCTAGTGGATAATGGTGTCAGCAAAGGAAAAATAGATCGGACTCTCTTCACTATCAATGATGGGGAAGACATGCTATGGGTCCATATCTACGTCGACGACATCATATTTGGTTCGCCAAACCAGTCGCTTAGCGAGAAGTTTGGAGAGCTGATGAAGACCAAATATGAAATGTCGATGATAGGCTTGATGAGTTGCTTCCTAGGTCTCCAAGTAAAGTAGTAGGATGATGAGATTTTCGTCAATCAAGCGAAGTATACTAGAGATATGCTTGCCAAGTTTGGTGTTCAGCATGCTAAAGCTGTGAAGATTCCAATGAACACCAACTGGAAGATGGAGCCAGACCTAGAAGGGAAGTTTGTGGATGCTACAGACTACCGAGCTTTGATCGGATCTCTTCTCTATCTCACTGCAAGCATGCCTGATATTGCGTTTGCAGTTCGAGTTTGTGCTCGCTTCCAAAGCAATCCCAAGCTTAGCCACTTTGAAGCTGCCAAGCGAATCCTTTGCTATCTCAAAGGCACCGTCAATATGGGGCTATGATATCCTGCTGAAGATAATCTGGAGCTTACAGGATACACAGATGCTGACTATGGAGGGTGCAGAATTGATAGGAAATCAACATCGGGCACGTGTCAGTTCTTGGGAAGCAAGCTTGTCTCATGGTTTTCGAAGAAGCAGACAAGCGTAGCTACTTCAACGACTAAAGCCGAGTACATGGCCGCCGAAAGCTGTTGTTCTCAAATCTTATGGCTTCGTCAGCAGTTGAAGGACTATCGAGTTGAAGCAAATGAGATTCCAATCTTCTGCAACAATAATAGTGCCATTTGTATCTCGCACAATCCAGTACTTCACACCAGGTGCAAGCATGTGGAGATTCGACATCACTTCATTCGTGATCATGTCAAAAAGTACGATATCAAGCTCGAGAAAATCCATACCGATCTCCAGCGAGCAGATATCCTCACCAAGCCTCTACCTGAGTCTCACTTCAACCAGCTATGCATGGAATTAGGGTGAAGAGTGCTAGTTTCATGATGCACAAGGGAGTGGAAGCTTGCCGTCAAGCGACCCTCGCCTTGGATTTTCACCAATTCAAGCGAGTCGCTTCAAATCTAACTCGCTTGAAGAAGGAGAAATAAGGTGGAGAAAGGTGGAGTGCTGGAAGACGTTCCCTACCAACTAACAGGATTGCTAAGTCTATGGTTAAGGGGGCACTATTGATTGCTCTCGGAGTAATCTACTTCCAAAGCGAGCAAGGAAAGCTGCTACCTAGCCTAGGAATCCTAGCAAGTGGGTGTTGGCAATTGTTAAGGACAAACATGTTAAGGGGGAACCTATAGGGGACATTCATATTGTTTTGATTTGATCCCAAAACCCCCAAGTGTCCTATTCTCAAGCGACCCATTTTTGATGTAGATGATAGGTTAGAAATTTTTCTTGGCCTACTCTGTTAGGTTGGCTCAATTTTTGCTTAGGTTTTTATACTGCAGAAAATTCAAGTGAAGGCCACTCGCTTGAGTGTGTTTTCAAGCGAAGTGAGTCTAACGAGCCGAAGTGAAGCGTGCCGAAGAATAGCGAAGCAAAGCGAGCGCTACAGTGGAATCAAAGCGAGTCCACCAAAGCGAAGCAAAGCGAGCGCTACAGTGGAATCAAAGCGAGTCCACCAAAGCGAAGCAAAGCGAGCGCTACAACAAAAGTCAAAGCGAGTCAAATTTTACTTAAGCAATACTCGGGAATTTTATTTTCCCAAAGTAGACGCTTCAAGTATGATCCGAAGCGACTCGATCAAAGCGCACGCTACAACTTCAAAGCGAAGCAAGCCACTACCTACCAGAAAGCGACAACACAATTCCCGCTCCGATTTTGAACTCCAGTCAACTGAAGATCGCCACATTAATTGCGAGATCTCCACGTGTCAAAAGCGGAGAGGAGCAGAGGAGTTAACTGCCAGACCGACAAGGGCGGTGCAACAGTACTGGCTCGCTCCAGTTACTGTTAAGATTGGAACTTAGCCAATTTCGGCAAAGAGCCAAAACTGCGCGTCTGAAAAGCAGCCAGCCTGTGCAAGTACTGTCGAGAGGAGGAGGGACAAGGCCACCTACCAAGCAACGGATCTCGGCCAACCCTCCGCCTATAAATAGTGAAGGATGAAGACGAAGAGAAGTAGAACACTACTTGAGCATTCGAGCGCCTACTGCAAACAAACACTCCCAGATTTCTAAGCAATCTTCGAGTCTTTGTTTCCAAGTGTTCTCCGAGTTCCAGTCTCATCGGAACTCGTCTTCGCAACCTTCACACCTAGAATTCTAAGCCCATTCCATATCTCAGCTTAGAAGAAGAGCTCCTGTAAAAAGCTCTTCATAGTATGTTCGTCGTAAACCAAAAACCCTAACCCGAAGTTCTGTTCGTTAGGTTTTTGTGTTCGTCGTTAGGTTGTTTAGATCCAAGGCCCTACTTTCATCGATTGTAGAAGCCTCGATCATAGAGTCTAGATCCAAGCTTGCACTTACATCGTTCGTGTAAAGCTCGATCGAAGCTAGGCTGTAAGGAGAGCCCGCAATCTCCCTGTCGTCGGACTGAAGCGAGTGAAGCTTCCAGTCCAGTTTAGGTCTTTGTAGTGAACCCGTAATCACTGCATCTGTCGTCAGATCCAAGCGAGTGAAGCTCGATCTCGACCAGGCTTTTGAAGAGCCCGTAATCTTCAAGTTCTTGAGTGAAGAGAACAGTTGCCGAGTGCAACAAAGTGGACGTAGGAGTTTCATCTCCGAACCACTATAAATCTCGTGTCGTATCTCTCTAACCCTAAACTCTTTATTTTCCTTGTTTGATTATACATTGCATTTGCATCTAAACAAACATAACTTGGAATTTTCAAATACTTAGGAAAGATTAGCTCACCGAATTCCGCACTAAGAGTAAAGTCTCACTCTTGATCAAGCTCTAAGCTTAGGTTAAGAGAATCGTAATTACTTTAGATCTAGCTCTCGGCTAGGTCTTAGTACTTCTAACGAGCACTTTACTTTATACTCTGAGTTAAGGAAAAGAAGTTGAAAAACTTTAAAATACGTATTCACCCCCCCCCCCCCCCCTCCCCCTCTACGTATTTTTCCTATAACAAACCGGGACCAACAAGTGGTATCAGAGCGAGGTTCTTTCGAGCCTCTGCTTTGCATATCCGAAGCGAGTCCCCGCTCGCTTCACGTTGTCCCACTGAACCGGATCCTTTTTCCTAAGTGCATAAAACCCTCACCCACGCATATTGCATTTACTGCTGATAGTTTGCTATGTCTACATATAGTGCATCGAATCTTCCACAGTTCTCTATCGAAGGATACGAGACATGGAGCTTTCGAGTCGAGAGCTTCCTCTGCTCCATCCACGACCGGATGTGGGAAGTTATAGAGGATGGACCAATCGAAATCAAGAAAACCATCTCTGTGAACGTTCCAGCCGCCGAAGGCCGTGAAGCTCATGTTAGACAAGAGTACGTCGAGAAGGACAAAGACGAATACAATGCCAACGACTTCAAGATCGCCAACCTTGACAAAATCGCACGTCACACGATGCAGAGCACTGTGTCGGATTCCTACCTTCCAAGAATTAGGAAGTGTGCGACGACGAAAGAAATGTGGGAAACCCTAGCCCTCATTTCTCAAGGAACGGACAAGATCAAAGAGAACAAGCTCACCGTACAAATGCGGGAGTTTGAAAGTCTGATAATGAAGCCAGGAGAGTCCATCGACGCCTTCGAGCTGAGAGTCACCAACATTATTGCTACTCTCAACTCACTTGGAAAAGAACTCACAGACAAGGAAGTGAATCTGAAGATTGTCCGAGCTCTCACAAGGAAGTGGCAGACAATGAAGGAGCTGTACCTAGCTACCAAGGATCTGTCAAAGCTCACGCCGGAAATTCTGTTCTCTTAGCTCAAAGCCCATGAATTCGATCTGAATCGAATGAGCCTCGACGATGAGGATGAAGCTCCCACGACATCAAAAGGAGTAGCTTTCAAAGCTGCTGAAGGGCCAAGCGACCAGTCGCTAGCCAAGATGACAAGGGAAGAGCTGGAAGAGCATGTTGCGGTCTTATCCAAGAACTTCAACAAGATGAACTCTCGAGTAGGCAAATACAAAAGATTCTACAAGCAGTACAAGGGAAGGAGCACTGATGCTCGTGAAAGCAAAGGAAAGAGAGAAGAGACGACCTAGACGATCTCAAGGGACATGATGGAAGTGGAATGCTACCACTGCCACAAGATGGGCCACTACAAATCTGATTGCCCGAAGCTGAGTGCAAAAGAGCGAGAGGAACTAAAAGCAAAGAGGGATGCTCCCAGGCGAGTGCTCGTAGCGAGTGAAATGCCGGTCGCTACAACTGAAGAAGTCTCAAGCGACTCGGATGCATTCACAGATCCCAATTCCAGTGATGGAGAGGATCTTGGACTCATGACGCTCACCGACGAAGAAACAGGAGAAGTATTTATCTATCCCTCACCAAGCTCAATTACACTCGCACACACTCACCAAGAGGAAGCTAATTCCTCGACATGGAGTGAGTTACTTGACAAGCACCTCAAATTGTCAAGTGACCACAAAGTGTTGAAACAAGCTTTGTCTCAAAGTGAGAAGGAGAACCGAAAGCTAGCCACTGAGCTTGACCAAGTCAAACTTAACTTAAGGGCTACGACTAGTAGGTTCGAGGATCTCTTCGCTAGACATCAAAGCTTGGAAGGAAGGTATGAAACCCAATCCAATCTAGTGGCCAACTTAAACAAAGCCTCATATGCTAGGCAGGCACTAGAGAGCTCGCTTCTACCGTTTGGTAGGAAAGGAGGACTTGGATATGAGAGTGGACCTTCCAAGCCCACTATCTTTGTTGGTGCTTCAAACACGACACCATCAGTCTCTTTGGATGTACCCACTGCCTCCAAAGCAACCACCAACAAGGATAAAGGCCATATGGCTGAGAACCCTAAGAAGAAGCCAATGAAGATGTCTATATCTTCAAGGGCAGAGTCTATGGGCAAGCAAAGATCAACTATCCCTAGCACTCACAATTCTAAATCTTACCAATCCAAAGGTAAAGGGAAACCAGTTGTAGCTTCTAAGTCTCAGACCAAGACACCAGAGACAAAGGATCTCCCTTTCAAGAAAAGGAGTAATGTCTATGTGTCACGTTATCCGGACTGGAGATGGTCCAACCGGACTAACATTGAGGGGGAAGAACTTGAAGCACCAAAGAGGTCACTTCAGTTTCAAAAGGTTTCTCAAGCGAGTCGGGGTCAAAACCCTAGTTGGACCGCTTCGAGAAAACCAAGCGAGCCGCTTCGACAGACTGTAAATCCTAAGTCAGTCTCTAAGCCTGTAGCTAATCCGAAGCGAGTCGCTTCAGGATACAAGCAAGCGGGTAAGAGCATAGGTATGCCTCAAGCGAGCCGCTACCCCTCTTGCACACACTGCTGCACGTGTGAAGCTGCTTCAAGGCAGAACTCACAGTTTTCAAAGGTCGAGAAACCCAAGACACAAGCTACCTTTCAAAAGAAAGTGAAGCAAGTGTGGGTACCTAAGGGAACTAACTTGCAAGGACCCAAACTGATTTGGGTACCAAAATCTGTCTAAATGCAGGTGAGCGCCGTGGATCCCATGCCAAGGGAGGGTCAACAAATCTGGTACTTCGACAGTGGCTGTTCAAGACACATGACCGACATGAGAGCTCTACTTCATGACTACATAGAGAAGAAGGGTCCACACGTTACATTTGGTGATAACTCTCGAGTTAGCACCAAAGGGTACGGCGCACTGAAAGTTGGAAAGCTCACAATAGAAGAAGTCTCCTATGTGGAAGGACTTAAGCACAACTTGCTATCCATTTCACAATTCTGTGACAAAGGATACAAGGTGGAATTTATTTCCAACAAGTGCATTATGAAGAGCAAGCTCACGTCCCAGATAGTGTTGACTGGAATTAGACAAAGGAACGTCTACATAGCACAATGGGAAAGCTGCAAAGAGGAGACGTGCTTAGTTGCAAGAAGTGCTACAGAAATAGGATGGCTATGGCACCGACGCTTGAACCATCTCAACTTCAAGACCATCAATCGCTTAGCTCGCAAAGGCTTGGTGCAAGGCATTCCCAACGAGGTCTTTGTTAAAGACCATCCATGCACACCATGCCAACAAGGGAAGCAGACGAAGAAGCACTTCGCCAGTCTTGAAGAAGCTTCATCCAAGCGAGTGCTCGAGCTGCTTCATATGGATCTGTTTGATCCAGTTACTCCAGTTAGTGTAAATGGAAGGAAGTACACTCTAGTTGTAGTAGACGACTTCTCTCGCTACACTTGGGTTGTATTTCTCTTCAGCAAGAAGGAGACACTGGCCAAGCTACCACAACTGCTCAAGCGACTAGTTGTGGAGAAGAACCAAGCGATTGTCACCATCCGCTCCGACAAAGGCACAGAGTTTCTAAACTCTACTATTGAAGCTTACTGCACAGAGCATGGTATTGCACATCAAACTTCCTCAGCACGCACACCTCAGCAGAATGGAATTGCTGAAAGAAGGAATCGGATCATCAATGAAGCCGTTCGCACCATGATCGCCGACTCGAAGCTTCCGATGAAGTATTGGGCTGAAGCTGCCAATACAGCAAGCTACACGTAGAACCGGACGCGTCTCAATAACCGGCACGACAAAACACCATATGAAATATGGACAGGGAGAATTCCTAACATATCTTATTTCCATATTTTTGGTTGTAGGGTCTTCATCCATGATAATGGGAAGTCACAATTGAAAGCCTTTGAAAGCAAAGCTGATGAAGGAATATTCTTAGGATATTCTACATCAAGCAAAGCTTACAGGGTGTTCAACTGTAAAACCCTAATTGTGGAGGAATCACCCCATGTCGTATTTGATGAATCTTCTTTGAGTCTTCCACAGGAACAGGTTCAATCTAAGGAAGGAAAGTCAAGCGAGGAACCCATCAACTCACTGACTTGGGACATGCTTGAGGATGATGAAGAAATCAAGGACTCAAGCGAGCAGATTGTCCAAAGAAAAGTTGAAGCTGCCCCCAAGATTCCTGAAGCAAGTGCTGGCCAAACACCCATTCCAGTCGCTTCTGAAGGTGAAGCGAGTGACCAGGAAGAAGATGAAGACGAAGCTGGTGGATCCAAGCGTGCATGGCTCAAGGATCACTCATCAAGTCAAATCATTGGAGATCCATCCAAGGGTGTAGTGACCAGAAGTCAAGTGTTTGGAGAAAGTGCCATGTTCAGTTGCTTTCTCTAAAACATTGAGCCGTCATGCGTGGAGGAAGCCCTAGCTGATTCCAATTGAGTGATCACCATGCAAGAAGAGCTGAATCAGTTCACCAGGAACGATGTATGGTACCTCGTGGATCGTCCCAAATTTCAGCATGTTATTGGCACCAAGTGGGTTTTCGAAAACAAGACGGACGAGGACCACAACGTTGTGAGGAACAAGGCGTGACTCGTTGCTAAGGGCTACTGCCAAGAGGAAGGAATCGATTTTGATGAGACCTTCGCTCCTGTGGCACGGCTCGAAGCGATCATATTATTTCTAGCCTATGCAGCGGCCAAGAAATTCAAAGTCTATCAGATGGATGTCAAGAGCGCGTTTCTCAATGGTGAATTGAAGGAAGAAGTATATGTGGAGCAGCCACCGGGTTTCGAGCAGGGAGATAAAGTGTATCGATTGAAGAAAGCCCTATATGGGTTAAAGCAAGCACCCAGAGCTTGGTATGATACCCTATCCCAATTCCTAGTGGATAATGGATTCCACAAAGGGAAGATAGATCGGACCCTCTTCACCATTAATCATGGAGAAGACATGTTGTGGGTCCAGATCTATGTTGATGACATCATATTTGGGTCGCCAAACCAGTCGCATAGCGAGAAGTTTGGAGAGCTTATGAAGACCAAATATGAGATGTCGATGATTGGCTTGATGAGCTGCTTTCTAGGTCTTCAAGTGAAGCAGCAGGATGATGGAATCTTCATCAATCAAGCTAAGTATACTCGAGAGATGCTTGCCAAGTTCGGTGTTCAGCATGCCAAAGCTGTGATGATCCCAATGAACACCAACCAGAAGATGGAGCCAGACCTAGATGGGAAGTCTGTGGATGCTACAGACTACCGAGCTTTGATCGGATCCCTTCTATATCTCACTGCAAGTAGACCGGATATAGCTTTTGCAGTTGGAGTATGTGCTCGCTTCCAAAGCAATCCCAAGCACAGCCATCTTGAAGCTGCCAAAAGAATTCTTCGATATTTGAAGGGCAGTGTCAACATGAGGCTGTGGTATCCAACGGAGGACAATTTGGAGCTCACTGGATATTCAGATGCTGACTATGGAGGGTGCCGAATTGATAGGAAATCAACTTCGGGCACTTGTCAGTTCTTGGGAAGCAAGCTGATCTCATGTTTTTCAAAGAAGCAGACAAGTGTAGCTACTTCAACGACTGAAGCCGAATATATGGCCGCTGGAAGCTGCCGTTCTCAAATTCTATGGCTTCGTCAGCAGTTGAAGGACTACAAAGTTGAAATTCCAATATTCTGCGACAACAACAGTGCTATATGCATCCCGCAAAATCCAGTGCTTCACACCAGATGCAAGCACGTGGAAATCCGACATCACTTCATTCGTGATCATGTCGAGAAGAAGGATATCAAGCTCGAGAAAATCCATACCGATCTCCAGCGAGCAGATATCCTCACCAAGCCTCTAGCTGAGTCTCGTTTTAATCAGCTATGCATGGAATTAGGGTTGCTAGACCCTGGTGAAGAGTGCTAGATCAAGGATGCACGAAGGAGTGTTCGCTTGTTCTTTGAGCGTCACTCGCTTCGGATCTTCATCAACTCAAGCGAGTCACTTCAAAATTCCACTCGCTTGAAGAAGGAGAAATAAGGTGGAGAAAGGTGGAGTGTTGGAAGACGTTCCCTACCCGCTTCCAGGAATTGTTAAGCCATTGGTTAAGGGGGAACTATTGTTTGCTCTCGGAGCAAGCTACTTCCAAAGCGAGCAAGGAAAGCTGCTACCTAGCCTAAGATTCCTAGCGAGTGGGTATAAACACTCGCAAGTGCCGTTTCTAGTAACGGTTGTGGGGTCTTGTATCGGGCCTTCCCACGTAAAAATGGTGAAAGCTTAGGCAGGGCTGTCACCTAGACCTTGCGTCCTCTTCTCATCTTTCCGCCGAAGAGGAGCAAGTCCTCTCATCTCCTTCATCGTGGATAAATATTCATTCCTTACTCACTCTTCATTGAGTTGAGCTGCCGAATGTCTATCCATTCCTCCCTCACTTTGAATTTTGCATCGCTTCAATTAACCCTAGTCTGGGTCAAGCGAGTAGATTGCAAATTCATTCTGTAGCTTGTAGGAGGAAGCTTGAAGAGTTACCTTTTACTTGAAAAGGTTGCATGACTGGTGACATGTCTTTGCGTAAAATACAAGATTGTCTTGTCAGAGCATTCTCATTGTCATCCTGTCCTATTCTGCTCTGAGATAAGGACTTGTACTCATCCCCCATTCATCGTGAATAAGTACACTTACGTGAAGCTCCCCTCTGGGTTGTAGTAAGCTTGTGTACTATATTCATTTTCTCCCCCATTCCTTCGTTGGAGGAGTCTCTAACTCGTAGAGGAAGATGAATGCCAAGAAGATGTAGTATCCAAAAGGTAGTATCATCAAGTTTGAACTCAGATCCATCAAAAGAATTCAACAAATGGTGACTTCAATAAGTGGTATCAATCTCTTACGAAGTGAGATTGACTGGTAAGTGTTTCAATTTTAAGTACACTAAGTGAGCTGAAGCGTGCTAGAAACCTTCACTTACTATGTGGAAAATATGAAATGATTCTGACACAAATACAAAGAGGAAAACATTCTTGTTTATCCTCGAAGTATGTAAGTTAGAAACATTTTAAATAATGTCAAAGAAATTTCATTTCTTTTTCCAGTCGCTTCAGATGGCCAAGCGAGTGCTACGTCACTCCAATTGAGCCATCGCAAGCGAGTGCAGAACAGTCACTCAAGCGAGTACTTCGCAAGCGAGTACAAGCCAAGCGGCCCAACTCGAAGCGAGCGGGTACGAAGCGAGTATGAGTTGTCTGCACTCGAGTGCAATTTTACCTTTTGCTTTACATTTAATGCAGGTTCACGTACAGCCGAAAATAATGGGCGCGTGCACTGCACTTTGAATTCGAAGCGGGAAAAGACGGACGAGATCCAACCATCGAATCTAAACAGTGCCTGATTTATAGCCGTTGGATCCGACGCCGTGTAAAGTGACGAATCACAGCAGGCCACGTGGAGCCGAGTCAAGTTGGCGGTTCACTTTTACTATGATGACGCCGAACACATCAGATCCATCACCGAAGGACCGCCGCCTACGCACAGGATTCTCGGTGATATTACTGTCTTGCCCCTGCCACGTCAGCCGAACCCCGCCTCTATATAAGGACGTCGTTGCAGACTGCAAAGCCTTTCACAACTCTCCATATTTGCCATTCTCGTGCAAGATCTGCAATCTTCTGCAACTCACGAGTCTCAACCCAGTTTTCATCTTTAAAACTCCGATCAAATCTCTCAAATTTCTAACCATGGGAAAGAAGCTACAGTCTGAAACGATGGAGCAATTTCTCACCGAGGTCGACAAGCACATCAACGTCGAGCCTCATCTTGATCCAACATTCATCGAAGAGGATGGTTTCTTCCGTAAGGCCGTGACCACGGCCGGCTTATGGAAGTTCGTGACGGCGACGCCATCGAAGATTTTGGCCAAGGCGGTGGCCGAACTTCTTTTGAATCTGAGGAAAGGGCAGAATACATCATCATTCACTGATCCACAGACGGGAGAACCGGTGGAGGTAGACATGAGCCAACTAATCGGAATATTCGACTTGCCGAGAGAAGGTGGAAACTCTTTGTTAAGGATGGAGTTATCGGCCAGAGTCGAGTATGCTCGATTTGCTACTGAAAAAGCAGAGCCCAACTACAAGGAGGCCAGCATTCGATCAGATCTGAAGGCTCCTTTCAATCACATATGCGAGCTCTTTTCGAAGTGCGTCGCGTGCTACGTCGGAACTTTGGGCCAGCTCTCTGAAACAAAGCTCTTTGCCACCACTGTCATCGTCGACAGTCTCACAGGAACCAAGTTCAACTGGCATGGTTGGTTTCTCAACCAGATTCACGAAGCCGCCAACGACTTCAAGTTCGTGAAGGGAAGCACGGATCAGATTCTCCGCAAGGGGAAGCTTAAGTTTTTCTCCAGACTCTCCGTCGCACTAGAGGAATGCTATCCGAACAAAGTGTGGCCAGAATCTGACGTCACTGACTACAAGAAGAACACCGTATTCCATGACCTGTGGAGGTCGGAAAAATCTTTGATCGATGAGGGACTTCTCGAGGTTGAAGTGCCCGCTGCAGTGCCTGTTGCCGAAAGGCAAATTGAAGCTACCCAATCAAAGCGAGCCGCTTCATCTGGGAAGTGAGCTGAAGCGAGCGAAAAAGAAATTGAAGCTAGTCGCTACGCTAGTCAAGTCAAGCGAGGCTGAGGAGCAGCCGCTTGAGGAGACTGAAGAAACTCAACCCCAGCCATCACCCACCAAAATCCAAACTCCCCCACCTCAATCACAGAAAACCCCAAACCAAACCCAAACACAACCACCACCAGAACCTCAAGCCTCATCCTCTGCCCAACCACATACCCAGAAATCCCCCCTCTCTCCACAACAAGAAGAATCAACTTCTTCTTAACAACTACCCCATGTCCCACTACTCAGTACAGATCCCTCTGCTGCATTCACCCTATTCCAACCTATCCAAACCCCCCAGCCAGCCACAGAACCCATCCAAATCTCTGAAACCCAAACCTCATCACCAACCCAATCCCCTTCCTCATCGGCAGCCACAGCTGATACCGCCCAAACCACTGGAACCATAATCCCACAATTCCAAATCTCCAAGATTCCTGCAGAGGTGGAAGCTCTCGAAAGATACGTGAAGGACAGAGAGCAGGCTGCAGAAATAATCACTACTCGCTACTCCTCTGTGCCGATGTCCGACGAGTTCTTCACAAAGACCGTCGACTTCCTCACTTACATCACCTACCGAGGAACTGAGTACTACAAAGTCTTCAGACTCTTGAAAGCCTTCAAAGAGGAAGAGCTCATTCAGATGGAGGGAAAGCTACTCGATTTCATCGGAGAAATGGCTTCCACGCATTTCTCGATGGAACCAGCTTCTGGGACAAGCTGGATGCAAAGGTGAAACGAACCTATCCAGACGCTTCAGTCCCCGAGCATGTACCGACCATTCACGAGCGGCGGCTGATGAGAGAGCATGCGGAGGAGGTAGTGTGAAGGATGCGGAGATCTCAAGTTTGCAGAGTGAGATCACCAGGAGGAATGTGGAGATGGAAAAGAAGGTTGAAGAGGTCAAGAATCTTAGAGAAGATTTTGACAAGAAGAAGGGAGAGTTGGAGAAGAAAGTGGAGGAACAAGGAAAGTTGTTGGAGGAGAAGGAGAAGTTGCTGGAGGTAAAGGCAAAGCTGGTCGGAGACCAGGAGAAAACCATCGCTGAACTCATGCAGTCGCTTGAGGCTGAAAGAAACAGGATAAAGAGCATGTCTACCAAGCTGATAGCTGTGGAGAAGGAGAAGACCACTCTTGTGGCAAATCACAAAGAAGAGATAGAGAAGATCTCTGGACATATTGAAAAGTTGAAGAGAGTGGCGGAGGATAAGGTTGGAGAAGTAATTAAAATGAACTGTCATATGGCACGAGCTGCAATTCAGATAGCCGCTCAAGCAAAAGAGATTGATTCGGTCAATCTAAAGAAGTCAGAACTGGCGAAGCAAATTGATCAAGCTCAGGAAAAGGCCAGTGAGTTTGCGGTTAGAATTGCCGAAGCTGCCCAACTTCGCGTGACTCTCAACAACCAAGAGAACGCCATAGCTACTGCATCTGCCGAACTCAAAGCGTCTCAAGATTTCCTCAATCTCCAACTGCAGGAGGAGCGCAAGGAGATCCGTGCAGAAATCGAAGCGGAGCTGGCCGCTCGCTTCAGAAATGTAGAGTCGCTTGAGAGGCTAATGGCCTCTGTCAAGGAGAGGGAGAAACAGTGTGAGTATCTGCTCGAGGAGATAAGTATCAAAACTGCCGAATTAGTGCTCTCCCAGGAGCATACTTTCGCAGGAAAGACCGAGCGGATGCTGCATGCTGTGTTCAATGCAGTCAACAACCTTCACCAGTCTATCACTGGAAAAGTTATTGTTTCAGCCCCTGGCAGTGATGATGCCAAAAAGGGGGAAGGTATTGTGAAGGGAAGTGCTGAAATTATGGAGTTACAAGGAGGAGTCGGAGGAAGTGGAGTGGAGAGGAGGATGGAGATAGAAGGAAGTAGTGGAGTTGGAGGAAGTGGACTGGAGAAAGAGATGGAGTTGGAGGATGAAGCTCGGGCCGAGCGAGCGAGGAAATTGGGCAAAGAAAAACTCACAGAAGAGCCCCGCAGGCCGATTGAGGGAAAGCTGCTTGGCTCTTCCATTGCTTCTCATCCTCCTGTTCCTGTGTTAACCAAGGAACAAAGGGAGGAGCAAATCCATGCAGAAGAGACCTTAGCTCGCGACTTGGAAATGCAGTTTGATCTACAAGCTCTGAAAAATCTTACTGGAATCCAAGCTCCTGCTTCAGCTCTGGCCGCTTCATCTCTGGCACTCACTTCAGCTTCTGCAGGAGCCACTTCATCCAGCCAAGCTATCATCCCACCAAGTGCCTCAGCAGTCATCCCTCCATGTGAAGCAGAGAAGAAGAAGAAGAAGAAGAAGAAGAAGAAGAAGAAGAAGAAGAAGAAGAAGGAAATGCCTCCACCACCAGCACCCAAACAGTCACTGAAGCGGACCACACCCGAAGCTAGAGAAGATGATCCAGAGGCCAAGCGCCGAAAGATCAAGCAGACGGTCGCTTCACGAGCTAGTCATTTGGAGAGGAGAAGGAAGAGAGGAGAAGAGAGAAAGGAGGAAGAAGAGAAGGAGAGAAAGATCAAGGCAAGGCGTCTTGAGATAATTGAAGGTCGGATAGAGGAACACTTCAATGAAGTGAGACTCATCCAGTCCGCCCTTACACGAAGCGTCTTCATTCCCTTCTTGCCAGAAGAATCGGAAGCTTGTGTGACTCAAGCTTGGATGGACGCTTGCTACGTGACCACTAAGGAGATGATTGATTCCGGTCGCTACCCGCGCAGAGAAGAGCAACAATACATTCGCAGGCGACTGATTGATATGCTTCCGAAGTGGAACTCTGAGCTGAGTGCAAAATTCAACGCAATAATGAAGGAGATGTCAAGCAGATCAGAAGAGGAGTTGATTGTGCGTAGGAATGAACATCCAGATGCCCGAGAAATCGAGCAATTCATCCCCAGTGATCTACTTGAGCAGTGGCTGTATTACAAAGAAAAATTCATCAAAGCTTACTACTACAGGGAAGTAGTGCCACTTCAAGATGAGTGCTCGAGGATCAATGCGCTCAACAACTTCCTTTGTGCCTACGACGAGAAATTCAGGCGGAAGGTCTTCACTCTTGCAGAGCTTGCGAAGTCTATGCCTCTAATCGTCAAAGCACCTGCTCCGAAGGACTTCCCCATGCCCTTCTTGCCCGGCACAAGTGTTCCAGATCGAAGAATCATAGACGCAGAGGTTGATGAATCTTTCAAGCTGGAGGAGACTTGGAGGAGACCAAGCATACACAACGTAGGAACTTTGGAAGTGAAAGTTCTATCTGCTTACGTTGTTGAAGAAGAGAAGGAGGAAGAGAAGAAAGAGGAGGTGACAGAAAAGGAGAAGGAAGACAAAGACGAGAAATCTCTGAATTTCAAGTCTCATAATTTTGTGAACTGTTGTTCATCTATCTCATTTTAATTTTTGTCTCTCTTGTGTCATTTACAAGCTTTGTGAATGATTAATCCTTATGCTACAAAACTCAAATAACTTAACCGAAAAAAAAGGGGAAAGGAACTTAAAAGAAAATTTTCAACGAACATGCAAAGGAAGCAGTCGCTTGAAGTTCCTTCCACGGTTAGGTAGGCTAAATCTCTTAGTCTAAAAGTTTGTTTTGGGTTTTGGCATCATCAAAAAGGGGGAAATTGTTGGGAATTGTTAAGGACAAACATGTTAAGGGGGAACCTATTGGGGACATTCGTATTGTTTTGATTTGATCCCAAAACCCCCAAGTGTCATATTCTCAAGCGACCCATTTTTGATGTAGATGATAGGTTAGAAATTTTTTTAAGCCTACTCTGTTAGGATGGCTCAATTTTTGCTTAGGTTTTTAGACTGCAGAAAATTCAAGTGAAGGCCACTCGCTTGAGTGTGTTTTCAAGCGAAGCGAGTCTAACGAGCCGAAGTGAAGCGTGCCGAAGAATAGCGAAGCAAATCGAGCGCTACAGTGGAATCAAAGCGAACCCACCAAAGCGAAGCAAAGCGAGCGCTA
Organism: Thymus mandschuricus; assembly: GCA_029379335.1. Classification (NCBI taxonomy): domain Eukaryota; kingdom Viridiplantae; phylum Streptophyta; class Magnoliopsida; order Lamiales; family Lamiaceae; genus Thymus; species Thymus mandschuricus. The sequence goes on from CM057071.1 coordinate 13,007,605, forward strand.
CAGCGAAAGTCAAAGCGAGTAAAAATTTACTTAAGCAATACTCGGGAATTTTATTTTCCCAAAGTAAACGCTTCAAGTATGATCCGAAGCGACTCGATCAAAGCGCACGCTACAACTTCAAAGAGAAGCAAGCCACAACCTACCAGAAAGCGACAGCACAATTCCCGCTCCGATTTTGAACTCCAGTCAACTGAAGATCGCCGCATTAATTGCGAGATCTCCACGTGTCGAAAGCGGAGAGGAGCAGAGGAGTTGACTGCCAGGCCGACAAGGGCAACAGTACTGGCTCGCTCCAGTTACTGTTAAGATTGGAACTTAGCCAATTTCGGCAAAGAGCCAAAACTGTGCATCTGAAAAGCAGCCAGCATGTGCAAGTACTGTCGAGAGGAGGAGGGACAAGGCCACCTACCAAGCAACGGATCTCGGCCAACCCTCCGCCTATAAATAGTGAAGGATGAAGACAAAGAGAAGTAGAACACTACTTGAGCATTCGAGCGCCTACTGCAAACAAACACTCCCAGCTTTCTAAGCATTCTTCAAGTCTTTGTTTCCAAGTGTTCTCCGAGTTCCAGTCTCATCGGAACTCGTCTTTGCAACCTTAACACCTAGAATTCTAAGCCCATTCCATATCTCAGCTTAGAAGAAGAGCTCTAGATTACTTTACACTTACTGTAAAGAGCTCTTCATAGTGTGTTCGTCGTAAACCAAAAACCCTAACCCGAAGTTCTGTTCGTTAGGTTTTTGTGTTCGTCGTTAGGTTGTTTAGATCCAAGGCCCTACTTTCATCGATTGTAGAAGCCTCGATCATAGAGTCTAGATCCAAGCTTGCACTTACATCGTTCGTGTAAAGCTCGATCGAAGCTAGGCTGTATGGAGAGCCCGCAATCTCCCTGTCGTCGGACTGAAGCGAGTGAAGCTTCCAGTCCAGAGACGGTCTTTGTAGTGAACCCGTAATCACTGCATCTGTCATCAGATCCAAGCGAGTGAAGCTCGATCTCGACCAGGCTTTTGAAGAGCCCATAATCTTCAAGTTCTTGAGTGAAGAGAACAGTTGCCGAGTGCAACAAAGTGGACGTAGGAGTTTCATCTCCGAACCACTATAAATCTCGTGTCGTATCTCTCTAACCCTGAACTCTTTATTTTCCTTGTTTGATTATACATTGCACTTGCATCTAAACAAACATAACTTGGAATTTTCAAATACTTAGGAAAGATTTAGCTCACCGAATTCCGCACTAAGAGTACAGTCTCACTTTTGATCAAGCCCTAAGCTTAGGTCAAGAGAATCGTAATTACTTTAGATCTAGCTCTCGGCTAGGTCTTAGTACTTCTAACGAGCATTTTACTTTATACTCCGAGTTAAGGAAATGAAGTTGGAAAACTTAAAAATACGTATTCACCCCCCCTCCCCCCCCTCTACGTATTTTTCCTATAACAAACCGGGACCAACAGTGGGTATAAACACTTGCAAGTACCTTTTCTAGTAAAGGTTGTGGGTTCTTGAACCGGGCCTTCCCACGTAAAAACGGTGAAAGCTTAGGCAGGGCTGGCACCTAGACCTTGCGTCCTCTTCCCATCTTTCCGCCGAAGAGGAGCATGTCTTCTCATCTTCTTCGTCGTGAATAATCACTCAATCATTACTCACTCTTGACTGAGTTGAGCTGCCGGGTGCTTATTCATTCATCCCCCTCTCTGGATAATGCATCGCTCTAATTTTTCCCTATTTTGGGTTAAGCGAGTCGTATGCTTGTTCATTCTGTAGACTTTGAGTGGAGAGCTTGAAGGGTCCCTTTACTTCTAAAGGTTGCATAACTGGTGACATGTCTTTGCATAAAAATCGAGAATGGCTTGCCAGAGCTTCTCATTGTCATCCTGATCTTTTCCCATGCCTGTGAAAAGATCTTATACTCATCTCCCATTCATCGTGAATAGCACTCAAGCGAGTCTCCCTTCGGGTAGTAGAAAGCTTAAGTGTCTTATTCATTCTCCCCCTCATTTGCTTCGATGGAGGACTCTCTAATTCATATAGGAAGATGGAAGAGATGAATGCCAAGAAGATCAAGAAGATCTACATATGTGGTATCAATCTCCTACGAAGTGAGGTTGACTGGTAAGTGGTTCAATTCAAGTACACTAAGCAAAGTGAAGCGTGCTAGAAAACCTTCACTTGCTATGTGGAAAATACAAAATGAATCTGACACAAATACATAGAGGAAAACATTCTTATATATCCTCGAAGTATGTAAGTCAGAAACATTTTAAACTAAAAAAAAAAAGCAAAGAAAATCTCTATTCTTAAATTATTCGCTTTAAGATGGTCAAGCGAGTGCTTCGTCACTCAAGCGAGTGTGGAACAGGCACGTCAAGCAAGTACTTCGCAAGCGAGTAAAAGCCAAGCCGCCACACTTAAGCGAGCAAGTACGAAGCGAGCCGTATGAGCTGTACACACTCGAGTGCCATTTTACCTTTTACTTTGCATTTAATGCAGCAGAGGAATAGGGCCGAGAATCTGGGCGCGTGGTGTTCACTTTAAATTTGAAGCGCCAAATTCGCTAGCAATCCAGCCGTTGAATCTCAACAGTTTTCAAATCTCAACCGCTGGATCAACGCCGTTCAAACAAATGAATCACGGGAGGCCACGTGGAGTGCTGACTCACTAAGGCGGTTCACTTTTAACTGTGGTGACGCCGAACTTAACCGGACACGTTAGTCACGTCGCTGATTGCCGCCGCCTACACAAAAATTTCAAGGAAATTACCGTGCCTCTCTCGCCACGTTAGCCAAACCCTAAAACTATATATGGGCATCGATGCAGATCTGCAGAAATTTTATCACTCCCCATATTTGCCATTCTTGTGAAAAATTCTCTGCACTTCCTGCAATTTCACGAGTCTCAACCCTATTTCTTCATCCTCAAATCTCTCCCAAAAATCATCAAAATGGTGAAGAAGACTGCTACTCAATCCATGGAGCAATTCCTAGCCAAAGTTGAAGACCATATCAACGTCGAGCCCCATCTCGACGAAAGGATAGTTGAGCCTAACGGCTTCTTCCGCAAGGTCGTGACCACGGCCGGATTGTGGAACTTCGTTACCGCAAAACCATCGAGGATTCTTGCTCCTCAAGTGTAATGGTCGCAGTTTTTCTTAGTGGGTAATAAAAACTTCGACATTATTTTAAATATTAAGAGTGTTATTACTATCATTAGTATAACAAAATTTCGAGAATATTAACAGTAGACATGATTAATAATAGTAATGTTGTCGAATGAGAACCGAATTAATTAAGAAAGGCCCGATAAGACAAATCGATTAATTTTTATTCAAGGGGCCGATGCCCACTTAAAGATCGAAGGCCCATTTCATGATTTAATACACGAACTATTTCGGCCCAAGAATGAGAAGCCCACGTGCGAAATTAATCAATAAAGGATAAAAGGCCTAAGAATTATGATATTATTCCAAGTATAACAATTACATGTAGATAATTAAAATACATTTTTATAACAACAATGTACAAAAAAAATAAATTAAAAAAATAAAAGAAAAGAATGAGAACACCAGCAGCCTCCCAACGTCTCTCTCTCTCTCTTTAACAAAATTGAGCTCAGATTAGTCCCTTAATCACAATATTAGAGGCTAAAACACCCCATAAGCAAGATTAGGGAAGGTTAACAACATCATCATTGCTTCTTTTTGCATGGGGAATCACCGAGAACAGCATGCACGCCAAACCCCCTCTCTCTCTCTTCCCCTTTTCTCTTCCAAAATCTGCCCCAAATCCTTGAGAAGGAACCCCCCACCAATCCCCATTCATCTCTCTCCCTCCAATGCTTGAAAGAAGCCCAAAAGAACCTGCACAAAATATACAAGTCAACTCCCATCTCACACAACATTATTCACACATTCACAAGAACAAGAGAGAGAGAGAGTGAGCAAGAGAGAAACCGAGAAGAAGAAGAAGAAGAGCAGTAAGAGCTCTAGCCATTTCCAACCACCAAAGACCCACGGTAAGCCTTCCCCTCCCTTCTCCTTTCAATCCCCACACATGCATGAGCTAACAAAGAGCTCACACCACCTTTAGGAGCAAGAACAAGAGAGAGAAGGGAAGGAACCAAAGCATTCAAGGATTTCCAGCCCTCACACCAAGTAAGCTCAACCAATTTCATGTTAAGAGTAATGCAACAACAATTATTGAGGCACATAGACCTAAACTCCATTTTTAGGTTGCTAGGAACCAAGTGAAGGGGAGAAGAAGGCAGTAACAAAGAAAGGAGGAGAAGCAACCCCCATTCAAGTCCAAAATCCTCAAATTTCCAAACCCCTTGAAGCAAGTAAGTACTCCCCATATTTCTCTAGGAACTAAGTCCAACCAAGCATGTTTTCCCTTAAGAACACCCCAAGAACTTAGCTAAAAACTGCCCAAATAGGAGGACACCAATGCATGTACACATAGCCTAAAACACCCAACCAAAATCAAGCATGCAAGCCTAGATAATAACTTAGGATGAACAACGAACCATATAGATGGCCAAAGATCAAATTTTACCCTCATTCGAGTTTAATGAACATGATCAAACATTGTTAAATCATAAGGCATGATAAACCTCCACCAGGAGCACTCAATTTAATTAAACCAACAACACATGCTCCCAAAAACTGGAAAAACCCCTTCCAACATCAACCAACAAAACAACCGAATCACAAATGCTTTCATAACCAAGTTTTGGCCCAACAATTTAACGTAGTATGTAAAGCCAAGAGAGAGGAGAGCGAGGGAGAGAACTTATCATCAACGGTGCAAGAACACAACGGAAGCAGGAGGCTGCCGGAATTCGGAGCGATGTCGGAAGGGCATCGGCAGCAACAAGGGAGGATAGCACAACGGTGACAAACACCGCCGGCAGGAGCCACCAAACTTGTAAGAGAAGAAAAGAGAGAGGTTAGTGGAGACGAAGAGTGAAAGAAGAAGAAAACGGAGGAAGAGAGGGAGCGAGCGACAACAGAAGCAACGGCGGCAGTAGCAACAACGACGGACGGCAATCAAGCCAAGAGGGAAATATTCCCTAACCAACGGAGGCTAGGGTTCACTTTAGGCTCGAATAGCTCGAATAGCCGACGGGACCGCCGTGGGAGTTGCCCCGGCAACGGAGAGGAACCACGAAGCTAGAGCCGTAGAGGCGGAGACAATCGAGAACGACGGCAACCCCGTACCAGTGCCGTCTCACCACGGCGGCGAGTACGACGTACGGAGGAGGCATAATCAACGGCCAATCCGTCGGAGAAGAATCGGAGATTTTTCCAATTTTCCCCCAAATTATAACTAGGGCATCTCCCCCGTAAGAGAGGCTAGCAATTGAAGGAGAGAGAGGACAGTAATCGACGGCGAGGGAGACCGCCGGTTAACAATCGCCGGCGAAGGCGAGAAATGGACGGCGACAGACTGCCGAGGAAGGAAAGGGGGAGTTGTCGCGAGGAAGAAGAAGTGAGGAAGATGAAGGTCGTGAATGTGAGATCGAGAAAGGGGAGGGTTTTTGACAATTAAACTTAAAACGGGCCGGGCCGGGATCCGGGCCGGTCTGGACTCGGGGCGGGTTAATTAATTGGACCGACGATAATTTAATAATGGGCCAATAATATACTTAACGAATCGGGCCAACCAATTGGGCCGATAAATTAAAGGGCCGGTAATATATTTAACGAATCGGGCCAACCAATTGGGCCGATTAATTAAAGGGCCGATAACATATTTAACGAATCGGGCCAACCAATTGGGCCGATTAATTTAATTAAAAGGCCGATAATATATTTAACAAATCGGGCCAACCAATTGGGCTGATTAATTATTTAATAAGCCGGGCCAACCGATTGGCCCGGATTTATAATTCATGACGGGCCGAAAAATATGTAACAATCAAACTGATAATTAAAGGGGCCAATAGTTAAGTCAAGAGACGAAAGTTAACTGCAACGACTCTCCGGGATTAATCTAATAATTTCCCGAACCTAAGTAAGTTGGGCTTAAAACCCTAATACTCTTAATGGGCCTATAATGATTATTAATGATTAATTAATCAACCAAGCCTCATATAATAACTCTATAAGTGTAGACCACTTATACTATGTAATAAAATCACGAAGCCTCAGTAATGGCTAAATCAAACATCCTACGATTTTCGTCGAGGATGAAAAGATTATAAGACACGAAAATTGATCGAGTGATCGATTTCAGAATACTAATCAAGAAACTCTTAAATAAGAGATCATAACCTCGATAGGAAATAAGCCTTCGCATAGATTGATAGATTATCGATTTTTATTCCAAGTCTCTTATGTTACGTTCTTTGAACGAGGTTAGGCGAAGGGGAAAGCCGAGACTAAGGCAGCACTCAGGATTATAAGGAAATCAAGGAGAGCTATCGAGGTGGGCTTTCGTACAACGAAAATGTTTATTTATGCTAAAGTTCTTTTCTTAAAAGAATTTCCATGCCATAAAATGTTTTGTTTTGTATGATGTCTATCTGTGAAAGGGCTTCGGCCACATGTTATCAAGACGAATTCGGGCCTATCGGGGTCTCTCCTCGATGGGTTTAGTGCACTACATGACCTTGAGCTACAAGGTTGGTCGGTCAGGTATCCGGGTAGGGTGGCCACCCTTACCGGATACACCCTCACGACTCAGATATGACGGATTACACCAAGAAACGAAGCTTGCAAGCGCCTTTTTATGAAAATGTTTTAGTGATCATAGGACTTTTCCGAAAACCCCTATGAATCACATGAATGGCTGGCAATTAAAATGTTTTGGCATGTGTTCACTGAATACTTTGTACTAAGCCATGTACATATTTCCCATGTGCAGGTTGAACGGGATGGAGTGAAGCAGTCGAGAAGGCTTTTGTCGAGCATGGAAAGGGTTGAAGCCTCTTGGTGGTGCATGTCTCCATACATGCATCTCACGTTCTTCCGTTCTGTTTCTTATGTTATTAGTCTAGATCTTCTTTGGTGTATCGTTGCAATACAATTCCTTTTTGTGTATCGTTGCAACGTAATGGATTTCTCATAAACAATGTTTCCTTTCATGAACAACGCTTCCACTTCTACTATGTCATGTAATCGCTTCCGCTAATGAACAGTACTTTCTTTCCTTCATTCTCGACGAATGATGGAAAACTTCAATGTATTTCAATGTTACGCTTCCGCATCGTTTCACCTCGACTTATTCGTTATTTCCATTAATTTTCCCGTTCCTTTGCGTCGCGACCTCGCCTGGCCAGTCTTAGCGGGGTGGGGTCGTGACATCAAGTGGCCCAGTTATTGCTGAATCTGAAAGAGGGCCAGACCACGTCGTCAATTATAGATCCAGATGACGGAGAATTGATGGAGGTGGATCTCGCCGACGTTGCTGAAGTTTTCAATATATCTTGTGAACTGCTTACTATTTGGAGGAAGAGAAGGAGGAGGAGCAGAAGTCTGCAGAAGATCCCTGAATTCTATATATCTTGTGATCGAACTGCTTGTTCATTCCTATATTTTATTTTCTGTCAACTTGTGTCATTTACAAGCTTTGTGAATGATTTATCCTTATGCTATAAACTCAACTGCTTAACCAAAAAAAAAAAAAGGGAAAGGTACTTTAAAAAAAATTTAACAAGTCTGCATAAGAAGCAGTCGCTTGAAGTTCTTTCCATGGTTAGCTAGGATAGAAAATCTAGTTTTTAGATTGTTTCTAAGTTGGGTTTTGGCATCATCAAAAAGGGGAAAATTGTTGGGAATTGTTAAGGATTTCATGTTAAGGGGGAACTCATGTTGGGAGGCTTTTAAATTCAAGTATGTATTTTGATTGGATCCCAAAACCCCTAAGTATCATGTTCCCAAGCGACCCAATTTGATGTAAAATAGGTTAGAAAATTTTCTAAGCCTATACTGTTAGGAAGACTCTTTTATTGCTTTAGTCGCTTAGGCTTTAGACTGCAGGAATTTCAAGTGAAGGCCACTCGCTTGAGTGTGTTTTCCAAGCGAAGCAAGTCTAGTGAGCCGAAGTGAAGCGTACCGAAGATAAGCGAAGCGAAGCGAGCGCTACAGTAGACTCAAAGCAAGTCTGCCAAAGCGAAGCGAAGCGAGCGCTACAGCGAAAGTCAAAACAGGTCAAATTTTACTTAAGCAATTCTCGAAAATTTTATTTCCAAAGAAACGCTTCAAGTATAACCCGAAGCGACTCACTTAAAGTGGATGCTACAAATCTAAAGCGAAGCGAGCTCCTACCTAACAGAAAGCGACAGCTCAATTCCCGCTCCAATTTGAACGTCGAGTTCAAACTTCAGTCAACTGAAGATCACCATATTAAATGCAAGATCTCCACGTGTCGAATGAGGAGAGGAGTAGCGGAGTTGACTGCCAGGCTGACAAGGGTGCCGTTACAGTACTGGCTCGCTCCAGTTACTGTTGCATTTGTAACTTAGCCATTTTTGGCAAAGAGACAAACTGGCGCGCATGGAAAAGCAAAAGCCTGCGCAAGTACTGTCGAGAGGAGGAGGGACAGAGCCACCTACCAAGCAACGGATCTCGGCCAACCCTCCGCCTATAAATAGTGAAGGATGAAGACGAAGAGAAAGAGAACACTACTTGAGCTTTCAGCGCCTACTGCAAACAAACACTCCCAGCTTTCAGCATTCTTCGAGTCTTTGTTTCAAATGTTCTCCGAGTTCCAGTCTCATCGGAACTCGTCTTCGCAACCTTCACACCTAAATTTCTAAGCCCATTCCATATCCAAGCTTAGAGAAGAACTCTAGCCTTCTTTGCACTTGTTGTAAAGAGTTCTTCATTTAGTGTGTCTGTCGAAACAGAAAACCCTAACCCTAAAGTTGTTAGGTTTTGTGTTCATCGTTGAAAGGTTGTCTTCGATCCAAGGCTCTACTTTCTTCGATAGTAGAAGCCTCGATCATAGAGTCTAGATCCAGGCTTACACTTTCATCGATTGTGTAAAGCTCGATCGAAGCTTAGGTTGTAAGGAGAACCCGTAATCTCCCTGTCGTCGGACTGAAGCGAGGGAAGCTTCAAGTCCAGTTTAGGTTTTGTGTGGTGAACCCGTAATCACTCAGTGGTTGTCAGATCCAAGCAAGTGAAGCTCGATCTTGACATAGGTTTTTGAAGAACCCGTAATCTTCAAAGTTCTTGAGTGAAGAGAACTAGTTGCCTAGTGCAACAAGTGGACGTAGGTGTTTCATCACCGAACCACTCTAAATCTCTGTGTCGTATCTCTAACCCTAATCTCTTTACTTTCTGTTTACTATTTGATTACTCATTGCACAAGCATTTAAACAAACTTAAACTGAAGTTTTCAAATACTTAGGAAAGATTAGCTCACCGAATTTCCGCATCACGAGTAAAGACTCACTCTTGATCAAGTGCAAACTTAGGTCAAGAAGTCTAGCTAAGCACTGTAGATCTAGCTAACGGCTAGGTCTTAAGTATGGAAGCGAGCTCTTTACTTGTCACTCTGAGTTAAAGGAAAAGAAGTTGAAAAACTTCAAAACACGTATTCACCCCCCCCCCCCCCCCCCTCCCCTCTCTACGTGTTTTTCCTCTAACAAATCGGGACCAACAGAGCCATTGCAGAGTTGACTCAGCACTTCGAGTGGGTCCAGACAGCTGGCAACAGAGGTGACAGCTATGTGGAGGAAGGTTGATCTATCTGAAGTGATCAACAGCCTGTCTTCGGCAGCTAGATAAAAGAGCTCTCAAGAGCCTGGCCGAAGAACCTGCAGGGCATAAATAATGAAGAGCTAGCTTACCTTTAATAGGTGAGGCTGTTATGGACAACGGCCTCATTCTTTAAGGAGAGTAAACCCAGTTAGAATAGATGAACATAATATCATGCCGTGCAATGCCTAAGTGTGGTTTTGAAAAACATCATCAAAATAACTGCAGAGGGTTCCCAACAATTTCCCCCTTTTTGATGATGTCAAAACCCAACACTGTACAAAGATCCTAATAAGATGAAGAACCTGTTTTAACGAGATTGTTAAAACAGTTTGATTGGATCATGTTAGGCATATTGACAATAAAACTTGTAAAGCAGTTTATAAGGCCTAGACAAAGAGAGTTTGTCATATTGGGCACACATTATTTTTTATTTATGACTAGCTGGATGATGGAGATATACAGTTACAAGCTTGGTCATAAAATAAAAATCAATAATCAGCTACTTCAATGATCCAGCAGCTGATAGAGCTTCTTCTCTTCTGGGCGTCAGTCCCATACTTGCATAGATTCCATCTTCTATCTGCTTGAAACGAGGGTCTGAGGGAGGAATGTCGAAGTTCAGAGTAGATGAACGAACTCCCTCATTGATGGCAGTGTAATCCACTGTTTTTCCATCAGATAGTAGTGGGCAGAAGAAAGTTTCTTTTGCAAGGACGGGAAGGCCAATGCCTGCTTCACTTGCCAGCTTCACAACTCTCTTGACAAGAGCACGATCCCAAAAGTGCCTTACAAAAAGATTGAAGGCCTCGCCATGATTCTTTTTGATCGTATGGAGGAAGCTTGATCCAGAAATGCAGCAGTATGAATGAACTGGTGAGCTCTTCCCATTGAGGCTGAAGGTTTGGGCCAAGCCAGTCTCTTCCTTCAATAGCAGTCTGTGCCTTCCTCTTCAAATACTTCTTGTTGAGCTGGGTGAGGTTGGTCTGCTTCTGCCTCATGACACGGTCCTCTTCCGCCTGGTCTAGAGAAGCCCGTTTCTCTTCTTCCTTCATCTTCCTCAGTGCATCTGCCTTGTCAGCATCAAGCCTCAAACGTTCAGCCTTCTTCTCAACTTGAATTCTTCTCTGAACATTTGGATCAACAGCCTGACCTGCATTTGCACCCATAAGCATAGCCTCTGTAATGCGGCGAGCATCTTCTGTAGACACTCCTCTATCAGTCTGATCGGCAAGTGAGGGAGATTGAGACGGCCTTTCGGTAGAAGAACCTTCCCTGGACTTCTTCTTTTCCTTCTTCTTCTACTTCTTCTCAGCTTTCTTCTCCTTTTCACCTCCCCCCCTTTTGACATTATCATAAAGGGATGTGATGACGCTAGTCAGATTCTTCACTTCAGCCTGGAGGGCTTCGACATGGGAAGTAAGAGTCTCTCGAGAAGAGTAAAGAGCTAAGATGTCTCCACTAACAGCTGCTTCCCTTTGATTTGCTGCGGATGCCGAGGTGGATATGAGAGATTGGAGGTTTGACAGTTTGTCTTCCACCTCTTTTACCAGCCTGTTAGAGAAACGGAGATCGGTGTTTGTGGCCACATCTTCATCCTTTAGCAACGTGCCAAGAAAAGGCTTGACATGATCTTTAAGATGGACCTGGGTGAAATTCCCAATCTCCTTGGAGACGGCACCTTCTGCAAGTTCCTTAGCTGCATCAACGGCCTTGGAAGTGACCTCGCTCACTTTCTTTGACAGCCTTTCGTCCGTGGTTTTGAGGGTGGAAAGAACATCATCCACGGACTGGTCAATTTGTCCTCCAACTGACCAATTCTGAAATCCAGCCGCTTCTCAAGATCGGATAAGCGTGTGTTGACACCAACAAGCTCAATGCATATCCTCTTTGAGACTAGATATCTCAGCTGGTGAGTGGTCAGGAAGGTCTCCAGATTTTCTTCCTTTTCCTCCTCTTCATCTTCATCATCATGGAACAGATCGTCCACGTTGATGGTAGAACGGGCTGGGGTCACGACCTCTTGCCTGATCGGACTCAGTCCATTCTCGTTTTCCGGGACAGCTGAATTGTAAAACTCAGCTTCTTCTAGGTAGAGCGGCTTCAAGTCCACGCCAAGGCACTTGGCTTCTACTTTCATGGAGGTGAGGACTAGCTGGCGAAAGCTTCCACGAGCTTCTGAAATAGATGAGTAATGGTACTCATCTTTGAGATAGGCCTCCTCCGCCTTGAGCTGATCAAGATCCTTCAGCACGAACAAGGACTGCATCACGTGATAGTCAGCATCCTTGATATCCAAGAACAGGCGAAGGCGAGTGGCCATTCGAAACGCCACGGGAGTCGATCTGACCCCGGGCAGCAATTCATCAACGGCCTTCTTTGTCGCGAACTCCATGTCGTCGTAGAGCTGGAGAGCTTGCTCCTTTGCCAGTCTACGTGCATCTTCCTCAGCCTTCTTCAGATAAAGGCTGGCAGAATCATCATCATCGTCATCATCATCACTGACAACGACCTGGATGGAAGTGTTGTCAAACACTTGAGTGATGGGAGGGCTGAAATGGTACAGTCCATCTCGAGGCGAAACAAGATCTGCCTCGGTGGCCACCACCTCGGTGGGAATGGACTCATCTCTCTGGGGGACAAGCTGGTGCCCCGGGGAGACAAGCTGATGCTCCGAGGAAACAGGTGGTTGTTCTCCGGAGAGAGGTTGTTGTTCTGTGGATGAAGGTTGTTGCTCAGCCCCAGCAGCAGAGGATGAGCACGCTGCTTTGGCTGAAGGGGTCGAGCTTACAACAGCAGCAACGGGCTGTTGTTTCTTCAAAGGCCTTTCCTCGGCGGTCGTCCTTCCCCGTTTCTTGCTTTTCTCCACTAGCTTCTCCTTGCCCTGGGTGGAAGAAGATCCTGAAGTTTTCTTGGCCTGGGGAGGGATAACAGGTTCCCCCTTAGCTACGGAACGAGAGTCCTCCCATTCCGGGTTTGACTTCGCCATGGCCTCGAGGAACGGTCTGATCGCAAGATCAGAGGTTGCGAGGGATGCTTCATTAATACCCAACGACATATTGAATTGTCGCTGATTCGACGGGAGCTTGATGGATTCATTGAATGGGACATCGTCTTCCCACTAAGCTCGTTCTACAACGAACTGGAAGATCAGCGAGATCTTCAGACAGAAGTTGAACTTTCTCTTGATGGTCAACAGGGTGTCACCATCCTTATCCACGGAGGTCTTGACCTTTGCTGCTTCTCCTTTCATTCCAAGGACCAACAGTCTCGCCCAATTCACTGGGAGGTTGTGGTAAACATCAATCAAGATTTTGAACTTATCGTGGGTCATCTTGTCATTTGTCCCCTTTTGAGAGAGCAAAACCTTGTGGATGACATCAAATAGCAAACGAAACTCAGGTTTTAGCCGAGTTCGTTGCATCCCCTTCATGTCGTAGGACACGGCCTGCTTTTCAATCGCCGGAAGAGTCATAGCTTGGAATGACTCCTCAATAAACTGGGAGGACATGTCTGGAAAAATGTCCTTGCCAGTATCCTCCAGATCGTACGTCTTCAACACCGCCTCGAGCAGGTTGAAGGAATCATCGGCAATGACGTTGTCGGAGGCTCGAACGAAGATGTCATCGAGAGAGTCCTTCTCGTCCTCACGCCAGAAGGCGTAGAAAGCTAGGGTTTGCAGCGGCAGGATCTTCGCCGGAACCCTGGTGATGATGCGGTGAAAAGGCCGCATCTTTGCATCCTTAAAAATATATCGTCTAGGCCGGAATGGCCCATATTGTTGTAGGTGAAGAATGGTTCCTGCACAATAAGAGATTTGTAGAACTTGTTGGCATCCTGCCATTTAAAAGAAATCTCTTGGTTGGAGGTGGAGGTTTGTTCATCGGTGGCCATTTTCCTTGTAAGAAAGTAGAGAAAATGAAGTTAGGGTTTGGTGAATAGTGTTTACACAGAGAAACTCTTGGCAAGAAAATGGCAAAATGAAGGTATAATGTCAATGAAAGGGATGGAGGGGTCCCTATTTATAGAGGGTGGGGAACGACCTTGATCATCTCGATCGAACGGCCGAGATTAAATGTAAATGCCGTCATCCCCTTTTGAAAAGTGTCGATTTGACATCGTGCATCTTTTCGAGGCGTGTGGGAGGCGAAGAGTCGCGCGTGTGCAGAGGGGCCCGATAGTTAATGCCCAGTCGCGACTTTTCGTGTCTCACGTCCAGTCCTCACATAAATGCATCTCGATTGTCGAAGCATAAAACCCCAAAAGGGAAGTTTTGTTACACAAAAAGGGTAATCATTGCTTCTGAAAATATCTTCTCCAATTGTGGTGTTTTGATATATGAGGAATAAAAACAAACATGCAAAACATATTAAATACCAATAATTGAAATAAATGCTCTAAGGGAAATTTAAATAAATGAAGAGACAATATTTAAATTAATGAATAGACAGTGAGTGATACAACTCACAGCTTTTACTTCCCCCTTGAGTGAGCAAGGTAGTTGTAATTTCTTACAACAGCCTTCTGCACATTATACGTAGATCAGCTTGTTGTGATGGCAGGTCGTTGTTCTGATCAGGTTGTTGAGGGAGCCATGTCTCCAGACTGGGTGCAGTTCAACATACCGAGCTTAACACATAGCATTTTAAAGCGCTCTTCTTGTAAGGGCTTTGTCAAAATGTCAGCTCGTTGAATATCTGTGTGAATCTTCTCCACAACGACATTCTTCTTTTCAACGTGATCACGTATGAAGTGATGTCTTACTTCAACATGCTTGCAACGAGAGTGAAGAATTGGATTCTGGGTGATAGCAATAGCACTTGAGCTGTCACAAAAGATAGGAACTTCTTTGACAAAGACCTCATAGTCCTTGAGCTGTTGCTTCAACCAGAGAATTTGAGCACAGCAACTACCAGCTGCCATATATTCGGCCTCGGTTGTTGATGTTGCTACGGATGGTTGTTTCTTTGAGAACCAAGATATCAGCTTGTTCCCTAGAAATTGACAAGTACCTAACGTTGACTTCCGATCTAGCTTACATCCAGCATAATCAGAATCTGAGTAGCCAGTTAGTTCTAAGTTGTCATCTCTAGGATACCATAATCCAAGATTGGCAGTTCCTTTGACATAACGAAGAATCTTTTTGGCTGCTTCCATGTGAGATTCCTTTGGATTAGCCTGATAGCGAGCACAAACACCAACTGCAAAAGTAATATCAGGCCTACTAGCAGTTAGATATAATAAAGAGCCAATAATACCCCTGTATTGTGTTATGTTGGCAGGTTTTCCTTCGACATCTTGATCAATCTTCCCATTTGCTAGCATTGGAATCTTGACAGGCTTGCTATCTTGAATTCCAAATTTTGTAATTAGATCATGAATATATTTGGTTTGACTGATGAAGATTCCTTCATCTGATTGCTTTACCTGCAATCCTAGAAAGAAATTCATTTCCCCCATCATGGACATTTTATATTTGTCCTTCATGAGGTTACCAAAATTTTCACAAAGCTTGGGAGATTAGATCCAAAAATAATGTCATCAACATAAATTTGAACTAAAAGGATATTATCATTCACTTTGATAGTGAAGAGAGTCTTGTCGACTGAGCCGCGTTTGAATCCAGATTCTATGAAAAAGGTGGACAGCGTCTCATACCAAGCTCGTGGAGCTTGTTTAAGTCCATACACGGCCTTGTGTAGGCGATAAACCTTGCTGGAATCACCTTCTTCAAATCTAGGAGGTTGCTCGACATAGACTTCTTTTTCTAGAATTCCATTTAAGAATGCGCTCTTAACATCCATCTGGTAAACCTTGAATTGTTGGTGTGCTGTGTAAGCTAGAAATAGTCTGATTATTTCCAATCTTGCAACTGGAGCAAATGTTTCATCGAAATCAATTCCTTCTTGTTGACAGTAGCCTTTAGCAACCAAACGAGCTTTGTTTCTGACAACTTCTCCAGATTCATCTCTCTTATTTTTGAATACCCATTTGACTCCAATAACGCCTTGGTGATGAGGTCGATCTACGAGAGACCAAACTTCATTTCTTTTGAATTCATTTAGCTCATCTTGCATGGCCTGAATCCAATCAACGTCTTGTAGGGCTTCATTTGCATCTTTTGGCTCAATGAGAGAGAGATAGCAGCTTAGAAGGCACTTTCTCCATGCATCCTTCTTGTTCTCACTCCTTGGTTTGGGTTCCCAACAATGAGCTCCTGTGGGTGATCATCCACCCAGCGTCTTCTTCGAGTTTGCTCTTCTTCGGATATGACGGGCTCTTGTTCTGTAGCGGGTTCCTCAAACTCGGGGTGAGAGGTGCTTTCCAATCTTTGAGTGAAAGGATTAAGCTGCTCCATTTGTTTTTCCAGATCAGCAACAACCTCAGTTTGAGATACTGAGTTAGAGGGATCAGCTTGGTTATTTCCAGCTGATGTATTACAGCTTGATGTAGGAACATCACTTGCATCACTTCCCCCTTGCTGTGTGATCTATGGATCAGATTGATCCTCTTCGTTTTGATTAGTAGGGCTCCAGATCAACAGGTCTTCGATAAGATCGTTCTTTGATCTGTTGAGCTCGTCCTCTTTTCCTGTTTGTGTGTCTCTGTACAAACAAGCAGATTCATCAAACACAACATGAGGTGTTACCTCCACGGTGAGAGTTCTCTTATTATAGACTCGAAAGGCTTTGCTGATCTCTGAGTATCCTAAAAATACTCCTGGATCTGTCTTGCTTTCAAAGGTTTTTAACTGAGATTTTCCATTATTGTGAATGTAACACAAACATCCAAAGCTTTAAAATACTTTAACCTGGGGAGCTTGTTGTTCCACAGCTCGTATGGAGTTTTCCCATGTCTGGTAGTGATAACTGACCGGTTCTGAGTGTAACAAGCTGTGTTGACAGCTTCTGCCCAGAACTTCATTGGAAGTTTAGTTTCTTCAAGCATGGTCCGAGCTGCTTCTTTCAAGGAGCGATTTCTCCTTTCAACAACTCCGTTTTGTTGAGGGGTTCTTGCTGCTGATGTTTGATGATGAATTTCATTCTTTGTACAATATTCCTCGATCATTGAATTGAGAAATTATGTTCCCCTATCTGATCGAATGGATATGATAGATTTTCTTTTTGATTGCACAATTTGTTGAGCAACGCCGTCAGCTTCTCCAAAGTCTCCTTTTTCTTGAATAAGAAAATAACCCACGTAAATCTAGAAAAATCATCTATAACTACGAGAGCATATATTCTACCGTTTATACTCAGGGGAGTGACTGGTCCAAAGAGATCCATATGAAGAAGCTCCAGTATTCTTTGAAGCTTGTGCAGTTAAGCTGGGAAAGGAGGCTCTTGTTTGCTTCCCAGCTTGACATGCATTGCATACATGGTCCTTGTCGAATATCTGGTCAGGGAGATCGTTGACTAGTTTGTTGCGTGCCAGCTTGTTGATAGCTTTGAAATTCAGATGGCTCAGTCTCTTGTGCCATAGCCAACTAGCTTCTGAATTGGCCTTTGTCACCAAGCAGGTTTCTTTCTCATTAGCCCATTGGACTATCTATAATTTATCCTGCATGACTCCGGTAAGGAGGGTTTCTCCTTCCTCATTTTTCACAAGGCACTTGTTAGTAGTAAATTCTACTCGTTTACCACTCGAGCAGAATTGAGAGACTGAAAATAAATTATGATTAAGACCTTCAACAAATGAGACATTATGGATGGTAGTTTTACCTACATTCAAATCTCCATAGCCTCTTGTCTTACCCTTGGAGCTACCTCCAAAAGTAACTTGAGGTCCATCTCGCTCAGAGTAGCTTGATAACAGCGTTTTGTCACACGTCATGTGCTTTGAGCATCCGCTATCGATGATCCATACAGCTCCTCGAGCTGCCTGGCTCCTCCGTAGAGCCTTTCCTACTTGCAATTAATTGAGCTTAGCGACCCATTTGAGATTGGGTGCTACATGTGTTGCGGTGGAGGTTGTTTGAACAGCCTTGGGTACCCAGACTTTGATCACACGCTTGCTTCTATCCGAGGCTGTGGATGTTGCAGCTTGTTTCTTCGGGTTGGGTTTAGAGGCTTTACTCCTCTTTCTATTCTTCTTGGCGGGATGAGGAATGTTGTATCGAGGTTGATAGCATGGTTCATCATAATAGCATGATTGGTATTCCCACGGTTGATAGTATGCATGCTGTGAGTAGCACATGCAATTTTGAGGTTGAGCGGGATAGTACAACTGTGGATAGAAAGGCCTTTGATACTCTGCCGTTCTTGCTTTCTTCTGTTGATCAGCCTTTGGAACGGACTTGATCTCCTTTTTCTTAGGGGGTGGCAGTCCTTCCTTTTTTCCTGTAGGTTAATCCTTTTTCAACAGGTTCGACTTTTGATGATTCTTTAAGAGAACGGCCTGTGGCTTGTGAGCAAAATTTTTCAACTGTACGACTTTATCTGGAATGGCCTTGCATTTTTGATCGGCTGTCTTCTCAGTAGGTTGATATTTGGTGAAGACTACCTCGCTGCTAACTGCCATTTTTCCAGTAGTTCTAACATAGCCTAGTCCTGTTTTATTCCTTGAACTTCGTTGAATTGCCTGAACTTCTTCCAGTTTCTTTCCACTTTTCTTTAGCTGGCTCAAAGTGATTTGCAGCTTTTGTTCTTTGATAGCCAGTGATTTATGTCGAACCACTAAATCTGCAAGCTTGGAGGTGAGACTGTGTATCTCAGCATCTTTTGATTTTAGAGCTTCATTCTTCTCAAGCTTTTTGTCCTCCAGTTCCTTTTCTTTTTGAGCTAGAATATCTATTTTTGACTTTAGATATTCTATCTCCCTTTCCTTTTCAGCATCATAGGGAGCAAATCTCTCTTCTAGAGCAGTCTTGAGTTTTCCATTTTGAGCGATGAGCTCTGCATTATCCTTAACAACCTCCTCGAATAGCTCAGCTAGTTCTGCATATTCCTTCATCTGTTCTTTGATTCTTTCCCAAGACTCTGCCTCGGATAGATCTTCCTTCTCATCTGCACTTTCATCGCCAGAGAAAGATAATTGAACAGTTTTAGGAATTACCTTTGATGATTCAATTTTTGAGGTTGTTCCAGATGAGTCTCATACGAAGCTTTCTTCTTCGTCCTCATCTTCAGAAGCAATATATCTCTCATCATCGCTCGTTGAGCTGTCAGAGAGATGAGCTTCTTGTGTGGCTTCTTCGGCTAGCAGGGCAGCTCGTTGTTCTTTGAACTTCTTGTCTCGCTTAGCCCAAAGTTCTTCTCTTTCTGCCTTGGTTAGGTCAGGGCAATCTGTTTTATAATGACCTGGTCTACCACAACCAAAGCAAGCACCCTCAGGTGTGTTAGAGGAATTGAATTTTGAGGGCTTTGCATCGCTCTTCTTCCCAGAGCGATGATCATCATTTCGGTTTGAGTAACCTCGTTTGTTATCTCGATAGAGTCTCTTGTATTTTGAGACTTTACCAAGAAGCTTTTCATTGCTTTTTGAGAACATGGCTACATCAATAGCCAGCTGGTCAATTTTCTTGACCAAAGCCTCATCAATGGGTGAGGCAGTTGTTTCTTTTGTCTCATCTGCCTTGAAGGCAGCATCCTTTTCTTTCTTATCATCATTCTTTTTAGATGATTGTGGCTGTGAGGATCCATGAATTCGAATCATCTCATATTCATTTCCGATTAGAATATCAAATAATTCTTCGGTAGAGAGAGTGTTAAAATCAGATCGAGATGGAAGTAGAGCTGAGTATACATGCCAGTTGGCAGGTAAAGCTCTTGTAACTTTCAAATTCTTCTCATGTTGAGAATATTTGTTTGATTTCAGTGCCTCTACTTCGAGAACAATTTCAGTGAATCGAGTTTTCATCGATTCAATATTTTCATTTTGCAACATTTTGAAGTCATCAAATTTGCTGCAAGCAATTGACAGCTTGTTCTCTTTTATCTCTTCGGATCCCAGGCTTATGGCCTTGAGGGTATCCCACATCTCTTTTGATGTTTCGAGATTTCTGATTTTTGAAAGGTAGATACCTTTCACAGTGCTAGAGATGAGGCCTTTGGCAAAATTATCAAGCCCAGCCTCTTTCTCTCTTCAGCGGTGTAATCACGGGGATTTTTGAGTTTTTGTTTATAACCAGCTTCACCAGGTGAAATCCCGGTGATTTCCACTTTGTCATCATAGATAGGAGAAGGTCCTTCCTCAATGACCTTCCACATGAGAATATGATGTGCTTGTAGGCACATCCTAATTCGAAAACTCCAGTCCTCTTAGCGTTGGACTGAGAAGTCCTCACAAACACGAATCAATGAAGATTCCATAATGATGATATGATATGAATGGAAAAGATTTCACAAAGGATCTGTTCAAATTGACCAAAAACTTTGAAAGAGTTTTTAGTATGCAAAGCAGCGATCAAAAGAGCCACTGCTCTGATACCACTTGTTGGTCCCAGAAAGAGTTAATTGGTGTTGGGGGGTGGGGGGGAATACACCAATAGCCAACCGTTTTTTAATTTAAAATAAAACAGTCTGTCTTTTGAGGAACTAGCTGGTCAAGCAGTCCTTTACAGAGTGAGACAGGTTGATCTATCAAGCTTGTGGTGATAAACAAGCTTGATCTATCAAACTGTCAAAGTGCGGAATGTGGTGGAGAGGTTGAGCTAGATAACTCTTGATGTAAAATATTTTACAGCCTTTAAAGGAAGGCTGTTGTATGCAGTTTATGTATGAGCAGTTTAACAGAGAGACAATAAATTAATACAGTAAATAACACAAGGTATTTTTACGTGGTTCGGATGTAACTATCCTACTTCCACGGTAGATCAAGCTAGATCTACGAATCCCTTTACGTTTGGATTCTACTTCTCTCTTGTTTATAGTGACTGAGTATCAGTTTCATACAACATACTCCCTCCGGTCTTTTACAGTTGAGTCACTTTCCCGATTGGGCCGGTCTCTCCTAGTTGAGTCGTTTCCTTTTTGGGTAAAAATTAAGTATTAAACACACAACTAATTGTACCCCTTATTTTACTTAATTAACATACTAATTACGCCCCAATTTCTCAATTTCTCCATTATCGCCATTGCCGTCTCTCTCGAAATAATTTTAAATTAATTTAAAATAAATTCAGAAAAGTTTTAATTTTATTAAAAAAAAATCCAGAAAAGTTTTTTATTTTAATTTTAAACATCAACAATAATTTTATAAAAAAAATAATCCAGAAAATTTTAAATTAATTTAAAATAAACTGAAAAACAAAAAAAAAATATTAATTAATAAAAAACATTTTTTATATTAATTAAAACAACTCTTCTCAATTATAAACATAATCTCATTCTCTTCTCAATTACCAAACATACTTAAAGTACTAAACAACTCTTCTTAATTCCCGTGTCGAAAAGTTTTGACTCAACTGTAAAAGACCGGAGGGAGTACAATCTTTCGATTTACAATCGAATGAACAACGTACAATCTCAACTATACTAGCTTAGCACTAAATATGTGAGAGAGAGTACAGGGTGCTTGATGCAGCAGTAAACGCAACAAGCTTGAGGAATAACAATGGTGAAATTCTCTATCTTCAACACTTGGGAAAGCTCTAGGATTTTCGAGTGTTGAATGGATGTGAACTTGAGAGAATTTTCTTGCAGCGATTTGGCTCGTAAGATTAATGAGTTTCCTGTACTCGAACCATTGTTGTCGAAGGCTTTATATAGGTGTAGTTCAAAAACTAGCCGTTGTGAGTCCTGCAAAATATAGCCGTTAGGAAACAGCTGACGTGGCATAGAGCCGTTGCAGAGTTGACTCAGCACTTCGAGTGGGTCCAGACAACTGGCAACAGAGGTGGCAGCTATGTGGAGGAAGGTTGATCTATCTGAAGTGATCAACAGCCTGTCTTCGGCAGCTAGATAAAAGAGCTCTCAGGAGCCTGGCCGAAGAACCTGCAGGGCATAAATAATGAAGAGCTAGCTTACCTTTAATAGGTGAGGATGTTATGGACAACGGTCTCATTCTTTAAGGAGAGTAGACTCAGTTAGAATAGATGAACATAATATCATGCCGTGCAATGCCTAAGGCTATGCCATCCTAAGGTGCTGCTAAATGGATGGATCTTATCAACGTCCATGAATGATAAATCATAGATCGAACCGCCGGGGAACGAAATCCAATAGTTTGGCTATTTTGCGTACGAAATTTCCCTGAAATAGAGATGATCATAGAAAAAAAGATCACTCATTCTTCCATTGGGGACAGGTGCACGAACGACAACTCCAAACGTCACACATCCGCCGCCTACCTACCGTTTAGGTGGCACCAGCGAGATCCAGCTAAGGTGGTTTTGAAAAACATCATCAAAATAACTGCAGAGGGTTCCCAACAAAAGGCTATGCGTCCAGGTACTTATATTCATGTATTTCTATAATTTGAAATTCTTTACTTTATAATTTATATTAAATATGGTTTTAATTAATTAGATATGTGGTGGAAAACATTTGGAAATGGCGTTCCACAAGTGAAATCATGGGCTATTAAAATACTTAGCCAAATTGCATCTTCTTTTGGATGCGAAAGAACTGGAGTGTGTTCGAAAGGATACACACGAAAAAGAGAAATAGATTGGAGCATCAAAGGTTAAATGATCTTGTATTTGTGCATTATAACTTGCGTTTGAAAAACAGGTTTGCTATTTCATTTAACTTTTTTAAATCTAATACAGTAATACCTTCTCTTAATTATTTTGAAAGAATGTCTCTTGATTATTACTACTACTTCTTGATTGCTAAATATTTTTTTGGATAGGGCTTTCAACAAGAATGAATCATATGATCGTATTGACTATGAGAGTATAGATGATATTGAATTTTGGATCATGGAGGAAGAGATCAATTCCACTCCTATTCTTGATTATGATGAGCTAGAAAGTATGATCTACAATGAAGAAGCATTTCCAATTGTTGATTTGGATAAAGTTGATGGTAAAATATTTACTTTTTGCAAAATTCTTGTTATTTGATATATTAAATCGAATGTGAAATGGACTTTACTAATTGGTGTTTTTTGTTTATGAAGATATACTCACTACTGGAATTGAATTGAAGAAAGTGGGCTTAATCTTGATTCATTTCCACATGAGGATGTGCTATAGTGGATATCTTGCTTAGCTTAATTTTATTATTTGTTGCTTAGCTTAATTTCATTGCTTTGAACCTTCTGATTAGGGGTGAAAACGGATCGGATACGGACGGATAGTGCTCATACCGTATCCAATACCATATTTTTCTCTCGAATCCGGAGTCGGATACGGAAAAGCCGGATTCGGATACGAATTCGGAATATTCGGTATACGGACATGGGACGGATACGGTAAGAATTTGGGTCGGATTCGAATAATTATAATCGGATAGTAGATTCAGAGTTTGCGACGTAGGTGGGTCTTCTACTCTTGACGTAGGTGGGTCTTCTACTCTTCTTCCATTTACGGTGGTGAAGAACAAAAAAAACGCAAAGAAAAAGAATTGAAGATGAAATGGCGGCTAAATAACTTATGCTTTTTCTTAATAGTTAGTGTTTTTTTGAAAATAAATAATACTAAAATTATAAAATAAAATTTTATTTTTAGTTTTTTAGAAGTTAAATAATTAAAAAGTTACAATTTTAAAATTTCGAAATTTTAAAAATTAAAAAAATAATAATAAAAATAATAAAAATATAAAAAATAATATTCAAATATACAGATATCTGAAAGTGTCCGGATTCACTATCCGGATAATATCCGATAAAATATGGTAAAACTCGGATATGGTCGGATACTCTGTAATCCGAATCCGATCCGATATCCGAATTCAACTATCCGTATCCGACCGGATACCAATTTTTTATACCGAATTCGATACCGACCGGATACGGATCCGGATCGGTCGAAAAATATTCGATCCGTTTTCATCCCTACTTCCGATGTTGTTTTGTGAACAATTATTTTGAGTCTTTGACTATGGATTTTAATATAATTGTTGCTTTAGCAATGGGTTATCAAGTGTTTTAAAGTTTCATGCAGTGTAATGAATTAGATCGAGTATATTTCTATAAGTTCCAAATTTATAAAATTATGTATATTTTAATATTTATTCTATATATAAATATTTATTATATATATAAATATTTATTATTTATTTATTTATTGAACGGTTCAATTGAACGGTTCAACCGCGATCCAACCGGTTGAACCAAACGAACCATGACCCGAAGCTCTAGTCGGTTCAACCTCCTGTTCGGTTTTTAAACTCTAATAAACGTAGGGATGGAAATTCGGGACGGGTCGGGTACCCTTCCCGAAATTTTTGGGTACCCGAACCCGAAAATTCATGAATTCACTTCCCGTTCCCAAACCCGAAAATGTTTTCGGGTATCGGGTATTCGGGTACCCTAAAAATTCCCGATTTTTATTCTGAAATAAAATTTTCGATTCATTCAACATCAAAGAAAAATTGTACAAAAATTTCGCCAAATGTCAAGCTAAATAAACTTTCGAAACAAATAGTTACAATTTAAAAGTTCAAAAAACAAAAACTACAACCTCAAAATCAAAATCAAAATCAAAGTGCAAAATGCAAAAACGTTTACTACCCTAATTCTTATGTTAATTTCTTTGTTTATTATTATTATTATTATTATTATTATTATTATTATTATTATTATTATTATTATTATTATTATTATTATTATTATTATTATTATTATTATTATTATTATTATTATTATTATTATTATTATTATTATTATTATTATTTCGGGTTCGGGTATCCGAAGTTCCGATCGGGTTCGGGAATTTTAGTACTTACCCGAAACCCCGAACCCGAATTCTCATCCCTAAATAAATGTATTTTTCTCCTTTTGCCCGTGGACGTAGATCTGTTACAACAGATCGAACCACGTAAACCCTCTCTCGCATTCAATTCCGTTCGTTTCTTTTAGCTATTACTCGATTGCATTGAAAACAGATTCGATCAGAGTTATTAGTAGTTTGGTGTACTAATATATAATCTAACAACTAATATTTGTCTTTGTCTGATAAATTAAAAAAATAATAATAAATAGCAATTGATGTGCAGCATGCTAACCAATTCGTGGGATTCCTCGAACTTCAATCCGTAACCCAGGAAATAACGTGCTCTCAACTTTCATGCTCACATTTCCATGTGCGTTGCATGGTAGGTAAGACTATTTCCCTCCCACTAAGGGAACATAATAATGATAATAAAATAACACAAATACTACAAAGTTTCTGTTATTTAATGAGGTAGAGACGAATAATCTTTTCAAATTTTGCAAAGAACCAAACGAATTTCTTAAATTTGGTCGATTGATATAAATAAAATGGAGAAATCACAAAGTCAAAGGCATAAGCACGGCGGCAGCTCCCCTTACTTGCTCCGCAGCAAGAGCGGCAGTACGGCGGCGATTTCGTCTCCACTTCCGAAAACATCGATCACTTCAAAAAGTGAAGCAAGGAAAATAAAAAAGGAGGCGGCGGTGGCGGCAGCTTACAGTGGCAACTTCGTAAAATTTTTGCCGCGCAGTGCCAGCAAGGCGGCCGAGGTGCCGAAGAGAAAGCGATCGGCTTCGACATCTCCGTCTGCATGGGCTCTGTCCCCAGGAAGGTCGCTGCCTTCCTTATCCCCGGCGACTGCGCCGCCGGTGGTGAAGCCTCCCGCCGGCAGCGAGAAATCAATGAAACGGGAAATGAGAAGCGGTGTGAGTGGCGTTGATAGAGGATGGGGCGATTTTCCTCTATCAAACGAACGAACAGAAATAAAAATAAAGAAAATTGACAGTCGCGGGCTTTCCCCGTCGATCACGTCAGTACGATAACGAAAATTGACAGTCGCAGGCTTTCCCCGTCGATCACGTCAGCAAATACGAAAGGAATAAAATACGGCAGAAAGGAAAAGTAAAAGACGGCAAAATAAAATAGGGTTTCTGTATTATATTTCTTGTTAATGAAAATAAGATACAATCCTCCTATTTATACTAAATAACTAGGGTTGATTCGACCTACGATTCGGGAAAGAATCAACAAGAAAACCCGAAAAGATTGACCCAAATAATTAACGGGCTAAACCCAACAACTAATTAAATAAATATACTCGTATCAACTCCCCCACCCTTGAGAATCACCTTGTCCTCAAGGTGGAGATTCAATAAATCCTTGTATACTTCCTCGAGCGCGTAGAGGCCGAAAATAACCAAACGTCGGGAAACTTCAAGAAATTCATCTTCCCCTTCCCGACTCTCCTCATCAACCACCGGTTTATCCTCATTCCTTTCAAAGCAATTGTCAAGCGGTGGCGCCATGGTGGATGCCGAGGACATGGGCGGCATAATGATGGTTGACTGCACCATCGTCAAGGTTTTCGCCATGGTTTTCGCCATTGATGGCGTAACCATCATCTCTCAATTTGAGCACCTGCAATTATATCCCAATCTTTGATACAATATTCAATCTTTTGCCCCCTCAAAGAGACTCCACTTCGGAAGCTCTCAATGAAAGCACCAATTGATAGAGGATGGGGCGATTTTCCTCTATCAAACGAACGAACAGAAATAAAAATAAAGAAAATTGACAGTCGCGGGCTTTCCCCGTCGATCACGTCAGTACGATAACGAAAATTGACAGTCGCAGGCTTTCCCCGTCGATCACGTCAGCAAATACGAAAGGAATAAAATACGGCAGAAAGGAAAAGTAAAAGACGGCAAAATAAAATAGGGTTTCTGTATTATATTTCTTGTTAATGAAAATAAGATACAATCCTCCTATTTATACTAAATAACTAGGGTTGATTCGACCTACGATTCGGGAAAGAATCAACAAGAAAACCCGAAAAGATTGACCCAAATAATTAACGGGCTAAACCCAACAACTAATTAAATAAATATACTCGTATCAGGCGTTTTAAAATACTTCAGGATGAAGAGGGTTTCACCTTTGTTAGAAGAACCATCAGTTTCGTTTATCGTACAACAGATTGCTGCAGTGGAGATTCGCGAACGCTCGAGCTGAAGCTTCAATGGCTGCCGTCAGGAGAGCGGCTCAGGTAATTTTATCTAGATTGATCAATGAAAATTCTCCTTTATTGACCGATTAAATTCCATAGCTGCCGTATACTGCTCCGTCACACTTTAATTGTCATATTTTTTTCCGATTTCTTTTCATAACAAGAATTTATGTACGGTGTTAAAAAGAAAAAGTAAGGAGTTCGCGTTAAATATAAAAGGATTAAATTCATTTATTTTAATTAAGAAATACGACAATTCGTGTTTGACGGCTCAATTAACCAAAAAATCATTATAAACATCAATATTCAAAAAATTATAGCAATATATTAAGCACCTAATTTTTTGATTTTGGGGTATGTGTCGATTCTCGAGTTCGTGGTTTGGGTTTAGCGTCCATATTTTGCTAGATATATTAGCTTTAAACTAATTTATGAATGTAGTAGTTTAGTTACTCCCATAAGGGTTTTTTAGATGTGACACAAGAATTAATAAAATTTAATGACTGTTCTTTTATGTTTATATTTTTTCTCGTAAGTCGCATTTTTTTAATGTAAAATTAGATGAAATTATTTTGAAAGAAGAAATAAACATATTGTGATAAATGAAGATAATAAATACAAGAGAAAAAATGATGAATAGTGAGTTGGAAATTGAAAATTTTACCTCGAAATATAAAAACACCTTATAAAAAAAACAAGAACAAAAGCCTAGAACCTCTTATTAAAAAAACGGAGGGAGTACTAAATTAGCCTCCCTTCATATGAACTAGTCACTTATGAGTGAAAGATAAATATAGGTGAATCTTTATTTCTTAACTTGATAATAAGGTATTAGATGTATTCAATTTAGATTTTGCTGCATTTTTATGCATTTTAAAAATATGTAGGTATTCAATTCAGATTTTATAAATTCTTTAAAAATCTTGTGATATTCAATGCAGACTTTATAAAGTCATAAAAAATTTGTAGGTATTCAACGGTCTATGGATTTTAATAGTCTATGGATTTTGTTGGATTCTCTTTAAAAAATATAAAGAGATTTCACTCTCCAAAATCTTTTATAAAAACTAGAGATTTCTACGGATTCTATGAAAAAAACTCAAAATCGCCATTTTTGCCACCCTCCTCCGCCACCCTCAACAACCTTCGTATGTACTTTTTTTTTTCTCCGAACAATTATAGTTTATTTTTTTAAAAAACATCCAAATTATCACAATCTAGTACTAAAAATTTGTTTATTATATGAGTTTGATTGAAAATCAATCTTTTCATAAAAATCTTCATTCTTATAAAATTTGAACATGTAACTTTTAAATCTCAATTTTCATTTTGATTTTTTATGGTTAAAGTACTGCTACGCTTTTTTAAGATTTGAGGAATAAGAGCATGTAAAATGCTAGAACCCCAAATGAGGTTCTTAAGAGCATCTCCAACCCATACTTCATTTTTAAGTATTACTTCATTTTGGAGTATGGAGGTCATTCCAACCGTACTCTATTTTGCAGTTAGAGTATGAAGTATTGAACAGTAAAACTCTATATATGAAGTTTTACTATTCAATACTTCATACTCTATTTTCACTATTCAAAAAAAAAAATAATTGTAGATATTGAATTATTTAATTATACTTTTCATTGTAAATAATTATACTAATTCGTATATCATATTATTTCATTTACTCCTATTTATAAAAATCACATTTAAAGTATTTACAGAAAAAATAACATTACATATATTGCACTAGCCATATAATGTATGTTATGATGATTAATATAATTAATATTTTGCTTAAAAATGATGAATTTACAATGTAATAATTTTTAAGAAGCCATAATTTTATTATTTAGTTATTATTTAATTTTCAATATATGTTAATAAATCATGGTATTATTCATTTAATTTTTGTCAATATTGTTGAGTTATTAAAATTAAATAAAAGAATAATAAATTAAATATATAGAGTACGTGGTTGGAATAGATTTTTAAAATAGAGTACGTGATACTGCATTTTGAAGTATAGCATACTGTAAAATAGAGTACTGGGTTGGAGATGGTCTAAAGGTGCCACATAGATAAGATCTCATTGTTATTAAAAAATCACAATGATGAGGTTCTTAACAAGGGTTTTTATCATAATTGAAGGGTCCCACTTATTATTTTATTTCATTTTTCATCTTTATTTAGCAATTGATTTTATTTTACTATCATATAATTAATAAACTTAATTACAACAAACATAAATGTATTTACTTTAGTAATTGATTTTATGTTATTACCACATAATTGATAAATTTGATTATAATAAATATAAATATATTTAGTTTTGTAAATATATATTTAATACGCAAATGATTATTTTTTCTTAAAAAAAGTTTTAGTATTTAAATATTGTAGATGCTTAATATAGTTAAAATTAAAAAGTTTAATTAATACCATGAAAAAAAATATGTATAAAAAATTACAATAAAAAAGAGAGTAACATATATAATTATTTTAAAAAAAAAAAAAAAAAGCTAAATGGCAATTGAAATATAAAATCAATAGAATATAGAAGAAAAAACAAAAGAAAAGAAATAGAGAAAAAGAAAAGAAAAATTGGAGAGAAAAAAATAAAAAAGGTATGTGGGCCCCATGTTTTCTTAAGAACCAAGATCTTATATAAGAACTCAGGTTCTTATTTAGGGGATCTCCAATGGGGTGCTAACTAAGGTGTGAGTTCTTATTTTTGTCACATAGACAAGAACCCCTCCATTGTACATGCTCTAATTACTAAACTGAATTATAACATTTGAATTAAAAAAAAAACAACAAAAAAAAACAACAAAAAAAAAAAAACAAAAAACTAAGAGTAATTTTTTTTATTAGAATTACATTAATTGGACTTTCTTTAAAATACGATTCTTGTTTTGAAAAACATAATTTGATGAATTTTGATACTTCCATACAAATATGTTCAAACAATTTGGATAAAGTTATTTAGTAGTATTTTTTTTCTAAACAATATAGATTATTTTATTTATTTATTTACATGTCTGACTCATATACATTTATTTATTTAAATAATTAGTTGCAAAAGTTCAGCTTCAGAGTCTATGGAAATCCATGTAAATTAATTTTTTTTTTAAAACACATATTCCACAATACTACAAGTTCATCAAAATCCATCAAAATTAATAAATAGAGTCAATCAAACTCTATATAGAGTCTAGTCAAATTTTGCATATCGTCTATAGATTTTAATAGTTTGTAAAAATTCATCTACTTTTTTAAATAAAAAAAACACCAGCAAAATCTCAATTGAATACACCCCTAAATCTTACCAAAAATAACCCTAGATTGGGCTTGAGTAAGGGGGACATGCGAGCATTAAATGTAAGTGGCCAATCTAAGAAATACTCTCTGTCACTGGTTATTAGTTTCATTTTTTTTTTTTTTTTACACAATAACTAAGAGTACGTAGAAGGACAAAAAAAGATGGATAAGGCTTTTATGCGTTAATTTATTTCTTTTATAGGAAATATAAATTAACTTATATATTTGCATGTAAATTATTTAACTTGAATTTAAATATTTTTAATTATTATAACTTTCTCATTCATTCTCCAACATTTTCGATGTTTTATATAAATTAATGTTTTTGATACGATCGTTCATTTAATATCGATATTTTAGTTTATATAAATTTATGATGCTCAAATTAAAAATAAAAATAAAAATAAAAATTAACGTACAAATGTACCCTCATTGCACCATCCTGCATACATCAATGCTTATTTCAGTACTATACCCATCTCAAATCAGTAGTCTATGTTTTTTATCGGACCGTCCATCAATAATTGTTTTCTTATTTATAATGGGACAAATTAATTCTTACTTAAAATTTTATCCCGGGTCCCTATGTTTCACCATAAATCGTTATACCTAAAAACTCTCGCTAAAAAGTAACATGATTACTGGTATTGGACAAGAAAGAATATAAATTATAAGACAAAAATGATGTCGGTCACAAAAAGAATTCAATTGTGCATGGGGAGGGAGATATACCTATAGCCCAACTGTTTTTTATTTTAAAACAAACTTGATCCAAATTTGATTGCTCAAAGTCGACAATTAGAGTCAGCCTAATATATCATGCTTTGTAGAATAAACTTGATCTATCATATTGAGCTTAGTGCTGAAGTTGGTGGTAGATTAGCTAACTCACTTAAAAATCTTTTCGCTTGGCCTTGTTTAGCATGCAAGATCGATTGGTATGAAATGCATATTATATAATCATGAGAGAGAGAGAGAGAGAGAGAGAGAGAGAGAGTGAGTTTAGCGTAGTTCGAAGATAACCCTCATACGTCCACGTCAAGTTGAGCTTGATCTGAGAATCCATTTAACCTTTGGATTCACATTCTCTCTTATTTATATTAATTGAGTATCAATTCTAATAAAATCACACTAGACTATATCTATACACGAGTTTTGGATCGTGACCCGTCAACCTTGGTTACAACCTTACTAAAACTAAACAATCTTACACCTAATATTACAAAGCTTGACTACTCAGTAATGGTGAAAGCAGAAAAGACAACTTTTTCAACTCTATTCAAACGAATGAGAGAAGCGTTTCTGTGGTCGACTTGAAGTAGCAGTGAACGCTTCAGGGTCATGCTAGTACAATTGTAAAATCTCGATTCATCAACGCTTGGGAAACTTCATAGTTGTTTCAAGCGTTGAAATGAATTTTCGTAAGTTGAGATTTTTGTAGAGTTTTTGCTTGAATGCTTGAGTTTCATGTGCCTTGCAGCTGGACTGTAAAATTTATAGACATAGTACTGAAAACTAACCATTGGAGTGACAGTGTTGACTGGATTGTTGACTCATTTCTAGCCGTTAGGAATAATCTTAGTTGTCATCCTATGTGACAATCAGTTACCGAGGTCGATCCATTTACGTAAATCGACTAGTCTATAAGGTGGTTTTATCCAACAACATGATATTTTCAATGTTGAACGTCTGGATCACACATGAGGAGGTTGATGATAGACTATACCAGATAGATCGATCTCTATAGGTGAGGTTGATAAGAAAGACATCAACCTTTAAAGACAATTCAATATTTCCTATCAGCTTAAGCACATTGACTCGTACTATACATGGTGAAGTCAAGTCTATCAACCTTAACTCTAGAAAAGCAAAATGTGTCTAAGTATGATTTTGAAAAACATAATCAAAATTAAGACTGCTGAAGCATTCCTACATGATATCAGGCTTAAACAGGGAATTGTTCGAACCATAATATAAAATGCTTCAAAAACACCGGTCTTGTCCGCTTAAAAGACAAACTCATATATTCGTCACAAAAGTGACCTGAGCTTATATGATACTCCCCTTGTTCCATTTTATTAGTCATGTTGAATATTCATATGTGAGATATATAATATTTTAACAATATTAATAAAATGGGATGGAGGGAGTATTAAATTAGTTGAAATAATTTAAAACGATTCATTTATTTATTTTGAACTTGTGTAACTATGTAGTACCATAACACTATTATCTTTTATGGTGCCTAGTACATTACTTAGACAATCGAAAGGTTTGACCTTCATAAAATAGAAAAAAGTAAGAGTATAATTTAGGATTGTTTAATGACTTCTCCATGAAAAATATTTATACAATGCAACTTTCCCAAGTTGATAAAATATTTTGGATGGTGGGAGTATATATTTATTCAAACAATATATTTTGATTTAGGTTGTCCAAACAAATTTGGCAACACCTTCAGTATTTTGGAATAATATTTCGGACTCAAAATGAAAATAATTTAATACGTAAATAGCCGACTATATTTGCAATTTTGTCTATAATGATTCAAAAACATTACTATTCATATAAAAATAATCAAGATTATTGGCATAATTCATATACTCTTTTTTTTTTCAACATAGTTATTGTATTAATTATACCCCTCATGAGTGCAACACATATGTAATCAAACTGACTCGAACTCTAATCTTTTTAGTTGGAAATATTACAACTCCACTATATTTTGTTGTCATTTGAAGAGGGTGTTGTTTGGTTGATATCAAGGTTCTCAAAATTGTTCGTAACAAAATAACTTCAAGAACTTATTATCTTTCCAAGAACTAAATTAAATACTTCCTCAATTTTTCCAAAATCTTATTTTTGTTATCATTAGTAACACTATATTTTATCTTTATAATTCTATTATATATTTTGTTTTTATCAAATTATAGATTCTTAAATTTTCATTTTTCAACATTTTAAAATTATATTTGAAATATAAGTATTTAGTTTCCATTCAACTTATAATCACTACTATGCACATCTCTTTGGAATCAGTTTAGTCAAGTATCAATAATAGTACCTTTTAATGCAAAATATGATGCTTATGTTTTTAAAACAATTACATTGTGTTTTTCTTTATTATCATGTCATGGGAAAATGTCCCTACTTTTGGTGCATGCTAGGTAAACTCACACCCTTAGGCTTAGGATATACTGTACTATTGGTTTGTGTGCAGGAAAAGTTGTTGAATGGATGGGTAAGAATTTCCGTGATGAGAAAGTTAAGTGTGGAGAATCGATGTGAAATTGAAGAATTAAAACATGGGATGAAGTTGTACCATATATTGAGGTCAGATATGGAACTGCTGAATCAGTGGTGGAGAATTGAGGCTAAAAATGTGGAAGCTGTTGGGAGAGTCGTTAGAAAACTATCTGCGGTTTCACTTTGTCTCCCTCTTGTTCAAAACGCAACGGTACTTATTCTCTATCTTTTTATATTCCAAAATACTCCTATCAAAAAACGAAGTTGATGTTTCCTATCATTTCGGAATTCAGTAGTAAATATAATCGGTTACTAAGCAAGCTCTAATTGTCACCTCTTCTAAACCATTACCAATTAAATTGACAACTACTAATAGTAAATTATGTAGGGGCAAATATTAACATGGCTGCATTGGATGGTAAAAGTACTTTTGTAGCTACCAAAATAAAAATTATTTGTATAGCTATTTTATATGACTATTGTCTAAATTAACCTTTATAGGCATTCCATATCTTTCTTTTAATATTTAACCTTTAGGAGGTGCTTCGTATGAGGTAATGGGGGTGGGAATGGAATAGTCATTCGACTCATTCCTATCTCTATTCCATTACTCCGCTTGGTTCGACTTTTGTATCGGGAATACACATTCTCGAGGGAATGACTATTTCCACCTACATGGGAATAGACATTACTTGGATATTCATGGTTATAGCTATTCACATCTCTTATATATGATTTTTATTTTAACAAATACTTATTTAATTTATTTATAAATAATTAAATTTACCTCAATATTTTTTAAATATATGAGTATATTTCTTCATTACTTTATCTCTCTAAAATTTTCGTATCATCATTTTCTCTCTCTAAAATTTTTGTATCTCACTACTTTCTATTTCAAAAATATTTATCACTCCGTCACTTTTTCACGCTAAAAATTTTCTTATCACTTTCTCTTTCTAAAATTTTTTCATAGATTTTTTTTACTAAAATATTTTTTCTTCGTCACTTAGTTTCTCTTTCTAAAATTTATTTCTCTCTAAAATTTTTTATATTCGTCACTTTTTCTCCCTTAAATTTTCTCTCTCTAAAAATTTTCACTTTCGTCACATTTTCTCTCTAAAATTTTCACTTTCGTCACATTCTCTCTCTAAAATTTTCTCTCTCTATATAAAATTTTTAACTTTCGTCACTTTCTCTCTCTAAAATTTTTCACTTTCGACACTTTCTCTCTAAAATTTTCTATCTCTCTCTAAAAATTTCACTTTCGTCACTTTCTCTCTCTAAAATTTTTCTTTCTCTCTCTAAAAATTTCACTTTCGTCACTTTCTCTCTCAAAATTCTTTTCTATAGTCTTTTTTTCTCTCTAAAAATTATCTTTTATTACTTTCTCTTTCTTGTTTTTTTCTATTTCATCACTATTAAATAGTATAGTTGTATGATTTAAATACAAAAATATAATTTAATTTATCACATAAAATGTTAAGGAAAAAAATTGATTGCATTACTTTGGTTATTACTTGTGCATACCAAATAAGGGAATGAATCATTCATTCCATTCATTTCCCATGCATATTCCTTTCCCACCTCCATTCCTTTCCCACCCCTATTGCATTACCTCATACCATGCACCTCCTTCAGTGCCTGTGCCTGTATGGTTAGGCTATTTTTTACTTAGAAAAGGGCATTAAGTATTTGGTTTCATTACTTGTTCTTTAGTTTAGGTAGTGAGTTATCCATTACTTTTATTTAGAAAAACTACACTATTTTACTTTAGTAATAGAAAAACTACACTATTTTACTTTAGTAATATATAGATATTTACCACATAAAATTCTTACCAATCGATTCAACCTTTTTGAAAACTACGGATGCTATTGAATACTCCCTCCTATTTTTTATACTCCCTCCGTCCTCCATTTAGTGACGTTAATACTATATTGGGACGTCCTCCATTTACTGACAATTTCCATTTTTGGACGTAGACCCCACAATCACTTTAACACTTTATACATCTACTTTTTATTATTTTAACATTTTAATACTATTAAACAATTCAAATGGACCCACAATTATTCCACTTTAACACTTTAACACATTAATTTATTATTATACCATAAAATGCGAAAAAACGCGTGCCCAAACTCCCTCCGTCACTAAATGGAGGACGGAGGGAGTAATAGTCATTCTACCAAATTTCACACATATTAAGAAAAATGAATTTTGCCTAAAATAACCTTATTTAATGAAGATTATTATTTAATGACATATCTTTATTTTGGTGGAGAATCAAAAAATATGAAACAACTTTGAATAATAAATAAGGGTAATGTTGGTATAAATTTTCAAAATGACAATTAATTTACAAATAGTCAAAATCTTAAAATGCCTATTATTAAAAATAGGAGGGAGTATGTATGTTTGATTTGATACTAGTTTTAAGAAATGTTAAACAAATAAATTAGTACTCCCTTTGTCCCTAATAAATGTCCTTAAGACTGAAATTTATGTTTATTTGTAAAAATTTGGCTAAATTATCAATTAAGGAAATTACCAATTAAACCCTGCTATTATTATATTTCTTTTATTTTCGCAAATTTTATTAGTGTAAATAATGTAAAATATGACACTTTTTTAGTTTTTTTAATTTCGATGACTTCGAGACACTTATTAACTTAGACGAAGTATGATGTTAGTGGATAGATTAGTCCACTAAATCTTAAGAAAATGATTTATTTTAATAATAACGGTGGACTAAATAAGGCATTTTAACTTGTAAATAAATGAATAGTATCATTATAAATTAATGATGGGATAATATGCAAAAATAGAAACCGATTAATTTCGAGAATAGTTCCAAAAAAAGAAAAAGATAGTGCACAACATGGACAATTGAAAATGGTTTAAATATTATTAAATTCCCTTAAAAAAATGGTGTAATGTTTGGTAGTGATTATTTTGTTGAAACGTAGCGTTCACATCTTATTGATTTTGTAAGGAGCTTCTCAGTAAGACAACCCTCAAAAAGACCTTAATACGGGCGTGTTTGGC
The DNA here is from genome assembly GCA_029379335.1 of Thymus mandschuricus. Taxonomy (NCBI): domain Eukaryota; kingdom Viridiplantae; phylum Streptophyta; class Magnoliopsida; order Lamiales; family Lamiaceae; genus Thymus; species Thymus mandschuricus. Next base: position 13,043,960 of record CM057071.1, read on the forward strand.
CCTTTCTTAGGTATAATTTTTTATTTTTTGTGCACGTAAAAAATATAATGTGCTAGTTATAGCAAACCTACTAGATTTGCTATGAAAGGTAGATCCTTGAAAAATTGATATATTTCAAAAAATTATGCTTTTAGCATATTAATATATGGCTAAAGATTATTTTATTTATGCAAATTACAAAATTTGACAAATACTCTCCAAATCAGTGTTCTAAAAGTCGCCACCTAGGTCCGCCTAGGCTACGCCTAGACGCTAGTTAGTACCTTGCCGCCCGACTAATATGTAATCCGCCTAGGCTTTAAGTGATACCCCGACGAGCCGATTTTGAAGCTTAATCAATAGTCTATATGTATAAATTAATCGACGTTTAGACAAACTATGCGACTCTATTCATGATTTTTTATTTATAATTATGAAATTAGCCTATCGGTTGTCATACTATGTGTATTTGTTATAAATTTGGCAATAATATTGTAAAAATAGTAGAAGTAAGTATTGTAGTTCTAATCCACCTAGGCGGGGCCTAGACTCCCGCCTAGTCACTAGTCACCCTTCCACTCCCTACTAGGGCCTAGCGATTTTTAGATTACTGCTCCAAACACAATGTAATATCCAAAATTTTAAGGTATACATTTTTTCTTTTCTTTTCTTTTTTGTTGTTGTTGTTGTACATTATTGGAGATTACCCAATTGGTGTAACTTGCGTCGGCTACAAAAATTGGAAGCAACCGGCCTATATGTTTGCGAAATCATGTTTTAAACGTTTATCATGCATGAGCATTGTCTTAAAAAAACACCAAGTTGGTATTTTTTGGGTATATATAATTAACTTGTAATTTTGTTAACTATTGTATCATATTTTTGTTTGCTTTTTTATCATTTAGGGAGATGTGATGTCCACCTACGACGCTATATCCAATTGCACGGAAGTGATGGAGAATATACGAAAAATTATTTTGGATATGTATTACCAGGTAACAAAAACTATTGCAGAATATAAGTCTAATTATATCCCATTTGTCTCGTTCAAATTATCTTCTTTATGCACAAGTATTAAGGAAAAAGGGCAAAATGTGAAAAGCTAATATGACTCATAGATTTGCATCAGTGAAAATTTTAGAAAAATAAAATTGTACTATTTGAGCGGGACAAATAAAAAAGAACAAGTCATTTTAATTAGAGTGAATGTTAAATTATTCTAGAAAAGCCAATAGTTAGTTTCTAGATATGCTGAAGGTGAATACAATTTAACATCAAGGAATAATAGGGTTTTCATCGACCTTGGTCAAGTAGAAGATATAAACTATTTTTCGAATTTATAATTCAAAAAAATAATTTATACAAATATCTCTATATTTTAAAATTTTATTTTGCTTAATGCGTCTATGATTTATGTGCTTAGAATTATTTAACAAGATCAAAATTTTGTTGGGTTGATGCTAAAGTGTTTTTTATTTCACTTAATGTAATGGATATTAAAACCAATTAAATATTCAAAATAAATTTTGATTTACCTTTTAAAATGAAAATATAATAAATATTGATTACCCAAAAAATCTATATATATATATATATATATATATATAAAGATTACAAAAATAACAGATTTTGCATTAATTTCGAGGGTAATTTTGCAATAAGTTACAATTTCAGGAGTCTAAACCTAAAAATTATAGGCACCGGTGCGAAAAAAAATAAAATCATCCATCATCTTCTCTTCTCTTTTCCCCTCTTCTCTTTCCTCTTTGCCACTTGGCAAATATTTATTGGTGGAAATAATTACATCAAACTAAATCTTATTTTCAAAATAATGTAGATAAATATATATTTAAAAAAATAAAAAATTATACCATAAATTATGATTTTCAATTCTCTACAAATAGACACTAATATTGTTATACTTTGAATCACAAATATATATATATATAGGGGTGAGATCCAATAAAAAATCTATTTTGTGTAAAAAATAAGAAAGGTTGTGAACCATTGATTGCCGTTAATCTAACGATCAAGATTTAATATGAAGAAATAAGTATTATAATGAAGGCGTCATTATCTCTAAGTACTAAAGGGCAAGAAAGTAAAACCCAAATCAATAATTAGTAACTTACGACAATTATGAGATTTGGAAGATATGATTCTCAAGATTAAACCCAATACTTACATAATTTGGAACCTGGTTCACTTCTCAATCCAAATCACATTAAAAATAAAAACTGTAGAAAATTTTGTGTTAGATTTTTATTTTCAAAAATATCTTACTTTTATGATGCATTTAGTTAAATATTATGCATTTATGCACTACACGTAGTAATGCATTATCTTATTTAAGTTTACCTTACATGCATTATTTTGTGTCATGCATTTTTTGTTTGATTCACAATTCATTATATAAATAATGGTTATGCATTAGTTTCCACTATTATAAATTTATAATGCACCGATGCACATTATTTTGTGCATTATACATTATATCGAATGAGATCCTCTATCCCCACTTTTATTCGTATATTGGATGTCAATTTTTATTAATTTTATATATTTTTTTTGATAATTTCGAGGTAAAATGAATCTGGATAATTTTATCCTAATATTTTCTAGGGTTCATTTATTTATTTATAATTATTTTTTAGCATTTAATTTTACTCAATAAAATTAAAAATTATTTTTTTTAGCATTTAATTTTAATTTTATTGAGTAAAATAGGGTTGATAAATTGAAAATTAGTGTATATAATTTTTTAAATTCTAATTTTTTGTCGTAAATTTTTTATTTTATTTTGTTATATTATTATATATTTTATTTTTATAAAATACATTATAAACTAATAAAATCAACATTCGGTACATAATCGATTGGTACACATAAATGCATTTCATTATAATCAAATGCATTATAATATGTTTAGTAATGCATCATATTGTTTTTCTAATGCATTAGAAAACGATGACCGCTAAATATTAAAAAGTGATGTCCAATGCATTGTGTAAATATGTATAATGCATTCCAAAACAATTAAATGCATTAAATGATATTGTGTGATGCATTATGTTGTTATTTGTTCATAATGCATTATAAAATAAAGAAAATAAAAAAATATTATAATTTAATTGGATTGCATTACACAAATATGCATAATGCATTGGAATTGTGTGTGTGATGCATAATTTAACGCACAAATTAAATTTAATAATTATTATTTTGTATTGTGAATAATAAGTATATGTGCAGTTTATCTTTATAAATCAATTAAATAAATTCAAACAAACCGTGATTTAAAAAAAAAATCTCCATGATTAAGGATTAAAACTAATTCCATAATTATAGGATGAGTCAATATTACATATTTATCCCTCATTTGAAAAGAACCGTTATTTTTATTAATAACTTTTGTTTAATTGTCAACCTTTGATCTTGGCAAATGGGAGGTGGAGATTATTTCCTATTTCTTATCCAAAGATAATTTTTTATATGATCTCTACTCTCTCTCTCTCTATATATATATATATCTTCTTATCTCATTTTCTATTATTTGATATTTTAATTTTGTATTTCAAACAATTGTAATTTATTATTTTAACAAATATTTATAATTTACTTTTAGTTTCTTATTTGATTTGAAGGTTGAATTGAGTTGGTTTGTTGATAAAATGTATAGATTGAGAAATTGGATTGAATTGTTGATTGTGTATAAATAAGTATATAAATAAATCACTTAAAAAAATTCATGAAAAACCTAATTGTTCATATATGTAAATTTCATAAACAAGCTATAATTTACAGTTTTCACTTAATCAAGACATGACTTTACGTTTTTTTTTTTCTTATTCACATTTACAAAATAATCTCTTTTTTAAGGGTTCAATTTTTTTTTTTTTTAGGATTCAATTTTTTTTTTTTTGTAAGGTATAGTTTTTTTAATTTAGTAACTCACGTTGACGCATCAGGCGGGACGACAAATGTTGTATATAAGTAAGTGTTCCGAAATGTTAACATATTGTGTTGTTGTAGTGCACTAATATTTGTCTGCTCTTAGTGTGTGTATGTTTATGTTCCGTTTCGCTGCTCTTATTAAATATTCGTAACTCACGGTGTCGCGCATCGCGCGTGTGCGAATACTAGTTTAGATTAAAAACATTTACATTGAAGAACCCATAAGCATTACCAAGTGCATTGATCATAAACCGTGTGGGTAGAGAGTAGTATTAAAGTAAAGTATTTCAGAGCAGACACTTAACCGATAAACTAACCAGTCCGGTTTACCGGTTCCTCAAAATGATTGGTTATGGCACCGATAAATCTGTTCTGTACCACCGATTAGTCACCCCTACTCCCCGGTCTTTGTCGTCTATTTTCATAAAGCATAAATACTTGATAAAATTCATGCTTAGAATTTATAATTTCAATTAAAAAAAAAAAAAAAAACCATAAAACCGTATTTTTCAGCTAAATAGCATGCTACATCCGCAACTTCTTAAATTAGCTAAAATTTGAAGAAGCACTTGTATTTTAAGCTTTCCGATAAATAAAAGACCTGATTACATTACTCAGACACACTGATGTAGTGATTGTGCATTTTAAAAGGTTGAGAAGACTTGTTATCTGCTGACGGAGCTATCGGTGATGCTAAAACAATACAAACAATTATTCCAAGAATTGGAAAAACCAGTTGTTCTCGTTGCATCACTAGAGGTATGTAAGTATCTATTCTTATATACACTGGACTTTGTCAAATTTTGATGTTACACGGAATCTTTAAAACTGGTCTATAAATACAGAAATTTCTTTTGTGTTTGATTTTGCATATGTTATCAAATTTGTTGAAAATAGGTGTAAGGAAATTCGAATTCACTAATGGTTTGACATAGCAATACAAAACTTTAAGAAATTGGAAAAGCAAAATGACATCATTTGCAAAATTAGACACAATTGAAAGGTTATATATTCATACACAAATTATAAAACATGTGTGGAAAATCTGAAATTAACGAAAAAAAGTAGTATTCACTCAGTCTCATATTACTTGACACATTTTTTGAATATATAAAGTATAAAATTGTAAAAATGTGTCAAGTAGAATGAGACGGGGAGAACATTCATTTAGGGTAAAATTATTTTAATAAAATTCGCGTCAAATCTGCTACCCATTCCTCAAATTTGGATTTAAATTCCATATTTTGTAGCATATAATTAGGGATGTCAATGGGTTGGGTTTTCGTGGGTACCCGCCCTGCCAAAACTTAATTGGGACGGGTTTGGCGTTTGGGTAATAAAGTAGATACTCATAACGGGTTTGTGTCGGGTACGAGTATACACCTCTAAGTACCCATTACTCAAACTCATTTATATATATGATAAATATCCATATTTTACATATATGATATATATAAGAGTGGAAAAATAAACTACTCACTTAGTGATAAGAAAATCAATAATAAGTCACTTAAAAAACACAAATTATACCCAAAATTGACGCGAAAGGACAAAAATACCTTACTGTTGACTTTGCCTTTTACTAATCAACATCACTCTTCTCTCCTCCCCCTCCTTTCTCTTCCACATGTCTCTTCTTTCCTCATTTCTTTCCCATTTTTTCATTTTTTATTTTTTCATTTTCGCATTTAAGTTATCTCTCTCTCTCTCTCTCTCTCTCTCTGAATACTGTAGTTGTGATATTCGTATAACTTTAAAGAGGTACGAAATATAACAAAATCGTATCAATTGCATATAAGAATTACGAAATACATACTTGAGTATGCAATTATGCAGTTATTGGTACAAATAAGATTCACTTCGTACTAAAGCCTAATGGGGAATTAAACCCTGAAACTAATAATTAAACCTTGTCTGTGAATATTAAAATTTGTTGGAGAAATCTAAACCTTATTTAAAAAAAATTTAAACCCTATTTGGTGAATCTAATCTCTATTTGAAAAATCTAAACCCTATTTGAGGTATCCAAACCCTATATAAGAAATCTAAACCGTATCGTGCATTTTAAGCATGTACGAAAAGAAAAATGCGTACCAGATTTAAACGAACAAACTAAAACTCCGGCGATGATTTTCAATTAACTTAGTTTCAATGCACAAACAAAACCAAAATTCTAGTAAAAATATTGTAAAATTAATGCCAAATCGTTACGAAATATAGTTATTTGTAGTCGATGATAGTGCGAACATTCTTTCTCTTCTAAATATCTAACACACTTTCTTTTTATCTTATAAGTTGGTACGAAAATAAGATATTTGTAACAAAATTATAGTTAAATAAGTACGAATTCAACACGTTGTTACATTAATAACGTATTTTCTTTAGGAAAATGGTTTATTTTGTCACGAAGAAAATGTACAAACTATGAAATTTGTATCCACATCGAATAAGAAATACATAATATTTAGTAACAGATTCAGTATAAAAATATGAAAATGATTAGCTTGTACGAAAATATGATATCCGTACCTAAACTATAGTTAAAGAGGATTGATTTTCACATTATGAACATTCGTCTGTATGAGTCAATTGGTACATAAAATGTACGAAATATGAAAATCGTATCTAAAATTGAATTAGAAAGTCATAATTCTTAGCAAATTAAAATACACAAAATGCACCAAAACATAAAAAAGCACGAAAACACCACTGACGTAAGCACGAAAACACTACCGACGTGTGGCAGCTGATGATACAAACGGGTACGAATTAAGATATTTGTATATTACAATAATATATCAATATCAAAACAACTTACATACAAACTCATATGTATTATTTATAAAAAAATGCACCAAAACACCAAAGAATACATACTCAACTTGTAAAGTAAAGCAAAATCAAACAAATTGGTATTAAGTTGAACGAAATATGAAATTTATACTGAAAACGAAAACAAAGAGAAAAATACTTTAACAATTGCAGTAACAAATCTGCATTAGAAAATTAAATTAAAAAGAAATCATAAAGATGAGCTTTGGGCAAACTGCTTGTGCAAATTGACAGCAATGTCCTAATTCAAAATTGCCAAGAAAATGTTCTAATTAAAGAAACAATAGAAAGGAAATTAATAAAAAAAAGGAAAAAATGTAAAGAAAGAAAAGGAAAAGGAAAAGGAAAATAGAAAGAAAACGAAAAAAAACAAAAAACAATAAACAATAAACAAAAAACAATAAATCATGGCGTGCTAAAATGCGAAAGATGCTTAAAACTATATAAAATCATGCTTAAACCCGTATATATTCATGCTTACAACACCATTATGCTTTTTAATGTACAAATTCATGCTTAAACCTAGTCATGCTTATAATACCTTATAACCATGCTTAAATCAATTACAGCCATAGATCAAATTAAGATCAATGGTTCGGAATCTATTCCTATTTCTCACACCAGGACTTATTTCTATATGATCCATCCTCTATATATATATATGCATTGTGTGTTATAACTTCTTTCAAAAAAATTATTTCTATTACTCCCTCCGTCCTCCATATATTGACATAGTTTTATGGGCACATATTTTTTTTGCATTTTGATGGTATAATAATAAATTAATGTGTTAAAGTGGAATAATTGTGGGTCCATTTGAATTTTTTAATAGTATTAAAATGTTAAAATAATAAAAAGTAGATGTATAAAGTGTTAAAGTATTAAAGTGATTGTGGGGTCTACGTCCTAAAACGGAATATGTCAGTAAATAGAGGACGTCCCAATATAGTAATTATGTCAGTAAATGGAGGACGGAGGGAGTAATTTTATTTGGGTTTACCGGGTAATAAACGGTATTATCCGATGGGATTGGGCCGGATACGAGTATTATAATTGAATTTTAATCAAATTTGAGACGAATATAAGTATACAAAATTTTAACGGATTTAAGTTTGAAAGCTTTTAATAGGCACTGCCCATTGACATTTGTACATATAATAGTGTTTGGGTGCTAATATGCTAGATGCCCTTATCTTTAACATTTATTTTTAATTTAATTTGTTTTCCTATTGAGAAATAAGTACTAGTGACGATGACAACGCCCCTTTACAAAAAATCGTTTAATGAATTTTTACAAACAATATGTACACAAATAAAATCATAAAATCAGGAAAAAAAAAAAAACCTGAAACTAAAATTTTCTTTTAACTATTACTCCATCTATGTCACACATAAAGGGATAACTTTTTTCCAACACGATTACTAAGACGAGAGTGATTGGTGGATTATGTAGTGTGAATGAATTTTAATATGTTAAAATTTTGCTATTTAAGAAAATATCATTATATGAGTGAGACGAACAAAAATAGAATTTATCTATTCAAGAAATGAGATGGGGAAAGTATATCTTAATGATTTGTTTAGAAGGTCATAATTAATATAAATTGGTGTAAGTAAGTATTAATAGGAAAATGCCTTATTTTTCAGAAATTAAAGAAGTCTAAAAGGTCCCAGGTAAATTTGGTTTTAGACTTTGATTTTACTTTCTTTTCTAAAAACAATTTCTTTGTGAAGTAGGTGGCAAATAAATGACATTTCTCAGAAGAAATCAGTTATCAATATTTGGTGCAAATATTTAGTTATTTTCATACTCTTCTTTAATTGAATGAATCAATACATAGAGAATTTATAGATTTTTTTTTTTTTTTTTTCTCTCTTCAGTTGTTCTGTTTACAATTTTTGCTATTTTTTCTAAGGAAAAGAATAAATTGAAATAAATATACTCCTGTGGTCCTGCCACTTTTCTACACTTTATACTTTCCTTTTAATCTACGTATTTAAAGAAATAAAACATTTATGTTGTGTTCTCTTTTATGCGAAAGAAAAGGAGAGAAAAGAGAAAATCACCCTATAAATTCCACCCCTTTTCTCACATTTTCTCACCTTTTCTATTTCCCCCCCTTCATTTGCACTACAATAGAGAAAAAATATTATCTCTCCAATTTGGTGTTGCAAATATTTTCACCACTTTATGGAGTAAAATCTCCCTCTCATTGATAAAAGGTGAGAAAATGTGAGAAAATGCTAGAATTTTTAGGATAATTTTTTCTTTTATCTCATTTTCTTTCGTATCAAAGAGAACGCAACCTTAAAACGAAATGAAGGGAGTGCTTGACAAGGATATACTTTTCTTTTTCTATGGCATATTGTACTTCCCTCGTATGCGGTAGTTTTTTTTTTCCCCTGATTCCCATGAACATGAATAGTGCAGGCCAAAGAGAAAAGCTTGAGAGTGCATCATATTCAATTGAAGAACGACTAGAAAGGACCAGAGATATATGAAGATTGAATATTATTACAATAGGTTACATGATTAGTTCAAGTTTATTAGTTTATCATTTCTGCTTCATAGAACTAGAAAGTTCATTAGGGAGATCATTACTTCTCATGCAAAAACAAACGTAAGCTCTTTACTTTTGGTATATTTGATACAAATTTATGAATAGGTATACCTATGTTACGCCAATACATTGGCGAACGCTTTATAACTACTTTTGTAACAAGTTCCAAATTTATCTTATATATATAACATCGTCGTGTATTTGAGCCACCACATTAATCGAGATGGCTATGTAGCACATTCTCCATCCTCTATTCTATATTAATAATAGTATAAGTACTAGTAGATTACATTAGATATTAGATTATATCAAATTAAAGTATATTGATCTTACATTCTACTATGAGGCCAAAAAAATACCCAAAATAACATTAAAAAAATATAATTTAGGTTAGGAATTTAATTTACAATATAATTACCCAAATTTCGACAACTTTCGCAAAATACCCTAAGCTACCCCCAAGCTCAAACCATTCAATTCACAAATGAGCTAAAAAAAATTGACTGAAACTCTCTCCCAAAAAATTCGCCGGAAAATTTCTGCCAGAAACTCTCTCTCACTCTCATCTCACCGCCGGAGACAAAACTGTACCTGTACCACCATAATCGAGCTGTACAAGGAAGCAAACTCAGCAACATGAAGAGAACTCGCTCGCAAATCTCTTCAAACTCGACAAAAAAGCAGAAGAAGATGAAGAAAAAGAGCAAGGCATCGGAGAAATTTGAAGAATCAACGCCGTTTACCACTATACCAGTACAATTTTAAGATTATTTGCTGATTTTTTACACATTATCGGATAAAATGTTAAGTTTGAATGATTGATTTACTGGTGAATTCTGTATAATGTAGTTAGGGTTTACTGGAATGCTGCAATGAAACGCTCAAACCTACATACAGTTTGTTTGATTTACTAATAATGATTGCTGAGATATTATGCTATTATGTTACTGATTATTTTGATTTACTGATAATGATTGTTGCTTATTGAGTTTGAATGAATTGCTTGAAAGGATTTACTGATTACATTGTAGAAGTTTTTTTCTCTGTTTTTTATATTTTACTATTCATACTTTGCTACTTTGGTATGTACTTCATTTTTAACTAATATGATAGTATATATGGTTGGCAAGGTTACTGCCCTAAGCATGAATTCTATGCTTCCTTCAGTTAGTTAAAAAATATTCATGCTTCATGGCCATTTTTACTGCTGATTTTTATTTAGATCACACTTGCTTCAAAATGGAATGCCATTTTTTTCTACATAAGTTCCAGTTTACTAATCATTATTGGAGTTTAAATGTGATGATTTAACTGTTGTGACATTTATCTAATTTGAATTCATATGCTACAATGCTACTGATATGCTGTAATATACAATGCTTCTGAGAATTTACTAATTACATATTGTAGTACATTACAGTTTCTTTGATTTATAGTAGTTATAGTACTAATAATCTTACTGCAAAATTACAGTTTCTTATGTTTCAATATATTTAGAACAATATAGAATGCTGCTGAAATGTTATATGTGTAAATGTAACATTGTACGAAGATTTGTAGTTGGATCTATATGTTGGTGTTCAATGCTGCTCAATATATGATAATATGAGTCATTCAATCTCACTGAAAATTATACTTACTAATTTTCCTTTAAATGTAGATTAAATGGGAATACAAGAGAAACCATCTCATACAATATGAAAATAAGATAATGCTCACAGGGTATGAATCAATGCCTAACATCATAAGAACCACACTTACAAAGGCTGCAAGCAAAGCAATACGGTGTTGGGAATTGTTAAGGATTCATGTGTTAAGGGGGAACTTAACGGGATGCTTAAATGAAATGTGTTATATGTTTTGATTAGTTCCCAAAACTCTCTATGTAAATCCTATTCCCAAGCGACCGTATTTTGATTAGATAGGTTAGAATTTTTCAAGCCTATTTATGTTAGGAAGGCTTAACTTTTTGCTTTAGTCGCTTTAATTTAGACTGCAGGATTTTCAAGCGAAGCGAGGAGACCACTCGCTTGATTGTGTTTCCAAGCGAAGCGAGTCTACTGGGCGAAGTGAAGCGAGTGCTACAACAAAGTCAAAGCGAGTCAACACACGCTAAAGCGGACGCTCAAGGAACTAAAGCGAAGCGAGCCACTTCCTAATTAAAAGCGACAGTTCAAGTTTTCCGCCCCGTTCAAACTTAGAGTTCAAACTCAAGTCAAGTGAAGATCGAAGCATTAATTGCGGATCTCCACGTGGCACAAGAAGAATGGAGTACGGGAGTTGACTGCCTGACCGACAGAGCCGCCGCTACATTACTGGACGCTCCAGTTACTGTTAGACTTGGCTCTTATCCATTTTTGGAAAGAAGACAAAGCAGTCGTCTGAAAAGCTGCCGGTCAAAGGCAAGTACTGTCGAGTGTGAAGGGACAAAGCCACCAACCTTCAACGGCTCCAGTCCATCTTCCCACACTATAAATAGTGGAGGCCAGAGACGAGAAGAAGTAGAACACTACCTGAGATTTCAGCGCATACGGCAAACAAGCACTCAAACTTTCAATCATCTTTTGAGTTCTTGTCTAAGTGTTCTCGAAGCTTCAGCACTATTGAAGCTTGTCTCTGCAACCTTCACTCTCCTAGATTCTAAGCCACTTCATATATCCAAGCTTAGAGGAACTCTATCCTTTACCTACTGTAAAGAGTTCTTCACTTAGAGAGTTTTCAAACCAAAACCCTAAACCCTTGTTCTGTCAAGTCAATTAGGTTTTGAGTGTTGTAGAAAGGTTGTGTTGTAAAGATCTAAGGTTCTACTTTCCTCGATAGTAGAAACCTCGATTATAGAGTGTAGATCCAAGCTTGCACTTTCCTCGATTGTGTAAAACTCGATCTTAGCTAGGTTTAGTGGAGGACCCGTAATCTCCTCGTTGTTGTGTTTGGATCCAAACGAGTGAAGCTCGATCCGGCTCAGGTTTTTGAGGAACCCGTAATCCTCAAGGTTTCTTAGTGAGAAGAAACTGTTGCAGCGTGCAACAAAGTGGACATAGGTGTTTCATCACCGAACCACTCTAAACACTGGTGTCGTATCTTTTATACTTAAGCTTTCATATTTTTACTGCTTTGATTATCATATTGCACTCGCATTTAAACAAACCCTAAAACGGCGTTTTCAAATACTTAGGAAAGACTAGCTCACCTAATTCCGCATTTGCAAGCGATTCGCTTTATGATCTAGCTTACGCTTAGGTCCAGAGTTAAGCTTACACTGTAGATCAAGCTACGGCTAGGTCTTAAGTTGTGAAGCGACTCGAATCTTGCTACTCTGAGTAAAGTTGAAAAAGAAGTTGAAGAACTTCTATTACACGTATTCACCCCCCGCCCCCCCTACGTGTAATCCTCTTTATAAACTGGGACCAACAAGTGGTATCAGAGCAGGGGTTCTTTCGAGCCACTGCTTTTCATACCTGAAGCGAGTCCCCTCTCGCTTCACGTTGTCTCACTGAACCGATCTGATTTTCCTAAGTGCATCAAAGCTCATTCATGCATACCTGCATTACTACTGATATTTCATCATGTCTAGTCACAGTGCCTCCAACCTACCTCAGTTTTTGATCGAAGGGTACGAGACTTGGAGCTTCCGAGTTTCGAGCTTTCTATGTTCTGTCCACGACAGAATGTGGGAAGTGGTGACAGAAGGACCGATCACCATAATGAAGATTATCACGGTCAATGTCCCAGCAGCCGAAGGAAAGGAATCTACCGTCCGCCACGACTACATTGAGAAGTCCAAAGATGACTACACCACCAACGACTTCAAAGTTGCAAATCTGGATGGTCTAGCTCGCCACATCATGCAGAGCACCGTTTCTGACGCATACCTTCCAAGGATAAGGAAGTGTACAACTGCCAAAGAAATGTGGGACACGCTCGCTCTAATTTCTCAAGGGACTGAGAAAATCAAGGAAAACAAACTCGCCGTACTAATGGGAGAGTTTGAAAGCTTGATGATGAAGCCGAGCGAGTCGATCGATGCCTTCGAGCTCCGTGTCACTAATATCATTTCAACACTAGCTTTACTGGGAAAGGAGCTAGCAAATAAGGAAGTCAACCTCAAGATCGTGAGAGGCCTCACCAGAAAATGGCAAACCATGAAGGAGCTTTATCTTGCAACGAAGGATTTGTCAAAATTCTCACCAGAGATTCTATTCTCCGAACTCAAAGCACATGAGTTCGACCTCAATCGGATGAGCCTGGATGATGAAGATGAAGCCCCCGCTACATCAAAAGAAGTCGCATTCAAAGCTGCAGAAACGCCAAGCGATTCATCCATTGCCAATATTACTGGAGAAGAGCTTGAGGAGCACTATGTATTTCTCTCAAGAAATTTCAACAAGATGAATTCCAGAGTGGGAAAATACAAAAGGTTCTACAATCAATACAAAGGGAAGAGCACTGATGCTAGAGAAAAAAGAAAGCGTGAAGAATCTACCAAGCCGATAGCAAGGGACTTGATGGATGTGGAGTGCTATCACTGCCACAAGATGGGTCACTACAAATCTGACTGCCCAAAGCTAAGTGCAAAAGAGAATAAAGAAATGAAAGCTAGGAGGGACGCTCCACGTCGGGCGCTGGTGGCAAGCGAATCTCCTTCCACACCAAGCAAGGATCCTGCAAACGACTCAGATGCCTTCACGGATCCAAACTCTAGAAAGGGAGAGGATCTGGGTTTTATGGCGCTCACCGATGAGGACACAAGAGAGGTATTCTTATATCCCCCACTCAATTCAATTACAATAGCACACAAGCACAACGAGGAAGTTCATTCCTCTACATGGAGTGAGTTACTTAACAAACACCATAAATTGTTAAGCGACCACACTTTGTTACAACAAGCTATGTCTGATAGCGAGAGAGAAAATCGAAAGCTAGCCACTGAACTTGATGAAATCAAGATTAATCTAAGGGCTATGACGAGTAAGTTTGAGGACCACTTCGCTCGACATAAGAGCTTGGAAGATATGTATGAAAAAAAGTCCATCCTAGTGGCCAATTAAACAAAGCTTCATTCGCTAGGCAAGCACTAGAAAGCTCACTTCTTCTTATTGGAAGAAAGGGAGGGCTTGGACATGAGGGTGGACCTATCAAGCCTACTGTCTTTGTTGGTGCTTCTAACACAACACCATCAGTCTCTTTGGAAATGCCCACTGCATCCAAAGCGACCACTAGCAAAGACAAAAACAAGGTTGAGATCCCTAAGAAGGGGCCCATAAAGATGTCTATATCTTTGAGGGAAGCTTCTAAGGGAAAGCCAGAGTCAATAGTCCCTAGCACTGATAATGCTAAAGCTTACCATTCAAAAGGTAGAGGGAAAATTGTTGAGGCTTCTAAGTCTCAATCCCAGACACCAAGGACAAAGGATGTTCCATTGATAAAAAGAACTAATGTCCATGTGTCAAGTGAGTCCGATTGGAGATGGTCCAATCGTGCTTATGTTGAGGGGGAAGGATTTGAAGTTCCCAAAAGGAAGCTTCAAGCCCCAAAGGTTTCCAAAGCGAGTCATGGTCAAAAGCCAAAGTTGACTTCGCAGAAGAAACCAAGCGAGACATTTGCTAAGACTAGAAATCCCAGGTCAGTCTCCAAGCCTACGGCTAATCCTAAGTGAGACGCTGATGGATATAAGCAAAAAGGCGAGAGCATGGGTATGTCTCAAGCGAGCCCCTCTCGCAACTTCCCTCAATGCACACACTGTTGCACTTGTGAAGCTGCACTTAAGCAGAATTCACGTTTTAGAAAGGCCGAGGAACCTAAAACACTAGCTAATACTCAAAAGAGAGTAAAGCAAGTGTGGGTACCTAAGAAAGCTAACCTGCAAGGACCCAAACTGATTTGGGTACCAAAATTGGCTTAAATTGCAGGTGAGCTCCGTGGATCCCATGCCCAATGAAGGTCAATCAATATGGTACTTGGACAGTGAATGATGTTCAAGTCACATGATGGGCATGAAGTCTCCTCTCCAAGACTACACAGAGAAGAGGGGTCCACAAGTAACCTTTCGGTGACAACTCTCGAAGAATCACCAAAGGTTACGGCGTGCTGAAGATTGGGAAGCTAAGCATTGAGAATGTTTCCTACGTTGAAGGACTCAAGCATAACTTGTTGTCTATTTCACAGTTTTGTGATAAAGGATACAATGCGGAGTTCATCTCCAACAAGTGTGTTGTGAGAAACAAGCTTACCTCCCAAGTTGCTCTAACTGGAGAAAAGAAGAGGAACGTGTACGTTGCTCAATGGGAAAGCTGCAAAGAAGATACATGCTTGGTCGCTAGAAGTGCAACGGAGATAGGATGGCTTTGGCACCGACGCTTGAGCCACCTCAATCAAGACGATCAACCGCATAGCTCGTAAGGGCTTGGTGAAGGGCATACCAAATGAAGTCATCGTCAAAGACCACACATGCTCACCATGCCAACGAGGAAAGCAAACAAAGAAGCACTTTGCCAGCTTAGAAGAAACATCATCCAAGCGAGTACTGGAGCTACTACATATGGATTTGTTTGGGCCAGTCACTCGTGTGAGCGTCAATGAAAGGAAGTACGCTCTAGTGGTAGTTGATGACTACTCTCGCTACACTTGGGTTGTATTTCTATTCAGTAAGAAGGAGACGTTGTCCAAACTTCCTCAACTGCTCAAGTGACTCGCTGTGGAGAAAAACCAAGCGATAGCAACCATTCGCTTCGACAAAGGCACATAGTTTCTCAACTCTACAATTGAAGCATACTGCACGGAATATGGCATTGCACATCAAACATCCGTAGCTCGTACACCTCAACAAAATGGAGTTGCTGAAAGAAGGAATCGAATCATCAAAGAAGCCGTTCGCACGATGATAGCAGACTCGAAGCTACCAATGAAGTACTGGGCTGAAGCGGCCAACACGACATGCTACACTCAGAATCGGACACTTCTCAACAAACTCTTCGACAAGACACCTATGAAATATGGACAGGGAGAATTCCTAACATTTCTTATTTCCATATATTTGGTTGTCAGGTCTTCATTCACAACAATGGGAAGTCACAGTTGAAAACTTTTGAAAGTAAAGCGGATGAAGGAATTTTCTTAGGATATTCTACATCTAGCAAAGCTTACAAAGTGTTCAACTGCAAAACCTTAATTGTTGAGGAATCACCCCATGTCGTATTTGATGAATCTCTTTTAAGTCTTTCACAGGAACAGTTTCAAGCGAATGAAAAGACTTCAAGCAAGGAGCCCGTCAGTCCACTAACATGGGACACGCTTGAAGATGATGAAGAGGTGAAAGAATCAAGTGATCAAGATGCTCAAGAAGATGAAGCTGCCCCCAAGTCAAAGGAAGAGATTGCAGGCCAAGCACCCATCCAGGTCGCTTCAGATGATGATGCAAGCGACCCGCTTGAAGAAGAAGCAGAAGCTAGAGGATCCAAGCGTGCAAGGCTCAAAGATCATTCACCAAGCCTTATTCTTGGAGATCCTTCCAAAGGCGTGGTGACCAGAAGCCAAGTGATTGGAGAAAGTGCTATGTTTAGCTGCTTTCTTTCCAAATCGAGCCGTCAAGCGTGGAGAAAGCTCTAGCAGATTCAAATTGGGTGATCGCATGCAAGAAGAGCTCAATCAATTCATCAGGAACGACGTGTGGTACCTTGTCGATCGTCCCAAATTTCAGCATGTTATTGGAACCAAGTGGGTGTTCAAGAACAAGACGGATGAGGATCACAACGTCGTGAGGAACAAAGCTAGGCTCGTCGCCAAAGGCTACTGTCAAGAGGAAGGAGTTGATTTTGATGAAACCTTCGCTCCAGTGGCCAGGCTTGAAGCGATCAGACTTTTTCTTGCCTATGCAGCGGCCAAGAAGTTTAAAGTCTATCAGATGGATATGAAGAGCGCGTTCCTCAATGGAGAGCTCAAAGAAGAAGTCTATGTGGAGCAACCGCCTGGATTTGAGCAAGGAGATAAGGTGTATCGCTTGAAGAAGGCTCTCTATGGATTGAAGCAGGCCCCGAGAGCTTGGTATGATACCCTATCCCAATTTCTTGTGAATAATGGATTTCGCAAGGAAAATATAGATCGAACCCTCTTCACCATCAATGATGGAGATGACATCCTATGGGTTCATATCTACGTCGACGACATCATATTTGGTTCGCCAAACCAGTCGCTTAGCGAGAAGTTTGGGAAGACCAAGTACGAGATGTCGATGATAGGCTTGATGAGTTGCTTCCTAGGTCTTCAAGTGAAGCAGTAAGATGATGGGATTTTCATCAATCAAGCGAAGTATACTCGAGATATGCTTGCCAAGTTCGGTGTTCAGCATGCCAAGTTTGGTGTTCAGCATGCCAAATCTGTGAAGATTCCAATGAACACCAACTGGAAGATGGAGCCAGATCTTGAAGGGAAATCTGTGGATGCTACAGATTATCGAGTGTTGATTGGATCCCTTCTCTATCTCACTGCAAGCAGGTCGGATATCGCGTTTGCGGTTGGAGTATGTGCTCGCTTCCAAAGCAATCCCAAGCTTAGTCATTATGAAGCTGCCAAGCGAATCCTTCGCTCTCTCAAAGGCACTGTCAATATGGGCTTATGGTATCCTGCTGAAGACAATCTGGAGCTTACAGGATATTCCAATGCTGATTATGGAGGGTGCCGAATTGATAGGAAATCAACTTCGGGCACGTGTCAGTTCTTGGGAAGCAAGCTTTTCTCATGGTTCTCAAAGAAATAGATAAGCGTAGCTACTTCAACAACTGAAGCCGAGTATATGGCTGCCGGAAGCTGCTGTTCTCAGATTCTATGGCTTCGTCAGTAGTTGAAGGATTATCGAGTTGAAGCGAAGGAGATTCCAATATTCTATGACAATAATAGTGCAATCTACATCTCACAGAATCCAGTGTTTCACACCAGGTGCAAGCATGTGGAGATTCGACATAACTTTATTCGTGATCATGTCGAGAAGAAGGATGTCAAGCTCGAGAAAATTCATACCGATCTCCAGCGAGCCGATGTCCTCACCAAGCCTCTAGCTGAATCCCGCTTCAATCAGCTATGCATGGAATTAGGGTTACTAGACCCCGGTGAAAAGTGCTAGTTCTGGAATGCACAAGGGGAGTGGAAGCTTGTCGTCAAGCAACCCTCGCCTTAGATCTTCACCAAGTCAAGTGAGCCACTTGAATCTTACTCGCTTGAAGGAGTTATAAGGTGGAGAAAGGTGGAGTATTGGAAGATGTTCCCTACCATCTAACAGGATTTTTAAGGCTATGGTTAAGGGGGAACTATTGATCATTCTAGGAGTGATCTACTTCCAAAGCGAGCAAGGAAAGCTGCTACCTAGCTTAGGATTCCCGCAAGTTGGTATAAACGCTTGAATCAGGCCTTCCTTCGTAAAACCATGGGAGCTTAGGCAGAGCTACCACTTTGACCTTGTTTCCTCTTCCATCATTCCGCTGAAGAGGAGCATGTCTCTCATCTCCCATTCGTCATGGATAAAACACTAACTATACTCACTCTTAATAGAGTTGAGTTGCCGAGTGTTTTGTTCATTCTTCCCCACCATTCTATCGATGGAGGACTCTCTAATCGTAGAGGAAGATGGAAGAGATGAATGCCATGAAGACCATACTCAAAGTCTACAACGCGGTATCAGTCTCCTACGAAGTGAGACTGACTGGTAAGCATTTCAATTAAAGTACACTAAACAAAGTGAAGCGTGCTAGAAACCTTCACTTGCTATGTGGAAAACACAAATGAATCTGACACAAATACATAGAGGAAAACATTCTTGTTTATCCTTATTAGCTTCAGAGAAGCGAATTAAAAAGAGATTTAAGAAGAAAAAAACTCCATTCATTCCTTAGAGAAAAACCCAGAAAAATTGCAGAGATATTTCTTCACACACCAACATAAGCTACGAGCTACAATATTTATTTTACTACCCATTGCTGACTCAGCAACATTAAAACTAATGCAAAAATAGAAAAACGTAAAACTGAAATAAGAACTCTTCCTTTATTTCTTTCTCTTCTTCTTCTCCTCTGTTTTCTCCTTCTTCTGCACAGTTTTCTTCTTCAGCTTAACACAAGCCAAGACTTCATTTCCTTGATCTTTACACTCCCCCTCAAGTTGAGCATGTATGTTAGTAAGGCTCAACTTGCCCAGAAGACGTTTGAAAACAGCAAGACAAAGAGACTTAGTCATGATATTAGCAAGTTGAAGCTCACTTTTGATGTGCATCGGTTTGATCAGACCTTGAGCATATCTCTCTCGAACAGTGTGGCAATCTATTTCAATGTGTTTGGTTCTTTCATGAAAGGCAGCATTAGAAGTAAGATACACAGCAGATTTGTTATCACAGAATAAAGGAATAGGTTTAGAACGGCCTATACCAAAATCATGCAATAACACATCAATCCAAGATACTTCACAAGCAGCTTGAGCTAAGGAACGATACTCAGCTTCAGTAGAGGAACGGGAGACAACACTCTGTTTCTTAGATCTCCAAGAAATTAGACTAGAACCAAGAAATAAGCAAAATCCAGAAACTGAACATCGAGTATCAGAACATGTTCCCCAATCAGCATCAGCAAAAATACTAGGATCCAATGTAGAAGAAGTGGAGTAGAACAAACCAAGTCCTACAGTACCTTTAAGATAATGAAGAACTCTATGTGCAACTGTCATGTGATGTTGACAAGGATTGGAGACAAACTGACTAAGCTTGTGAACAGCAAAGGTAATGTCAGGCCGTGTAATGCAAAGATATAACAGCCTGCCAATGAGTCTTCTATATTGTTTCCCATTAGGTAAAGGAGGAGATCCATCTTCCTGCAAATGATACCCTGGATCCATTGGAGTAGAAAAAGGTTTACAACCAAGATTTCCAGTATCATGTAAAAGATCGAGCACATATTTTCTTTGACAAACAACAATCCCACTAGGATTTCTAGCAATCTCTGGACCAAGAAAATAATGAGGTGTGCCAAGATCCTTGTAGTTGAAATGTTGCCCCAAATGATTCTTAAACTTCTGCACAACATTAAGATCTGAACTTGCAAGAAGAATATCATCAACATATATAATCACTCCAAGATAAACATTATCATGCATCATAAACTACGAGCTTAAAGAGAAGCGAATTAAAAAGAGATTTAAGAAGAAAAAAAGAGAAGCGAATTAAAAAGAGATTTAAGAAGAAAAAAACTCCATTCATTCCTTAGAGAAAAACCCAGAAAAATTGCAGAGATATTTCTTCACACACCAACATAAGCTACGAGCTACAGTATTTATTTTACTACCCATTGTTGACTCAGTAACATTAAAACTAATGCAAAAATTGAAAAACGTAAAACTGAACAACTCTTCCTTTATTTCTTTCTCTTCTTCTTCTCCTCTGTTTTCTCCTTCTTCTGCACAGTTTTCTTCTTCAGCTTAACACAAGCCAGGACTTCATTTCCTTGATCTTTACAATCCTTGAAGTATGTTAGTCAGAAACATTTTAATTCTTAAGTTATTCGATTAAAAATGGTCAAGCGAGTGCCACGTCACTCGAACTTGCCATCGCAAGCGAGTGTACACCTGTCACGGCAAGTGAGTACTTCTCAAGCGAGTAAAAGCCAAGCGGCTACTATCTCTAAGCGAGCAAGTACAAGCGAGCTGTATGAGCTAGGTACACTCGAGTGCCTATTTCACTTTTTACTTTGCATTTAATGCAGAACAGTACTAGGTTCAAGTAACCGGGCGCGTGGAGTTCACTGCAAAATTGAAGCGCCAAAACTGCTAGCAATCCAACCGTTGAATCTCAACAATCTTCAAATCTGGACTGTTGGATCTCAGTCGTGCAAGCGAGCGTATCACAACATGCCACGCACCAGGCTGATTCACCAGTGCGGTTCATCTTAACCATGGTGACGCCGCATTTAACCGCGACACGTCAGCCACGTCGCCACTCGCTTGCGCCCACGTCTAATTTACCGTCTCTCTCTCTGCCACGTCAGCTTAAACCCTAAAGCTATATAAGGCCAACTATGCAGATTGCAGAAGTTTTATCATCCCCCCAAAATTACCTCTTTCGTGCAAATTCTCTGCAATTTACCAGATCTCAAATCTTCTATATTTTTCACCAATCTCTCTCAATATTCCATAATGGTGAAGAAAATTTTCAACCAAACCATGGAGGAGTTTCTCTCCAAAGCGGAGGAGAACATCAACGTCGAGCCTCATCTCGACGAAGAGATCGTTGAACCCGCCAGATTCTTCTGTAGGGCGGTGACAACAGTCGGGCTGTGGAAGCTCGTCACCATCAGACCGACTCAAATTCTCGCCAAGCCGGTTGCCGAGTTTTTGTTAAATTTGAAGGAGAACCAGATGAGATCCTGCATCACTGACCCAAGCACGGGGAAACTGACGTATGTGAACCTTCTCAAGATTGCAGAAATCTTGGATCTGCCAAGACAAGGAGTGGATTCATTCTCAAAGATGGATTTGTCAGTAGATGTGGAGTACGCCAGATTTTCTGCAAATCGAAACGTTGAATGGAGGGACAAAGGCAAGAATATGAGGACGGACTTGGAGAAACCATACAATTTTATCTGCGAGCTCTACACCAAATCTGTGGTGTGTAATATCGGAGGACTAGGGCAAGTCTCCGGCAACAAACTTTTTGCTGTGACGGCCATCGTCGACAGCTTGACGGGAACCAAATTTAATTTGTTCAACTGGTTCATAAGGAACGTCCAAGAGGCTGCCAAGGACTTCGAGTTTGAAGAGGGCAACAATGTTAATATTGTGAGGAAAGGAAAGCTTCGCCTCTTTGGGAAGCTATCATATGCCTTGGAACAACTGTTCCCCGGCAGGGCCTGGACTAGAACGCTTGAATACAAGAAATCAAGCGTATTCAAAGACCTGGTCAAGCCAGGGAGGCCGATTATTGATCGTGGGATTCTGCAGAAGAATGTGCGCCCTGCAGTGCCCACAGCAGAGAAGAAGAAAAGGAAAGGAACCAAGCGAGCCGCTTCATCAGTCAAGCGAGCGGCTCCCAAAAAGTTGAAGCGAGTCGCTTCACTCATAACGCCAAGCGTGGAGGAGGAGTCTCCGCTTGAAGATACATTGTCGGAGACGACGGAGGATGAGGAAGCCCGTTCTCCGGAAGGAGATGAAGTAAACCAACCCCAGCCCCAAGCTTCTACCACCATTCCAAACCAACCCCAAGCCACTCAAGCACCCCAACCCCAAACAATTCAAACCGCACAAATTCAAGCTTCCCAACCTCACTTTCAACCTCAACCCCCTCACCCAGAAATTCACAAGGGATCTTCTTACACAGAGGAGCCCTATTTGATGATGATGAAGAGTCCGTAAACACCCATACTTTGCCCGATCTACCATTCTTCAATCCCGACCCAATTGAAGCCGCTCAAATCTACGAGCCTCCACCCGCCTCCACCCAAGCCCCCATTCAAACCACCAACCCAAACTCACCCACCAATACCCTCTGATCGCACTATTTTTAACCACACAAAATAGGTATAGTATAAAGCAAGTACGAGTATCGTATCCACAGGGACTGATATATCGAAATCACACAAAGTACCTCTACTCTAGAATTAAACTGATGTCTAGGCAAAAAGAAATTAAGATGTGGTTTTCTAAAATCCTAAGCAAAGAAAATAAACAAATAAGAAAACGCAAATAAGGAAACAAATAAATAATCAGATAAGGAAATAAGGTTGATTCTAGGGAAGCCTACCTAATCAAATCTATGCAAGTAATCAACGCATACAATTAACCAATTTAATCCAATCTAGATGTGATACACGAAAATAACCTAACACTCCGGCTAAGGCAGTATAGATCGTCACCTAATAAGATCCTAATCTCCTCTCGGTCTCATAGAAATCAAATCAAGTGCAAAATAGATCAAGTATCAATAATACAAACTACTAGGTTCAGCTACGACACCTGTATCGACTATATATAGACCTATGATAATCTAACTTCGGCTAAGACAATTAAATCATCATACCATGTATTCATGAGATCCATTATGCAATTATCCGGCTAAGGCATAAAAACATAACTATGCACACATAATTAGTGATCAAGTAATCATGCATGAGAATAAGCACCATGAAACATGCATCTAGATTAGAAGGCTAATTGTAAACAAAAACACTCACATAAATTCAATTAGGCATACAATCCCTGAAATCAACTAAGAAATTTAGCTAGACATAATTAAAAGAAAGGTAGAAGGAAGAATAAACATAATGAAAAACATAAATAATAGAGAAAGATATAGAAAAACTCTTGAATCTTGAATAAATCTTCAATCTTCAATTGTCTTCATACATAAACTAAATCTAGATCTAGAGTATAAAAGTAGAGAAAAGAATAAAAATTAGTCTAAAGTATGGTGAAGAGTAGAGAGCTCTAAACTATGAAAACTTGGGTACAATGATGAGTTTTGGGGTATTTATAAGGTAGGAGTTCGTAATTGTTACCTAAGTGTACAAGGATTAGGTTAAGGGAATAAAAAATATGAATTTTAAGGATTCCTGTGTTTTGGCTCGACCGGGTGCTCGGTCGCGCATGTCCATGCAGTTTGCGCGTCTTTCTTGTTTCGTTCGTATCTTTCTCGTCCGAACTCCGAATTGACCTCCGTTTTTGCCTACACGCTCCTATCGAACCCCTCTTCAATGCTATGCTTCCACCTTTCCAGAATAAATCTTCAATAACATCGTGAGAAGTCAGAACTTGGGATCAATACTTCATCATCTTCCTTTGTTTCGTCGTCCCTTGTCTCGCCTTGGGTTTTCTCGAATAAAAAGTCCTAAAAACACTCAAAACAACCCAAAAGCGTAATCTAGCTCGAAATAACGTAAACAATACATAACATGAGCTAAAATTTCAAAATAAGACAAGGAAACGATTATAAAACACTTAGATAATAAGGTAAAAATACACCCTATCACCTGACACCAACATTCCTTCACATACAGCCATTCAACCACCACCAGTATCTCCAGCAGACAAGGCACTCAAGCGGTACCATGACGACTGGTCACACACAACTCTTAAAGTTAAAAAGAGGTACCCGCTTGTGCTGATGGATGAAGCCTTTCTCCACCGTGTTGATGATTTTCTCACCTACATATCATACCGTGGCACGGAATATTACAAAATATTCAACCTTCACCAAGCATTTTCCGAACAGTCCATAATGGAGAAGGTCTGCCCAGTTGCAGTTTGTTGGAGTAGACGGCTTCAAAGCCTTGATCAATAAGGCGAAGCACTGGGAGCTGCTCGACACTGTTGTCAAGCGAGCATATCCCAATGCCGTGCTGCCGGAGAGGAAGCTCTCGGAGCACAAGGAGAGGCTGATGGAGAAGCACGGAGAGGAGCTATCAAAGAAGGATCAAGAGATCCTCGATCTGAAAGGGGAAAAGAAGAAACTAGAAGATGAAATCTTTCGTTTATCGGAGGAAGTAAAGCATCAGAAAAAGGAACTTGCAGAGAGAAAGGAAGAACTTACTGGAAAAATTGAGGAGGAGAAGAAGCGAGTGGAGGATGCCAAGCTCAAGCTTGAGGAGGAGAGGAATAGGCTAAAATCTCTAAACTCCAAGCTAGTTGTTTCGGAGGAGCCTTGAAAAAGACTGAAGAGGAGGAGATGAAGAAGGTCAGAGCAAAAAATGACAAGAAAGCAAGTGAGATTAAATCGTTGCAGAACGATCTCACTCGCGCAAAACTGGCTAAGTACGGCTGAAAATGAAAAGGCCATTATTCAGAGCAAACACGAGGAAGATCTGAGCGAGCTGGAGAGTCGAAGAAGGGAAGCGAAGTTGTTCACAATGAAGCAAGTAGATCTTGATCTCTCTATCGCAGCAATGAATGATCAAGCTGCCAATCTCACCCGTCGCATGCAATCCTTTGCCACCCTCCATGCCAATCTCAACGCCCGCGAAAAAGCTCTTGCCACTCGTGAAGCGGAGCTCGCCGCTTCACTTAATTTCTCTGAACTACTTGTGCAGGAGAAAACGAAGCAAATCCGTGCGGAGATTGAAGCTGTCGCATCCCAATTCCCGAAGGAAGGCACGTGTGCCGGGACGTGGCAAGGGGTTGGAAATAAGAAGCGGGAATAGAAAGGGGCCTAGTTTCTTAGGATAATTAACCATATTATTAATGAGTTTATTAAATTAATTATGGGATCGGGACGCACAACACGAACCACGGGGTAGGCAAACCATACTGCCCGTGTCGGTCGGCCTTGTCTGAATACCCATAGACTTTAAATAAAACACGGGATCGGGACGCTCAGCTCAAATTATGGGGTCGCCTGAGCTAAACAACCCATAATGGCTGGCTTGTGTCTGAATACCTGTAAATACAATAAAAATATATATTTATATTCTTATAACTAGACTCAGGTGCAGTATAGATTTATTCCAAAACCTGAAATTAGACTTAGGAAATTGAGTACATTGCAGGATCGTTACTAGTGACCACTTTAACTACAAGCGTAGCGGAAGCTTTATTCTAAAATAGCACAACCACAACAACAATCCTCTTCAGCCACGTCTGCTCCACCAGCTTCTTAATCTGCAAAACATTTGGAAAGGAATTGCAGGGCTGAGTACTAATGCACTCAGTGGGCTTGTGCCGAAAACATTTATCATAACAAGAATATCCATGATAATAAAGCATACATAGAAGGGTTTTACAAATCATATAACTTCCATGCACACCTAAACCCATTTTCGTTGATTGCGATGCGGATTACCACGTTACTCTTATACCGATCCCGGGACGTACCACTGTCGGATCCCTTTCATGATGGAGCCTATAGATCAACTTTCACCGATCTCGGGACGTACCACTGTCAGATTCCTTTTCATGATGGAGCCATAGTTTGGAGACAATGGAGTATTTCATCCACTAGTTCTCCCTTCGTCGGCAGAATGCCTACGTCCACGGAGGGTCAACTGAATATGATCTACTATACGAGAGAGATTACAAAGTTACAATGGAGAAACACTCAAAGAAGAAAACCTATCTTCTATTACCCAAACCTGAAAGTAACTAGAAACGAGAAATCTCTCAGCTCACAAAACCGTAATATCGGCTAAGCTCTCACAATATTCGACCACACGAATAACGAATACAAGACCCAATATATATATAGTGCTTGTATATAACCCTAATCCTTGAGGAAAAAGTAATCCCAAGTGAGACTTGGGCTTAAGTTGCAAACTAGGCCTGCATCTAATGGACCAGGCGTCCATGAGCTGGAATTGGCGCCCAACTGGGCCCAATTACACGACGGCCCACTTATTCATGATATTGTGGCTTATTGAGCTTTTTTGGGCAAGATCAGGGATCTAACAACTAGTAAAATCGAGGCCTCCCAATGGCTAAATTCTCCTTACTCAGAGTAATAGTACTGAATTACTTGTTTTACCCCTGTTGAGTTCAGGGCTAGTATTAGACTTAGCGACCCCCGTATTTAAGATATCCCACATCCGTTGATTAA
Source organism: Thymus mandschuricus (assembly GCA_029379335.1). Classification (NCBI taxonomy): domain Eukaryota; kingdom Viridiplantae; phylum Streptophyta; class Magnoliopsida; order Lamiales; family Lamiaceae; genus Thymus; species Thymus mandschuricus. The sequence goes on from CM057071.1 coordinate 13,070,834, forward strand.
CTTAAAGCTTCTGACTGCTTATGTTATTCAACTTCTGTTATCATTTCTAAGTAGTACCATTCATTCCTTATTCATCATACCAAAACTTAATCCACCTGCAGGGTTTGGTATGATAATCCTTAATGGATTCCTCAGGGGATGTGATCAACTTATTCTACCAGGATATGGTGCACTATTGCAATTATACTAAGATTCATACTACTTGTAGTTGTTTCCCAAGATACGGAGCTTATTGAGTTACAGATCCTTTGAAATCTCACCCATTGTAAGTCAAAGAAACAGACTACAACTATACACCCTTAGGACTCAATTAGAGTTAAGGTTCATCTTAAGTCACCGAGGTCTCGATTCTTTCTACATAGGTCTGAATAGAAGAATACACCTCACTGTGATCCTATCAGTACACGCACGTACTAGTATAGACAAGTAGCCAATACAAGCTACTTATTCAGCCTATACTACAGCCTAGACCGACAGTTATATCCAAAAGTGTCTCGACTGTGATAACCCTTTTATATTTCTAGAGAAACCGGCAACTATGGTCTTCTGTGATCTACAACACACCATAAAGCCTATAACATTGAGATAATGGATAGATGTTTGATGCATGGATTGTTAGGGTTATATACTGAAAAACATACTTTTTATGCTTAGTTATATAATACTTCCTATTTTATGAAATAACTAAAGTCATATGTTTTGCATATTTATTCGTTTTATGGTCATACAATTAAACGTCCTGTAGTATATATTACAGATAATATGGTGTGGGTGGTCGCACGGAAGATCATTATCGGTTTCTTATATACTTAAATAGTGTTTGCAACCTAAGTAATCATTGACAAATTACTTGTTAAGGTTGTAATATAATGCTTGACATTTGCTGATCTTGGCTATTAGCTTATACGAATGCATCTAGTTGCATTGAACATGATCGCGGTGAGATAAATCCTTTTGTACTAATTTAATAAAGGATTTAAGATCTCGGACGATTTTTATTTCCCAATTCTAGTTGTATAATATTCAATTTTATATTTATGATAATTATTACTTTGATTTATCAATGAGTGAGAGTTATTGCAACTCAAATTATCTCGATACTTTGGGTAATAATATTATAAATATGATAATTAATATTATAGCTAGAAATCGTGTCTCTGCTGAGTCCGAGTTGATGATGTTTCCTTGAGGCGCTCTAAAGATTATTATATCAAACCTTGAAGGTGGATTAAGTTCCGGTATAATAATAAGGTCGAGCAGGTACTACTCTTGGTTGAGATATTAATTAATAAAAGCTATCAGTAGCTTAATTAATTAATGGACATGTGATATCTTAAACACGGGAAATAATTTAATTAAAAAAGGAGCCCAGTATGTAATATTTTGGGAAATGGACGACAGTGCAATATTATTTATTTAGTGGAGTGAAATAATATTAATATAATTAAGTAAAGTATTCAGGCCCAAAGAATATTTGGATTATTAATTATATTGGGAGGCCCAGTCCAAATCCTCCTTAATATCCTTTGTGTAGCCCAACAGAAGCAGGTCTGGCCCAGTAAGGAAAACCCTAAACCTAATCTACCTCTATATATATAGATAGTGAGATGGGATTCCATCATAAGTGTGACATACAAGATTCATACGAGAATTGAGTGACGGCTAGGGTTTTACTGTGAGGGAGAGAAGAAAGATTTCTGTCCATCCGGGATTCTTCTCTGTGCTCTGGAATACTCTAGAAGATCTTGGGGTTTACGAGAAGAGCTAGATCTCATGTGCAGAGACCTGGTGCGTGGAATACTTCACCGAAATCTCATATTCCTGCTGGATCTGCCCAACAAGGTATACAATTATAGATCTTCTTCCGCTTTAGGATCTAGGATATTGTGTGTTATAATTTTTTTTAATTAAATTAACATCCGGGCGATATTCATGAATCCAACAATTGGTATCAAAGCCAACTCGAATATAGCACCCACGTGCCTGCCATACCGGAAGAAAATCCTATGGAGGTGTACGAAGCAAAGACCATGAGCAGCATGCAGATAAATGGACTCAACTGCATTTCGGATGCTCACATGTTGATTAGTTACGATCAATAAGTCATCCAGCGTCCCGAAACTCGCTCGCACGTGAGCTAAAAACCACGTCCACGATTTATCGTTCTCTATAAGACCGAATCCAATGGCAAGGGGGAAACACTTGCTCGTTCCGCTCCTTCGTGACTGCCACAAAAAGCGTCCCCTTATTCTTCCCCTTTAAGTGCGCTCAATCCACTACAATCACAGAGAGTAACAAAACATTTTGGAAAGCTTCAATGGATTAACGAAAAGCGAGGTACATGTAGGTCAAATGGTTGTCGATGTGGGAGGTATGAATGTCATACATGGTGCCCGGATTCATCTCCTTCAAAAGGTAGATATAAGAAGGGAGCCTCTGATAAAACTCGTTGAAGGCACCATACGTCATCTCTATAGCGACGTTCCTCGAACAGAGAGCGAAGGGGTAGTCAATCTGAATGCCGTACTAACTCCGTAGCTCGTTCAACATCTCTTTTGGCTTCAACACTACACCCTCGGTGATCAATCTACGTGCGAAGGATGCACCTAATACCTTGGCAGGCACCTGTCGTTTATTGTTCCCATCCAAATCAACTAACAAGTCTCTTGATTGTAAGGAGCTAGCTTGATCCAGTAATGCTGCAGAATGAAAGAACTAACAAGTTCTTCCCACTGAGGACTCACATCCTTGCCTAACCAGTCTACTCTTCCTTCAAGGATAGCCTTGGCTTTCCTCTTAGGATACTTTGCATTGAGCTTGGACATGTTTGCTTGCTTCTGCCTCATTACACGATCTTCCTCTGCTTAAGCACTAGAGGCTCTCTTCTCAACTTCCTTCATCTTCCTCAAGGCATTGGCCTTGGCTGCATCGAGCTTCAACGATTCGGCATTCTGTTTAGCACGGATTCTTCTCTGAACTTCCGGGTCAACGACCTGTTCAACATTTGCGCTCTTCTTCTTCTTCTTCTTCTTCTTCTTCTTCTTCTTCTTCTTCTTCTTCTTCTTCTTCTTCTGCTCCTCCTCCTCCTCCTCCTCCTCCTCCTCCTCCTCCTCCTCCTTCTTCTTCTCCTTCTTCTTCTCCTTCTTCTTCCTCTCCTCCTCCTCCTTCTCCTCCTCCTCCTCCTCCTCCTCCTCCTCTTGTTTCTCCTTCTCACCTTGATACGAACCTTGGTAGGAACCTTGGTAGGTCCGAACGACTCACGCACGCGGAAGACTCAAGATACCGATGGAAATCCCAAAACCTCCTAAATCGAACACGAAAGTGTTGTCTAGGCAACTCGGGGACGATGATTGACACACAACGAGGGATGATTGACTCGTCGATTCGCCGGATAAAGAACTCAACTTGATAAACAAGAGGAATTCGAAAATTCTCATAAAAGAGAGAGAGAGTAAAAACTCAAGAAAATATATTAATAAATAATCAGATCTAATTTTCGTCCACAAAGACCCCCTTATATAGAGAGGCAAATAAAACCATCTAAACCTAATCTTACTAGGAAATAACTGACCTAAAGTCAAAGGCATGGCCCAACCCATTAACCAACATGATAAAAACCCAAAAACAAGTCTTTTAAGGCCCAATTTCAGCCACCCTAAATAAACCCACGAAAATAACAAATAAATATTAAAACAATCAAAATAACTTAAATAAAACTAATTAAAAGACTCGATTAAATCAGCCTTCATATGCAACGATCTTGGGCCTCCATGGATCACATCATTCCCCTCCTCTTGAAAGGGATTTGTCCTCAAATCCACGTCATCACTCCAAATGCCCGGATCAAAAATCAGATTTTCTCTCCTTGCAAGAAACAAGTGTTGAACCAAATGTTTGCTCCCTTGTGCATCCTTCTTATACTTCGTATTCTTCTCTTGAATATTGAACACGATGTAGTGCTTGCTGAATATATCATCGTGCTTCATTTGTCTACGAAACAGCTAAGATGGCTCCAACATAGATGCTTCCTCAATAAACACTTCACCTTCATACTTGCTGATTTGAAACGGAACCTTTACTTCCTTGGCCGTCTCATCAACTCCAGTTTCATTCATCCATTGCAGCTTGGGGTGCTTCAACAAGGTCAATCCTAACTTTTCCACCATAGTAATAGTAGCATCGTTAGTATAAGTTTGATCATCAATAATCAAGCTACATACCTTATCCACAACGTCACATCTTGTGGGAAAGATAGTATTTTGTTGTTCTTCTTCAATGCTTTTAGCTTCCGCACCCAAAGTACTTGCATTAGATACTTCAAGCACATCTTCACATGACTCCTCCGAATTCAGCATCGTGTGATCATCTCCATCATCTTTAACATCAACTTCTTCATCAACTCTGATCACCATCTCCCTTGGACATTTCTCATCTCTCGAATCAGCTACATCAATTTCGAGCACCAACTCCCTTGGACAATCCTCATCCTTGGAATCAACCACGGTTTCAAGTTCAACGATCTCCTCTTGCTGATTCGGAGCTTCCGCATTTTTGACATCAAATACGACTTTAAATGCAGCCATGATCTCACTCAATTGTTGTTGTGGCAGCGGCTGATTCTCCTTATTAATCCAAGGATCCGACTTCTCTCCAAGTAACGATTTATGATCGTGTTTCTTCTGGATTGATGGAGTACTTTGCAACTTGATAGCCTCTCGATCCCTTGCTCCATCCCGCCTTAATTTGCTGCCATTGTGTCGAGAAGCTTGCTCGAAGTTCTCCTCATAAGATGTCTCTTCTCTCATCAATCGCTTTTGAGGATATGTGATTGGATGAAGCAAATTCTGACTTTCTCTTATCCGAGAATGCTTGAGTCGATCTAACCTCTCATGGATAGGCTTAAATGCATCCTTTACCATACTCCGCATCTCTTCCATAAAATTTGTAATCAAAGCTTCTTCAACCATACTTATGGAAACTTATGGATAAGTATGGAAGGTAGAAGATAAATATGGACACTTATGGATAAATATGGAGTATATGAAAACTGAATCAAACTCTACTAAGGAAATAAAATCTGAACTATATGGAAACCAAATCAGATCTAGACTCTATGGAAACCAAATCAATTAATGAAGGAAATAAGATCTGAATTATAGAAACAAATCTAGAACTTATGGTAACAAAACGAATCTAGGAATTATGGAAAAAAAACGAATATGACCCCTCTTTTTTTTTTTTTTTTTTGACACGGAAACGAATCTGACGAACGGAACGGAGAACAAAGGAATGAAACTAACGACGAAGACTCAACGAATGACACGAACAAAACAAGACACGAAGAGAACGATACGAAGACGAAATAAAAGGAAAGACAAAACCTGGATTACGTAAACTCTGGCTCTGGTGCCAAATGGTACGAACCTTGGTAGGTCCGAACGACTCACGCACGCGGAAGACTCAAGATACCGATGGAAATCCCAAAACCTCCTAAATCGAACACGAAAGTGTTGTCTAGGCAACTCGGGGACGATGATTGACACACAACGAGGGATGATTGACTCGTCGATTCGCCGGATAAAGAACTCAACTTGATAAACAAGAGGAATTCGAAAATTCTCATAAAAGAGAGAGAGAGTAAAAACTCAAGAAAATATATTAATGAATAATCTGATCTAATTTTCGTCCACAAAGACCCCCTTATATAGAGAGGCAAATAAAATCATCTAAACCTAATCTTACTAGGAAATAACTGACCTAAAGTCAAAGGCATGGCCCAACCCATTAACCAACATGATAAAAACCCAAAAACAAGTCTTTTAAGGCCCAATTTCAGCCACCCTAAATAACCCACGAAAATAACAAATAAATATTAAAACATTCAAAATAACTTAAATAAAACTAATTAAAAGACTCGATTAAATCAGCCTTCATATGCAATGATCTTGGGCCTCCATGGATCACATCACACCTTCTCCCTTTTTGACATCATAACAAATGGTCTTGAGAATGCCAGAAAGATTCTTCACTTCAGCCTGGAGGGCTTCGACCTAGGAAGTAAGAGTGTCTCGAGAAGAATAGAGAGAAGTGATATCTTCACTAACAGTGGCTTCGCGAAGGTTGGCGGCAAATGCGGAGGTGATTACTTGAGAATTCAAGTTAGAGAGATTTTCTTCCACCTCTTTTACTGCCTTGTTAGTTGCACGGAGATCGCTGTTGGAAGCGACATCTTCAAGCTTGATAAGATCACCAAGGAAGGCTTTGACGTGATCTTTGAGATGTACCTGGGTAAAATTACCAATCTGCTTGGAGACGGAAGCTTCTGCAACTTCCTTGGCTGACTCAACAGCCTTTGAAGTGACCTCGTTCACTTCTTTTGACAGTCTTTCATCTGTGGTCTTGAGATTGTACAGAACATCATCCACAGATTTAGTCAACTTGTCCTTAAACTGACCAACGCTTTCATCTAGCCTCTTCTCTAGATCTGACAAACGGATGTTGATGTCCTCTTCCACCTGGTTTATCTTTTTGGAAATTAAGTATCTCAACTGGCTGGTGGTCAGGAAGGTTTCCAAGTTTTCTTCCTTGTCCTCCTCTTCTTCTGTTTCATCGTTAAACAGCTCATCCACGTTGATAGAACGGGCTGGAGTCATAATATCTGCCTGATTGGACTCAGCCCATTCTCGTTTTCCGGAACAGCTGAATTGTAGAGCTCAGCTTCTTCTAGGTAGAGCGGCTTCAAGTCAACACCAATCGACTTGGCTTCCACCTTCATGGAGGTAAGGACTAGCTTGCGAAAACTCAGACAAGCTTCCGAGATAGATGAGTATTGAAACTCATCTTTGAGAAGGGCCTCCTCCGCCTACAAATTATTGAGAGGCTTTAGCACAAACAAGGACTGCATCACGTGATAATCAGCATCATTGATGTATAAGAAAAGACGGAGGCGGGTGGCCATACGAAAGGCCATGGGGGTCATTCCAATCCCCGACATCATTTCATCAACAACCTTCTTTGCCATGAACTGCATGTCATCGTAGAGTTGAATAGCTTGCTCTTTGATCAGCCTACGCTCATCTTCCTCGGCCTTCTTCAGATAGATGTTGGCATTATCATCATCATCATCATCAACGACTTGGACGGAAGAATTGTCGAAGACCTGAAGACTGACGGGAGAGAAAAAGGTGTATAATCCACCTTGAGGCTCATCAAGATTTGCCTCGGTGGATAAGGCCTGCTGCGCCGCGGAGAGAGGTTGATATTCTTCAACAACAACAATAGATGGGCTTTCTCGTGTTGAAGGTAGAGAGATCATCTCGGAAGGAGAGGTCAAGCTAACAACAGTAGCAACAATGCGCTGCTTCTTCGAGGGTCTCTCCTCGACATCCTTCTCACTCCCCTTCTTTGGCTTCTCCACCAGCTTCTCCTTGCCCTTGGTGGAGGATGATCCTGAAGTTTTTTTGTGTTGGGGAGATGCAGCATGTTCCCCCTTGGCTATCTGACGTGGGTCCTTCCACTTTGGATTGGACCTCGCCATAGCCTCAAGGAACGGTCTGATCTTCAGATCAGAGGTTATGAGAGAAGCCTCGTTAATACCCAACGATATGGGAAACTGTCGCTGATTTGACAGGAGTTTGATCGCCTCGTTGAAGGCAACTGCGTCAGCCATTCAACACGCTTGTCAACGGACTGGAAGATAAGAGAGATCTTCGAGCAGAAGTTTATCTTCCTCTGCACGCTCATCTCCATGTTGCCCTCACTATCAACGAATGTCTTGACCTTCTTTGCTTCAGCCCTCATCCTAAGAACCAACAGCCTCGCCCAATTCACCTCGAGGTTGTGGTAGACAACGACCATGATTTTGAACTTGTCGTGGGTCAGCCTGTCATTTGTCCCTTTCTGCGAGAGAAGGACCTTGTGGATGACATCAAATAGCAGATAAAACTCGGGTTTGAGCCGAGTTTGTTGCATTCCCTTGAAATCGTACGTCACGGGCTGTTTTCTTGTCGCCGGAAGAGTCATGGTTTGAAACGTCTCCTCCAAAAATTGAGAGCTCATCTAGGGATACGTCTCGTTGTCGGGATCCTCCAAATCATAGGTCGTTTTCACGGCCTCTAGAAGATTGGTCGAGGAATCGGCGATAACGTTGTCGGAGGCACGAACAGTGATGGAGTCGAAAGAATCTGTTGGGAATTGTTAAGGATTAATGTGTTAAGGGGGAACTCAATGGGACGCTTTAATTGAATATGTTATATGTTTTGATTAGATCCCAAAACCCTCTATGTAATCCTATTCCCAAGCGACCCTATTTTGATTAGATAGGTTAGAATTTTTCAAGCTTATAATATTAGGAAGGCTTAATTTTTGCTTTAGTCGCTTAGGTTTTTAGACTGCAGATTTTCAAGTGAAGGCCACTCGCTTGAATGTGCTTTGAAGTGAAGCGAGTCTGCCGAAGTGAAGCGAAGCGAGCGCTACAGTAAAGTCAAGCGAGTCAACGCACTCTAGAGCGGACGCTCAAGAAACTAAAGCGAAGCGAGCCACTTCCTAACTGAAAGCGACAGATCAAGTTTCCCGCCCCATTCAAACTCGAAGTTCAAACTCAAGTCAAGTGAAGATCAAGCTATTAATTGCGGATCTCCACGTAGCACACGAAGAATGGAGCACGGGAGTTGACTGCCAGACCGACAGAGCCGCCGCAAGTGAAGCCATAGAACTTACTTGTGAAGGCAGGAAATTTGTAGGAAAAACGTTGGAGATGACGATGAACATTGTAGAGCGAGTGAAAATTTAGGGTTTTTCAAGTTCAAAGAAATGTGGAGAATGATTGTTTGTCTTCAAATCATTTGAAGTTAAGAGAGGGAGTAAAAGCGTATTCAATACGCTTCGACAATGCGACGGCGTTTCAAGTAACGGCCCGTCCAATCCCACCTTTATCGGGACACCAAACATCCGCATTTAATGCGTCCGACACGCTTTGCACGACTTCGGTACGGAGCACCTCGTCTTCGCACATCGGCAACATGATTTCGGCCATCACTAAAAACGGCACACTGGTCCGACAACCGTAGTCCCACTTCAGGGGGGGTACGGCGAAACAAACTCAGACAGCTTCACCTCGGCAAGCTAACACAGACAACAATTACAACACCACCTCCATCACCCCACGTCTTTTTTTTTGGGGGGGGGGGGGGGGGGGGGGGGGGGGGGGTGACAGGAAATGGCCCATCTCCCTAGGCCCAATACCACCACCTCGGCAAAGGCCCACGCGTCACCTCGGCACAGCACAATAAAGGCAGTTCGGCCCAACGGCAGCTCGGCCCAGCCCAAATGCAGGCCCAGGGAGTTGAGCCCTAATAACAGAACTTGGAGTGATGGAGGCAGAAACGGCCACCACCCACGATCTCCATGATCCCATGTCCATCTCTCCCATGATGGACGATGAATATAGCTACAAATACTAGATCGATTGTATTGTAACTCATGGATTCTACATCAAATACAAAGCTCTCTCTCTTTTTCTCCCCGTGGACGTAGATCTTACGATCGAACCACGTTAAACCTCTGTGTTCTTTATTTCCCTGCACGCAATCTCACAAACACTCTTGATCCCAAGCCGAGCAACAAATTTATGATTCATCAGCAATATTTTACACCCATTTCTAATTTTTTGAGTCCGGGGACAAAATTTTATCATCCTTCGAAAGGAGGTGACCTATACCTCACAATTGCAGAACTTTAATTCTCGAGATTAATAATTGGTCATTTAACAATCAAACCCTGGGCATCAGACAAGAGACTAACCATGGGGTTACGAGCATCTATTTTTGCTGACAACCTACCTTAACTTTAATTTTTAAACTTTACATATTTCACTCAACAATCCAGACATTTGGTTGGGATTGATAGAGTTTTTGCAAGTATTATAAACCTCTTACATTGCATTACAAACAAAGAATAAGATTTTTCTCTACGCTATATAGATGTATTTATAAAAATCTAGTACGGTTAGTTCTTATATTTGAATTTGTGTTTAGGCTATTTGTTTATAATATTTTTTCTTAATTGTATCAACTCCTTAGTCATGAACACATATTAAGTATGTCTATAGTGGATAAGAAAACACTAATCTTAATATATAATATTATTATTATTATTATTATTATTATTATTATTATTATTATTATTATTATTATTATTATTATTATTAATTTTCACATTCTGGATTTAGTAAGCTCTGTGTACAAATTTATAATCAATTAATTTATATTATAACAAATGTGATTTGTTGCATATTTGAATTTGGCTGGGTGGTAGAGGTTAATATCGAGATAAAACGTTTCGAGTTCGAATACTCCGTAGCACGGTCTTTAAATTTACAATCAATATTTTTCAAAAAAACAAAAAAGGGAATGTTACCCTATTTACCATAGGTATATTTAATGTGCCCAAAAGTGTTGTAATAACAACATAATTAAGGAAAATTATCATAAAATATATACTTTAGAAAATAAACCATACCAAAAGTAACTATACATTTAAATAATTTTAGATTAGTACTGCATGTGCCTGTAACTGAATTCTGATTAATTGTATCATAACGCTCCCTGAATTACCTTGACACTCTTAATGTGTTCACCGCTGATGTGACAAGGGTAGGGTTTACATTTTTAGATATATTAGAGTATATATTTATATTTTTTTTTATCTATTAATAGTACGCCGTAACACTCGTGAGCACGTTAAGAATATTACAGGGGTTAGGGGATCATTCCTATTAATACATACTTGATAGAATTTATTGTCAATTTATAGTATTATACTATTTGTGATGACATCGATAGTCATTGTTTACATCATTATAATACTTATTCTATCCTGATTATCATGTCTTATTTTTATATTCAAATAAGTTTATTATAATAATAATAATAAAGTAGGACAAGATGTTTCATGAAAGACTTAATAAAGTTAAAGTAGAAAAACAAGATGAGAACTAATCAATAATTTTTTATAGTTCAACTATTATTATGAGAAGGGTGTAAATTTGAGATCTTTTCATTGAAAATTTCTTTTACAATTATATATATATATATATATATATATATATATATATATATATATATATATATATATAACGGAGAGATCACATACAAAAGACAGGTTCTGTAAGAAATGAGAAATGATCTGGACCATTGATCTGTGTGATCTACGGTGTAGATTAACTTGTGCATTATGATTTTACTAAAATGCATTATGATTGTTTAGATTGCATTATAATATACTGTGCATATAATTATGTGCATCATGCATTATAATTATATGCATAAAATGCATCATTTTTTATTTTTTACGATAATCCTATTTTGTACAGGATCTCACCCCTATATATATATATATATATATATATATATATATATATATATTTGAATGGTTTATTTCTCCAAGTGCATCACCACTTGATCTAATGGCTTACTTCTCCAAGTGCATTTTCATATAGGTAATTTTAGAGGGAAGAAGTATATTTATTTGTACATTCAAGCTCTGCGTAGGAATTGTGAAAGTGATTTTGTTGAATTATTGTTTTCGAAAAGTTCTGTACCTTATTTTTATTTATTTATTTCAATTCATTGTAACCTACTTTTGCTTTTAAATAGTGACGTGACATTTGATTTAAGATTACAAAATTTCGAAAAATTTATTTTATTTTATTCTTTATTATTATTTTTTTTCTTCTCAATTTTTCGTTCATTGAGCTATTTTTACTTAAATTCGTGTATGCTTTTTATGCTTGATTTTTGTTTGATGGATTCAATTCAATTAAAATAGTCAAATTATTTATTTGGATTTTCGTATTGTTTTAACTATTAGTTTTGCAATAATAGAGTTACCTTATTTATTATAGTATCAAATCATAAAGGACTATTTAAGTTATCATTTATATTGCTATATTAAGTTTAATCTAAATTTAATAAAAAGGGTAATAGGGAGTCTACATTTTGTAAAACAAGACTCTTTTTATATAAGTACTATATATAGGTATAGATAGGACATAGGGCACATGAATTAAAATAAAAATAGCAAAGTTTAAAAATCAAAGATATTGCATTATTAAGATTTTATTATATAGCATTCATTATACATTGTTGTTTCTTTAAAGAGCAGTTAGATGAGAGACAATAAGTAAAATATACCACCCAATAATTATTAATATTAGAAATGGGTACTCAAGTAACACAATACTAATCACATATATATTCATAACTTTGTATACCAATCCCCATAATCCTTGATAAACAGAAGAGACAATTAAAAAACGAGGAAAAAAGGATATACCCCAACGAAATAAGAGGGAACATGAGAAAACCAAGAAGAGTAAAAAACGCAATAAAACTGAAAAACTGAAATCTCAAGTCTCAAATATATTAACATTCCACAGCTAGCTTCTTAGGCTCCGGGGGGTCGTTGGTAGCTTTCCGTTTGGGCTGAGCTTCGAGCAGCATTGACACGACGTCTCTCATGGAGGGGCGATCGGCCGGGTTGAGGCTCGTGCATAGCAATGCAACCCTGAGGAGTAGCACCATCTCCTCCCTCTCTGATTCTCCTCCATTTTTATCAACCACTTCAAATAAACCATTCTTGCTCTTCATTTTAGATTTTACCCAATCCACTATACTATTGCCATCGCCAAATTCAGCGTCCACCGATCTTCTCCCCGTCAAAATTTCTAACAATACCACCCCATAGCTGTAAATATCACTTTTCTCGTCAACCTGTAAAGTGTAGGCATATTCTGCACAAAAAGCAAGTAAATGAAATTTAATTAAGTTATCTACTAAACAATGGAGTATTAACATTATTCAACAATGTTATGCATATATAATATATTGAGCATATAGAGCAATAGGCTAGGCAATTAATGATCAGATAATAACAGTGTCAAAGAAAGTTAAGTAGAGAATGTATGAGATAGTGAAATTAGTTAAAGACTTAGATATGGACTTAATTGGGAAAATCTAGGTGGGTCCAAAGTATCGTTGAGTATTATAAGAAAATAGTACTTCACGCGCAGTAGTGGACAAAGTAATTAAACTTGTTGACATGTTGCACTGAAATAACACTAAATAATAATGAGGGCGACAAAAAGAAAGGAATGAAAGAAAAGAAAACAAGAAAGAAAAAGGGTGGGGGGTGCTGCCCTCTACCTCAAATCACCATCATTGTAAGTTTGAATTTTTGAATTCGCTAATGAAATGCGTTCCTTTAGTTGGGGGCCAATGCATTATCATGAGTTGAAATTTTTGGATGCCTTTAAAATTAAATGATGCAGGCGTGCTTAAAGGAGCAAATCAGGTTATGTAATGCTTGAGGTGAATTCTTCATTTGTGGAGTAGTCATGATAAACCACCAATGTTTTGTTCTTACAAGTCTCTTGACTAAACTCATCTATATGCACAAGTAGAAGTGTAGAATTTTTATTTAAAATTGTTTATAAGTTAGATTTTGTAATTCTCTTAAATCATTTAGTTTAGAAATGTAGTTTCTCCTTATCCAAATTGTTTTGTAAGCACATATATAAGTAACGTCACCCGATAATATTTTAGTTCCACCACATCACAAAACATAGTATTAATCAAAATTGAAACTAATAGATTGGTCTGAAAAGGACCGATAAAAGCAAGTCAAGCCAAAATATTTGCTCCTAGCTTCGTACTTTGTAGGGTTGGCAACTTGGTATTAGGCATATCAATCCGGCCCCAAATTGACCGGGTGGCCCGAATCATGAAGAAAGAAAATAGGTTTTAAAGTTTCTAAGCCTGAAAATGTTCAGCTCAATTGGCTTAAAAACGAACAAACCAACAAGATTGGCTCGAAAAAATGAGTTTGACACCTTATAAATATATTCAACAAGTAATTTACGATGAAGACCGAAAAATGTACGTACCTGGGGCAATATAGCCATAGGATCCGGCAATAACGGACATGGAAAGTGACATGGAGCGGTCGGTCTGAATGAGCTTGGCAACCCCAAAATCTGCAACACGAGCCTCCATTTGAGCATCCAAAAGTATGTTACTCGGCTTCAAATCACGATGAACGATCACCGGACTGCAATCGTGATGGAGATAACACACCCCTTGCGCCACCCCTAGCGCGATCCTGTACCTGGTCACCCAATCGCCCACCAAATTCTGCACCTTGTCCTTCCCATGCAGCAGATCGTCGAGGCTCCCATTAGGCATGTACTCGTACAGCAGCATCGTGCGCGCATTGTTACTGCAGCACCCCAACAACCTCACTATGTTACGGTGCCTAACGCTCCCCAACACGTCGACCTCGGCTAGCACCCCACCCCGCCTCGACGACGACGTCGTATCCTTGTCGTTCCCCCACAGAACCTTAACGGCGATGGTCTCGCCGCCTGGCATCTCGGCCTTGTAGACCGTCCCCGTGGACCCCATCCCTAGTATTTTGTTGCTCATGTTGACGCACTCGAGGACGTCCTCCGCCGTGAAGCTCAGCCGCTGGAACGCCGTGAGTTTCCACGGCCCGGGGTTGCGGCCGCCTCCGTGGGCGTGCCTCGCCTGGTAGCAGCGGGCGCCGGCGATCAGGACGAAGAGGCCGATTCCGAATGCGGCCGCTGCTATCCACACCACTGCGCCGCCGCCCGTCTTCCTTGGGCGGCCGTGGACTTCCATCGCGGCGGCTGCCATCATTCCCTGATCGCAGGGCTTGTTCAGCGGTCCGCCGCATAGACCTTCGTTTCCGGCAAAGGAAGACGGATGCAGGCTTGGGAAAACGAAGCCCGACGACGGCACGGGCCCGGTCAGCCGATTGTAGGATACATTGAAATTCTCGAGGGTGCTGCACTTGTTGAGAGTGGAAGGGATTTCTCCTGTAAGAAGATTGTGAGAGAAGTCGAGGTCAGTAATGGAGGGAAGCTTGGATATCTCCGGCGGTATTATTCCGGTCAGAGAATTCCTGCTCAAATCCAAATGAATCAGCTTCTTGCAGTGATCGACATCCGAGGGAATACTGCCGCTAA
Source organism: Thymus mandschuricus (assembly GCA_029379335.1). Lineage (NCBI taxonomy): Eukaryota > Viridiplantae > Streptophyta > Magnoliopsida > Lamiales > Lamiaceae > Thymus > Thymus mandschuricus. Next base: position 13,085,877 of record CM057071.1, read on the forward strand.
GATTGTTCCCATCCAGCTCAATCTTGTAGATGGTTGCACAATCGACGAATTGAGGAATTTCACCGTGCAGATTAGACGAACTCGCTCTCAAAATCTGCAAGTTCGGAGCTTCCCAAATGTTATTCGGCAGCTCAGAATGGAACAGATTTCCCGATATATCTAACAACTGCAACCGCAGCGAACTTCCGAGATCCCTCGGAATCGGACCAGACAAATTGTTGTTGCTCAGCTCCAAGTATGTGAGGTTAGGCAAGGAGCCGAATCCGAAAGGTATGGAGCTGTTGAGGCGGTTGTTCTCGATTCTTACTCGGTATAAGGAGTTGCAGCCTGCTAAAGAAGAAGGGATTCCACCCAAGAATTGGTTGGAAAAGAGTAGTAACTTGGACAGATTTCTACCGCTGCATAGGCTGGGAGGGATGGGGCCGGTGAGAGAATTCGAGGAAACGTCAAGACATTGCAATCTTGAGTTGGAGCCAAGACTTTGTGGTAAAATTCCGGTAAGAGAATTGTTCCACAGGAACAAGAATTCCAGATTAGGAAGCTCGCCGATTCCTTGTGGAATCTCACCTCTCAACTCATTATGCATCAACGATAATCTGATCAGTTCTTTCAAGGCTGAGAAACTAGCCGGAATTTCGCCTGAGAGATTGTTGAAGGACAGATCGAGAAACTGCAACGACCGCATTTGAGCCCAGCTCGTCGGAATCGAACCGGAAAAGTTGTTCTTGAATAGATACACCGTCTCCACCTTCTCCAACCTCCAGAACTCTGCCGGAAGATCCCCTGAAAGATTTGCTGACGAGATATCGATGTATACCAAATTAGACAATGTTGAAAACTCCACCGGAACTCCGCCGGTGTATGAATTATAGCCTAACTCCAAATGTTGGAGCTGGCTCAATAACCCTAGCTCGGAAGGGATCCGTCCGGTCAGCGAATTCCCATGCATGTAGAGGGATTTCAGCCTCGGGAATTTGCCGTAGGTTGAAGGGATTTCGCCTTCGAAGTAGCTGCCGCCGAGGTTGAGGTACTCTAGATTCTCGAGGTAGATTAGCTCCTCCGGCAGAGGGCCGGAGAAGCTGTTGCTGTAGGCGTTGAAAGTAGTGAGAGACTTGAGCTTTGATATTCCTAGGGGGAAGCTTGAATTGAATGAATTGTGGTTAATGTCGAGTGTCTTGAGGTTTGGAAGCTCGAAAATGGCTTCTTGAAAAGGCCCATCGAACGAATTCCAGCTCAGATTCAAGTAGTGGAGATGGAACAAGTATTTGATCTCCGGGGCTATGCTGCCGGAGAGGTTACGACAGGACAAGTCCAACGTCGTAACCTTGTGGGTGCTGCGGTCGCAGCCGATGCCGGACCACGAACACCAGACGGGGCGGTACCCGACCCGAGGGACCGCAGAGGTCGGATCCCAATCGCGGAATGAGTTTGAAGGGTCTTTGAGGGAGGATTTCATTGAAAGTAGGGATAGAAGCTCGAGAGATGGAGTAGACGCCGCAACTGCAGAAGCGGCAGCGGCGGCGGTGGAGAGGAGGGAAAGAATAATGAAGAGTAGAGGAAATGCTACGTGGAGGAAGATGGAAAAAGAAGTCATGGTTTTTGGGTTGTGGTGGTGGAGATGACGACTGAGAAATGTTCAGTAAAAAGAGTGGTAGTAAATTTAAGGTGGGGAAGGTTTTGATGGTTTGTTTTGCTTTTCCGGAGTGCATGGCGCAGAGGGTGTTTCATGATGATTAATTTCTCTAAGTGGGATGTGTTGGTGTGGCATGGAGAGGGAGAGAGAGAGAAGAGGGAAGAAACAAAACTAGTCACTTCCACTACCAACGCCTCAATACAAATATAGAAGCGTAGTAGCTGCTGAAGCATACATACATAGTAGTAGTAATTAGTAAGTAATTTGTTTTCTCCTTTTCTTTCTTTCTAACTCTCTCTAGTTAATTTACCTTTGTTTCTGCTCTCTCACTGCACTTTTGATAGTGTGCGATTTCTTTCCCCTTTTTCTTTTGTTTTTCCCCTCTCCACTTTTCATCATTCCTTGTTTCCTTTATCTTTGGCCCATCACCAACTTGATAAATATAAGGGCAATGCTTGTCGCAGGATCCAAGAAAGTTGTTACATTTATATTTGGAATAAACCTGCAACCTCGTTTGATTTTGTTCTTTTCTTTTTTATCTATTATTGGTTTTTAAATTCTCCATGTCCTTTTCTCTTTCTTTAATTGGTCTGAATTGGCACAAAACTAAGTTAAAGTGCATATATAAGCAAATGATATTGGGGTTGTCATGGAAGGACCGCTATCGTCAGAGTTGAGAGAGAGAGAGAGATCGTCTCATCTAATGAGGTTAATTAAGTTCTATAGCTTCCTACTGTCAAAAAAAAAAAAAAAAAAGTTCTATAGCTTCTTAGAAGTGTGATTATTATTGAAGTAGATTATTAGAATTTTGTGTCATCTATTTGCTTAATGTAAAAATATGTAGAGTTAGTGAGCTAGGTCAACAATCCGGTTCAGTTATATAAGGGGGCAAAATGCAATGGCAAAATGTAATCTAGTTATTAATTTAAGTAGGATAAGATAAACTATAACCATGAAAACTTATAAATTTTCATTATTACTCGTATGATGAGGTAATTGTCCATTGATGAATCCTAAATTTGTTGTTTATAGAGAGTGAATGTGGTAATGTAAAGAACACAAGGGATTTACGTGGTTCGATCGAATGATCTACGTCCACGGGAGAATTGAGAGATGGTACGTATTTGTATTCAAAGTAGCATGACTGTGATATAATACATTTGATTCACTATTTATAGCTAATCTATCGTCCATCATGGGAGTGATGGACGTGGGATCGTGGGGATCGTGGGTTGGCCGTTTCTGCCTCCATCATCCCACGTTGTATTAGGGCTCAACTCCCTGGACCTGCATTTGGGCTATTTAGCATGGGCTGAGCCGAGCTGCCATTGGGCCGAGGTAGCTTTGTTGGGCCTGTGCCAAGGTGGTGCTTGGGCCTTTGCCGAGGTGGTGGTATTGGGCCTAGGGAGATGGACCGTTTCCTATCATCCATACTCGTATTTTTTTAATTTAGTTTTTTATACTTTCTCCTCCCATTCTATTAGTCTCATTGAGATATGACACAATAATTGAAAAAATTTAAGATAAATAGGTTTTAAAAAGTGTTTTAGTGTTAATTTTATTTCCCTTTTAAGAAATTAAACTAATAAATGGGATTGACGAAAAAGAAAAGTAAGACTAATAGAGTAGAACGTAGGAGTAAAGATTTTCACACTACGAGCTCAATAAAGCTTGATTAGTTTGATTATTAGGCATCAAGGATCGATCGATTGAGCAGGTCGATTCTAATTGAGCTAGGTGCTTTTTCTGATAATTTCTTTCATCAAATCGTTATGATATTTATTTGAGGGAAACTAGGAATCATATTGATCGAATCTATTTTTGTAAGCAATAAATGCGTGACCGAAAAAAGAACACAAAAGGGTGCACACGATAGTTTACGTGGTTTGATCTATCGAAATAGATCTACGTCTACGGGACGGAAAGGAGATGATGTTTATTAAAGTATCGTGCGTACGAAGTATGAAAAGTGTGAATGAATCCTCTATCTCTAACCTAGCCTCTATTTATATACAAGTATGTAGAGTTTTACTCTAATAAGGACTCCTTCGAGCATATCTCTTGTGTTAAGCATTCGAGTCTTCTACGTCTCTTAGGACTCGAATTACGGTTGTTGAATGAGTTCTTCGTGGGCCGAGCTTTTCATGGGCCGAGCTGCTTCTCTTTGGGCCAAGATCTTTGTGGGCTGAACTGCATAGACCGAGCTTCATTGTTGGGCCCTATTTACATTGGGCCCAATGCTTGTGCCTAGTAGATGGGTTGTATCCTATCACATCCCCCCCCCCCCCCCCCCCCTCAAAAAAAAAAAAAAGACTTAGAAGCGAGGATGTAACACCAGTGTAGTTAAGCTGAGGATCTGAAGTGGTTGAGAAGAGTCGATTGCCCCGTCAAAATCTGGATTCTAACGAAGTCAAATCGTTGCCCCTCCGAACTGAATTGAGAAGAGATTGCCTCATCCAAATTTGGATTATGACGAAGTCGAATCGTTGCCCCTTCGAACTAAATTGAGAAGAGTCGATTGCCCGTCAAAATCTGGTTTCTGACGACGTCGAATCGTTACCCCTCCGAAGTGGTTTGAGAAGATTCGATTGCCCCGTCGAAATTTTGAGATTCTGACGAAGTCGAATCGTTGTCCTTCCAAAGTGGTGTGGTCTGTTATGCCAGGGTCGTTTTTGAATGACTGCCGATCTTAAAGCGACGTCATCCTCCGAAGTAGGACATGTGGCGTTGAGCCGAAGTCCAACATAGGATGTGTCAGACGCATTTAATGCGTGTAACGCTTGGGGTCCCGATAAAGTTGGGATGTGATGGGTTGGTAAACATGAACAGTTTCCTTAGGGTTTGAATAACGTATATAATATGTTTATTCTCATTTCACCCGAATTTCAAATTTCTACAAATTTTTCTCTCAAAAAAACTTCTTCTCTCTTCCGTAACTATCCTATCGCCGAATTCCTCCACCAAGTGTTCCTCCGCTGTAGATTTTGCCAATATTTTATCGTAAAAGTAAGTTATATCCATGAATTTTTCTCCTCCCCATGTTACTTCCGATTCTGGTTCGTTGTCGGGTTCATCGCCAGTAGTCGTGCTTGTGTTGGAGGTAGTCACAGTTCAGTCACTCATTCCATCTTTTGTATCTGTCGCATTTCCTGTATTTGAGATTTAGGAGGGTAAGGTGGCAACCTATCCTTCTTGGTCGAGAGGGTGGGGCATATTGCTGATAACTTCTCCGAGGCCGATCTGGTGGCGGCGGGCTAAGCCCCAATGATCCAGCTACTTCGGTGGCTCCAGGGAGGGGTGAGGCTTCACTTCGCGCACTTCAGGCGTTTTAAAATTTCTTTTTGTTGGTCCCGTTTTGATAAGGGAACCACACGTAGGGGGAGGGGGGAGGGGGGGAGGGGAGGGGTGAATACGTGTGTAGAAGTTTTTCAACTTCTTTTTCCTTTATCTCAGAGTAACAAGTAAAGCACTCGCTTCAAAACTCAAGACCTAGCCACAAGCTAGATCTACAGTTGAAGCTTGATTCTTAACCTAAGCAAACGCTTGATCGGGAGTGAGGTTTACTTGTAATGCGGAATTTAGTGAGCTATTCTTTCCTAAGTATTTAAAATTTTGTTTTAAGTTTGTTTACGATGCTTGTGCAATATGAATAATCGAAGCAATAAACAAATGAAAGCTAGGGAAAAGAAATACGACACCAAGGTTTATAGTGGATCGGTGATAAAACACCTACGTCCACTTTGTTGCACGTAGCAACAGATTCTCTTCACTCAAGAATCTTGAGGATTTGCAGGCTCCTCAAAAACCAAGTCTGGATCGAGCTTCACTCGCTTGGATCCGATGCACAGCAGGGAGATTGCAGGTTCTCCACTAAACCTAATTGGACTAAGCTTCACTCGCTTGAGTTCGACAACTGGGAGATTACTGGTTCTCCACACAAACCTAGCTTAAATCGAGCTTTACACAATCGAGGACTGTGCTAGCTTGGATCTAGACTCTATGATCGAGACTTCTACTATTGAGGAAAGTAGAGTCTTGGATCTTATAACCTTTCTTCTAACACAAAAACCTAACACTCAGAACTAGGGTTTAGGGTTTTAGTTTTGACGAACACACTAAATGAAGAACTCTTTACAATGAATGCAAAGATGGCTAGAGCTCTTCTCTAAGCTTCGGATATAGAATGGGCTTAGATCTTGGAGTGTGAAGGTTGCGAAGACGAGCTTTGATAAAACTAAAGCTCGGAGAACACTTAAACAAAAACTCAGAAATTTGCTCGAAGGCTGGGAGTATTTGTTTGCAGTAGGCGCTGAAAGCTCAAGTAGTGTTCTGCTCTTCTCCGTCTTCGACCTTCACTATTTATAGGCGGAGGAATGGGCAAGAGTAGGGCTGCAAACGAGCCGAGCTACTCGGGACTTATTCGGTACTCGATTCGGTAAAAGCTCGTTCGAGCTCGAACTCGTTAACAAACGAGCCAAGTTTCGAGCCCGAATTCGAGCTCGGTTAACTTAACGAGCCGAACTCGAGCAGTAAGGTGTTCGGCTCGTTTTGCTCGCGAACGTGTTCGGCTCGTATATTAATCGAACATGTTCGCGAATTTGAATTATTGTCAAATGTTAATGAGTTAAAATTAATTTCAAATTACAACCAAAACTAATATTAATTGTTCTTTTTGGATTATATTTTATATTTTGGATGAATTTCATTAGATGGATTTTTATTTGATGAAATTCATTTTAATTTAAGTTCATTTGAAGTGTTAAAAAAAAATATTAAATATGTTTATGTCATGTCTTTTAAACGAGCTCGGACTCGAGCTTTTCACGAGCCAAATTCGAGCTCAGGTCTGAACTGAGCACGAGCCGAACTCGAGCCGAATCCGAGCTCAACATTTTTAACCCGAGCCGAGCTCGAGCCCGGATTTAAAGCTCGAATCGAACTCGAACCCGAGCCCGAGCCAGTCAAATACTAAACGAGCCGAACCCGAGCAGACCAATACTCGATCAGGTTCGGCTCGTTTGCAGCCCTAGGCAAGAGCCGTTTGATGGTTGGTGGCTTTGTCCCTCCTCATCTTGACAGTACTTGCCTCGGCCAACAACTTTTCAGACTCGTCAGTTTGTCACTTTGCCGAAAATGGCTAAGAGCCAATTTCAACACTAACTGGAGCGACCAATACTGTTGCGGCATCCTTGTCGGCCTAGCGGTCAAGTCCGGTGCTCCATTCTCCTATCGACACGTGGAGGTACGCAATTAATGCGTCGATCTTAACTTGAGTGAAGTTTGAACTTGTTGTTTAAATTGGAGCGGGAATCGAGCTGTCGCTTTCTGTTAGGTGGGGGCTCGCTTCGCTTCAGATTTGGAGCGTCCGCTTTGGATGAGTCGCTTCAAGTCATACTGTAGCATTTGCTTTTAGTATATGTTGACTTGCTTTGACTTCCACTGTAGCGCTCGCTTCCCTTTGCTTCAGCAGACTCGCTTTGATTCTACTGTAGCATTCGCTTCGCTTCGCTATTCTTCGGCACGCTTCGCTTCGGCTCGGTAGACTCGCTTCGCTTGGAAAACACACTCAAACGAGTGGTCTTCGCTTGGAAATCCTGCAGTCTAAAACCTAAGCGTCTAAAGCAAAATTAAAGCCTTCGTAACATTTTTAGGCTTAGAAAAATTCTAACCTATTCTACATCAAGTAGGGTCGCTTGGGAATATTATACATAGGGGGTTTTGGGATCGAATCAAAACATATACTTTAATACATTCAAAGCGTCCCATAGTGAGTTCCCCCTTAACAAGTGATCCTTAACAATTCCCAACAATTTCCCCCTTTTTGATGATGCCAAAACCCAATTTATCTAACCGTGAAAAGAACTTCAAGCGGCTGCTTCCTTTGCAGACTTGTTCATTTTTTTTTTTAAGTCCATTTCCCCTTTTTTTCGGTTAAAATTGTGAGCTTGTAGCATGAAGGATAAAAACACACGCAAAGCTTGTAAATAGAGACAAGCTTGATAGAAAATAAAAGGTAGATTGATAATTAGACAGTTCACAAGATATAGCAGTTTATCACTCCTTTGAAGGTTCCTTGGAGGGTGCTTTGGTGAAATAAGCAGCAAGGACCTTCACCTCCATCGTCTTGACATTATCTTTGCTATGCGTGTGGGCGTTATCCATCTCCAACGCTTAATCCACTTCTCCTTCTATCAATCTTCGATTCGACACGTCGGATCTCGGCATGAGAGGCAGAGGGAATTGCTTCTTCTCAGGCACAATTATAATTTTCTTCTTAGGCTCTGCGAGCTCTGCCTGCACGAAGATCTTCCTGCGCAATTCCTCATTGTATACGCACAGAAAATTGTTCAAAGCATCCAACTTCGAACATTCATCCTGTAGAGGCACTACCTGCCAGAAGTAGTATGCCTTGATGAATTTTTCTTTGCAATGCATCCATTCGTCCTTTAAATCTTTAGAAATGAAGTTCTCTATTTCGCAGGCGTCTGGATGATCTGCCCTCCTCGCTTCGATCTCTTCTGCCGTCCTCCCCGTCAATTCTTTCATCTTCTTGTTGAAGCTCTCACTCATCTCAGAATTGAACTGTGGGAGTCTTTTGTTGATGGTTTTTCGGATGATGTCGAATTCATCCTCGGTGTAGCGACCAGAGTCGATCATTTCTTTGATCGTGACGCGGCACGCATCAATGTCTCTCTGAGTTGCGCACGCGTCGGATTCCTCCGGAGTGAAGGGAATATAGGCGCTTCGAACAAGTGTAGACTGGATCAGCCTCACTTCTTCCCAGTGCTTCGCTGCTCTTTCTTCGACTTTACGAATTCTAGCAGCCCGAAGCATCTCCTCCTTCTATGTCCCCCTTTTCCTCTCCTCTTCCTCCTTTCTCTTCATAGATAAGCGTGAAGCTTTTGTAGTTAGAGATTGTTGAATCTTCTGGCGCTTGGCCGCGGGATCCAACTCTCTTTCTTCAGGTGCAGCTCGCTTCAGCTAGGTCTTAGGTGCTGGAGGTGGTGGTGGCATATCCTTCTTCTTTTCAGTAGGTGCAGAAGAAGTGATCTTTTTGCTTGCTGGAGCGGCGGCTACAGTAGTGGTAGCGAGAGCAAGAGTGGAAGCGGGCGCTTGGCTGGATGAGATTGAAGGGCCCGCTTGAGATGGCATAGATTGAAGCGGATTCACCAATGGAAATTCAGTTATTCCCTTCTCTCTCAAATTCATGGCTTGCTCCATCTGTAGGGCCATTGCTAGTGCAGCATCTTCAGCAATATGCTGCTCCACGTGAGCGGCAGAAGCGACATGAGCTGCAAGAGAAGAAGCTAGCAGCTTCCCGGATTGAGGCTTCCGCTTCTCTTGGTAGACCACAATGTCCTTCCCTTTCCTGCGCGCTTCCTCTGCCCGCGCTTCATCATCCTCTTTTTTCTCTAGTCTTCTCTACACCACTTCCCCCTTCAACTTTGCTTCCCCCTTCTGTTTTACTTTCCCCCTTTTTGGCATCATTAAGACTGCCAGAGGGAATTGTGATCAGTGCTTTACCGGCGATGGCGTGGCGGAGGGTAGAAAATTCGTTGTAGACGGAGTGAAGCATCCCCTCCGCTCGCTTGGCAAAAGTGTGCTACTGGGAAAGCACGATTTCCGCTGTTCTCTCTGAAATTTCTTCAAGCAGGTACTTGCACTGCTCTTCTCTCTCCTTAACCGACGCTTCCCGTCGCACCACAGTGGCCATCATTTTCTCAAGCGGCCCGACCGCTTTGAAGCGAGCGTCGAGCTCCGCTTCAATTTCCGCGCGCATTTTTCGTCTCTCTTCCAGCACAAGAATCAAAGTGAGTTTTCGAGGCCTCGAGCTCGGCCTGTTGTGCAGCAAGAGTTCTTTCGCGGTTATTGAGCATAACGTTGATCTGGGACACCGCGGCGATTTTTGTGGCAAAATCTCCTGCCTTTTTGTTTACTTCATCGAGTTTGACCCCTAGCTGGGCTTGCTTTAGGTCAACATCTCGACCAACTTTCCTCCTACTTTCTAGCTCGCTGTTTGCTTCATCAAGCTTGCTTTTCAGCACTTTGACCTCCAACTCGAGGCTGTGAATTCTCAGATTAGCACGATTCAGCTCGCTTCCCAACTTGACTATCTCCCCTTCATAGTTGGAGATTTGCGTCCCCATCTTTTCAATACTGGCAGTGGCCTTCTTGATGTCCTCTGAGTATCTATCTTTCATTGAGGTCTTCTCCTCTTTCTCATTCTTTAGTTCTCCCTCCAAAGCGACCAGCTTGGAGTTGAACTCTTTCAGTCTATTCCTCTCGGCTTCAAGCGACTGCTTGACATCCTCCACTCGCTTCACCTCCGCCTCGAGCTTTTCGCTAGCTCGGATTTTTCCTTGTCGAAATCTCTACGTAGATTCTCGACCTTCAGACTCTTCTCCTCCACCTTCTTCGATTTCCTTGTAATCTCATCTTGGAGATTAGCAATTTCCTGCTCTTTTATCAGCAGCTCGGCCTCATGCTGCTTGATTAGATTTTGCTCGTGAGCAGATGGCGTTCGCTCTGGGATCACTGCGTCGGGATATGCACGCTTCACTTTGGCGTCGAGCAGCTCCAGGTATTTTTCCTTGTTGATGAAGGCATTGAAGCCATCTACTCCAATGAACTGGAGTAATTCCGCCTCTTTCACTGCAAGAGTGTTTTCTGAGAAAACATTGCGGAGGGTGAAGATTTTATAGTATTCTGTTCCGCTGTAGGTTATATAGGTTAGGAAATCGGTGGCTTGGTTGAAGAAGGCTTCAGTCATTTGGAGGTTTGGGTAGCGGTTTTGTAGTTCCTCGGCGGCCAGATCCCTATCAGATGTGTAGCGTCATAGGGCTCTCTCCTCAGAGGTTGGGGTGGGGGTTTAGTAGGCACTGGGATAGTGATTTCAGTGCCGGCCATGTCGGTGGTATCGGTTGGGGAGTTAGGGGTTGAGGCTTGTACTGTTTGGGTGGCTTGAGTGGGAGTTTGTTGATGGGAAGGCTCAAAAAGGGTAAAGGCGGCATCTAAGTCGGTTTGAAGGAATGGTATATTTGGAATGGGGATCGAGGAAGCAGATTCTTCCTCGTAAAGTGAGTGAGCGGATGCTTGGGGTTGAGGTTGGGTTTGGGGTTGAGCAGCTGTTGAAGCGTCTGGTTGGGGTTCTTGGGTGGCTTGGGTTGGTGCGGGTTGGATTTGTATATGGGCTGGGGAGGCTTGGGGTTGTTCAACTTCAACATCTTCCGCAAGCGGATGCTCTTCCTCCTCGCTTGCTTCTACGAGTGAAGCGACTCGCTTCACTTTCCTGGTTCGCTTGGGAGCCGCTCGCTTTATGGGTGAAGCGGCTCGCTTCGACTTCCTCCCTTGCCTCTCAGCAGTAGGAACTGCAGGACGCACCTCCATCTGCAGAATTCCTCTATCCACTATGATCTTGTCTGTCTTATACATGTCATAAAAGACACTTGATTTCTTGTATTCCTTCGTCCCCGTCCAGTTCCTCTTCGGGAACATCTGCTCCAACGCAAAAGACAGCTTCGCGAAGAATCGAAGCTTCCCCTTCCGAACTATATCAACGGTGCTTCCCTCCTCGTATTCAAAGTCCTTGGCGGTGTCGTGAATTTGGTTGATGAACCAACTGTGCCAGTTGAAGTTTTTACCAGTCAAACTGTCAACAATGGCGCTGACTGCGAAGATCTTGGAGTCGGAAAGTTGTCCAAGAGTCCCGATGTTGCACACCACGGATTTGGTGTACAATTCGCATATTAGCTTGAAGGGCTTCTTTAGATCGGTGCACATGTTGCTGCCCTTAACCTTCCATTCGGCGTTCCGGTGGGCGGCGAATCTGGCAAATTCCACCTCCACTGACAGTTCCAGCCTCGAGAGAGCGTCCACACCTTCTCTCGGTAAGTTGAAAGTTCCGGCGACGTCGGCTAAATCCACCTTTACTAATTCACCATCATCTGGATCTGTGATGGCCGACGCCATTTGCCCTTCTTTCAAATTTAACAGAAACTTCGCTACTTGAGGGGCCATAATTTTCTCTGGTTTGGCGGTGACGAAGTTCCACAAGCCGGCCGTGGTCACGGCCTTGCGGAAGAAACCATTGGCCTCTACTATCTTCTCGTCGAGATGAGGCTCGACATTTATGTGATCTTCGATTTTGGCAAGGAACTGCTCCATGGTTTGAGTAGCGATTTTCTTCACCATTTTTGAGAACTGAGAGAGATATCAGTGAAGAAATATAAGGGTTGAGACTCGTGAAATTGCAGGGGTTGTAGAAGCTTTCACAAGAATGGCAAATATAGGGGGTGATAAAGTTTCTGCAGTTCTGCATCAATCCCTTTATATAGATTTAGGGTTTGGCTGACGTGGCGAGGGAGGCGCGGTAATTTCCCCGAAATTTCTGTGTAGGCGGCGGCTATCGGCGACGTGACTGACGTGTCCGGCGTCACCACAGTAAAAAGTGAGCTGCCAAAGTGAGTTGGCACTCCACGTGGTCTCCCGTGATTTGCTTGCTCGAACGGCACTAATCTAGCGGCTGAGATTTGTGAACTGTTGAGATTCAACGGTCAGATCTCTCGCGAATTTGGCGCTTCAAATTTGAAGTGTGCACCACGCGCCCGGATTCTCGGTCCTGTACTTCAACTGCATTTATTGCAAAGTAAAAGTAAAATTTGCACTCGAGTGTGTACAGCTCATACGCTCGCTTCGTGCTTGCTCGCTTGAGTGTGGCCGCTTGACTTTTACTCGCTTGCAAAGTACTCGCTTGGCGTGACTGATCCACACTCGCTTGCCATGGCTCGCTTGAGTGATGAAGCACTCGCTTGACCATCTGAAGCGACTGATTTAAGAAATTGAAATTTCTTTGACTTAATATAAAATGTTTCTGACTAACATACTGCGAGGATAAACAAGAATGTTTTCCTCTTTGTATTTTTGTCAGATTCATTTCATATTTTCCACATAGCAAGTGAAGGTTTCTAGCACGCTTCACTTTGCTTAGTGTACTTGAATTAAAACACTTACCAGTCAATCTCACTACGTAGGATATTGATACCACGTATGTAGACCTTTTTAAGCTTGATCTTCTTGGCATTCATCTCTTCCCTCTTCCTCTACGAACTAGGTAGTGGCTCGCTTTGCTTTAGATTCTTGAGCATACGCTTGGGTGAGTCGCTTTTAAGTAATACTGTAGCGTTCGCTTGGAAACATATTTCCTGAGCGTCCGCTTTAGTAAAAGTTGACTCGCTTTGACTTTACTGTAGCGCTCGTTTCGCTTCGCTTCGGCAGACTCGCTTTGATTTTACGGTAGCGCTCGCTTCGCTTCGCTTCGGCAGACTCGCTTCACTTTCAAAACACACTCAATCGAGTGGCCTTCACTTTGAAAATCCTGCAGTCTAAAATCTAAGCGTCTAGAGCCAAAAAATCAAGCCTTCCTAACATTATAGGCATAGAAAAATTATAACCTATCTAAATCAAAATAGGGTCGCTTGGGAACAGGATACATAGAGGGTTTTGGGATCGAATCAAAACATATTCATTCTCTTTAAAGCGTCCCGTTAAGTTCCCCCTTAACATATGATCCTTAACAATTCCCAACACTATCAAAATGACTATTTATGTCCATTTTCAAATATAAAAATGTGATAACGATGAAATTAAATCGAGAAGATTATGCCTGGCGCTCAATCAAACTATTTGACAAAATAAACCTTACAATCCATAGTTAACATATGTGGACAAACAGAACGACGTTAAAATGTTGCAGCATTATTAAACTTTAAAGTTGCGTTCTCTTTGATGCGAAAGAAAATGAGTGGAAAGAAAAAATCACCCTATAAATTCTACCCACTTTCTCACCTTTTCTCACCTTTTCTATTTTTTTCCCTCCATTTGCACTATAATGGAGTGAAAATATTATTTCTTCAATTTGGTGTTGTAAATTTTTTCTATAATTTAAGGAGTAAAATTTCTCCTCACTGATAAAATGTGAGAAAAATGATGAAATTTATAGGATAATTTTTTCTTTTCTATCCTTTTCTTTCACAATAAAGAGGACGCAACCTAAATAAAAAAAGAAAAAGAAGAAGAGGTACGGGATATTGGTGGACGACAATATCATTTTTGTTTGAAGACTACTCAAGTACAGCATGAGAACCTTACGCTTGCCTATCAAAGTCAACATGCTCAATTATCATTACTATTTCCCCTTTAATAATAGGTAGCGGTGGAAATTATAGGGTGGGTCGGGTCCTACCCCATTTTCGGTCACCCGAATCCAAGAGAAAAACCTATGTCTAGTCTAGAGCTAGAATGCGGTAAGTGTGAAACTTAAGTCGAGTACCTTAGTACTCCCTCCGTCCTCCATTTAGTGACGTTAATACTATATTGGGACGTCCTCCATTTACTGACAATTTCCATTTTTGGACGTAGACCCCACAATCACTTTAACACTTTAACACTTTATACATCTACTTTTTATTATTTTAATATTTTAATACTATTAAACAATTCAAATGGACCCACAATTATTCCACTTTAACACTTTAACACATTAATTTATTATTATACCATAAAATGCGAAAAAACGCGTGCCCAAACTCCCTCCGTCACTAAATGGAGGACGGAGGGAGTATATTATTTCTCTTGTACTCCCTCCGTCCCGCCCGATTTGGCTCGTTTTCCAAATCGGGGTGTCCCGGCCGACTTGGCCTATTTCCTTTTTGGGACCAACATTACACTTTCACTTTTTTAGTTTAATACTTTTAAATTGTTAAGAATGAATTTGATTGGCTAGTTTTAATTTCCTTTATTGGGAACACAAATTCAAGGTTATTAATTAATGTAATTTACTCCTCCTTAAAAATCGTGCCGAAAAGAACTAGGCCAAATCGGGCGGGACGGGGGGAGTAATAAATAGATATGGACTTTAGATATGAAAACATTTAAAACTTCACTTTTCAACATATTGTTGCTAGGCCTCAATAATATTCGACTTAGGGCCCGTTTGGCTAAGCTTATTTCAAAATGCTTATAAGCTCTAAGTGCTTGTAAGATGTTTGAGAGCTTATAAGATGTATGAGGGTAAGAGCTTATAAGTTGTTGAAGTGTTTGGATAAAAGGAGCTTATAAGCTTGAAGAGATAATAAAAAAATAAAATCTGAAAATTAAAAAAAAAATGAAAAAAATAAAAATTTTGAAATCATAATGTTGTAACATCAAATGGAAGTGCATATAATATAAATATAAAAATGAAATAGAATTATAGTGGTAAATAAGCAAAATTTAAAAAAAAAATAAGTTGGGGTGGAGGAGCTTATTTTTTGGAGTGCTTATAAGCACTTTTTGCTTATTTTTGCATCTTATAAGCTCTTAAGTAGCTTATTTTGCCAAACACATTTAGAGTGCTTATAAGCAGTCAAACAACTTATAAGCAGTCAAACATCTTATAAGCAGTCAAACATCTTATAAGCTAGCTTATAAGCTTAGCCAAACACCCTCTTAGTATCGAACTTACCTCCGAGTGCTAAATTATTTTTGTTTATATTAATGCACGAAGTATCCTAATTAACCTGCAGATTTAATCTATATATTATATAAAAACAAAATACGAGGGGTATTTTTGTAATTTCACTTCTAATTATTATTTTTAATTATTTCATAAATTAATTATTAAAGAGACATATACTTTCATGAAAGGGTTTCTTCTAAAAAAAAATTACGCAGCATATTTGAAACGGCATATCACGCTATTCAAACATTCGAGTATTGCATATTTGTAATGACATACACGATTCAAACCTTTGACGGTTTATTCAATAACCTATTCTCTTCATCTAATTTCGACTTCTGATTTCTAAAAGGTATCATCGATGATGGTCGATCGGCATGAAACGGCGACATCCAACTGCATATTTGGAAAAGGGGAAATATTGTGCAATACATATATATCGGAGCAACTTATCAAAGCACTCTTTTCGGAAACAGGGGAAGATTCTACTCATGCCTCAACACGCATGAATTGTTTAAATATACATGTAGTATTCGGGATTTGGAATTCCAATCGTCAATTTCAAATTTTATTGGAAGAGGACTCATGCACGCAGACACCCCTACAATTTATCCATATAGCAGGTATGGGTTTATTTGTACTTTGATTGTTGTATTTCTAATTTGTGCAATATTCTTGGAAACGTCTTATAATTTTCGTGTATAGGGTGCTTAAAGCATATGGTGCAGTAGGGTTTATTTGTACTCTTTTCTTTGATTGTTTTAGGTTGTAGTTAGTTAACCTTTTATTGTGCCTTTTCTTGGTTCAATGATCTTTGAGTGGATTATTTGGGTTCTTTCAAGTCTGTGGATTACACAAAAACTCATGATTCTGAGTTGCGCTTAATTATTGTAGGGTGTTCTCAGTTTAAAGATTTACTTCTTAGTTTAAAAAAAAAGGGAGAAGATATTGCAGTAATCTGCAAATAACTTGGTCGCGGTAAGGAAAAAGGGTTGCACAGTACATAATGATGTCTAACACCATTTTGATTTTAGCAGATGCTAAACTCATTTTGCGATCAAGGGTTAATCACCGATGGTATAATCGCACGTAACTCTTTTATTTAATTTTTATGTTATTGTTATCTAATACAACTAATTGATAAATTTAGAAACATGTATTAAGAATGTACCGATTTGTACTAGAGTAACATAAGATTTTGATATTCACTAAAACTTAAAGGTTAAAAGTATCATTAGAGAAATATAATTCCCAATCTATTTGCTTTTTGCTTAAAAAATTATTTTATCGCATGAGTTTTTGTGGAAGGTCCCAATGTAAAAACTTTTATCAAGTTATGTAAATAAATTTCTCATATAATAAATGAGTCAATTAGTTATCTTTGAATTTATGTATTTATGATTATATTATCTTAGTAATACATTATTTCGTAAGCCATACATTATTATTAAGGTTGCATTATCTTTGATGCGAAAGAAAATGAGAGAAAAGAGAAAATTACCTTATAAATTCCACCCCTTCTCTCACATTTTCTCACCTTTTATCAATGATGGGGGATTTTACTCCTTAAATTAGAGAAAATATTTACAATACCAAATTGAAGAGATAATATTTTATCTCCATTATAGTGCAAATGAAGGGGGGGAAATAGAAAATGTGAGGAAAATGGTAAAATTTATAGGGTAATTTTCTCTTTTATCTCCTTTTCTTTCACATCAAAGAGAACGCAACCTAAAACTAAATACTGTATCAAAGTGTAATTTTGAAAAATATGTGCATAGGTTGCAAATTAAAGATATTAATTTAGAAGCAAATTAATTGGAATATGATATTATTATTCATAGATAGATTTAAATGAAGAAAAGTCAGAATAATAAAGTATAATGCTAAATAAATAAATCGTGGAGCAGAAATATACGTAAACAATAAATAAATTATCATTCTATTATAATGGAAATTAGCTAGAATAGTAAAAATGAACGCCAAAGATATAAGAAATATTCATATGGGATCCTCTATTCCCATTTTTGTGTACGGTATTGAATATTTATTTCTATTAGTATCTGCTAAAATTTAATCAATTACCGTGCACATTTTTTAATTCCGTAAAAGACTAATTTCATTATGAAAAATTACATTTAAAAAATTCACTATTACGAAACTACAAAACTATCCAAAAAAGTCAATGTGATCTAAAAAATATGTACAAATGAAGTATTCATATGTGGAATTCTCAATAAAATATGAATCCGTGCATCGCACGGGTGGAATGTTCTAGTATGTTATTATAATAAATACACTGCACTTCTGTGCAATTTTCGAGCTTTTCAAATCAGTGAATAATTAGCCTCACAAATAAAGTTTAATTTTAATCCACGGTTTGCAAATTGTAGTTTTTTTTTTCCCCTTCTATCGTAAAAATAGTATTTTTCATTCAATTAAATTAATTTTGAATTTTGCAAGAATCATATCCTTTATGTATAATTTTATGGGTGAGATTCTATATAAAATCTGTTTTCCGTGGGAAAAAAAAAAAAAAAAAAATTGATGCTTTTTGTGCATTACAATGCATTGTCCATACTATTATAATGTATTGGTCATCATAATACATTTTCGGTATAATTATAATGGTTACTGTAAACCGTATCTCACACTAAGATTAATCGTTCAATTCATTTCTCAATTTTAAGGGAACATGTCTGTTATACGTGATTTCTCCACTAAACACTCTCGTGTAAATTCTTGTGCTGAAAAAAAGGGTATATATTTTTAAAATGTATCATTAATCATCAATTATTTAACAATGCATATATTTGATTCTTGGGTATTTAATGGTTTCGGATCGGATCGGATCGATCCGTTCACCAAATATCCAATATTTTAAAATTATAAATCTTGAATCAAATTTAAACACGGATTCATCGAGTATCCGGTATTCGAAAATTCTAATAGGTTCAATTATTGTGAATTGACTAGAATATCTATACCTGAATTCTCACCCTATTAGGTTAAAAGACTTTTAGTTCAAGCCCGAATTTATTCATGGAGGTTAGGCTTAACTAGTGCAGTGTCCGTCGAATTTCGACGGGATTTAACTTTTTTTTTTTGTGATTTTACATAAAATTTTAATGAAAATACATAATTTTGTATATTAATTAATTATTTCAAGCAGCCCGTTACTCGTGTTAATATGAAATGAGTTAATAAATTAATATTTCTACGATTATTTCATCCCGTCAAAATTTGACATGAATCACTTTATAATGTCATTTAAATCAAAATATAAAATAAAATAAAAATATATTAAGCCGCCCCGTTTTTATTTTAACTAAAGCACCCTCAGATGGGTCTTTTTGACCAAATAAAAAGGGATAGTTAGGGTTAACATTTCTGAAATAACTATATAGTTTTACTGAGTCACGCCAAAATTCGACTCTATATTGTTAATTTTAAGCAAAATATAAAAGAAAAATATCAGAATATATCAAGTCATCCGTTGTTTATTTCGATGAAACTGATAGAAAGTTGTATTATTTTATATCTAAAGTACCAGTCGAACATGTATATTGAAATAAAAATATGTCGATAAAGGCTAACATTTCTCAAATAATTATACGTGGTATGGATGTCAAACCTCCCGTTATTTATTATAACAGTTAGTCTCCTCAAAATATATAAACTTAGAGAAATAAATCATTATAAATTCTTATAAATTATTTTAATCTGGTCGTTACTTGTGACAATAAAAAAAAATGTTAAGACGTAATATTACAATTTTTTGATTAGCTCATTGCTCGATACCACGTTAGCATGAATAGTGCAAATCTGCCCGTTAATTTTTCTGTTAGCCCGTTGTTTGATATAATGTTAGCATGAATAGTGCAGATCTGCCCGTTAAATTTTCCGTTAGCCCGTTGTTCGATATAACGTTAGCATGAATTAGTAATGCATTTCCTCACATTTTATCACTAATTTCTTGTAAAAATTCTATATAATCAACGTGGGAAATTGATAGTGAATAGATTTAATGATTATTACTTGGTCTCTTAACACAAAACCTATTGTTGTTTCATATATTCTCATGAAATAAAAAACTAAGGAATGAGCTACATTCTCATGTAGATATACCATTAAAATCTTAAGCCATCTGTTATTGAACATACTTAAAAATAAAAAATAAAAATAATTAGAGGAAAATACATAATTATTCATATGAATATATTGTTTAAAATATATAGCCCTCTACTTGTAGTAATAAAAAAATTAGGGTAACTTTTCATGATATGTGTTATTATATCACGTCAAAATTAACATAAATCACATTATAATGTTACTTTTTTAAAAAATACAAAAACATAAATATTAACATATGTCAAGCTGCCCGTTATTTATATAGGTATTTTATCATCAAAATTATATAAAAAAATTCGATGTGGGATAAAAAGTCCTTATTTTAAATTTAATAATAATATGAATTTAAGTATCCCTTAATCTCCTTACCAATATTTTATTTATTTATTTAATTAGCATCTTTAAAATGCAATTCACATATTATACCTATTAATTTATACATGAGAAGTATCAAATGCAATATTGTAACTTTGCGACAATTGTTAAAAAAAAAAAAATCGACTCACAATAAAATGAAGAGTGAAATTTTAAACAAACAGAAAATCGTTTGATTTTTGTTTTTGAGATTTTTACATTAATTATGTAGTTTTTCAAATTAAAGATGAATTTTGTTAGAAATATATATAGATCTATTTATATAGGTAATAAATTGTTAAGTTCTTGTAAAAAATAGATGTGGGACATATATCTTTAATGTGATATAATTGGATTAAATATATAAAATAAGCCAAATCAATGAAAATATTCGAAAATATTCAAGAAAATCACACGTGATGCCACGTAGAATCATGATCCATATCGGTATTATATATATATAGATTGATTTACATTTGAAACTATATTTTAAACTGGCAATTCACTCTGATGTATAATCAAAGCAAACAAAAGATTCTCAATCCTTAGTCCTTAGGCTTGTAAATACATCGAATTTAAAAAGACAAAAACTCTAGTGGTGCCGGACCCGACTCGGCCTGACCCGACCTGACTGAGGTCTCCTTGTTCCGGTTAACTCGATCCAGTTCGTGTTGATCGACCCATTCAGGTAAAGTGTCAATCTTTATTAATAAAAGTGTTAATTTTATGAATAAAAGTGTCATTGTTTATTAATAAAAGTGTTGATTTTTATGAATAAAAGTGTCAATCTTATAAATAAAAATTTACATGTAATTTGAATCTATGTTGTAATTTTATAATTACTTTATAGGGTTCACATATCAATTTAGGGTTTTATAATTATTTTTAGCATTTAATTTCAATTTTATAAGGTAAAATATGGTTTATAAATTGAAACTTAGGATATATAATTCCCCAGCAAAAGTGTCAATCTTCATGAATAAAAATGTCAATTGTTCTAAATGAAAGTGTCAATCAATGTGACATCGAAATTTTTTATAATCTTTTTTATCAACTTGTTATTATAATGATTTGATATATATATATATATATATATATATATATATATATATATATATATATATATAGGATGGATCATATAGAAATAAGTCTTGGTGTGAGAAATAGGAATAGATCTGGACCATTGATCTTGATTTGATCTGTGGCTGTAATTGATTTAAGCATGATTATAAGGTATCATAAGCATGAATTTGTACATTAAAAAGCATAATAGTGTTGTAAGCATAAATATATACTGATTTAAGCATGAATTTGTATAGTTTTAAGCATCTTTCGCATTTTAGCACGCAAGGATTTATTTGCACATGAACCACTCCCTATATATATATATATATATATATATATATATAATAGCGTTATGGATCCCGATTCTACGTGGCATCACGTATGATTTTCTTGAATATTTTTGAATATTCTCATTGATTTGGCTTATTAATTAATAATAAGGATTTCCGTCCCACATCGAATTTTTACAAAAACTTAGCAACAAAATTCCTATATATAAATAAATCATGTATCTCCATCAAAATTCATATTTTTTTTTGAGAAACTACAATACTAATAATGTAGAAATCTCAAAAATAAAAATCACATGATTTTCTATTAGTTAGTATGTTTTGTGGTAATTTTTTTAAATATTTAAATTAATTTTATTTCGGAAAAACAAAATTCATACAATTATATAAATAACGGGGGGTCAGACATTATATCCTTCAATTATACTCTCTCCGTCCTATGGCAATTGTCCATGTTTCCTTATTGAGATGTCTCACTTAATTGTCCACTTACATAAAGTGAAAAAGTTTTACTCTCACAACTAATATAATATTAACCCCACTATCTCTTATGCCTTGGTTATTGTGTCATTTCCCTTATGGATAATTGCCATGGAATAGAGGTGATAGATCCAGGTTGAAGATCCACAACAATTCAAGTGATTATTCATCATATTTGCAAAGAGCATTCATAGATAAAGGATTACAACGGTATAGAGTAAGAGATTCATTCGATTTATTAGCCATAACCATTCATTTTAAGCAGAGCATCCTTCGTATGGATGTAAAAGAGAGAATCAAGCTAAATGGGGAATAAAAGGTGTCTATAGCCACAATCCAGTTAAATCCATGGAGCTCAGGGCTCATTCAAGTAGAAAAACGAAGAGGGAAATAGAGAAGAGGGAGTGAAGTAGAGAGCGCGAGATGCTTTCATACCCCGTCCTCTCTTAGAAACGAGGATTATACCTGAGGCTCGAAATGGTGGGGGGCGTTCTCTCCGGTGATGAGAGCGGAAATGAAGATGATGACGAGCGAGGTTTCTTGGGAGAAGACCTCAAGTGCTCCAAGCGCTCTGAGTTGAGGGAGCTCGTGATAGGATGTGAAAATGAATGGAATAGTACGCAGAGTGCGTGTGTGGAGAGTTGAGTTAAATGGTGTTGATCACTCGATATTTATAGGTGTAGAAGGAATGAAAAAGGTGAACGTTCGTGCAGATGGAGGACAAGAAAAGAATTTCTAAGAGGACAAGATTCTCTCCGTCATCAATTAGGTGGTCCTCACTCTAGAGGGTATAGAGTCATGCGTGCCGTGTGTTAAACAGATCCTTCACTCCTAGCAGATGCCAGCGATCCCTAGATAGCTTCTGGGATGAAGCAGATCATTATATATATATATATATATATAGTGTTAGATCTTCTGTGTGCAATATGCCTTTCGGCCTTCCCTGACATCTGAAGCCTCTAAGAACCCGATAGAACTAATAATAAGACGAGGCCATATGACATCGTTATTATCGGTCCCTATCAAGAGGGAGTATCAAACAACAGGCATGTTCACATTATTCATGTTAACATTATATCGAGCAACGGACATGTTTGCATTATCCACGTTTTTCTTAATAGAGTAGGAACGGGCTATTGAAAAAACAATTAAAATTACCATCCTAGAATAATATTTGAGAGACTTAATATTAATAGGAAAATTATACTAATAAAGCTTACAAAGTATATTTTATTAATTGAGTAGTGACAGGAGGATGAAAATTTTTATATGTTTATTAATTGAGCAGTGACGGGATGGAAACATTTATATGTATGAAGGTACAAAAACGGGCATCTTTACATTCAAATGAATATAAGTAAGCAAATAATGTTATATCTATAATTAACCTATTATATTTGGGATTATAATAGAATCTTATACTCATTTCATTACTACTTGAAATATTTCACACTAACACTATAATATTAAGGTATTAAGGCTTATATTTTTTAGCTGAGTAGGGAACGGGCGGATAAAGAAGGTTATGTATAAAGGTGAAAGATCAGGAGACTTTACACTCAAGTGAATATAACAAAGCGAAAAAAAATGCTACACCTCTTTGACCTATTTCTTTCAAACAAAATTTCAAGCAATGAACAAATTGATATAAAAAAAAATACAAGTACTTTTAAAAATGATATCAACTGTTAACTTCTCTTTATATTACAACATACGAATGACGGCTTAACATTGAAAATAAATATAACTACTCGTGAAATGTCATCTCTCATAATCTATTTTTTGTATTTCAATAAACAACGGTCTACTCGCCATTCGAAAGGAGTAAAATTAACAAAAAAAAAAAATCATATCTTTATGCATTATTTTTTCATTTTTTAAATGTAAACTCAATGCTAATTTTTTAGTGAATTATAATCATAAAAATAAAACAATATATTATACTATATTCATATATATTAGTTATTTCTACAAGATAAAATTAATATTCATTATTAACGTATTTTTCGTAAAAATACCAATTATTATGATTAAAGTTTCAATATTTTTAATGATTTCAAAACTATCAATCTTTATATTATATTTAGTATCAATCATAATGAATAAAAATATCAATCAAGATCCGGCCTCACGGTGAAGCTGGGCTGACAGAAGTGTGCCCATTTAAAAAAGAAAAGGAAGAACAAAATACAAAAAGCAAAGGAGATTTAATAAAAGTGTAAGGGCCCATATTCATAATTCATATGATTGCAGGCGAGTCCCCTCATATCATTCTTCTTAAATAAAGAGGCTTTATCATAAATAACTGTATAAGCATGTGTCCTTCCACCCCACATGTCCAATTATGATATGCCAAATAGACAGCTAAATCATTTGGACCCTTCTAAAATAAACATAAAATAATTGCGTGAAACTAAATGCGATTCTGTTTTGATATTTACGAAATTCTGTTCTTTCCTAATGAAACTAAACTAGTCTTCCATCATTCAATTATTTGATCTTAGATAACAAAGTGGGCACACATTGGGCCCGTTGGATTTTTTTAATCAATACTTCCTCCGATTTTATAGATCTAAAATTTTCCCAGTACGATTATTTATGATATTTTTTTATTAAACTCTTAGGTTGTGTTCTTTTTTATGTGAAATAAAATGAGAGAAAAGTAAAAATTATCATTAAAATCTTTGATCCCGAAACTTAATAAACTTAAAGGTCGCGTTGCGGAGGACTCAAAATCACGACCTTTGATCCTGAAACTTAATCCCCTACCATCAATGGCGGATTCTCCATGGAGCAAGGGGTGCAGTTGCACCCCCAAAATTTTTTTTTACTATATATACTTATATATACTAGTACATCCTTAAAAAAAATTAAAAAAATTAATATATATGTTATTTATAGTGCAATCCAATTTACATATTTTAGATCCAATTTATTTTAAAATAATCCATCAACAAGCCCATTGATAAATTATTTGAGCCCAACAATAAAATGAGTTGAGAAATAGTTTGGGAGATCAATTTTTGAATGATTGTTTGGTCACTTACTTTAAAATGACGTATTTCTTCAAGTTTTCGAAGACCATATTATCAATCGCTTTCAAGAAATAAAGCCTCGTTCAAAGTTAGATTAGTAACTATGCATTTGTTTTTATTGTATTATAAAATGTATTTGACATTATGGTATTTTAATTTAAATGACTTTCTATTCTTATATTCATAATTGAATTTTTCGCACCCCAAATTTAAAGTCCAGACTCCGCCACTGCCTAACATTAGGCCAACACACGTACACTATTTAAGAAAAAATTATTATAGATAAAGTTTATTGTTTAATATTTTAATACGCATATCACTTTTTTTTTTTTTTAAAAAAATAGAGTATCATATATTAATAAACATACTATATCAAGACTTTGAATTTGATACACAAATTATATAAGTCGAAGAATATACAAATAAGTAATTATCACTTTAGATTTCGTAATTCAAATTATATTGGATCATATTCAGACATGTAAGCAGTGTTTTAAAAACCAGACCAGAGTAGCTGCTAGTTCAATCGGTTTAACTACAAACCGGTCGGCTACCCGGTCCGATTATATGAATTTTGGATTGTTCAAGAGACACGACGTTAATTGGAAAAAAAAAATCATTTAAATAATTAATTATGCCATCAAGGATCGAATTTCATAGAGCTGTCAAAGCAATCGGGCCGGGCCAGCCCAGCCTGGCCTAACGGGCTTAGTGGGAAAAAATGGGCCGGGTCGGGCCAGCTCATAACTTTTCGAGCTTGTAAAAGTTCAGCCCAACCTGATCTTTTATGGGCCATTGGGCCGTCGGGCTAGCCCGGCCCATCATTTTTAAAAATATATGTATGAATAAAAGAATATTATACGCTTATTAATTTTTTTAATAAATATTACACATTAAATTGTCTCCCATTTAATTAGATAATATACTCATAGGTTTTTTCATGTAAATGTATATATAAACATGGATAAAATTCTAAAAGAACATACTAGCATAACAAAAAGGATAAAGGTTTATGTCATAAATAAAAAACTCAATTCCTACTACCTCAAAATTAACGCAAGTTCAACAAGCAAAAATTCAAAGGAAAAACTTAAGCAAAATATAATAGTAAAACTCAATGCTTAAGTATCACCGAATGGTAAATTATGGAAATCTTCAAAAAATATATATGTGTGTGTTTATATTAGGTAGACGAATGGGAAAAAAATAGTGTTTTCATAACGGGCCCTATTAGCCCATGGGCCTCGGGCTTTTTTTGGCCTAAGCCCGTAAAGGCCCATCGGCCTGCCGGGTCGGGCTAATTAGGCCCGGGTTTTTCTGGGCCTCTATTTCTAGAGTCCAACACAACCTAAACTTCGGGTAGGTCGGGCCGGCCCATTGGGTCGGGCCAAGTTTGACAGCTCTACGAATTTGTGGCCTAATTGATAGTCTTACATCACAAACGGCTAATTTAGCTTCACATTTGCATTAAAAAGTTACAGCTAATATATTTAAAAACATATACTACCACTAATTGTTTTTATATGTATTTCTTAAATAAATTTGAAATTTATAAAATGGATTGATATGATTATGATAGTAAAATTAACATAAAAAAGAGTTGGAAATTGGTAAACGTCTTATTGTTAAACATATACTAATATATTTAGTATATTTTGATGTGAAAATGTTTTCTCATATTCATAAATTGATGGAGAATGAAGAATAACTAGAGTATTAATTTTAGTTATTAATTTATTTAAGTTTAATCGTTAGGTTTTAGTTTAATTATATATTTTATTTCAGTTTATGGGCTTGGCCTGTTTAGTTAGTCTATATATATGTAATTTCATTATGTACTAAGGGAGTTGAATTTGATATTGAAAATTAGGGTTTATTCCTCTTTCGTGTGTGCCTTCCGGTATTCTGTAGAGAATCAACGGAATTTCACTTATCTGCGTTCTCTTCCGGTATTGTGTGAGTCACAATCAACGGATTTAAACGCTTCCCCTGCATCAGTTGGTATCCAGAGTCTTGCTACGATCCTCCCGCGCGATGGAGCATTTGTTTGCAGCTTTGAATAACGATTTTGCTCGGATTGATACGATTGAGGATTATTTGGGTCCTCCAATTTATGATGATTACTCAAAAGATTATGCGTTGTTGAGTGGGAAATTTTTTCCAGATGTTGGACAGGCTGCAGCGATGCCATATGAGTCCATGCTCACCACCGGTGGTAAACCTTTTCTTTTTGGCGTTGCATATTCGAGTTTTCATACACGTATTATTGTTGCTGATATTTTCGATAAGTTCTCTTTGGTGGAGGAATATCACATGTGGCTTCCAGCAAATTATATTGTGATTGCGGATCGAGATACGTTGATTTTGATGTTCAAGCCTATTGGTGTTATTTGTGAAAAGATTAATGTTAAATTCAAAGCAACTGCTGATATTCGTCGCCGTGAGGTGCAAGATGCTTCCGATTCGAGGACGAATTGTTTCGACGCAGGGGAGAATGATGGAGAATGAAGAATAACTAGAGTATTAATTTTAGTTATTAATTTATTTAAGTTTAATCGTTAGGTTTTAGTTTAATTATATATTTTATTTCAGTTGGGCTTGGCCTGTTTAGTTAGTCTATATATATGTAATTTCATTATGTACTAAGGGAGTTGAATTTGATATTGAAAATTAGGGTTTATTCCCCTTTCGTGTGTGTCTTCCGGTATTTTGTAGAGAATCAACGGAATTTCACTTATCTGCGTTCTCTTCCGGTATTGTGTGAGTCACAATCAACGGATTTAAACGCTTCCCCTGCATCATAAATCATACAATATTGTTGAGTAAATAATAATATTATTTATTGTTGGTCCCGGTTTACAAACAGGAACACAGAGGGTTTGGAAGCTTGAATATAAAAAGCACGAAGCTTGACAAAATGAAACTTCATGGATGGATAATTGGAGGATATAGATCACATAGAGGAATAATGAGAGAGATTACTCTACAAGGTAAGCTTCAAACACACGCTGCTTCATCATCTTTTGATTTGCTGAGTTTGACTTGTCAATTCCATGCATGTGCAATTATTCGGGTTTGGGGTCGGGGACGGATATGGAAACATAAACCCGAAGCGGGTTCGGGGTGGGGGCGGGTTTACCGATCCCCGCCCCATACCCGCCCCGATAATAAATTTAATATTTATATTTTGAATTTATATTTAACTTTTAAATAAATTTTATACTAATAATCATTATTTAATAATTTAATAATTATAATATTAATAAATTAATAAATTTTAGTAATTAAAAAAATAATTTTAGCATTTAATAAATAATTATTTATAAAAAATTGGTTTTTATTTGTAAAAAAAATGTTAACGAGTACCCGACGGATAGGCTTCTCCCGCTGTGTAATCCCCGCCTCGTCCCCGCATCAATATAAACGGGTTTCGGGGCGGGTACGGGGGGAAATTTTTGGGGTGGGTACGAGGGTGGGAAAGCAATAACCGGCCCGCCCCGCCCCGTTGCCATCCCTAGTGCAGAGCTTCCCTTGGGGGGGGGGGGGGGGGGAGGGGGTGAATACGTGTGTTAGAAGTTTTTAACTTCTTTTTCAAGCTTGTATCAGAGTAAGAGAAGTGAGCAACTTAAAACTTAAGACCATAGCCAAAGCCAGATCTACAGTTAAGCTTTCTAGAGACCTAAGCGAGAGCTTGATCTCTAGAGTTGCTAGCTTGCTTAAATGCGGAATTTAGTGAGCTATTTATTTCTTAAGTATTTAGAATCCCAAGTTAGGTCTGTTTACGTGCTTGCAAAATATGATAATCAAAGCGAGTAAACTTTAAATGAAAAGAGTAAGGGATAGAGAGTGATACTACACACGGGGATTTAGAGTGGTTCGGAAATAAAACTCCTATGTCCACTTTGTTCCAACTTCGGAACAGTTTCTCTTCACTCAAGAAACTTTAGAGATTACGGGTTCTCCGGAAAACCTAAGTAAAGATCGAGCTTCACACAATCGATGAAGGTGCAAGCTTGGATCCCTACAACACACAACAACCTTACGATCGAGGTTTCTGCAATCGATGAAAGTGAGATCTTGGATCTTACAACAACCTTACAACATACAACCACTAACAACAACAACACACTCGAAAAGACAAGGGTTTTGGGTGGGGTTTGTGAAACACACACTCTAAGTGAAGAATCCATTACAATGTAGGGTAAAGGCTAAGATTCTTCTTCTAAGCTTTTGATATGTATGAAGGCTTAGAATCTAGAAAGTAAAAGGTTGCAGAAGCAAGCTTCGATGAAACTGAAGCTTGGAACACTTCTTGAAGAACTCGTGAGAAAGTATGCTATGAATTCGTGAGTACTTGCAAATTTGAGCGCTGAAAATTATTGGAAGTGTTAGTGTTCCTCGTTTCTGCATGTCTCTATTTAAAGTGGGAGAGACGAGTTGAAGCCGTTTGAAAGTTGAAGGCTTTGTCTCTTCACACTCGACAATACTTGGTTGACCGGCAGCTTTTCCAGAGGTGCAGCTTGTCTTCTTTCCGAAAATGGCTAAAAGCCAAGCTTAACAGTTCTGGCCTGGGGCAGTACTTTAGCGGCTGCTTGTCGGTCCTCCGAGTCAACTTTCGCGTCCAATCCTCACTCGCCACGTGGAGATCTGCATTAATGTCAGCTGATCTTCACTTGACTAAGTTCAAACTCGAGTTTGAATAAGGATGGTAGTTTAACTGTCGCTTTCAAGCTTTACATCGTAGTCGCTTCGCTCTATCGGGTAGAATCGCTTCAGCTTTGTCGGGTAGACTCGCTTCAGCTTTGAAACACACTCAAAGCGAGTGGCCTTACTCGCTTCACTGGAAACCTGCAAGCTAGTCCTAAAGCGACTAAAAAGAAATAAGCTTTCCTAACATTGTAAGCTTGAAAAATTATATCCTATCATACTAATCAAATAGGGTCGCTTGGGAATATGATTAACACAGAGGGTTTTGGTATCGAATCAAAATACATAAATTAGTTTTATTACATATCCCAATAGGTTCCCCCTTAACACGTGAATCCTTGACGATTCTCAACAATTTCCCCCTTTTTGATGATGCCAAAACCCAACATATACCACTGTAAGAATTTCCAAGCGACTGATTCCTTTTCAGTCTTATCATTTTTATTTAGAGTTCTTATGGTTGTGCAGGTTTGTAGCAAAAAGGATAAATAGTCATAGAGCTTGTAAAGATAGACATAAAAAGCACGAAGCTTGACAAAATGAAACTTCATAGCTGGATAATTGGAGGATATAGATCACAGAGAGGAATAATGAGAGAGATTACTCTACAAGGTAAGCTTCAAACACACACTGCTTCATCATCTATTGTTTTGCTGAGTTTGGCTTGTCAATTCCATGCATGTGCAGAGCTTCCCTGACCTCTCTATCAATGACGTCTCGGTCAATGATTATTGAATCTCCAATCTTGGGTCTAACGAACTTCTCTCTCTCTGGAATCTTGATAATGATCTTGGACTCTCCACTCTCTGTTGCTATCAAGATGCTTCTCCAAAGCTCCTCATCATACACAACCATGAAGTTGTGTAGAGCAGCACTGAGCTTGATTGCGAACTACCTTCCAAAAGTAGTAAGCTTTGATAAACTTGATTTTGCATACCATCCTTCTCTCCTTAAAGTTATCAGGAATGAATTCTTCAATGAAGCGGGCATCAGGATGCTTTGCTAGCCTCTCCTCGATTTCCTGAAAGGCCGACGAGCCCATATTTTGCTCGTATTTTGTTCATATTGTGACTGCATATAGGTGTATTAGTCGAGTCTTTGCATGAGTCTTGTGCTTGGGAGGACACATTTTGGTTTCAGGGAAGCTTGGGCAGGATCTGGAGTAGGCAAGGTAGTCTAGGAAGCTGGCTGGGCAAGACGAAGTTCAAACATAATGGACCGAGCTTAAAGAGTGATCGTGGGCTGTACGACGACCAAATTGAGCTAGGGCGAAGGCTTTTCAGCAAAGGAGGAGACGCGAAGAAGGAAAGAATCTAATCTAGATTATTTCCAAATTTCTGCAATGATCAACAAGGCAACAAATCTACACAGTAAAGGCAAGTCCTCCTGAGCTCAAACCCTAGCAGCTGATTGATGGGCCTGGTCCACGATTCATCCACAAGTATAAAAGCAACATCATTTCAGATCTTCGATATACGAGCGTACACCGGAGCTGCTTCATACTTTTCCATTTCATGCTTTTACTTTTCAATTGAGAGTGGGGAGGAATGAACAAGTCCTACGGGCAAACATTTATATGCTTTTAGTATTTTGCTTGGCCGACGTTGGTGTCCGCCCTTTTGGATTCAGTTTTATAATATTTCCAGTATTTAGTTTAATTATGTCTTCTTTTTACATTCATGTTGTTTACATTTCAAGCATGCTAGAGTAGTCGTCTAAGCCCAACTTGGGCAAGATGCCATGATTATGATGTAACTCAACACTCGTGAGGTCAGAATAGTTGGTCTTAATAATGCATGCATATGTTCCCGAGTTTGCTAGGTTCTATTCTACAATTCATGTTAGTCTTGGTAGGGTATGTGGCCAGCATCATATCGAGCCAAGCATGATTACAAATAGTACATGGGCAAAACGTGTAGGATAGGTCATTATTGTAGTCGTAGGTCGACGTTAGGCCTGCTTTCGTGGCTATTCGGGTCCACCACAGATCGGTAATGCTGCTTGGGCAAGATATGTGACAACTAGTCCTTGCATGTAAATTGTTCAAGTTAGGGAGATTTATATTTCTATACTGTAAGGGTGGATTGGGCACACATTGGCGGGGCACGTGACACGTGACAGTAAGGGGTCCTGCCTAGTGACTTGCCTAAAACCGATGACATGTGCATGTGTGAAAATACTAAGATTGATGAACGAGTAGAGTAATGTTGTGATTCATGGTACTTGCCCAGACTGGGCTTTCCTTTCATTATTGTTTACAAGTTCTTTTTATTACACCGTCTTTTCTTTTCTCTGCTACTTTCTGTTCTATCTTGGGCAACGCCCACCCCCAAACGTGACAATTGTTTCTAGAAAGATTGCTACTCCAACTCCTCGTGGGATCGACCTTGTGCTTACCACTGCTATACTAGTTATAGGAGTCTTGGGCATAGGCTTATAAATTTATTGATTGCGGCTAAACGACGGTCGTGTCAAAGTGCCCGTTCTGAAGCGTCAGCAAGACTTTACAGAATATGTCACTCAGCTCAGTGTTGAATCTCGGCTTCCTCTCATGAATGATGTTCTTCATTAGCTCAAAATCCTCCGGATCCTTGGAGTAGCCTTCGAGGCCTTCAACATACACCAAAGACCGTCTGCAAGCTTGGATCCCTGCTTCAAGCTCGCAAGCTTCTATTTCTTCAGGCGTGAGCGGAACGTAACCACTTCTCACCAAACTAAGTTGAATCAGCAGATTATCATCAACTAGGGTGTTGGTCTGTTCCTTGAGCAGTTCAAGCTTGGCGTTCCTTGTCGCTTCAACTCTTGCCTCTTGCTTCTTCGCATCCTCCTTCTCCTTCTTTTCTAACTCCGCTCGGCTAGCTCTCACTTCGATGATTTCCTTTACTTTTTGACGCTTGGCAGATGGGTCTGCATCCTCGACAGCTTGAGCGCCTCGCTTTGAGGATTGCTTGGAAGACTTGGCTTGAGCTGGCACAACTTGGAGGGGTTGGGCTTCATGAATCTCCACGATTCCATGGGTCTGCAGCTCAAGGGATTGAGTCGCTTCCAGAGTTTCTTCCCGAGGAATCAACTCTCTCGAAGCGACGCTTGGGAGAGCGGAGGAGGAGGAAGCGACTTGCTTCCCAGCAGGCTCGGCAGCTTGGGCTGCGGAGGGAGAGGATTCGCTTGCAATTAAAAGCAACTTCTCTTTTCCTTTAGACTTCTCAACTTCGCTTGGAAGGGTGCTGCGTTCCCCCTTTTTGTCATCATCGCCAGAAGTTGTAGCGCTCACTTCAACACCTTCTTGAGTGATGGCACTGCGGAGGATTGAGAATT
The DNA here is from genome assembly GCA_029379335.1 of Thymus mandschuricus. Lineage (NCBI taxonomy): Eukaryota > Viridiplantae > Streptophyta > Magnoliopsida > Lamiales > Lamiaceae > Thymus > Thymus mandschuricus. The sequence goes on from CM057071.1 coordinate 13,118,382, forward strand.
TGTCAGTCATCAGCTTCAAGGCTCCAACGGTGCGCTCACTGAATGAATTCTCTTTGTTGAGGACAAGCTCAACTGTTTTTTTGAGACTTCATCAATAAGGATATGGGATTGCTTTTCCCGCTCAGTAACAACCCGTTCACGCTCCACGACCTCTTGCATTAGGTGTTCTAGAGCCTCAACATCTTTCTCTCTTTCCTCGACAGCTTTGAAGCGAGACTCCAGCTCAACTTTGATTTCGTTCGTGAGCTCTCGTTTGATATCCTGCAATTTTATATCAGAAAAACATGATTAAGAGCAAGCTCTGCCTCAAGTGATGTTAGACGTGTCTCCTTCGTAGCAAGTTCGACAGCGTGGGCAGCAAGCTCTTGCTCTTTGATCGATTGCTCGACAGCCTGCATGGTCACTTTGTTTCCTTCGTACCTTCGACTATTCAGCTCGCTCATAGCCTTCTCAAAGAATTCTTGAGGATTTCAAGCTCACCCTCCAACTTGAGCTTTGCAGCTTTACTGCAGATAAGCTCCCCATTCAGCTTCATTATTTCGTTGAGCTTTTCATCACGAAGGTGCTGTCTCTTTAACTTCTCAGCTGCATAATCCTCCTTGTGTTTTTTTGATTAGAGAAGCTATCTCAGCTTCCTTCTTCTTCAGCGTCTCTTCAGTTTCAACAAGCTTGAGATCCACAGGCTCAAGCTCTTTTGCTACTTCATCAATCTTGGCCTTCAGATTGCTCTCTCTCTCTCTCTCTCTCTCTCTCTCTCTCTCTCTCTCTCTCTCTCTCTCCATTCACTCTTCTCTGCTCAGCAAGCTCCTCAGCATGCTTAGCTTTTTCCTCTTTCGCTTTATCAACAAATTTGCGAAGCTTCTCGACATCAGATGAGAGATCCGCTGCCATGCCCTCGTATTTTTTTTTTAAGGCCAACTCAAAATCCGTGAGCTTCCTTTCTGGCATCATGGCATCGGGGTATTCTTTCTTTACTACAGCATCCAGCAGCTCGTAGTACTTTGCTTTGTTGATCAAGGCCTTGAAGCCATCAACACCTATAAATTCTAGTTGTTTCCCTTCCTGTTCAGCTACACCACTTTCCTCAAAAGCTTTGATAAGCTGGAAGACCTTGTAGTATTCTGTGCCACGGTCCATGACGTTTGTGAGAAAGTTTGCAGCCTTCTCAATTGATTTCTCCGTCATTGGCACTGAAGTGTATCGCTTCTTCACTTTCTCCATGGACTTATCCCAGTCCTCATGGAATATATCTAAGGCTTCGGCTTGGGCAGTTTGGGATTTCGTGGGGGTGGTTCCACGGGCTTTTTGTGGGGTTATTTTGATTGGGTTGGATATGGAAGGAATATCTTGGATGATTGGCTCATTGTTGTGAGGGGGTGAGGGGCTAAGCTCGAAGGGAATAAAGTTTGTGGTTTGTAGGAATGAGAGAGTGGTAATCAAGGTTTCTGAAAGTGAGGGAGTCGCTTCAGAATCCTCATCTTCCTCATTGAAGATGACTTTTCTCATGGCACCGGGGGGAGGGGGGGGGGGGGGGGGGGGGGGGGGGGGGGGGGGTTGGGGTTGCACAACTTCTTCTCCTTCTTGTGAAGCAGCAACCTCACCTTCTGTAGTGCGAAGCTCTGAAATATCCAGGGACACGGAGGGTGAAGCTTCCTTCTCGCTTGGTCCGGCAAGATTTTGCACACGCTTCGATTTCTTTGCAGGAGGGTGAGAGGACGCTTTCTTCTTTCCTTTCCCGGCCTTCTTCTTTTCCAAAGTTTTGACTCCCGGACGTAAAACAACATCAATGAGTCCTCTGTCAACGATGGGTGTCTTCCTCACCATATCGTAAAAGATACTGCTCTTTTGGTAAGCCTTCGCGTGGGGCCAAGATCGGCCTGGATAGAGCTTCTCCAGTGCAAATGAAAGCTTCCCGAGGAGGCGAAGCTTGCTCTTCAGTGCGATTTTGTCTGGGTTCTTCTCGTCTGGGTTGAAGTCTTTAGCAGCTTCCTGGATTAATTGGATGAACCAATTGTTCGAGTTGAATTTGAATCCGGCCAAGCTATCAATGATGGCCGATATTGCGTAGATCTTGTTGTGTGTAATCCCTCCCAGACCACCAATATGGCAAGCAATGGTCTTTGTGAAGAGCTCGCCGATGAAATTGTAGGGTTTCTGCAGATCCTCACGGATGTTGTTGCCCTTTTTGCTCCACACTGCGTTGCTTTTCTTGGCAAAGCGCCTATACTCATCCTCGTAGTGGAGGCCTACGTTAGACATACCCGTCTCTCCGACATTTAGTAGGTTAAATATTCTGGCAATCTCCACCAGACTCACAGAAACTGGAAGCTCTATGCTGGGATCGGTGAAGCTTGTGATGATCTCTCCATCACGGATATCAACCTTATCTCTTCTTAACCTTCTTTTATTCAACTTCCAAAATACTAAAAACTCTATTCATCCCTTTATGCTCTTATTTTTCTTTTCTTTTCTTTCGAACTAGGACTCATATATATATATATATATATATATATATATATATATATATATATATATATGTGTGTGTGTGTGTGTGTGTGTGTATAGAGGATATATCAGGTGAAAACTAATGTTAAGTTGAAACTTAGAAACCGTCCATATCCGTTGATTTTGAAGATCTAATGGATCAAATTTGATTTCATATTAATTATTAAATAATAATTTTTGGTTTTTTTAAATACATTTTAGGAATTATTTAGGGATATAAGTGTAATTTTAATTCTAAAAAATTGAAACTTCCTAAATTAATGGATATGCATTATTTTATTTTATTTTTTTATTTTTATTTTCGGTTATGTTAATAAATCTTAAGATAATATCTTGTCAAGATTCATTCTCATCGTATTTTTGCAGATTTTATCTTCTTCTTCTTCCATCTGATTTTGACTAATAGAAATCTCACGAGATTCAATCTTTTTATAGAGGACCGATGGATAAATCATAAAGCCTCGTAGTTGATGCCGCTTGGCTAAAATAGCATCGGGAGAAAAGACATCGGCCAATAAAGCGGCTTCGACTTTTTCCTCCATGAAAATCTGGGCTGCAATGATGCTTGCCCATTCCTCGCGGCTCCACTTTTTGTGAAGCGAATCTGGGCTGCAATGATGTTTTAGATGTACTTTTGGATATAAACGTTTGTATGAAATAGGTTGTGTAATCATTTTGATACGAATCAAAAAATATACTTGTTGATAAATTGTTTCTTTATAATGCATTTCGTATACCTTTTGTTGCATTTATAGTATTTTTTGATGCATTTTTATTATGTATAATAGGTGATAATGATTTTTATGACGACTATCTGGAAGACAAGTTCGATCCTTCAGCACCGGCTGCTGGAAGACCTACAACCTTGCGACGGCGATCGACGATGGCACCTGCTGCTTGACGCTTTTGTGCCCGGTGGAAGTGGTGTCTCGTCAGGTGTGTGTTCGCCGTCGAGATGGATCCCGGCGGCTGCAGAGACGTGACCTGCGGCTGCTCGTACAAGTTCTGCTGGAACTACACGGTGGAGCACCACTACCCCTTGAGTTGCAAGACGACGACGAGGTGGACGGAGAAGATCAATTCGGGGGAGGCGAACACGAAGTGGATCACTGCCTACACCAGTAAGATAATTTCTTTATTCTAATTGGATTGTTTCGATTGATCTTCTTCTTCTTTGGTAAATTTTATCAAGTTATTTGTGTATATTGGACATAATGCATATTATGTCAATTTTGTTGCATTATAGAGATCATTCGAATGCATTTTCATTTCATTTTATACGAGGCTTCAGTTTTTCGTATTAGGGTTAGTTTTCCATACAAGTTAGGGTTTTTAATTTCCCTACATGTTAGGGTATATCATTCCCTATAAGTTAGGGTGTAACTTTCCCAAATAGGGTTTCGATTTCCCTAATGGGCTATGGTTTTAGTTTGATTTTTCGATACATATTAAATAAAATTTGTGTATTATGTTATTTCGTGTATATATTTTTGAATGCATAATAAACACATTTTACTGCATTTATATTAGATTTTGATGCATTGTATCTGATTCTATGCTACTTCAACTCGTCGACAATCTTCTTCTTTTTCTGCAATTTTCTTTTCTCTCTCTCTTTTTTTTCCCTGCAATTTTCTTCTCTTTTTCTGGTGCGTATTTGTTGATGGCACATTCATTGTTGCGTTTTCTTCACTCTTCTATCGATCTTTTCTGCCGATCTTTTTCGTTGCATAGTCGTCGATTTTCCTGCACTTTCTTGTCGATTTCCTGTTGTTTCCTGCACTTTTTTGACGGCTGCGTTTTCTGGGGAGAGGTTATTGTTGCATTGAAGATTTCTTTTCCTCAAATCTCGGTTGCTGGAGAGGAGTGAAAGTAGTGGTAGGTGGTTATAGTAAATATCCTATTATTATGGTAACATGATTTGTTTCCATATTTTTTTGAAAAAAAGTTGACAATTCTATCCCTCATAATTGACATTTTTTAAATTAATTCATATATTTGTGATTAATCTCAGCCATTGATCTAGCACTAATCAATGGATATGGTGAGTTTCTAAGTTTCAACTTAAGGTTAGTTTCCACCAGAGTGCTACCCTATATATATATATATATACATCAGGTGAAAACTAATGTTAAAATGAAACTTAGAAACCAACCACATCCATTGATTTTGAAGATCTAATGGATCATATTTTATTTCAAATTAAATATAAAATATTCAATTTCAGATTTTTTAAACTATTTAATATATTATCTAGATTCTAGGGTTAAAAGTGACATTTTATTTCCATAAAACTGAATCTTCCTAAAATATAGGATCTTTATTTATTTTTTCTCCTTTATCTTCTCCTACGTATTCTGCTTCTTCTTCTTCTTCTTCTTCTTCTTCTTCTTCTTCTTCTTTAGCGTCATCTTCTCCTCTTTTTTTTTTTTTTTTTTTTTTTTTTTTTTTTTTTTTTTTTTTTTTTTTCAAGATTTAATTTTTTTTCATTATCGATTATTTATATTTTATGTAATTGATTTTGTTTATATTATCTTCAATATTTTTCTCGCAGATGTAGTGTATTTTGCAGAATTTCTCTAGCGTTGAGAACTCCATCTTCATCTTCCGATTTGAAGGCTTGCGCAGGGGAGTCGTAGTCATCAACAACCCTTAAGATTAAGGTTGCGAGGAATCCGTCGTATTCTTCTTCTTTTTTTGAAGATTTCTTCTTCTTCTTCTTTTGAAGATTGATCGGTGGTGGAGGTTTTATGGAGGGCGGCAGCGCTAGGCGGGGGGAGCGAAAGTGGTGTCTTGCCCCGGGTGTGTGTTCGCCGTCGAGATGGATCTGGGCGGCTGCGTGCGGAGACGTGACATGTGGCAGCTCGCTCAAGTTCTACTTAACATAATGCATATTATGTCAATTTTGTTGCATTTTAGAGATCATTCTAATGCATTTTCCTTTCCAATTTATTCGAGGCTTCAGTTTTCGTATTATGGTTAGTTTTCCATACAAGTTAGGGTATAACTTTCCCAAATAGGGTTTTGATTTCCCTAATGGGTTAGGGTTTGAGTTTGGTTTTTCGATATATATTAAACGAATTTTGTGTATTATGTTTTATTATGTATATATTTTTGAATGCATAATAAACACATATTACTTACTACATTTATATTAGATTTTGATGCATTATATATCTGGTTTTGTAAATTTTTATACGTTATGTGTGTTTATTGGATAGAATGCATATTAGGTCGATTTTGTTGCATTTATTATTCAGTCTGATGCATTTTCGTTTCATTTTCATACTTGGCTTCAGTTTGTCATGTTAGGATTTAGTATCCATACGAGTTAGGCTTAATTTCCCCTACAAGTTAGGGTCGAATTTTTTTTTTTTTTTTTTTTTTTTTTTTTTTTTTTTTTTTTTTTTTTTTTCTGGGTTAGGGTTTATATTTTTTTTATTAGGTTAGGGTTTAGCTTTCCTACTTGGTTTAGTTCCGAGAATATATTATATATTTTGTGCAACAAAAATACGTATGCAGACCCATAAATTATTTTAATGTATAACAATTGTTGAGTAATCATAAACAACACATTTAACTCAAATTGAAAATCAATGCATACTCTAGTCATTTTGATGCATTTTCAACTGTTATGAAATTTATCAAATTTTGAACCCAAATTTCATTCAAATCGGATGGGACTACCTAAAAACATGTTCTACACTTCAAGACGTTTCCAACGGTAGGTCGCTGATCTAAATACGATCGACGATGAGGCCGGAATTGTGTCTGGAAGTTTACGTCGCCGTTGAAGTCGCGATTTCTATACTGTTCCGACTTCTTCAACGAATATCTCCTTCGTTTCTCCACCAAAACGAGCGATCCACCCATGAATCTCTTCGTCTCTTCGAGTAGAATAAAACCGATTTGTTTGTTTTACGATTATCATTAAGATCTGGCCGGAAATTGCATTATTGCAAGAGAAGTGGAGTAGTGTAGGTTGGTTTTGGAAAATTCCTATTATTATGGAATGGAATTTTATTTATTTTTTAATTCAAATTCTGGACTAATTTGTCCTTAATGACACAATATTTTATTTTTTTAATGCATATTTCATTTAATCTCATCCATTGGATCCTTAAAATCAACGGATATGGTCGGTTTCTAAGTTTCACTTTAAGATTAGTTTCCACCATAGTGCTACCTGATAGGGACTCGTATCAGCCTTGCTACATAAATAATTCTAAACGCTAAGAAAACATGCTGCCCACAACTTTGGGGCATCACCTCCGAAAAGAGACGTTAATACTCATAGTACTGTATAATGATCTTGAGTAATAGCTAAAATTCCCAAAGACATTAAATGCTATGTCAAACACAGAAGCCTTGCTAAAATAAAGGAAATAATGAGTTCCGACTAGAACTAGCCTCCATGTAATTAATGGGGATAAATATTAGCCTTAATAAGGATCAATAATAACCGTACCGAATGATAGCATTTTACTAATACACTACGGGTTCTTAATAAACCTCAGGTGACCTGCTCAATGCAGATGCCTGGACTCATATAAGATGCTACAAGGATCTGCCCAGATCCCAGCTTATGCAGAAGCTGCAAGCATCTGTTGAGATTCAAGGCTCTGCGTCACACGCCGTCCGCATGACTCTATATGCTCTAGAGTGAGGACCACTAAATTGATGACGGAGAAGAATCTTGTCTCCATAGAAATTCCTTTTCTGTCCTCCTCTCGCACGAATGTTCACCTTTTCACCCTCTCTACATCTATAAATACCGAGTAGTCGCACACCTCGTCATCCATCATCACAACACAACTCTTCATACACACCTACGCACTCTGCGTATTATTCCATTCGTTCTACACATTCTGCCCCAAGCTCCTTCGAGCTCAAGCAGTCAAAGCTTTCCGAGGCCTTCTCCCCGGAAACTTCACTCACGATCACCGCCATTTTTCTCCTTCTCGTTGTTGGGAAGAATCTCTCTCTTGCGCACCATCTCAAGCCTAAGGTATAACCCTCATCGCCATGGGAGGAAGAAGCCTAGCAAAGCTTTACGCTCTCGGTTTCTTTCTCCTCCCATTTCCTCTCTTTGTTTCCTACTTGAATGAGTTCTAAACTCCACGAATATAACTGATTTATGGCTAGAAACGCCCCTTTATTTGAGCATATAACTCGATTATTACTTGCTATCCTTATGTGAACAATGTCGTGTATGAAATCTGTATGAAATACGTAATTGTAGCCGATAAAACTACATGAATCCCTTGCTCTCTGTCATTGTAATATTTTACCCATGAATGCTCTTTGCAAATATGATGAATAATCACTTGAATTGTTGTGGATCTCCAACCCGGATCTATCAACTGGTGCCGTCTGTAGGAAGTTTGAGTCTAAGATGTTGATTTCCCCTGTTTTATGCGAAATTCTAGCTCGTTGTTATAATGTTGTTGATGTTTTTCCTTATCATATCCTTATGTGAAGAATATGAGAAAACTGGATAGTAGAGTGAATGGGCATGCTGTATGTGCCGTTTTACTGGCGGAAATCTGGATGCTGATGTTATTGCCTGATTTTTGTTAAGCCTCTCACGATTGTGAGTTGTAGAATATAACATGATTCTTAGATTGTGCTCTCTGTATAGCAAAAATGGTGATAGATACCCTGCTAAAGGGAAACTCAAGTTTGAGATATTCGTTCTTTTTCCTTATATGTGAGTTTAAATCTGCTATTTATAAATGCTGTTGAAGTTGTTGAATCTGGAGCATCGCCCTCCATAGTAGCTTGGAAGTTTCAGCTGAATGTGGTGATATGTGTATGAACTTGCTCTGTTATTCCCCTGTTGCCAGAGACGCCTGGGATAGGGGCAGTAGATTAAATTTATGATTGAATATCAGTTTGATGTACTTTTTAGAAAATTTGAGCATGAATACAGTAAATTCATTCTAGCTGAATTGTTTGTAATAACAAATCAAGGAATCGGAGGTGATTTCGAGATCATATTTTCCTTCATGATATGAATTGTGATAACTGAACGGTTTTATCTGTCAAAATCCTAAGGTTGTGAAGAATCTGAGGGAAAGCCGAGTAAAAAATTGCAACAATTTCAGAACGCATTCAGCTCACCTTGTGTAATTGGTGAGTTTACAACTCTTTTAACTACCTCAAAATATGAAATCAACTCGTTGGTTATAAGGGATTGGTAATCACAGAGGAAGTACCACTACTCAAGCTAGTTGCGTGCCCCTGTATTGCCATGAACTGAAAACTCAAGGAGTAAAAACACTAAAGAAGAGGAAAAGCCGAAGATGATGAGTCTGAAGGCAGAACCTCCCAGAAGCCCCATATAATGGGCAGAACCTTTCATAAGCCCTATTCAATAGGCAACTTCCATAAGCCTTATTAAATAGGCAACACTTTCATAAGCCCTATTAAATAGGCAACACTTTCATAAGCTCTATCTAATAGGCAACTCTCTTGTAAGCCCCATATAATGGGCAGAACCTTTCATAAGCCCTATTCAATAGGCAACACTTCCATAAGCCCTATTAAATAGGCAACACTTTCATAAGCCCTATCTAATAGGCAACTCTCTCGTAAGCCCCATATAATGGGCAGAACCTTTCATAAGCCCTATCTAATAGGCAACTTTCTCGTAAGCCCCATATAATGGGCAGAACCCTTCATAAGCCCTATTAAATAGGCAGCACTCTCATAAGCCCTATTAAATAGGAAACACTCTCATAAGCCATATCTAATAGGCAATATTCTCAAAAGCCCCTTACAATGGGCAGAATTCTCCGAAGCCCTGTCTAACAGGCAATACCTTCAAAAGCCCTACACAGTAGGCATCATCCAAAAAGCCCTACATAAAAAGCCCTGCATAGCTAGACATTATACATAAAGACCTGTACGATCAGGTACCCCGCAGTGAGTCTTATGAAATAAGAAGCTATATGAGCCTTAAAAAGCCCACAGTATAACCAGATCCTTATAAAAAGCTTCATCTAGAGAGCTATACGAAAAAGGACATCGTAGTACCAATCCTTGCGAAAGCAGGAGTCATATACCTCTATTTCATACTGGCAGAAGCCACCACTTTGAGAAGCCCTGTAATACACAGGCAATATTTGTTAAAATTGCCAACTATAAAAGACCTGTTAGAAATAAACTACATACATTTTTTTTAAGCCTCTTCCAAAGAGCATCTGAAATTAACTTTCGTAAACACTTACAGAATCCCGCGAGGATGAATACCGCCCCAGATGCTGCCTCAAAAGAAGCTGGTCAAGCTACTGGAAATCTAGAAAATTCCCTACTCGGGAATAAAGGGAAAGGCACTATAATGACCGAGGCCAGTGTCAACATGGAAGCTCAGTTCTCTCCAACCATGCTCCTCCAAATGAAAGCACTCGTAGATGGTGTGGTCGAAGGGGCTGTAGAGAAAAGGCTTCATATCTTGGGAATAAATTCCCAAAACGTAGATCCCCCAGGTGAAACCCAAGAGGGCGGAGGAAGCAAGAACACTTCCGCGATGCACAAGCAGAAGCCTGTAAACCCAGGCATAACCCAAGAATTGATCTCAAAGCTGACTCCAATAGTGGTTGAAACAGAGGAGGGATTTTCCACTGATTGGGAGTCCCCAGATGAAGAGGGCCCTGAGGAACTCGAAGGGAACCTCAACGAGAATATTGACAATGCCTGGGCCAAGAAATATGCCCGACAACAAGAACAGATGAAGCTCTTGGCAAAAGAAGTAAAAGGCTAAAAGAGCAGAAACAAGCCGCAGAAAGGACCTCAAAGGAAACAGAGGCGAGCGAAAGGGAAATCCACAACTTAAATGAAGAAGGAAACCCAAAATACTTCCCAAAAAATAGAAGTGAAGGAAACAAGTCAGAACCTTTCTCTTTATATATTGATGAGAATAGTCCATTCTCTGTAGATATTCAAACTGATCCCGTTCCTAGCAACTTCAAGACAATCTCTTATGAATACCAGGGGAAAGGAGACCCTGGAGAACATTTGATGAAATTTGAAAGCTTATGCCTCCTTCATCAATATTCGGAGGGCGTCAAGTGCAGAGTGTTCCTCACAACTCTGTCAGGGACTGCTCAACATTGGTTCAAGCAGCTACCAAAAGCTTCTATTCACTCCTTCATGGATCTGAGGGAAATTTTTCTCCAACAGTGCGTCAGTGCTAAAAGAACTACCAGAAATTCTTTACATCTAACAACTATCAAGCAAGGTGCCAATGAGAGTCTGAGAGACTACATGACACGTTTCAACGAGGCTGTCCTGGAAATCCCAGGAGTAGAGCCTAAGCTAAAAGTGCATGCCTGTGTAGATGGTTTAAAGCCATGGCAGTTCTTCGCCTCTCTCATCAAGAAAGAAGTTACCTCTTTTGAGGAGCTGCTGACACGAGTCCAAAAATATATCCATATGGAAGAGGCTCTGAGCAGCAAGAGGGCCGAATTGGCCTCTCAAAGGGAAAAGAAGCCGGAAGAGAAGAAAGGGCCGGCTCCAGATGCAAAGAAGATTGACAAGAACGAAGGATTTCTGAGGTCTTTTACTCCGCTCATCAAACAACCCGTTGACCTGCTAGAAGTGGTCATGAGAAAACTAGGGGTCCAGATCCCCGTTGGACACAGGCAGCCGCCCAGGAATCCGCCTTCCGAAAGGTTCTGCAAATTCCATAATGACTTTGGCCATATGACCAATGACTGTAGGAATCTGAGAATTGCCATCGAGAAGCTAATCCAAGAAGGGGAACTCTTGGAGTATGTCAAAAGAGAGACAAAACAAAAGGCGTAAGGAAGCCCCTGAAAAAACACCTGATGCTAGCCATGGACCAGAGCCGAAGGGCGTTATTAAAATGATATATGGAGGACCAACCATGGGAGACTCCAACAGAAGCAGAAAGGCATCTGCCAGAGAGTTACATATGCACGAAAGACATGGGGTCTGGAAGGTCGAAAAAGGCCTACCCCCGCTAGAAATCTCATTTGGACCTGAAGACAATCAAAAGGTGACTCATCCACATGACGATGCCTTGGTCATCACTGTGGAGATAGAAAGGTATCAAGTCCAAAGGGTCTTTGTGGATACAGGGGCCGCAGTTAACGTCATATTTGAGAGTTGTTTCAATTAAATGAGTCTTCAGAAGCCTTTGAGTGGAGTAGCCACGGCTCTGCATGGTTTCTCAGGAGACCCTGTTATGTCATTAGGGTCAATCGACTTGATGCTCACCCTGGGTGAAGGACCTACGCGGGTATCAAAGCTAGTCACCTTTCTGGTGGTGCGGCAACCATCTTCTTACAATATTATCCTAGGGAGAACAACCCTAAATCCATTCCAAGCAGTGGTTTCCACTTACCATCTGATGATGAAATTCCCTGTAGGAAGCCAGGTGGGACAGGTATTGGGAGACCAAGGGGTCTCGCGAAAATGCTATATCCAATTGGTACAGGCGGGAGAGCCAGGAAAAGGCTGATGGCAGAACCTGCCGGTGATAAAGCTGAAACAAAACCCGAAGAGATGAGGCTTAAGGCCCTGACTCCGGCAGAAGAAGGCCAGAATCTCTCCATTTCAATGGAGCACTTGCTGATCGCCAGCACCAATTCCTCTGCAGGGCTCCTACTATCCAGAAACCCAGATAAGAAGTCGCTCCAACAGACCAACGAAAGCAAAGGGTTTGAAACCAAAACAACAAGCACGTGCCACTCCCCAATTGTGAAAGGGCAATGGGAAACATTGATGGCCAAGGCGAGGGCAAAAGTCAAAGGCGCAATCGAAATGTCGGATCAAGAGAAGGCTGAAGGAAAGGTATACGAGGAAAATGATAGCACCTTCAGCGTACGCAGGGAAAATTGAATGTGGTTCCTAAGAAGAAGGGAGTATGACTGATCATAGTCCTTATCTATTTTGAAGTTTCTTATCTTTTAATTAATCAATATGCGAAAGACACAGGATCCTGCCTCCTTGTTCTTAAAATCGTATTCCACAAATTGTTAGCTCTAAAATGAGGTGTAATTCCTTCAATCCCCTTACACCTCACTTGGGGGGGGGGGGGGGGGGGGGAGTAGGGGATACCCCACATCCCAATACCCATATTTCATTATCTTAAAATGCTTTTAGCTTGAATTTTATTACCTCAAGATGCTTTGGCGAAGAGGAACGTGGCAAGCGGAAACAGGACAAGAAGTCATATAAACATAAAAATGGAGGGATAATGTCCTAAGCTGATAATAAATAGTATAAACACGTCAAAGACGAAGCCTTAAAAAGCACCTGGCCGAGAGCAGAAAGAAATAACATTGTTTGGGCCCCACCAGCACGATTTCAGGGTCATAAAAAAAAAAGAGAAAAGAAGAAGTAAATTGTTTTATAACATCCCATCAAAAATATCCCGGTTAAAGAGTAGGGTCTGAGGCGGAAGCCAGATCCTCAGAGCTTGATAAATAAGAGGATGAAGCCTGATTCCTGGGAACAGAGGGAGTTTCAGCCGAATGCAAAGGAAGGTCATCTCTAGGATGATCTGCTGAAATACTCAAAGCATCATTTGCCCCTGAACCGTTCTCTGTATCTGATCGAACATGCATGGTAGAAATAGTTTCTTGAGGAAAAAGGGGACACAGAACCTTCTCCCTTCTTAGCTCCTAGTGAGGAAAAAGAATCATTAAGTAAAAATTAATAAACTGTTAATGGGTAAACTCAACCCTAATGAAGAGAGGAGAGCACCTCATCAAAGGCCTTCTTCATGAGCCTCGTGACAGTGGCGTCGAGGGGAAAGAGAGGAAAAGGGGGAGCATCCCAATCAGGAAGATCCTCGGAGGATTGAACGGGTTGACGAAGGGCCTCTGACAAACCGATATTTTATATGCATTTCAAGATGTTTTTGGTAGGTTTTGGCTTTGATAAGTGTGCTTAAATGAATAGGAAATGATAGGTTTTTACACTTATGTTTCTATATGCTTTGCGCTTTCTCTCATTTTCCGTGCTAATTTCAGGTGCTGTGGCAATTTTCTGGGAATGTTTGAGTTATCCTATGTCGAAGAGGATCGAGAGAGGAAGCCGTAGCACTTTGCGGATTAATTTTTCGATGCCGGACGAGAGAGAACGAGCCAAAACCGTGAGAGCGCGCAAACTGTGAAATGTGGGCGGAAATGCACAAGTCAAACGGAAATGCACTAGTCAAACCTTCATTCAACTTTCCAGAAATTACAGTTTTTACCCCACCTTCTCAACTCAAGTTTCTTCTTATTGCAATTTGACCCCAACTTGTGGGAGATCTATAAATACCTTGTTATTTGCCTCATTTGGCAACTTTTATCACTTGTAAATTCACTTTTGCACAACTACTTTAGAACCCTAGCTTTTCCCTCTTTCCTTTTTGGTAGATTTGAATTTTATTGGATGATCAAGCTTGAAGATTGAAGATTATTGAAGCATTTCATTTCCTTTTACTTTCCTTGTTCTTTTTACCATGAATTCTCTTCTTTTTGTTGGTTTGATTGTTAGATCTATGATGAGTGGCTAGATCTCTTAGAGGTTTCAAATGATGGATAGTGTGAATTAGGCTAGGATTTGATGGTTTTTGATGTGGATCTACCTTTCCTTTGAGTTGCCCTTGGAGTTGATTGGATTTAATTGCATGAATGATTGACATCCATGAGTGCATACAAGGTGTTTGATGGAATGCCTAGAAAGCTTCCATTCATAGCACTTGGCATGAATCCTTGCTCATATTAGCCAGCATTGATTTTATATCATTCCTAAAAAGAATTATGTGAATTGTTGTTAGATTAATAGGCATTGTGCTTTTAGGAGTTGGTAATATGTTTAGAATGGTAAGCATGTTATTCAATCCACTAGTTATCAAGTCTTAGGAGGATGAGATAGCTTGATTTATGTAATAATGTCACTCAAAGGAATTAAAATGGTTTGATACATCACTTGCCTAGTTCTTAGCCTAATCACACCGGAAATCATTTGAATCCTTGCTTGCTTCTCATTGAATTTCCTTTACTTGTTCTTTACATTACTTGCCTTTATTTTTGTTTGTTATTTCACTTACTCATTACTTGCCTAGTTATAAAACACCAAACTCATGAATATGTGCTTAGATAGTATGATAGGGACTACGTGAACTACTTGATTTTCTATCGATACATTCACTACTTGTGGTTCGACCCGGACTACTAGCTAGTTCGGTTATTGTATTATTGATAGGCTAGAAATAGCCGAGTCAATTTTTGGCGCCGTTGCCGGGGAGTGATTAGATAGACATTTCAATAGTTTGTTTAGTCACTTGTTACTAATCTAAGCTTGTTTTTAATTTCTTTTTCTTTTTGTTTTGAAGGTACATTCTCACAAGGTCTAAAGGGAGACTTGTAGAGCCACTTGTCTTGGAATTTAAGAGAAGGCATAGAAGAAGAAATTCTAGAGAAGAACAAGAAATGGGTGATCAAAACCCAAATATGGAAGACATCATGAGGAGAACGGAAGAAATGCAAGCGGAGATAAATGAGCAAAAGAGGAAGGCTAATGAGGTGCCACCACCTCCCTTCAACTCTATGTATCAAGCTCCAACGGAACAATATCAAAGAGGGGAGTGGGGCACGATCAATGCCAATAATTTTGAGTTGAAGACCGGCTTGATTCAAATGGTTATGAATGCTCAATTCGGAGGAAGTCCCCTAGAGGATCCAAATGCACATCTTACTTCCTTCTTGGAGATTTGTGAAACCGTTAAGCTAAATGGTGTCCCTTGTGATGCCATTCGATTAAGGATGTTTGGTTTATCTTTGAGAGATAGAGCCAAAGATTGGTACAAAGGGTTGGATAAGTCAGAGATACACACTTGGCAAGATCTTTGCAAAGCTTTCTTATCGAAGTATTTCCATCCCTCAAAGGCTCACAAGATGATTTCGGAGATTTCCCATTTCTCTCAACATGGGGATGAAACCTTATTTGAAGCTTGGGAGAGGTATAGAGAGCTTATCCGCAAGTGTCCTCAACACGGTTTAAGTGAGGATCAACAAGTGACTCATTTCTATAGTGGACTCACTTCTCACACAAGAAGTGTAGTTGATGCCACCGCGGGGGCTTGCTTGTTGAACAAACATGCTAAGGAAGCATTGGGGATAATTGAGGAGATGGCCGCTCATGCCTACCAATGGCCTATGGAACGGACTTCCACAAAGAGGGTTGCCTCTCTATCGGATGAGAGATATGACGAATTGACTTCACTATTCACTACTTTTAAGAAGGACTATGATAAGGGCCAAAGAGACATGAAGGAGATGCTAGCCATCAAGAAATTCGAGAATTGTGAAGTTTTAAGTGAAGAGGAGGTTAAATACATTAACCAAAGGGGTGGATGGAATCAAGGTAATTTTCAAAGAAATTATGGTAATCCTACCTTCAATAATCATCCAAACCTCTCCTATGGAAATCCGCAAAATGCTATCAATGCTTATCAATCTTCTCCTCCCGGATTTGGTGTTTCACATCATGTTGTTGAAGAAAAGAAGCCTCTTCAACCGGGGTTGGAAAGCATCATCCAACAAATGGCTACTCAACAAGGAACTTTCATTGCTCAAACGGGTCAAAAGGTCACAAATTTGGAGAACACCGTTTCTTCTATGGAGAAGCATATCAAGATGTTAGAAGGTCAAATAGGCCCAAATGGCTAACCAAGCTTCCTCTCAACATCAACAAGGAAAGTTTCCAAGTAACACGGAGATCAATCCAAAGCAACAATGCAAGGCGGTTCGTGTGGTCAATGAAGTTGAGTCGATGCGACCTTTTGGAGAGCAAGAATGGGGGGGTCAAAGAGTTCCTCCGTGGGACCTCTCCCATGATCATGATAGCTATGAAAAGAAGAAGACTCCAATGACCCTTGGAGATGAGATTTATTTTCTCACAAAGCCGGATCATTGGCCACCTTATGAGAACCTTCCACGTGAAGCCCAAGGGAAAGAGAGGATGAGCTCTTACTATCAAAGAATGAGAGCAAAAAATGGGATGATGTATGCAAGGGGGATGGATTTGAAGAGGATGGAGAAGGCCTACTACATCCATGAGCTTGGAAAGGTTATCAAGGAACGAAGAAGTTATGAAGAGTTCCAAGGTATCTATCCTACAACCCCCTCGGAAATAGTGAGTTTAAGTGAGTCTCTTGATAGTGTGGATGCTATAAAGAGAAGCCAATGAGGCTTGGTGATGAAAAGGATGAAAAGGAGAAGGAAGAAGTCCTAGTGGAGGACGTTGATGATGAAGAGGAAGAAATGGAATCTCCAAGAGCACCTATGCCAAAGGAAAATGTTCCTAAGAAGAAAGCTTTTGATTATGAAAAATATGAACCACCTCATGAGTGGATAGAGTTTCCTACTCCGAAGAAGGATGTGATTTCCAAAGCTCCGTTTCCCTCTCGGTTGGTCAAGCCCAAGGTGGACCCCAAAATGAATAGGTTTGTTGAGATGTTTGAGAAAGTGAATGTCAACATTCCTCTCATTGATGCTTTGAAGGACATGCCGGGGTATGCAAAGCTCTTAAAGGAGATAGTGGCCAAGAAAAAGAAGCTAGAAGCTTGTGAAACCATGGAGCTTTACGAGGAGTGTCATGCCATTGTGCAAAGAAATTTGCCCCTTAAAAGGAAAGACCCCACCCCGGTAGCTTCTCGATTCCTTGTGAGATTGAAGGCCAAAGATTTGAGAGAGCTTTGTGTGACCTTGGAGCTAGCATCAATTTGATGCCTCTCTCGATTTTTCGAAGGTTGAAAATTGGAAAGTTCAAACCTACCTTGATAGAGCTTCAAATGGCCGACAAGTCCATCACTAGGCCTCAAGGAATGGTGGAGGACGTGCTTGTACAAGTTGGAGAGTTTGTGTTTCCGGCCGATTTTGTTGTACTCGACATGCCGGAGGATCACGACACTCCTCTCATTCTTGGTCGCCCATTTCTCACCACCGGAAGAGCTTCTATGGACATCGAGAGTGGAAATCTCACATTTCGAGTGGATGATGAGAAGATGGTCATTTCAATCTATGATTCAATGAAGAAGCCGAGGAAAGCGTCTTGCTACAAGCTCGAGGTTGCCTTGCCATCAAAGCTCGATCAAGTGCCTCAAGGGCGTGGTTTGAAGAAGCAAGGAGTGAAGCCCAAGGAGAAGGTGAATTATCCATCTCGAAGTGGAGGTTTCACCAAGTTTGGGGGAATCAAGTTTCAAGACGAGATCGGAGGTCCATGTCATGAGAAGTTTGCACATGTTGAAAGTTTTTCAAGCTTTGGGAGCCAGGACAAGAGTTCGTTTGATGTCCCTTGATTCACCTTTTGAGGTATCGTCGAGCTAGCGACGTTAAACAAGCGCTTGTTGGGAGGCACCCCAACATGTATCCTTCATTTTCTCGTTTTCTTTAAGTTTTGGTTGAGTCGTTTTATTCGAATAAGAGTTGAGAAGTGGGTTAATATGTTATGGAAAGGAATTTTTAAGTGTTGGATGTTTTTCTATGCCTTAGAAAAAATTTGAGATTTTTCAAGTTTTTAAGCTCCAACACTTAGAAAAATTTTCGGAGGTGAAATTCCAGTTTTGCGCAGTTCGGCGGTAAAATCAAAAAGAAATAGCAAAACTTGTCGGAATTCGATTCCGTCGATTGCGTTGCGTTCCTAAGACTCAGGAGTAGGGGGAGGACAGACTTTCGTCCCGGACCGGCCCGAAAACGCCCGGGCCAAGCCCGGGAACAGACTCGACTGCGACCAAATGCCGGACCGAGCCCCGGGTCGCAGCTTAGGTCGCAAACTGCTGGCTCAATTGCGACCTAGCCTTGGGTCGCAGTCCACGATGCTCCCGAAGGCCACTCAACTGCGGCCAACGGGCGTTGACCGCAGCTCCCCCTTTCCCCCCTATTTTTCAATTGTTTTTCAATTTTCTTTTTGCTATTATCTCTTATCTCCTACACCTCGCTTACCTCATTTCTCTTACTTATTCATTTCTTTTTCTTGAGATGATGAACATGTTCTTGAAATCAAAAAATCGAGAGGAGCAAAGCATGACGAAGAAAAGGAATCAACTTAATCGAGGATGTACCGGAGTGAGCAACATTGAACGTGATTTACATCGCAAGCTTGGACCTTTGTGAGTGTAGTTTAAATTCCTTATTATTCTTCCCTCCAAACTCATTTTAGATTTTATTTCTAAAATAAGTTTGGGGGAGGGGGGTAGGATAAGGTCTTTAAACTGCTTTTCTATCTTCGGTTTTTCATTAAAGTTGCGATTTTTAAGCTTGTATTTGCTTGATGAAGTTGATTGTGCATAATTGGATGCTTGAAAAGGATGAATTTGTTTGAGTGTGTTTGGTGTATGATGAGAGTGTATTAGTTGGAATGTGATTCAAGTGGTTCATATGTGTGTAAATGTATGCTTACTTGCAATTTGCAAAATTTTTAAAATTTCTTTCGAATGAATCACTTGAAGTATTGGTTTTCATATCGCGTTTTTCACTCCTTTGCTTTCAAGAGAGATGTCGATGATGAAGTTGAGCGAAAAATGATATCATATTTTTGGAATCTTTCATGTGTGTATTGAGCATGAGATGTTTGCATGACATGATTAACTAGGAATGATTGATCTTAGGCACATGAACTCTAAACAAAAGCTTGTGAGATTTGAGCCAAAACGTTGAATTGATAACGTTCTTTTCTTTCTTGAGAGTTTGCCATGTATTGCATTGTTATCTTCTAGAACTTGCTTTTAATCTCGATCGAGGTTGTTATATGTGCTACTAGAACTTAGAAAGGATTTTAGGCCATCACTTGTTAGCCTCATAATTCCCTAAACACTAACCAAATAAAATGTCAATGTTGTGGTCCCCCTTGAGCCTTTGAAGCCTTTGTTGCTAAACCGGATGAAAGGGGGTGAAGGTTGGTTAAGGGAATCTATTGAGAGGTTGTGAAGTAGTGGGATAACGAGGTTTGAGAAGTTTGATTGAAGAGGTCGTTTTGAGATAAGAATACTCCTATGAGCTCTATGAAAAAAAAAAAGGAGAGAAAAGAAAAAAAAAAAATGAAAGAAATGAGAATAGAATTCTCATAAAAGAAAAAAAAAAATGAATGGAAAAGAAAAGAAAGAGCTTGAATAAAGATAGTTGTGAATGAGAGCATAAAGGAGTTATTCATGAATACTTGAGAAGTTTCAATCAAAGCTTGTGTACTAAAGAGTGTAAAGAGGTGAAATGGTGAAGGTAGAAGGTGGAGAAATTCTCACTTGGAGTGGAGAGAGGAGGTGAAAGTACTTAAGAAGTCTCTTAGTCACTTAGCCTAAAAATCCCTACATAAACCAATGTCCCCACATTACAAGCCTAAATAAAAGACCTAATTGATCTTAGTTCGAGTGCACAATCAAGCGATGGAGATCTTGAGATTTAGGGCAAGCTTATGGTAAGAGCAATGCATGCATGAGTTCGATGAGTGTAAACTTCTTTCCATACACTTGAGAGAAAGAGCGACACACTTACACCTAGTGAGGTTTAGAGTTTCATTATGCTTGAGTGATTGATTTCTTAGTTGAAAGTGTTGTGTGATTATGGAGTGTTCGATGCACCTTGGGAGTTCCATGATTGAAAATGCTTTGTTGAGTGAGTATTTTGAGACATCGATGATCTTGAATTGCATACCCATTCGGTTTGAGTGTTTTGATTGTTTGTTCCATTTTCGGGACGAATAATGGCTTAAGTTTGGGGGAGTTGACAAACCGATATTTTATATGCATTTCAAGATGTTTTTGGTAGGTTTTAGCTTTGATAAGTGTGCTTAAATGAATAGGAAATGATAGGTTTTTACACTTATGCGTTTTCTATATGCTTTGCGCTTTCTCTCATTTTCCGTGCTAATTTCAGGTGCTGTGGAAATTTTCTGCGAATGTTTGAGTTCTCCTATGTCGAAGAGGATCGAGAGAGGAAGCCGTAGCACTTTGCGGATTAATTTTCCGATGCCGGACGAGAGAGAACGAGCCAAAACCGTGAGAGCGCGCAAACTGTGAAATGTGGGCGGAAATGCACAAGTCAAACGGAAATACACTAGTCAAACCTTCATTCAACTTTCCAGAAATTACAGTTTTTACCCCACCTTCTCAACTCAAGTTTCTTCTTATTGCAATTTGACCCCAACTTGTGGGAGATCTATAAATACCTTGTTATTTGCCTCATTTGACAACTTTTATCACTTGTAAATTCACTTTTGCACAACTACTTTAGAACCCTAGCTTTTCCCTCTTTCCTTTTTGGTAGATTTGAATTTTATTGGATGATCAAGCTTGAAGATTGAAGATTATTGAAGCATTTCATTTCCTTTTACTTTCCTTGTTCTTTTTACCATGAATTCTCTTCTTTTTGTTGGTTTGATTGTTAGATCTATGATGAGTGGCTAGATCTCTTAGAGGTTTCAAATGATGGATGGTGTGAATTAGGCTAGGATTTGATGATTTTTGATGTGGATCTACCTTTCCTTTGAGTTGCCCTTGGATTTGATTGGATTTAATTGCATGAATGATTGACATCCATGAGTGCATACAAGGTGTTTGATGGAATGCCTAGAAAGCTTCCATTCATAGCACTTGGCATGAATCCTTGCTCATATTAGCTAGCATTGATTTTATATCATTCCTAGAAAGAATTATGTGAATTGTTGTTAGATTAATAGGCATTGTGCTTTTAGGAGTTGGTAATATGTTTAGAATGGTAAGCATGTTATTCAATCCACTAGTTATCAAGTCTTAGGAGGATGAGATAGCTTGATTTATGTAATAATGCCACTCAAAGGAATTAAAATGGTTTGATACATCACTTGCCTAGTTCTTAGCCTAATCACACAGGAAATCATTTGAATCCTTGCTTGCTTCTCATTGAATTTCCTTTACTTGTTCTTTACATTACTTGCCTTTATTTTTGTTTGTTATTTCACTTACTCATTACTTGCCTAGTTATAAAACACCAAACTCATGAATATGTGCTTAGATAGTATGATAGGGACTACGTTAACTACTTGATTTTCTATCGATACATTCACTCCTTGTGGTTCGACCCGGACTACTGGCTAGTTCGGTTATTGTATTATTGATAGGCTAGAAATAGCCGAGTCAGCCTCGGAGGCATTTCTCAGCACAAGCATGAACCAAGGTTCCCCAGTAGGGAGGAAACAGTTCCTCTTAAGGGCCTCGGGTTTTGTCTCAAACATATGTACTATAGGTCCCAAGTTGATAGCAGCTGCTCATTCAGGGATGCCCAGTTGATGGCAACATTCAAAGACAACATCAGCAGCCCAATTTGTAAGAGTGTCTATCATCCGTGCCCAAAAATAGGGAGAGTTAATAAACGCCTCAGGCAATTGCTTCACCAAAGAATCTATAAAGGCCTGACCATAAGGGGTCATTAAGAAATTAGACCGGCAATCCTGTATACCCATGGAAATGCCTTGGTCTAAGCCAATCTTTCTCCCCTTAATAAAGGAAGAAATTTGAGAATGCTCCAATTCTTGCTCATGTGCGAGTGTTAGCTGTTCTATTTGGACAGTGAGGGTCTCTTGTGTTTGCATTGCTCGTTTTGACGAAGCCTCTAGGGTCCTCTCTAATTCTCCTACCCGCTCCGATAATGAGGACACGCGCTGTTCGAGAGCAGAACAATATTTCTCCTTGTTAATAAGGCAGTCCTGAAGATCACGAACCTTAGCCTGGGATTGGTCTCTGCTTTTGTTTCACCAAAAAGTGTTCACAATAGACGAAATCTATCGTAGCACTAGCAAGTAAAACCTAAGTATCGAATCTCAAGGAAAACTTAACAGGGCAATTAATTATGTAGTAAACCTAAAACTAAGAAAGCAAGTAAAGAAGAATTTGGGGTTTTGGTTTTAAATCCTAGACAAATAAAATAAATCAAAGCAATAACAAAAGCAAGTAAATCAACTAATCTAGGAACGAGAAAATTAATCTAGAATTAAACTAAAGAAAAATGATTAATCTACCTAAGCAAGAATCGAAAAGAAAGCAATAAAGGAAGCAACGAAGGAAACGAAAGCAAAGAAAGAAGCATAAATAAATCTAGACATGATGAATTGAAATCTGGAAATTAAAGGCAAATTAATCTAAAATCAAAGGAAAACGAATCTAAACTTTAAACTTGAATTCGAAAGAACAAAATTAAACTAAGGAATTTAAACGGAGCAATTAAGAAAACGAATCTAAAACGAAAACAAGCAATTAAAACAAGTAAACGAAAGCAATAAAAGAACTTACGAAAATTGAGACGAAGAACGAAGAACTTGAATTAAATAAACGTCTTGAATTAAATTGCAATAAACGAAGAACGAATCCGGATCCGAACAATAGAAAGCTAATAAAAGTGTTTTAATCTGAAAACTAAAGCTAAAGAATGATACAAGATGATACAAAATTCGTCCAAGGCACTAATATATATACTAGGAAGAAAACCTAATTAAATAAGGAAACACAGCTGGACGCCGACATCTGGCCGATCGTCCAGATGCTGAAGGAAATCTGGCCAGTCGGCCAGATCAGGAACTGCATAACCTCTTTGAATATTTTGGCCGATCGTCCAGATTGTGAAGGAATTCTGGACGGTCGTCCAGATCAGGGACTGCTGAACCCTTGCATAGGCATTTGGCCGATCGTCCAGATTCCTAAGGAAATCCGGCCGATCGGCCAGATCAGGTTCTGGTCTCTCACGGCCTTTCCTTCTCTTCGTGCACTTTTCGTCCCGTTTTCTTCCAATTTCTCACCTTTTGCTCCTACGATGACCAAAACTCCAAACAAACAATCATAGCCAAAAGACACACTAAAAGACACAAAAACATAATGAAAACTAACACGAAAACGCAACGAAAAACCTAACAAATAAACACCAATCAAACTCCCCCACACTTAGACCTTTGCTTGTCCTCAAGCAAAACAAAACAAACAATAGACTCAAGTATCGTGGACTATATAGGCCTCAAAACTTTTCAAAAACAAACTCTCATGTTCATGATCAAAACTATGCACACAACCTTAGCATCAATCAACACAATCTACTCAACTAATTCAAAGTATGCTAATCCATCAAAGAACACTCCCAAACATGTGAAATTTAGTATATGAAAGTGAACACTCAACTCTCTCAAAGAAAAGATGTAATATAATGCACATCAAGAAGGTTCACTCAACATCAATGCAATGCAACATGTTTACCATAAGCTTGCCTTTAATCTCAACATCTCCACCTAATGTAATACTTACAAACTAGGATCAAAAAGGTCTTTATATAAGCTTGTAATGTAGGGACATTGGTTAAGGTAGGGAATATATAGGCTAAGTGACTCAAAATGCTCTAAATCATCAACCTCTTTTTCAACTCCAACCAAAGTATGGATTTTTATCTCCATCTTCTACCCTCCATCACACCAAATACAAAACTCAAAGATGCTAAACTATACAAATCTAAGCTAACTATCCCCTTATGCTTTTTTTTTTTTTTTTCTTTTCTTTTCTTTTTTTCTAGAGCTCAACTAACACATGTTCTTTCTAATTTGAACAAAGGCTCTATTTTTTTTTTCTTATCTTTTTTTTTTCTAAGCTTATAGGGATAGCTAACTACACTTAAACAAGCATCTAAAATTTCTCTCTTTCTCTCCTTCTACACCACAACAAATATTTTCAAATTATCTCCTTCCATATCACCAACTACAACTAAGGATACCCATAATCATCCAAACCTCCTATCATCCGGTTTCACAAAGAACGGCTAATAAAGGCTCAAAAGGGGTAAGCAAAGGATTATGAACAAGGTTAGTGTATAGGAATCATGTGGCTAAAGAAAGATGGCCTAAGATCATTTCCTAGTTCGTAAATATACTAAGGTCTTGATGGAGAAACAAGGCAAGTTCTAGAAACAACGAAGCATGCATGATCACTCAATCAAAGAATAGGCATAAATATGCACAAATAGCTCAAATCTCACGGGTTCAAACTAACTAGTTCCCGACATCATAGCATACATCAAATTCATCGAATAAAATGCGTCGCTTCGCCAAGGTTCCATGCATAATAAAGGTCATGAATTTTTTCTCCAAAAATCAACAAAAATTTTCTATCATCGGCCAAATCCACAATACT
Organism: Thymus mandschuricus; assembly: GCA_029379335.1. Lineage (NCBI taxonomy): Eukaryota > Viridiplantae > Streptophyta > Magnoliopsida > Lamiales > Lamiaceae > Thymus > Thymus mandschuricus. The sequence goes on from CM057071.1 coordinate 13,143,043, forward strand.
ATCATCACATGCTCATTTGACTCAATTAACTCCTAAGACTCAACAAAATTAAACACATCATGCCAAAGTTTCAAAGACCCCCTCCACACTTAAAATCAAGCAATGACCTCATTGCGAGAAAATAAAAAGGAAGGGATAGAAGGAACTTATCGCACAATGTCGACCAACACAATTGAAATCCCGAGAAATTCCAAGTAGTACCTACAAAACAAACACAAAACACAATACCAAAGCCTAAAATCGAGCAAAATAAAGAAATCAAAATAAAAGACTCAAAACAAAACAAAAAAGACACAATTTAAGGCTACGATTAATTGAAAGGAACTTGGAACCATGGGTCATTCCAACGGGGGTCGAGAGGATCACGAAGCTACGGAGTAGTTGTGGATCCAATCGAGAAGTCGAAAATTTCCTGGCCAACGGGTTTGGACGATCGGCCAGATGAGAGGCTGGATCCCCAACGCCAATTCCTGCAAAAATACTTGAACTAAAACGAAAAATCAAATTTAAACAAGAAAAACCACAAAAAAAAAAAAAATAAAGTACTAAGTTTTTTTTTTTTTTTTTTTTTTTTTTTTTTTTTTTTTTTTTTTTTTTTTTTACGTGGGTCGCCTCCCACCAAGCGCTTGTTTAACGTCTTTAGCTTGACGAATGATACGATCAACCCAAACCAGTAGCACTGAGCGACGTTTTGATGCTCCTTGCGACACACTTACACTTCCTTCTCGAACAATCTCGAAGATCAAGGACGTGGTCATCATCAACTCTCGACTCCCCCACACTTAGTTCGAACTCCTCCTCAAACATCTTCGAGCTAAACTCTGCAAGAAAAGATGTTACACAATTGGTGAGGTTAGAAAGAAAAGAGTTAACGACAACTTCCTCTTCCGATGCATGGTCCAAGTTTTCCTCTTCTACTTCATCAACCTCCTTCAAATTCCCTAGATATTGCTCGATTATATCCTCTTCCTCATCCACACAACTAAAGAATTCGTCATCTTCAAGGGACTTTTCGTCTTCAATGAATTCTTCAAAGGCTGCTTCCTTGGTAAAAATCCCACAAATATTTTCCTCAACACAAGGGTTAGCAACCTTAACATAAGAGCATAAATGAAAAGATGAAGTAGGAATAGAAGGTGAGTTCCCAAATACCGAAAATGTGACCGAACCTCCTTCACCGGCCATGCTCAATGTGCCGGTACCTACATCAATCCGAGCTCGAGTAGTGGCCATGAATGGTCGTCCCAATAAAAGTAGATGTCCGGTTGCACTCTTAGCTCCTTTGCCTTCATGAAGCACAACAAAGTCGGTGACGACTCGAATTCCACCTACTAAGACAGTGACATCTTCCACAACTCCCAAAGGACTGCTCACGGTGCCGTCTGCTAGCTCAATGCGCATGTCGGTAGCTTGAAGGACTCTTGAGTTCATCTTCTCGAAAATAGAATACGGCATTAGATTCACCGCAGCTCCTAAATCCATCAATCCCGAAACGGTCTCTCCGTTGTCCAAAATAATACTCAAGTCGAAACCTCCCGGATCCCCTCGTTTAGGAAATGAATTGATAGGCTCGAAATCCTTCTTCTCCTTCTTCACGATACTCCGAATAGGTGGAACATACGGGTTGAACATTTGCTTCTTGTTCTTCACTCTACTCGGGAATGGAATAGGGGGGACGTACGGATCGGGTGTCTTGTGGAGAACGGGAGCATTCTTCTTATCATCCTTGGAATCCTCGCTGCTGTCGCCGGATTTGGCCGATCGGCCAAAATCGAGGTGACTTGGCCGATCGTCCAGACTAGTTGCTGGGTTCTCGCGAGCGTTGAAGGGTTTGGCCGAGCGGCCAGAATCTGGCCGACCGGCCAGATCACCTCCTGGACGAGGTTGGCCAAATGTTGGTCCCGAGGTTCGCAGGCCGTTCCATCGAGGGCTCGGGCCCCGTCTATCTCCCATGGGCCCTTGAGAAGGCATCGGCACTCCATTGCGTTGTAACACCGTGATTGCATGAGCTTGGTGAGGTGGAACGGGAGGAACATATGGAGGATATGGGGCTTGCACCTCGTTGGCTTGTTGTGGTTGAATCCCTTGGCTCGGAATTCGCCCCGGTTGTTGCATCAGGTGCATGGAACTAGAAATTTGGCCAATGGCCAACTCGAGCCTCTTTATGTTCGCATCAAGTGCATGGAGACGATCCTCATCGACGGGAGGCTTTTGTGGAGGTCCTTGAGGACAGGAATTTGGGAATGGTGGTGGTGGGGTAGGAGTAGGTTGAGGGGGGTAGTATGGAAGTGGTGGATAATATGGATTTGGAGGGTATTGAGGAGGTGGATAATATGGTGGAGGTTGAGAGTAGTAGGGATTTGGTGGAGGAGGATAGGGGTTATTATATGGTGAGGGGCGACGATATTGAAAATTCGGGTTCGTACCTTGCCCTTGGGGTGGTGGCATGTACCCTTGGGCAGCATATACATCGGCTCCTCCTTCATAAGTGGGTGCTCCCATGTTATGGAAAACCTCCTTGATGTGTCCCAACTCTCCACAAATCTCGCATTTATCCGGCTTCCTCTCTTCCTCCTTCGGGGCCGGTGCACTTTGCTTAATCTTCAAGTTCTCGAGATCCCTATACATATCGGCAATTTGCTTCTTCAAATCGGGGCTCATCGAGATTGCACTCGCCTCCACTTTCCTTGGCCTAGCTGATTTTTGTTGAGAACTCGCAGCGAGCGTCTCGAATATCGTCTGCAACTCGTCAGCTGTCTTGACCGCTATGTTACCTCCGGCCGAACTGTCCACCATGAACTGACAAGTCTGGTTGAGGGCGTCGTAGAAATATTGCCAAAGCAACTCCTGTCACGCCCCAATTCCCGAGGGAAGGCACGTGTGCCGGGACGTGGCAAGGGGTTGGAGTTAAGAAGCGGGGATAGAAGGGGGATCACAGCTTAAGACATTTTAACCATATTATTATCATTTAATTAACTACGGGATCGGGACGTACAGCACGAACTACGGGGTAGGAAAACCATACTGCCCGTACCGGCCGCCATGTCTGAATACCCGTGAAAATGAAGTAAAATATTTAAATACGGGATCGGGACATATACAGCTCAAACTATGGGGTTGGTTAATCCGAACTTCCCATGTTGGCTGCTGTCTGAGTACCCGTAAGAGAAATGTAGAAGTAGGGGAAACGTAGAGATTTTATTACAGAAATATGAAATTAACTTATCATAATATACATGAGGGGTGGACTTTATTTTAAAGCGTAGCGGAAGCGTTTATTTCTTTTTACATCGCAGCAACAACAACTGTCCTCCCTAGCTCCTGCTGCTCCACCAGATTCCTTTACCTTAATCTGCAAAACATTTGGAAAGGAATTGCAGGGCTGAGTACTAATGCACTCAGTGGAGTTATGCCGAAAACATTTATCATAAAAAGAATATCCATGATAATAAAGCATGCATAAAGGGTTTAGAAATCATATAACTTTCATGCACACGAAAACCCATTTTCGTTGATTGCGCGCAAATGCGTATTACCATGTTACCCTTATACTGATCCCGGGACGTACCACTGCCAGATCCCTTTCTGATGGAGCCTATAGTTTGGAGACAATGGAGTATTTCATCCACTAGTTCTCCCCTCGAAGTTAGAACCAATTGGTGATCAACCCAATGATATCTAACCGTGCGCACAGCCCCTCGATTAGTGTGTTAGACCAACCGAAAGACCCCGATCGTAAACATAAGAGCCTTAAACATGTAATCACGCATCAAAACATTTTTCATGGATAAACCCACATTTTAGAGCTTACTAACTCAAATAATACTTTGAAAGAGAAACCCCACCTTATAACCGAAATACCGAAATAACTTGAATTCTTGACTTCGTAGACTATATAATATCTTTTTGCTAATATACGAGCATTAACTAATTAACTAAGGAAGTTGGTGCTCTTGAAAATGAGGAAGAATCGCTCCTTTATATAGGAGGAGGAAAAGTAATTTAATTAATAAAATATATACTAGCTTAGTTGAGTCAATACTATAGGCATGCAACGTGTATTGCATGCATGCTAACTATGTGTATAGTATTTTATTATTATTATAAAAACCCATGCATGCATATTACCATGCATTTCCATGCATACTTCCATGCATGCATATTACCATGCATTTCCATGCATACTTCCATGCATGCATACGTATATACTATATATGTACTAATATTAATGATATTACTAATGCATGCATGCTCGCTCTTGTTTTCTAATCTTAATTGTTGTTATATTACGTAGATTTATGCGAAACTAATAGGAAAATACCGGATATTACAACTCCGGTGCCATTTGATGATGAGGGCACTGTTGAAGTAGCTCTTGGAACCTCTCCCATGCTTCGTGAAATGGCTCATCGTTGTCTTGGGAGAAATTCATAATCTTTGACCGCACCTCTTGAGTCTTGCGGTTCGGGTAGTACTTGAGCATGAACTTCTCGCACACCGCATTCCATGTGGTGAGAGAGTTGGCCGGGAGTGACAAATACCATGACTTTGCTCGATCCTTGAGGGTGTACGGGAAGCACTTCATCTTCAAGTTGTCCTCCGTGAGTCCCGAGAGTGGGAAAGATTGCACCACCGTGCAATACTCTCGAATGAACGTCAATGCATCCTCGTTGGGCAGCCCGTGGTAGGATGGGAGCAACGCCATGTGGTGAGGTTTAAGCTCATGATTCCTGACCGCTTCCGTCAGGACAATCGCCGGATATTACATTCCTCCCTCCTTATAAAAATTTCGTCCTCGAAATTTCACGTACCTGGATATTCTAGGTCAGGATACTGAGCTCTTATCTTTTCTTCTAATTCCCACGTGGCTTCTTCGATGCCGTGATGATTCCAAAGAACTTTAACTTGCGAAATTTCTTTATTTCTCAAAATTCTAACCTTACGATCGAGTATCCGTATCGGTTTCTCTTCGTACTGTAGGTCCTGGCTTAGAACTACCTCGTCGTATTTGATCACGTGTTTCGGATCAAACACATATTTTCGTAACATAGAAATATGAAAAACATTATGAATACCTTCTAAGTTAGGCGGTAGAGCTAACTTATACGCGACGGGACCTATCCTCTCGAGAATTTCAAACGGCCCGATATACCTAGGACGTAACTTACCTCGCTTCCCGAACCGTATAACTCCCTTCGTAGGAGAAACCTTAAGAAATACGTGATCTCCGACCTCGAACTGAAGATCAGTGCGCCTCTTGTCAGCATAAGCCTTTTGCCTATCTTGTGCTTCCTTTATCCTTTGTCGAATTAAATTGACGACTTCGACCATGTCTTGGACTAAGTCTGGGCCTAATAATCTTCTTTCATCAACCTCGTCCCAATAGAGCGGTGATCTGCACTTACGTCCGTATAAAGCTTCGTATGGCGCCATTCCTATAGTTGCTTGATAACTGTTGTTATAAGCAAACTCTACGAGTGGTAGAATTTCTTCCCAGTTGTCCCCTCGGTCTGCAACGATAGCTCGGAGCATATCTTCCAACACTTGTATCGTTCTTTCGGATTGTCCGTCCGTTTGAGGATGAAAAGAAGTGCTGAAGTTCAACTGAGTTCCCATCGCTTCCTGCAGACTCCTCCAGAATTTTGACGTGAATCTTGTGTCTCGATCTGAGGTAATCGAAACAGGGATCCCGTGTAGTCTCACTATCTCCTTGACATATAGTTGAGCTAACTTATCTAATCCTAAAGTCATCTTGATTGGCAGAAAATGGGCTGACTTCGTGAGTCGGTCAACTATAACCCATATAGCTGTATTTCCTCGCATTGACTTTGGAAAACTCACCACGAAATCCATGTTGATATGTTCCCATTTCCACTCCGGAATAGGCAATGGCTGTAATGCTCCATATGGTCTTTGGTGTAGCGCCTTCACTTGTTGACACGCAAGACATCGTTCTACGAATGACGCAATATCCTTCTTCATAGCCTCCCACCAGAATTTTTGACGTAGATCCATATACATATTTGTACTACCGGGATGAGCAGTGTACGGCGTATCATGAGCTTCACTCATAATTTCGTTCTTCAACTCATCATCTTTTGAAACACACAATCTCCCATTATACGTTAGAGCTCCATCACCTACAATCGCAAATCCCTCTTTTGCTTCTCCGGTTTCCACCTTCGATCTCATTTTCTCCAAAAATTCATCTTTTCTCTGAGCTTCGATGATTCTTTCCCGTAAGTCAGGTTTAGCTATCATCGCTGCTATGTATCCTGATACGGTTTCAGGTGGACATACGACTTTTAGCTCTAGAGCAGCGAACTCTTAAATAAGCATTTCTTGTTCCGTGATCAGACATCCTAATTCCCCTCTATTCTTTCGACTGAGAGCATCTGCTACTACGTTAACTTTTCCAGGATGATAGCTGATGACGCAGTCGTAATCCTTGACCAACTCCAACCATCTTCTTTGTCTCATGTTCAACTCCTTTTGTTCGAAGAAATACTTCAGACTCTTATGGTCAGTGAATATTTCACACTTAGCTCCATATAGATAATGCCTCCAGATTTTCAATGCATGAACTACTGCTGCTAGCTCCAAGTCATGAGTCGGGTAATTCAACTCATGAGGTTTCAGTTGTCGTGATGCATACGCAATAACTTTACGGTTTTGCATCAGCACACATCCCAAGCCTTGTTTTGATGCATCAGTGAATACGACAAAATCTTCGTTGCTCTCCGGAATTGCTAATACTGGGGCAGAGGTCAATCTCTTTTTCAGTTCTTCAAAACTTTGTTCGCAGTCCTTGGTCCACATGTACTTTACTCCCTTTTTTAGTAGTTGCGTCATGGGTTTGGCCAATTTCGAAAATCCTTCAATGAACCTCCTGTAATATCCTGCTAGACCCAAGAAACTCCGTATTTCGTTTGCATTTGTTGGAGTTTTCCATCCACTGACTGCCTCGACTTTTGCAGGGTCCACTTTGATACCTTCGGCTGAAACGATATGGCCTAGAAACATAACTTCTTTCAACCAAAATTCGCATTTGCTAAATTTGGCATAGAGTTTCTCCTTACGTAACGTTTCTAGTACGATACGTAAGTGTTCTTCATGTTCACCCTCGCCTTTAGAATATATAAGGATATCATCGATGAAGACAAGGACAAAGCCATCCAGATATTGATGAAAAATCCGATTCATCAAATCCATGAATACCGCTGGGGCGTTAGTGAGACCGAATGGCATGACTGTGAACTCGTAGTGTCCGTACCTGGTTCGAAATGCTGTCTTTGGAACGTCTTCCTTTTTCACTTTAAGTTGATGATATCCTAATCGAAGATCGATCTTTGAAAACACGGATGCTCCCTTCAGTTGGTCAAAGAGATCGTCTATCCTTGGTAGCGGGTACCTGTTTTTGATGGTTAGTTTATTCAACTCTCTGTAGTCGATGCACATCCTCATAATTCCATCCTTCTTCTTCACAAAAAGAACTGGCGCTCCCCATGGCGACACACTAGGTTGTATGAAACCTCGATCCAATAACTCTTGCAGTTGAACCTTCAACTCATGTAACTCTTTTGGGGCCATCCGGTAGGGTGCTTTGGATACTGGTGCCGCTCCTGGTTCCAAATCAATTGAAAATTCGACCCGTCGATCTGGAGGTAATCCTGGTAGCTCTGTAGGAAAGACATCTTCATACTCTTTAATAACAGGTACTTCACCGATCTCTATTCCCTTCTCCGATTGCTCCTTCAAGGTTACCCAAAAAGCTTGACAATCTCCTTTTCGTAGAATTGATGTAGCCTTCATTGCTGATATCACTGGTACTCTCTCACCTACTCTTACGCCATGCAAACTAACTCTCCCCTTATTATTCTGGAAATAGACTTCTCTGTCTTGACAGTTAATGGTCGCTCCATTTAATTCTAGCCAATCCATCCCTAGTATCACGTCAAATTCCATAATGGAAATGACGTACAAGTTCGCCACAAAGATTTGTTCACCGATCTTAAGCTCCTGATTTACACAAGCTTCTTCTGATAACATGGTTCTTCCGGTTGGAATACTTATTTGTAAAGGTTGATCTATTCTCCCGGGTATTATATTTAATTTATGACACGCGATTTGCGAAATGAAAGAATGGGATGCTCCCGTATCAAATAAGGCTAGAATAGGTATGTTGTTGAGGTAAATCATACCTGCAAGATTTCCGGGTACTTTTGCTGCTTGTTCCTGATTTAGAGTGTAGGCTCTGGCTTGCTGAAGCGGCCTGGGCATCGGTCTCTGGTTTCCTTGGTTCATCCGTGGAGGTGGAGGTGGCATAGGCTGAAATCTTGCACCTTGGTTCCCGTTGAAAGCAGGACAGTCGCGAGAATAGTGTCCTGGCCTTTTACACCGAAAACAAAGAGTAGTTCCGAGCTTGCATTCCCCAAAATGATATTTCTGACAAGTGCGACAAAGTGGCTTCTCTCTATTCTGCATTGGTTGTTGAGTCTGCTGAAAGTTTCCTCTCCATGGCTGTTTTCCCCTGAAATTTCCGGTATTCCCTTCTTCCCACTTTCTTTTCCCCTTGGCTTGGTCTGGTGCATTATTGGGTCCCCTTTCCTTTGGAAGCATGGATTCTATATCCATCGCTCTACTCAGTGTCTGAGCATAAGTAAGTGTTCCTTGACTGGCTAAGGAAACACCTATCCCGTGACGTAAACCCCTTCTAAATTTGTCGGCACGAGCTGCATCTGTATTCACCAAATGTGGAGCGTAGCGTGACAGCTGATTGAACAGTCGGTCATACTCCATGACAGTCATCTTTCCTTGCTTGAGATTCCAAAACTCGTTCTGCTTTTGCTGTCGATAACACCCTGGTATGTATTTTTCATATAATTCACTTTTAAAATCTTCCCAAGTGTACTCCTCCCATTGTTCCTGAGTCATGGTGCGTCGAACGGATTGCCACCAAAAGTCAGCTTCATCGACAAGCTGGTACGTTGCTAAAGTCAACCGGTTTCGATTTCCACAATCGACATAGTCAAAGATCCTCTCCATCGATCGAATCCATCTTTCGGCATCAGTTGGATCTCCGAGCCCATTGAAGGTAGGTGGATTTTGTCTACGAAAACACTCATCGATCCTAGCAATAGGTTGGGGCTCTACACGATCGTTACATTCTGGGTTTGCCTCTAGGTTTCCGTTTTTCCTTTGCTCCATTTCTGTACCAGAATTTTGGTTAAAAAGGTTTGTAGAATAATAATAATAATTGCCAAGGCATGTTGTGGTTAATCTTAAACAACACACATCTAAATAAATATGCATCATATATAACATTATCAATACATGCCTTCTCGAAAGGACTTTCTATACATAGACATTATATATGCATGTTAGTCGAAACATATAATGTCAGGTTGGCTCGTAAAATGCCCACACCAAAAATTCCTGACTCTCCTGCAAAACATATTAGTAGACATATTTATATTCGATGATCGTTTCTTCCTAATAAGAGCTGCCATGATACGAGCCCTGGTCTTCCTCCTCTGAATCAGAATCATCGCTAGCTTCGTCATTAATATTAATTCTGACCCGAGTGGGTTCCATCGTCCTCATCCTCGGTTTTCGACTAGGCCCACCATTCTCTACGTGTGAGGTGGTTGTTGGAACCGTTTCCCGGTGCTTAGGACCCGTTGGTGGCATCTCCGGCTGAACTCTCACTCTGGACGGGCCCGCCTCGGCTTCATTCGTACCTCCCGCATTGTGAGATGAGGGTGGTGCGGATTGAGTAGCATCATTTTGTGGTGGTGCTCCCATCATAATCCATCTAGTGATGGTCATGTGAGCAAACGTCAGAAAGTCAATGATCTCCGCATCAGTGATTGCGTCTCTGACACACATCTCTGATCGGAGATACTCTGCCCATTCTCTCCATTGCGGAGGTAGTTGTCGAATCAATCTTCGAACAGCTTCGACCTCGGTTAACCCTCCTTGTACCGCGTTATTATATAGTGCGGCTAAACGTGCGAAGAATTCACCTACCGACTCATTCGGAATTCTTTCACAATTCCTGAACTGGTAAATATAATCCTCGAGTATATAACGGTTAATTTGTCGTCTTCGTGGATCCATAGTAAAACCTGTGACTCAATATATTATACATTTTTCAATAAAATTTTTAACCATTCCTCGTAATCATTTCAATAATAACCATGTATCCCTGATGTATCCTAGGAAATAAAACTTAGCACCCTTTATCATTTCACATGAGTTATATGGGTTCGATTGTCCCAAACATAACTAAATCATGAATCATAACCATGCATGTACATAATAATATCATTTACCTCTTACCCTTGGAGTCTGGTGTAGCACCAAGCTTGAGAGTTGTTGTTGTTGTGCTTTCCAATTCCAATTTTAAATCATTCCAAGTTACGATTTCAGAGCGGAGAATTGCTCTGATACCATTATGTCACGCCCCAATTCCCGAGGGAAGGCACGTGTGCCGGGACGTGGCAAGGGGTTGGAGTTAAGAAGCGGGGATAGAAGGGGGATCACAGCTTAAGACATTTTAACTATTATTATCATTTAATTAACTACGGGATCGGGACGTACTGCACGAACTACGGGGTAGGAAAACCATACTGCCCGTACCGGCCGCCATGTCTGAATACCCGTGAAAATGAAGTAAAATATTTAAATACTGGATCGGGACATATACAGCTCAAACTATGGGGTTGGTTAATCCGAACTTCCCATGTTGGCCGCTGTCTGAGTACCCGTAAGAGAAATGTAGAAGTAGGGGAAACGTAGAGATTTTATTACAGAAATATGAAATTAACTTATCATAATATACATGAGGGGTGGACTTTATTTTAAAGCGTAGCGGAAGCGTTTATTTCTTTTTACATCGCAGCAACAACAACTGTCCTCCCTAGCTCCTGCTGCTCCACCAGATTCCTTTACCTTAATCTGCAAAACATTTGGAAAGGAATTGCAGGGCTGAGTACTAATGCACTCAGTGGAGTTATGCCGAAAACATTTATCATAAAAAGAATATCCATGATAATAAAGCATGCATAAAAGGGTTTAGAAATCATATAACTTTCATGCACACGAAAACCCATTTTCGTTGATTGCGCGCAAATGCGTATTACCATGTTACCCTTATACTGATCCCGGGACGTACCACTGCCAGATCCCTTTCTGATGGAGCCTATAGTTTGGAGACAATGGAGTATTTCATCCACTAGTTCTCCCCTCGAAGTTAGAACCAATTGGTGATCAACCCAATGATATCTAACCGTGCGCACAGCCCCTCGATTAGTGTGTTAGACCAACCGAAAGACCCCGATCGTAAACATAAGAGCCTTAAACATGTAATCACGCATCAAAACATTTTTCATGGATAAACCCACATTTTAGAGCTTACTAACTCAAATAATACTTTGAAAGAGAAACCCCACCTTATAACCGAAATACCGAAATAACTTGAATTCTTGACTTCGTAGACTATATAATATCTTTTTGCTAATATACGAGCATTAACTAATTAACTAAGGAAGTTGGTGCTCTTGAAAATGAGGAAGAATCGCTCCTTTATATAGGAGGAGGAAAAGTAATTTAATTAATAAAATATATACTAGCTTAGTTGAGTCAATACTATAGGCATGCAACGTGTATTGCATGCATGCTAACTATGTGTATAGTATTTTATTATTATTATAAAAACCCATGCATGCATATTACCATGCATTTCCATGCATACTTCCATGCATGCATATTACCATGCATTTCCATGCATACTTCCATGCATGCATACGTATATACTATATATGTACTAATATTAATGATATTACTAATGCATGCATGCTCGCTCTTGTTTTCTAATCTTAATTGTTGTTATATTACGTAGATTTATGCGAAACTAATAGGAAAATACCGGATATTACAACTCCGGTGCCATTTGATGATGAGGGCACTGTTGAAGTAGCTCTTGGAACCTCTCCCATGCTTCGTGAAATGGCTCATCGTTGTCTTGGGAGAAATTCATAATCTTTGACCGCACCTCTTGAGTCTTGCGGTTCGGGTAGTACTTGAGCATGAACTTCTCGCACACCGCATTCCATGTGGTGAGAGAGTTGGCCGGGAGTGACAAATACCATGACTTTGCTCGATCCTTGAGGGTGTACGGGAAGCACTTCATCTTCAAGTTGTCCTCCGTGAGTCCCGAGAGTGGGAAAGATTGCACCACCGTGCAATACTCTCGAATGAACGTCAATGCATCCTCGTTGGGCAGCCCGTGGTAGGATGGGAGCAACGCCATGTGGTGAGGTTTAAGCTCATGATTCCTGACCGCTTCCGTCAGGACAATCGCCGAAGTGGTGGCTGTGAATGTGGGCTGAGCAAAATCGCCCATAACGACTCTAGCTGCCATGGCTTCGGGCTCTGCAAATAACAAGACCAAAGAGAAGTCTTGTGAATCAATCTCCTCCTTCTCCTTCGCGGCTAAAATCGCTTTCCTTTGATGGATGTTGTCGAAGTAGGGCGCTAAATTCCTTTGAAGACTTCGGCGACCATGCATACACAACACTCAACAAAAGGGTTAAACGCACCGAGTGGGAGAAACAAGAAATCGAAATAACACAAATAAAAATAAAACAAATAAAAATACTACACAATAAATCGCCTAAAGTTTTCCCCGGCAACGGCGCCAAAATTTGTTTCACCAAAAAGTGTTCGCAATAGACGAAATCTATCGTAGCACTAGCAAGTAAAACCTAAGTATCGAATCTCAAGGAAAACTTAACAGGGCAATTAATTATGTAGTAAACCTAAAACTAAGAAAGCAAGTAAAGAAGAATTTGGGGTTTTGGTTTTAAATCCTAGACAAATAAAATAAATCAAAGCAATAAATAAAAGCAAGTAAATCAACTAATCTAGGAACGAGAAAATTAATCTAGAATTAAACTAAAGAAAAACGATTAATCTACCTAGGCAAGAATCGAAAAGAAAGCAATAAAGGAAGCAACGAAGGAAACGAAAGCAAAGAAAGAAGCATAAATAAATCTAGACATGATGAATTGAAATCTGGAAATTAAAGGCAAATTAATCTAACTTGAAAACTTTGAAAAACGAAAGAATTGAAATCAAAGGAAAACGAATCTAAACTTTAAACTTGAATTCGAAAGAACGAAATTAAACTAAGGAATTTAAACGGAGCAATTAAGAAAACGAATCTAAAACGAAAACAAGCAATTAAAACAAGTAAACGAAAGCAATAAAAGAACTTACGAAAATTGAGACGAAGGACGAAAAACTTGAATTAAATAAACGTCTTGAATTAAATTGCAATAAACGAAGAACGAATCCGGATCCGAACAATAGAAAGCTAATAAAAGTGTTTTAATCTGAAAACTAAAGCTAAAGAATGATAAAAGATGATACAAAATTCGTCCAAGGCACTAATATATATACTAGGAAGAAAACCTAATTAAATAAGGAAACACAGCTGGACGCCGACATCTGGCCGATCGTCCAGATGCTGAAGGAAATCTGGCCGGTCGGCCAGATCAGGAACTGCATAACCTCTTTGAATATGTTTGGCCGATCGTCCAGATTGTGAAGGAATTCTGGACGGTCGTCCAGATCAGGGACTGCTGAACCCTTGCATAGGCATTTGGCCGATCGTCCAGATTCCTAAGGAAATCTGGCCGATCGGCCAGATCAGGTTCTGGTCTCTCACGGCCTTTCCTTCTCTTCGTGCACTTTTCGTCCCGTTTTCTTCCAATTTCTCACCTTTTGCTCCTACGATGACCAAAACTCCAAACAAACAATCATAGCCAAAAGACACACTAAAAGACACAAAAACATAATGAAAACTAACACGAAAACGCAACGAAAAACCTAACAAATAAACACCAATCAGCTTTGCTCGACCTGGGACAGAATTTCCAGGAACTGGTCGAAAGCTAGGGCTTCAACGCCGAAAGAAGGTGTGGAGACCCGGTTCGCCTCTGTAAATACAGGGGGGGTGAAAATTGTCCGTTTTCTTAAGGGAAGAAGTATGGATACCTGTCCCAGTCAAATGGGAGGAGAGAAAACATGGTTTAACGCGTTTCTCAAAATGACTAGCCATAAGCGGGTCAGGAAAACAGAAGTTGAGAGGAGGTTTCATTATTATTATCTCTTGAAGGTTGCACAGGGGTATCATCGGAAGAAGAAACAGGCTCAAGGTTGGCGGCTCTGACCTCAGCCATCCTCTGCGCCAATTTCATTTGCATCTTTTGTAGCATTTCTCCTTCATGAGAACTCATGGCTGAAAATAAATGCAAGTAGAGCTCAATCTTTAGAAATCTTGGGATCCCCACAGAGAAATTCCCAACACATTCACCTTAAAACCGAGCTCACGATAAACAAAAGCTAGTATTAACAATTTTTCCTAAAAAAAAAAAAGAAAGAAAGAAGAAGAAAACCCCCTTTTGAGCGTGGGCTGCACGAATACAGGAGGAGATGGTGAAAATAATGATAATGAAGAAACTACCTGGGGGAAAAGGGAAATGAAGTAATCGCTAAGGATATAGAGCGGAAGAACGAGAATATTATTACTTCTCTCGGAGATACAGTATGGAGAATGAAAAGGAGGAGAAAGGAAGGAAGTTAAAGGGCAAAAAGAGAGTGGAATGATACCCCACTTACTGCTCCACGTCAACTCGTGAAAGGGGAAGAGACGCCTCTTCACTTTCACGGAGTAATATACCTTTCCTTTTCAAAATATGTTCATTATAATATCTCTCTCTATTTTCAAGGAGAAAACATTAGCGAAGTAAAAAGAATAGCTTTCCCGCCAAGACACTGGATAGAAGCCTGTACATGAACGCTTATGGACCTGGGGGGGGGGGGGGGGGGAGTAGCTGATAGGGACTCGTATCAGCCTTGCTACATAAATAATTCTAAACGCTAAGAAAACATGTTGCCCACAACTTTGGGGCATCACCTCCGAAAAGAGGCGTTAATACTCATAGTACTGTATAATGATCTTGAGTAATAGCTAAAATTCTCAAAGACATTAAGTGCTATGTCAAACACAGAAGCCTTGCTAAAATAAAGGAAATAATGAGTTCCGACTAGAATTAGCCTCCATGTAATTAATGGGGATAAATATTAGCCTTAATAAGGATCAATAATAACTGTACCGAATGATAGCATTTTACTAATACACTACGGGTTCTTAAGAAACCTCAGGTGACCTGCTCAATGCAGATGCCTGGACTCATATAAGATGCTACAAGGATCTGCCCAGATCCTAGCTTATGCAGAAGCTGCAAGCATCTGTTGAGATTTAAGGCTCTGCGTCACACGCCGTCCGCATGACTCTATATGCTCTAGAGTGAGGACCACTAAATTGATGACGGAGAAGAATCTTGTCTCCATAGAAATTCCTTTTCTGTCCTCCTCTCGCACGAATGTTCACCTTTTCACCCTCTCTACATCTATAAATACCGAGTAGTCGCACACCTCGTCATCCATCATCACAACACAACTCTTCATACACACCTACGAACTCTACGTATTATTCCATTCGTTCTACACATTCTGCCCCGAGCTCCTTCGAGCTCAAGCAGTCAAAGCTTTCCGAGGCCTTCTCTCCGGAAACTTCACTCACGATCACCGCCATTTTTCTCCTTCTCGTCGTCGGGAAGAATCTCTCTCTTGCGCACCATCTCAAGCCTAAGGTATAACCCTCATCGCCATGGGAGGAAGAAGCCTAGCAAAGCTTTACGCTCTCGGTTTCTTTCTCCTCCCATTTCCTCTCTTTGTTTCCTACTTGAATGAGTTCTAAACTCCACAAATGTAACTGATTTATGGCTAGAAATGCCCCTTTATTTGAGCACATAACTCGATTATTACTTGCTATCCTTATGTAAACAATGTTGTGTATGAAATCTGTATGAAATACGTAATTGTAGCCGATAAAACTACATGAATCCCTTGCTCTCTGTCATTGTAATCTTTTACCCATGAATGCTCTTTGCAAATATGATGAATAATCACTTGAATTGTTGTGGATCTCCAACCCGGATCTATCACTACCCAATATATATATATATATATATATATATATATATATATATATATATATATATATATATATATATATATATATATATATGTATATATAGGCAGTGGCGGAGCCTGGACATTTAATTTGGGGGTGCGAAAAATTCACTTATGAATATAAGAAAATAAAGTAATTTAAATTTAAATACTATAATGTCAAATACATTTCAAAATACAATAAAAACAAGTACATAGTTACTAATCTAACTTTCAAGGCTTTATTTCTTGAAAGCAATTGATAATCTCGTCTTCGGAAACTTGAAGAAAACGTCATTTTCAATGTAAGTGACCAAACAATCATTCAAAAATTGAACTCCCAAGCTATTTCTCGACTTATTTTATTGGTTGGGCTCAAATAATTTATCAATGGGCTTGTTGATGGATTATTTTTCAACAAATTGGGCCAAAAAATATGTAAATTGGGTTGTACTATTATACATATATATTAAAAGAAAAAAATTGAAGGGTGCAGAATATATACATGTATATATAGTAATTTTTTTTTTTTTTGGGGGTGCAACTGCACCCCCTTGCTCCATGGAGGATCCGCCAGTGTATATAGGTGATGGATCAAATAGGATCTATATTCCTAGGTAGTAACTAGGATCTAATGTTATACGTTCATTTATTCAAATCAACGGAGTAAATTAATTATGTGTTTTTTAATTAAATAATTCAACAATTAATGGTAAAAGGTCACAATAGTGAATATGGTTATAACCGTATCAATATGTTCCTCAAATTATGGGTTTGTTATCTCTATTTTCTTGTCATTAATTAAAATTAATTACGTATATTATTTTTTAGTAGTCAACATCTCTCTAGTTGTTTTGTGAAGTGTTTAAAATGACGTAAACATACAAACTAAATAAGAAGTATTTTTCATGTAATTAAACAATTGAAAAGCGTACGTAAGCAATTAACAATAAGAATATAAGCGATTCGAAATGTGTAACATATAATACAAAATATTTTTATTGTAAATATGCAATTGAAAATTAAAAATGTAAATATATAAAGATAAGCAATTCGACATGTGTAATTAAGCAATATGCAAGTGTTAATAAGCAACTAAAAAATAAGTGATTCAAAATGTGTACACATGATGCACAATAAATATTTTTAATTGAAAATAAGCAATTCAACATGTATAATGAAGCAATTTAAAAGGTATAATAAGCAACTCAACATGTACAATGAGTTAAAAAGTATAATTAAGCAATGCGTTATACGATTTTAAGCAAAGAATAACATACAATTAAGCACTCACTGTTGTGCATTTAATATTTTTTTTATCAGCAATAAGATACAAGAATTAAAATAAATAAATAAATAAATAAATAAATATAATAAAGAATATATGTATGCAATTTAAATATTATTATGGTTCATATTTTTTAATTGTTTTAGAGAATCAGTTGCCACGATTTTCGTTGAGGTAGGAAGCTTGATAATTTAGTTTTCTCCTTTTTACCCCTAACCGCAATTTTTTTATTTAATGACTAATCCACATC
Source organism: Thymus mandschuricus (assembly GCA_029379335.1). Taxonomy (NCBI): domain Eukaryota; kingdom Viridiplantae; phylum Streptophyta; class Magnoliopsida; order Lamiales; family Lamiaceae; genus Thymus; species Thymus mandschuricus. The sequence continues at coordinate 13,160,664 of CM057071.1, forward strand.
AGATTTTAGTGGATTAAATATGTCCGTTGATTTACTATTGATCAACGAATTAAAACGGTTCCTAGTTACTACCTAAGGGACGGTTCCTATTGGAACCGCTCCCTATATATATATGGTGAAAACCTTACTTTTCGTGAAAACGTGAAAACCATGCATTTTTGTGCATAACATGATGCATTTTCATGCATATCATGTTGCATAAAAAATATATAGGGATTATATGCATTTTTTTTAATAAAATAATATTTATTTTTTAATGCAACATGTTATGCATAAAAATGCATCATATTATGCACAAAATGCATGGTTGGTTTTCACGTTTCACGAAATATTTGGTTTTCATATGATCCAACTCCTATATATATATATATATATATATATATATATATATAGGAAATAAATCAGGTGAAAACTCTATTTTCAGTGCAATCTGCAACCCTACATTTTCATGCATAGAATGATGCATTTTATGTATAGTATGTTGCATAAAAAATATATATTATTTTATTAATAAAAATTAATAAAATAATATTTTAATTTTCATGCAACAGGTTATGCATATAAATGCATCATTAATGCATAAAAATGCATAGTTTGCAGGTTTCACTGAAAATTGAGTTTTCACCATAGTGTACCCCTATATATATATAACATAATTTAACAATGTAGATTACTTGTATATGAAGGTAGAATAGTAATGAGTTCAATTGGTTAGAGGGAATAATATAGTAAGAGTATAAAAGGTAGTATATATTATTAATAAACATAAAATGTCAAGATCTGTATATGAGAAAATTACAGTAATGTATATTTCTATATTCAATAATTTTTAAGGCGAAATGGTTATGCAAACTTTGTAGGTGTGAACTTATATAGTTTCAACTTAAATAAGTTTCATATGAATTTAAAATATAGAATGAAATCATATGAATGCAGAAACTACATTTCAAGAACCCCCAATAAATCAAGTAGGGGAAAGAAAGTTATAAGAGTTGAGTCGGATTTTTTTTTCTAAGTTAAAGAGGTGAGCCAACGGAAGTAGGATAGAAAAGATAAAGTAAACTATCAAGTTAACATACGTAAAAGAAGGAACAAAACAAATGCAAAGTTGCTGCATATGAAATGCAAGGAATATGAGAAACAAGAATAACAAAAAAAAAAAAAAAAAAGATGTATATCTTGAGATTTTAAATCACTTAGATGTATGACCAATATCATATAACTTTAGTATCAATATATTACTATTAGTTATATATAATTGCTAAATACGTTTTTCTATATTTTTTAATTTAAAGTTTGTCATTTACTATACTTATCCTTTTTGCATATAATAATCTTAATAATTCGTAACTACTCATTAATTAATTACACAAATGCTCTTAGAAATGTTATATTAACTTGCTCAAATACACAGTTATTTGGCATGAATTTTGAAATTTAATAAAATACTGTAATATGTTTTTTTGTTGTATTTTATAAAAATAATTGAAATATTTAGTTTCAAGTGCAAGCACGTTGTCTCAGCTGGTAAATTAAAAAAAAAAAAAAAAGGGCCTAGCCGCCTAGCACATGTGGCAAAGTTAAGATATCATAAATGTGTCAAAGAAATACTCTCTCCATCCATGATATATATGCACTTAAAATATTTTGACATATATTTTAATATGTCGAAAAGTAGATATTATCAGGTCATGCTATCTTAGTTAGGCTTTTTCGATCAAACAGTTTATCCAGCAATTTTCGATTAAAAATTGATAGCTCAGGAGCGCCATATAGGTATAGTAGAAAGCCATGCATGTTACATGCATGTTCCTGAAATTCTCTCAGTTCTATATCTACTAAAACCGGCTTACCAATCTAACAATCTATCTATAACACTAGATGTATTTCTCATTATCTGAGCAAATCATCCCATTCATTTCCTTATTGAAGCAATACTTGCATACTTCTAATGGCCACTATTATCCGGAACTTTTCTAGGGCGAACCATACCCTGTGATTTTCTCCCCTTCTCCTCATCACCCCAATCCTCAGCCCAATTTTGATCCCAACCTCCAATATTAAGGGTCGATTCGGAGGAGTCTCGTTGCTCCATTTGAAGTTCCTGGTATAGAATTCCATCAAGATGGGTTCTCCTTTTCACCACATTGCAGCAGGCCCAACTCCCTCCAATAAAAAGGGCAGCCGCAAACAATAAGTATGTTGCATTGATTGATGTGATGTAACTCGTGTAGTAACCTTGTGGTACCACAACACTAAAGAAAATAATGCATACTTCATTTCCAACATATAGCAAAATTGAAGTATCTCCTCTCGTATTTGTTGGCAAATTTACCTGATCCATTGAGAGTAAAGATGCTAACATAATTTCAAGCATAAATTCCATAAAATAAAATTTCAAATCCTTCTCAGTTTACTATGTTATGTCGTCCTTCGTGCATTAGATAGATGTATGACACTTGGTTGGAAAAATACAAATTCCACAGGAGCTTTTGGGGAAAAGAAAATGACTAATTCAAATTAACTTAGATGACCCAAAAGAGAGTTCAAATAAAAAGTTATGAGATTCAAAGGTTTATAATCAAATAAACTGAACGAGTAATACTCCCTTCATCCCACTCATAGGAGATAACTTTTTCGCGGCATGGGAATTAAGACAAGAGTGATAGTTGTGGATAAAGTAGCTATGTGAATGAGTTTTATTAGTTAAAATTTTGCTATTTAAGGTAATATATATCGTTTTATCAGTGGTTTGGACGAAAAAAGAACTTATGCCTAGATGAATGGGACGAAGGGGGTATAAAAATTGATTTCTTCCAAAAAGAGCTAAAGGAACTTACATATATACTATTTCAGTTAGATTCTGGTAAGACAAAAAAGACAAAAAAGGAAAAAAAAAAAAAAAAAAAAAAAAAAAAAAAAAAAAAAAAAAAAAAAAAAAAAAAAAAGAAGAAGAAGAAGAAGAAGAAAAGAAAATGACATAGGTAAAACAACATGAAGTAATGTGTTTATCCTAGTAGTAGGGGATGTTAATGTCTGAGATCAACGGTGTCAGTTTCGAATCTTCGTGGCGTGTTAACTAGTTATAAAAGGGCATGAAGTAAAAAAATAAAATGACAAGCACCTTCTTTACTTGATGCCCAGATATTGCTAAACCGTCCAGGGTCTTGTTTTCAGGTAGGAGAGCAAAGTTTAGCTGAAGAGAGCTTTCACCATCATTTAGGACAACAATGTACGCGGCTTGAGCACCTAAAACGAAAGAGATACGTCAGGCTCCACCAGTTCGAGAAATTGTCTAAGGTACCAACGTTTCAGATCTGCTTGGCAAATTTTCTTTTCCAATACATGTCTAATAGTTTTGATTGGGAAAACTGAGATTTTATAAGGACGAAAGGATATATTATAAGAGATGGATTTGGTTTTATATGACAGTTGTAAAGTAGATTTGAAGTTCCACCAAATATACTCCACAATTTGTCCAGAATGACAATTAAGTATTTCAAATCCATTATACCATGAGTGGAAACTTAGAAACAACTACTCCCTCTGTTTATCAAGTGTATGATCCTTTTATATTTTTGTCCCGTCCATCACAACTCACTCATTATTTACAAAAGAAATCAAAACTCAATAACCAAATTTATTCAGCGTGCCCATTTCTCCACTAAAACTATCGACCAAAAACTATCTACCAATTATATGGTTTCAATTTTGTCTCTGAAATTTATAATCCATTGATACGACCAAGAAATAGTCGAGATATTAGTTCGAGAACGTATGTTTATTTACTAGCATTTTATATTATGTTCTTTAATTGTAGTTTTGTTATTGGGCCGAGGTTAGAAGCCCAATTAGAATGTCTAGGTCCATTAGGTTTTAGGGTGTCCAACCTATTTAAGGTTCGTTGTATTGAGGCCGTCATTTTTATCGAAATTGAATATTGAACTTCGTGTCTTGGCTTCTCTCGAGAAGATTTGGAGCTTCGGCCGCTCGAAGTGCCGTTTTCTTTCGTTTATGGAGTTTAGGCAGCTCGAATTGTCCTTTCATTGATACTAGTCGTATCAATTGGTGCTTTTTCATTGAGAGAAGATCGGCGGCTGTTCGGAATCTGTTCAAAGGTGAAGATCAGTTGATGTGTTTGACACGGGTAGTGCGAGGCCTCTGACGAAATTCGAAATCCTGGTAATTGAAATTCCTTGTTTCTTATCTTTACTTTGTTGGGGGCGTCAGAATTGAAAGCATATGAATTGAATGAGGGAAAGAAAAGTGAAGTAGTTTGCTGTGGAGCAATTGTGTTGGTACGCGTAGGAGAAATATCACATAGCTGAAGGAATTTTGGGGGTTTTGAGTGTGATTGGGAGAGAGTTATGGGGGACTCATCGGAAATTTTAGCAGCCATCAATTCCGTTCGTGCTCACTTAGAAAGCCAGTTTTTTGCTACAAATCAATCTATTCAAGAATGTATGATTGCGTTCGACAATGGTTTCGCTGCTTTGCAAGGCACCAGATCTTCTACCCTTCCACCGCCTGCTGGGTTTCCTTCTTCTGGCCACCTCCCGCCACAACCACCTCCTTCCGATCCACCACCGTCATACACAGATTACGAAGCAAAAATTGAATTGCGTTCTGGTTTTCGTTGGGCTGCAAAAGCCACGCCACTAAACTCGGTTCCGCCGTCTCAGCCAACGCAGACCACCTCGCCATTACGTCTTCAGGCCCATCCAAGTGTTCTGCCATCTGCTCCTCTGTTACCTTCACGGCAAATTCCCATCAAGCAAGTGAGCCCATCGGAGATTAAGGAGAAATGGGACCGAGACAAGGACGAGGAAGTGGAGCCGCCGGACATATCACCTTCGCCGGAATCTTCCACCGTAGGTACAATACTTGGCGATATCTCGAGCTTTCACACTTTCTGTGGACTAGGCCGATCGCGTTCACTGCACCACTCCGGTCAACTTCGAGATCAGTCCCTTCGCGTACTCGTCGACAGTGGGAGTAAGCACAATTTTATTCAACCTTCATTGGTTAAAACTCTACAGCTGGAGGCTAAATTTGTTCCCCCGTTTTGTGCTTATGTTGGAGATGGGGATTATCTCACTTGCAGCCATCTATGCCCTAAGGTAGCCATTCATAATCAAGGGCATAAGTTTGTTGTTGATCTGCATGTGTTGGCAATTGAAGGCCCTTCAGTTGTCATGGGTATCCAATGGCTTCAAACTTTAGGCCCCGTTGCACATGATTATGACAACCAATTGATGGAATTTGGAGACGCTAATGTTAGGATTAAGCTCTCTAGATATGCATTTGTGGATAATCATCAGATTTCATTTTCTCAGCTACATGCCTTACTCCACAGTGATGATGTGGGAGAGATTTTTGAAGTTTCCCAACTATTGGTCATTCTTAGCCTCTACGCACTCGACGAAGTTTATAAGGATATTTTGGAATCTCCACCTTGAGGACAAGGTGGTTTTGAAGGGGTGAAGAGTTGATACGACCAAGAAATAGTCGAGATATTAGTTCGAGAACGTATGTTTATTTACTAGCATTTTATATTATGTTCTTTAATTGTAGTTTTGTTATTGGGCCGAGGTTAGAAGCCCAATTAGAATGTCTAGGTCCATTAGGTTTTAGGGTGTCCAACCTATTTAAGGTTCGTTGTATTGAGGCCGTCATTTTTATCGAAATTGAATATTGAACTTCGTGTCTTGGCTTCTCTCGAGAAGATTTGGAGCTCCGGCCGCTCGAAGTGCCGTTTTCTTTCGTTTATGGAGTTTAGGCAGCTCGAATTGTCCTTTCATTGATACTAGTCGTATCATCCATACACAACCGAAAGAATTACAAGGTTCACATACCTTCCTACAAGGTAGCAATTCAAATAAAATCAACACTAGAAGCCTAAAGAACTACTCTACTCCATCCGTCCTAGAATTTTTAGACAAAAAGTTCGGGCAAGGAATTTAATATTGTGTTGATGCGTAAGTGAGTTAAATTGTTAAAGTGTGTTGGTCCATTGAGTTTTTTAATTGTGTAAAAATGTTAAGGTAATACGGTTATGGCTAATATTGCTATGGATATCAAATTGTTAAAGTGTTTTTGTGGGGACCTATGTCCCAAAATAGGAATGGTCAAGGAATGGAGAACGTCTCGATATAGTATTAATGTCAACAAATCGTGGACGAAGAGAGTAATTTGTTACATTAAATACGCATCTTGTAAAATATATATACTACCGGATGGGAATGTAGATTATACAAACTTTTGATCCCTGGCCTTTCATTTATTTTTTTATTTTATTCTTCTTTAATTTTAATACTCTTGGAGGGTCATGATTGAGCGTTTGTATTACAGACGTTTCCTCAATCATAAATTCCAATTTCTTTGTAAAGCAAACAAGATATTATGCTAAGATCTACGTTATAAATGATTCATCACCACGGCCAAAACGGAGTAAACCACGGCACATTTATCACAAAATCATATCCCAAATATAGAGAGTAGAATACAGTGAAACCCAAGGACGAATACATGTAGTAACTAATATGAGCAATAGATAAATTCCCAAATGATATCATATAATGGAACTTCTCTAAGAACTCTGATGCATGAATAGCATCAATATGAAAGAGAGACCAGATAGCAAGCAAATCAGATCAAAGATTCTGAAAAAATTCTAACAAACTAGAAATTAGGTATCCATGAATTATGAAGATTTAGCCACTACTCTGCATCACCTTTGGATACTCAAAATAAACATCTAGTATTTCACTTACAGAAAACATACTTTGTCTTATTCAACTTAATATATGACATGAATATGTTAGTATAAAATAATAGTTATGTGTCAAGTGGGGACAGAGGGAGAAAGTTATGAGCCATCAAAACGCGCTATCTAAATTATCGGCCGATGTTGTTGATATAGCATTTTCATGACCAACTATAACCTAGCTTATTCTGAAAAAGGAATGATACTAGATTATGATAGCTATATTTAATGGGGAAGTACCATGAAATGGAGCACTATTTAACGTACATATGTGAACAATGTTTTATGTAATCTTACAATATTTCTATATTTTGGAAGAAATGCAATTTTGTTCCACTCATTACTTTTATTCATAGAGACTTTGTCACAATCCTACCACACGTGATAGTGAAACCTATCAAAGTCAAAGGTTATAACCTATGAAGCACGGGGATGGGAACAAAATACGAATAAGAATACGAAGCCATACAAAAATACGTTAATTTTCCAAAATCCTAGATAGGTATGTCCAAAATACGTTTATATTTTTTAATAATATTTATATATTATTAATAATACTATTATAGAAATCATAAAAAGCCATAAATATCAAATAAGGAAAATCCAATTACCTAATTACTTAAGTCTTAACAAAATAGAACAAAGGCAAAACAGAGGCGGCAGAAGTGACGGCGGAGCATCGGCGGCTTGGGTGGGGAAGGCGCAAGGTCATGAAAATTCTAAGGTAAGTTTTCTGAGTGGCGGGGAGGCAACTTTTGTTTTCTCAACAGCGGAGAGGAGGGAGGCAATTCAAAAGATTAACTATAAAACCTTAAAATTGCCGGAAATGTTTTCGACCTCTAGTAAAAATACGTTTTAAAAGCTCTAAAAGTAATAAATACGTATTTTTTTATTAAAATAAATAAATAAATAAAAACGATTAAAAATATGTTTAAAAGACACATTTTGGGTGTATTTTAAACATATTAGTATTAAATACGTATAATTCGGGGACGCCGGCCCTCTTAGACGTCCGTCCCCATGCCTCATAGATTATAACGCCATCATATTTCTCAAAAAATTGACTACAGGAGTATGCCTTCTTTTATAGCTTCGCATTTTCAAGCCTTTCCCGTTGCTTACATGAAATTCTCCGAATGATGATAGAGAGAAGATCACGAAGATGAAAAACGTTAGGAATTGAATTACGAATACTTCAAAAATGAAGTCCACATAACAAGATGTTCCGCCACAGCAAAGCGCCGCTTTCAACAATGATAAGTCTGATTTCATAATCCCCAATTCAGGACTAATATATATACCACTAAGGTTGCGTTCTATTTGATACAAAAGAAAGAGAGAGAAAAGAGAAAACTACCCTTAAAATCTCCCTTATTTCACACCTTTTCTCACATTTTCTATTTTTTCTCCAATTTAAAGAGTAAAATTTCCCCTCATTGATAAAAAGTGAGCAAATGTGATGAAAATGATTGAATTTATAAGGTGATTTTCCTTTTTCTATCATTTTCTTTCAAGCTCCCTTTCTTTTACAAGTTTACCGTAGAATGAGTTGATTAGATCTCCCTAGCTCCTATTTTCTAGACATTACATCATCAACACATCTTATATTACTGTAATTACTTTACCATTCTTCACTCACTCAATTATGAACCTTGAAACAGCAAAACAAACCTCAATTATTTCAGAGCGACATTATCCCAAAACTAGAACTAGACCATTGGATTGATCACTAATAGTTCATCAACATTATGCAGGCGTGGGTTAATAAGCTCAAACAAGTGGAGCAATGAACAACATTATTCATTTCCCGGTCAAGAGAACAACATCACTCGATGCAGTGACAAATAAAAAATACCATTTAAGAACTCAATTATACCAAGTTTATGCCTTTTCTCAAAGTACCACACTAGACAATTAACAATATCTTAACAATATCCAGTAAGAAAATAAACGAACAAGAAAAGCTGGAAAAGGAGTAGCGCACCGTTTCCAACGAAAGGGACGCAGGCAGTAACGCTGTAATTCTGGATAGTACACTTGTTAGCAATGCTGTCGCAAGCCAGTCTCTCCGACCAAGTTAGAGGACTCGGAGCATTCTCCGAGCCCAAACTCGGGAGAGGGCTCGGCGTCGGTGACGGAGAAATCTGAGACAATGGATTTCTCATGATCGAGAATTTTGCAAGAAAACAATTCAAAACTGTTAGAAGAGAAAAGGGGGAGGACTCGTACCCCGTATGTTGGGTCGGATGAGTGAGCTAGTTGCCGGCGTTGTTCATGGTAGGATCGGTCGGAGCGGCATGAAACGGCACAAATGAGGAAAATTGCGAAGAGGAATACCGTTGAGCATTCCATCGAGGATTAGAAACGGAGCTCCATTTCGCCCAGAAGATTTGAATTGGAATACACCACCACGCATTGTGGGTCCCTTGCGCGAACAAGAATGAGTGCCGGACGAAGTTGACGGAGAAAACCAACATCATCGTAGATTGCTATATTTCTGCTGCGATAACTACAAAGAGAGATGTTGAGAAGTCTGCAGCCTTCACTTTCAAGTTTCAAGAGGTCTGTACTTATCGCTAATTTTAAGTAAAAAAATAAAATTATAATACTCCCTCTGTCCTCCATTTACTGACACTATTACTATATTGGGACGTCCTCCATTTACTGACCATTCTCGTTTTAGGACGTAAACCCCACAATTACTTTAACACTTTATCCACCTACTTTTTAATACTTTAACATTTTATCCAAAGGGACCCACAATTATTCCACTTTAACACATTAATTTATGGGTGAAAATAAAATCTACCCATTTTCAAAAACCCCACTACAAATCTACCCATTTTAACACACATGGTATTTAAAATACCCATTCCTCTTTTTAATTAAAATTTTGTAACCAAGATTCCCTTGGTTTTTATCAAAAACAATCTGCCACCCTACCCTACCCTACCCTACCCACCCTAGGTAGATTCCCCATTCCCGTGAAAACAATACCCCCAATTCCCCCAAACCGTTCGAACCCCTCCTCCACCAACACCGGTTTGAAACTCTCTCCCCCACCACCACCGTTTTGAAACTGTCTCCCCCACCTTCTCCGACATCACAGCCCTCCCTCGAGCTGTCCTCAGCCCTTTCCTCACAAGAATTGGTGTAATAGCCGTCGACCGGTTTCAAAGCGTACTCGGAAGATATGGGTGATTCAGACGAAGAAATTCCGGCCGAAATTATGGTAAAGTACTTAATGTGTGACGCGAAGCCGGAAACAGGTGAAACCGGTCGACAAAGTCGTCGGAAATTTGAAACCGGTCGACCGGTTTCAAATTTCCGGCGACTTTGTCGACCGGTTCGAACATATTTCGATTAATTACAACATTTTAAGCCGGAAACTGGTGAAACCGGTCGACAAAGTCGCCGGAAATTTTGAAACCGGTCGACCGGTTTCAACCTTTCCGGCGACTTTGTCGACCGGTTTCACCTGTTTCCGGCTTAAAATGTTGTTTTCCGGCGACTATTCACATGCTAGTTTCTCCTTGATTTCATGTGCTTTCTGTTTTATTTTCAAATTTCTAACTGCGGATTAATGTGAAGTTGCAAACATAGATCGAGTTTATTTTAGTATCCAAAGGTCTAGTTTTAGTTGAAATTGTATACAAGATTCGAAGGTGTATACAAGAAATTGATTTTGGTATCCAAAGGTCTAATTTCTAATTGAAGCTGCGGATATATGCCAATTGATTTTTTTTTTTAAATATTCCTCTATACTTTGAAATCGAACACAATGGCAACTAAATAAAATTTTAAAATTGGGACAATATTCTAGAAATTGAAGCATTTTTCAGGTATTGTCGGATTTGATTAATTTCTTGGATTGATTTCGTGTTTATAGTCTTAGATTTCTTGAATTTGGTTGATTTCTTTGATTTCATGGTAACGAATTATTCTTATCTTGTTGCGTGTGATTAATTGCTTGGATTAATTTAGTGTAAATTGTAGTTAATCTTAATTTTATTTGTGCATTTTCTAACTGTATATTTGATTGTGTTTTTCTTTTAGGCACTGTCTCCTCCACGTTATCGGAGACCCAATTATAGGCTAGCAGATGCAAAACCAAACACTTACTACAGAGTAGGCGTACTAGCGGAGATTAAAGATGTGCTAAATGCTGTAGGGGTGAGAATTTGGTACATAGATTTATCAATGGATCATTTGGACACTTTCTTTATTGGAGCCCGGGTTGCATAAGTTCTGGGGCTATGCATGGGATTTTGTCGAGGGCAATATTTTCAACCCGAGGCATTTGGTTCCATTTTAGGGGACAAGATATTGAATATACTATTCGAGATCATGCATTGGTGACGGGACTTAGATTTGGAAATTCGAATTTTGATTGTACCATGCCCGTCGATCCTACTACATCTCAGCTTTATAGGATAGTATGCAATGACGTTAATAATCCACCAACATCTGGGCAATGGATTGATGTGTTAACTTCCTTGAGGCACATGATTGATGATGTGGATGAGCATATGCACTTGCAACTGGCCCATGTGTTGGTTGCAGATATATTTATTCTCAGCCACGATTCGCAAAGGCCTCCATTCCCGTGGTTGTGGGTGATGGTCGAGAATGATGATGTTTGGCAGAATTTTCCCTGGGGTGCATATAGCTACAAGACCCTTCGATACTACGTTCAGAAAGCCCAGGACAAAGCAACAAAGTATCATTTCTATGGTCTGGCATGGGCATTAGTGACGTGGGCCTTTGAAATTATAGAGGGGTTAGGGAATGCAGCAGGGATATATTCACCGAATTTATATCCAAGGTGTTTGAGATGGGCTTTCCGGAAGAAGCTGCGACTCGAGGGAGGTGAAAGTTTGATCGACTTATTCGAGGGCGAGGTACAAATTTAGAATTTATTTTAATATATATTTGACATCTTGTGAAATATTTGTTTTGATTGAATAATTGTTTGGTGTCTAATGAATCACTACAAACGGTTTTTTTGCAGGGCTATGAAATTGCGAATATCCAACTTGAGGAAGGGGAGGATCATCAACCGTATTGGATTTCACTCCACTATGGCATGCCGATGGAGGTCCAATTCGTCACCCCAACTAATCCTCTAACCGTTGGTGAGCAATTTCCCGCCCAGCAGCGGTTGCGTCGCATTAGAAGACCACCACAAGCTACATCTTCCGATGTCGGTGGACCGAGGAGAGATGCAGCTGCTTCTCGACGTTTGGAGAGTTCCCCAGACGAGGCTGGGACATCCAAGCCACACCGACGTAGTCATGATACGGGAAAGCGTACGAGAAGCCAGGCTATTCAGACATCGTTAAGCAGTAGCGGAGCGTAGAGGGCGAGTGAAGATGTTGTCACACCTAGTTTTGTTCGGAAGGAGATTGCTAAAGCCGAGAAGAGGATTGTTAGAGGCTTTAGGGCTAACCTTGCGGCGTTTGAGACTCGTATGAAGAGGCTTATTCAGAATGCTGTAGAAGTCATGCAGTGCGGGGGTTCACGAACTACACGTGATGTCAGTGAACCCCGCCGCCGAAGTCCTCTGATCACATCATCGGCTCGCGAATCCGATGTTCGAGCTACACATGTTCACAGTGACGACATCCCACAAGAGCAAGCAAGAGGCTATATTGGTGAGGTAGGAGGTCGTCGGGACACTACCTTGCCAATTTATACCGCGTCCACATCGACTCCTTTTACCGGATGGGAAGGAAACGATCAAGTATCTCAGGCTTACATACAGATCTTTGGTCAGGTAATATTTTACCTATCTATTTAGTATAATTTGTATTATTTTATTTGATAATTTCAACTTCTAATAGTTTTATATTTGATATTACAGATAATGGGCCTTAGTACTGGTCATTTTCACACTCCTTCGAGCAGCACACTTGATCAGGTAATATAAGTTTAATAATGCACTTATATGATTGTTTCCATACTATTGTTTTTCATTTTTTCATTCTTTCACAAAATGTATATTTATTAGATGACAGTTGAGCGTATTGGAATTATTATTAGTTGAATTAAATTTGATGGAGTTGTTATAATATTGTAGACAACTGGAGTTAGTACGTCTCAACTGTTCGACAATCTTTCCGCCAACATATTTGGTCAGGTAATATACATACATACATACATACATATGTATTTGATCATTTTATTTTTTATATTATGTATTTTGTGAAAGTTGTGAATATGTTCAACATTTGATATTGCAGACAATGGGTTTTAGTAGTGGACAGTTCCAGACTCCCTCGAGCACTACATTTCTCGAACCACGTTTTTCGATGCCGGAAATAGGGATGTCAAGAGCCCCCTTCGTCACACAGCGGGACCCAAAACGTTTTTCGACCTCAAACATGGGAGAGGTATGTTATTATAATTATTTATTCATTTAGTTAGTATTGGATTATTTTTTGATTGTGTATTTATTATATCAATTACTGCACAGTCTTCTTCGAGAATGCCGGTATGTTCTCTACCTCTTGCTGATGGTTCTGATGACTCTGAGGATATACTAGCAAGAAATATACCCCATACACGAGTTGAGAATACGTATATACCCAAGTCGGAGCCAACACCCCTTCAAGCCCGGACTTGATTGCCTTCTCAAAATTTATGAAGTTGGGTCCCAAAAAGGGGGTAAGGATACATGAGGCCTTTAAGGATACAACTGTGGCCGAGTTGCGTCAAATTATTGGGGGAAAGGCTGATTGGTCAGTAGAGGTAATTAATACAATGTTATTTTCGTTTTGTCTTTTAATGTTATTGACATTTGATATTAATATAATTTTTGTATATAAAGGTGATGGATTTGTACATGCTTGCAATGCGTCAAAGACTATGGAAAAATGAAGAAGTCTATCCCGAGCAAGCAGATGGTCACACTGTGATATGTAATTGCAATTTCATGGTAAGAATATTTATTTTCATTCCGTATCCAAGTTGTTAACCGTATATGATTATTCACAGTTTTGTGTTTTTAATACAAGGCTGAAATAGATATAGAGCACGCGCGCCTTAGAGAATTGAATGCTGATCTAGTGATGGGAAATATAGAAGAATATCACACAATGCTCAGGGAAAAATTCACTCCAACAGCGGAGATGTGTAAAACTGTTCAAGGGAGTGGCACCTTGTATGTCACTCAATCGTGGTTCAACGCGAGAACAGTAAGTAATACTACTTAACACCCTAGTTTTTCATTGTCGCAATAATACATAAATTTCACTTCTATTTTCCCAGGTCATACTACCTCATTGCGTGCAAGATCGGTTTTTTGTTGTGAGGATTGAAATGTTGACGAGCACTATTCATGTGCATTGCCCTCATTACTCTAAGCTCGATGATCATGGCAAGGGTTTAATTAGGAAGTCAGTTACGGTCTTGCGACAATTCCCGCCAACTCTATTTCAACTCAATTTTTACTGGAAATATTCAAGAATTGGTGTTGATGTAAACAAGTTTCCGGAGTTCAGAGTCATCATAGAACCAAAGGCCCACGTTTTCAATCCTTTGGTTAAGAATAACAGTGGAACGTACGCAGCGATGACGGTTGAGCAACTTATCAGTGGATGCCCGGACCTTGCATGGGGTAACGACCCAAAAAATGTGTACACGTATCGAGAGTTGTGTGCAGGGAGAATATATATGCTTAGGATGTAAGATCCACAAGATCATACTATTATTTTTATTTATTCAACAAGACCATACTATTATTTTTATTTATTCCACAAGATCATACTATTATTAATTACTCCTTCATAGCCTAAGAAGCAAATTATTAATTAATGAAAATATAAAAACAGAGTTTATGGATCCGGGTTCAAAAAATAAAATGATTTTTAGCAAACTGATCATGCATATGTCGAATCTGCATCTCAAGTGATTTGTCATGTTGAACCAACTTTGCAGTTTGCCTATTTAGAACATTTGAATTATAATATTATTGTGTATGTTTTTATTAGTGTGCAACTACATCTATCTACTCAAATGTGTACTTACTAATCATATGGTTATGCGGAAACGAGAATAAAATGATAAGAAATAAGCATTATATCGAAGAGGGGTTCAATAGGAGCATGTAGGCGAAAACGGAGGTCAATTTGGAGTTCGGACGAGGAAGATACGACCGAAACAAGAAAGGGGCACAATCGTGCTACGTTGGACGAGCGTCCAACGTAGAAGATGTCAAGATGTCTCATCGCCCTGGGCGCGTAGAAGGAAGGGGCATTCCTTGGAATGTTTGCATGCCAAGTACAGTCTATCAGGTTCCGATCTTCGTGTAACACATTCGGCACCGGCTTCCAAATTCCATAAACCGGTTGCAAAGTGGACCTCCTCCTTGGTATCATACATCGCGCCTTCTACCAACCCCTCAACATTCGGGTTTTCTTCAATGCATACAGCTGAAATGTTGGGGCGGATAGGGACCATCGACACTATCCAATTCACCATGGGGCATTCGTCAACTGCATTGTTAGCTTCATTTTCATTTGGATCAGGATAAAACAACTGTAACAGTTTCTGCATCCCACCTTCTTCTTGAATCCATGTTGTGTATTCAGCAAACAACGCCCTATTCATATTCCTCCTCCTAGATTTGGCTCTAGGTTCGTCATCACTCTCCAATTCAACTGCTCCTTCTCTTTCTACTTCTTCTTCTACTTCATCATCTTCATCATCTTCATCATCATCTACTACCGATTCTTCTTCCGATTCTTCTTCTGATTCTTCTTCATATTCTTTATCGTTTGCATCTTCATCGTCCTCATACAATGGTTGTTCTCCATGCTCTACATGCGAACCTGTTTCCTGATTTAGGTCCGGGATAGTATTTCCTCGTTCAGTCGACTCACGATTATATGACCCAAGAAAAGAGTCCTCGAACCAAGTTGACGAAGCAATTGTCCTCCCAAGCGCATCTACCTCCACCTCAGCATCCCAATTTCTACTTGCGTTGTACGAATTGGACGGTGACATCCCATAATAATCGTAAGAAGGTACGTACGGTACTTGCTGCTCATAAGTAGAGACATATGAATGTACTGGAGCCTCTCTAGCGCCGCCATGCGAGGAGGATGCGCCGCCATGCGATGAGGATACTTCACTGTTTCCACACACATAAACAGTTGGTTCACGTTCTTTTCTGCACAACTTGGCAAAATCCTCATTCTCCGTCAAAAGATAATTGATACTTCGGCCTTTCCGTGATGTCTTCAAATAGAAAACATCAAAATCTCGTTCGCAAGAGCTAATGACATCTCTTATTTTGTATTTCAAATTGGACACCGTCAATGCATATCCTTCAATAGCTAGAGTATGTTGTTGGCCACCATTGTAGACACAATCAACCCAATCGCCTCCGTAACGTAGATTCACGTACACAAACGACATCTACAACAAAATTTTACACAAAATTAATTACAAAATTTAACCAAAAGATAATTATATAATTAAAAAACATAAACCGCTCAACAAAACCAATAAACCGGAAAATGCTAATGTGATATATATACGAATTCTACGACTATAAACACGAAATCAATCCAAGAAATTAATCAAATTCAACAATACAAGTGCTTCATTCCAAACCGTATGAAATTCAATTAGAATAAATCCTGAGAACAGTTAAGATGACCAATTCTCGACCACATTTGAATTTTGGCATTCTAGTCACAAAATAATAGGTATTTTGACTTAAAACGTCAATGTAAGCCGGAAAATGGTAAACCGGTCGACAAAGTCGCCGGAATGTTGAAACCGGTCGCCGGAATGTTGAAACCGGTCGACCGGTTTCAAATATTCCGGCGACTTTGTCGACCGGTTTGACCATTTTTCGGCTTACATTGACTTTTTAAGTCAAAATACGTACAAACCGGTCGACAAAGTCGCCGGAATATTTGAAACCGGTCGATCGGTTTCAACATTCCGGCGACTTTGTCGACCGGTTTGACCATTTTCCGGCTAAAACTCACGTATTAAGTCGAATTACGTACGAACCGGTCGGAAAAGTTGAAACCGTTCGACCGGTTTCAACCTTTCATCGGCCGGTTAGACAATATTCACCGTTTAAACAACATATAAAACGTAATTACCTGTATTTCTGTCTTCAAAAAAGCTTTTTAAGATATATTTTGCCGATTATCCTCTCAAGGAGCTGATAACATACAAATTTTTTCCTTGTGAAAATTTTGAGGGAGTATGACAAATTGAAAATAATGCACACTCTATTATCAGTGGATCGTACACTATAACAGTACACTCTATTATTTCACTACAGTGAACTGTATTATTTCACATTTGTGTGTTAAATGAATCACGGACACAAATGATGCGACATGTGAAATGTCAAATCATTTTTTTAATCGAATTACCAAATAATTATCAAATGGGTAGATTTAAATGAGGGGGAAAATAATGGGTAGTTTTATGGTGGAGGTTTTCAAAATGGGTAGATTTCAATATTTTCACTTAATTTATTAATATATAATCGAAATGCAAAAAAACTTGTGCCCAACCTTGAGGGTCACCGTATTGAGGACGGAGGGAGTACAATTATTTATTCATTTTAAATAATTGAAATGATGTGATACTCGCTCTATGGTCTTGATCGCACTATTTTCTACCACACAAAATAGGTATAGTATAGAATAAGCACGAGTATCGTATCCACAGGGATTGATATACCGAAACCACACACAATACCTCTACTCGAGAACTAAACTGATGTTTAAGCTTTTAAGAATTTAGAGATTGTGGTATTTATAACTAGACAAATAAATAAAGGACTCAAATAATCAAATAAGGAAATAAACAAATAAAAGAAGCAAATAAATAAATAAGGCAAATAACAAATAAGGATAAAATTCAAATAAGGAAAAGTGTTGATTCTAGGGAAGCCTACCTAATTAAATCTATGCAAGTAATTAATGCACACAATTAACCAATTTAATCCAATCTAGATGTGATACACGAAAATAACCTAACACTCCTGCTAAGGCAGTATAGATCGTCACCTAATAAGATTCTAATCTCCTCTCGGTCTCATAGAAATCAAATCAAGTGCAAAATAGAACAAGTATCAATAATACAATCAACTAGGTTCGGCTACGACACCTATATCGACTATATGTGAACATATGATAATTCAACTTCGGCTAAGACAATCAAATCATCATACCATGTATCATGAGATCTATTATGCAATTATCCTGCTAAGGCATAAAAACATAACTATGCATACATAATTAGTGGCCAATTAATCATGCATGAGAATAAGCACCATGAAACATGCACCTAGATTGGAAGGCTAATTGCAAACAAAAACACTCACATAAATTCAATTAGGCATTCAATCCCTAAAATCAACTAAAGAATTAGCTAGACATAATTAAAAGAAAGGTAGAAGGAAGAATAAACATAAGTAAAAACATAAATAAAAGAGAAAGAGATAGAAAAACTCTTGAATCTTGAATAAATCTTCAATCTTCAATTGTCTTCATACATAAAATAAATCTAGATCTAAAGTATAAAAGTAGAGAAAAGAATAAAAACTAATCTAAAGTATGGTGAAAAGTAGAGAGCTCTAAACTATGAAAACTTATCAAAACTTTTGAAAACTTATGAAAACTTGGGTACAATGATGAGTTTTGGGGTATTTATAAGGTAGGGGATCATAATTGTTACCTAAGTGGGCAAGGATTAGGTTAAGGAAATAAAAATATCCTAAATTTAGGATTTCCGTGTGTTTGACTCGGCCAAAGACTCGGCCGAGTGCTCGGCCGAGTGTGTGAGGGGAAATCTGACTCGGCCGAGTAGGTTCAACAGTAGCTTCACTCGGCCACTGACTCGGCCGAGTGGGTGTCCGAGTGAACCCATGCAGTTTGCGCGTCTTTCTTGTTTCGGCCGTAACTTTCTCGTCCGAACTCCGAATTGACCTCCGTTTTTGCCTACACGCTCCTATCGAACCCCTCTTCAATGATATGCTTCCATAATTTCAGAATAAGTCTTCAATAACATCGTGAGAAGTCAGAACTTTGGGATCAATACTTCGTCATCTTCCTTGGTTTCATCGCCTCTTGTCTCGCCTTAGGTTTTCTCGACTCAAAAGCCCTAAAAACACTCAAAACAATCCAAAAGCCGTAATCTATCTTGACATAAAATAAACAATATAAAACACAAGCTAAAGTATCAAAATACGACAAGAAAACGATAATATTACACTTAGATAATATGCTAAAAATACACCCTATCAGGTCTTTGTTTATTTTTTCATTTTAACATTATTTTGTTCAATTTTTTTAATAGTAGTATATTCTAATACTTTATAAATTAATACTAAATCCACAAAAAATAAAATAATCAAAGCTCGATTTGCTAGGAACTTGTTAAGGACATATATTAAGGGGAAACCACTTTGTGGGTCTTAAATAAAAGACTTAATTATTTTGATAAGATCACATAACCTCCCTGTTAATCTTTCCCAACTCTCCCTATTGATGATTAGAATAGTTAGAATTTTCACGAGCTTAAAATGTTAGGAAAACTCTATTTTATTAAGTCGCTTTAGATTTTAGCATGCAGGTTCGAAGCCTGAAGCTAAAAGATCCACTCGCTCAAGGTGACACTTAGCAAAGCGACTTTACTCGCTTTAAAGATGTCACAACATGGAAGTTGACACTTAGAAGTTCAGAGTTCACACTAACTCTTTCATTGTCAAGCGTCCACCTCTCATAGCGAGATAGTGAGCATATTGATCACACTCACAATCGCCGAGGTAGTTTATCCGTTGTCTCAAACACCCCGCAATAAGAGTCGACGACGGCGGTTTCCTGAAGTGGAGTTGAAGCTGGTAGTTTCCTACGCTTGGACTCGCGTCGCACGGAACATATAACTTGTCTGCTCCATTTAACAATCGAAAAGGTAACTCAGAGTTGAGAAACAAATCGGAATGAGAATAAGGGTTTTCGATTAACAAATCGAGAAATATTACTTCTGCAATTTCAAATCGGAATAAGGGTTTTGGAGGAGAAGAGAGGGTAGTGAATTTTGAAGTCGGATTTATTCGACAATCGCAATTAGGGTAATTCACGATTTCATATATATTTACTCTTTTAATTTCTTTAGTCAAAGTAATTGAGTTGGAAACAACGGTTTTCAAAAACTATTGTTATTGTGGTAAGATATAACAACACACAAACGACATCAGTATGTTACACCGTTGTCGTTTTCTCTTATGACAACAGAGAAACAACAACGATCTATAAAAACCGTTTTCTATGAGCGTACTCCTTCGCTCATAGACAACGGTTATCGATATAACAACGGGTTTAACAATTATAACAACGGTTATTTCAACACCCTTGTCTTTTCTGTTGTTGTCTGTATCAGTTTTTGTAGTAGTGCCCTTACCTTTGTCAGTGGATGCTTTGGGAGCATTGGGCTTTTCCAAAGCGATAGGTGGTGTGTTGTTAGAGGCACTGACAAAACTGAGGGTTTTGAAAATCCAACCTCGAATCCTAGACCCGCTTTGCTACCAAAAGGTTGCAGTGAGTTCTCTAGTGCTTTTCTAGCATATGACGCTTTGTTCAAGTTAGCAACTAGTTCAGATTGAGTATGACATTTTTCTTCCAAGCTCTTGTGACGGGCAAAGTGGTCCTCGAACTTTCCGGTCTTCGCTCTAAGGTTTAGCATAGTGAGATTAAGCTCAGCGATGATTTGCTCATTCTCGCTCAAGCACTGTGTCTGAGTTTGTTTTACCACTTCATAGTTTCTTAACAAACCATGGTGTTAGTTAAAGTAACTCATTCCATGTCGAGGAGAAGGTCTCCTCTTCGTGCTCTTGTGCTTGTGTAACTGAAGAAGATGGAGTGATAAGAAATAGCTCTACTCTTTCATTGTCAGTGAATGCCACAAGTCCGACATCACCTTCCTCACTGGAATCAGGTTCAGTGAAAGCGCCAGAGTCGCTTTCAGCTTGGTCGCTATGGTTGGCATTTGACTCGCTTGCTACCAGCGCTCTCTGTGTTGTTTCTCTTCTTGCTTTGATTTCCTCTTTCTCCTTTGTACTGACCTTTGTGCAATCAGATTTGTAGTGACCCATCTTGTGGTAATGATAGCATTCCAATCTTGTGGTAATGATAGCATTCCACGTCAATGAGATCCCTAGCGATCGGTTTTGAATGATCGTCTCGCTTAACTTTTCCTTCACCTGCCTCAGCATTCTTCCCTTGATGCTGCTTGTAGAACCGCTTGTACATCCCCAACCTTGAGTTCATTTTGTTAAAGTTTTTGGTGAGAAATACGTAGTGCTCCTCGAGCTCTTCCTGTGACATCTTGGATATAGGTGCTTTTCTTGAATTGTCGCTTGCTTTGTAAGCGATTCCTTTTGTTGTAGCGGGCAACTCTTCTTCATCATCATGCATCATCCGGTTGAGATCGAACTCGTGAGCTTTGAGTTTTGAGAAGAGAATCTCGGGTGATAGCGAGCGGAGGTCTTTTATAGCGAGACAAAGCTCTTTCATGGTCTGCCATTTCCTCGTCAATGCTCTTACTATCTTCAAGTTCATTTCCTTGTCTGTGAGACTCTTCCCTAGCGAGTTCAACGTAGTGAGCATAGTGATCACACGTGTTTTGAACATAACGAGGCTCTCATTTGGCTTCATGGTTAGGCTTTTCAACCTCTTTCAAACTTATCCTTAGAGCGAGTATGCTGTAAAGTGGGCAGAAACTTCAGACCAAAGCGACTGCTTGATATGTAGCTAGCGGGTGCCTAAGACCAAAGCGTAAGCTTAATCTTTAGCGAGTTAGCTTAACAACGTGCGGAATTTAGTGAGCATTTTTTTTTTACTTGCTTTTAAGAAAGTCCCGTATTAGGTTATTTACGTGCTTGTGCAGAATGCAATAAAAATAGTAATAAACAGTAAATGAAAGCGTAGGGAAAGAAATAAGACACAGGTGCGGAGTTAACTTCTTATACATCCACTTGTTCCTTACGGGAACGAATTTTCTTCACTCAAGAATTCACCACGGGATTACAACGGGTTCCCGAGCGACCTGAACATTGATCAACTTTTCACAATCAAGGAAAGTGAAAGCTTGTATCCAACAATACAACTACAACCTTGATCGAGCCATCCATAATCGATGAAAGTGGAGACTTGGATCTTACAACTCAACTACACTTAACCAAACAAACAAAACACACTCTAGTCTTCACTCGATAGAGACTTGGGTTTTTTGTGGGTTTTGTGTATGGATTCTAACTAAGAAAAATCATTTACAATGAGTAAAGTTAGGATTCTTCAATGAACTAGCCTAAGGAATATTAGTGTGGCCTAGAACTTAGAGTGGAGCTAAGGTTGCAGAAACACAAAAGCATTCGATGGAGCAAAAAGCTTGGAACACTTTGTAAGAACTCGAGAATGGATTGCTAAGAATATCGCAAGTGCTTGCAGTTTTGCTCTGAAAATTTGAGAGAAGTGTTAAGAGTTCTTGTTTCTGTGTGGACATATTTATGGTGTGAGATGATCATTCCATCCGTTAGAAAGAAGGGTGATCTTGTCTCTCACACTCCAACATGTTTTTGATGACCCGCAGCTTTTCTGGAAAGGTAAATTTGTCTTCTTTCCAAATTTGGCTTGCTTCAAACTGCGGCAGTCTTCACAGCGTCTGCGCGCATGCTGTTGGATTGAGGTCAACTTTCTTCAGCTATTTGGAATACGCCATTTGGCAGCCGCCATTTAATGTTCGACTGTAATCCTAGTTTGTCTCATTTCAAACATGGGTTTGAAATATGTTGTTATCTGAGACGTCGCTATCTCGCTATGAGAAGAGGACTGGTAAACAGAAAGCGAGTAAAGCATAGACACTTTAGCTTTACTGTTTACCATCAGAGTTCCTCTTCTTGCTATGAACTTAATAAAGTGATATCGATCACTTTGCAGAGGTTCATCTTATAGCGATAAGATCTTCAAGCTTCAGTATTCTCTAGTCTTGAACCTGCAACCTATAGCGACTAAAATAGAGCTTCCTAACACTCAAGCTTCAAAAAAATTTCTATCTAGTCTATTCATAAAAATGAGGGATGGCTGGGAATTTTCTAAGGGGATGATTTTGGGATCGAATCAAAACATATTAGTATAATTTTAATTAAGACTCCCAAAACGGTTCCCCCTTAGCATATTATCCTGACAGTTTCCCAACATTTCTTCACTGCAATTGCTACAATCTCAGAGTCAACAAACAAACAACACCTGTCTCTGCCAATCCCAAAACCCTAATTGCACCTATTAACAAACTTTGCTCCACTACTCTCTACTTCACACCATGGTCGGAGCACCGGTTTCTTACTCTGGAAACCAGCCTCAGCCTCATCCGACCGGCGCTGATAAATTTTCGAAATTAATCTCACGCATTTTCAATATTCTAATCATGAAAAGTTCATGAGATTTAATATTTTTTCCTTCCTTTTGTAGCTTCGAATCCGGCCATGGATCCCAACGTACCGAAATACGCTCCGATGCTGCCTCTGATGTACGCTACGCCGAGCGCGCCAATCTCCCCCCTCTTGTTGTATGGTTGATCGCACTATTTTCAACCACACAAAATAGGTATAGTAAAAAAGGGAAGCACGAGTATCGTATCCACAGGGACTGATGTACCGAAACCACACACAATACCTCTACTTTAGAACTAAACTGATGTCTAGGCAAATAAGAATTTAGAGTTGTGGTATTTATAACTAGGCAAGGAAATAAAAAGACTCAATTAAACAAATAAAGAAATAAATAAATAGCAAGGCAAATAAACAAATAAGGCAACTAACTAAAGAGCAAATAACCAAACAAAGAGAAATCAAATAAGGAAAAGTGTTGATTCTAGGGAAGCCTACCTAATCAAATATATGCAAGCAATTAATGAATACAATTAACCAATTTAATCCAATCTAGATGTGATACACAAAAATAACCTAACACTCCGGCTAAGGCAATGTAGATCGTCACCTAATAAGATCCTAATCTCCTCTCGGACTCATATAAATCAAATCAAGTGCAAAATAGAACAAGTATCAATAATACAATCAACTAGGTTCAGCTACGACACCTAAATTGACTATATGCAAACATATGATAATTCAACTTCGGCTAAGACAATCAAATCATCATATCATGTATTCATGAGATCAATTATGCAATTATCCAGCTAAGGTATAAAAACATAACTATGCACACATAATTAGTGATCAAGTAATCATGCATGAGAATAAGCACCATGAAACATGCATCTAGATTAGAAGGCTAATCGTAATCAAAAGTACAAACATAAATTCAATTAGGCATTCAATCCCTAAAATCAACTAAGGAAATTAGCTAGACATAATTAAAAGAAAGGTAGAAGGAAGAATAAACATAATGAAAAACATAAATAAAAGAGAAAGAGATAGAAAAACTCTTGAATCTTGAATAGATCTTCAATCTTCAATTGTCTTCATACATGAATGCAAAAAGTGTAGAAAAAAGAATAAAAACTAATCTAGAAGTATGGTTCTATGAAATGTATGAGAAACTATCAAAACTTTTGTACAATGATGAGTTTAGGGGTATTTATAAGGTAGGGGTTCGTAATTGTTACCTAAGTGTGCAAGGATTAGGTTAAGGAAATAAAAAATATGATTTTTAGAGATTTCTGTGTTTTTGGCTCGACCGGGTGCTCGGCCGCGCACAAGGCCGAGCGGAGCTACTGGTTCGGGTTCGTGAATGCGCTCGGCCACGCGCCCGGCCGAGCCGGTTTACCGGTTTGCGCATCTTTCTCGTTTCGTCCGTATCTTTCTCGTCCGAACTCCGAATTGACCTCCGTTTTCGCCTACACGCTCCTATCGAACCCCTCTTCAATGATATGCTTCCACCTTTCCAGAATAACTCTTCAATAACATTGTGAGAAGTCAGAACAAGGGGTCAAACATCATCATCTTCCTTGATTTCGTCGTCTTTTGTCTTGCCTTGGATTTTCTCGACTCAAAAGCCCTAAAAACGCTCAAAACAACCCAAAAGCGTAATCTAGCTCGAAATAATATAAACAATACAAAACATGAGCTAAACTATCAAAATAAGACAAGAAAAAGATAATATAACACTTAGATAATAGGGTAAAACTACACCCTATCAATGGCGGGCAAGCGTCGGCGCCTCAAGGCGCACCTTACGGTGGCAGCGCCGCCACAACACATGATGGTCAGCCCTTAGAACCCCGCAGACGTCAGTGCCGGTTAATACAAACTACATCTACCCTAACAATTCGGCGCCAACTTACCCGCAGACTTCTTCTCCTTACCCTACGATGAACACCGCCGGCCAAACACCTCCCTTTCCGCCGTCATCCGCTGTCGGAGCTTCGCCTCCATTCCCTCCATGCTCCACCTGTGACACCCCGAGAACCGCCTTTAGCTCCGACGAGCAGGTCGAGAAGTTGAAATTTGTCACCGTCGATGCTTCAAGTTCGCGTCTTCCACCTCCATTCTTCCTCCATCGCCGTGCTCCCGTCGATCTTAAACAAACCGGAAAATACTGACTGTTGCCGGTAAGGTCACGAAGACCTAGAGTCATCGGAGTCATCGTCAAAAAGAATACAGAAGAGAAGATGAGAGAGGGAGGGAGGGGGGAGGGGATACATAAGAGAGATAGAATATGTGTGCGTATGTGAAGAGAAATAGATGAAGAAGGAGAGATAATGGGATATGAGCTGTTAAAAATTAAATGTTGTAAGTTAACCTAGTTATAAAGTGGGCGTTTTTGTGTCAATTCATGTCAAAAGTGGGTAGAATTTGTGTTTTTTAAGTTTGTGGGTAAGTATTGATTTCTCTATATTAGAATGGGTAGTTTAATATATTATTCTTATAATTATATATAACCATACATTTTGCCGTACATTGCACGGGTGCAAAATCTAATATATAATTATATTTGAAACGAAATATCAAAACTTAATGATGAAATGTTTTGATTAATTAGAGTAGTATATACTAAATTCCTAGTTTCTATATTATAAATATATTTATTAGAATCATCTCAATTCGCACTAACTTGCCATAACTAAATTGATCTCGAGTGATTCGATTTTGTGTTGATATATATATATATATATATATATATATATATATATATATATTCTATGATTTATCAAAACTAACAAATCAGTCACCTCCTAAAATTAGATTCATGTGTTATTGTAAGAAATAGAATAAGATAATCAATATTTGATTTAGGTTACCTAATATAAAAAATATTATGCATGTAAAATATGACTGATTCATAATGTAATATTCTCAACCTATGACCAATATAAAAATATGCTAACAATTAATATTATGATTATTCGTCATCTTCGTGCCTATAAATATGAGCACATCTTGTCTAACAATCCACATCTTTCAATATTTTATCATTTCTCACAAAATGAACTCCATTTGTGCTATTATTTCCCGTGTGTTGGTTAACATTTTGCTCATGTGTATTGGTAGGCTCACTCTCTCTCTCTCTCTAGATCTCTAGATATTTATTTATATTTTTATGCTATAATTGCCCCTAAATATACCACCTCGTCAAATTGTGATTTTGCGCATGACCTTTAAAATATGTATATACATACAAACCATTTCAATTATGTCTTATTTTGGCACAAGATTAAATTTTCTCAATTTTCGTATTAAAATAAAATTTGGATTTGTTGAATCATTTGTGAGATTCTAATCCTTACGAACACGAATGACATGCTTCTTTTAGGAAATTATACTTCTGACATTCATATGAACACAAAGTTTTACGACATTGAACAAGAATATCCAGCTTGCAAAATCCGAGACAAAATCGAAAGCTTGTGTATTTATAGATGGATTTTATGGTCTTGTGAAAAATCATAAATTAATGAAAAGTTGTGTGTTTAGAGGCAATTATCCGTATTTTGATTTATCTTCGCCATATTTATAGCTAACTAATGTGTTGTATGAATTCGCAGGCATATTGGTGGTGACAGCGGCGGCCGGTGCTCCTACACCACCGCATTGCAGTACTACCGATGATTGTGCTGCCTATTGTGCGACTACTAGTGGAACCACTCCACTATGTTTAAGTGGTGTTTGCCAATGTATTTGAGATTAATCATTATCTTTGAAAGAACAAAAGGGAGAGAATAAAATATGCAACAAATATTTAATATATAATAATTTCACTCACTCTACTTTGATATCATGTATCTGAAAGATTTGTTTATCAAAATTATATTTTCATTTACGTACTATTATAATTGTGATTGGGGAGACTTCGACAATGACTCTATTCAGAAATCGGAATTATCTAAATTATACTTATATTTTCTTTATAAGTGTGTATCTCTTTAGGACAAAGAAAGATTTTAAACTTTTATTTAGATTTACAAACATAAGATATATAGAACTCTATAATAAATTCGAAATGAGTGTATTCGGATTATTTATTGGAAGAAGTGTCACAAAGCATATACACTATAAATTTTGTTGGAATTTATGGGTTTTAGGATATTACCCAATTGTATGAACAAACAAATTTTTAACTTGGTGATGTGGATAGTGGATTTAAAATAAAACTAGAAAGTTTTATTTCTAATTAAAAAAATCATTAAGTTTGACAAAGAACTACAATTTTTTGGTGAGATGTTTCCATTCCAACCATGCGATAAAAAGGGTTCTAGTCATATTGGGTATATGAGTGTGTGGATGCGTAATATAGAATTATAAAAAATTGATAAAAAGAAGAATATTTAGGATGTGGAATTCATAAAGTTGAAGAGAAACTTGAAATAGATATACATATTTCATATCTTTCAAATACAAATTACTAAAGTTATAATGTCCAAATTTTATAATAATTTAATGTGGCCAGTAGCCTTTTAATGCAATCATATTAATGTGAATTATGTATCATATTATGTTAAATCCATAATGTTGGTACCGGATGATGAGTTGGTCACACGTAGGGGGGGGGGTGAATACGTTTGAAGAAGTTTCAACTTGTTTTTTCAAACTTATTTTAAGAGTGAGAACTGTAAAGCGAGCTAAGACTTTAGACAAAAGCGAATGCTTGATCTGTAGCTAGCAAGTGCTTAAGATCGAAGCCATGTGGTTTTTAGAACCTTAATGCAAGGGAACTTGTGAAGTTGCTTAAACTAATGGAACTTATGTTCTCTCGCCGAGTGATATTCAAAAGACACTTGAGGAATGTGGTATGGTTTTGAAGATATAGGAAGAGACAGATTTTGGTAATGTTACCAAAACAATTCGAGATCGTAGTGACATTCTGGCAAAACTCCTGGTTGATGGTAACCAGGGAAATAATAATGATGAGGAGCAAAAAAATTGAAGTAGAAATGGACTCCCTCTTGGAGAAAGAAGCACGCATGTGGAAGCAAAGATCCAGGTGTACTTGGTCGGTTTTTCCCTAAAATAGACAAAAGTCATAAGCGAAGCATTAAAGAGATTGATGATGTTAATTGATTGGTGGCCAAGACTCATGAGGATATTCAAAAGGGTGTTTTGTACGTATTTTTCTGAGTTTGTTTACTTCTTTGCATGCTCAGTGTTTTGAAGAAAGGCTTTGTACTCATGTTATATCAGAGATGAACAAGCAACTTATGGAACATTTTTCGATTGTGGAGATTGCAGAGGCTCTTTCACAAATGCACCCCCTCAAATCTATTAGCCCCGATGGTATGCTTGCTCTCTTTTACCATATATAGATAATGGAATTTGGTGAGAAACGATATAAATCTTAGTATCTTGAATGAGGGAGGGGATTGATAAGGTGTATTTTTACCATATTATCTAAGTGTTAAAAAGTCATTTTATCGTCGTATTTTGATAGTTTAGCTCATGTTTTGTATCGTTTACGTTATCTCGAGATAGATTACGCTTTTGGGTTGTTCTGAGTGTTTTTAGGGCTTTTTGAGTCGAGGAAACCCAAGACCAGACGAGAGACGACGAAACCAAGGAAGATGATGAAGTATTGATCACAAGTTCTGACTTCTCAATATTTTATTGAATAGTTATTATGGAATAATGGAAGCATAACATTGAAAAAGGGTTCGATAGGAGCATGTAGGCGAAAAAAAAAAAAAAAAAAAAAAAAAAAAAAAAAAAAAAAAAAAAAAAAAAAAAGATACGCATACTGACTCGACCACCGACTCGACTATTTTGGTCGAGTCACCAGCCGAGTCAAGCGAAACAGAAGCCCAACTCGACCGAGTCAACGCCCAAGTCAACCCTTCCGGAAAACCTTATTCTGACAATATTTTATTCCTTATTTTTTTCCTTGTACACTTAGGTTTTAGATGTAAACTTCTACCATATAAATATCTCTAAACTTATCATTGTAAGGAGGCCAACAAGAGTTCTCTCCTACCCTAGATTAGTTTTTATTCTTTTCTATACTCTTATATATTTTAGATCTAGATTTAATTCATGAAGACCATTGAAGATTGAAGATATATTCAAGATTCAAGAGTTTTTCTATCCCTTTCTCTTTACTTTATGCTTTTACTTATGTTTAATCTTCCTTCTACATTTCTTTTAATTATGTCTATTTTTCTAGATTGATTCTAGGGTTTGTATGTGATGGATCCTATTTTTGTTGTAATTACACGTACTATGGCTAAACAGAAACGAAGTAGAGCATAATTAAAAGAACACAACGGATCTATGGAGATAGATCTACGTCCACGGGGAGAGGAAAAGATATATTTTGTATTAATATATTGCGTGTCGTACAGAGAGTCCGTCCTCCTCCATATATTCTCACTATTGTTTTCCTATATTGAATCCTCTCATAACTGCTAGTTAGTGCTCATCATCATGGGGGGTCTGTTACTCGCACGTTTCCGCGTCCATCATGATAGGGACTAATATCAGCTATACTACGAAAAATAACTCAAGTTAATAGGAAAATATACTTCCTTTAACCTTAGGATATCATCCCTAGGGAAATGTGATATATCAGACGCTATGAAATAATGCTGAATGACAATTAAAACAACTTCCCAAGAGCATCAGAAGCCCAGGACAGCTATAAGGCATATTTTGTTCAGAAGCTGGAAGTGGTTATCTCCTCCCAGAAGCTATACGGGATTTGCTGGCATCTGCTAAGATCGAAGGATCTGTTCAATTCCCATATGCATCTGACAGAGCCTGAGGTTCTGCGCGACACACAGCCCGCGTGACTCTATGCATTATAGAGTGAGGACCACTGCATTCATGACGAGGGATATCTTACCTCTATGGGAATTCCTTTTTTGCCCTTCCCTCACACGAATGTTCACCTTGTCATCCTCTTCACATCTATAAATACCGGATGGTTGCACACTTCATTAATCCATAATCAACACACCATAACGCAACTCTGCACACAGACATAAAGCACGTAAACGACAACGGTGGTTAGTTTGGAGTTCAGGCTAGGAAGATGTGACCAAAATAAGAATGAGTGCTCGCCTGTCCAACCAGCGATCTGGCATATTCAAGGGGCCAACGAGTGCTCGGCCTGATGCATTGAAAGATTACACACTAGGAGTGCACCTAATACCAAAGCGAAATTTGCGAAGCATTTTCATATTGATTACAAGGTAGCATTTAAAAATTCATTATCTAGTGTTCATTATTTTTCCTTATGATGATAATAATTATTTTTTAAATGGAGGCAAGGACAAAAATAGCCAATTTCATAAGGAAAAAATCTTTTTTTAGCCACTATTAATAAAATGGTCTAATTATACTCACTTTGGACTTTTTCTACCAATTATACCATTCTGACTTAAAAATATATTAAATAGAAAATGACTTGTCGTGCACACGAACACGAACGAAATTGTCGTAAATACCGTGTTGTGCATACGAACACGAGCAAAATTGTCGTGAATACTTGGTCGTGCACACGAACACGAGAAAAACTGTCGTGAATACCTAGTAATGCACACGAACACGAGTGAAACCATCGTAAGGACTCAGTCGTGCACACGAACACGAGTAATCGTGAATTCGTGTAACCCTCGATATATAGTTGTATTTGCCAATGTTTTAAAAACCGGACCGGACCGGCCGGTTCGACCGGGAACCGGCCTTGATCCGGTCCGGTTCGGACCATAAAACCGGAGGTCCTATAGAACCGGGTTTGAACCGTTCAAACCGGTGAAAACCGGCTGAAACCGGAAGAACCGGCGAACCGGGCCGGTTTTCGGAAAACCGGCCGGTTCAATACTCTTACCCAAAAAAAATTAATTTTTGCATATAGAGGGATTTGAACCCATGACCTAGTAGATAAAAGACCAATAACTCTACCATCTGAGCTACAATAATCAATTATTCATAACAAGATATTTAAATGTATTAATTGTAATTGACATAATTAAAGTATTATTTTTATATGAATGTCTATTTTAACTCTATCTTTCTAATTTTCAATAACTTTTCACTTAATTTTCTCCTAAATGACCTATTAGCATAATTTTTTATGATAATAAAAATAATTTTACATTTTTAAACCTTTATATAGTAGATAGGAATACAAAATTAAATATAACCAATAAGTTTTAATTGTAAAAAAATATATTTAATGTATTTTTTACCATATAAGGTATACATTTATTCATATTTTTATATATATTATGTATTTTTATAATTAATTTTATTTAATAATTAATTTAATTGCAAAACGGTTCAACCATGGTTTAACCGGTTCAACCAATTGAACCATGACCCGGGAGCCTCACCGGTTCGACCTCCGGTTCGGTTTTTAAAACATTGGTATTTGCTCTTAGATAGTCATGTCCGATGGAGGGGGAGACGGAGCAGCGACCGAGATGACAACTTGCATTGAGATGATGACGACGGTGTGTGAGATTCAACAACGGCACATCAATTACGAGTTTTGATGAGAAAGAAAAGGGGAGAGAAGTGAAGAGAGATGGAGGAGATAACTGCGACGGCAACGTGAGATGCGGTGGCGACAACCACCATCAAAGTTCAGAAATGGAGAGGGAGGGGGGGGGGGGTAACACCGTCGGCGGGCAGTGGATGAAGGCGGCTGCGAGCAGGGCGTCTAGTTTCAGGAAATGAAAAGGAAGATAGGGAGAGAAGAGAGAGAAATTGAAGGGATGAGAATGAGGGGTGGTGCCGGGGTGGACAACAAATTTTACTTCTTTTTTTTAATTTAATTTCATTAAGGGTATATATGTCATTGTACATGAAAATGGTTAGAATTAGATCATTTATTTATTTGTGGCTAAAAAAGACTTTTTTTTTTTTTTTTATAAAAATGGCTATTTTGGGTATTCCCTCTTTGAAAAGCCTATCATTTTTCATATATGTCCATGTTGAACAAAGAACCTAGCTACCAACGAATTACTTGTGATAGAAATGTGTACCAACAAGATTATGAAAATGATGTAGAGATACGAAGGCCATCATTTCAGGGAGTTTCATGTGCCCCTAACATGGTAGGTCCCCCTAAATCTAAATTTTTTAAATATGATTTCCCTTTTCGTTTTTCAACCAAATCAATGAAAAATTGTCGACTTCTACCTACTGTATACCAATGAATTAAACTACTTATGGTTAAAATAATAAGAAAGGATGATTATAAATTAATTGTAGTCAAATCATACTTGCTCCTTTATTTCGCGCTATTGATTGAAGCGATAATTGCGTTTTAGCTTGATCCCACAATTTTGACTACCTGAAATCGGTGAAATGTCTTTGTATTTGATATCTATAAATCTGCTTTAAGTCAGAAAATTTGACAAAGTTTATTCATTTCATATATATTTTCGTTAAGATATAGTATAATTAATTTTTGTTTGAAGAATAGTGGACGCGAGATATATATATATATATATTTCAACACGTATATGCTGAAACTACGGTGTGAAAATTGGATTCCTTATGTGTGCGTGATATATACATAATACACCACGACCACAACAATGATGTTTTATCTTTATTGTCATGCAGCAATCAATCTCAAATTTCATCTAATTAGTCTAGGTAATAAGGGTAAGTAAGCTACATGTTTACAGCATTTAATATAACAAAGATATACTTGATATATATACCTCTTCGTTCCATTCCATTTAGTATGTTATATTATTTTACACTTTACATATATTCACTCTATAAGCCAAATGGAGTGGAAAGGAGGTAGTAATAATTAAGACTCCCTCTGTTCCATTTCAGTAGTCATGTTTTTTTTCGGCCATACTGAAAATGAAGTGTTAATTCTTTCCATTTTAAGTTACATGACTCAAGAAATGAGACAACCCAAAATAACAAACAAGACTAATAAAATGGGACAGAGGGAACACTAAAATATTGTTATCCTTATAAGATAATTAATATTTTAAAATCATTATTGACGAATTTTATGTTTCTTGTATATTTCTGATTTATTTCATAACTTAAGATTTATGTTCTTTGAATATGCACAACCACAATTAAGTATAGTAATATTCAGAGCATCTCTAAGAGTTTACTCTATGTTTACGAGGTACTATAACACCTTTAGGATCCTTACAAAAATTTTTAAAAAAAGTATTTTAAAAATAATCATAAAGACGATAAAAAATGTTGCCATAAATACCAAATTCTTTTTAAGAACTTCAAAAAAGGACGGAAGTTAGTAAAATTAAGCTAAAATTATACAAATATTAATAATTTTATTTTATTGGATTAATATGCAAATCCATGAATCCATCGTTTTTAAGTATGCTTATTTTATGTACCTTCTGGATTAATGTCATTTTGAATTATAAAAAAATTACCAGTAAGTATTATTGCAAATATTTTGAATTTTAAAATAAACATAATGATTTCTTTTCTGAGGCAAGGACAAAAATAGTCAATCTCATAATAAAAAAGTCTTTTTTAGCTACTATAAATAAAATGGTCTAATTTTAGCCACTTTGGACTTTTTCTACCAATTATACTCTTACTACTTTAAAATATACTAGTACTTAAATAGAAAATGACTTGTCGTGCACACGAACACGAGCAAAATTGTTGTGAATACTCGGTCGTGCACACGAACACGAGCAAAATTGTCGTGAATACTTGATCGTGCACATGAACACGAGCGAAACCATCGTAAGGACTCGGTCGTGCACACGAACACGAGTAATCGTGAATTCGTGTAACCCTTGTGGAGATGGAGATACAACGACGAAATGAGTGAGGAGGAGAGGCGGACGGCAGCGGAGTGAAGGAGGAAGAGCCAGAAAAGTAGAAAAAAAGGTGGTGTGGGGGTGGTGGGGGGAGGAAGGAGTAAATTTTAGTTTTTTCTTTTTGTTAATTTAATTGTTTTATTATTTAATTTCATTATGGGTATATATATATATATATATATATATATATAGGGGTGAGATCATGTACAAAATGAGGTTATCGTAAAAAATAAAAAATGATGCATTTTTTTTTTTTTTTTTTGAAACAATTAACAGGAAATTTAAGGGCCGCACCACGGAGGACTCGAACTCGAGACCTTTCAGGTCCGAGATTTATTCTTTAACCCCCTACCGCTTAGCCAACACACACACACAAATTCGCTCCCAAAGAGGATCGAACCCGGATCCCTCACTAAAGAGAGGAACCCGGTGGCCAGGTGCGCTAAGTCACCTGGTTAAATGATGCATTTTATACATAACTATAATGCAAGGTATGCATAATTATAATGCATTGTGCATTATAATGCACGTTCTATACTATTATAATGCATCAACCATCATAATGCATTTTCAGTATAATCATAATGCACCAGTTAATATGAATCATAGATCACATTGAGATCAATGGTCCAGATCATTTCTCATTTCTTACTAGACATGTCTTTTGTATTTGATCTCTCCACTATATATATATATATATATATATATATATATATATATATATATATATATATATATATATATATGTCATTGTACATGAAAAAATAGCTAGAATTAAACCATTTATTTATTGATGGTTAAAAGAATTTTTGTATTATGAGAGTGGCTATTTATGGGTATTCCCTCTTTTGAATATTTAAAAGTGAAAAATGATTTATTTTTTTGTAAAAAAATTTAAAAATATATATGATTGTGCAGCAAAATAACGTTGTTGGATAAGCTCTCTGTAGCACAAGCGGATCAAAATGAAACAACTAATTCTTGGTCTATATAGAAAACCAAACCCTAGCTAGTAGGACAAATTAAATCATAACAAGAACTAATTGTTACGAAATACTCTCTCCGTCCCTTTGGAGTTGTTACATTTCTTTTCAGCATTTGTCTCAAGCATTTTCGAGCGTCTTGATGGTAAGTTTCAAAATATCTTTTTGTGAAAATTTTAAATTTACGAGATACTACAAGTGTTTTACTATCTCATAAAAGGAAAAAATCTTTAAAAAGCTATTTTAAAACTTATCATTAAAATTCTCGAAAACGCTTGAGACAAATGCTAAAAAGAAGTGTAACAACTCCAAAGGGACGGAGGGAGTACAAAGCGGACAGAGCGAACTTTAATAGACAAAATAATACATGAACCCTAGTAAAAAAAATAAAAATTAGTTGAAAACAATAAACTTTATTAAGTAAAGATAAGCTACGCCGCTAGGGAAAACTTCCTAGTAAATAAAGTTGACCCTATTTAAGGGAAAACTGTATTAATCGGATACATGAAATACTAGTACGAAAACTAAACCGAGTTTGGAAAATATAATCTCTAACATGAAAAGTAAACCGTTGTAGGGAAAGTTAATCCGAGTAAGGAATACTATACTAGTAAGGGAAAATAAATCTTAATAGGGTATAAAAAGTTGATTGATGTAATATTTCATATTAATTGTTTATTGCACTATATATGGAAGGCTTGTATCATAAAACAACTAACAATTAAAGTATACAAATTTATAATCGATTTTTGAGAAATTCAGATAAATGATCTTATATACGATTGGTACATTCTATAGTTATGTAGTAGAGATAGCGTACTAAGTACTAACTTGTTGTATAGTATAATTTATATTCATTAACGAATTAATGCATTTACAATTCCTTTTTTAGATTTAGATTTTTTTTAATTGTTTCCTTTTGGGAGTACAACTAGAGGTGCCCACGGTTCCGGTTACGGTTCCGTCGGGGGAGGAACCGAAACCGAACCGCTAACACACGGTTCCGGTTCCGGTTCCGGAACCGCCGGTTCCGGTTCTAACCGGAAAAAATCGGACATTTTTTTTTTAATTTTAAACTTTTTTATTTCATAAGGCTTTGGACCTTCTTTCAATTATATAGGTGCATGTTCCCCCCCACACCCTTATTTGCTATTTTTTCAATGTGAGACAAATGTACGTGCTTTTATAAGGGTGTCATTCTTTTCAAGTTTGATAGTTTTTCAATGTGGGATAGTGAGATGTGCTACTCTTCTCATAGTTTGGGATGTATTAGATATCCTACATCGAAAAAATAAGAAAATTGAGAAGTGTAATACTCTTATAAAAGCAATAAGCATATCTCACAATGAAAAAATAACAAATGGGTGTTTGAGAGTAACACCTATATAATTGAAAAAATAATAAAATTTATATAAATTGGGCGGTTCCAAAATTTGGAACCGCCGGTTTGGAACCGGAACCGGAACCGAACCGCCGGTTACGGTTCCAAGCCTTAGGAACCTTAACCGAACCGACGGTTCCACTGGTTCCTTTTCCGATTCCGAACTACCGGTTCCGATTCCGGTTAAAAAACCGCCGGTTTCGGTTCCGGTTCCGATTTTAACCGCCGGTTCCGGTTCTTTTGAACACCACTAAGTACAACTAAGTTCAACAATAGTATGCAACGTCTATGACCTATCTCGATTGAAGAATTGTGTTCGATTATGAAGATTTTGTGGAACCAGTGCAACTAATGCAATCAATATCTTAAGTCAAGATCTATAAATTTTATTTTACATTTAGGTTGAGTTCTCTTACGAAAGAAAAGGAGAGAAAAGAGAAAATTACCCGTTAAATTTCACTTCTCACATTTTATCAATGAGGAGGAATTGTATTCCTTAAATTGTAGAAAATATTTATAACATCAAATTGGAGAGATAATATTTTCTCTCCATTGTAGTGTAAATGAAGGGGGAAAAATAGAAAATGTGAGAAATAAAGAAGATTTAAAGGTTGATTTTCTCTTTTTTCTAATTTTCTTTCGCATCAAAGAGAACGCAACCTTATATTCTATTCACTTATTTCCTTTTGCTATTATAATCATCTTTATTGAACTTCGCCCATTTTAAATATCAAGAAGACAATAATGGATTGTTACAACAACACAATAAAATAGGGTGGTAAACTTTGGAGCGGGATTGTTTAAGAAATTAATTTGGTTGATACCATTATTGGTTAAATGATTGGGAGTTAAAATTACGTATATTATGAAAAATGTCGTTGTGTGGCCGGCCACATTATGGCCAAATAGCTTTATTGTATACGATATCTCTCTTGCTATGAGATTTCAATTTTAAAGGATAAAATGAAGTCAATCCATAAGGTTTGAATGCTTCATTCTTCCTTAGCTTCATTTTTTTTATAAAAAAAAAAAAAAATCCCTAATCAAGAATATACCGTATAAAAGTCATCGTCTAGGTCCCCTTAGGCGCTGGTCAGTACGTCATTGCCCGATTTATATGTAATTCGTCTAGGCACTAAGCGGTACATCATCGATTCGACATTAAAGTTTATTCAATAGTCTCTATATGTTAACTAATCAATGTCTAAACGAACTGAGTTGTTCTATGCATGATTTTAGATGGTTGGATGGATTTATGACTAAACATAAAAATAAAAAATTTATAAATCTCGAAAAATATAGATATCATGTTGAAAAATAGAAAAAATTGATGTAGACTATATATGTATTGTATATAAAAAGTACCAAGTTTATAAAATTAATCCAATCATTGTCATATTATGCGTATTTATCATGAATTTGAAAATAATATTGTAAAATAGTGAAAATAAGTATTTTTAGTGTTAATACACTTAGGCCCCGCCTAGCCGCCTAGCTAGGCGCTAGTCCCGCCTCCACTGGTCGCCTAACACTTAGCAAATTTCAAAACATTCAATGTAGTTCCCTACCTTTTAAGATAGTTTAAAGATCCGTGAATCGAAAAACAGGAAAACAAAACAAAACATTGAAACAAAACAAATAACAAAAACAAATAACAAAAACAATTGCGTGTCAGCTTCCATTGATAACTTTCTACATATATGTCTGCCGCAATTTCAGGAAAATATGTTAGCATAACATATTAATCAACCATATAAGAAGACGCACAAATTAATCCAAATATTAAAACGAAAGAGGTGGGGAATTTTTAACTTTTTTCTAGAGAAAAAAAGAGATGGAGAATTAGAGTAAGAGTAGGTAGTAGCTAGGGCCCTACTAGATTAGCAGTTGGTAGTTGAGTTGGGACAAAATGCATGTGCGTCTTCGTATACAAATTTTGACATTCGTTTGTTGCGAGCGATTCTCAAACACGCATAATTGTCATTTTCAGTAAGATTAATAAATTTCATGCCTTCCTCCTATAAATACATCTATACTCTTAGTTGAAATATAGTACAAAATAAATTACAATTCTGTTTCCAACTATTTTTGTAGAGTTGGAATTGCTTGTGATCAATGGCTACAATGTCTCTATTCATCGCCCTCTTCTTCTTGTCGAGCTCAATTAGAACATGTTATGGCGGTAACGGAGGATGGCAAAATGCTTATGCTACTTTCTACGGGGGAGGAGATGCATCTGGCACCATGGGTATGTATAACGAACTCACTTACATCAAATTAATATCTATACTATATATACATGTCTATTGTTTCTTAATATAAGTCTCAAACGAAACGTACATTTTTTTTTTTTTTAATTTAGAAAAGCTCTCAAAAATTTAAGTAAAAACAGTATGTTCCGTTTGGGACAGCAAAGTACGAATAAAAAAGAAATTAGTTCACACATTTAATTACGTTGGTGCTGGGTGTTGTTGCTCACGTTAATTTAGATGCATGGCAGATTACAATCTATAATTCGTACTCTCTTTATCTCATTTATGTTGTCTCATTTTATATTCAATAGAGTCTATTATAATAATTAAATAAGACAACATAAATGGGACGGGGTGAGTATTTCTTTTATTTATTTTTTGTAACTTTTTCTTTCTTAAAGAGATATCTTATTTAATCTTCTCCCTCTATATACTCCCTCCTTCCCTTTATACATATTCCTTTTTAGTACGTCCCGCTGAACATGTTACGTTTCCTTATTTGACAATAGTTACTAAAGGAAAAATACTTTCTGCGCATGCACTCATCATATTAACACACAAATCCACCATTTCATAATTCCCGTGCCAAAAAAAAAAAAATAACTAGTATAAATGGACGTAGGAGTATCAAATTTAATTTGTTGACGATAATGAGATATTAAATGTATCTTAATAATGTGTTAAAATCATGTTAACATATGCATACAAATTTTCCAAAAGTCCAAATCAACCCTAGCTCTAAACGTCACTATCAATATTATATAGACTCTTGCTCTAACTTTTTGAGTAATATGCCAAAGCTCTCTCTTTCCCTCACTCTCTTCAGTGGGGCCAGGAGTGATCACACATGAGAAGGTTATTACATACATTAAAGTGAAACATGTTCTTGAATAAACAGAGATTAGTAAATGATAGGAGTAGAAATAAACTCTTAACTAATTCTCTATCAACTTGTAACAATTTATTGAATAATGAACGCAGGAGGTGCTTGTGGGTATGGTAATTTGTACAGTCAAGGGTACGGTACAAACACAGCAGCACTGAGTACAGCTCTTTTCAATAACGGGCTGAGCTGTGGGTCCTGCTACGAGCTACGGTGCACCAATGCGCCCAAGTCGTGCC
This sequence comes from Thymus mandschuricus, assembly GCA_029379335.1. NCBI lineage: Eukaryota > Viridiplantae > Streptophyta > Magnoliopsida > Lamiales > Lamiaceae > Thymus > Thymus mandschuricus. The sequence goes on from CM057071.1 coordinate 13,200,426, forward strand.
TACCTGGCAGCATCACAATCACCGCCACCAATTTCTGCCCACCAAACCCTTCTCTTCCCAACGACAACGGCGGCTGGTGCAACCCTCCTCGCCAGCACTTCGACATGGCTCAGCCTGCTTTCCAGAAGATTGCCCAGTACCGCGCCGGAATAGTCCCAATTTCGTATAGAAGGTAATTAAAAAACCCACCAGCATATATGCAGATAATCAATTTTCAACTAAGTAACAAATTATATGTGGATACACAATCAAATATTCTCGCCACTTTTAATTTATTTTATAAAATATAATTTGCCCATTATCTTCCTATTTTATATTTATAATTTACGAGAAAATAGTGCACGACAGTATACAAAAAGTTTCTAATATATTTATTATAAAATTTTGTATGCGGTCAAATTTGCATCATGTATACATAAAATAACATAAGTTATTTTAAGATAATTTAGTACGTAATATATTTTGAGAAGGACAATTTCGTAAATTAATCTGCATAGGGAAGTTTCGTAGTTTTCTACTAGTTCTGATTTATCTGTGTTTTTTGAGTAAATTATATGTGCAGGGTGCCTTGTATAAAGAAGGGTGGGATAAGGTTCACGATCAACGGCCACTCCTACTTTAACCTAGTCCTGATCTCAAACGTGGCCGGAGCAGGTGACGTCCACAGCGTGTCGATCAAGGGATCGAAGACCGGATGGCAATCCCTGTCGAGAAACTGGGGCCAAAACTGGCAAAGCAACTCCTATCTCAACGGCCAAGGCCTATCTTTTCGTGTCACGATTAGTGATGGGAGGACAGTCACTAGTTATAACGTGGCACCAGCGAATTGGCAGTTTGGACAAACATTTCAAGGAGGACAATTCTAGTACTATATAAACTTTATATTCGTCTACTATACATATACCTCAGTAGTCGTGATATAATATTGGAATGTGGAAGAATTAGCTGTGGTAGAAATGCACCCGCAGCTTAATAAATACAGTAAATGTCATGTATACTTTACATCTCTTTGTTTAGCTTATATTCCGTCCTCTTGGGCTGAAATGAGCGTTAGGTTATATTTGATGGAGCCACCAAAGGCGAATATATATAGTTTACATGTAGTTTTTATATAATCTTATTTCATACAGAGAGTATTCACACGCATTTGGGTTTTTTTTCTTTCAATAAAAAATAAAGATTTATTTGGTTTGTTGCGTTTCGGACAGGGGTATACGATTCTTTTTCATATGTACGCATGTGATGAATTTTATTACGTGAAACGTTTTCAAGATAGTCTACTCTTTGCTTATAATAATACCAAACATGAAATATAAATCTTTTGATGGGGGAAATTATTATATAACACAAATATGTATTATGAAATTAATAATAAAAAATTCCTTAAAAAATGAATGATAAGTTATATAAATGGATGTTTAAATAATAATCAAATATATTATTTAAAATTGCAAATCTCATAATAAATAATATCTAAAAAATATAAAACAAATATGAAAAAAAAAAAAATGTTAACTAACAAAATGTTACAATAACATAAGTCTATTTGCATAGATTTCCCCTTAGTGCATATAAGATATTGAATTTTCGGGGGAAATGGGGAACCATTATTGATCCTCTTTTAAAAAAAAAAAGATATTGAATTTTCAGTTGAATGAGAATATTGACAAATATATATAGGGAATAGTTCTCATGGAGACTACTTAGATCATAAGAACTAGGAATCAATTATAGTCTTTCATTCATCACTAATTAATGGTTGAGATTTGATCTTAGCATCTATATAAGTGCCTCTATTATTCAATTTTTAATGCTTGCAAGGGTAATTTTGGAAGATTCACTCCCACCAAATCCTATTCCTACGAAATTAGTTATATAATTTCCATATTCTTCGCAACTATTATGTACAGTTATATTTTCTTTTATTTACTAATATTTAAAATTAGGCTATTAGGTAGTTGTTTTTAACCATTTACACGACTACGACTGCTTCATTTTTTTCTTTTTCTCATTTTTTTTCTTTTTCTTTTTTAATTGGGTAGGTTATTTATTATAAATATATAGCATTTTAAAGTAATGCTATCAAACTTCCTTTGCAATTGTGACATCATCTCTTTGAGCTTTAATGTTGCTCCTTCATTCAGTAAAATGGGAGCAAAGTATGCAGCGGTAACCTTTTCAGAAACTGTTGGAGTAGAATGATTCATTAAGTATATCAAAAAAAGTATGAGCACCAAATTTACAAACTATCCAAACTCTTTCATGTATAGAAGCACGAAACAAGAATGGGCATTGATATATGTGAAATTTACTCGGTTTTCATAGTAAAAAAAGAGTCGTTTTTGAGTCTCGATGGTATGTTATTGTCTATGAATTGTATGGTTTATGTTATATTGGACAATATTATGCTTGTGGGTGTTTTGTTGTGTTTTTAGGTATATTTTGAGGATAAAACCCCGAGACGAGACGAGGCGAGGCGAGTCGAAGTTGAAGTCCAAGTTTAGAGTCGAGTTGAAGGCCTCTCGACCAGTCTCTCGATCGAGAGGACTGTCGAGAGGAAAGTTTCTGAATTTGGCTATCGATCGAGAGTATTTCAGCACCTCTCTCGATCGAGAGGCCTGACGATCGAGGGGGAGAGGCGGTCGAGAGGAGGTACAACCGAGAGTTATTAAGTAGACTCCTATTTTGACTATGTTTCCTTGTACAAATTTCATATATATTCATTAGTCTAGCATTGTAAAACCCTAACCTACATACTTTAGATTCATAGTTTTCCGTTTTTCGTTTAGTTTGAAATCGACTTTGAAGATTGTTCAAGTTTATTCAAGATTCAAGATTTGAAGTTCTTCATTGTGTTCGAGATTCAATTCCAAGTTTTTCTTACTCTTACTTTTAATTATGTTTTTCCAATATATTTTGTTCATGTTTGCTTTAATTATGTCTAGCTAATTCTCTTAGTTGATTTTAGGGATTGAATGCCTAATTGAATTTATGTGAGTATTTTTTATTACAATTAGCCTTCCAGTCTAGATGCATGTTTCATGGTGCTTATTTTCATGCATGATTAACTGGCCATTAATTATGTGTGCATAGTTATGTTTTTATGCCTTAGCAGGATAATTGCATAATTGATCTCATGAATACATGGTATGATGATTTAATTGTCTTAGCCGAAGTTAGATTATCATATGTTTGCATATAGTCGATATAGGTGTCGTAGCTGAACCTTGTTGATTGTATTATCGATATTTGCACTATTTTGCACTTGATTTGATTTCTATGAGACCGAGAGGAGATTAGGATCTTATTAAGTGACGATCTATACTACCTTAGCCGGAGTGTTAGGTTGCTTTCGTGTATCGCGTCTAGATTTGGATTAAATTGGTTAATTGTATTCATTGTTACTTGCATAGATTTGATTAAGTAGACTTCCCTAGAATCAACACTTTCCCCTTATTTGAGTTTTATCTTATTTGATTATTTGTTTACTTGTTCACTTATTTCCTTATTTGTTTAATTGAGTATTTTATTTATTTGCCTAGTTTATAAATACCACAACCTTAAATTCCTAATTGCTTAAACATCAGTTTAATTCTAAAGTAGAGTTACTGTGTGTGGTTTCGATATATCAGTCCCTGTGGATACGATACTCATACTTCTTTATACTATACCTATTTTGTGTGGTAGAAAATAGTGCGATCAAATTTTGGCGCCGTTGTCGGGGATCGCGAAAATTTGATCGCTTCAAACCGATCGTTGGCCAATTCAGCAAGGAGGATGGGGGACCACGGACGCCAACAACTACGAGATCAAGACGTCCCTCATCAACATGGTGCAAGCTAACCAATACGGAGGCTCACCAACGGAGGATCCCAATGCTCACTTGAAGCAGTTTTTGGACATATGTGCTACATATGTAATATCCCTAATTTCTTATCAAATTATTAAAATAGATCCTATATAATTTTATAAACTTTATAATTACTTTATATATATATAATTACATAATATATATATACATATACATACGTAACTAATAATATAGTATATATTATGCATGGTAATATTTACGTACATGCATGCTTGCTTAGTACATTTTATAGATTAAATTGTAATAAAATAATACATAGCATGCATGCGTGTATATGTATATCACGTTGGAACTTTTCTTACAAAGACACGTTGCATGCCTATAACGTTGAATCACCTAAGCTATAAAGACCTATGCTACAGTACTTACTCCTTCTTTTCCTATAAATAGAAGGGGTAGCCTTCTTCTTCCTCGCTCACCCCTCCCCACCACTCGCCCTCCCTCTCTAAAAGACTGCATGTGCAGCAGCTCTCTCCACCTCTCTCGCTCATCTCCCTGCCCCGACGCCATCACTCTCTTCTCCGATCAGGAAACGAGTAAACGGTAAAGGTGGGGTTTCTCTTTTCATAGTATTATTTGAGTTAGTAAGCTCTAAAATGTGGGATTATCCATGAAAAATGTTTTGATGCGTGATTACATGTTTAAGGCTCTTATGTTTACGATCGGGTCTTTCGGTTGGTCTAACACACTAATCGAGGGGCTGTGCGCACGGTTAGATATCATTGGGTTGATCACCAATTGGTTCTAACTTCGAGGGGAGAACTAGTGGATGAAATACTCCATTGTCTCCAAACTATAGGCTCCATCAGAAAGGGATCCGGCAGTGGTACGTCCCGGGATCAATATAAGGGTAACATGGTAATACGCATTTGCGCGCAATCAACGAAAATGGATTCTCGTGTGCATGGAAGTTATACGATTTCTAAACCCTTTTATGCATGCTTTATTATCATGGATATTCTTTTTATTATAAAATGTTTTCGGCATAACTCCACTGAGTGCATTAGTACTCAGCCCTGCAATTCCTTTCCAAATGCTTTGCAGATTGTGGAGCAGCGGGAGCTAGGGAAGGCTGTTGTTGTTGCTGCGATGTAAAAAGAAATAAACGCTTCCGCTACGCTTTAAAATAAAGTCCACCCCTCATGTATATTATGTTAAGTTAATTTCATATTTCTGTAATAAAATCTCTACGTTTCCCCTACTTCTACATTTCTCTTACGGGTACTCAGACAGCGGCCAACATGGGAAGTTCGGATTAACCAACCCCATAGTTTGAGCTGTATATGTCCCGATCCCGTATTTAAATATTTTACTTCATTTTCACGGGTATTCAGACATGGCGGCCGGTACGGGCAGTATGGTTTTCCTACCCCGTAGTTCGTGCTGTACGTCCCGATCCCGTAGTTAATTAAATGATAATAATATGGTTAAAATGCTTTAAACTATGATTCCCCTTCTATCCCCGCTTCTTAACTCCAACCCCTTGCCACGTCCCGGCACACGTGCCTTCCCTCGGGAATTGGGGCGTGACATAATGGTATCAGAGCAATTCTCCGCTCTGAAATCGTAACTTGAAATGATTTAAAATTGGAATTGGAAAGCACAACAACAACAACTCTCAAGCTTGCTGCTACACCAGACTCCAAGGGTAAGAGGTAAATGATATTATTATGTACATGCATGGTTATGATTCATGATTTAGTTATGTTTGGGACAATCGAACCCATATAACTCATGTGAAATGATAAAGGGTGCTAAGTTTTATTTCCAAGGATACATCAGGGATACATGATTATTATTGAAATGATTACGAGGAATGGTTAAAAATTTTATTGAAAAATGTATAATATATTGAGTCACAGGTCTTACTATGGATCCACGAAGAAGACAAATTAACCGTTATATACTCGAAGGTTATATTTACCAGTTCAGGAATTGTGAAAGAATTCCGAATGAGTCAGTAGGTGAATTCGTCGCACGTTTAGCCGCACTATATAACAACGCGGTGCAGGGAGGATTAACCGAGGTCGAAGCGGTTCGTAGGTTGATTCGACAACTACCCCCGCAATGGAGTGAATGGGCAGAGCATCTTCGGTCTGAGATGTGTGTTAGGGATGCAATCACTGATGCGGAGATCATTGACTTTTTGACGTTTGCTCACATAACCATCACTAGATGGATTACGATGGGAGCACCACCACAAAATGATGCTACTCAATCCGCACCACCCTCATCTCACTATGCAGGAGGTACAAATGAAGCTGAGGCAGGCCCGTCCAGAGCGAGAGTTCAGCCGGAGATGCCACCAACGGGTCCTGAGCACCGGGAAACGGTTCCAACAACCACCTCACACGTAGAGAATGGTGGGCCTAGTCGAAAACCGAGAATGAGGACGATGGAACCAACTCGGGTCAGAATTAATATTAATACCGATGCTAGTGATGATTCTGATTCAGAGGGGGAGAACCAGGGCTCATACCATGGCAGCTCTTATTAGGCAGGAACGACCATCGAATATAAATATGTCTACTAATATATTTTGCAGGAGGGTCAGGATTTTTGGTGTGGGCATTTTACGAGCCAACCTGACATTATATGTTTCGACTAACATGTATATATAATGTCTATGTATAGAAAGTCCTTTCGAGAAGGCATGTATTGATAATGTTATATATGATGCATATTTATTTAGATGTGTGTTGTTTAAGATTAACCACAACATGCCTTGGCAATTATTATTATTCTACAAACCTTTTTAACCAAAATTCTGGTACAGAAATGGAGCAAAGGAAAAACGGAAACCCTGAGGCAAACCCAGAATGTAACGATCGAGTAGAGCCCCAACCTATTGCTAGGATCGATGAGTGTTTTCGTAGACAAAATCCACCTACCTTCAATGGGCTCGGTGATCCAACTGATGCCGAAAATGGATTCGATCGATGGAGAGGATCTTTGACTATGTCGATTGTGGAAATCGAAACCGGTTGACTTTAGCAACGTACCAGCTTGTCGACGAAGCTGACTTTTGGTGGGAATCCGTTCGACGCACCATGACTCAAGAGCAATGGGAGGAGTACACTTGGGAAGATTTTAAAAGTGAATTATATGAAAAATACATACCAGGGTGTTATCGACAGCAAAAGCAGAACGAGTTTTGGAATCTCAAGCAAGGAAAGATGACTGTCATGGAGTATGACCGACTGTTCAATCAGCTGTCACGCTACGCTCCACATTTGGTGAATACAGATGCAGCTCGTGCCGACAAATTTAGAAGGGGTTTACGTCACGAGATAGGTGTTTCCTTAGCCAGTCAAGGAACACTTACTTATGCTCAGACACTGAGTAGAGCGATGGATATAGAATCCATGCTTCCAAAGGAAAGGGGACCCAATAATGCACCAGACCAAGCCAAGGGGAAAAGAAAGTGGGAAGAAGGGAATACCGGAAATTTCAGGGGAAAACAGCCATGGAGAGGAAACTTTCAGCAGACTCAACAACCAATGCAGAATAGAGAGAAGCCACTTTGTCGCACTTGTCAGAAATATCATTTTGGGGAATGCAAGCTCGGAACTACTCTTTGTTTCCGGTGTAAAAGGCCAGGACACTATTCTCGCGACTGTCCTGCTTTCAATGGGAACCAAGGTGCAAGATTTCAGCCTATGCCACCTCAACCTCCACCTCCACGAATGAACCAAGGAAATCAGAGACCGATGCCCAGGCCGCTTCAGCAAGCCAGAGCCTACGCTCTAAATCAGGAGCAAGCAGCAAGAGCACCCGAAAATCTTGCAGGTATGATCTACCTCAACAACATACCTATTCTAGCCTTATTTGATACAGGAGCATCCCATTCTTTCATTTCGCAAATCGCGTGTCATAAATTAAATATAATACCCGGGAGAATAGATCAACCTTTACAAATAAGTATTCCATCCGGAAGAACCATGTTGTCAGAAGAAACTTGCGTAAATCAGGAGCTTAGGATCGGTGAACAAATCTTTGTGGCAAACTTGTACGTCATTTCCATTATGGAATTTGACGTGATTCTAGGGATGGATTGGCTAGAATTAAATGGAGCGACCATTAACTGTCAAGACAGAGAAGTCTATTTCAAGAATAAGGAGGAGATAGTTAGTTTGTATGGCATAAGAGTAGGTGAGAGAGTACCAATTATATCAGCAATGAAGGCAACATCAATTCTACGAAAGGGAAATTGCCAAGCTTTCTGGGTAACCTTGAAGGAGCAATCAGAGAAGGGAATAGAGATCGGTGAAGTACCAATTGTTAAAGAGTATGAAGATGTCTTTCCTACAGAGCTACCAGGATTACCCCCAGATCGACGGGTTGAATTTTCAATTGATCTGGAACCAGGAGCGGCACCAGTATCCAAAGCACCCTACCGGATGGCCCCAAAAGAGTTACATGAGTTGAAGATGCAACTGCAGGAGTTATTGGATCGAGGTTTCATACAACCTAGTGTGTCGCCATGGGGAGCGCCAGTTCTTTTTGTGAAGAAGAAGGATGGAAGTATGAGGATGTGCATCGACTACAGAGAGTTGAATAAACTAACCATCAAAAACAGGTACCCGCTACCAAGGATAGACGATCTCTTTGACCAACTGAAGGGAGCATCCGTGTTTTCAAAGATTGATCTTCGATCAGGATATCATCAACTTAAAGTGAAAAAGGAAGACATTCCGAAGACAGCATTTCGAACCAGGTACGGACACTATGAGTTCACAGTCATGCCATTTGGTCTCACTAACGCCCCAGCGGTATTCATGGATTTGATGAATCGGATTTTTCATCAATATCTGGATGGTTTTGTCCTTGTCTTCATCGATGATATTCTTATATATTCAAAAGGCGAGAGTGAACATGAAGAACACTTACGTATCGTACTAGAAACGTTACGTAAGGAGAAACTCTATGCCAAATTTAGCAAATGCGAATTTTGGTTGAAAGAAGTTATGTTTCTAGGCCATATCGTCTCAGCCGAAGGTATCAAAGTGGACCCTGTAAAAGTCGAGGCAGTCAGTGGATGGAAAACTCCAACAAATGCAAACGAAATACGGAGTTTCCTAGGTCTAGCAGGATATTACAGGAGGTTCATTGAAGGATTTTCAAAATTGGCCAGACCCATGACGCAACTACTAAAAAAGGGAGTAAAGTACACATGGACCAAAGACTGCGAGCAAAGTTTTGAAGAACTGAAGAAGAGACTGACCTCTGCCCCTGTATTAGCAATTCCGGAGAGCAACGAAGACTTTGTCGTATTCACTGATGCATCAAAACAAGGCTTGGGATGCGTGCTGATGCAGAACCATAAAGTTATTGCATACGCATCACGACAACTGAAACCTCATGAGTTGAATTACCCGACTCATGACTTGGAGCTAGCAGCAGTAGTTCATGCATTGAAAATCTGGAGGCACTATCTATATGGAGCCAAGTGCGAAATATTCACTGACCACAAGAGTCTGAAGTATTTCTTCGAACAAAAGGAGTTGAACATGAGACAAAGAAGATGGTTGGAATTGGTTAAGGATTACGACTGCGTCATCAGCTATCACCCTGGAAAAGCTAACGTAGTAGCAGATGCTCTTAGTCGAAAGAGTAGAGGGAAATTAGGATGTTTGGTCACGGAACAAGAAATGCTTATTCGAGAATTCGCTGCTCTAGAGTTAGAAGTTGTATGCCCGCCCGAAACCGTATCAGGATGCATAGCAGCGATGATAGCTAAACCTGATTTACGAGAAAGAATCATCGAAGCTCAGAGAAAAGATGAATTCCTGGAAAAAATGAGATCGAAGGTGGAAACCGGAGAAGCTAAAGAGGGATTTGCCATTGTAAGTGACGGAGCTCTAACTTATAATGGGAGATTGTGTGTTCCAAGAGATGATGAGTTGAAGAACGAAATTATGAGTGAAGCTCATGATACGCCATACACTGCTCATCCCGGTAGTACGAAGATGTATATGGATCTACGTCAAAAATTCTGGTGGGAGGCCATGAAGAAGGATATTGCATCATTCGTAGAACGATGTCTTGCGTGTCAACAAGTGAAGGCGCTACACCAAAGACCATACGGAGCATTACAACCGTTGCCTATTCCGGAGTGGAAATGGGAACATATCAACATGGATTTCGTGGTGAGTTTTCCAAAGTCAATGCGAGGAAATACAGCTATATGGGTTATAGTTGACCGGCTCACGAAGTCAGCCCATTTTCTGCCAATCAAGATGACTTTAGGACTAGACAAGTTAGCTCAACTCTATGTCAAGGAGATAGTGAGACTACACGGGATCCCTGTTTCGATTACGTCGGATCGAGATACAAGATTCACGTCAAAATTCTGGAGGAGCCTGCAGGAAGCGATGGGAACTCAGTTGAACTTCAGCACTTCTTTTCATCCTCAAACGGACGGACAATCCGAAAGAACGATACAAGTGTTAGAAGATATGCTCCGAGCTATCGTTGCGGACCGAGGGGACAACTGGGAAGATATTCTACCACTCGTAGAGTTTGCTTATAACAACAGTTATCAAGCAACTATAGGAATGGCGCCGTACGAAGCTGTATACGGACGTAAGTGTAGATCGCCGCTCTATTGGGACGAGGTTGGTGAAAGAAGATTATTAGGCCCAGACTTAGTCCAGGACATGGTTGAAGTCGTCAATTTAATTCGACAAAGGATAAAGGAAGCACAAGATAGGCAAAAGGCGTATGCTGACAAGAGGCGCACTGATCTTCAGTTCGAAGTCGGAAATCACGTATTTCTTAAGGTTTCTCCTACGAAGGGAGTCATACGGTTCGAGAAGCGAGGTAAGTTACGTCCTAGGTATATCGGGCCGTTCGAAATTCTCGAGAGGATAGGTCCCGTCGCGTATAAGTTAGCTCTGCCGCCTACCTTAGAAGGTATCCATAATGTTTTCCATATTTCTATGTTACGAAAATATGTGTTTGATCCGAAACACGTGATCAAATACGACGAGGTAGTTCTAAGCCAGGACCTACGGTACGAAGAGAAACCGGTCCGGATACTCGATCGTAAGGTTAGAATTTTGAGAAACAAGGAAATTTCGCAAGTTAAAGTTCTACGGAATCATCACGGCCTAGAAGAAGCCACGTGGGAGTTAGAAGAAAAGATGAGAGCTCAATATCCTGACCTAGAATATCCAGGTACGTGAAATTTCGGGGATGAAATTTTTATAAGGAGGGAGGAATGTAATATCCCTAATTTCTTATCAAATTATTAAAATAGATCCTATATAATTTTATAAACTTTATAATTACTTTATATATATATAATTACATAATATATATATACATATACATACGTAACTAATAATATAGTATATATTATGCATGGTAATATTTACGTACATGCATGCTTGCTTAGTACATTTTATAGATTAAATTGTAATAAAATAATACATAGCATGCATGCGTGTATATGTATATCACGTTGGAACTTTTCTTACAAAGACACGTTGCATGCCTATAACGTTGAATCACCTAAGCTATAAAGACCTATGCTACAGTACTTACTCCTTCTTTTCCTATAAATAGAAGGGGTAGCCTTCTTCTTCCTCGCTCACCCCTCCCCACCACTCGCCCTCCCTCTCTAAAAGACTGCATGAGCAGCAGCTCTCTCCACCTCTCTCGCTCATCTCCCTGCCCCGACGCCATCACTCTCTTCTCCGATCAGGAAACGAGTAAACGGTAAAGGTGGGGTTTCTCTTTTCATAGTATTATTTGAGTTAGTAAGCTCTAAAATGTGGGATTATCCATGAAAAATGTTTTGATGCGTGATTACATGTTTAAGGCTCTTATGTTTACGATCGGGTCTTTCGGTTGGTCTAACACACTAATCGAGGGGCTGTGCGCACGGTTAGATATCATTGGGTTGATCACCAATTGGTTCTAACTTCGAGGGGAGAACTAGTGGATGAAATACTCCATTGTCTCCAAACTATAGGCTCCATCAGAAAGGGATCCGGCAGTGGTACGTCCCGGGATCAATATAAGGGTAACATGGTAATAAGCATTTGCGCGCAATCAACGAAAATGGATTCTCGTGTGCATGGAAGTTATACGATTTCTAAACCCTTTTATGCATGCTTTATTATCATGGATATTCTTTTTATTATAAAATGTTTTCGGCATAACTCCACTGAGTGCATAGTACTCAGCCCTGCAATTCCTTTCCAAATGCTTTGCAGATTAAGGTAAAGGAATCTGGTGGAGCAGCGGGAGCTAGGGAAGGCTGTTGTTGTTGCTGCGATGTAAAAAGAAATAAACGCTTCCGCTACGCTTTAAAATAAAGTCCACCCCTCATGTATATTATGATAAGTTAATTTCATATTTCTGTAATAAAATCTCTACGTTTCCCCTACTTCTACATTTCTCTTACGGGTACTCAGACAGCGGCCAACATGGGAAGTTCGGATTAACCAACCCCATAGTTTGAGCTGTATATGTCCCGATCCCGTATTTAAATATTTTACTTCATTTTCACGGGTATTCAGACATGGCGACCGGTACGGGCAGTATGGTTTTCCTACCCCGTAGTTCGTGCTGTACGTCCCGATCCCGTAGTTAATTAAATGATAATAATATGGTTAAAATGCTTTAAGCTATGATTCCCCTTCTATCCCCGCTTCTTAACTCCAACCCCTTGCCACGTCCCGGCACACGTGCCTTCCCTCGGGAATTGGGGCGTGACAACATACAAGGCCAATGGAGTTTCATCGGACTACCTCAAGCTTAGCTTATTCATGTGGTCTCTCAAGGACGATGTGAGGGAGTGGCTTGATGGATTGGACAAGACAGAGATTAGGACTTGGACCGAGATGTGCACGAGGTTTCTCAACAAGTTTTTCCCACCTTCGAGGGCTCAGAAGCTTATCAACGAGATCAATCAATTTCAACAATTCGAGGATGAGTACTTTTACGAGGCGTGGGGAAGGTTTCAAGAAGCTATTGAGAGCATGTCCGAATCATGGAATTAGCAAGGAGGATCAAATCACGTGCTTCAATCGTGGTTTGAACAAGATGTGTATGAAGGAGCTCGACTATGCTTCTAAAGGAGGATTTTTGAACAACTAGTATGATGTGGCCCTGGAGATAATTGATCTTACCGTCAATTCGAGTTATGAAGAGGCTACTGACCGAGGCGTTGGAAGGAGGAGAGTTGCCAACATTGGGATCGAGGCTTACGAAGACATGATGGAGAAATACACGAAAACAACAAATGAGTTGGATACCATCAAGAAAGAAGTGCTTCGGTGCGATGCGATTAATGATGAACAAGCAAACCTAACCGAAGGAGAAGATGCCAATTTTGTGCAACAAGGTGGCAAGTGGCAACAAGGAAACAAGTGGCAAGGAGGACAAGGAGGCCAAGGAGGTTCGAACTACCAAGGAGGCTACAAGAAGCCTTATGTTCCAAACAACCGCAACCACCCGAACTTCTCTTATGCCAACCCGAACAATGCTTTGCAACCACCTCCCGGCTTCCATGTTGAAAACGGAGTAATCCAAGAGCCAAAGAAGGAGATGTCAACCGATGATTTGATTCGACAATATATGGCTCAATCGGAGACGAGGATGGCACAACAAGATGCGAAGTTGAGGACATTGGAGATTACTCAAACGACTTTTAGCAACAATTTGGGGAGTAGCTTCAACGCCTTAACTAAGTAAATGCAAATGTTGGAGACGCAAGTAAGTCAACTAGCCAACGCTCAAGGAGGAGTCCATAAGCCCGGCCAATCCCTAACACAACCGAGCAAAACCCAAAGAACCATCAAGTTCATGCTATTGAGCTTCGGAGTGGCACAAGATACACAAGTCCATCCTTGGAAGCTGAAGATACTGGAAACGGAAGCCACAAGAATACGAAGTTCGAGGAAACGAGGAGACAAAGTTCGAACCGAGGGCCTCTCGACACCCCTCTCGATCGAGAGGCCGATCGAGAGGTAAACACTGGATTCCAGAAGACTCCTCTCGATACTCCTATCGATTGAGAGGATGATCAAGACCTTTACGACGAGGAGATTCAATGCGACCCTCTCGACACCTCTCTCGATCGAGAGGTCGTTCGAGAGGTCGCCCAGAAAATTCAAAGGAAACCTCTCGACACCCCTATCGATCGAGATGGGGGTCGAGAGGTCAAGTCTCAAAGTCAGAAGGGTCCTCTTGACACCTCTCTCGATCGAGAGGGTGATCGAGAGGGTGCAAAGACGTCTCAAATGCCGACATATGTTCCAAAAGCCCCCTTTCCCCAACGTTTGACCAAGACAAAGCAAGATGAAAAGTATCAACATTTCATGGAGATACTACAAAAGGTCAACATCACATCCCGCTTCTCGATGCACTTCGAGACATGCCTAATCATATGAAGTTCATCAAGGATGCGGTTTCGGGAAAGAAAAAGTGGGGGAAGTCGAGACGATCAACCTCACAGAGGAGTGCAGCGCGGTGATCCAAAAGAAACTTCCATTGAAGCACAAAGATCCCGGTAGGTTCACACTAGCATGCAAGATTGGAGATCAAGTCTTTCAAAATGTCCTTTGTGATCTTGGTGCTAGCATCAATTTGATGTCTCTCTCAATTTTCAACCGGCTCAAGATTGGGAAGATAAAGCCGACTACTATCTCCTTACTCATGGCGGACCGTTCGGTTTCTTGTCCAAGGGGGATAGTCGAGGACATTCTTGTTCAAGTTCACAATCTTGTCTTCCCGGCGGATTTTGTTATATTGGATATGCCCGAGGATGCAAATCAACCGTTGATCTTAGGACGGCCATTCTTAGCTACGCGTAGAGCATTGATCGACGTTCAAGATGGAGACCTCTCCTTTAGGGTCAATGGAGAAGAGTTGAAGATCTCAATTTATGAAGCCATGAAGAGACCCGACGATCATCGTGAGGATATCTTCTCCATCGAGACGTTGACACCACCGACTTCGGAGGAGGCACTCAATCATTGCATCTAATTCTCTTTATTCTTACTCAGAGATGGATGAAGCTTGTGATGAGATTCTTGAGTATCTCAGTCAATTAGAGGAAATTCAACCATCAACCAACCAAAAGGAAGCCCTCTACCTCGACATCAATAAGAAGGTGGATGATGGAGTGCTTGAAGAGGAGGAGAAGAATAGTGCAGCCCCTGAGGTGGAGTTGAAGCCACTACCCGAGCATCTCAAGTACAAGTTTTTGGGAGAAGAGGAGACGTATCCGGTGATCGTGTCTTCTCAACTAACGGAGACGAATACGGACAAGTTATTGAGGGTTCTTCGGAAGCACAAATCTGCGATTGGATGGACGATTGCCGACATCAAAGGTATTAGCCCTTCCATTTGTATGCATAGGATATTGCTTGAAGATGATCATCGCCCGAGAGTCCAACCCCAAAGGCGATTGAATCCGGCTATGCAAGAGGTCGTGAGGAAGGAGGTGACGAAGTTGCTAGATGCCGGCATGATCTACGCTATTTCGAATAGTGAGTGGGTGAGCCCTACTCAAGTGGTGTCGAAGAAAGGAGGCATGACGGTCATCAACGATGAGAAGGGGGAGCTAACAGCGACAAGGCTTGTCACGGGATGGCGAGTTTGCATCGATTATCGCTTTCTCAATGCAGCAACTAGGAATGATCACTTTTCTCTCCCGTTCGTAGATCAAATGCTCGATAGGTTGGCAGGGCATGAGTTGTATTGCTTCCTCGATGGATACTCCGGTTACAACCTAATCGCCATTGCTCCGGAGGACCAACACAAGACGGCGTTCACTTGTCCATCCAGTCTTTGCTTATTGGAGGATGTCGTTCGG
Source organism: Thymus mandschuricus (assembly GCA_029379335.1). NCBI lineage: Eukaryota > Viridiplantae > Streptophyta > Magnoliopsida > Lamiales > Lamiaceae > Thymus > Thymus mandschuricus. The sequence continues at coordinate 13,216,127 of CM057071.1, forward strand.
GTTGTGCAACGCACCGACTACTTTCCAACGGTGCATGATGGCCATCTTCCACGGATTGATCGAGAACATTATGGAGGTATTTATGGATGACTTTTCAATTTTTGGTTCTTCGTTTGATCAATGTTGGGAGAATCTAGCCACGGTGCTTCAAAGGTGCGAAGAGACGAACCTCGTTCTCAATTGGGAGAAGTGCCACTTCATGGTGCAAGAGGGGATCATACTCGGCCACAAGGTGTCTTCGCAAGGATTGGAGGTGGACAGAGCCAAGGTTGTAGCCATCGAGAAGTTGCCACCACCAACCAATGTCAAGTCGGTGAGGAGTTTCTTAGGACATGCCGTTTTCTATAGGAGGTTCATCAAGGACTTTTCGAAGATCACGAAGCCATTGTGTAGATTGCTTGAGAAAGATGTCAAGTTCGTGTTTGATGGAGATTGCTTGAAAGCTTTCGAGACATTGAAGAAGGCTCTTATCTGTACTCCCATTTTGGTTTCACCGGATTGGAGTGCCCCGTTCGAGCTCATGTATGATGCAAGAGATTGGGCGATAGGAGCAGTCTTGGGGAAGAAAAGGGAGAAGCTTTTCCGAGTGATCTACTATGCTAGCAAGACGTTGGACTCGGCTCAAAGGAACTACACTACCACGTAGAAGGAGCTACTTGTTGTGGTCTATGCTTTCGACAAGTTTAGACCTTACTTGGTGGGATCTCACACGATTGTGCACACCGACCATGCCGCCATTCGCTATCTATTCAACAAGAAGGACACGAAGCCAAGGTTAGTTCGCTGGATTTTGCTTCTTCAAGAGTTCGACATGGAGATCAAGGATAGGAAGGGGTGTGAGAACATTGTAGCTGATCATCTCTCGAGATTGGAGCAACCAGTGGAAGGAGAAGACTCGAGGATCGTCATCAAGGAGAGTTTTCCCGACGAGCAGATTTTTGAGATAGACGAGTACACCCCTTGGTTCGCCGACATCGTCAACTACTTGGTGATTCATCATGTGCCAAAGGATCTCTCGTCTCACCAAAAGAAGAAATTCCTCCACAACTGCAAATTCTACTATTGGGAGGATCCATACTTGTACCGAAGGTGCGCCAACGGAGTTATTAGGTGATGTGTTCGACAAACGGAGTGGAAGAAGATCATCGAGGATTGCCATAGCGCTCCGAATGGGGGACACTTTGCAGCAAATCGGACCGCTCTCAAGATTTTTCATAGTGGTTTCTATTGGTCGTCAATCTACAAGGATTGTCATGCTTACATCAAGGCGTGTGATCGATGTCAAAGGATGGGAAACATCACAAAGATAGACGAGATGTCGCAGCGCATTATTATGGAGGTGGAGCTCTTCGATGTTTGGGGCATCGACTTCATGGGTCCCTTTCCAAAATCTCAAGGGTTCTCCTCCATTCTACTCGTGGTGGAGTATGATTCTAGGTGGGTTGAGGCTATTCCCACAACAACTAACGATTCGAAGGTGGTAATCAAATTCCTCCAACGCAATATCTTGTCTCGGTATGGAACTCCGAGAGCTTAGTGATGGGGGGAGCCACTTCAACAATCGTTGGTTAGGATCACTTCTTGCTAAATATGGAGTCAAGCATAAGGTCACAATGCCTTACCACCCTCAAGCCAATGGTCAAGCTGAGTTAGCCAATCGAGAGATCAAGCAAATCTTGGAAATGACCGTCACCAACAAGGAGTGGGCGAAGTACTTGGATGACACACTTTGGGCCTATAGGACGGCCTTTAAGACGTCAATCGGAAGATCTCCATATCAATTGCTTTTTGGCAAATCTTGCCATTTACCAATGGAGTTGGAGCACAAAGCCTATTGGGCGACGAGAAGGATCAATTTCGAGTTCAACGAAGCCATGGGTCAAAGGTGTGACGATTTGCTAGAGCTTGATGAATGGAGAAACGAAGCATTCGAGAATTCAAGGATTCACAAAGAACGAGCCGCAAGATTCCACGACTTGAGCATTAAAAAGTGTAAGTTCAAAATTGGTGATGATGTTCTTGTATTTAATTCTCGACTTCGTTTGTTTCCAGGAAAATTGCAAAGTAAGTGGTCCGGGCCGTTCGTTATTTACAAGGATTTGAAGAACGAAGCGTTTGAAGTGTTGAAGAAAGACGGTGAAAAATTTGTGGTGAATGGACATCGACTCAAGCACTACTTCAAGTCGTTGCCTCTTTATCCAACAAAAGCGGCCGTCAATCTTGAGGATCCGAACTAGAAATGAGGTATCGTCGGGCTAAAGACGTTAAACGTAGCACTTGTTGGGAGGTAACCCAATATTCGTATCCCGTCTTTCATTTTTTTTAAGAGTCGTAGATTAGATTTTTCGTATTTTAGAGTCATGCCCCTTAATATACTAACAAATTTGAAATTTATGTGTAGAAAACAAATTTAGAGCATGCCTCTCGACACCTCTCTCGATCGAGAGGTGGATCGAGAGGTGAGAAACTGTCTTCCAGTAAGATCCTCTCGACACCTTTCTCGATCGAGAGGTGTATCGAGAGGATTTTACAAAAATGTGCCAGGTTATTCACGAGAAGCCTCTCGATCGAGAACCCCGTGTTTTCGATTGAGAGGGGAGGTCAGAAGCTTTTTGGGTAGTACCTCTCGACAGACCTCTCAATCGAGAGGCCGATCGAGAGGTCAAACAGCATGAAACAGTAAGGACCTCTCGACACCTCTCTCGATCGAGAGGCCCGTTGACGGCGCAAAAATTGACTTTGACCAGGTTTTTCTAACCCTTTAAATATACCATATACACACAATTCACATACCAAACACACACAACTCTCAAATCCTCTCCAAGAACACAAGCACTCCTCAATTTCTCTCTTCGATTCATCAAAAGGTACTAGATTTCTTGCCCTTCTCTTATTGATTCTTGATTCTCTACATGAATTCGCATATTTTGACCGATTGAAATTCGTTTTTGATGGTTAAATTCTTGGATAGATTGATAGATAGGGTGTAGAATTGATGATTGTGGATTGAATTCATGAATTATATTGTTATATTTGTAGGGTAAATTATAACTTATGGCCTGAACTTTCACTCTATGTTCAGTTTGTGGACTGAACTTTATCAAATAGCTTAATATGGCCTGAACTTTAGATATGTGTTCACTTAATAGCCCGATTGATGACTAGGACAGTGACTAATGATGACATGGATGACTAATGCTGACATGGAAATTACATATAGAAAGTTAATTATTTTTAAAACATCAAAATGACATGACACGAAAATTACACATAAAAAGCTATTTTTTTTTTAAATCAAAATCTGAATTTGTAATGAACGCAAATTATATGACGAAAAATTCGACTCAATTAAAATGTGCACTCAGATAATAAAAAGTTATAAAACAATACTCATTCATTGTAGTAAAATGTATAAGATGTTATTCTAATATATCCATTTCATTTCATGAAATATTTTTCATATTTGGTTGATTCATAGAGAAGGAAGGGACACAACATTCTTCACTTCTAGTGCCCAAAATCGCTAGCTCTTGTTTGAGTTTTTTCTAAAGTTGTATCGAGAAAATGGGAGGGAATTGAAGAAGGCGCTAGGGTTGGGAAGAATATTTGGTGAAAATATTAAACTAATTTTCTAGAATAAGTATATGATGTTTTAAAAATAATTAACTTTCTATGTGTAATTTTCATGTCAGCATTAGTCATCCATGTCATCATTAGTCACTGTCCTAGTCATCAATCGGGCTATCAAGTGAACAAAAATCTAAAGTTCAAGCCATATTAAGCTATTTGATAAAGTTCAGGCCAGAAACTGAACATGGAGTGAAAGTTTGGGCCATAAGTTATAATTTACCCTATATTTGTATGAATTGGGTTCTGTGATGAATGTGGAGATGAATGCATGATAATTTTCAATTGGGTCTTCTAATTTGTCTATGAATTGTTGAAGATTCATTGTTATTTCTATGCATTGGGTTGGATGTGTTTGATTATTTATGAATTGGGGATGAATAGTGTGTTGAATTGATGGATTTATTGATGAAGAATTGAGTGGATAATGGGGGAGGAATGAATTCGGTTGAAGTTTGGGGGAAGATTGGTTTGAAGTTGTTATCCTCTTGTAATTCTAGTACTAACTTGTTGAATTTTTAGGCACTATAATGGCTAGAGACAAAGGAAAAATTGTTGCTTCGACTTCTTCAAGCAAAGGCAAGGGAAAGGAGAAGGTCAAGGAGAAGTTCAAGAACGACAAGACCATCCTGGAGAATCGAGCACCGGCGGCAAAGCCTATCCCGGCCAATTTGGACCAAAGGCATTCAAATTAAAGCTTGCCACGGAGGAGGCAAAGAGGAGATGGTCCCACCTTGTGCATCTTAAGCACAAACATTGTCGTTTTCTTCATCAAGAGACGATAGCGGCCATGGGGATAGCGGACGAGATCATCCAACTAATGCAAAGAGGGGGGTTCACTAGGATATTCCAAGGAAATCACTTGACGTACCACATTTTGACGGTGGAGTTCCTCTCAACATTGGTGGTGGAACGAGTCAACCAAGTCCCCACCGCTATTCAGTTTCAATTGGGACGTCAATTGGGAGGACAACCGAGGGAGTTAACACCGGATCAACTTGACGATATAATTGGAGGGGACAAGCAAGGCGAGTATTTGGGCAACAATCACCCCGACCTCCAAAACTTGTGGAAACACTTTGTGGATTATGAAGAGGAGGTGAGGAAGTCGTACAATCCGGCGTATGCAAAGGCGACCTCACTTCGGAATCCCACGATCCGCTACTTCCATCGGTTGATCTCATCCACCATCCACTCCCGCCACGACTCCGGTACTTTCCTTGCTACCGATGCACACCTTCCTTGGGCGGCCTATAGAGGATTTTCACAAGACGCAACCCTTTATCTCGTGGACCACATGGAGAATCAAGTCTCTCTCTTCGGTGGCCAAAAGATTGGGATCGGAGCATTCGTTACTCCGATTGCCACCCACTTCAACGTGCCGATTAGAGAACACCCGGTGTCCACATCAATTTATGTGGATAGGAGGACACTATAGCTTGCGAGGATGAAATCCTACGATCAATCCGGGTGGTATTTCAAGCTCCATGGCTTGAGTGGAGTGCGTCTTTTCCCCTTACCGAATGCTTATTACACTATGATAGTGGGGGAGGAGTACCTCCGACGAGGGAATGGAAGGATGAACACACCGGGCCACAAGCAACTCATGTGGGCCGAGGGAGGATAAAGACCACAAGAAGGAGGCCACTTTGGAGGAGGTGATGATGAAGAAGAGGAAGAGGAATAAGCGAGCAACAAGATCAAGGATGGCAACAAGAAGAGCAAGAAGAAGAAGAAGAAGAAGAAGAAGAAGGTGAAGGTGGAGGTCCACAACCGGCCTTTCAAATGTCCGCCCCGGATTTTCACAAGGCAATGCGAGGATACCATGAGGAGAACTCGCAACTATTCGACAACTACCACTTGCTTTACCGGCAATATGCCGGTGAACAAGTGCGAGAGATTCGTCAAGAAGTGGGGACGTTGAGAGACGAGGTTGGAGGCCTTCGCGCAACTCCTTCAACACATTTCTCGAGGAGGAGAGACAAGCTCGGGAATTGGAGAGGAAGAGAAGAGAAGACGAAAGGGCGTACCAAGAGCACTATCAACGGATGATGCATGACATGCATCAATTCTACCCCTTCTACCCGGATGGGTATCAATGGTACGATCTCAATAACCCACCCCCTCCTCCCTTTCCTTGAGTGTTCATTGAGTTAACTTAGCCTACTTCTTTTCTTAAACTTATTTCTTTGTTATGCTTTGAAATAAGTTTGGGGGAGGGAAAGAGTGTCTAAGTTAACCCAATTTTATGTGTTTTCTTGTTTTAAGAGTTTTTATTTGTTTAGTTTTATTTTGGGGTAGTAGTTATTTTTGTTGAGTCTTTATTTTTCGAGTCTTAGGTTTAAATAGAGTAAAATAAGCATGTGATAATAGTGTTGTGAATTTGGCCAATGATAGAAAATTTTTGATTGATTTTTGGAGAAAAATTCATGATCTTTATTAGGCATGGAACCTTGGCGAAGCGACACAGTTTATTTGATGAATTTGAAGTATGCTTTGATGTCGGGAACTAGTTAGTTTGAACCCGTGAGATTTGAGCTATTTGTGCATATTGATGCCTATTTTGTTGATTGAGTGATCATGCATGCTTCATTATTTCTAGAACTTGCCGTATTTCTCCATCAAGGCCTTAGTATACTTATGAATTAGGAGATTAGGCCATTCTTTCGTACCCACATAATTCATATACATTAACCTTGTGCATAAACCTTTATTTACCCATTTTGAGCCTTTTATTGAGCCTTTATTTCTTGAACTTGGATGATAGGAGGTTTGGATGGATAAGGGTATCTTAGTAGTGTAGTTGGTGATATGGAAGGAGTTGATTAGACTATTTGTTGTGGTGGAAAGAGAAGAAAAAGAATTTTTAGATGCTTGTTTAAAGATAGTTAGCTATCCCTATAAGCTTAGAAAAATAAAAAAATAAATAAAAAAAGAGTTGTAAATATATATATATATATATATATATATATATAGAGAGAGAGAGAGAGAGAGAGAGAGAGAGAGAGAGAGAGAGAGAGAGAGCTTTTGTTCGTCATTAGAAAGAACATTCTTAATTGAGCTCTAGGAAAAAAAGAAGAGAAAAAAATATATATATCGTGATGAGAAGGAAAAAAAAATAGCATAAGGGGATAGTTAGCTTTGATTTGTAATTTGAGCATCTTGAGTTTGTCGTTGGTGTGTTGGATGGTAGAAGATGGAGATAAAAATCCATACTATGTTTGGAGTTGAAAAAAGGTTGATGATTTGGGTATTTTGAGTCACTTAGCCTATATATTCCCTACCTTAACCAATGTCCCTACATTACAAGCTTATAAAAAGACCTTTTTGATCCTAGTTTGTAAGTATTACATTAGGTGGAGATGTTAAAGGCAAGCCTATGGTAAACATGTTGCATTGCATTGATATTGAGTGAACCCATGATGTGCATTATTATTTACATCTTTTCTTTGAGAGAGTTGAGTGTTCACTTATACAATCATAATTTCACATGTTGGATAGTGTTCTTAGATGGATTAGCATGCTTTAAATTTGTTGAGTAGAGTGTGCTGATGCTAAGGTTGTGTGCATAGTTTTGATCATGATCGTGAGATTGATTTTGAAAAGATTTGAGGCCTATATAGTTCACAATGCTAGAGTCTCTTGTTTATTTTGTTTTGGTATTGTTCGGGATGAACAATGTGTAAGTTTGGGGGATTTGATATATGTGAAATTTACTCGGTTTTCATAGTTAAAAAAAGAGTCGTTTTTGAGTCTCGATGGTATGTTATTGTTTATGATTTGTATGGTTTATGTTATATTAGACAATATTATGTTTGTGGGTGTTTTGTTGTGTTTTTAGGTATATTTTGGGGATAAAACCCCGAGACGAGACGAGGCGAGAAGAGACGAAGTTGAAGTCCAAGTTTAAAGTCGAGTTGAAGGCCTCTCGACCAGTCTCTCGATCGAGAGAACTGTCGAGAGGAAAGTTTCTGAATTTGGCTATCGATCGAGAGTATTTCAGCACCTCTCGCTACCTCTCACTACAACAAAATTTGGATTTAACAACACACATACAACAACGGTTTTAAAAAAAAACCGTTGTTATTTTGCAAAAAATCGTTGTTGTTTCTTATAGCGTTGTCTTTGTGCGAAAACATGCGCTCATAGACAACGGTTTTTAAGTACCGTTGTTAAATGTTCGTTGTTTTATTGATTTTAGACAACGGTCTTCTAAACCGTTGTTAAATGTGCGTTGTTTTTTTTTTTATTTTAGACAACGGTCTCCTATACCGTTGTTAAATGTACGTTGTTTTATTTTTTTTAGACAACGGTCTTCTATACCGTTGTTAAATGTACGCTGTTTCATTGATTTTAGACAACGGTCTCCTATACCGTTGTTATATTCTGTTGAGTAATTAACTTTACCTATTAAACTAATAATTTCAAAAACCCCCAATTAAAATAAAAAATCTCTAATTCCCAACTTAACGCGCTGCGCTGAAGGGGAGTGAGCTCGCCGGTTCTGGTCACCACCACCACCATCGCCGTCGCCGGTTCTCGTCGTCGCCAGTTCTCGTTGTCGCCGGTAAGTTCTCTTCTTCTTTTCTCCATTAAGTTATCTTCTCCTTCTCCTTCTAATTTTTGGAAATCGATTTATTTTTTGTTGAATCACGCAGGGTGCTTCGACGAATCGGCTGTAGTTTACCTAAATCCTTTCCGAATTCGTTGCTGCTCCCTTCCTCGCTTCCGAATTCCTTCCTCCACCGTAAATTTGAGCCTATTGTTCACCAGAAAAGGTTATCATTCGATTCCTTCCAATTGTTGCTCTCTCTCTCTCTCTCTCTCTCTCTCTCTCTCTCTCTCTCTCTCTCTCTCTCTCTCGTGTTCACCAGAAAAGGCCCACCGCAGCTCTCTCCCTCTCTTTGCTGTTCTCGGTGTTTTCCTGTCGAAGGTCGAATGTTCTGAAATTTTCGATTGTCGAATGTTGAAGATCTTTGGTTGTTTTTTAGATGTATGTTGATTGAATCAACTATGATGAACTTTTCTTTTGTTGCTGCAGCTCTTGGGGAAAGATTGCTATGATATAGATATCGCATTGGATGCTATGCTTGGGAGAGAATTTTGTGATAAGTGAACGAATATTCGTCGTCTTTAAGGCGGGGAGATTCATGGGGTCGGTGTGATTCAGTGGTGAGTTCTTCCCCCAAATATGTAGTCGTGATTCTGTAAATGGTTATCAACAAGTTCATGCATGAAAGAGATAATCTACAACTCTTGGTTTGATGCTGGATTCTTGTTATTGGACTAAGATCAGTTTCATCCAATCAAATTACCCACGAGAAAAATATTTTTATGCAATTGGTTCAGGGCTAATGTTGTTTTCCTGTGATGATTCACAGTAATCCTGATCAGTCGAAGCATTTGGAAACAGCCAGGATGAGGCTTTTTGATGTATGGATAGACTTTGTCAACCTAAGAGCTGAAGACTATAGCGAGAACAGCCGCATCCCAACTATGGTATGTGTTTTCATGTGTCTATGAGCTTATACTCCATTTGCTATTGAATCATGAGTTTTTTCTTGTGTAGGAGGTCGGAAGTTCTTGGTTTTGTATTAGGTGATGTGAGCTTATATTTTGCTATTGAATCATGAATCGATTGCAATTATACATTGATTGAGTCTTAGCTTTCGAGCTGATATTATGATGATAGATTACTTATTTAAGCGGAGATTTAATCCGACATAGATGAATTTTGTTTGGAAGACTGTGTCCCTAACCTACAATACGTATTCCTACGAACACAAAGTAGAGAGTGGAAGAGGATGAGATCCAGTATCTAAATGTTTTATGCATACAAATATTAATTATCTGATGTTGGTATTTCTCTTACTTTGGATTAGAATCATGCCTCTTTGCTGCACTTGTTTAAGTTTCATAGGTATTGTGAATCACCAAAAGTCAACAGTCATAGTTGAGAATAAAAGTTTCTTCCTATTTATCATTCTTAGAGTTTTGAGCAGATATAGTTGGCTGTCAAGAGAAAGTTGCTGCAGAAAAAATACCAAACTTGAATAAATAAACTGTTTTCATTATATATGATTTATGAGACGTGCTATATACTATTGGACAGGCAGTGAAGTCTAGTTTCCATGAAAAAAACGGTTCTGAAAAATATTGAGCAGAGAGCAAGTTATTGCTCTTTGAATGAAGACTGCCAGACTGCCACATGCCTGCGGGAATACTTGATTTTTTGCTGTCATCTTTTAGATTTTAGGAGTTTTTACATGTTTGATGTCTTTGTCCTCACACTGTTATTGAAAGGTCACGAGAGTCTTCGTTTTTGTTGATCTTTACTCTTTTGGTTTTTTGTAGGTTAAGGCCCTCGTCTCGAAGTGAAGCTGCCCAAGTGAAGAAATTGGCTACTTTACAAAAATTGGTACTTGATTTTGATCTCTAAAGCTTTTCTGATGATCAATTATTAAAAATAAAAGGATATAATATAATATACTTTTTTCTTGTGCACTTTGGACCGGTGGAAATAGAACACCATGGAAAATTCAGAAACAATGATGTGAAACATGATCATGTGTGATTTCATCAACGCTTTCAAATGCAAACTGATGTTCTTGCCTTGATAGTTGGGTTGTTATTTATAAACATAGCTACTATGATCTATTGTTCATGCCATTTGTTCTATCTTCTAACACATATGATATGTTAGCTAATTGTAAGATTGAATGATTTTATGTATATTGTTGCATTATTTTGTTTGCAGATTCAAGTGAAACCAAGAGAAGGCGAAAGATGTTCAACCTTAAGGATGATCGAAAATTATTAAAGACCTAAAGTATACCCTCCAAGTAAAAGCTTTGATTCACTTTATTATTTATTATTGTTAGAAAGAAAGTATTGGAAATTATCCATTGTAAATAGTCACTCCTATTTGGCCATAATGTGGCCGGCCACACAACGACATTTTTCATAATATACGTAATTTTAAAAATGGTAAATGATAACTATAGTTTATTACATTTATATTTTAATTTAAAACTATTTTTTCCACAAAAAATACACATTTTTCTCTTTTTTTCTAGATAAAAAGGTAAAAAATTCTTTAAAATAGTAAAAAATATCAAATAATTAAAGGGTTAATTTTTAAAAATACGTAAAAAATACGGAGCATCACTTTTTGAGTTTTTTATGATATAAAAAAATTTGGTAAAAAAATATAAATTATTTGATACTTAAAAAAAATTTTGAAGTTAAATTATGGCCGACCACATTATGGCCGAATAGCATCACCCTATTTGTTTTGAATTTGTTTTTGTTTGGTTCAAGTGTTAATATAATTACATATCAAAATTTGATAGTAAAACTTCAAAACTTTTGCCATTTGCTTCTTATAATTAATGAAAGTGCTAGTTTGCGCAAAACTAAAAACGATCTTAATTCTGTAATAAAGCTATTTGGCCATAATGTGGCCGGCCACACAACGACATTTTTCATAATATACGTAATTTTAAAAATGGTAAATGATAACTATAGTTTATTACATTTATATTTTAATTTAAAAATATTTTTTCCACAAAAAATACACATTTTTCTCTTTTTTTCTAGATAAAAAGGTAAAAAATTCTTTAAAATAGTAAAAAATATCAAATAATTAAAGGGTTAATTTTTAAAAATACGTAAAAAATACGGAGCATCACTTTTTGAGTTTTTTATGATATAAAAAAATTTGGTAAAAAAATATAAATTATTTGATACTTAAAAAAAATTTTGAAGTTAAATTATGGCCGACCACATTATGGCCGAATAGCATCACCCTTTAACAATAAAGCTATTTGGCCATAATGTGGCCGGCCACACAACGACATTTTTCATAATATACGTAATTTTAAAAATGGTAAATGATAACTATAGTTTATTACATTTATATTTTAATTTAAAAATATTTTTTCCACAAAAAATACACATTTTTCTCTTTTTTTCTAGATAAAAAGGTAAAAAATTCTTTAAAATAGTAAAAAATATCAAATAATTAAAGGGTTAATTTTTAAAAATACGTAAAAAATACGGAGCATCACTTTTTGAGTTTTTTATGATATAAAAAAATTTGGTAAAAAAATATAAATTATTTGATACTTAAAAAAAATTTTGAAGTTAAATTATGGCCGACCACATTATGGCCGAATAGCATCACCCCTCTTTTAATTACAAGAATTGTATGAATGTTATTAGAATAAATGTGAAATAACATTTTTTATTTTTTATTTTTTATTATTTATTTTTTTATTATATATGTATTAAAATAATGTGGTCAAAAAACATAAATAATTAATTTTAAAAATTGAAATAATATGAAGAAGACAACGGTTTACAACTGTTGTTGATAGCTTTAATATTGTTCTAAAAGAAGTCTACGACAACAGTTAAAAACCATTGTCTATATGCATTTACTGTTGTTGTTTATAAATTTAACAACGGTCATTAGCCGTTGTCTATGAGCGAATACCGTTGTTGTTCAAATATACAACAACGGTATTTAGCCGTTGTGTATGAGCGAAAACCGTTGTTAACATGTACAACAACGGTTAATAACCGTTGTCGATGAGCGAGCACTTACAACAACACTGGATACAACAACAGTCGTGTATCTACTTAAACAACGGGTAATAACCGTTGTTAAAGGCGTTTTTTGTTGTAGTGTCTCTCGATCGAGAGGCCTGACGATCGAGAGGGAGAGGAGGTCCAGCCGAGAGTTATTAATTAGACTCCTATTTTGACTATGTTTCCTTGTACAAATTTCATCTATATATATTCCTTAGTCTAGCATTGTAAAACCCTAACCTACATACTTTAGATTCATAGTTTTTCCGTTTTCCGTTTAGTTTGTATTTCGACTTTGAAGATTGTTCAAGTTTATTCAAGATTCAAGATTTGAAGTTCTTCATTGTGTTCGAGATTCAATTTCAAGTTTTTCTTACTCTTACTTTTAATTATGTTTTTCCAATATATTTTGTTCATGTTTGCTTTAACTATGTCTAGCTAATTCTCTTAGTTGATTTTAGGGATTGAATGCCTAATTGAATTTATGTGAGTATTTTTTATTACAATTAGTCTTCCAGTCTAGATGCATGTTTCATGGTGCTTAGTTTCATGCATGATGAACTGGCCATTAATTATGTGTGCATAGTTATGTTTTTATGCCTTAGCAGGATAATTGCATAATTGATCTCATGAATACATGATATGATGATTTAATTGTCTTAGCCGAAGTTAGATTATCATATGTTTGCATATAATCGATATGGGTGTCATAGCTGAACCTTGTTGATTGTATTATCGATACTTGCTCTATTATGCACTTGATTTGATTTCTATGAGACCGAGAGGAGATTAGGATCTTATTAAGTGACGATCTATACTGCCTTAGCCGGAGTGTTAGGTTACTTTCGTGTATCGCGTCTAGATTTGGATTTAATTGGTTAATTGTATTCATTGTTACTTGCATAGATTTGATTAGGTTGGCTTCCCTAGAATCAACACTTTTCCCTTATTTGAGTTTTACCTTATTTGATTATTTGTTTACTTGTTCACTTTTTTCCTTATTTGTTTAATCGAGTTTTTTATTTATTTGTCTAGTTTATAAATACCACAACCTTAAATTCCTAATTGCTTAAACATCAATTTAATTCTAAAGTAGGGGTACTGTGTGTGGTTTCGATATATCAGTCCCTGTGGATACAATACTCGTACTTCTTTATACTATACCTATTTTGTGTGGTAGAAAATAGTGCAATCAACATCGTTCTTTATATTTGCAGTAAGCTTCCTTCTTGGATCGATCCACAATATACGCAACTTTGTTCTTCAAGTGGTATAGCCCCAGTTGAATCCTCATCTCCTCTTTACCTTCAAATGTAGCTTTAACAAAAAGTCCCTTGCGGCTATAATCATTAGTACATTTTGGTTCTTCAAATGGAAATGACGCTTGGTATTCAACACCGGGAATGATCCAGTGTCTCCCATGCTCTTGTTCTTTTTGTCAAATATCAACATGAATATATGTTGAAGTATCTATTGATGACATAATACCGCGATCTCTAGAACAACATAAATATGCCATTTCATTATGGTCATAATCATTATCACAACCATCCGTCATTTCATCATGATTTCCATCATCATCATCATCATCATCATCATCATCATCATCATCATCACCACCACCACCACCACCACCATCTCCATCTCCATAATCAACATCACTGCTCCAATCACTACACCAATCATTACAAAAATCTCTAACATCTTACCTGTCATTACCAATTCTTCCACATGTCTCAACATCAACACAAGGCCCCGAATGTTGAATCATTCATTCCATTTGAATATGCAGGTCCAAATTGATGCATTTGAGAATTCAACAAGTTTAGAAAACCACTTGGATTGTTTGAGTTGTGCACATCGCTAATAATATTCGTCTTAGCATATAATGTCACATATAGTGTAGGATTATCAAATAATCCTAAAGCAGATTCCAAATCATCATCATCAAATACTTTCATTCTCAGCGATTCCCCGACCGGCGACTGCGCAACTGCATCTATGACACAGGTATATATACTTGTATTAGTGCAAATAACATGTTCGACCTTCTTTATTAAAATCACGTATGATAGTCCATCAGCCGACGCATAGATAAATTCTCGTTGCCCACTAATATATTTATTTTCCCACCGTACTCCATTAGTCAAATCTGATCTACATAAAATAAATTTATCTACATAAAATAAATATGAATATGGATCTGATCTACATAAAATAAATATGAATATGGATATACTTATCCAAAACAAATTTAAATCATGGTTTGCAACTATGTGGAGCGAGTAAAACACGAGAGTGAAGCAAATGAACAAAGCAGCAAGATAGCGCGAAGGCACGATCATACACTTACACGAATTGAGCTTTCCACGCGACAGCACCATCGCGCCTATTTTGTTAATTCAATGAATTGTCATATTTCGCACCATTGTTCATATATATATATATATATGAACAATGGTGCGAAATATGACAATTCATTCATCCATTCATTCATTTTAGTAGATCAACGGATGTAAATTAAAGATGATTAACGTTTAAATTTGGTAGCTACAACTAATGTAGGGATATTGTAGTCATTTGTATACTACAATTAATGTGAAATATTCCTATAATTAAGGGATTTATTATATCTCCTAAATATCAACGTGTATTTTTGTCATCCTATATATGCCAACGTGTATCATGAGCTTTAAAAGCATTGCAGAAACAAAATTTTATAAATTAGATGCAATGGTTGAAGCACGTTTGATTTTTAAAATTAATATTTGTTTTTGTGAATTTAAGCATCAATTGCATTATTTATATGAAATTTACAATATATGCTTAATAAAGCAAAGTTTGTCCTCAATTAGAAGCATTTACGTGTGAAACATTTTCATATTATATTCTAACTTAACTCTTACATAATTTTCATATTATATTAGATTTCTTAAGCATGAAATGATTAAGTAATAAACACATTTTGTTAATCACTAAACATCAAAATTAAGGTTATATATTTCCATGCTTAATGCTATACACTTTTAAACTTAAATAAATAAATAAAAATTGCAGATTTTGTTAGCTCTTTATGTTTATTGCTTCATATCTTAATGCTTAAAGCTCCATATTTTAACGCTTACAACAACATATTTCTATGCTTAATGCTACATATGTTTATACTTAAATATTGTTTCTACCCACAATATATTTCTATGCTTAAGAATTCATTAATTTATGTTTAGGATTACTTATGAAACTCAAAGATTCAATTGCTCTTAGATTGAATCTAAGAACTGTAGAAATTTAAATATCAATTTGGAATTAAATACCTCTACAATTTTGCTCATGATTTAGATAGAATCGTGTGTAGTAGGGTTTAGGGTTTTAGGGTTTAGGGTTCTAGGGTTTAGGGTTTAGGGTTTTACGTGTTGGTTTTAGTTTAGGTTTAGGGGATAGGATTTAGGGTTTTGTGTTAGGGTTTAGGGTTTAAGGTTTCGGGTTTAGGGTTTAAGAGTTTGGGTTTAGGGTTAGGATAGGGTTTATCTAAGATGCTTCAATAACCATATGATAAACCCTATACCCTAAGCGTCATACGATAAACCTAAACCGAAACTAATACACTAAAGTTCTAAACCCTAAACATGAACCCAAACCCTAAAACCCCAAGCCCTAATCCTTGAACCATAAAAATCTGGAGTATTAAGCATAACTTAATCATGCTTATAAGCATATATTGTCAGTTTAAGCAGTTTTTATGGTTTTCAATTTTTACTGTAATAATTATTTCAAGAACTAATGCACGACACAAATATGAAAATTTTATGATTTAAGCATAAAAATATAGGGCACTAAGCATAATTCACTCATATAAGAAGTATTATATTCGTGAGTTTAATTAAGTAATTTTATTGCTTGAAAATTAATTAAGCATTAAAGTCGATTATGATGTATATGTGAAATGCTCAAACGAAATTACAAATATTTATTCATATAATATTTACTTGTATGACTTTTTGTATCATAATATTTATTAAGCATGATTTGGTCAAGTAATAAGCGCGCATGTGCTCAATAATAAGCATGAGAATTAAGTGTATAAACAAACAAAATATATTTCTTAATTATATTATGCAATTTAGTATCATTATATTCATTGTGAATGATTTGGTAAAGTTGTGATTAAATGAAGTAAGATCACAATTTTTTTATTTCCGTGCTACCATCATTTTTTAGAACCATTTTTTTTTTATCGAAAGCATAATTTTTTATTTCAAAACGTGTAACTTAATAGAATTTAAAGTAACAAATTTAGTTTGTCAAACTAATTTGGATCGTATGCTTATTACATGATAAGAGCATGCTTATGAATGTTTATAGTGATGCTTAACTTAATATAATATAATACAAACTCAAATATATTGCTTATAGGCCGGATTTCTATATGATCTATTCTCTCTATATATATGTGATCTAGAAAAATGTATAAAAACAAAAAAAAAAATTATCTGCTAGTATTTTATATATTATTAATAATGATTTTATCTAGTATTAAAGAGTATAAAATTTCAATATTAAGTATTATTTTATCTAATATTAAGCATTCCAAATAACAATTTTAAGCATGATTTTATCTAGGATTAAGCATACAATTTCGCAATGATATAAGCTTGATTTTATCTAGGGTTTAGTTCTCACCCACTGAATTTAGTTTTCCGTCAAAGGGTTTAGTTTTTCCATATGAGGTTTTGTTTTCCCCGACATGGTTTATTTTACCCAATAGGGTTTCGTTTTGCCACGATAGGGTTAAGCTTTAAGTTAGATAAATAATATTTTTATTGTTTAAAGTCATGCTTAATATGTGATAGAATCAAGCTTTTAATTTTCTTATAGTTTAGAATGATGCTTCATAATCATGTGTAAATCTTTTAACTAATCCGTTTACGTATATATTTTTGCATGTTTAAATTTGAAAAATTCATGCTTTTAAAATTTTCGGTATTCAAACTTTAATATATATTATTGCTATTGAATTATGTTAATTAAATACCCCCACAAGAAAATACGCTTACTATAATATTATAAGATGGTTAAATGGGTTTGCTAAAAGCATATTAAGAATCAAGGTAAAAAAGCTAGTGAATTTCGAGTTCTATATATACGTATGGAATATTAGGAGAAAAAATCCATATTTTAGCAATGCTGCCACCGTTAATTTAGGGAATAGAGGATTTGGTGGGAATCCTAAAATTCTTAATGTACTAAAATGACCTTCAATCAATTTAGGATAGTTAATTAATACGTATGAAATTAATTTTGGATATCAAATCTCAACCACTTATTTCACTAGATAGATGGATGAGATTTATTCTCATTTCTCACGGGGGAACTTATTAGCACAGGAACCGTTCCCTATATATATATATATATATATATATATATATATATATATATATATTCACGCGATATGGATCACCGATGTCAAGATACAAATTCCTACCATTTAAAACTTGCAAAACAACACTAGACTATGAAATAGTACATTTCAATAATAATATTCTTCTTCTTCTTCAATGGAATGAAATTAAGGGCGGGAATAGGGAGATGCAGAGAACCAAACACACTCTCTCTCTGTCTCTCTCTCTCTCTCTCTCTCTCTCTCGATTTTTGACCTCCTCTCGAAGAAGCAGAAATCTTTTACCACTCACTTCACCAGTGAAAATAATAACGTATTATTAAGTCTAAATGTGATATATAAAAAAATGTGTAAATATAATATAATTGAGGGTATTTTAGTCCTTTCAACAATGAAATGGATATAACTTATATGCTACTAAGGTGGTGGACATAATTTAGTGTTTGTTAAACCAAAGTGAGTATTTTCCACCATTTACACTTTATATTTTGAAAAACTAGGGTTTTTTTTTTTTTTTTTTTTTTTTTTTTTATTTTTTTTTATTTTTTAATTATAGATACATAGATTGGAAAACTATGTATATATAAACTAATACTCCCACTTGCCATTTTCGTCCGTCCACAAAGAGTGTAATACTTCCATTTAAATAGATGATCCCACACCTCTTTTGTACTTTATACCCTTTTTTCCCTCTTATTTACAAAAAAACTAACAATTTAAAACTCAACTTTTTCATTGACGGGCTCTTACCCTCACTTTTAAAATTTACCATCTATTTCATTAAAATTCATACCATCAAGAGCTTATCACACGCTTGATAGAAGGAAGGAATACCTTTTTTTCCCCTGAACTTTATCAACTAAGGGCCAGTTTAGCTAAGCTTATTTCAAAATGCTTATAAGCTCTAAGTTCTTATAATATGTTTAAGAGCTTATAAGATGTATGAGGGTAAAAGCTTATAAGTTGTTGAAGTGTTTGGATAAAAGAGCTTATAAGCTTGAGGAGATTATAAAAAAAAAATCTGAAAATTAAAAAAAAAAAAATTAAAAAAATTATTTTTAAAATCATAATGTTGTAACATCAAATGGAAGTGTATATAATATAAATATAAAAATAAAATAGAATTATAGTGGTTAATAAGCAAAATTAAAAAAAAAAAAAAAGTTGGGGTGGAGGAGCTTATTTTTTGGAGTGCTTATAAGCACTTTTTGCTTATTTTGGGAGCTTATAAGCTATTAAGGAGCTTATTTTACCAAACACATTTAGAGTACTTATAAGCAGTCAAACATCTTATAAGCTAGCTTATAAGCTTAGCCAAACACCCTCTAAATGAATCTAACAAAAGAGTCTTCAGCATGTTAGAAATGGGAATTTTTTTGAACAAAGATAATATAAATAATTTCTTGAACACATCTCATTGCCGAATCCTCAACTGGACCTACATTTGTATGCTACAGAAGAAATTCATGTATAGGAAAGGACACATTTAACTATACCGAGATACAATTCTTCAGGCATGCAAATCCTTGTCTACTTCCCAAGTCGTGCCCTTTGACAGTGGCAGCTCATTTAACTTCGACGTACCATTTTCGACGTGTAAAAGGGGATCAGATTCAGATTCAGCTTCCTTCCGCTGTATAAATAACGGTATGAATGAGGCATAACATGATATGGGAGACGTATCATAAAACAAAAAAAAACTAAAACTAAAAACTAAAAAAATCTACAGATCAGAAGAGCATAGAGAATCTCTACATACCTGATTCTGTGTGGACGCTTCGTCACCTTTGTCTTGATTTTCTTGGGTACAATAATATGAATATAGGATCATACCAACCATCGCAACCATTATCCCGAATATATTCCTCCAGCTAAATGGATCTTGAAGTAAAGAATAACCGAATCCTAAAACTAGACAAGTTTTGAGATGCCCAAGAACTTGATAGGTGACGGGGGACGTCTTTCCTATGACAAGGAATGTGCTAAAATTAACGGAGATTGAGATCAGACAGGAGAGAACAATGAAACCCTGCAACATCAGTCACTGATTTAGCGGTAGAAGCAACTAGCATAAAAATACCAAAAAACATGAATCCGAAATTTTCATGACTTACAACTATTTTTGGTGTGTATTCAAATGAATATACATTTTGCTTAGTCAAAAGCCTATCAAGAAATGGACCTGAAATGAGCAAGGTCATTGATTGGTACAGACAAGTTTGATACAGTAGTTGGGTTGAAGAAATCTTATATTTCTTCTGGATGGTATTGGTCATCTAAAGAAACGGTTAAGATCTCCAACAGTGCATACGCATACCAAGAGATTAATGGAACACGTAGGAAATATTAGTTTATTTTTTAAAATGTTATACCCATGTCCACATAAAGATTAACCAGAATACAGTCTGCAAGGAAACAAGCAAATCTTCAAAAAGACTTGGTGCAGATCTTGAAATTTATCAGATCAAACAGGTTGTGCTCAACCTGAATTCACATTCAGAACAAGGGATCATATCAGCTGTTTAGATACACATAAGGAATTTATGAAGGTATGAACTGCAGTTAACCTAAGAAGGCTGAATATGCATGATCTCAGGGACATTTTAGGCTGTTTAGGCTAATTTAATTTGTCAATTCCTTCTCAACGAGGAAGAAATTCTTCTTATTAATGGGCAAATTGAATTGCATTGTGGTCCATAAAGTAAACATTCAGCTCTATAGAGCTTTTGAGGAAACAAAGTGATCCCCATGCATGCCTAAGATCTTGACACTCTACATGCAGGAAAGAGACAGACACATGATCCTTAGACACCAACCACGAATCGCACCATCAATGCCTGATTACTTAGTCATTGGGCCGTTTCATCATGCTTCTTAGTGTTTTTGACGGTGAGCTAAACACAATTCTGCATGTTTTTTATTTTCCAAGCCACTAGCTTTTCTCATAACGAAAACGAAGGGATGAATGTATGTAGTAGATAAAGGATACAATTTGAGCAACACAGGTGGTAAGAACTGCAATGGCAGAGAGACAAGATCCTAGAATATTGAGCTGGAGATCAGTAATCGTAGCAATTCCAACACCTAGGAGCAGAATGGCCAGAGAAAACTTAATACTCCTACTGCAATAACAATAATCCGAAATTAGAGAAAGAAACAAGAAGCATAGAGATAAATGTATATGAACAAAACTGTCTTAAACTTGCTGACTAAGCTAATTCTGGGCTCAAAACGTTTGAGATTAGATTTAAGATTTCTTGAGGGTTTTCCTCGCAGATGGAGAGAAAAATATTTGTAAGTATTTATGTGCTTGTAAAGCTTGATAGATAGACTAGTCTGTCATGTTATGAATAATCATCACTTTTCAAAATCAAAATCCAAGAGTGTAATTAAGATATCACTATTCGCCCCGCTTCTGCCATTCTCAAAGCAGATTAGCGTGACTACTCAGCTAGGAATCGTATACACTCTCACAGGAAAATATATATTCTAACTGCTGCCAGTATGCTAAAAAGTGAAACCAGTGGAGTAAAACAAAACCTGACAAAATACGAAACACGATAAAAATTTGGCTCAACTATATGTTCTATGTATGACTAACCTGAATATCTTGCCGAGGAAAAGAGTTTCCAGGAGTACTGTGCAAGGGATAATTGCCAACTTTGTCATCTAACAAGGAAATGAAGAAAGATCTTCTATTCACAAGACCTCTGAGACGCTTATCAAAAGCTAAACCACAATAGTACAGTGAAGAGAACATTACCTGATAAAAACCAACTGAATTGAATCCGAGGCTGAGGTTTAACATTCCAATTGAAATTCCATTTAGGATACCAAATCCAATAACAGTTTGAAAATCTATTGGTTTGTGCTCAAAAAATTTCATCGATAATGCCACATGAAGAGAACAAAAGGTAACCAGGAGATGCCAGCTCGTCAGAGTCGTAGCTGCATTAAAGCATAACTTATATAAATATTATTTCATGATGATAGACTCAGTCATATTAATGAATGCTTTTCTATTCAATGAAGAAACCAGTTCATTACTTGGTTAAACTACAATAATTCTTTTCAGATAGTTAACTTTGGTGTTAACATTAGCTATCAAATATACTTAGAATTAGCTTCTCATCAAGCGCCACGTCAAAATGTAGAAAATGTCACGTTCGATTGACAAGTTGATTTATACATTTACATTACTCTAAATGTTGTTTAGCTGTAGTAATTATTTCAATCTGAATAACAGCAACTCAAGTGCTCCAATAATCACCAATTAGGCAACTGTAATATTTGTTTCATATTGCATTGAAAGTTCTTCTGTAGCATCTAAAATGCATATGCAGAATATAAAGAGATGAAAATAGGAGGAAAACAAATGCGTTCCATTTCGTAGGAGTTGAACATGATAGTCAAGAACTAACAATATAATTAAGACTTACATCACAACTTCCAACCATAAAACAATAGAGACTTGGGTAACTATTAAACTAGTTAAAGAGATTTGTATTAGTATACAGCTTTCAAAGTTTCACACATCAAATTTTGGGAGGAAAGGGAACATTTAGAGTAAATATAATCGACAAAGGATTTGGTCCATATAACTACACAGTAAAATCTACCTCTGTACCATTTAAATTCTAAATTATTGGAAAAATCCACATAATTATCAGGATAATCAGGAAAAAAATGAAAATGGCTCACCGAAAATGAAATGCAAAGTACTCATGAGCGCTTTATTGCAGATGACTATAGAAACGGACGACACCACCGACAAAGTCAGCGCGCCAATCGTCCCCAGCTGAAACCTCTTATTCTCACTCATCTTGCGATCTTTAAAAACGCATAGTTTAGTCGCCTAAATCACAAGCGATTCAGATTTGGATGAAGAAATTAGACACACCTTAAGATGAATAGAGATGATTTTCCGGTAGTGCGCGCGTGATCCGAGATGGAGAGACGAGAATATGCGAATAGCTTTCGAATTGGGCCAAGTTCAGCAGCCAGTGTGAATGATTCGAGTAGAGATCTCTGTGCGAGAGTGAGAGAGTAGTAGTGTCAACTTTGGAGAGAGGTAGTTCGTGTCAGGGCGTAGACGCTTTCAGTTTGAGTGGCGCTCGGTTGCATCCCCTCCTCCATTGAAGGCGGGGATGTGCAGCTGATTTTGAAAACCAGCAGATTTACTAACTTAATTTTGGCATATGACCCGCCGTAAGACGTGCTTTTAGATCGTGACTTATCACTTTAATAAGTCGTACTAATTTGCCAATTTTATTTCATTCGATTTTTGAGGAAAAAATAAAATATAGATAATTCTGTATATCATTCGCATAGTATAGTAATCCGATATTATTAAATAAATATATTTCTAGTGATATTTTTTTATAGAAGTGACATAAGTAACTTTATACTACATCCATCTCATAAAATAAGCCCCATTTGAAAATGGACCAAGAACCAAGGAAAAAAGGATAAGGGAATTTAAGTACAACATTAGCAAAAAATTAGGGTTTACGTTACTGTTCAATAATGTACTGTAGCGGAGTTACTGTTCATCATTTTATTGTTCACCGAATAAAAAATGAATAAAAAAAAAAAGTGCTAAACAGATGAGAAACAGATCAGTTCATCTTAGGGGGGGAATTTAACATTTAAATCTCCCCCCAAATCACATCATACAACCTCTATATCCATCAGTTTCCATCATTTGGATTGAAACAAAATCAAAACTGAGCAAACTCTCTCAAGAACAGAAGAAGAAGGAGAAGATGGGGAAGATGGCAGATATTCCAGCAGAGAGGAGGACTCAGATCATGCAATACTTGCTGCAGCACTTGAAGGATGGGAAGATATCTCATGGAAGCATCAATGAAGCTGCTGAAATGTTCCAAATTTCCAGATGGTCAGTACAAAGAATCTGGAAATCTGCAAAACAGCAAAGAGAAAGGGGTGAGGCTATGAATGTTGCTGCAAATAGAGATGGCAGAAGCAGAAAGAA
The DNA here is from genome assembly GCA_029379335.1 of Thymus mandschuricus. Classification (NCBI taxonomy): domain Eukaryota; kingdom Viridiplantae; phylum Streptophyta; class Magnoliopsida; order Lamiales; family Lamiaceae; genus Thymus; species Thymus mandschuricus. The sequence continues at coordinate 13,239,739 of CM057071.1, forward strand.
GAAGCACACAATCAACTATGCTGTTATTGAGGCTATAGACCCCAGTAAAAGAGGTACCATTTCCTCACTTAGTGATGCATTAGGTCCACTAATTTCAAGAGCAACAGTGGGAAGATGGGCTAAGTTACTGCTCAGACACCATAGTAATGCTATAAGGCCTCTATTGACAGCTCCTAACATGTTATGGAGGTTAGGTTTTAGTCTACGAGCCTTACACTTCGATTTTACTAGGAACACCCCCAACATTCAAGCCCATGGAAAATACCATTCATATAGATGAAAAATGGTTCTACTTACAAAGGAAAAGCTGCAGATATTATCTGACCACAATGGAGGCAGACCCCCTTAAAGTTACACAGTCAAAATACTTCATCCCAAAAGTCATGTTTATGTGTGCAGTAAGTAGACCAGTGTTTGCAGAGGATGGGAGTGTTGTTTTTGATGGAAAGATTGGTATATGACCATTCATAGAGGAGTACACAGCAAAGAGAAACAGCAGCAAGAGACCAAAAGGCACAGTGGAGCTAAAACCAATTCAAAGCATCACAAAAACAGTGGTGAAAGATTGCAGTTTAAAAGAGGTAAGTCTGCCTTTTTTTATTTCCATCAGTTGTAAAATCATATTAACACACTAACACAATGCTCAATGATCAGATTCTGCCTGCCATCGAACTGAAATGGCCAACAAGTATGAGCAAGAGAATACAAATACAGCAAGACAACTGCAGAACACACATCAACAACACTGATCCAGAATTCCAAGAAGCAACAAATGCAGATGGTTTCAACATACAGCTAGTCCAACAACCATCAAATAGCCCAGATTGTAATGCAAATGATTTAGGCCTATTTACAGCAATCCAAAGTTTACAGCAGAGGATGAAGTGCAAAAATCCAGAGGATCTCATCAAGGCAGTGCAGGAAAGTTTCCAAATAATTGAGCCACAAACATTAAACAAGGTTTTTTTTATCATTGCAGTGTGTTTTAGTTGAGATAATGAAATGCAAAGGCATGAACAACTTCAAATTGCCACATATGTCCAAGGATTCATTTTTTAGGCAGGGTTTACTTGTTGGGGTTGTTGTATACAAAAAAGCAAAACCGGTTGTTTTAGTGGTTACGATACCGGTCCACTGTTAACAATCCCTATCTGGAAGAATATGTTTAAGCAAGAATAAAGTCCATTATCTCATGTTTTAGACCACGTGTCGATCTGAGTTCGGAGGGGATCACGAAGGTCGTTAACAATGATGAGATATAAACAGTTCACAGTCGAGATAGCTTGGGCTGAGCTATCGGTCTTGACTACAGCTTAATGGTAGTGATGAGTCCCAATCACTAGTTATGCTGGTACGGTGGAACGTATTGAGGATCAACAGAGATAATGCTCTTCTGATACTGACCCTGTATCATAGGTGATATAGGTGAAGAGCTATAGATCTCAGGCTTTAGCTTCGATCTTAACCTTGGTAAACTATTAGATGTATATGTATTCTTCGATGTTACTTTGATTTACGATGATATGAACTTCTCGTTAGTTCATCTTAATCATATCGTACTTTGGGTAACACGAAGATGCATAGTATGTCTAATAAGTGTTATCAACAAGCCGTGTCCTGTGTGAGTGCAGGCTGACGATATCCCCTCAGGGAGTTCACAATGTTTATTATACCAAGTCATGCATGCTGATTAAGTTCAGGTATAATAATGAGGAGTGAACGGGTACTACCTGAGGAATAGATGTTAACAATTAGGAGCAGTCATGGTAGCTCTAATTGATTAACGGATATGGAAGGTCTTAAACACGGGGGTCGAACTAAACAAAATACCAACCCAATCTACATAATTGGGACAGAGCGGTGATTCAGCTATGACACTTTAGTGGAGTGCGTCATAGTTCTAATGAGATACATGTTCAGGGGTGGACATGGAAATATCGAATTAGATAAGGCCCAACTCTGTCTGGTATCCGATCCCTAGGGTGGCCCAAACAGACCTCGGGAATCGATCTAAATAGTATTATTGAGTCTGGACTCAATAATTATACTCAGGCCCGGTATATGATATATATATATTGGATTTATATCCGGTGAATGGATAATAAATATAATTAATTGAGATTTATATCCTGTGGGATTAAATCTAATTATTTATTATTTAGTTATTCACGGATAAGATTAAATCTAATAAGACAAGATTTATTTATTTAAATCTTATGGGGATAAATATCATATCTAAATATATTTGGTATATATTTAGTTATTTATTCTTCTACTGATATTAGAATAAATTCTATTCGTTAGAATTAATTCCGGATATACAGTTGCATAACGGAGCAGATTAATTCCTTGTTAATTCCGTATTAATTAAGGAATAAGATTTGTAAGTTATGGAAAGAGAATAAATATGGGATTGGCATAGATATGGTTGGAGATAAATAAGGAATCATATCTCCTTATTAAACCATATATATATACTCTCAAGTCTCTCATCAAAACCCTAATCTAATCTGACCTAGCCACCAGAATTCTCTCTGTGAGATTGGCGCAGAAACCTAGGGCGAGAGAGAGAGTGGCCGCGGCTTCTGAGTGAAGGGATATCGAGGTTCCAGTGATCTCGAGACGCCCACCAAGTCTCGGATTTCAAGGTGTGGGATCACATCCTAGAAGATCAGAACCGTAGATCGATCAGACACGACTCAGATTGCACGTTCTTCATAATCATAAGGTATGTACTCGAGCCCTTGTATGACATTATGTGCACGATCGAATCACACAACCGAACCAAGATCTGGGGGTCGGGGCGGCTTTCAAGCAGCCGTTCCAACAAGTGGTATCAGAGCCCGAGGTTTTTGGATCGGCTCTGTGTTGAATCGAATTTAATGTTCATGCATTCGAGTCATTATGATTATGTGTGCATGCTGCTGTCCGGGAATTACGTGCGTTGTTTCATCGTTTTTTTCGATTTATCGTTGTTCGTTTAATTTTAAATCGGCGAGATAATAAGGTGCCGATTAGAATAGGATTCGTTTTTCTTGTATTTTTTGATTTTTGTATTGTATTATTTCTGTAAAATCGAAGAATTGCTGAGGAACGAGGTCCGAGGAACGAACAAGAGACGAAGGCATCGACGGCCGCAGGCGGCGGCGCGTCGGACGCACGACGGCGGCGGCGTAATCTGCCGCGGAGGACAGCGGCTGCTCCTCGTCGTTTTTCACGGCGACTGAACCTTAGGGTTCATCCTAGGGTTCAGGCGAGCCGGAGACGGAGGGCGGCGGCGTCTGATCCGGCGGCGGATGGCGGCACGGCTAGAGCAGCGACGGCGGCAGAAAACCCTTAGGGTTTTCAGGCTCGCGCACGCTGCTCAGGCTCGAACCGTGGCTGCACGCAAGTCCAGCGCCCGGCTCGACGTCGGGACGGAGCCGTGACGGCGCCGGACGACAGGTGGCGGCGCGGGGAGGGCTGCGGCGGCGAGTTACAGCAGCGGCGGCCGAAACCCTAACGGGTTTTTGCGGCTCGCGCACTGCTGGGCTCAAGCCCGCGGCCCGGCGGTGGTTTGACGACGACGGGGGTGCGGACGGAGGCGGCAGCAGGTCCGGTGGTCCCCTGACCACCGGCGGCGGCGGCTGTGGCACGATCAACGGCAGCGGCGGCGGCTGGGTTTGTCCCCTGCGCGCGCGCTGCTGCCGGACTCAGCCACGGCTACCTGGGCTCGAACCCAGCACCTCCGGTGGTGCTGGGGACGCCGGCGAGCCAGTGGGAGCGACCGGTGGCGTGCCAGCCACCGGCGGTGGCGCTGCGTTTTGCAGCGAATAACGGCGAAGGCGACGGCGGTTTCGGGCGACGGTGACGAGCAGTGGCTCGGGCTGGGCTGCAACGGACGCACCCAGCCCGAACCCAGCCACGTCAGGCTCGTCGTGGAGCCGAAACGGGGTCCCCGGCACGCACCGCGGCGGCGCGTGTGCTACACGTGTGGCTCGGCGGCGGCGTGTGGCCGGAATTTCGAACGAGGGCTGTTCGTCTATTGACGATTCAGCCCATGACGTTGACGACAGCTAGGGTTTTCCGAAACCTAGGCATGATCGTCGACGGCTAGGGTTTTCGTACCCTAGTTTGTTTCGAAATTAATTCGCTTTCCGTTTTTAGTAATTATGGTTTTCCACACCCTAATTATTTCGAGCACTTGCTTATTTTGGAAGGTGGACTTGAAGACCGGGGATCGACTTCCAAATTGGAGATTAATGACCGGAGCTTGTTCCGGGGTTTCATTTAATTAAATGTAATAGATAGGGCTTTCTATTCCCGGTCGGCAGCCTATTTAATTATTATGCATGCTATGGATGGATTTAAATTACGCGATGAGATGATTAGCATGTTTGCATGTTATAGTTGTTTTTCATTGTTTGCGTAATAGAAATAACATGCATAGGGGTCATAGCATGCCGGTTTTTATGATTTCAATGCGAGCATGTTTTATTACTTGCGCTTAGAAATCATGCGATAGGACTTAATTGTCTATGTGCTACGATTGTCACACAAACCCTTAAAAAGACTAAGCGGTATAGTTAATCGATTATTGGTTAATTGATTTAAAGGACCTCCATATTTGGTTTAAAAATGAAGTAATCAGCATTCGCGTTGACAATGAGTCTTCATCCCTATAGGAGATGCTGGTTATGGATTTCATTGGTTTAGACTTCAAAATAATAATTTGATTTAAAATGAAATAATTAGTGTTCGCGTTGACAATGAGTCTTCCTCCCTATAGGAGACACTGATTATGGTTCATTGGTTAAATTCAAAATTGATAATATGGAAAAATGATTTTATAAAGGTAATTCCTCCTTAACGGGTGGGTTACTCTTAATAGAATTAATTTTTCAGAATATTAAAATATGGTTGTAGCTTAGCTGCTTATTGATGAATCCTCCTATAGAGGTCACTTCTCGAATTAGCAGGGTCCTGAGGCACGGGTTATTATTTCTTTGTTTCACTATGGTCCGTGTGATGGGATAAGAAATAAAATAGACTGCGGTCATGGTCGATAATTTTATGGATAGCATTCACCTATAGTGGACTATTTGTAAATAGTATCGGACTACTCGTTTGTTGGTTCAATGTTATTATTGGGTTTCTAACATTGATAACATAAATTATTTGCGCTTATAAGTTGTTTACTTGTTATTTATTTCAGATATGTCTATTGATTCTACTCGCACGAAGATTTGTCGTTTAGCTTATTCCGATGGTGTTCCGGACTCCTTTCGATTTCGACTACTCGGTTTCCTGGCACGGAAAGAGATAGATTTCTTGAGGTACGAGGATTTCCCTGATTTCCCTAACCTAAAGAGATTTCTCATGAGGTTTAAAAACCTTGTACGGATGTATGTGTTCTATGGTGGTGTTATGTCGGGAAAGACTGCTTGCGAGCTTCTACTTGCATGTTTCCCGACTTGGTTCCTGGCTCTCAGAGAAGCGGTCGTCCCGACCCACATCGTTCACGAGGATCCAATGGCTCTCATTGGGGAGTTACTCGTGGTAGATGCGGAAAGGATTGATATATTGCAGACTGCTTATGAGGCGGAGAGGAAGTTCTGGGATCGTCCTATTAGGAATGTCGATGTTAATCGGCATTTTACGGCCCGGGACAACGAGTCCATCATTGATGAGTACCTTCAGTCACTGAGGATTGATGATTTTGATTTTGAGAGACTTGTTCATGATGTGAATGAGCTATACTCTGATCAATCCGGTAAGGAAGTGGGCGATTCCGAGTCTGTAAGTCTTGTTCACGATGTGAATGAGCTGAACTCCGATCAGCCTACTCAGGAAGTGAATGATGCCAGGAAGGAGAGACCTCTGATTATAAAGGTCTATCAGAGGAGGAACAAGAAGTTAAAGGTAGATGGAGGTATGTCAGACTCTTGTAACATTAAAAACCAAATTATACTAGTTTAGTCCTCACGGACGGATTTAACTGGTGGATACTAATTGTGGTTTGTTGCAATCTTTGTAGGTTCGACTACAAGGAACGAGTAGGACGACTTCAAGTTCTTGAGCTCGACAAGCAACATTCAGTTGATGCAGTTGTCTAGCAGACTTGGAGATTTCTATCTTACGTTTTATCTTAGTTTTTGGATACTAGATTCTGGTTTATTACTCTTTTACCACATTTGGTTGCCTTGTTTTGGCAGGATACTTATGTTTTGGATATTAATGGATGATTATTTTCTTACATTGTATTAAGGATTTATTTCTTTAATACTGGTTGTTTTGATATATCATTCGTAGTGGGAGTAATAACTGTGAATTTTGAAGGATGTTCCAAAATGTGTTGTGATAAATGTGGTACTTCTTGTTCAATATTGTCTTTTAACAAAATACTATGTCACTATGTCTAAATCTATTTCCTTTCCTTATTTGAAATGAAGTGATTAGCATTCATGTTAATCATAGATTTCATTGTGATTTATTATGAATTGATTAGCATTCGCGCTGCGATCGCGTTTTCCCTTCCCACGGAAATGCTAATTGTAAGTTTCATTGGTTAAATCTGTTCGGAAATAAGGATAATTTGCACACGAAGTGTCGCAATTTCAATGATAGATTTAGTAATTAGTTGGACAAGTAGTTATTTTTCGAGGATAGACAAGTATTTATTCTTGATTAACGTCCAATAATAAAAAGAAATTGTGGATTGGAACATTATAAGGCCGGAAGTACAAGACTGATAACCAAAAGGATCTGCACAAGGTTATTTTAGGATCCTTGTCACAGTGGGAGCTTTTTCGGGTGTGTCTCGAAAATGGTAAAATGTTCATCAAGAAATCTAGTTTCTTGGATAATGAACAAACCAAGTTGACTAGTAAAGGATAAGTTAGATGAAAGCAGTTGCCTATCATTGATTAGTCTATGATTTTAACACTCGAAAGACTTGCAAGTTGTATGCTCATATTCGTTGAGGACATACATGAGGGAGCATGGATGAAATTTGAGAAAAGGGAAGAATTCTCTCAAAAAGTTCTATGTTTCGAGGCAGACACATTGCAATGTGTAGTACAATGATTAAAGCATTCATTTTTCAGACAACACATATAGATTCGTTCATGAAATGTGTTGACAAATGGTATATCTTTCATCTACAAAAGACGTTGAATTGGTTGTCTTGTATATTGTGAGATAATATTACTAGCACTTGGAGACAATGTGAAAGTATTATCTGACACAATAGGTGGTGATTATCCGAACAGTTTAGAATGAAGGTTATGAGTAATGTTGGATATATCCTACAGTCGGATAGTATAACATTATTCAAGTACTCTTCATAGGCTACTGTCTTGGCAAAGCTTGCAATACACCTGAGTGTTGCATCAGGAGCCAAATATATGTTAGTGTTGTGTGCATGGTAACGGATATAGTCCATCATGTTTGTGGACACGGATAATCGAATGGTAGCTAGAAACGACATCATCGACCTTATACTATGGATTCACGTAAGAAGCAGAATTGTCTTGAAGATTCTCACGCAGTGAAATGCTGAGAGGGAACTAGATAATTCAGGGCTTGGCTTCGTGAATTGGCAGTAATCTCAATTTGTTAGAATTCTTACACCCCCTGGAGAATTCTAAGTGCAGTAACAAATTTTCTGAGATTTGGAAATGCCGGTAACAACATAGTGAGTACCTTAAATTAAGGCGATTTCGTGGAAAAAATAGAAACACTAGAGGAATGTACGATGAAGTGCAAAAAATCCAGAGGATCTCATCAAGGCAGTGCAGGAAAGTTTCCAAATAATTGAGCCACAAACATTAAACAAGGTTTTTTTTATCATTGCAGTGTGTTTTAGTTGAGATAATGAAATGCAAAGGCATGAACAACTTCAAATTGCCACATATGTCCAACGATTCATTTTTGAGGCAGGGTTTACTTGTTGGGGTTGTTGTATACCTAAAGCAAAACCGGTTGTTTTAGTGGTTACGATACCGGTCCACTGTTAACAATCCCTATCTGGAAGAATATGTTTAAGCAAGAATAAAGTCCATTATCTCATGTTTTAGACCACGTGTCGATCTGAGTTCGGAGGGGATCACGAAGGTCGTTAACAATGATGAGATATAAACAGTTCACAGTCGAGATAGCTTGGGCTGAGCTATCGGTCTTGACTGCAGCTTAATGGTAGTGATGAGTCCCAATCACTAGTTATGCTGGTACGGTGGAACGTATTGAGGATCAACAGAGATAATGCTCTTCTGATACTGACCCTGTATCATAGGTGATATAGGTGAAGAGCTATAGATCTCAGGCTTTAGCTTCGATCTTAACCTTGGTAAACTATTAGATGTATATGTATTCTTCGATGTTACTTTGATTTACGATGATATGAACTTCTCGTTAGTTCATCTTAATCATATCGTACTTTGGGTAACACGAAGATGCATAGTATGTCTAATAAGTGTTATCAACAAGTCGTGTCCTGTGTGAGTGCATGCTGACGATATCCCCTCAGGGAGTTCACAATGTTTATTATACCAAGTCATGCATGCTGATTAAGTTCAGGTATAATAATGAGGAGTGAACGGGTACTACCTGAGGAATAGATGTTAACAATTAGGAGCAGTCATGGTAGCTCTAATTGATTAACGGATATGGAAGGTCTAAACACGGGGGTCGAACTAAACAAAATACCAACCCAATCTACATAATTGGGACAGAGCGGTGATTCAGCTATGACACTTTAGTGGAGTGCGTCATAGTTCTAATGAGATACATGTTCAGGGGTGGACATGGAAATATCGAATTAGATAAGGCCCAACTCTGTCTGGTATCCGATCCCTAGGGTGGCCCAAACAGACCTCGGGAATCGATCTAAATAGTATTATTGAGTCTGGACTTAATAATTATACTCAGGCCTGGATTTATATCCGGTGAATGGATAATAAATATAATTAATTGAGATTTATATCCTGTGGGATTAAATCTAATTATTTATTATTTAGTTATTCACGGATAAGATTAAATCTAATAAGATAAGATTTATTTATTTAAATCTTATGGGGATAAATATCATATCTAAATATATTTGATATATATTTAGTTATTTATTCTTCTACTGATATTAGAATAAATTCTATTCGTTAGAATTAATTCCGGATATACAGTTGCATAACGGAGCAGATTAATTCCTTGTTAATTCCGTATTAATTAAGGAATAAGATTTGTAAGTTATGGAAAGAGAATAAATATGGGATTGGCATAGATATGGTTGGAGATAAATAAGGAATCATATCTCCTTATTAAACCATATATATATACTCTCAAGTCTCTCATCAAAACCCTAATCTAATCTGACCTAGCCACCAGAATTCTCTCTGTGAGATTGGCGCAGAAACCTAGGGCGAGAGAGAGAGTGGCCGCGGCTTCTGAGTGAAGGGAGATCGAGGTTCCAGTGATCTCGAGACGCCCACCAAGTCTCGGATTTCAAGGTGTGGGATCACATCCTAGAAGATCAGAACCGTAGATCGATCAGACACGACTCAGATTGCACGTTCTTCATAATCATAAGGTATGTACTCGAGCCCTTGTATGACATTATGTGCACGATCGAATCACACAACCGAACCAAGATCTGGGGGTCGGGGCGGCTTTCAAGCAGCCGTTCCAACATTACACCTCAAAACCTTGATGTTCCAGAATACATAGTTAGGGAATGCATAGATCATTTGATTGCAGAAGAAAGAACTGAAGGATTAGACATTTTGATGGAAGAGATGGGCATCAGTGTCCCACAAGGTGCAGGGAATATGTTTGACTTGAATGCATAGAGTGAAGACTGAAATGGGAAAGTAAACATGAAGACATGAAGACAGCAGCTAATAGCAGTAGGTATTGGTTTTCAGAGTGTGTATGTTTAAGTTTCCATTTCAAGTACATTTAGTACCAGCAGGTTATTGTTTTTGTAATTGTAAATGTCATCAGCAACTTTGCAACTAATTAAGTAATGCACATCATTGAATCTCATGTATTCTCAGTCATGTTTATGGCAAAGCATCATATTAGTAGTGATATGTCATGAGCAAATTGTAAAATCATCAAATAGTGTAGGCACAGACAACCAAAACCTAGTAACAGAGGCTGAAACCACTTCAATAGAGGCGAAAGCATACAAATCTACTTAAACATGTCATCACTGCAGCTAATTAAGAGCCCTAAATCCCACAATTGCCCAAGAACTGACCATCAAGCACAATTCAGATAACATCAGCAGGGAATCCACACATCCACATACTACCTCCATCTCAAGAAATAGCAATCACAGAATGTAATACACCAAGAACAGAGCATCATTTGACCATATAATGTCATCAGTATGTTTTTATCACAACATATACATTCAATCACATGAAAATGTCATCACAGAAGGTAATACACCAAGAACAGAGCATCATTTGACCATATAATCTCATCAGCAGCTTTTTATCACAACATATATAGGAGTACACATGAAATAGTCATCACAGAATGTAATACACCAAGAACAGAGCATCATTTGACCATATAATGTCATCAGCAGGTTTTTATCACAACATATACATTCAATCACATGAAATTGTATTCACAGAAGGTAATACACCAAGAACAGAGCATCATTTGACCAAAATTTATGTCATCAGAAACTTTAAATCATAGCATATACATTTAATCAGGGGAAATTGTCATCACAGAAGCTAATAGAGGAAGAACAGGGCATCATTTGACCAAAAACTGTCATCAGCAACATCTGATCACATCATATACAGAGCAACCACCACTAGGGGTGATTAACCGGTACGGAACCGGTTTACCGGTACCGGTACCGGAACCGGTTTACCGGTTACCGGTTAAGGGCCAGTATGAGGAACCGGTTACCGGACCGGTTAATTTACCGGGTAACCGGTACCTGACCGGTTCGGTACTGTAATAGCCGCAGTTTTATTTAGTGAGTAAATAAAATTTCGGCATTATTTTAAAATTTAGAGTGTTATTATGATTATTATTATGAGAAAAATAAAATTTCAAGTGCTACTATTAGTAGTGTTACGTTTAGTAACATTTGAACTTCCCGAAACGAGAACCGAACTAAATAAGAAAGGCCGATTAAACGAATCGGTAAAACAAGATCCAGTATTTAATTTCTGGGCCGAGACCCATTTGATAAGTACAAGGCCCACTTAGCAATTACCCGGCCCAGTTAATTGTACAAGGCCGAATTAGTGTTCAAGGCCCAGTTAGTTGTACAAGGTCCAGTTAATTGTTCGAGGCCCAGTTCACGATTATTAGTTCGATTTTATTTATTCCGGCCCAAGAACGAGAGCCCATTTCAGATTTAATAGTCAACAACAATATATATATAAGGGGCCCAAGAATAATAGCTCTAAGCCCACAATAGTATTCCATGTGGATATACTTATCCACATATACATGGCAAATAAATAAAGAATAAAGAAAAAGAAAAGAAGAGAATGAAAACTGGCGGATTCCGCCTTACAGTAGGCGCCCATAATTTTCCAATACAAATCTGGATTTCAACTCTACTAATTCTTCCTAATCACAATTAGAGGACTATTAACACTCCATTCTTGAGAAGAACCACACGTATCACCCATGCAAGCCCTCTCTCCATTTGAATCCATAGTCCCTACACAAAACCACCCCAAGTTAGCACACAATCATTCACCAAGTACTCATATTCACACAAGAGATAGAGAGCAAGTAGAGAGAGAGAAGCTGCCGATTCCTAGCAAGAGAGTCGCCGGAAAGCAGCCGCCGGCAGCCCCTTTTCGAGCATCGACACACCTACGGTAAACCTCCCATTCCTCTCTAGAACTTAGCATGTACATGCACTAACTTAAGATCAAACCCCCATCTCTAGAAGTGAAGAACAAAGGAAGGGGAAGGCGTTCGGAGCAAGATTAGGAGGGGACAGCCCTCACTCGAGAGCTAGAGACTCGATTTCAGTTTTCAAATGGTAAGAAGGAACCCTACCCTTTCCCCTAGCATGAGTATCAAGACCCCTAACACTTAGAAATCAAACATGCAAGTGTAGGCTTCAATTGCATCAATATAGAGAAGGAACAAGAGGAAGGAAGCAACAAGAGAAAGGGGACAGCCACCATTTTAGCTCAAGAACTCAGTTTTCAACCTCAAGGATTGCAAGTAAGACTCCCCTCATCACTCTCTCTAAGAACTATAAGCCTTTAAACATGCAACCCCATTAGAACCACCAAAAACCAACTAGAAGCATAATCTAGTACTCTATCACCCCTTTCAAGCATGAAACATAGTTAAAACCTCAAAATTGATACATGAGAAGCATAGCAATCACATAGAGACAATGCATGTTATGTTGGAGGCTAAGAATCGAAATTGAAGCATGTTTAGATCACATAAGAACCTCCTCTAGAAGGCCTAAGACATTGCATGTATAATAATCCTCAATCTAACACTTCAAGTCAACAAAGACACCAATTTCAAGCATACAAAATCTGGAAGTTTGCTTCCAATTAAGGCATAAAACATTCAAGACAAAATCAGTCTCTAAATGCCTCTAATCAAACCCTAACCCTCTAAATCAACAAGTATAACTCATATTCGAATTACGAATCGAAAACGGGAGGGAAGGGAGAAGAATCGAACCTGCCCAGAAGAAGGAGAGAGACCGGGAGTGACTGGAGGCAACGCCGGGGCACCCGAGCATCTCCCGAGCCTTACCGGAGACTGCCCGGCCGGCGACGGCCTTCACAGAGCAGCTGCAGCACCGGCAGATGCCGAGGATACCCTGCAAATTAGAGAGAGAGAAGGAGGTCAGAGAGAGGAGGAGGAGAGGAGGAGGAGAAGTCGGCGACGGCATCACCACCGCCGCCGGGAAACAGATCAGAGAGAGAAAGCGAGGGGCGGAAGCAGGCAGTGGACGACGGGAATATGCCCTAGCCACGAAGGCTAGGACAATGACGTGAACGGGGCAGGCGAGCCACGGCAGGACATGCGGAACGCCGCCGGCCAGAGACGGCGCGGCGGCTTCGGACGGCAGCAGCAGGGGCACAGCGACGCAATGACACGGGGCAAACCGCGCAGCCAGCAGAGGAGCCGTGAACTGGGAAGAAGGGCGCGCCGGCGCACTGCATTGACGGAGGCGAGGCCGGCGCCGGAGAAGATGAAGCCCGACGGGTCTCTCCGATTTTCCCCAAATCTGCAAAATTAGGTTTCCCCTTCAATCAATCAATGATTGGGAGAATCTGGGAGGAAATACGAGGGGATCGGACAGTGGCTCCTCGAGGGAAGGCTCACCGCCGATGGACGACGGCGGAAGCAAAACACCGGCGGCAGAAGCCGCGAACGGAGAAGCTGCAGAGAGAGAGAGACGCGTAGAGAGTGAGAGGAAGAAAGAGAGGGAGAGTGTTTTGCCAAGTATGAAAACGGGCCGGGTTGATGGGCCGAGATAGATTAAATGACGGGCCGGACTTTTAACTATCGGGCCGATATGGACTCGGGCCGGGAGAATCGTTGGGTCGAATTAATTACTTTGATGGGCCGTAGAAATTAAATTGGGTCGGACTCGACGGGATTAGATGAGCCGGGACTAATATGCAGTTGGGCCGAAGCAGTAATCTGGGTCGGACTTGACAAGAATTATCGGGCCGAGAATTGGGCCGAAGTTAAAGAACAGATGGGCTGAATTTATTCAACAGTTGGGCCAGGATATTTCATTGGGCCGATATTTAAATAAGAAGACGAGGGCCGCACGTAATAATTTCCCGAGCTCGAGTTAGTAATTTTCTGAGATTAAATAATTGGGCTTAAACCCTTAATAATTCTATTGGGCCTCAAGTAAATTATAAACCTCAGATTAAATAACAAATCAAGCCCCAACAGTTATGTTAATCTTATAAGTGTAGACCACTTATAACCTTTAATGAAATTGAGCCCAGTTCTATGAACCTTATAAGTGTAGACCACTTATATCGTGTAATAAAATCACTAAGCCTCATTAATGGCTTAATCGAATATCCTGCGAAATCTGTCGAGGATGAAAAAGACAGTAAGACACACGAATCGATCGAAGTGATCGATTTCAAATGAGAATCGAGAAACTCTCGATTAAAAGAATAACCATGATAACGTTATCAGTAAAAGAGATCTATCAGTAAAAGAGATCAAAACCTCGATAAAACACAGCCTTCGATAAGATTATCGATTTCATTTCAAGTCTCTCATTTACGTTCTTTGAACGAGATCAGGCGAAGGAAAAAGCCGAGACTAAGGCGGCGCTCAGAGTTATAAAGTATGACCAGGAAAGGAAAGGTATCGAGGTGGGCTTTCAGAAAACTAAAATGTTTCTTTATGCTACAGTTATTTTCTTTAAAGAATTGTCATGCCATATAATGTTTTTGTCTTGTATGAGATCTATCTGAGGAGGCTTATGCCTCAGTTTATCTTAACGATTCGGGCTCACCGAGGTCAAATTCTCGGTGAGTTAGTGCACTCAGTTGACCGTGAGCTACAAGATTGGCCGGTCAGGTATCCGGGAGGGTGGCCAACCTCTCCGGATACACCCCAGCTCAGATATGATGGATTACACCATAAAATAGTCTGCGCAGACACTCTTTTTGTTTTAAAATGTTTTTGTGAACATAGGTTCTTTTCCTAAAACCCCTATGATTCACTTGAATGGCTGGCAATTAAAATGTTTTGGCACGTGTCCACTGAGTACTTCAAAGTACTCAGCCCTGTACATATTTCCCATGTGCAGGTTAAGCAGGATGAAGTGAAGTTGCCGGAAGGAGCTTTTGTCGAGTATGAAAGTGTTGAAGCCTCTTGGTGGTGTATGTCTCCATACATGCATCTCACGTTCTTCCGCTGTGATCTTTACGTAGTTAGTCTAGATTCTAGTTTGTGTATCGTTGCAACATATCAGTTCCATCATAGATAATGACTTCTTTCTTGAACAGTGCTTCCGCGTATTTCATGTTGTACTTCATATTGTAGAATAACAGTTTTCCCCATTCATTCTCGACGAATGATGGGAAGTTCGACTTAAGTCTAATGTAGAGTTTTCACACCGTTCCACCTCATGTCGTTCGTTTAATTTATTTCGTTTATTTCCCTTTTTCTTGAGTCACGACCTCGCTTGGCCAAGTTGTGGCGGGCGGGATGTGACAGGTACCGGTTAACCGGTACAACCGGTTAAGGAACCGGTTTTCTCTTCTTTTTTAAAATATTTTTTTTAATTATATATTTAAAAGAAAAAATTAATGAAATCATAAATTAATAAATTTTATATATACATATATATTTATAAAAAATTTCCATAACTAAATTTTCCATATATATTTATAAAAAAAAATTCATAACTAAATTAAAAATATATATACATACATATATTTATAAAAAAATTAATTAATAATATATAATAACCGGTTCCCGGTTCCGTACCGGTTCGGTACCGGTTAACCGGGAACCGGAAAATTTTAGTGAGATGGTACTGGTTACCGAACAGGAACCGGTTTTTACCGGTACCGGTTCCCGGTTTCCGGTCCGGTACCGGTTCGGTACCGGTTTTCCCGGATAACCGGTTCCCGGATAGTCACCCCTAACCACCACAATTCACATAAAATCACAGAAGGGGATTTCACACAATCACATAAAGAGAGGTCTAGAATTCACCCAGATTAATTACTGCTTAGATCACCCCATCTGTATCTCCAGTTCCCCCAAATCTGCATATCCAGTTCACCCCATCTGCATATCCAGCAACAACAGAGCATCAAATCAACCCATCTATCAATCTTTTTATGAACTTTCAGCTCTAAAATGTTACAGAAAAGTAACGCATTAGTTTAGATATAGTATACACAGGAAAAGAGGAAATTCATTTCATGTAAAACATTTTAGTGCTGAGGCTTCATAAAAAGAGATTAAGGAAATTATTCACCGCCATGTATTACTGCTCAGATCACCCCATCTCCATCGTCAGTGCACGGCGCCGCCTCGGAGCTCCCAGCCGCTTCAACTCCGCCGCCGACGGTGGCCCACGATGGGAGAATCCGGTACCGGTAGAAGTAATCTGGGAGCCGCCTCCATTTCTTCGGGTCAGATCTGTCCGGAGAGGGAGGAGCAGCTGGGACGGGCAACGCCGGCGCCTCCGGTGACGGGAGCCCAAGATCTAGGGTTTGCCGAGGCGGGGGGGAGGACGGCGGAGAGTCTGGATATTCCTCCAGTTTCGCCCCCCTTTCCCGGCGAGGCAGACGGCGGCGATTCCGACCCAGGGGGTCAGATCTGGGAGGAGGGATGGGACGAGAACGCCTGCGGCCGCGTTTAGGGAGATTTCCCGCGGGGGGAGACGGCGGCGAGGGAGGGGTAGGGTTTTGGGGGCTCCCTTCTTCATCCGAAGGGATGGATAGTTTCGCTCCAACCATCGACGGAGATGGAGGGGAGAGGGACAGATCGGGAGAGGGAGAGGGAGAAGGAGATCTAGGGTTTCACAGAGAAGAGGGAGGCGGAGAGCTCGAGAGAGTTCGAGAGAAATGACAATGAGAGGGAGGCGGAAATGAGTGTGCTAGGGTTATGACCCCTCAAAATGGGCTCCCTTCATTTTCTTGCTAATTTGGGCTGAATTAATTAGGGCCCAATTATGGTTAATTAACTGTAATTAGGGCCCTTATTATTCTTTGATGGGATGGCCCATTAACTCTAATAATATGCCATATACGGAAATTGGGCTATTAGTTGAGACGGACCGTTTTGGCAAATGGGGCTAATTTAGCGAGACGGAGGTAGTATAAAATTGTATTTTTGGTGTTATGGTGTACCAAGAATAACATACTGTGAAGGTATACCGGTATACTAGGTACAGCATACCAAAAGGTATGTTACCATAAGGTAAAATGTAAGGAATTTGTTTCATATTGAATTTATGATATATCGAAAGGTGTAGTAATTTGAAATTATGAGAATTGAACATACCGCAATTTAAATAACGTATAAAGTATGACAAAAAAGTTATGTTATTGTGTATCATACCGACCTACCCCTATAATAAACGGCGGAGAAAAGAAAATATTCTTCCTCTGTCGTGATATATGCTACTTCCTTTGTCTTGTTTTACTTGACACTGTTTTGTATTTAAGTTAGAAAAAGAAATAGAAACGTGTTAAGATAAATAGGTGATGGATTATTGTTTTAAGTGTCATCTAATTGAGTGTACTTATTTATTTATTAGGGGTGAGCACGGGTCAATTAATCTGTCGTTTATCATATAAAACCTCAATATTTTTAGTTGGTTCGGTTAACGTGAAAAAGAAAAGGAGTGATGCTATTCAGCCATAATTTAATTTTTTTAATTTTTTTTAGTATCAAATAATTTATATATTTATGCCAAACTTTTTTAGATTATAAAAAGTGATAATATTTTTGTATACCCCTTTTAAAAACACACATGCACAAAATATCCCTCTCTTAAAAAGCATGTACAAATTACCCCTTTTACCATTTTACAATTAATTTTAATATACATTTCGATTTTTCCTTTATTTTTTTTTACCTCACTCACTCCTAGGTGAGTTGATGTATAGAGATGTGACATAAATTTTGTCATTTACTTTTATTTTCCTCATGGGTGGCAAAATAATTCAGTGTTGAACAGTGTAGCATCGATGCATTATTACTGCAGTGTGCAATCAATTTTGTTCAGTGATGAACAGTATAAAGGATGGTATCCTATGTAAAATTATTCAATATATAGCTGCACATCGAAGCTGAATTTACATTCGAAAAAAAATTGTTGAATTCGACTCCTCCGGAAAAAATTGAAATATTTTCGTGAACGATAAAATACAAGGAAGAGGCAATCAACATCCGATATTAAAAGGTATGTTACTAAGCATTAGAAAGGAAATAGTATTACAATTTTTTTCGGTCGTGATCATGCCGGGAAAAGTTGGCCGGAAAATGTATCACGCCGGCGTTCCGGCAACATTTCACGCCGGCGTGATACATTTTCCGGCCAACTTTTCCCAGCGTGAAATTGTCCATTTTTTTTTTTTTTTTTTTTCATGTTTGATACTACATGTTTTCATTTCATGATGTTTTTGAGACCTAATATATTTTTATGTATATGAAGAATATTTTATTTTATTTTTTGCAATGTATGTGCGTAAATCAAACGAAAATATAGCATAATATGAAGGGGAAAAAATTAAGATTAATACCTCCGATCACGCCGGAAGTGTGTTGCCGGAATGCACATAACGCAGGCGTAATGTTCTCTGGCGTGATATGCTCCACCGGAAAACATCTCCGGCGTGAAATGTTGTTTCATGTAGAATAAATTATTTTGTTTCATTTCGTATACTATATAGTTTCACGTAACGATTTATTTGAAATCTATGAATTATTTATAGAGAATTAATGATTTTTTATGTATATTAAGAGTTCTTTTTATATTTGTATGTGGTATGTGAGTAAATTAAACCAAACTATAGCATATTAGGAAGAATTAAAATGAACTAAGAAAACTGGTTGATTTCACGCCGGAGTTAAGTGGCCGGAATGAACATAACGCGGGTGAGTAAACACGCCGGCGTGTTTGTTTTTCCGGCCAAGTTTTCCGGCGTGATTTTTTCCAGTACCCTTAGTTTATTATTCTCTATTGCTTTTTACATTATATGTTCTCATAAATTGATTAAATTTCTCCGTATGATTAAGTTGAGTTCATTTTATATTGTAGATAGATGTAAACATCAAAGCTTATTATGGAGGTCAATGGGATGGAAGAAGGTACAAGGATGGCAACGAGGTCGAATTTTTGTGGACCGAAAGTGATCTCACATATTATGGGTTGAGATATATGGTAGCTCGGAATTGCTACCTGGTCGGTAGTGATTTCGATATGTTCTATTTTTCGATATCCGAGAGCACAGGACGTACTAGGAAATCGAAGTTGCGGTCGAACGAGCAAGTGGTTGAGCTATGCACTAAACACCTTAGCCCAGAAGTGTACGTGATTATAAAAAACGGAGGCTCGTCTTCACATGTTGGTGCTTCGTCTTCACACGTCGGTGCTTCTTCTTCGTATGTCCCTCAATTCGACCCGTCGTACCAGGAACCTTCTTCGTTCGAATTTGGCAGCACATATGGCAACACGGAGGATTTATATTCACAACTTGATCATATCGTAGAGAACATCAATTCCACAGATTGGGATGAACAGGTGTATCAAGTCCACAATCTCGGAGGCAGTTCGTCTCATCATGCCACAAATGCTCGTGATGATCAAATACCCGACATGAATTATACATCAGGAAGGGATGAGCAGGAGGATCCGAACGAAGATGATGTCTTGCGCGATGACGATGACGTGATGATGAATATGAGCCGTCGCTAGACGTCTCCACCGAGGACAGCGATCAGTCGAACGCGTGGGGTGAAGGTAGGCAAATTCCTAGGGCCCTAATGGCCGAGTGGACCGCCTGGATAGCTGAAGAAGGCGGGTTCAACAGACTGTTGGCTATGATGTTTCCAGATTTGCACGGTAGGAGCCAACCACCTCTGGATAATGATATGGAGCACATGAGGAGTTGGTTAGTGTCGGTGGTCCCACTTCAGCCTATAGAATCTGCAGTGTATAACGAGGAAGACCGGCATATCGTCGATCTGCGGCGTGGTGCATATTTCAAAAGCAAGGAGGATCTGTATACCGTTGACGGTTTGTGGCAGATGGAGAGTAGAAAAAATTTCTACCCCATGTGGTCGGATAAGACGTGGCTGGTCTTTAGATGCAAGTCGGACGAAGATTGCCTCTTCAACGTTTGTGCCGTAAGCTCCTGGGGAAATTGGGTCATTTCAGTGTTTGAACCCGAACACTCGTGCGGGCCCAATACTGAGACGGTCGAAAGAAAGAAGGTCCGATCTAAAGTTATTGCGGCGTACTTTGCGAAGAGGATCCTACGCGACTCCGCGATAATGAAGCCTAGGATCGTTGAGCACGAGCTGCTCACGTCATTCGGCATTAAGGCGAGTTACGACGTCTGCTTGAGGGCGAGGAATCAGGCCATGGAGATTATCTACGGGAAACACAAAGAGTCGTTCCAAGATCTGCCCGCCTACCTCCATGCTCTCGAGACTTCCAACGCCGGCACAGTTACCGATCTCGACATAGACGAGGAGTGCCAATTTCGAGGGGTGTTCGTTGCCCTCGCTGCCTCTATAACGGCGTACAAATATGGGTATATCAGGCCGGCTATATCCGTCGACGCCACGCACTTGAAGGGCAAGAACAGCGGCGTCATGTTCGTAGCTGTATCGAAGGATGCGAACGAGCAACTATTTCCCTTGGCGTACGGCGTAGGGCCTAAAGAGAATCACTATTCTTGGACTTGGTTCATGAGGGCTATGAGGAGGGCTTACGGGAAATTGACTGACGCGTTGATTGTCTCTGATCAGCACGTTTTGATTGAGTATGCCATAGCTCAAGTTTTTCCGGAGGCACACCATGGGTTGTGTTACTACCACCTGAGTCAGCACATGACATACGGCATGGTTATCGGTGCCATGTTCCAAAAAGTTGTGTACACGTACGATCAGAACGAATTCCACAGCATCATGACATCGATGCTTAACACCAACCCCGCCGCGTACCATAAGGCTATGGAGAACGGACCCGCTAGGTGGGCTCGCAGCATGTGCCCCGTTCGCCGGTTCAGTACCCTGACCTCGAACGCCGCAGAGTCTTTCAATAATTCCCTTCTCTGGGCATGTCGACTGCCTATAGTTGCCTGCCTCGATGCTGCGAAGCTCGTTATCGAAAAGTGGTTTGATGAGAGGAGACTCAAGTGTCGCAACGACACCCACCCCATATGCGAAGAGGCGCGGCGAAAGATCGGAGTCCAGTTGGAACTATCGCATAGGTACAAGGTCACACAAATCAGCCTCGACGTGCCGCATTTCAGAGTGCAGACACTAGATCACGTATACCACGTGGACTTGAAGAACATGTTGTGTGACTGCAACAGATGGCAATTCGATTGCATACCGTGTGCACACTCGATTGCAGCAATGATGTAAGTTATATTTTTTTAACTCAATTATTTAATATTTCGTGTACGCCTGACATTTATTTATTTCAAAGGGAAAATGGCCAGGCGGTAGATCAGTACATTGCGCACTACTACAGGAGGGATACATATGCCAAGATTTACAACCCTCAAATATTTCCAGTTCCCAAAAAAGAAGAGTGGACGGTGCCGAGTTCCTACGTCGGTGTACAAATTCTACCCAATCCGTACGAACGTCAACCGGGGAGACCATCGGAACGTAGACGGATGTGGGCACGAGAAAGGACAATCAGGCGTGCCCCTCGGAGATGTCGTCAATGCGGCGAACAGCACGGTGCAAGGCAACCTTGTGCAAACCAATACGATTGAGTAACACCATTAAGTGGATTGTTTAATTTAAAACTCGTTTATTCAATGTTTATTCAATGTTTTTGTGTGTCGTTTTAATCATGAAGTGATATTTTCAAAATTAATTAGCCGAACTATGAAAAAAAACACAAATATTTGGGTCATTCAGGAAATCACGCCGGAGATGAGATCACGCCGGCGTGATGTTCCTCGGGCGTGATGTAATTTCCGGCGGTTTTTCTCCGGCGTGATTTTTTGTCCTTTCCGCGATTTTTTTTCCTTTTCTTATTTTCATTTTATAATTTTACATAAAATGATAATGAGTTACACGATTATTCATTTCAGATCTAAACATTTACGACTATTGAATTCAATTCTAAACGTGCAATCGAATTAAAACAATTAGCAAAGATTCAAATCCACGTCAATTCAAAGTCATATGAAATAAATTTAAACGTCCGAATAACCAAAAATTCTACATGCATACAACCTCTTATACTTGCAACAGTTGTTCGTTGCGGCTTGTATGGAGGGACTCCCGCTGAATGCACGCTCCACGTTCAAGCAAGTAACCACTGCACTGCACCATGGATGCTGACTCGTGATTAGGTTCTCTGGTCTCCTAAAGACCACTTGAAACCCCATATCTTCAGGTTCTGGTTTCGGGATCTTGTAGACGTTATGTTCGTAATAACCGCCAACCATCTACCAATAGGCCATCAGAACAATCAGGGGACCTAAATCCTTTTTCACACTTAGCTTCGCAGCGCCGTCCAAGCCGAAGTACAATGGATCCATCACCACAATCTGCTTAGCCCTCATCCACACATGAACCACAACATAACGATCTCCGTGAACAACCCACGACAAAATCACCTAAACAGTTTTGAACGAGACATAATTTATTATAGAATTAAGAAATTATGCAAACCCGTAGTAATGACAAATATTGTTTCGGGCGTACCGATTTTGCTCTCCACCAGTTCGTTGTTTCGTATGTCGGGTTTATGTAACGAGGCAAATTGGATAAGTATTCCAATGGATTCCAATTTTCCACTATCCAATCGTGCTTTTCCCGTTTAGTGTTATACTTCGACCTCAGAAAATCACCGTGCATAATGCGGTCATATGCAGCCTTCAGATCCACCTAAAAACACGAGTAACACATGAAAACATTTACAGAAACTAGATACACGTGAAACCGAATATGAAGCGAGTGGAAATCAAATTAACATTTCACGCCGGAGTTCATATCACGCCGGCGTGATAAGTTGCCGGCGTGATACGTTTTCCGGCGTATTTCTCTTGCGTGAAATCGGTACCGAGGTTTTTTAGTCAACGTTGAATCAACTAATATAATTTCAGGCCATAATCAATATGATATACACTCTAAATTGGGTCTATACGAACGTACCATAGCGTGCGTGTTGCATATTACTAGTCTTGCCCCCGTGTATTGCGTAATAACGCGACTGCCTTCGTGGAGTTGTTTACGAAGAGTCATCAGGGCCAAATCCATTTGCTATCACATGATTAATAATTGATTAGCCATATATAAGACACGTAACCATACAGTACAATATATCAAGCATATTTCAAATAACACGTACCCATGGGTCCCAATATACCCCCTCATCGACCATCTGCTTGAGGACTCCGGCAATCACCGTCGAGATTTGATCAGGTACATACCTGAGCGGCTCGGTGTAGGGTATATTGGCGTACCAATAGTTGAACCTAGATTGAACGACTGAGGTGGGCCATGCTGGTTCATCAGTGGGTACGTAGGCATTCACAGCCTTTAGGACGATCTCCGATGTACCTGATGACTATTTCACAACAAATTATCAAAGTTCTATGCTACAAACTGAAAAATAAAGCATTAACGGATACAATACCTGACCACGTTCAATCTGCGAAGCCGAAGCACGAGCTGGAGCACGGAGAGTAACATTTGGCACTGTCGAAGTCGAAAAATCGGCGCTAGAGATGTTTTCCGGAAGTGAAAATTGGCCCGACTGAAAATCTTGGTATGTGGACGAATGCGTGTACTGCGTGAAGGGAGGGATGTATGTCGACGACTGCAAAATAATGTATAATTTATATGAAATATATATTTAACGGCAAATGTCGAAACAAATTCGTAATCTTAAATACACATTTTGTTTAAAAGTAGGCACACGAACATCGAAATCAAATTAATAGACTATAGAATAAGGTCAAAGCAATAAAAATGAACATCCGGGAGAAATCACGCCGGAGACATTACGCCGGAAACATAATCATGCCGGCGTGATAGATTGCCGGCGTGATACCTTCTCCGACGACATTTCTTCGGTGGTAAATGGAGAAACCTGCCCAATTTCATTTTTAAATCTAATGGTACATAAATGGAAACACAAATAAACAGTTTATATCACAAATTTATTCCCGAACAGATTTTTCCTGTCCTGTAAACGCATTCCATGCACTGTCGAATGCAGCATCCGGGTACGGCCCGAGCATAGTGGAGGGCTCAGAGGGTCCACTGTCTGTGTACAGCGGGAGGGTCGTGTCCCGACGGTCCCCCACTTCGGTCGTCACGTACTGCACCCCGGAGCTGCTAGAACCTCCTGCTCCGGTAGTCGCAGCACCTGAAGGGCGTGCTGAAGAAGCCCGACCCGAAGAGACAATAGGAGGATGACCACCACGACCGCCGCGACCGCCGCGATGAGGCTGTTAGACCGAACGTGGAATACTAGTGGACTTGCAGCTGAACAAGGCCTTCACCTCCTCGAAGTATGCTTTCACCTTTTCCATGAATCCATTAAGCTTCCCGTCGATCTCTGCATTCTGCTCGGCTATCTCCTCCCTCACGACCCTTCTTACGTCATCGGGCGTCGCGTATTGGGGGACATCGTGACCCCTGTTGCCGCTAGAAGATGCCTCCCTCGGACGTTTCCCGGGATCGCGCCTGCTCATAGATCCTCGACCCGATGTGTGCTGGTCTTGGTCATCCCCCATATATGCCCGGCTTTGGATGCTCCTCCTCGGACGTAGATGCATCAAGTATGTCATCGGGGTCGTGCAACGGTCGCCGTGGACGTGCCTCGGGTGGAAACTGAGCAGATTCGCCGGTCACGTGGACCGGCACGTAGAAAGGTACGTCCAAAGGATTCGGGACCAGGGACGACCGAAAGTACTCGACCTCATACTCGAACGGGGTAGGCTGGATGTTACCCACCGTATAACGAGGATCGTCGACTAGTAGGAAGAACTGATCGTCGGTCAAGTTACCCCGCGGGCTCATGCCGAATGTCCATCCCAAACACCTCGGGTATACGTGCTCGTCTTCAAGTTCCCCAACGTATTCACCCATACCTCCGATCACTTCATATCCCCACACTATCAAGGCCCAGGCCGGCCCGTAAAAGTGGTAGGTACTCTTGTCTTGGGCGTGCTCGACGTAATACCTAAGGGTGATGTAACTGTATGCACCCCAAGGAAACCGGTTGAACTCCGCCGGATCATCAGCCAGAGATGCCACAACCAGGGGAAAGGGGCGGATTTGATATCGTGCCCCAGAATGAAGGTATTGGCAATCAACACATTTGCCAGTGCGAGCAGGGTATCATGATCGTCCTCAAAGTATTCGGGCTGCGTGTTGATCAGATTCAACAATTCCCTCGCCTAACGCAATCTTTTGCGATTAAACCTTTTGTGGAGTCGGGACTTCTTCGGATTCAAATGCTCATTCGGATCCCATGAGCTATCGCCAAAACGCAATCCTGTCACTAAGGCAAAGTCCTGGACCGTAAACTCGATGCAACCCCCTTTTATATTGAAAAACATGCCTCCATTAATCCTAAGAGCTCGACAGAGGATGCTGTGCAATGTTTGGCCATACGACTGCCCCGGGCGCCACTCCAAAAATCGCCCGAAAGGACCTTCCTTGAATCGTGCGATCAGTGGTTCCCCCCTGCCGCTAGTAAAGCTTTCTCAACATCCTCGAGTATATTAAGTCTGTGGTACAGGTTCATCGTGCAGCGTTTGTTGAAATTCTCCGGTCGACGTAGATCAGCGACATTCGCAACAAGAGCCTGATTAAAGAAAACAAAAAACGTTTAATAATGAGAATCGACTCCAAATGCACATACGAAAACAAATAAAAAATCGAAAGGCACAAAAATATTTAATATTATATATAATACTCTCGGGTGAAGTTCACGCCGAAGAAATCATGCCGGAAAACGTATCATGCCGGCGTACCAATCACGCCGGCGTGATACGTTTTCCGGCATGAATTTCACTCAAACATTCGAATTAATTTTCCTAACCACAATTATGTGCAAAGTGTATTATACAACTAATATTGAATTATTCATACCATCAAATATATACGGAACGTATTTACCATTCTTAGTAGACCGTATCATAATAAATCTTCACCCTAATCACGATAAATTAATAAAAATAACATACATAATATAAAAAAATTTATTTCAAAAAATAAACATTAAAAAAACGCCGGAGAAATCATGCCGGAAAACAGATCACGCCGAAATCATGCCGGAAAACGGATCACGCCGGCGTGATCCGTTTTCTGGCATGATTTCTCCGGCGTTTTTTAATCACGTATTTTACCATTATTTATTCCTACTAAATTTTGAGTCCGAATATATTTAAAAACTAATACTAAATTTTTTAAAAAAACTATTTTCAAACATATACATATATAATTGTATCAACATAAATGTAAACAAAATATCATACTAAAAATCATATTATAACATAATTAAGAAAATAAAAATAATATAAACACATATATGCAAATCACGCCGGAATTAGTCGCCGGAAATCAAATAACGCCGGCGTGATTTGGTATTCCGGCGAGTTTCTCCGGCGTGATTTCAACCCTAGTTTTTATTTTATTTTTTCCTACTCAATTATGTATACATATATTTTTACAAACATTCGATTATACTTTTTTTATAAACAATTTTTAAAAACATATATACTACGTTATTAGATGCACAAATATTGGAATAAATGCATATATAACAATAAAAAATTACAATTAAATTTCATAATAATGGGGAAAACATATTTTAGAACATACCATTTTTGTTAGTTAAGGAATTCGTTGTACTCTCCAACTTCGTCTCCGGTGTGAAGACTATTGTTTCCGGCCTCGTTCCGGTCTACAAACCCTTCAAATAATATATTATGAATTAATTAGCACTCATTATATACATAAAATTTAACGAATTAATTAGCAAATAAATCTCATAATTGAATAATTCGAATTTAAATTTGAATTCACAAATATTTGAAAATCTCACAATTTTACGCAAATCTTCGAATCTAATCTCGTACATATCCCTACTTCAAACATAATTTTACACAAATCTTTGTTCAAAAAATCAAGCAAAAATTGAGTGATATTTAAAAGGGAAAATTGTATGTTACACTCGAAATTGGCCTAATTAAGCTTATGAAAAATAGTAAAAATTTAAATATCATACACTTAGTCGAATGAAAAAAAAATTGGATTTTCTGGCCAAATTCACGCCGGAGACCGTCGGCCGGAATTCGTATCACGCCGGAGACCGTCGGCCGGAATTCGTGATTTCCCGTCGGCGTGATGTAAACTTCGGTGACCGGTCTCCGGCATGAATTTGGCCAGAAAATCCGATTTTTTTTTTTTTTTACTTCGACTAATGTACTTATTTCGTAATACCTAGTTGTTTTCGACCGTCGACGGGATTCGAAGTCTTCTCCGGTGTCGGTACGACTTGCCGGCGCGGTGGATGCTTGCCGGAGAGAGAGGGGGCTTGAGAGAGAGAGAGATTGGAGAGACTAGAGAGAGATGAGAGAGACTAGAGAGAGATGGGAGAGAGAGCTCGGAGAGAGTGAGAGAGAGCTGCGAGAGAGAGAGAGAGAGAGAGAGAGAGAGAGAGAGAGAGAGAGAGAGAGCTGAATTTTTTTTTTGTCTTGTTGTTGTTTTTGGGAATCAATCACAGTTTTCGAGAGAGTCAAAAATTTTCTCTCTAACTCCCATAATAAATTTGGAATTTTGATTTTAAAAAATTGAAAACTGTGGGACCCACCTCTATTAAAATATAAAAGGGGTATTTTGTACATGCTTTTTAAGGGAGGGGTATTTTGTGCATGGGTGTTCTTAAAAGGGGTATTAGAAATTTGCACCCTTATAAAAACTCAAAAAGTGATACTCCGTATTTTTTTTAATGTATTTTTTTAAATTAATCTTTTAATTATTTGATTTTAAAGAATTTGTTACTTTTTTATCTAGAAAAAAAGAGAAAAATATGTAATTTTGGGGGGAAAATATTTTTAAATTAAAATATTAAAGTACTAAATTATAGTTATCATTTACTATTTTTAAAATTACATATATTATGAAGAACGTCGTGTGTGGCCGGCCACATTATGGCCAAATAGCATTATTGAAAAGATAATACATAAAAAATAAAAATTGTTGTAACGGCTAACTTAAGAGTCTATTTGATTAACCAATTATTCAACCAGTAACTCTAATAACAAGAACAAGAATGTAGTATAATCTTTTAAAATTCATACTTTGAAAAAAGTTCAAGTTATAAAATTGCATATGCATAATATACAATCTAAGAAAACTATAAATCTCTGGGTGGTTAAAATGATACAGTATAAACGGTTATATATATATATATATATATATATAAACGGTTAAAATGAGAAGTGATATGGACCATTGATCTGTGTGATCTACGGTGTAGATTAACTGGTGCATTATGATTTTACTGAAAATGCATTATGATTGTATAGATAATGCATATAATGCATTGTGCATTATAGTTATGTATATCATGCATTATAAATTATGCATAAAAAATGCATCATTTTTTATTTTTTACGATAAACCTATTTTGTACAGGATCTCACCCCTATATATATATATATAGGGGTGAATGTTGAGAACTAGGAAACAATCCTATCCACTCCTTTTCTAAAATCTAATGGTGGATATTTAATCTCACATTACTTATTTTGCTGATTTAATGATTTATTTCTAATTTTAAAGGGTAGTTTAGGGAAAAAAAAAAGAAAAGAAATAGATTATGCGTTCCAAGATTCTCGCCACTTCCTAAACTAATTATCATATTAATTAATATAGATATTAAGCATATTTAGATTCAAAATCTACATATTTTTTTATACGGGATATTTTATATAATCAAATTTACGCTTAAACTCTTCAAGGAAATTATAATAAACATAAAATCTATGCTTAAAACAAATTATCATATTAATTAATATAGATATTAAGCATATTTAGATTCAAAATCTGCATATTTTTTTATAAGGGATATTCTATATAATCAAATTTACGCTTAAACTCTTTAAGGAAATTATAATAAACATAAAATCTATGCTTAAAACAAATTATCATATTAATTAATATAGATATTAAGCAGATTTAGATTCAAAATATGCATATTTTTTTATAAGGGATATTCTATATAATCAAATCTACGCTTAAACTCTTTAAGGAAATTATAATAAACATAAAATCTATGCTTAAAATTCTATGATTTGTGTTTATCAAAAGGTTATTTAAATCCTACCAAAAAAAAAAAAAAAAGGAACCGAATCACCAAACGATAATATATTCCTCCGCTGCTTCAAAGATCGATTGAAAGCTTAATTCAGCGGATCGAATGGCACGAGCAAACGGTGACGTTTCGGAAAAAAACAGCAGTAAGCTACCTGTTTTTCGATCAATATATAATCTTTCAATCACTGCATAGTTCAGAATTACGTTTTGCAGTCATCTAATTTTTTTTTTCTCTGTGCCGCAAAATCATCATGCTAAGCATAATTATAAATCTAAAAAGCAATATTATATGTATTGAAAAGCATAATTAAAAATCTATATCAGCATGTATTAAAAAGTATCATTATTATTTATAATTAAATTTATTAATTATTTTTCATAATTACTTTTTGCAGTCATCTAATTATAATTTTTTTTTTTTCCCTATGTGCCGCAAAATCACCATGTTTCCATAGATTTGAAGTATGTCACGTTGAATTGCATTGTTAAGCATCTTAGATATTAAGCAAATATACATCTGTTAAGAAGCATAATTATAAATGTAAAAAGCAAGACCATATGCATTAAAAAGCATAATTAAAAATCTATATAAGCATGTATTAAAAAGTAACATTATTATTTATAATTAAATTTATTAATTATTTTTTATTTTTACACAGACACGGATACAGGCACCGGAATGGGGCTAAACGTTTGTACCAAGGGTATGATGGCGATGATTTTGCTAGTTCTTCACTGCCTGTATTTCGCATTATAGTTAGTTCCACGAAATATGCTTGAATAATAATGTTTATATGCTACTTTACAACAATTTTATGCTTAATAACTTATAGATAAAACTTACAAAAATACAAATAATAACAATACGACGAACCATTATTAATCATAAACAAATTAAATTTTATATGCTTTTTCTATTCCTATGCTTTAATAATCATGTATATATGCTATATTCAGATTTATTCATGCTTAATAACCTATATATGAAAATTACCAAAAAAAAATGAAATAAAAAATTAAATAATGGTGAAGAAGAAGAAGAAGAAGAAGAAGAAGAAGAAGAAGAAGAAGAAGAAAGAAGAAGAAGAAGAAGAAGAAGAAGAAGAAGAAGAAGAAGAAGAAGAAGAAGAATTATTTTACAGAAGAGAAGAACGAAGAAGAAGAAGAAGACGAATTTTACGGCAGAGAAGTATAAGAAAAATTTTACGGCAGGAAACGTATGAAAAAAATAATAAATGAGCCCTTGAAACATGGAACAAATAAATGAAGATTACATTAATACCCTTTTCTTAATCAAAATATGACTTTTAAAATTAATTTCCATGATTAAATCCTAACCACTAATCTATTGAGATGGAGGGCCTAGATTAGTTCCTAGTTCTCACTAACTAATATGGTTAGCATATGAACCAATCCCTATATATATATATAGGATGGATCATATAGAAATAAGTCCTGGTGTGAGAAATATGAATAGATCTGAACCGTTGATCTTAATTTGATCTATGACTGTAATTGATTTAAGCATGATTATAAGGTATCATAAGCATGACTAGGTTTAAGCATGAATTTGTACATTAAAAAGCATAATGGTGTTGTAAGCATAAATATATACTGATTTAAGCATGATTTTATATAGTTGTAAGCATCTTTCGCATTTTAGCACGCAAGGATTTATTTGCACACGAATCACTCCATATATATATATATATATATATATATATATATATATATATATATATATATATAGGGTAGCATTCCGGTGGAAACTAACCTTAAGTTGGAACTTAAAAACTGACCACAACCGTTGATTAGTGAGAGATCGAGGGCTGAGATTAATCTAGAGATTATAATTTACACAAATTGTCGCCCAATTATAAGGGTAAATTTGTCCATGCTTAATAATAATATATGGAAAGAAATCATGCATCCTAAAAAATAGGTATTTACTCCAACTACCTACTACTTCTCTCTCTCCTCAATCCCCTCTCTCAATCCGATTTCCTTGCACACCAAATCCCAGTCCGCCGCTCGCAAACTCTCCAGAAAAAAAGACGACCAAGAGAATGACGGGAAGAAAAAGGCAGGAAAAAACTGGAAATCGCGAGGACGACGAGGAACAGCCGGAGAGAATGCAACAACCGCGGCCAAAAAATCCTACAAAAGGTTCGATTTTTCGAAGTTTACATGAATTTCGAATGTACAAACATAATTGGGAATAAGGGTTTCGAAAAATACAGAACTGAATCTGAATGTATTTCACGGTATGGGTGAATATTGTAGATGAATTTACTATGAAATATCTTGCATTATTAATTGGTTACGTTGCACTTGTTTGTTATTTGTGTAATATGACTTAGAATCGAAAAAACCTTACATGTTATTTGTGGGTGCGAATATAGCACACAAACTGCTCGATTAAATGCCATTAATAAGCACACATTTGCTGTAAAAGAATTGGCCGAATAAATCTCTGTATTCCATATGTATTATGCTCGGATAAAGGGATTTGTATTCGATGAGTACACAGTTTGTATTCGATGAGTATTAAGTTCTGAAACTTTGTATTCGATGTGCAAAGGTATTGGCCTACTGAAACTTTATATTTGATGTATTTTCGAAAAATCTGAAGATACAAGGCTGCTGTTCCATTTACGATATTGTCGCTTAAATCTGGGAAGTTTTTGCCTGTAAGATCTATATGATTGGTTCAAAAGTATTGGCGGACAAAAACTTTGTAATCGATGTGTATTATGTGCTGTTTTTGTTGTGTTTTTTCGGAAATTTTGTAGACAAAAGGCTGCTGTTTCAGTTAAATTATTGACGCTTAAATCTGGGTTCTTTAGGTTGTATTCAAAATGCATTATGCTCCATTACATCTTTGATTTTAAATTGAGAAACTGAGTTCTGATATTGTAACATGATTAGAGATATAAATATGCACTTTAGTTCCACTTATTTTGAAGAACACGGACTGCACACAATCTGCTCATTTAAAAGCAGATTGTGTTGCACTTGGTTCATGTATTGTGCTCCATTACATCTCCTTGCTTGAATTAGGATTGTTAGTGGAAAGAATGTTTATATTACCTTTGTTCTTTGTGAATGAACACTTACAACACCTTCGAAGTGCATTAATTTGTTTGTATAGAGCATAAAAATCAATGCAAAAAGCAATGACTAATATCTTGTAATCTATAAAACAGGTACAAAAAAGACACCAAAGAATGTCAAGGGGAAAGGCATTGTTGAAACTGCAGAACAATCGGATAACCACTCGGAAGATGACTTTATGGATAGGCCAATCACATCCATAATTAGAAGAATAATAAAAGAAGGGAAGGAAAGCCGTAAAGAAGGTATGAGAAATGCAGTTTTTTGTATACAAACCATGCTTAATTTGATACAATTGCTTCTACTACATTACTAACATGCTTGTTAAATAATATTTGTATTTGTTCCAGTACGCTCCAAAAGCGTACATGATCGGCCACAGAAAAAACCTAAACAAGATAAGGTTGAAGCTCCTACGGATACTACATCCAAGAAAAGAAAAGCACCCGAGAGTATAGGTACAACTGACATCTGAAATTAAGATTGCATTCGACACCTAAAGTAATGCATTATTTTCTAATTCTAATGCGCCATTATGTTGCAGGTGATGAAACTGCTGGCAGAGACTCCAAAATCTCTAAAGATTGTCGTAGATCCAACAAGAAAAAGGATTTCAAGACATCCATGTTCCCGAAAGTACTCACGAGGACGAGTCCACACACGCTCGTAAACTCATTCCAGCTGTTGAATATCCGCCAAAGACAGGCAGTGACCGAGTTAGGCTTTGATCAAATTCTGAGGTTATCAATCACCGAGGTACCTTCTAGGCTAGCTTATTGGGTGATAGACAATTTCAATGCATGCAGCTGTGAATTAGTTTTGGACAAGGGCAGGTCGATACAGGTAGACCCAGTGGACATTAGGAGGGTTTATGGATTCCCGATGGGGAACATAAGTATTGATATAGAGGAAAAGAATGGGAAAAAGTACCTAGTTGATGAATACCTAAATGAATTCGGGGGTAGAACAAAGATAGGACAAAAAGAAATTCTGGATAAAATGTTGATGGACAAGGAAGGAGGGGTTTGGTTTAAGAGACACTTCATAGTGTTGCTTGTCTCCTCACTCATAGAAAACTCATCTAATGGTTATGCCAATCCAACCATAATGCAAAATCTTGAGGATTTAGAAAAAGTTAAGCATATGGACTGGTGCACTTACACCTTGAAGGGCTTAGCCATGAATAAGCGTGCATGGGAGAACAGCAAGCAGAAGGCCTTTCTAGGATCAACGTTATTCCTAACTGTAAGTAATTTAATTACATTTAATTCGATTTCAATTACTCGTTAATAAACACATTATTAATAGATGCACTTATGCAGGTGTTCTATGCGGATCGTGTATCGGTATTCGGAGCAACATGTAAGAGGGATTATCCGACAGTGATCAACTGAACCGATCAGCTATTGAGGGATAGGCAGAAAAACGAGTTGCGGGACGGACGTTTAGGCCAAGGGAGGCCTGTCGATCCAATCGACATTCCAGAATTTGTTGAAAAGGCACCATCACCACAGCATGCAGAAGAATGCATTGCTAATGCATCAGAATTTGAAGATTATGCATCAAAATTGTACAATCAAGCCAAAAAGATTGGGGAACAGGTGGTGGAGCTACTGACCATGATCGAGAATCAGCCCACTGGGATAACCATGAATGAGAATCTGGAGAAGGCCATTAGAACTTCTCAGATGCTGTGTACCGGTGGTGGATCGGAAAGAACATCAACTGATTGTACACAGTTTGATTCTACTCAAGCAGACAGATTCTGGGGGAAGTCGGACATTCTAAAGTGCATAGCCGAGATCGAGGATGCACACAAGAGGGAAGGTGAATTTTTACAACAAACAGACGATATGCCTTCATTCAGTCTTGGACTAACACAAATTCTAGAGGATGTCAATGAAGACGCCACTGAACCCCAAAATGATGAGCCAAAGGACGATCCAAAGTCAAACGTAGCGAGCCTCACAGACAATCTGCAAAAGGTATTACAACGTGTTTTTAAAATTAATATGCATATACATGCTCAAGAAATTAATGATGTATTAAATGAAATTCCAGGAACAAAACACAAAGAAGGATGAGGGATCAAAGGGAAAGAAAAAGGTAAATGGGAAACAACATTTTATAGTAGCAACTACAATAGAAAAATAATTGAAATCAATTGCATTATGTAGGTTCTGGCTGAAAAGAAAAGTGATGTTGCTGAGGAAGAAATTACAAGGGAAGCTCCGCAGGTAATGTTAATTGATTCGGTATATGAAATGATGCACTTACTGTTAATTCTAATGCATGAATTGGACAAAATTTTGCATTTTGTGTAAGTTTTAACCTGCTGTCATAAGTGTTGTATATTGTAACTTATATGCTGTTGTATGTGTAACTTTTAATGCATTGTCATACTATAATAACACGTCAAAAACAGCCTCCTCCGAGGAATTTACGGAGCAAAAAGAAGACGGAGAAATTTTGTTCACCTAACATTGAACACAAGATGTCAACGGCTGAACGACTAACCAAAACTGAGCGAGAAATTTCCCATTACGTACTTCTATCAGATGAGGACAGGATGTAAGTGTTTAATTAACAACATAATCATTCGAACGAACAATTTCATTTTACTCATTGTGGTACAATGTAATATTCGTAGGGAGCAAGTGATATTCAAATGTGGTGACTGTGAGTTGAGGCGTTCGGAGCTGCTGTCCATACGGACAAACCTGTTTGTTCTTGCTGAAGTGGTGACTAGTTGGAGCATAATCTTAAATCTTGGAGAGAGAAAGCGCTCAAAGGAATCACCGCTTCGTTTCTTTGCCTCCGTATCATCCACGGTATGTGTATACATGTATAGATAATATTATAGATTCAATGCATTAACTTACTAATATAATGCATATGTTAGATAAACTCTGTCACTATTCCATTCACCACTTGGAGCACTGAGAAACGTGAAAAGTACTTCATGGATAACATCACACATGAGCTAGAACTGATTGGGATATCAGATGTGAAGACTATTGACATGGTAATGTTGCAAATTCGATTCTGATAGTACTAAATGATTTATTCATAATACTTTAGACTGATTACAATGTTGGTGATGTGAACAATTTTTCTTCCCAATGTATAAGGACAGCCACTTTTACATCGTATGCTTCGATGTAAAACAATCAACAATGTTCGTGATTGACAACACGAACACGAGTGAAAGGTGCTGTATATCACTACAAAAGTACCATGGCGCCCCACAAAGATTGGTAAGTCTGCAAACAATGCATAAATACAAACTTAAATTGGTGTTATATATGCTAAGCTGGATCTTTTGAATATTCAGAAAAAGTTGTTTGCTGCCTATCTACAATGCAGAGGATACACTGAGTTGGCAAAGAAGGTTGGGGGTATGGTTCACAACACACTGCACCTCACATGGTTCAGGAAGACAACGAGGTGGACTGTGCCATATACGTGATGCGTCACATGGAGATGTTCATGGGCAAGACAGGACGTGAGTGGAAGCATGGGATAGTACCATCCTCGACAAATCAGCTGAAGTACATGAGGGCACGCTATTGTGCAGCAATAGCAACTTCGGAGTTCAACGAGCTGAGGCAAACAGTCATCGACAAAGCTACGAAGTACTGCTCGGATTTGACGAAAAGCAGAAAGGGGAAGATTGATTTCGAAAGTGAATTGATAAACTGGAAGTGATACATTTTCTTATTGCAAATACTTATGGTTTGTATGGCGGATAAACATGATTTGCATACAGTTCTAGGGCTGGTAGACTAGAATTTCAGCATAAACTTGGTTTTTTTTGGATTTGTTAAACGTATGCAGGTGTTTCAATAGCTTGATCTTGCATATTAGTTAATTTAATGCTGATATTTTTTGCTGCACTACCACTGAAAAGTGATGCAAAATTGAAGATAAACAATGCACCTTTACGTATATTACAGAATTTGGTATATCTATTACTCCCTCCGTCCCGGCCAAGACGATACGTTTTCCTTTTTAGAACGTTCCTCGCAAGATGATACGTTTCCTTTTTGGGTAAGTATTTAGCATTTTAAAACATAATAAGGGATTGATTAATCCAACTAATTGTACCCTTATTATCACTTAATTAACAATAGTAAAAGGATAAAAAGGACATTTTCTCTCTCTTATCTCTTTTCTCTCTCTCTTACACGACCTTTACCCATTTTCACCTCCTGTTCCTTTTCCACCATTAATTCACCTTCTTCACCTTCTTCATCCTTGTCGGCGCTCTCTTTCCTCTCAATACTCATCCACGAGCGAAATTCTTTCGATCCTCCCAAAGGAAAATCCTTAGTCAGTCAAGATGAAGCGTCCCTCACCGTTAGAGGCTACACCTCCGCCGTCGAAGATCTTGAAACACACTGTACGTAATTCGAATTCAAGCTCGTTTTCAAGCCCTAGGCCATTGGCTGAAATGATGGCAACCTGGAAGCGTTTAATCGTCGACGAAGAAGTCGTATGTGGGTCTGTCGGCGACGGCGAGAAAGTCGACGTGAAAGAAGATAGCCCCCTGCCTCTCACACCTGAAAATAAAACCGAATTTTCCCCCTTTGATAAGTGTGGCAACACATTGGACCAATGTGTTGCTGAGGCTGAAGAAAAGATCAAGGCATTGCAAAAGAAGTGGGCTGATGAAGATCAGATTAGGGCTGAAGAAGAATTGGCCGACACATGGTTCGTTTCTCCCTCATTTTTTTACTTCTGTGCCATTCCTTCAACCTATATGTCACTGCTCAATTTTCCTTTACAAGTTGATGTCCTTGACTTGTTAGAATTGTTTAGGGGCAAAACTCTCTGTGGGGAAGTATTTATTGTGTTAGGGGTGAGGGGGATGAGTGATGTAAATGCTCAAAAAAATGGGGATGAAATGATAGGAAAGACATAAATAGATGGTGAAAATGGAAGCAAATTTTTGAGTTAGCTGCCCTTGTTAAGTTTGTATTGAACATTGCCCTGCTATCATTCTTTGATAATGAACTTGATATTGCATTTTATAGAGTAGTTAAAGGTTATGTCCATGCTTACATTAGAATTGCACCTAACTCTATCAAAAAAGCCAGAGAGAATGGCTATAACTGAGCCCTTAGTGCAAACAAAAAGCTAAAGAAGCTAACTTGACTAAAATCTGGTAATTACACCCCTTACTAAACAAAAAATATGTTGCAGCAGTTGTGTACAAACTCACTGCCCTTCAATAGAATCCAACCCTAGTGAGCTTGCAAGTTCTTCAATTCCATCAATCTTGCCCCATTCTTTGAGATAGTTTATGCATTCCACTGCCAAGTCTCTACTGATTTGAACATTTAATGGGAGAATATCTGCTCTTCTTAAAGCTTCCTTCCCCATATGAGGCAGTTTGTATGAGTTCCCCCCCTTGAGCTTCATAATTTCCACCAAGCAACCTTGTAAACTAAGAAAAACATTATCCAAAGATATAGGGGTTAAGCTATTGAATGAGCTGGTAACTGCAGCAAGCAATTCCAAAGTAGTTGTGCAATTTGTTTCATATTGGAGGCTTTGGATGGCTCTAAACCATCCCAAGTCATTCACATTACAATCAGGGCTGTTGGCTGGTTGTTGAATCAAATGGATATTAAATCCATTTTCTGTTGCAGCTTTTCTGAAATCTTCATCACTATCCTTGTTGTGTGGTCTTGCATTGTCTTGTTGAATGTATATCTCCTTGCTTGATGTTATTGGCCATTTACTCATTATGGCTAGAATTATCTGGTAATTAAATGTGTCGATTATTAAACATAAAAAACTATGATGATGAGAATAATATGCTCATAAATGTAGTCCCTAAAATTAAGTCCCTTAAAATGCAGCCCTTGAATAAATGCAGTCCCTAAATGAGAAAAAACAGTCTCTTAGATGATGAGAAAAACAGAAAATATGTTATGCATATTGTAGCAGCAAATATGTTGTGTATTCCCTAAAATTATGAGAACAAACAGCCTCTAAGAGGTTAATACCTTTGAGATTATACATTCTTTGATAACTGCTTTTGTAATAGAGTCTAGTGCTTTAGTCTCTATAGTTCCCTTGTCTCTATGCTTGCTCTTCCTTATAGCTTCATGTTCTTCTACAAATGGAAAGATCCCTATCTTTCCATCAAACAACACTTCACCATTCTCTGAAAATAAAGGCCTACACACAACACACATAAACATAACCTTTGGAATGAACCCCTTTGATTTACATGTTCTGTATGGCTCAAGCTCTTCCGGACCTAAATAGAACTTCCTATTTTTAGGGCTCATGTAGAACCATTTTTCATCAATGTGCACTATGTTGTGCATTCCCTTGAATTCGAGTTGGTTAAGCTCTCTACCTAGTTTCAAAGATTCAAGGCTGAACCTTAATCTGTGCAGCTTATTTTCAGTTGTTAGAGAAGGTTTTATAGCTGAACTGTGGGCTCTAATGAGCCCTTCACCAACCCATCTACCTATTGTACTTTTGCTAACACCCATAGGAGCAGCAAGTTTCCTCACAGAGCCTCTCTTACTGAAATGAATACCTGTAAGTGTAGTGATGTTTGGTCTGATTTTTGGTGGCCTTTCACAAGTTAACTTACCACTTCTGACATGAAAAACCTCACCACTATCCATTTGTTGTTTTGCAGATTTCCACAGCCTGTATATTGTCATCCTTCCAAGGTTGAATTTTTGTTGAGCCTCAAGGAATCTGCCTCTAGTTGGTTTGCCATCCTTGCAACCTCCATGAATGAATTGGACTACTTGATTTCTTTCATAGGTGGAGAGCTCTTTCTTCCCCATCTTTGCAGTCTTTTTGAAGGATTTTGCTAGAGTTGTATAATGAATTTTGTTATGTAGTGGTGACAATATTGTTGTATTTATAGAATTGTAGAAAAGTGTGGGAAATTTGAAACTTTCAGCACACATGAAAATTGGCGGATGAGATGAAAAGTGTGGGAATTTGCACATTATCAATGTAATTGGTGGGAATTGACTTTCTAATTCCCTTCTTCATTTTTACATTTGCTTACTGTTGATGTTTGTATTTAAATTAATGTTGATGTTTTAATTTAAATTTTTACTGCTTAACAAATTATTTTTATAAATATAGACTTATTTTTCAAAAAAAATAAAATCATATTATAAATAATAGGAGTGATTTATTAATAGAGGCATTTTCGAAATATTAAAATAAATGAAAAGGAAACAAAAATAAAGTGAAGATTCTATTGCACATGGGTGCCTACACTACAAGTACATATACACTTAACACACTAATCCTCCCTTCCTTAATTCCCGCGCCGAAAAGCAAACGTATCGTCTTGGCCGGGACGGAGGGAGTACTCTGAACATGCATCATACAATTATTTTTGTATATTAGTTAAACATATAGTGACATAAGATATATTGAGGTACTTTGAATTCAAAAATCGAAAACGTTTTTAGTACATTGATTTTTGATGCACTAAGGTAAATTAATGATGCAAATACTAACAAATCCAATGCAAATACTAGAATAATTTTATTTGCGTACAACTGGATGTCATGGTGTTAAAACAATAATGATTTGCGTTAAATTAGAAATACCTTAATTTAACAATACAATAAATTTTAAAGGCGAAATTTCCAGAAAAATAACTAAAGCAAACGTTCCCATACACAAAAAGTTTAGGAAAAATAAAACATAAAAATCTTCAAAAGGAAAAAATATTCTAACATGCATAATAAAAAATAAAATCAACCACGAGAAGGGCAGTTCCTTGCATCATGATTGGCCATTTGCTTGCATTTGCTGCATTTCCTCTTTGGCTTACTTGCATCACGAATCGCCTTATCTCTTCTGGACTGCATGTCACTCCCACTGCCTTTGGTTTTAACAGGGTCTGGAGGCAAAACACAAACATTCTCCGGGATAGAAATGCCATAAAAATCCTGAAAACCAACATCCTTAGTTACCGTATTACCATCTTCTTCTACCACGTTGGCATACTTCTCTTCCAATGACTGAAAATCAAGTATTAGAGCTTTCATTCTATCAACATCCCCTCCAACTAGCCTAGCACACTTCTTCGACGACTGATGCAACACATTCATTAAGTACAACTTCTCGTTCTGTCCCACTTGACAGTCATCAGCGCTACATACAAGAGAATCAGACACTGCATATCGTGTCCATCTTGGCGTAATATACTTCGCAGGATACGGCGAACACAACAATTCTTGAACACAGAATAGATATGGCGACATAGTAACCATAACGTACAAAATAATTGCACACACATTCATATGTTTCTTCAGATAAAGTCACGTACACACTTAGTACCTTGTCAAACCAAGAATCTTGTATATCGTACGTCGTGACAATTGGACCATGCTTAATATTGACTATGCTGCATGATGATGTTGCCCACCTAATCTCAGCTTGAATCTTGTCCAAAAAAACTCTAGTAGTATAAATAGATGCAGCATGCCTCTCAAACAATGAGTCATTCCGTGTCTTCGGGATCGAGGATTCATCCACACTTCTAAGTTTATCAGATCCATTCCTTTGTGCATCAATTGCACTTTCAAAGTGCATCAGAAAAGTCAATAGGTTAGCCTTCTTATGCGAGTACCTCTGGAAAAAACTGTTCTCACTCTCAGACAATGATGTAGTACGGAACAAACCTGACATCGGCACATCTTTTTAAAATACGCAGGAATCCAACGTTCCCGAAGTGCAAACATGGTTGAAAACCATTCATTATCTAGTAACTCGTACTCTTCCATCACCATATTCCACTTCGACTCAAATTCCACCGGCTCAATAGTTTCTGACCAAACGATGTCATTAAACTCCTTAGAAAAACCTTCACTCTCCCTCAACGAAGGACTTATCTTCGTAGCAACCTTCTTCATGATGTGCCACATGCATAGACGATGCTTCGTGTTAGGCATAACTCGTTCAACTGCAATCTTCAATGCAGGATCTTGGTCTGTTATTATCATAGCAGGAGGAGACTTCATACACTCCATAAACTTTTCCAAGACCCACGAATAAGAATCAGCATCCTCGCTCGTAAGCAACGCAGCCCCAAAAGTTACACATTTTCCATGATTATCTTTTCCCGTAAACGGTGTGAATACCATGTTATACCTGCATCATTCCACAAAATAACTATATTAGTTAATCACTTAAAAAAATATATACATATAAAATACATAATCATAATCAGTAAAATACAATACATACTTGTTTGTTTCATACGTTGCATCAAAGGAAACAGCCTGACCAAACGCACGATACATCTTAATCGATGTCGTATCAGCCCAAAAAATTCGCGTCAATTTCTCAGCAGAATTTACTGAAAAATAGTACGTGAACTCCGGAAAAATCTCTTTCCTACTCCGAAACTTATCGACCAGCAATTGTGCATCGACTCCATCAACAAATGCTTTCAGATCACGCGAAAAATTAGCAAAATCTACGCTACTACACCCTACGTCTCTATAACTACCAACTATTTCCTTAAATAGCCTGAATGATTTTATAGGGCCAATATTCGACTTAGCACAGTTCATAATGAAATTTTGATGCACATCATCCACGTTTCTGTTGCACTTTAAGAAGTGTCTATAGTTCTCTGATACAAATGGATGTGTGTGAGCTTCAACAAACACATCAACTACATAACCCATAGAACCACAAATCTTCAATATAATCCTAGCCATGCAACCAACTCTAGTAGTAAGCCGTCTCCTTTTTTTTTTTTTTTTTGATAATCTTCGCCCTTCTCACAAGTCTGATTCACCTTACCACCCTCACCCTCACGATTACAATATATATACCTCTGGATTACTGTTCCATCTGATGCTTTTTTAACCTGACCCAGACGTACATCAAAACCACATGCAGCTCCATAATCCCTATAGAAATCTTCACCCTCTTTCAAATTACTAAAAACCTGATGCACATACGGTTTCTTATCTTCATCACAACTAGGTACATATTCTCCGTCTCCGACTTTCGATTTACCATAATCAAACTTGCCTTCGAGATAGTCACCATTAAAATCGTTATCACCTATCATACATAATGAAAATGCATCAAACAATAACATAAATGCAACGAATTATAGACTTAATGCATCAAAAAAATTATAAATTATTACTAAGTGTATTTTAGATTCGTATCGAATATGCTTACAATAGCTATATCGTAAATACATTTACTCACAAAAAAAAACTAAGCAAAATAAAAATAAACGAAAATAAAAACCTGAAAACTCCATTAATTTCACAAGGTTTATGAACACCAACTGCACACTCTTGAAGACTACACGCCACCAACTACAATCTACACAGCAAATTATATTCAAAATCTGCTCTAAAAGCTATAACTTCTGGAGATGATGCCGTTAACCACAAATCCAAACTCTCCGTGAAAAATCGAAACAATTAAACTCCCACGAAAAAAACGACTGCAAAACGACGATGAACACTCTTCGTGAAATACTCCAGCAACTCAACCTCAGCGTGAAATAATCCAGCAAAACGAATCTCCAAAACTGCCGTGAAAACTCTTGTATACTCAGAACAAATCAACCTCCCCTGAAACAATGTACAAATATACGCAGCAAGAGAATTTTTGATCAATATACGTCGCCGAGAAATTGGTTCACAGAAGAAATCGGAGAAGAAGAAGATACGATGAGAATGAATATCATAGAAGATACGCCGTTGAGATTTATTAACATAAATAAAATATAACTTCCAGCAAAAAAAAATTAATGCACACCCATTAAATTAGGAAGATTCGGTTTTTAATAAATAAAATTACACTAATGACCCTAAATAATATCAAAAAATCATTAAAAAAATCGAAATATAATATTTAAATGTTAATTTAAAATCAAATCTGATCTATTAGATCTTCAAGATCAACGTTTGTGGACGGTTTCTAAGTTCCAACTTAACATTAGTTTCTATATGATATATCCTCTCTCTCTCTCTCTCTCTCTATATATATATATATATATATATATATATATATTAGGTAGAAACTAGGATCCAATCCTAGCCATTTATTTTTTAAAATCAAAGGTACTAATTAATTGCCAGTTTTCAAATTAATAATTCATTTTTTAATTGTAAAAGGTTACAACAGTAAATCTACTCATATTCGCAACTATATATTCCTTATAATTGGGGATTTGTTGAAACTATTACATATTCCATTAATTACAAATAAGCTTATGTTTTAATAGTAAATGCAATATATTAAAAAAAAAAAAAAAAAAAAACACTTCCGATCTAAACTATTTTTTAATTTGTAGTCCCTTTTAACAAAACTCTTAAATAATGTAAACAAAATTGAAACTTTATTAGTAATTCAAATTAAATGTAAAATATATTTATATGTGTACATATAAGCATTTGCCTAATGTCAATATATAAATAATTTGAAATAAGTAAATAAACCATTTTAAATGTATAACTAAGGAATTTGAAAAATGTAAATAAACATACGTTAACATAAATAATTGATTTAAAATGTGTGAATAAGCAATTTAAAATATGTAAAAAAGCAATTTTAAATGTTTAAATAAGTAATTTTTAATAGCTTGAAATTGAGATGATAATACGCAAATAATTAAAAAATAAGCACTTGCTCTTGACATAATAAGCACTTAAAAGTGAAATAATAAGCACTTGAACTTGTAACAATAAACACTTAAATAGGGATAATAAACACTTTAATATAATAACTTTAAATTGAGATAATAAACTCTTTAAAATAGCAATTGAACTAGTGATAATAAACACTTAAAATTGAGATAATAAGCACTTTAATATAATTACTTAAAATATAAGCATTTTAATACAAGCACTTGAAATTGAGATAATAAGCAAATAAATTGAGATAATAAGCAATTGAAACATAAGCACGTGAACATGAGAATAAGCACTTAAGATGAGATAATAAGCACTTATATGAGTATAAATAAGCAATTATTCGAACATTATAATTGAGCAATACGAAAATAGAATACAAAATTATTATTGGAGCAATAAAATATGAAAAATGAAAATAGCAAAATATTAGCTTTGAACAAACATATCAATTCGTATTTAACCTGAATAAATAAATTGCAATATTATCGTGTGTGTCTACAATCCTAATTAAAATTCCGATGATGACGGCAACATTCTAGTAATTGTGGTAGTTATTTTGTATTCATTTACGCATTTAACCCTTCTGTTACCGCAACAAATCAATAAAACTAAATAAAAATTGATTAATCCTACATATTTGGACCGTTAGATTTTACAAAATTGAGGGTCTAGATTGGATCGTAGATACTACCTTGGGGACGGTTTCTATTGGATCCGCTCCCTATATATATATATATAATTTTAACAAAGTGGCATGCAGTTTAGATACTTTATTGCCTAATGGAGTGACATTCCCTATTGTATTATTCGATAAATTACATATGACAATTTTCAAATTTATGCCTAATTAATATGTTAACTAACAAACATAGCATTCATATGGAATATTTATTCTGCCTAATTAATTGATATCCTCTATGTTACATATTATCACTGTCAATCTTTGTATTGATTTCCTTCCGCTATTAGAGTCCGCCCATAATTCACATTTAGATGGAATATATAATAGTAGCAAAAAATTTAAATTTTATTTACGGGTGATTGCTAAGGAAGGAGTATTTTTGTACATTAGGGTTGCGTTCTCTTTGATG
This sequence comes from Thymus mandschuricus, assembly GCA_029379335.1. Taxonomy (NCBI): domain Eukaryota; kingdom Viridiplantae; phylum Streptophyta; class Magnoliopsida; order Lamiales; family Lamiaceae; genus Thymus; species Thymus mandschuricus. Next base: position 13,284,647 of record CM057071.1, read on the forward strand.
CGAAAGAAAAAGAGAGAAAAAAGAAAATTACCTTATAAATTCCACCTCTTTTCTCTCCTTTTCTCACCTCTTATCAACAAGGGGGAATTTTACTCCTTAAATTGGAGGAAATATTTACAACATTAAATTGGAGAGATAATATTTTCTTTCCATTGTAGTAGTGCAAATGAAGGGGGGAAATGAAAAAGGTGAGAAAAAGTGAGAAAATTGGTGGAATTTATAGGATGATTTTCTCTTTTCTCTTATTTTCTTTCGCATCAAAGAGAACGCAGGATGTATACATGTTTGTCCAAAAGCGAGTCACAAACTTTGGGGGGTGTACGAAATACGGTGAGAAATAAAAAAAAAAAAAAAAAAAAAAAAAAAAAAAAAAAAAAGAAAAGAAAAGAAAAGAAAGGAAGGGAGAAAAAGAAAAGACAAACGGCCATACTTTAGTAAAAGAAAAGTGGGATATTTGTTCCATGGCTAGCTAGAATACTGCAAATAGGTGATTCATATTTTTATGATAATAAATCTCTGCCCAAACCACCTTCCCCTTCATTTCATCAGCCGTAACTCAAGAAGAAAGTGAGAGAATGTAGAAAGGAGATAGAATCATGGTGAAATAGTGAGAGAAAATCGTTAACAGAGCACAAACATAAACTTAGGAAGAAGGAGATCCTTGTGAAAAGGAAGGAGGAGAAGAATCATGAAATAACTACTCAAATTTCCACTAGAGGTTTTATAAGTGGTAAATCATCTTCCCTTCTCTCTTACCATTGAAGAAATCGGTCACCCTTAGGTGCGTAAAAAGGTGAAACATTTTATTTGTGAGTTAGGGATTGAACTCTATTCTTATGATTTTCTTGGGTAATTAAGAATTTATGAGCAAGATTATGTGATGATAGCCTTTTGGGAACTACACTAGCTTCTACACATATTATTAGGATACTAAGAAATTTTATCATATTAATGGAATTTGAGGCTTTGTGGCCCTATTAGATAAACATGGCATGATAAATGCATTTTTCCTTCTGAGTTTTCTGCGATTAGTGAGAAGACTGGCTTTTGATTAAAAAAAAAAAAACTTGATTATTAAAATAGTTTTTGTATCAAAAGCAATATTGTTATCAATCTAGGGGCATTGTCTGAGATATGCGAATATTGGAATGGGGTTAAGATATTGATTCTCTATGAACTAATATTTGTAATCATGGGCTTGTAGATTGGAAGAAGTCATAGTATATCAAGCATGTAATACTTAAAATATCATTGTTCTTTTGCCCTGAAAGCTCCGTAGAATTTACAATCTTAAAGTATTTTGTTCTCATGATTTTCTTGGGTATGATATTTTAATCGAGCGGCAAAACATGTATGATAATGATATTACTTGTTTGTATTTTGAAAGTTATTGAGTAAAAAGAAAAGAAAAGAAAAAAGAAAAAAGAAAAGGGAGATCTAAAGTGTATTTAATATTCTTTTAATTATTCTTACTTCTAAATTTCTTTGAAGTCGTGCTCTAAATAATCTAGTTAATTAACCAATATTTGAATGTCTGATATTCAAACATTGATACGTAAGCTATATATATATATATATATATATATATATGTATATATATATATATGCTAGAAAATATTTATAAATGGTAGAATTTAAAGTTATGAATTTTGATAGGGATAAATATCAGCCTGGCCACGTGGCATTTTTCAATGCCGATTAGACCATTCTTCTAAGGGCCTCATATGATTTATTCGGCACAGATGCCTAGGATATTCAGAGAATGTAAGGTTCAGGACAGATGTTTCAAGAACCATCCTTGGAGCAGATGCCCTGGCCAGGGCAGAAGCTATGAGTAACCAAACAGATCTGGGCCTATACGGAAGATGTCTAGATCCCGCTGACATCTGCTAAGATTCACCTTTTTGTCCTTTCATCACCTATAAATATCAAGTGAACACACCACTTCATACAACTCAACTCTTCATACACACACTATTCCATTCATACTCTGCTTCACACCTCCGCGAACTAGAGCTACCGAAATCCTTCTTCAAGGATTTCCTCTCTCGCATCACTCTCATCTACATTTTCCTTGGTAAAGAAGGAGACTCTTCACAATTCAAACCAAAGGTATAATCCTCGTTGCTAAGAGAGGACGAAGCGTAAAGGCGCCTTGCGCTCTCCACTTCGCCCTTTCCTTCCCTCTTCATTTTTCTGCTTGAATGAGCTCTAAGCTCCATGGATGTGGTTGATTCTCTAGTTATTATCACCCTTTGCTTAACATTTAGCTCGATCCTCTCTTTTACCTATAAAGAAAGATGCTCTGTATAAAATGAGTGGTTATGGCCAATGAATCGCATGAATCTCTTACTTGCGGCTGTTATGGTCTCTTATGTATGAACGCTCTTTACAAATATGATGAATAATCACACAATTGTTGTAGATCTTCAACCCGGATCTATCAAACTTGAATTTCTTTAGGTTAAGTTACGATAAAATGCTAAGTGAGATATGTTGTTATGTTTTAATATTGAAATACATAATTTCTAGGTAAGCCAAATTCTTCTAGCATGTTTTAAATGAACATTATATGATTTTGTGAAAGAAAAAAAAAATTGTATGAAAGGATTTAAATATTTAAAATGGAGCTATGGTATTGTTGATGCTATAATTAGAGAAAATGGTTTTCACTTAGGTTGCGTTCTCTTTGATGTGAAAGAAAAGGAGAGAAAAGAGACAATTACCCTATAAATTTCACCCATTTTCTCACATTTTCTCACCTTTTATCAATGAAGGGGAATTTCACTCCTTAGGAGTCGTTTACTCTACTAGCTGAGCTATCCCGACCATTTCCAATGTAGCACACTGATAGGTTAGAAATTTACATGTTTTTATAAGTGCTTATGAGTCGTTTCTATGTCTCGTTTAGTGATTTAGTTCATGTTTTGTATGGTGTTACGACTTTTCGAACTATATTACGCTTTGGGTATTTTGTCGTATTTTCAGGCATTTTTCGAATGGAAATAACCCAAGTTGAAACGAGGGTCGGGAGAGCCAAGTGAGGAAGTGTCGAAAGTCGAAGAAAGGAGTTCGAGTGAGTTGACTCGACCCTGTGCTCGACCGAGCCAGGGGTCGAGCCAACTGCACTGGAGGCTAAGCTCGACCGAGCCAAAATTCAAAAGGCGCGACCGGGTGCGTGACCGAGCACGTGGTCGAGTGCATGGTCAAGTGCATGATCAAGCGCGTGGGCGAGCCAAAACACGGGATTTCAAGATTTGCGGGCTTTTCGACTTTTTATCAATTCCTAGTGCGTTTATGTTTCCTTTGTAAATTTCTATCCTATAAATACCTTAGATTTGGCATTGTGAACCCTAGTTTTCCATAGTTTTCTTTAGTTTTTAGTTCGTTCGTTTTATATTTTCCGCTTTCGTTATTGTTTGACATTGGAGTTTATTCCAGTTAATTCAAGATTCAAGTTCATGTTCTTCATCGTGTTCAAGATTCAATTCCAAGTTTTTCTTACTCTACTTTTTAATTATGTTCTTTCAATTCATTATGTTTATGTTTGATTTAATTATGTATAGCTAATTTTCTTAGTTGATTTTAGGGTTTGTATGCCTAATTGAATTTATGTGAGTACTTTTAATTACAATTGGCATGCCAATCTAGATGTATGTTTCATGGTGCTTATTCTCATGCATGATTACTTGATCACTAATTGTGTATGCATAGTTATGTTTTTATGCCCTAGCCGGATAATTGCATAATTGATCTCATGAATGCATGGTATGATGATTTAATTGTCTTAGCCGAAGTTAGATTATCATAAGTCTATATATAGTCGATATAGGTGTCGTAGTTAAACCTTGTTGATTGTATTTATCGATACTTGTTCTATTTTGCACTTGATTTAATTTCTATGAGACCGAGAGGAGATTAGAATTTTATCGAGTGACGATCTATACTGCCTTAGCCGGAGTGTTAGGTTACTTTCGTGTATCGCATTTAGATTGGATTAAATTAGTCAATTGGGTTAATTGTTATTTGCATAGATTTGATTAGGTAGACTTCCCTAGAATCAACATTTGTTTCTTATTTGATTTCCCTTAGTTAAGTTATTTGCTTATTTGTTTACTTTGCCTTATTTGTTTATTTACTTATTTAGTTATTTCTTTAATTGTGTTCTTTTATTCATTTTATTTATTTGCCTAGGATTATAAAAACCACATTCCTAATTCATAATTGCTTAGACATCAGATTAGTTCTAGATTAGAGATATTGTGTGTGATTTCGATTTGTCAATCCCTATGGATACAATACTCGTACTTCTTTATACTATACCTATTTTTGTGTGGTAGAAATAGTGCGATCAAATTTTGGGGCCGTTGCCGGGGATTGATTAGATTTCATATACATATTTTGAAAAAGAATTAATAGGTGATTTAGGCGCTTTTATTTTTCTGTTTTTGGTTTATTGATCTAATTTCTTCTTTCTCTCTTCTTTGTTTTTAGGTAGTGCATGTACACTAGATCTAAAGGGATAGATCTTATTCCGATAGATTTGGAACTCGAGCGCTCACTAAGGAGGAAGAAGAGGCAGGCGAAGGAGACAATCAAGATTGATACACCACCCTCTTCACCACCGGATTCACCAAAGAGTCAAGATTCAATGGGGGATCGAGGAGCGAGGATGACTCTTAACGATCGGTTCAAACCGGTCGTTGATCAATTTCAGCAAGGAGGATGGGGGACCACAGATGCTAACAACTATGAAATCAAGACGTCATTCATCAACATGGTGCAATCTAACCAGTATGGAGGCACACCGATGGAGGATCTGAATGCTCACTTGAAGCAGTTTTTGGACATTTGTGCAACATACAAGGCTAATGGAGTTTCTTCGGATTATCTCAAGCTCAGTTTGTTCGTGTGGTCTCTCAAGGACGATGCGAGAGAGTGGCTTGATGGATTGGACAAGACCGAGATCAGGACTTGGAGTGAGATGTGCACGAGGTTTCTCAACAAATTTTTCCCACCTTCGAGGGCTCAGAAGCTTATCAACGAGATCAATCAATTTCAGAAATATGAAGATGAGCACTTCTACGAGGCTTGGGAAAGATTCAAGAGATCGTTGAGAGCATGTCCGAACCATGGCCTTAGCAAGGAGGATCAAATCGCGTGTTTCTATCGTGGTTTGAACAAGATGTGCAAGAAGGAGCTCGACTATGCTTCCAAAGGAGGATTTTTGAACAACTAGTATGATGTGGCTATGGAGATTATTGAGCTTACCGTTAAATCGAGTTATGAAGAGGCTACTGATAGACGCTTTGGAAGAAGGAGAGTTGCTACTATTGGGATCGATGCTTACGATGACTTGATGGAGAAGTACACGAAGGCAGCGAATGAGTTGGATACCATCAAGAAAGGAGTGCTTCGGTGCGATGCTATAGTTGATGAACAAGCACCTCAACCCGAAGGAGAAGATGCCAATTTTGTGCAACAAGGTGGCAAGTGGCAACCAAATCAAGGAAACAAGTGGCAAGGAGGACAAGGAGACCAAGGAGGTTCGAACTATCAAGGAGGATACAAGAAGCCTTATGTTCCCAACAACCGAAACCATCCGAACTTTTCCTATGCCAATCCGAACAACGCCTTGCAACCACCTCCTGGCTATCATGTTGAGAATGGAGTCATCCAAGAGCCAAAGAAGGAGATGTCAACCGATGATTTGATTCGGCACTCTATGGCTCAATTGGAGACGAGGATGGCGCAACAAGACGCGAAGTTGAGGACATTGGAGCTTTCTCAAACTACTTTGAGTAACAATTTGGGGAGTATCTTCAACGCTTTAACCAAGCAAATGCATATGTTGGAGACGCAAGTGAGTCAATTAGTCAATGCTCAAGGAGGAGTCCATAAGCCCGGCCAATTCCCAAGCACAACCCGAAGAACCATCAAGTCCATGCTATTGAGCTTAGGAGCGGCACTCGGTACACAAATCCATCTTTGGAAGGTGAAGTTGAAGATTTGGGAGATGAAAGCAACTCGGAGTCGGAAACGGACGAAACGAAGGACGAAGGCATGGAGGGAGGAGAGCTCGACCGCGCACCCGGTCGAGCAAATGAAGAAAAAGCTACCCAGGATGGGCTCGACCAGGAGCGCAACCGAGCCATCGGTCGAGCCACCAACTCAGAAGGTGTGCTCGACCCGGCGCTCGACCGAGCAGCCGGTCGAGCCAAAGTACGAGACGTTCGATCTGGTTCGCTCGACCAGGCGCGCGACCGAGCCGCCGGTCGAGCCAGCCTTGTTCCGGCCCCGATGAAGGAATCGACCCCTAAAGCTCCTTTCCCACAACGATTGGCGAATACCAAGCAAGAAGAGAAGTATCAATGGTTCTTGGAGATCTTTCAAAAGGTCAACATCAACATACCACTTCTCGACGCACTCAGAGATATGCCCAATCATATGAAGTTCATCAAGGATGCAGTTTCGGGAAAGAAGAGATGGGCTAAGTTCGAGACGATCAACTTAACAGATGAGTGCAGTGCGGTGATTCAAAAGAAACTCCCGTTGAAGCAAAAGGATCCGGGGAGGTTTACATTGGCATGCAAGATAGGTGATCACATATTTCAGAACGTTCTTTGTGATCCTGGCGCTAGCATCAATTTGATGCCACTCTCTATCTTCAACCGGCTCAAGATTGGAAAGATGAAGCCGACTGCAATCTCCCTACTCATGGCAGATCGTTTAGTTTCTTATCCAAGGGGAATAGTCGAAGATGTGCTCGTACAAGTCCATAACCTTGTCTTCCCAGCTGATTTTGTAGTTTTGGATATGCCGGAGGATGCTAATCAACCATTGATCTTGGGACGGCCATTCCTAGCTACGGGGAGAGCATTGATCGATGTTCAAGATGGAGACCTCACCTTTCGAGTCAATGAAGAGGAGCTGAAAATTTCGATATATGAACCAACGAAGAGGCCCGATGATCATCGTGAGGATATCTTCTCCATCGAGACATTGACACCACCTACTTCGGAGGAGGCTCTAGATTATTGCATCTCCAACTCATTATACTCATACTCAGAGATTGATGACGCTTGTGACGAGATTTTGGAGTATCTAAATCAATTGGAAGCAAATCAACCATCACCGAACCAAAAGGAGGCTTTCTACCTCGACATTAACAAAAAGACGGATGATAGAGTCATCGAGGAGGAGGAGAAGCAGAATTCCGCCCCAAAGGTGGAGTTGAAGCCACTACCGGAGCATCTCAAGTACCAATTCTTGGGAGAGGAGGAGACATACTCAGTGATCGTTTCTTCTTACATGACGGAGACGAACAAGGACAAGCTTTTGAGGGTGTTAAGGAAGCATAAATCTGCGATTGGATGGACGATTGTCGACATCAAGGGCATTAGTCCTTTGATTTGCATGCATAGGATACTCCTTGAAGACGAGCATCGACCGAGAGTCCAACCTCAAAGACAGATGGGTAAATTTCATAATCCTGTGTTTTAGGTAAAAAACACCAAACTCTCCTGTGTTTTTTATTTTGCATAAAACACCCACGTGTTTTAAGAAACCCTGCACAATTAACCCAAACAGTGAGCACCTATCGCCGTTTGCTCACTTTAGCATTATTTTGTTCGATTTTTTCGATTGTTTTATACTCTAGTATTTTAGAAATTAACATTGAAATCATAAAACCTACGAAATATATAATAATCGACATTCGATTTGTTATTTTTCCATCAAACTTAAAAAATGAATAATATGATAAATCAAATGTCGATTATTATGTATTTCATAGATTTTAAGATTTCAATGTTAATTTCTAAAATACTAGAGTATAAAACAATCAAAAAAATCGAACAAAATAATGCTAAAGTGAGCAAATGACAATAGGTGCTCACAGTTTGGGTTAATCGTGCAAGGTTTTTTAAAACACGTGGGTGTTTTATGCAAAATAAAAAACAAAGGGGAGTTTGGTGTTTTTTACCTAAAACACAGGGTAGTTTGGTGCAATTTACCCCGATTGAATCCAGCCATGCAAGAGGTCGTGAGGAAGGAAGTTATGAAATTGCTAGATGTCGGCATGATCTATGCTATCTCGGACAGCAAGTGGGTGAGTCCTACTCAAGTGGTGTCGAAGAAGGGAGGCATGACGGTGATTAATGATGAGAAAGGTGAGCTGATCGCGATGAGGCTTGTCACGGGATGGCGAGTATGCATCGATTATAGACTTCTCAACGCAGCAACTAGGAAGGATCACTTTCCCCTCCCTTTCGTGGATCAAATGCTCGATCGATTGGCCGGACATGAGTAATATTGCTTCCTCGACGGATACTCCGGCTACAATCAAATTGTCATCGCTCTGGAGGACCAACACAAGACGACATTAACATGCCCTTATGGAGTCTTTGCTTATCGGAGGATGCTGTTAGGGTTATGCAACGCTCCGGCCACGTTTCAAAGGTGCATGATGGCCATCTTCCACGGATTGATCGAGAACATAATGGAGGTATTCATGGATGATTTTTCAGTGTTTGGCTCTTCATTTGATCAATGCTTGGAGAATCTAGCCACGGTGCTTCCAAGGTGCGAAGAGACAAATCTCGTTCTCAATTGGGAGAAGTGCCATTTCATGGTACAAGAGGGTATTGTTCTTGGCCACAAGGTGTCTTTACAAGGATTGGAGGTGGATCGAGCCAAAGTTGTAGCCATCGAGAAGTTGCCACCACCCACCAATATCAAATCGGTGAGGAGTTTCTTAGGACATGTCGGCTTCTATAGAAGATTCATCAAGGATTTCTCGAAGATTACGAAGTCGCTATGTGGATTGCTCGAGAAGGACGTCAAGTTCGTGTTCGATGGAGATTGCTTGGAAGCCTTCGAGAAGTTGAAGAAGGCGCTTATCTCTACTCCCGTCTTGGTTTCACCGGATTGGAGTGCCCCGTTCGAGCTTATGTGCGATGCAAGTGATTGGGCGATAGGAGCGGTTTTGGGGCAGAAAATGGAGAAGCACTTTCGAGTTATCTATTATTCTAGCAACACGTTGGACTCGGCCCAAAGGAACTACACCACCACGGAGAAGGAGTTACTTGCGGTGATCTATGCTTTCGACAAGTTTAGACCTTATTTGGTGGGATCTCACACGATTGTGCACACCGATCATGCCGCTATTCGCTACCTATTCACCAAGAAGGAGTCGAAGCCGAGGTTAGTTCATGGGATTTTACTTCTTCAAGAGTTCGATATGGAGATAAACGATAGGAAGGGATGCGAGAATGTGGTGGCCGATCATCTCTCGAGACTTAAGCAGCCGGTGGAAGGAGAAGATTCGAGAATCATCATCAAGGAGAGCTTTCCCGACGAGCAGATTTTCGAGATAGATATGTACACCCCTTGGTTCGCCGACATTGTGAATTATTTGGCGATCCAAAATCTCCCCAAAGGCCTCTCGTCTCACCAAAAGAAGAAGTTCCTCCATGATTGCAAGTTCTACTATTGGGAGGATCCTTACTTGTACCGGAGGTGTGCCGACGGAATTATTCGGAGGTGTGTTCGACAAACGGAGTGGAAGAAGATCATCGAAGATTGCCATAGCGCTTCGAATAGGGGACACTTCGCAGCAAATCGCACCGTCCTCAAGATTTTACATATTGGATTTTATTGGCCATCGATCTACAAGGATTGATATGCTTACATCAAGACATGCGATCGATGCCAAAGGATGGGGAACATATCGAAGAGAGACGAGATGCCGCAGCGCACTATCATGGAGGTGGAGTTGTTCGATGTATGGGGAATCGACTTCATGGGTCCTTTCCCCAGTTCTCAAGGCTTCTCTTACATTCTACTTGCGGTGGAGTACGTCTCTATGTGGGTCGAAGCCATTCCCACAACCACCAACGATTCGAAAGTGGTGATCAAATTCCTCCAACGGAATATCTTGTCTCGGTATGGAACTCCGAGAGCTTTGCATAGTGATGGGGGGAGCCACTTCAACAATCGTTGGTTGGGACCGCTTCTTGCTAAATATGGAGTCAAGCACAAGGTTACGACGCCCTACCACCCTCAAGCCAACGGTCAAGCCGAGTTAGCCAATCGAGAGATCAAGCAAATCTTGGAGAAGACCGTTACCAACAAGAAGGAGTGGGCGAAGTACTTGGACGACGCACTTTGGACCTATAGGATGGCCTTCAAGACGCCAATTGGGAGGTCTCCATATCAATTGCTATTTGGCAAATCTTGTCATTTACCAATGGAGTTGGAGCACAAAGCTTAATGGGCGACGAGGAGGATCAACTTCAAGGAATCCATGGGTCAATGGTGTGACGATTTGCTAGAGCTTGATGAATGGAGAAATGAAGCGTTCGAGAACTCGAGGATTTACAAAGAATGAGCTGCAAAATTCCACGACTTGAGCATCCGAAAGCGTAAGTTTGAAATTGGTGATGGTGTTCTTGTATATAATGCTCGTCTTCGTTTATTTCCAGGAAAATTGCAAAGCAAGTGGTCCGGGCCGTTCGTTATCTATAAGGATTTGAAGAATGGAGCTTTCGAAGTGATGAAGAACGACGGTGAAAAGTTCATGGTGAATGGACATCGACTCAAGCACTATTTCAAGCCGATACCCCTTTTTCCTAAAAAGGGGACGATCAATCTTGAGGATCCGAGCTAGAAACGAGGTACCGTCGGGCTAAAGACGTTAAACATAGCACTTGTTGGGAGGTAACCCAATATTCGTATCCCGTTTTTTCAATTTATTTTAATTTTAATATTTTAGTGTCGTAAATTTGTTTTTCGTATTTTTGAGTCATACCCCTTAGTAGAGCAATTGCACATATCAGGTTCGAGTTTGTAAAAGCGAGTGGTACTAATGTGTTGTGAATTTTTTGAGCGCAAATAGGCTGACTCGACCCACGGCTCGACCGGTCCGGTCGAGCACGTGGTCGAGTCAAAGATGCAGAAGGTTCTGCTCGACCGGGCGCGCGACCGAGCCACCGGTCAAGCCATATTTCGAAAATCCCAGGTTTTGCTTGACCCAACGCTCGGTCGAGCCACGGGTCGAGCCAATCGAGCGAGTCAATACAGTACGTCCTGCTCGACAGGGAGCGCGACCGAGCCATCGGTCAAGCACTTTTTTGAAAAATTAATTCCAGGTTATGCTCGACCGGGCGCGCGACCGAGCCGCTGGTCGAGCTACTTGTTCAAATTGATGCAGTTACGCAGTGCGCGACCCAGCGCTCGACCGAGCACCTTCATGGGCCGGTCGAGCACTTATGCACAAACTCGGTTTTTACCTTCAAATCCAGGTTAGTTCTCCTATTTTAACACATACACACACACAAAACACACACACTAGCACACACAAGTACTATTTTCTCTCCAAGAGCACAAGTTTCTTCTCAATTCTAACTTCGATTCCATCAAAGGTATGAACTTTCTTCCTCCAATTCTCATATATTTACATTCTCTATGCAATTGGGAGCATATTGACCGATTAATGTTGATTTTCTATGGATTAATTGCTTGTTAGAGATTGTGGGAAGAAATTTGAGGATTATTATGGAATTCATGATTTGTGGGATTTATGTTGATAATTGTGTTCTATGATGATTCCTTTGATGATATTCATGTTCAATTTTGTATGGGCTATTGAAATTTTCAATGAATTTTGGTAGAATATGAATTGAGTATGAATTGACTTTCTGATGATTATTTTTTCTTGAATTTGCTTGATTTGAGCATGAATTAGAATATGAGCAAATTTTAATTTGATGGATTATATGAGAAGTTGAGTATACTAAGGATTGAAAGTTTGGATGTATTGGTGTTGTTGGTGCTTGAATATGGGTGTATAATAGGGGAGAATTGACTTAAATAAGTTAGGGGGATTGATTGATGTTGGTTTGAAAAGTATTTGACGTAGTACCTTGTTTTGTAGATTCTATAATGGGTCGTGATAAGGGCAAGAACGTGGCATCAACCTCCACCGCTAACAAAGGAAAGAGGAAGCAAAATGAGGCACCGCAAAGCCGAGCCCCACCCACTCAAGCTCTATTGGCTAATCAAGAGCCGAAAGCGTACAATGTAACTCTTCGGACACCGGAGGCCAAGAGGAGGTGGTCACATTTGGTGGGCTTGAAACACAAACATTGTAGATTCCTTGACCATGAGACGATTGCGGGAATGGGCATAGCCGATGATGTGGTCACTTTGATGGGAAACGGCGGATTTACCCGAGTGTTTCAAGCCAACCTCTTGACCTTACCATGAACCAACGGTGGAGTTTCTTTCGACCGTGGAGGTGCTTAGGTCCGGAGGGACTCCTTCTATACTCCGTTTTCAGTTGGGGAACACCAAAAGGACCCTCGATATGGATGAGCTCAACGATTTACAAAGAAAACATAAGTGTACTATAAAAGTAAAAAAGTCAACAAAATTGAGAACCTCGTGTGTTTGACTCGACCGGGTTGACTCGACCACTGACTCGGTCGAGTGCCTGGTCGAGTGTAGTGCAAATCCAGCTCGGTCGAGTCATTCTTCCAGTGTGTTGACTCGGCCTCTGAGTCGGTCGAGTCATGAGTCGAGTCAGCTCCTTCGAACTTCGATCTTCGATTCTCTACACTTCTTCACTTGACTTTCTCGATCCTCGTCTCAACTTGGGTTATTTTTACTCGAAAATACCCGAAAATACCACAATATACCCAAAGCGTAATATAGTTCGACAAAGCATAAGAACACATAAAACACGAACTAAATCATCTAAACGAGACATCAAAACAACTCCTAAACACTTATAAAAACATGTAAATTTCTAACCTATTGATAACCACATATTTTGCATGCTTTAGAGTGCGTCTCGATGCGTGTTTTGGGTAGGATATGTGCTTAAATGGGTAGAAAATGATAGGTTTTTACAATTTGTACATTTCCTATATGTTTTGCGTTTTCTCTCGGTTTCCGTGCTGATTTCAGGTGCTGTGGAAATTTTCTGGGCACATTTGAGTTATCCTATGTCGAAGAGGATCGAGAGAGGAAGCTGTAGCACTTTGCGGATTATTTTTCCGATGCCGGACGAGAGAGAACGAGCCAAAACCGTGGGAGTGCGCAAACTGTCAAATGTGGGCGGAAATGCACAAGACACACCCTTAGTCAACTTTCCAGAAATTACAGATTTTACCCCACCTTCTCAACTCAAGTTTTTGTTATTTGCAATTTGACCCCAATTTGTGGGAAAACTATAAATAGCTAGTTATTTTCCTTATTTGGCAACTTTTATCACTTGTAATTCACTTTTGCACTTCTACTTTAGAACCCTAGTTATTTCCCTCTTTCCTCTTGGGTATTTTCAAATATTGTTGGATGATCAAGCTTGGAGATTGAAGATTATTGGAGCATTTCTATTCCTTTCACTTTCCTTGTTCTTTCCATTATGTTTTCTCTTATTTTTGATGGTTTGATTGCTAGATCTATTGCTAGCTAAGCACCTTTATGGTTCCAAGTAATGGATGATGTGATTTAGATGATGGGTGCTAGAGTTTAGGATGTTGATTTACCTTCCCCTTGAATTGCCTATGGATTGGGACTTTATTTGAATGCATGACTAATTGATCACTAGGAGTGCATCTAAGGTGTTTGATGGAATGCCTAGGAAGCTTCCATTCATAGCACTTGGCATCAATTCATACCCATATCACTTGATTGCATCTCATATGATTCCTAGAAAGAATTAGATGAGTTGGATGATAGTTGGTAGGTTTTCTTAGACTAAATTGAGTTATTTGGAGTTGGTAGAGCATTTAAAGGCTTAGAAAGCATTTATTGTTCTATTGATCTACTTGTTAATCACCCTAGTAAGGTAGGTTAGCATATATGATATAAGAAACCATTCAAGGTAGATTAAAGTGGTTTGAAGCATCTAAATTCGTAAGCCCTCATCATAATCACATCGGAAGTTACTTGGATCCATGCCTTTATTACTTGAATTCTCATTTGTTTACTTGCTATTTCCATTTACTCATTGCATGTTTAAGCTTGTCATTTACTTACTTCCTTGCCTAGTTATAGAAAACACCAAACCAAGATTATGTGCTCAAATAGGATAATAGAGACAAGACGAACTATTTGATTATCTCTCGACACATTCACTCCTCGTGTTCGATACTCGGACTTCTCTAGTTCGATATTATTGCTAGGTTAGAAATAGCCTAGTCATCTATCAGTCACCCACACACAATTGTCGTAATAAGGGGCTGGAATCATGCTCAATAAAGCCTAACAACAATGTGGTATCTAAGTCTACATACGGAATCAACCAATTTCTTATAGCATTATGATTTGCACGAGAATCATCGGATCGTCCGTCTTGATTATCTGAATGTATGCTACAGTGCCCGATGATCCTATCAACACGCCCCGACTCCTGAATCCATGCACTAAACTTAGTAATCAACGACTCAAACAAGTCAGACCTTTGTTGTGCATCAATCGCCTCATCAACCCTCTCATTCCTCTCTTCCTCATCCCTCGTCTCCTCATCCGAAGACTCAGATTCTTCATGACTAGGCTCTCCAATATTCACGCCCGAAAATGCCGTGGATTGTTGTGTCGTAGGAGTGCGAAAGTTGATATTCTGATTTTTCTCGATCACATACACGGTTGATGAATCACTCTGCTCTACCATAAGCCTAAGCAAATAAGTGTCACTCTTCAACAACTTTCATCTTCTCATGATCACTTATATTCGTTAAATAGTACAACATGTACTCCGATTCGAAGCCCAATTGGTCACGGATCTCCCTAAGCACCTTATCACGTGTAATTCCTAGTATGGGGAAGTGCACGAGGAAACAATCGTCTCCCATGTATGAGGTTCTCTCCCACTGCCTACTATTGATACACAATAATTATCTAAAAAGACATCTTGAAAAAACACATAATTTTTTTTTAATTTTCTGTGGAAATACATGGTTGGTTTGAAGTTTCAACCGTGTGACACGGTTGAAACGTTAAACCTTTCCACAGAAAATTTAAAAAAAAATCAATTTATTCAAACACGGTTGCACAACCGTGCCTATAAAAAAAATACTTTTGTTATATTTTTTTTAATCTCTAGAATAGGACATATTATACTAGAAATAACTAGTCAACCATGTCATGAAGAACTTTACGCGTTTTCGATTTTTTAGAGCAAAATGTTCACAGAAAATATGCGAAATGAAATGAGATGAAATAGTACATTTATATTAGCCGGAAAAACCTTCAATATTCCAATGCAATAGTCCCTCTATTTCCTAGAAATTAAGATACGGAAATTTGAATTTTTTTTTAAAAATATTTCTCTCTCTATAATCTTTGATTTTTTTTTTTGTTCGAATGATGTTACCAAAATGTTGCAATTGTTGTATTCTTTTCAATTTTTGAGCTATTAATTACTACTATCTACCATTTTGAATTAAACGAAAGGAATCAAAATCAAATTTGGTAGTTGTCATTAATGAATTATTATTTAGTTATTGATATTAAAAAAAAACAATTTCCATCAAATTAAAATTATAAAAAAAAGAAGAAGAAATTTTGATCGATCGTGTTCAATCTCATGAACATGGTCAGGAGAGAGAGAAATGAAGAAAAATTAATTAGAGAATTAAAAAATAAAATAAAACAATTTTTGTTAAAATAATGAAAACAATTTAAAAAAAAAAAAAAGAGCTACCTTGTTCTAAAAAAAAAAGAGAGAGAGAGAAAAGAGAGTGGAAAGACAAAACAATTAATAATTATCTAAATTTGAGAAGAAAATATAAGTGGTGGAGCCTAACTATTTTTTAAGGGTATTTATGTATTTTCATGTAAAAGTGGCTAGCTATACTTGAAGTTGTCCCTAGGGCTGCAAACGAGCCGAGCTACTCGGGACTTACTCGGTGTTCGATTCGGTAAAAGCTCGTTCGAGCTTGAATCCGTTAACAAACGAGCCGAACTCGAGCCCGAATTTGAGCTCGGTTAACTTAACGAGCCGAACTCGAGCAGTAAGGTATTCGACTCGTTTTGCTCGCGAACATGTTCGGATCGTATATTAATTGAGCATGTTCGCGAGCCTGTTTTACGAACTCTTAATCGAATCTCTAATCGAGCCTGTAAACGAGCTTTAGCATTATGTATAAAAAATTATGGGTTAAAAAAAAAGGAATGTTAAAAAAAATATGCTTAAATCATACTATCTTTTAAACGAGTTCGAACTCGAGCTTTTCACAAGCGAAATTTGAGCTCAAATTCGAATCGAACACGAGCTGAATTCGAACTCAAAAATTTTAACTCGAGCCGAGCTCGAGCCCGAATTTAAAGCTCGAATCAAACTCAAACCGGAGCCCAAACATGTAAAATACTAAACGAGCTGAACCCGAGCAGACCAATACTCGATCAGGTTCGGCTCGTTTGCAGCCCTAGTTGTAGGGGTGAGCATTCAGGTGGTTCGGGTCTAACCCGAACCAAACCCGAAAAACCCAAGACCCGAATTTTACATTTTTTATAACCCGAACCGAACCAAACTAACATCTAAACCGAACCAAACCCAAACTATATTTTACGATTCGGGTTCGGTTCGGTTCGGTTTCTAACCTAAATTTATACATGAAATTAATTCTTTTTTTTTGAGCAAATACATGAAATCTCTACTTTAAACACGAACATTTATCGGCTTTAATAATATCTAAACAACATAATAACATCGAACAAACACAAAATCCAACCATAATACAACAAAATCAATCCACAAATCAACCTAATAAATCCATAATCTAAGCATATACACAAAACTAATTCTGAATTCAACGAAATCAACAATTATGGATTAAAGAATGTGAAGAAATGATGATATATAATGAATAAATAAGGGCATAAAGAATTGAATGTGTAGGAATTATGATATATAATTAATAAATAGTTAAATACACATAAATTATATAATATTATTCTAAAGAATTGTATAATTCGGGTCTCGGGTTAGACCCGAATTGTCTATGCAAACTCATACCCGAACCGAAATATTTTCGAGTCCCAAATTTCAACCCGAACCAAACCAAAAGGATATAGAACCCGAACCAAACCGTCTAATTCGGTTTAGTTCGGTTCGGATTTTCGAGTTCGGACCATATTTTGCTCACCCCTACATAGTTGTCCCTATTTTTAATACTGTACGACGTAAATTGATTATAGCCCCCGGGCAGAGGGGTGTGTTTACTCGAGTAAAAAATAAAAATAAAGGGTAACATCTCTAGTCTCCCACCAAAAACGAGCAAAGGCGATTTTCCCATACAGGACCCTGCCCTGCTATGGCCGCCTTCGACGATAAGAACCCAAACAAAGCCCTGACTACCACCAGGTTCTCCGACCTTGACCCGCCGCTTTCTGAACCAGTGCTGGAAGCTCTCTCTGCCGCCGGTTTCGAGTTCTGCACTCCGGTTCAGGCCGCCACCATACCCTTGCTCTGCACATACAAAGATGTTGCGGTCGACGCCGCCACAGGCTCCGGGAAGACCCTAGCCTTCGTCGTCCCCCTCGTTGAAATTCTTCGCCGCGCCGGTCCTCACAAACCCCACCAGGTCTCCAAATTTACTCAAAGCCCAACAAAATTTTCAATTTTTTCTGCAGCTATGGTAGAAGAGTGGTTTATACGGTAATAATGCCAACAGGTGGTGGGAGTAGTGATTTCTCCGACTAGGGAGCTGTCGTCACAGATTTTTAAAGTTGCAGCGCCGTTTATAGCTACAGTGTCGAATGTTAGGCCGATGCTATTAGTTGGGGGAGGTGAAGTGAAAGCAGATATGAGGAAAATTGAAAAGGAAGGGGCTAATTTGTTGATTGGAACTCCTGGAAGACTTACCGATATCATGGATCATGTGGATACGCTGGACTTTCGAAACCTCGAGGTGTGTTCGAGCTTTCCTTTCATGGTCGAAATAATTTATGTCGCCTTTTGTCTATTGTTTGTGCTTTGCATTAGCTTTATTTTATATGTTAAATTCATATGCATATGTTGTATCAAAGGGAAAAATGATTGAGTCTATATGCTGATGTTTATAGTATCAGTTTATGGCGATGGTCATCGTGTTGTTATTTTTGAAATTATAACACACTGGTGTGCTATCCTTTGTCATCTGAATTTCTTATATGTAGTATTGAAGTTATTTTCATGTTGTCTTAATTAAGCTTTCTTTTTTTTGCACAATATCATCGGATGTGCTAATCTTTGTTCAAGAAAATGTTAGCATTATGCAGAAAGTTTTATTTAGTTGGTAAAAGATCTGTGAGTAGCAATAAGCACCCTACACGCGCCCACACACGCATTCCCAATGTTACTGCCCTCCTTTAATTAAGCTATTTTGATTCTGTTTTTATACGAGTTGTGGTTACGGTGACTGCAAATGGTAATACTTCTTTCTTATTCAATCTAATTGATCTTCGATCATTCATCAGATGCTTGTCTAGTTTAAGCTTTGTAATGCTGCTTGTTTATCTGTGACGGTGAAACAGATTTTGATTCTTGATGAAGCTGATCGGTTGTTAGATATGGGATTCCAGAAGCAGGTAAGTTCTATCATATCTCGCTTACCAAAGCTTCGTAGGACTGGCCTTTTCTCAGCTACTCAAACTGAAGCAGTTGAAGAGCTGTCCAGAGCAGGTTTAAGGAATCCTGTGAGGGTAGAAGTGCGATCTGAAATAAAAAGTCAAAAACATATAACTTCTTCACAACAAATTGCCTCTTCAAAAACTCCTTCAGGGCTTCAAATTGAGGTGTTTATTATTCTACTCAGTTGCTTTGTGCATGCAAGATTTAGAAACTGATATTTGCACTTGCTTTCATGGTTCCTTGACTCTACAGTATCTTCAATGTGAAGCAGACCAGAAACCCTTACAGATGGTTGATCTTCTCATAAAGAACAAAACCCAAAAAATAATTGTGTGAGTTGTGATACAGTTTTATGCATTGAAATTGAGGTACTTAGTTTGCTTCAGCTGGAAGAAGTTCTCATGTGTTTATATTATTGCCTTCCTTCTGTAGCTATTTCATGACTTGTGCATGTGTTGATTACTGGGGAGCCATTCTTCCACGCCTTTCTTTGTTGAAAGGATTCTCTCTGATATCTCTTCATGGAAAGATGAAGCAGGTATGTTCTTCAGAAAATGTATAAGCTTCTATACATTAACTAGGTAAATGTTTCTCTGATGGTTCATATTATGTACACAGGCGGCAAGGGAGAAGGCATTAGAATCATTTACTTCTCTGTCCAGCGGTATTCTTCTTTGCACTGATGTAGCAGCCCGTGGGCTTGACATACCTGGTGTTGACTGCATTGTACAGGTACCACTAACCAGCTAGCTACTGTCTTCTTATCTCTTGTTCAGCTATTAAAACTATGAAATTGATGGCGTCTTAGTTAGTTTCACACTTCAATGACAAAAACGGGTGTTCTATCATGGTTATTCTCTTTGCAGTCGCATGATTGTGAGGCCTCAAATTTAAGATTTTTTGATAACTTCAAGGGAGGCAGCTGATCTTTAGGTTATCAAAATCTTGAGCTCATGACCTGGTAGGCTGAGTGTTAGAAACTCGGGAATCAGTGAAAATTAAATCTGGATTACCCGAATATGGAGGACATGTTGTTGCTTTGCTAGGCATATATTAATTCTCCTTATAAGGAAGTTTTTAAATCAACAAAGCATTACATTCTTGAAACTTATTTTTTGCAACAACAATCTGTTATCCAAAGTATTTATCGCATCTTTAGGCAATGATTTCTCGCTATAATATTGATGTCAATGTAAATAAATTTTCCATTGATGGGAAACTGTGATCATAGTGCATCCCTGAAAGTTGCTTTTTGTGACCGCAATTTATTATCCAAAGCATTTATCCCATCTTTGGACAATTATTTTGATTCACATTGTCTTCATATGTAATATCTAATAAATTTCTATTGCTTGGAAAACTGTGATCATAGTTTGATTTAAAAAACATTTTTTATCTTTTGCTCATCAACATGGTGATGATGTTAACCAACATATTGTAAGCCAGTTTGTAAGGTTTTGTTTACAAAAGATATGACATTTGCTGAATAACTTAATGATTGGCTAGTGAGACCATGTGGGAAATGCTACAATAAAAGCTGACGGACTGCCTTTTCGTGCTGTTTTAGGTTTACTAGATGGAGGTTGTGTGCTACTGCTACTTTAAAAAATCTATTTTATCTATTCAATAACTCAATTAAGTAATCATCTGGTTATGATTTTCTGTTCTGAGTGGGAAGAAACTGCTGGCTTAGGACTTAGGAGGATTAACCATGTCTGGTCTTGGTATGAAACAAGTGAAGATTATGTGATACGTATATGCTGTTTGTATGTACATGAATTAACATTACATTGTGATAGAGTCGAAGGTTTATCACGGTGGAAGATAATTTAGACTTGTTGAAGTCTTGACTATCTCCAATAGAGTTATGTATAATCCATAGACTGGTTATGTTTGGAAGATGACACTGACATTTTGAGCTATTTGTTGTTCCTTACAGTATGACCCCCCGCAAGACCCAAATGTTTTCATACACAGAGTTGGTCGAACTGCCCGTTTGGGACGACAAGGAACTGCTATTGTCTTTCTGTTGCCAAAGGTTTGATCTGCAGAATGGCATTATTATTTTTTTTATTGGCAAACTGCTACTCCATTTTTTCAGTGCTCATGGAACTTATCTCTCTTAATAGGAGGAAGCATATATAGAATTCCTTAGGATACGGAGAGTTCCACTTGAAGAGAGACAATGCTCTAATGATGCTTCTGATATCATACCTCAGGTAGACACCTTTCTGTTTACATTATATGTTATAAATTGCACTATACGTGAGTAATTTTTGCTTCTCATGGAATATGTGAGTTGGCATGTACATGTTGGGCTATTTTTATTTCCTGCATTGCCCCTTCCTTTGTAATTAATCCGGACCTCAACCTTTATATCCACTACTGACCCCTATGCTATAAATGTTCGCAAAAATACATCATGCAATCTCATTGTTTAATACTTGGCACTTCTGTATTTTACTGCTCACATATGATAATACTCCCTCCGTCTAATTTATCTTGAGCCATTTTTTATTACAATGTGTCTATTATTATAATAAAATCGCTCAAGACAAAATAGACGGAGGGAGTAATAGATAGGATATTTGTGTTCAGAGTAACAAGAATAAAATATTCATGTTTAGTTGTGTGCTGGAGACTAGGGTAGTGGTACTATTCTAGTTGGGTTTTCAACATTCTATTGTTTATTAACAATCCCTTTACAGTTTACATTATGGTATGTTCAGCCATTCCTAAATTTTATTTAACAATGCCAGAATTGGGGGGATATTTTAACATAAATAATTAGTCTGTTTATCTAACTCTTGATTTTTTATAAATGTTCAGATACGTTCAGCAGCCAAAAAGGACCGTGACATTATGGAGAAAGGACTCAAGGCCTTTGTATCATATGTCCGTGCTTATAAAGAGCACCAGTGTTCATTTATCTTCAGGTTGTAAAATTGTTGCAACTTATGCATAATCTTATTAGTTAAATTATTCAGTTCTCATAATTTACTCTGATATGCAGGTGGAAAGAACTTGAAATTGGGAAGTTGGGGATGGGATATGGTCTGTTGCAGCTACCATCAATGCCTGAAGTAAAGCACAACTCTCTATCCACTGAAGGTTTTGTTCCGGTTGAAGATATAAACCTTGAGGATATCAAGTTTAAGTAAGGGTTCTTTTGGAAATAATCTTCCTTTTCTGATTTGATATTGAAAATATGTGAAATGTTTACACGGAGTTAATATTATTATCTTAGATGAGTGTGATTTCCGAAAAATCTTGTTTATAAACCTAAGTAGATTACTGATCCTTTCGCCTAAAATTTAGTACCAAAGCCGCTGAGGTAATAATACCAGTTTCAAACATTTCATTTTCCAAACGTACTCACTGAGAAATGCAATGCATTTGTAGTTCTTCTGAGATGCTAAATTTGATGGTAATGCCTTCTTGACATTTTTTGAATGCGAATTGTCTCCTTGGCATTGAGCAAATGCTCAAGTTTAAGTAATGGGGAATAACTGAGTTATTGTTCTTATTTCTACTTACCAGAGACAAGTCTCGTGAAAAGCAAAGAAAGAAAAACCTGGAAGCAAAAAAGCAGGCTGCAAAGGAGCGAAAGCAGCAGAAATTAAAAGCAACCACAAATGCTTTAAACTCTACGGTCATGAGTAAGAAAACAGCCAAACAGAGACGCGCAGTTCAAACAGCAGGAGATGCAGATGAGCTAGACCGTGATTATCGCCTCCTCAAGAAGTTGAAAAAGGGTAAAATTGATGAAAATGAGTTTGCGAAGTTGACCGGAACAGAGGACCTATGATGCATGAAAAGGGAATGTTCAATCAGGAGAAATGACCAACCAGCCCCCTAGTGTCGTTCAAGGTGCGTACATAAGCAGAGCAAGACATTAACATCATATCTGAACTAGATTGTGCACAATCAAGGCTCTATCTTTGAGACGAGATAGCGAGAGTTTGAATATTTGCAGTCTTCCATCTTGTAAACGGTAGAATGTTTGCAATCTTACTGCAACTGGGGTCAGATTTTTTTGTGATGGCTTTGATCCAGAGTTATTACTTATTAGGGTTGAGCGGATGATATTTATTCAAACTTTGAGCTGATAATTTTTGTAGGAATGCTTTCTTATTTTCTAGATTGTATGAGAAGGTGGACTTTTATTATCTTACGTCCACTGGAGTCTAGTTTAATTGTATTGTGGAAGGTTTTCATACGACTAGAAAAATATAACGTGTGTTCCGCGTGTAACATTTATTTTTAATATTTTAACTTGAGTAAATTTATATTTTTAATCAATTCACTGTTGTAATATGGATAAAATAATTTTCTACTCTTATATACCATATAAAATTAAGGGAGAACTTTATATATAACCAAAATCACTTAACATATGCTCCCTCTACCTCTTCCTAGGTGACCCATTTTATTATTATATATCTCAATTCTCACATATGAATAGAAAATGAGTCACTTAAAGCATGTACAATGGGAAGGGTCTAGTCTATGTGGCAAAAATAAGAACCAGTCCTTAAATTTGAGGCAAAAATTATACTAGCTATGTAGCTTAAGAGAAACTAATTCTTGTTGAAAACTTAAAAAAACACAAAACCTAGACAAGTTTCAAGTGATTGGACAAAACTACCCCTGGTCATAAATTCAACCTGCATTCATTCCACTCCCCCCCCACTCCCGCTTCTAATTCGGCCACTATTCACTTTCCCTCTCACTCTCAATCTCCTCTCCCGAACCAAATTCCCAACCCTTCCTCTCCCAAAACTCTCTCTCTGTAACTTCCGCCGGAGAGAAACATACAATGGCGACTGGAACGCGGAGCTCCAAACGGAAGCGGAAGTCCGAGGCAGAAAATCCTGAAATCGAGGAAAGCCCGTCAAACCCAACAAGCCCGACGAAGAGGGGAAAGAAGAAGAAGACAACGAAGCAGAGAACTCGAGAGGAAGACGACGAAGGACAGGAAAATCCTCTGGAAGCCGGAGAAGAGTCCGGCAGCAAAGGTGAGACCGACAAACAGAAAGAGGATAGGCCCTCCGGTTATCCATTCACCACAGAAGAGGTAAATTAGGGTTTTTCCTGTATTTTGATTGTTAATATATAAATTTCACCGAAAGAAAACACAGATCTGAGTTTGGAATTAAGTTATAAATGTTTTGATAATTTCTTGTTTGGGTTTAAATTGAGGTAGTTAGAATTGTTGCAAAAACCAGATCTACATTAGTTACATATCTGGGTTTTTTGAATTGATAAAGCAGAGGGTGGGTTTTTTTTGTGAAAAACCAGACTACATTCTAACTCGTAAAAATGGTGAGATATTGTTACTATCTGGGTTTTTGGATTGCATTTTCTATGAAATTTGATATGTAGTTTAAGTTTGGATGAATAAATCCCTTTTTCGTTGGCATTTGTTAGTTAGAATCCATTATTCATGCTGTTATTTTAGAAATAAAAGGTGAAATATGGGTTGAATAAATCCATCATTTAGTTAGAAAATTATCTTATTGGTTAGAATTCATCAATTGTTTGATTTTTCAGTAAGAAATGTTTGTATTCTTACTTGTCAGTTATGTTGGGTTGTTTTTTTGTGAAATATTGTTAATTTCTAACCGATATCTTAAAAAAGTGATCTTTTAATTGGTGAGAAAAAGTTAAATATCAGCTGGTCTTTGATGAGAAATGATAAATTGTGGGTGATAATTTTGACTGTGAAGTAAGAACTTATTAATTTTAGTGAGAATTCATTAGAATTTTTAATAGTTGAGTGAGAATTTGTTATAGTTTAGGTTATAATTTGTTATAGTTGAGTGAGAATTTGTTAATTGCTAACATTGTGTGTTATAATTTATAAAATTCTGACACGATACTTACAGGTTGAATGGAAATTTGTGAGGCTGGGACAGCTCAAGCAAGCAAAAAAGAAAATCATACCGGGCGGGTATGAAGGACTATGTGGTGAAGTAAATGAACTTCTTAAAGGCCTCAAACACCCAGAAGCCGACAAAGTCAGATACTCTGCAATGGGAGAGTTTACAAGGCTGGACAACAACGCTACAAGAAATGGTAACATGCTATATTATGTGCTCTGCCATCAGGTCATCCCAGACCCCGTCACGCAACAGCCCTTTACTTCAAAATTGGCCGGCGGGTCGTAAGGTTCTCAAGAGAAGAATATGCCCTAGTGAGTGGGTTGAAGTTTGGCCCGACAAACTTCAACCCTTACACAGTACACGACATTCCCCCCAATTCAACATTCTCAAGATTGTTCGGTGAAAATCCAAACATCACATTATCAAAACTCCGAACAGCGGCCAATTCCAAGAAGTTTATGGTTGATGGGAAGTCGGTGAAGGCAACGCTGATGACATGGTAAAGCTTTGTAAGCTGCTGTTGTGCTTAGGGTTCGTTTTCGAAGTCGATGGATGCAAGAAAAAAATACCAATATGGATGTGGGTGCTACTAGAGAACGAAGAAGAGTGGGAAAACTTCCCGTGGGGAAGCATTTCCTTCCAAGTATTGCTGGATACAATCAAGGGGATCACAACCAAAACAAAGCAAGAAGGAACGCTAAACATCAACTTCAAGGGGAACACTGTTGCTTTCTCTGTAAGTAAACACTGTTCTTTGCATTTTGTTTTCAATATATATTTTTGCCATATAGTTGTAAGTAAACAATATTTGGTATGATGTACGTAGGCTTGGATATTCGAGGCCATACCCGCTTTCGGGGAGGCCATTGGTTTGAAAAAGGATGAACGCCAAATCCCGAGGTTCATGGAGTATTCTTATACAACTTCACGGGTATGGCCAACTGACAAGCAGATCAAGAAGGTTAGAATTTATTGTTTTCTTACAACACCTGTTAGAAAAAATATATGTTGTCTTTCTGACCTCGTTAGAAGTGTACTTGATTCTATTTGTTGCACTATTGTTTGAGATATTATTACTTAATAAATTAATTAAACTCGTTATACAATTGTTGTTTTAGTTATAAATGATAGATGACAAGTTAGAATTTAATATTCTCTTACAGACAGCATTAGAAAAAAATGTATGCTTAAATAGATATTATTTGCTACTATAATAAAGTACTTACTGGATTATTTGTCTACAAATGATCTCAATTCTATGTGTGCTATTTAGAACTTGTTGATAATTTGTCTTATAAGAAACTTTGGAATTCTTACATTATGTAGTTAGAAACTTTGGAATTCTTTCATATTATGATTGTTTTAGTTATAAATGATAGCTGACAAGGTAGAATTTAATATTTTCTTACAAACCGCATTAAAAAAAAAATTATTGGGTCCATAAATATTAGTTACTGCTATGAGAAGGTATGTACTGGAATATTTGTTTACGTTATGTAGTAAAAAATTTAGAAGTTCTTGTTGATAGGGACTAATATCAGCCCTACTATGTAAATACTTCAAATTGCCAGAAAGATACTCTTCCCATAACTTTGGGGAGTCATCTCAAAAGAGAGTTAATATTAGTAGCGCTGTGTAAAAATGTCAACTCATAACTAAAACCACTTCCTTAAAGCAGCAGATGTTGCGCTAAATGCAGAGATCTTACTAAACTAAAAGGAATAAGGAGTTCTAATTAGAAGCGGCCTTTGTATCCTCACCAAGAGGGAATAAATATTAACCTTGGCAGGGATCGATAAAAAGTGTTCCACATGGCAGTATATTATTAATAGATTCCATGGGTTCTTAGAGGCCTTAAATGCTCAATAAGGCCATGAGGCACATTCTGCGTAGAAACTGTGAGGTCGGGCCTATCTCAGGAGCTATATGGGATTTGTTAGCATCTGTTAAGGTCAAAGGATCTGATCAATTCCCATGAGCATCTGGCAGGATTTGAGGTTCTGCGCAGCACGCCGTCCGCGTGACTCTACGTACTCTAGAGTAAGGACCACTGACTTAATGACGGAGGGGATCTTACCTCTATGAGAATTCCTTTTCTGTCCTCCCTCCGCACGAATGTTCACCTTTTCACCCTCTCCACATCTATAAATATCGAGTAGTCGCACACCTCATCATCCATTATCATCATCACAACACAACTCTTCATACACGCACTTTGCGTACTATTCCATTCATTCCACACACCCCTACTACGAGCTCCTCCGAGCTCAGGCAGTCAAAGCTTTCCGGGGTCTTCCACCGGAGAACTTCACTCACAATCACCGCCATTTTCTCCTTCTCGTCGTCGGGAAGAGTCTCTCTCTTGCACACCATCTTCAGCCTAAGGTATAACCCTCATCGCCATGGGAGGAAGAAGCCTGGCATAGCTTTACGCTCTCGGTTTCTTTCTCCTCCCATTTCCTCTCTTTGTTTTCTACTTAAATGAGTTCTAAACTCCATATATTCGACTGGTTTATGGCTAGAAGTGCCCTTTATTTAAGCTCTTAACTCAATCGCTGCTTACTATCTTTATACGAACAATGTTGTGTATGAAATCTGTATGAAATGCATAGTTATGGCTGACAAAGCCACATAAATCTCTTACTCTCTGCTATTGTAACCCTTTATCCATGAATGCTCTTTGCAAATATGATGAATAATCACTTAAATCATTGTAGATCTTCAACCCGGATCTATCAACTGGCGCCGTCTGTGGGAATCTTGAGTCTAAGATGTTGATTTCCCCTGTTTTATGTGAAATTCTAGCTCGTTGTTACAATGTTGTTAATGGTTTCTCTTATCATTTCCTCATGTGAAGAATATGAGAAAACTTGACATTAGAGTGAATGGGTATGCTGTATTCACTGTTCAATCCGTAGAAATCTGGGTGTGAGCATTATTGCCTGATTTTTATTAAGCTTTTCATGATTGTGAGCTGTGGAATATAGCATGATTCTTAGATTGTGCTCTCTGTATAGCAAAAATTGTGATGAATACCCTGCTAAAGGGAAACTCAAGTTTGAGATATTCGTTCTTTTTCCTTACATGCGAATTTAAATCTGCTATCTACAAATGTTGTGGGAATTGTTGAATCTGATTGTGGTAATATGTTTATGAACTTGCTCTGTTATTCCCCCTGTTGCCAAAAGCGCTCGAGGATAGGGGTAGTAGAATAAATGAATATTGAATGTCAGTTTGATGTTATTCTTAGAAAATCTGAGCATGAGTATCATGAATTCATTCTAGCTGCATTGTTTATAGCAGCAGATCAAAGGAATCGGAGGTGATTTCGAGATCATATTTCCTTACAATATAAACTGTGGTAACTAAACTGTCTTATCTGTTAAAACCTTAAGGTTGTGAAGAATCTAAGGGAAAGCCGACTCCAAAAATTGCAGCAATTTCAGAACGCATTCAGCTCACCTTTTGAAATTGGTGAGTTTACAACTCTGTTAACTATCTCGAAATGTGAAGTTAACTTGAGGGATTGGTAATTATAGAGGAAGCATCATTTCTCAAGCTAGTTATATGCCCCTGTATTGCCATGAATCAAAAACCCACTGAGTAAAAACATTAAAAAGCGGAGAGCTGAAGATGACAAGGTCACCCCATTCACTTTAATGAAGGGGCCCTGCATCTGAAAGCAGAACCTCCCATAAGCCCCATGCAATGGGCAGAATCTTCAGAAGCCCTGTCAGACAGGCAACATCCTCAGAAGCCCTGTCTAACAGGCAACATCTGCATAAGCCCTATCTAATAGGCAGCACCATCGTAAGCCCCATATAATGGGCAAAACCCTTCATAAGCCCTATTCAATAGGCAACACTTGCATAAGCCCTATCTGATAGGCGGCATCAACACAAGCCCTATCTAATAGGCGCACCCTCAAAAGCCCTATCTGATAGGCAACATGTTCACAAGCCCTATCTAATAGGCAAACATCATCCATCAAGCCCTATTTAATAGGCAACACTATCGTAAGCCCCATATAATGGGCAGAACCGTACAAAAACCCTATTCAATATATAGGCAACACTATCGTAAGCGCCATATAATGGACAGAACCTTTCAAGAGCCCTATTTAATAGGCAATACTCTCGTAAGCCCCATATAATGGGCAACATTGCTCATAAGCCCTATCTAGATAGGCAATATTCTTACAAGCCCCATATAATGGGCTAAACTCCCCGAAGCCCTGTCTAATAGGCAATATCTTCAAAAGCTCTGCACAGTAGGCAGCACATGAAAAGGCCCTACCTAATAGGCACAATCCCAAAAGTCTTACATAGCCGGGCATTATACATAAAGTCCTGCACAATCAGGCACCCCACAGTGAGTCTTATGAGAAAAGAGACCACGTGAGTCTTCCTTATCAAAAGCTCCATCTAGAGAGCTAGATGAAAATGGACATCACAATACCAAGACTTACAAAAATAGGAGTCATGTACCCCTACTTCGTACTGGCAGAAGCTATCCTTTAAGAAGCCCTGTAATAAACAGGAATTTTTATTGAAATTACTACCAATGATTACCGACTACAAAAGATATGTTCAAAATAAATCACATATATTGTTTAAGCCTCTTTCAAAGGGCATCTGAAATTAATTTTCTCGAACGTTCACAGAACCCTGCAAGGATGAATACTGCCCCAGATGCTGCTTCAAAAGAAGCTGCCCAAGTTACTGGAAATCCAGAAAATTCCCTATTTGGGAATAAATGGAAAGGCACTATGATAACTGAAGCCAGTGTCAACATGGAAGCCCAGTTCTCTCCAACCATGCTCCTCCAAATGAAAACGCTCGTAGAAGGCGTGGTCGAAGGGGCTGTCGAAAAAAGACTTCACGTCTTGGGAATAAATTCCCAGATCCCAGACCTCCCGGGTGAGACCCAAGAGGGTGGAGGAAGCAAGAACACTCCCGCAATGCACAAGCAGAAGCCTATAAACCCGGGCACAAACCAAGAATTGGTTTCAAAGCTGTCTCCCATAGTGGATGAAACAGAGGAAGGATTCTCCACTGATTGGGAATCCCCAGATGAAGAGGGACCTGAGGAAATTGAAGGGAACCCCAATGAGAATACTAACAATGCATGGGCCAAGAAGTATGCCCATCAACAAGAACATATGAAGCTTTTGACAAAAGAAGTAAAAAGGCTAATAGAGCAGAAGCAGGCTGCGGAAAGGACCTCAAAAGAAACAGAGGCAAGCGAAAGAGAAATTCGCAACCTAAACGAAGAAGAAAACCCTAAACACTTTCCAAATAATAGGAATAAGGGAAACAAGTCTGAACTTTTCTCCTTATATATCGATGAGAATAGTCCATTCTCTGTAGATATTCAAACTGATCCCGTTCCCAGCAACTTCAAGACATCTCTTGTGAATACCAGGGGAAGGGAGATCCTGAAGAACTTTTGATGAAATTTGAGAGCTTATGCCTCTTCCATCAGTATGCAGAGGGCGTCAAGTGCCGAGTATTCCTCACAACTCTGTCAGGGACTGCTCAACATTGGTTCAAGCAGCTACCAAAAGCTTCTATTCACTCCTTCATGGATCTGAGGGAGGTTTTTCTCCAACAGTTCGTTAGTGCTAAAAGAACTACCAGAAATTCTTTACATCTAACAACTATCAAGCAAGGTGCCAATGAGAGTCTGAGAGACTACATGACACGTTTCAACGAGGCTGTCCTGGAAATCCCAGGGGTAGAGCCTAAGCTAAAAGTGCATGCCTGTGTAGATGGTTTAAAGCCAGGACAGTTCTTCGCTTCCCTCATCAAGAAAGAAGCTACCTCTTTTGAGGAGCTATTGACAAGAGTTCAAAAGTATATCCATATGGAAGAGGCTCTAAGCAGCAAGAGGGCCGAACTGGCTTCTCAAAGGGAAAAGAAGCCGGAAGAGAGGAAAAGGCCAACCCCAGATGCCAAGAAAACTGACAAAAATGAATGATTTCTGAGATCTTTTACTCCGCTCATCAAGCAACGTGTTGAATTGCTAGAAGTGGTCATGAAAAAACCAGGGGTCCAGATCCCCGCTGGACATAGGTAGCCACCAAGGAATCCACCTTCTGAAAGGTTCTGCAAATTCCATAATGACTTGGTCATACGACCAATGACTGTAGAAACTTAAGGATTGCCATCGAGAAGCTAATCCAAGAAGGAGAACTCTTGGAATACATCAAGAGAGAGACAGAACAGAACAAAAGGCGCAAAGAAGCTCCTGAAAAGTCACCTGATGCTAACCAAGGACCAGAGCCTAAAGACGTTATCAAAATGATATATGGAGGACCAACCATGGGAGATTCCAACAGAAGTAGAAAAGCATCTGCCCGAGAGTTACATATGCACGAGAGACATGGGGTCTGGAAGGTCGAAAAAGGCCTACCCCCGCCAGAAATCTCATTTGGACCCGAAGACAATCAAAAGGTGACTCATCCACATGCCGATGCCTTGGTCATCACAGTGGAAATAGAAAGGTATCAAGTCCAAAGGGTCTTTGTGGATACAGGGGCCGCAGTCAACGTCATATTTGAGAGTTGTTTCAATCAAATGAGTCTCCAGAAACCTTTGAGTGGAGTAGCCACGGCTCTGCATGGTTTCTCAGTAGACCCTGTGATGTCATTAGGGTCAATTAACTTGATGCTCACCCTGGGTGAAGGACCTACGCGGATATCAAAGCCAGTCACCTTCTTGGTGGTGTGACAACCCTCTTCTTACAATATTATCCTAGGGAGAACTGCCTTAAACCCATTCCAAGCAGTGGTATCCACTTACCATCTGATGATGAAGTTCCCTGTGGGAAGCCGGGTGGGACAGGTGTCGGGAGACCAAGGGGTCTCGCAAAAATGCTATATCCAATCGGTACAGGTGGGAGAAGCCAGGAAAAGGCCGATGACAGAACCTGCTGGCGATAAAGCTGAAACAAAACCCGAAGAAAAGAGGCTTAGGGCCCTGACTCCGGTAGAAGAAGGCCAGAATCTCTCCATTTCAATGGAGCACTTGCTGGTCGCCAGCAATTCCTCTGAAGGGCTTCTACTATCCAGAAGCCCAGACAAGAAGTCGCTCCAATAGATCGACGGAAGCAAAGGACTTGAAGTTAAAACAACAAGCACATGCCACGCTCCAATTATGAAAGGGCAATGGGAAACTTTGATGGCCAGGGCAAGGGCAAAAGTTAAAAACGCAATCGAAATGCCAGATCAAGGGAATGTCGAAGAGACAACAAGGAGAAAGGTAATACCTTCGAAATATGCAGGGAGAGCTAAGAGCTGTTCTTAGGAAGGAGAAAAAGCGACGGGGTTATGACCTCTATCTATTCTGGAAACTTTTTTATCTTAAAATTAGTCGATATGGGAAAAACACAGGACCATGCTTCCTTATTTTTAAAATCAGTATGTTTTGCAAGTTGTTAGCTCTGAAATGGGGAGTAATTCCCTCAGTTCATTAAGCCTCACTTTGGGGGGGGGGGGGGGGGAGTAGGGGATACCCTACATCCCAATACCCATATTTCATTATCTTAAAACGCTTTTAGCCTGTATTCTATTACCTCAAAATGCTTTAGCAGGAGGAACATGGCAAGTAAAAGCAAGGCGAGAAGTCATATAAACATAAAAATAGAAGAATAATATTCTAAACTGATAGTAAATAGCAGAAACATGTCAAAGGCGAGGCCTTAAAAAGCACCTTGCCGAAAGCAGAAAGAAATAATATTGTTTGTGCCCCACCAGCACGATTTCAGGGTCATAAAAAAGCACCCCACTACGAGCACCAAAAAGGTAAATTGTTTTGAAACAACTCATCAAAAGCAACAAGATTAAAGAGAAGGATCGGAGGCAAAAGCTAGATCCTCAGAGCTCGATGAATGGGAGGAGGAAGACCACTCCTCGATAGCAGCCAAATCCGAAGAGACAGAAGGGCCACCTTTGGGTGTGTTCGTTGGAATCTTTAGAGCGTTCCCCTCTTCAGAGCCATCCTTCGCCTTCTTTGGAGGAGGTGGTAAGGAGGAACCTTCCCTGCGGGCAGATGGGCCTGGAGTGTTTCTTTCCCTCAGTTCCTGATAAGGAAAAAGACTGATGATAAATAATGAATAAACTTTAAAAACAATTAAAAATGAAGGAAAAGAGAGGGCACCTGGTCGAAAGCCGTTCACATAGACCTCATAACCATAGTGTTAAGAGGAGAAAGAGGAAATAAAGGAGCATCCCAGGGAGGGAGATCTTCCGAGACCCCAGCAGGCTGGCGGAGGATCTGAGACGCTTCTCTCAGCGCAGGCATAAACCAGGGATCCTTAGGGGAAGCGAGGCGGTTCCTCTGGAGAGATTCAGGCTCTGTGTCAAACATCCTCACTATGGACCCTGCGTTGATGGTAGCTGCACGCTCAGGAATGCCTAGCTACCGGCAGCATTCAAGAATGGCAGAAGTTGTCCATTCGGTAAGGGGGTCGAACATTCGAAGCCAGAAATCTTGAGACTGGAGATAAGCCTCTGGTAGACGCTTAACCAGAGAATTTAGGAAAGCCTGACCATGAGGGGTCATCAATAGGTTAGACATACAGTCCTTAATACCAGAGGAAATGCCCTGGTTCATCCCCGCCCTTCTCCCTTCAGTAAAAGAGGAAGTTTAGGCTCGTGCTAGCTCCTGCTCATGAGTAAGCGTTAGCTGTCCCACTTCTGCTGCGTGGATCTCTTGTAATAGCCCCACTCTATCTGATGAAGCTTTCAAAGCTCCCTCAAGTTCCCTTATTCGTTCAGAGAGGGAGAGCGTACTCTGCCTGAGGGTAGAACAATGCTCCTCTTTGTCTCACAGGAAGCCTCGAAGCTGATGAACTTCAACTTGAAGTTGCTCTCTACTTTTCTTAGATTGGGAGAGATGCTCCTTCAACTGCTCTAGGTTTAATGCCTAGGCGGAGAGAGGATCCTCCAATATCTTACCCTTCTTCATAACTGAGGAAGAAGGAGAATCACTTTTCCTTTTAAGGGAGGGAGAGTGAGGCTCTAGGGCAGCCGGAGTGGAGATACAGGCATCCACGTCAATAAGAATAGGAGAAGATGAAGTTGGTCGTTTGGAGGCGACTAGATGCGGAAAGAAAGGCTTCAGGCGGGGCTTGGCAGTTTCTGTCTCCCGGAGAACTTCCTGGGAAGGGTGATAGCCCTCGGGCTCTGCGAATGCCCTAGTAGAGGTATCACCTGGCGACAGAGCAGAATTGAGACTACCGTCTCTTGCCTGTTCCATAATCTTCAGCAATTTTTCACGAATTTTTTGCCCCATACCTAGCTTCGTAGAATCCATGGCTGTAAAAAAGAGATAATCACCAATAAGGGAAGACAAAGAGTAGAATCGTAGATAGTAGGGATAAATCCAATCTCTAAAAATCTTAAGAACTAACTATTAGTTCTAAGGATGAAAGCATCAACCACATTCGCATCATGACCAGTTCTACGGTCCAAGAAATCTACAACCAACAGTGTTCCCCTAATTTCAAGAGACTCAAAAAGTAACCTTTATAGGATCAAATGAAAACGAAGGGGAAGGGAATACCTGAAAGAGGACGGAAGTAAAATGATCGTTGGAGTAATCGCTGGAGATGGTGAACAATCCGCAGTATCACCCTCTTTCACTGAAATACAATGTGAAGGAAGAGAGGGAGAAGTTGGAAAGAGAGGAAGAGTGAAGTAATACTCCACGTCGTTTCATGAAAAGGGAAGCGCCTTTTTGCTTGCGAATAAGAAAAAGCAATAATGATGTGTATTCCGAGATACACTTATTATAATATTTCCCTACTCTCTTGCCCTAGAGGAAGGAGTAATGATGATCAATAGAAATAGGTGCAACTTTGTCATCAGGAAAATAATCGTCGTTTCAATTTCCCACGCGACAAGGCATCTGCGTCAAAAAATAATAATAATAAAATATAATAATAATGGATGAAGAAGGAGCAATGGCCAAAACACAAGCGGTTTTTTCCCGCCAAAATCTTCGTGAGAAGCTCTCATACGAATACTTCTGGACCTGGGGGGGGAGTAGCTGATAGGGACTAATATCAGCCCTACTATGTAAATACTTCAAATTGCCAGAAAGATACTCTTCCCATAACTTTGGGGAGTCATCTCAAAAGAGAGTTAATATTAGTAGCGCTGTGTAAAAATGTCAACTCATAACTAAAACCACTTCCTTAAAGCAGCAAATGTTGCGCTAAATGCAGAGATCTTACTAAACTAAAAGGAATAAGGAGTTATAATTAGAAGCGGCCTTTGTATCCTCACCAAGAGGGAATAAATATTAACCTTGGCAGAGATCGATAAAAAGTGTTCCACATGGCAGTATATTATTAATAGATTCCATGGGTTTTTAGAGGCCTTAAATGCTCAATAAGGCCATGAGGCACATTCCGCGTAGAAGCTGTGAGGTCAGGCCTCATCTCAGGAGCTATATGGGATTTATTAACATCTGTTAAGGTCAAAGGATCTGATCAATTCCCATGAGCATCTGGCAGGATTTGAGGTTCTGCGCAGCACGCCGACCGCGTGACTCTACGTACTCTAGAGTAAGGACCACTGGCTTAATGACGGAGGGGATCTTGCCTCAAGAATAAAATACTCAACGCATGACAATGGAATTTGTTTTCAAAAATAAAAATTAAGAAACAAAATATATATATATATATATATATATATATATATATATATATATATATATATATAAAAAGTAAACTCAAATAAATTTAGGTTGCTTCTCTTCAAGAAATTCGATCAATGCTAGTACTGCAGTATAATCAATATCCCCATTCTACCTAGATGATCAATTAACTAAAATGCATACTATTTGATTAGAGTTGATGTTAGTCAACAACCTACGCGTTCATCTCTCGATCTCATCTATATTGTTTAAATTAAACAAGCTCTTAGTCTAAATTTCTCTTCCAAAACCAATCTCAGCATATAAAGCTAAAACAAAAATAGCGTTGCGCCCGTTGAACTCGATGGTGTACTATCAATGTGGTTAACTTCAAAAACCACGTCAGCCAAATCATCTTTTTCTTATATGTTGAAGCCATACTGAACAACATGAGCACCGCATTTAGCTTTCTTCTTTTGGGCTTCTTGTAACCCTTTGACATGTGGCCAATTCGCCACAACTATAGAGTCACTTTCAAACTCTCGACTAACCATTTTTCACTTGCATGTATCTTTTAGACTCGATTGGGCCCGTGTCTTGGAGATCTCTCCTTTCTCCAACAGATTGGTTTTAGCATTGGCCTCGATCTTTGACCTCAGATTTTATTTTCTGTTGTCTTTCTCAATGCAGAGTTTGACAATAACGTTCTTAAAAGTCATTTATTGTCGCTTATGAATAAGATGACTCTTGAT
Organism: Thymus mandschuricus; assembly: GCA_029379335.1. NCBI lineage: Eukaryota > Viridiplantae > Streptophyta > Magnoliopsida > Lamiales > Lamiaceae > Thymus > Thymus mandschuricus. The sequence continues at coordinate 13,320,546 of CM057071.1, forward strand.
ATCCTTCCAACATGGTGGAGGCTTCTCAATCACCTCAATGAAGGTGAAAGCATTAGGGAGGGTCATTCCCTTGGCATGAACATTTTGTAGTCCAAGAACTTGGCCACTACAACTTTTTTTTCTTTTTCCAACATACTCAAAGCAATATTTTTTGTGAAGTGTTCCTGATAACTCTTTGGAAGTCTTCACGTACACTTGAGTAAAAAAAAAAGAGACCATTATCTAAAATGATTAGCACATAATTCTTACTCTTGAAATCACCTTGAATCCACGTGTCATAGGTAACAAAATTATTGAAGTTTGTTACCTTCTCAAACACAACCGGTAAGCCCTCCTTCAATAAGTTTGTTTCCTTCTCGAACAAAATCATTGAAGTTTGTAGAACATTTTTTATTGCCACCTATTGAAGTTAGCACCCTTGAATTTATCGGGTCGTTCAACCTGAGGCAACAAACTCGAGGATGAATGTGGGCCAATAACTGAAAAAATCATCTCACCGAACATTGCCTGGGTTAAGTTGGTAGTATCTATAGTATGGAGAAGTTTCGGTTGTAGTCATCATTTCCAAAGAAAAAGTAACAAACTATTTTGTCACACAAACAAAATTACTTTGTACCATTACAATGATAATCTCTCTGCGTAAGACAAAATACAGATAACCTATACCCTACCCCTTGGGGTAATGATACGAACATCGTATCTACGAAGGAGCTGTGCGATGATCATCATGGAAGGGAGCTCGTGTCGTACGATACCAACGTCGAGGTGGAGGATTCTCGGAAGGAAGAGGGCCGTGTGGGCCGTTCGGCGAGACGGGTTCGACCTCCAAAACGTTACGAGGATTTCGTTCCTCATCGTTAGTATTTGCTTATTATTTTATTAGTATTTCATTAGGATTATTATTAGTATTTGTTTATTATTTTATTTCATTAAGTATTTCATTAAGATTAGGATTAGTATTTTATTCGGATTAGGATTAGGAGACTTTAGTTATAAATAGGCGTACGTTGTATTGTCAAACTATCATTGATGCTTGGCGTGTGGCGAATGCATTCGTTGACACAGTTGTTAAGCATCATGGGTTTCCTCGGAAGCTTGTTTCGGATCGTGACTCAGTTTTTCTAAATGAAGTATGGGAGAACTTGCTTAAACTTAGTGGGACGAAGCTTCAGTTCTCAACGGCATATCACCCTCAGACGGATGGTCAGACGGAGGTTCGGAACAGGGGTTTGGAGCAGTATCTTCGAGCATTCGTGGCGGATCGCCCTAACAAGTGGACTAGTTTTTTGCCATGGGCGGAACTTGCTCTTAACTGTTTTCATCATGACGGGTTAGGTGTTTCGCCGTTCGAAGCTTTGTATGGCCGCGAACCTCCTTCTCTTGTGGCCACAATACCGCCTGCTTCTTGTCCATATTCGGTGGCAGAGGTGATTCGTCAACGGGGAGAGATTTTGGTGTGGTTACGTCGTAATTTGGAAAAATCCCAGCAGCGCATGCGGGCGTCGGCGAATAAGCATCGCCGAGAGGTGGAGTTTAAAGTGGGGGATCGCGTTTTGTTGAAGCTACAATTGTACCGCCAACATTCGGTGGCTCGCCCAATTTCGCAGAAGTTGTCACGGAGGTTTTATGGACCATTTTCTATCGTCGAGAGAATTGGAGCTGTTGCATATCGTTTGGAATTGCCGGAAGGTAGTAGAATTCACGACGTTTTTCACGTTAGCTTGCTTCGGCCATTTGTTGAGGGGGAGACGTCGGGAGTGACTGATTTTCCGGCGGAATTCGTCCGTGGCCGGGTGGTGGTGCAGCCGCGGAGGCTGGTGGACCAACGCCGTGTGTGGCGTCATGGCGAGGTCGTAGAGGAAGGCTTGGTTGAGTGGGAGGATGATGGAGGTCGTGTGCCTTCGTGGGAACCGATAGCTATGCTCACTCGGAAATTTCCATCTTTGTTCCTTGAGGACAAGGAACGTGCTAAGGAGGGGGGAGTTGATACGAACATCGTATCTACGAAGGAGCTGTGCGATGATCATCATGGAAGGGAGCTCGTGTCGTACGATACCAACGTCGAGGTGGAGGATTCTCGGAAGGAAGAGGGCCGTGTGGGCCGTTCGGCGAGACGGGTTCGACCTCCAAAACGTTACGAGGATTTCGTTCCTCATCGTTAGTATTTGCTTATTATTTTATTAGTATTTCATTAGGATTATTATTAGTATTTGTTTATTATTTTATTTCATTAAGTATTTCATTAAGATTAGGATTAGTATTTTATTCGGATTAGGATTAGGAGACTTTAGTTATAAATAGGCGTACGTTGTATTGTCAAACTATCATTGAGAATACAAACTTTACTTTTTATTTGCATTATTTTCGCTGCTTTCTTGCTCGACGCGTACAGCGGAGATCTTCTTCGTGTCCGTCTCTCTACGTTAGGAGTTAGATCCTAACAGGTAATGCCTCACTCTCTCACATATGCATTAAATATTAATATATGTTATTCTATCATGTGAGAGGGGAGGCATTGCTCCAAGGGAGTAGGATATACAATACCCAAAATACACCTCAGATGATGCCAACGGTCAAGTGTAATGTTCAAAACAACTCTGTTGACTTGATAGTGGCACCACAAAATCAAGTGACTCTGGCGAGTTTGATTATGCTTGATAACCCAGCAACAAATAATCCTAAAACTATAATAATGTTATGAGTGTACCAAGAGAGAGGAGAGAAAAGAGAGCTCGTTACTTTCTTCGTTGTGTTCTCTAACTATGTAGCATCTCATTTATATATTGCTCAAATGGGAGCCAAACGACATTACCAACAATTGAAAAACCAAAGATCAACAACTCAACTAAGAGCTCGACGGTTACGACAACAAACAAAAAGTATCCGGGCTTAGCATAACATTTCTCACTCGCTCGTAATCGATTTGTAAAATCAAAGATGATATTATTCTTTATTCGACGAGCAGAAAAATCATGCATTATTTAATTATTGGATAAATAAATAATTTAACCACCACTAAATTAGTCTTGAATAAATTCAAAACTAATTTTAACACAAAAAGGCTTGCCTCATGTGGGAAAATATGATCATTCCATACAAGTGTCTTATCCTATATATATTTTCTATGCGGAAAAGTGTTTGACCTGTGGAGATACTATCACATTGAATAGGTGAAAAATATTATCATGATGCGGAGTGAAAAAAGTAAAAAAGCTTGCTAGAGAAATTTTTTTCCCTCCTACCCGGGTTATTCAATGATAGAGAACAAGAACAAACATGGAGAAAATTGCCATAATTTATTCTTTTCCCTTCTACTACATAAAAGACAACACACCCTATGAATTAAGTGTGCCGAAATTGGAATATGTAAAACGAAAATGGAACATATAAAACCTTCCTCAATACACTTAGACTAGGCTCAAAAGGTAAACAATAATCATGATTTTGTTTAGGTAGTGCAATTCGGGGATTAATTTTACCGTGCACAATTTTACTGCAGCCATACAAACTGATATACTACAAAGGTCTCCTTTAACTTCAAAAGTTACATGCAATAGACGTTATAGTTTGAAAATTACGCCTCTCCAAGAGATTGTCGGACTGTTCGGTAAGGAATATTTGTGTCGAAAAAAATCGGGTTGAAAATTTGCATTCCTATCCCACGCTCTATGATAGGGTTATTCAAGCCAAACTATATGTTTTAGGCTATATTAACATCTTTACTTGCAAACTTACCTACTCAAATATCAGTCCAACTATGGTATCCAACAATTAAAGAACCTGTGAACGAAGGATGTTCTTGCCTATCCTTAAAACGTGAAGAAAATAAAAGTGTAGATAACCATGCCACGTCATCTGCTCATTCATATAATCAGGTTAAGTTACATGTCATTCCGTAATAACATCCAAAGTCAGCCAACTAGATTACCTGAATTCTATTTTCAAAATACCGAACTAAACCATAGTCTCTATCCAAACCAATCAATCTTGAATTTTATACAAATGGTAACAAAGATTTATGTATCACGAGTTAATATTTGACCTCCCAAAGAGTGAGTTTCCAAAATTCTTCAGTGAGGACGTTTGGCTAAAGAATCAATCTTCCTGAATCACATCTCGACTGTACATAACCGTCCCCCAATATGCATCGGTGCCTCAATCTCAGCATCAAAGGGCTTCTCAGCCTTCTGACAGTATCTTCTATCAACAGAGCACTTTCATAAGGCTGAAATTATCGCAAATGTTTTGATGCATCACCACTGCTCAGCTTCATCTTTGCTATGTATCCTTTCGACATAGCCGGTTGTCATAGTGTCCTATGTTATGGCAGTAGTTACAACTCCCCAGAAGAAGCAAAAGTCAGAATATATATTCCTCTAAACCACATCTAAATAATTTATTTGTAGCAGCAACCTTAAACCTTTGCCAAGTGAGCATCAGCTATTGAATTATTGAGGTCTTCTCGAGATTGTGATCTCCTACTCTGAAGGCGCATTTGACTTCTGTTCGGCGCCCAGAAGGAACCGAGGTTGTAATCAAACTGCATGTTTCCTAAGCTCCCTGAAGAATAACTATGTGCTACACTGCTAGATGAAGAGTACATTGATGAATCACTGAACTGAATACTCCCACCACCAAAACCAAGTCCGGCATCAAATGGTCTTTGCTGAGTACTTGCAATTGTAGGACTCAACGGCATCTTAACCCTTCCATCCCCTGAATCACAATTATAAAAATGCCACATGATATATTTATAATTACAGGTCATGCATTGATACTAAATTAATCAGCCCTTAAGAAAGTAAAGACTGCAATACATCCTTTTCCAATTTATCAGACAAGATGAGTTAGTAACCTGTATTAATTGGACTCCAGCGCTGGAACCGGAAAGGAGCTGGAATATTGAGCACAGATGTTGATGTTCCACTGTTATGGCTGAAAAGAGGAAGATATGACCGTCGCATAAATTTTGGGACCCGCCAATACCCAATGCATGACAATGCACAGAGCAAGATGAAGAATGAAGCAAAGAAAATGGCAAAAAGCATATATGGTTCTATCTTGAGCCTCAATGTCTGGTAGCCATACAGCTTCCCCACATTTGGAAATGCCTTTCCCGCTTCAAATAAAGCAACCCCAAGGGTCCAAGTGATGCTTCCAGAGCCAACAGTCACCTGCTTGTCCGTAATGTGCAATCCTTCTCTCAATAAGAGAACGACATATGGTGCCCTGAAGCAGTATTGTTCTATAAAAGGTTGAGGTATGACACTTTTTTTTGCAACATCCCAAGTTCTGTCACAAAACTCACGACCCTTCTCTAAAACATCATCCAGTGTAGCATCAGGTGTTAAGTTGAAAAAACGGTATACCACGTAGAAGCCAGACATAGCATAAAACTGGCCTACAGGGCGAGGAAATTTTTCATCGAGTGCACAAGGCTGCACATCACAATCAAATCCTGGAGTATGATCTGCCCACTCAGAGAAATTGACAGCCGCTTTGGCCAGAGCCCTACATTCCTCCCATTTCGGCTTACCAACAAGCTGAATAGGAACTCCACCTTTTGCTGCTTTACCTAATTCTTTCCTTTCAACAGGGGGAATACCATCTTTTAGCCTAGAAGATGCACAAAGTGTACACTGATATTGCTCCTTGTAACCAGACTGCAAACAAGGGTGTTTAATCTCCACTTTTCCTTTAACCAGATCTGCATTGCTAATTTGAGGTAGGCTCTTTAAAAGACGAGCAACAGATTTGTCAAAAGCATCATTGAGTCCATACCCAGTTAGAGAATATGCACTTAAATGATGGTTAACAGGGCCAATACTCAGCTTCAAGCTTGTCTCCTCATGGTTACCAGGATTACCTTCAAAAGTGACTTGAAGTGACGAGCCACCTAAGTCAAGGGCACCATATGTTTCCTTTTTCGGAATGGACCCTAAGACCTCGGTATGATAGTTTAAAGCTATCCATCCATAATACGCTTCTTCCATGCCAGTGATAGTTTTTACCCACTCCTTTTTGCACAAAAAAGGTGAACTCTTAAGAATTGACCAAGCACTATCAAGAAGCCAATCAGAATCTGAACTTGGTAGCCTTCGAACTCCAGCCGTAGCATATAGAAAGAGAGAAGTAGTCTTGTGATACTGTTCAGGAATTTGTTTTTCAGCCCATCTTATAAGGGGTTTTATTGCTTTTCTCAATCCAGAAACATTATGTACTAATTTGTCAAATCCAGGCTCAGTCTCCATTCTGTTGTAAGCCCTCCCTGACTGGGAACCAGACTTTCTCTTGAAACCTTCAGGTAACGATTTTAATAGTATAGGAAGATTATCATCTTTGTTGTGATTAACGGATGCCTCATATACATACACACGGGTCCCAGTGCTACCGCAATCAAGCACAACATAGAACTTGGAATGCCCTCCGGACCAGCTAGAGTAAAGATACATCAACGCAAAACAAAGACACGTAAGCATCAATAAACAAAGGAAAGCACATAATACCCTCCCCCATTTCTTCCTTCCAGATGGACCTACAGATATCTTCTCCTTGGAAAAACTTGACACGCCATTTTCTTGAAGAAAGAAATTTTGTGGTAACGCATTACAGGAACTTCTCTCAGATTCAGAGATAATATCCCCTTCTGGATCAAGTTGGTTATAAGCAGACAAATCTTGAAGGGATGAAGAGAATCTCAAATTAACCTTCTTCTTTGGGCTGGAAAAAGTATAACCATGAGGGGAACCAGAAGCCGGGGGCAATCCAGATTTATAAGGAGCAGCAGAAGTCTTTGGGGTGGACAAACGACTTGATGCAGAGGAAACAAACTCTGCAAGTTTACTGAAGACCATTTTAGCTTAAAAGTAGCACTAAGTATTTGTCTCAAAATTGGTCCCTTTGTCACCACTAATACAACAAAAAATAGTAGACTCGGTACACTGCACTGTCATGCCATGCATTCAACAAATTGAACCCATAAACTTCATCCTGCAGGATTCCATAACAAAAGAGAAAAAACTATTAGATGGAGAATACTCCTAAAATTGACAAATATGGTATGGCATATACTATATCATTTTAAAATAATTGAAATTACAAATTAGTGACGTAGCTGAGAGACCAACACTGAGAAGAAGTAACATAATTTATTAAATCATGAACACTTTCCCATTAAAAAACACACCTCAAACAATTATTGCTGAACTAAGGGAAATCAAAGAAAGAGTTTGAATCCCGTGTACCAGTAACTTTCAGATCATAATCACACTCTTTTTGGAAGAAAAAAAGTGGACTAAGTTAGTACCATCATTTAACTGACTTACACATAAAAGAAGATTATAATACCTAACTAAGCGATTAAACGACTACCTATGACTGGCATTGAGGGAGATTTCAGAGTAAAGCTATATGATGGTATCTCATCATAATGGAAGGAAACTAAGAGATGATCCCGGATAAAAGCAATGGGTGGTCAGTACACTAAGCCCTATATCATCCACGGAAGGCAGTAGTCTATATTCAGTTGAAAGCACATCTAAAAATCATAATTTAACAGTCTCGTGCAAATCAAATGGCAAAACCCTCAGTTCCATTAGTACTTTCCCCAGATAGACTATGGAAAAAGATACACCTGCTTCAAATCTGGCATTGGAAGAACTAAAAGTAGATTCGCTTAAAATGCAAAACAGCGGAGGAACCTCCAATCCTGAAAAAGAAAACTTTTCCTAAACTTACCCTCGTCTTTCACTGGTCAATAGAGAAATTCAGCAAGGGCCAACCAGAATCATAGCATTCACAAAGTTCAGATGAAACGTTCTAAATTCCCAGTTGACAATTGCTCACTTTTTCTACTCCAAGACTAAAAAACAAATCCTCACCCATACTATTTGGTAACTAACAAAGTTGTTAAGAAGAATCGGAATATACTTCGAATCCTCAATCTAGTTCAAATTCAGAGGTCATTCATTGATCATGCCACGACATCCTCAAGTATGGACCTCGAGATATCTCTACTGATGAACCACAAGACCAACAGCTTCTGCACCCAGTAAACTTGTTTCTTGTTAATCAAAAAACAAACACACTAGCCAGTCTATCGTAAGTATCTACCCTGTGCGAGACAGCAAACATATGCTCAAAAACATACAATACATTCAGAGTTCCACTCAAGTTTCAATTCCAATTACATCAAATTCTCATCTCCCAACAATTCAGCACAAGAAAATCGGCTTAAATCGATAATAACAAGTATATTAAGAAATCAAAATCACGGATCCTCAAAAGCCGCACACGCAATAACAACACACTGACAACGATAGCGGAAATCATGAACAGTTTAACTGACCTTCAGATCATAAATGGGTTAAGAGTTGATTCCCGATGGTATTACACTGCCTTGGTGCGGGACCGATGCTGCAGATCCAAAATCTGAAAATGGGGATTCTGATTTTACACCGAAGCAAGCGACCATGGAGCCCAAACTGCAACGCTTGTTCACAATAGAACCATCCGCTCCCCCTCAATCTCTCTCTCTCTCTCTCTCTCTGAGTACAGAGGGGTTTGTAGTTTGAAACTTTCTCTGTTATTTTACTGCGGAGTTGGTGGTATTCTGGAAAACTATACTATTACTATTCATAGTTATCTGCGGTGCTTCAATTGTATTCCATCTGAGACGTATAAACCATAGACCATTTTATTTTTGGGAGGAAATTAAAAATACCCTTCTAAAATAAATCTATACTACACTTAAAAGTTGAGTTTTTACATTATTCACAATAATACCCTTTTCCCTCCAAAGCATACATTGTTTTATCCAAAGGACATACACTAATATTGACTAATCTAATAATATTCTATGGGTAATGCACAATAACTATATAATATTGTATCCCAAACTAAAAGCCCACAATTTCAAATTTAAATCCATATGTGTCATTAATTTAATAAAACATTCTACTTCACATAACTTTATAAAATGTAAAACTAGCAATAATATATATATATATATATATATATATATATATATATATATATATATTACTTTATGAAAATGGTTGACTATCTAAATTTTTAAAATTTGATGTTTTTGTACTGAAGAATCTATTTATTTTTACCATGAATTTTACTCCACCGAAATATTTTGTTACATACTTATTTCTTTATTATTTTTTTCTTTTAGCATAATTACATTTCAAGCATATTTACCAATGTCATGTTACATTTCAAGTACTATGTAACTAACTATTTGAATTTATACATTTTATTCAAAGAATAATGATTGTATTTTAATGTAGTTTTTACAACACAAAAGTTAAATGTGGAAGTACTCCGTACATTGTCTTTAAGGCTAGGATATGTTTTCTAAAACATCTTCAAATGTTAAATAATTGGATTAAGAGATACTAAAAAAGAATAAATAATAATTCGCGTTTATTAAGAATGAACAACAATGAAGGATTTTTTTTTTTAAATGACGTATTGAAATTACAAAATGAACATATAAAAAAGAGTATTGCAATGGTTTTCTATTAAAACAATTTCGTTTTGTTCCCTTACTGATAATATTAGTTACACCTTTATCTATTTTGTACATGTAAAAAATTGTAAAAAACTCCTAAACATTTATTCATTATTTATTACTCCATCCGTCCTGCGACAATTGTCCCCTATGATATTCATATGTGAGGTATATAATAATTCTATGGGACAATTGTCGCAGGATGGAGGGAGTATATCGGTCTCTATTCCATTTGATTAATCTAATTTTTATTATAATTGTAATTGATATAGTATCCGTGCATCGCACGGGTGCGATACTAGTGGATGTAAAATCTATCCCATATCCGATTTCTATATAAAACCTATCCCTTTTGCTTGTTTGGTATGGTGAATGAGATAAAGTATGGTGCGATAAAAGTTATCTTGAGTGATAGATTAGGTAAGATTAAAATTTTGTAGAAGTATGTTTTATGGTTGATTGTTTGGTAACCAAGTTTGAGATAAGATTTAAATAGTATCCTCTCCGGACTTTTCAAATTATTACACTTTCCTGTTTGGGCCGTCCCTTTCAAGTTGTTATGTTTTGGCAAAAATTAGAGATTAATGACATACAATAATTAGTAAAAAAAATTAAGGCCACTAATTGGGTTTGTTTTTTAAAATTAAGTTTAGTTTTTTATTTGCAAAAAAGAAACGAAATTTAAATTAATTAATAGAGGTAGGTCCTACTTGCGATGAGGCGGCATAGCAACTTGCGGCGCTCTTCTTGATGGGTGCCGGCACCCCGGGGATACGTTGAATCATTGCCTCCATCTCGGCTAACTTGTAGGCCAGATCCGTATCAAGGTTCATGAAGGGCCCGACTGCGTCCGGACTGGTTCAGGAGTGATGAATTGATTCTGATTGGGGAAGCCGAAGTTCTGTTCGGGTTGCATGGTTCCAGCTACTAGGACCGCAGTTACGGTTGCACCATGAATTGGTTGCTGTACGCCTGCATGTGCCGTGTGACCCTTGCCTCCAATGACTACCTGGCTTAAGCCCATTCCGAGTGTTGTGCGAACCAATTCGGGAGTCACATGCTGAAGACCGCTGGCTTGAGGGATTGATTCGGTCGCAGCGACTGCCGGGATGGTCGGGCCAACTCCAACAGATCGTATTGGTCGTGTCACATATCGTTGAGGTTCGAGGTCAAGAGACACCGGGTTGCCTGTAAGGAAAGACACACGAGTATGATTAGTATTAGGCTGTTGAAAACTTTGGTTTCTTACCAGACCAGACGACTCTTCGGGGTTGACGTTGTCGGGCTCATCGTCATCAGTGAAGTGGTCTTCAAACTCCAGGGATTGCATCGGGTCAACCAGAGCCTTGAACCGAGAGGTCGGAGTCTTCTGGGTTTGATTCGCGGCCGCTTCGAGGCACTTGAGTAGATCGGCATTCTCCATTTCAAGCTTCTCCCTAGCTTCTCGTTCTCGGTTCATCTGTTCGGTCAGGGCCGCAAGTTGGGCGGCGAAATCGGTCTCCACAGCCACATCGAACATATTGTACTCATCACCCATAGTCGAAAATTCAAAAGCTTTCAGATCTTGCTGATTCGCTTGATTGCTAGGGCCTCACGGTGGGCGTCAAATTGTAGAGGGTGAAATCTACAAAAACGGTTTTGACCGGCTCGACAGGTTCGTCCGGTTCAACGGGTTGGGCACTAGCAACCTGTTAACACAAGCAGCAAACGTAAGAACCCTTCGAGAGCACCGGTGGGGGTGTCCGGCGAAGGGCCTCCGACGCTCAAGTCAGTTGGGCTATAAAGTATGTTTGAAACGTAAATCAAGCAAACAGAAATAATAACAAATAGCAATAATGTAACTGTTTCACTAAAAAGTGTTTGCAATAGAACGAAATTCTATCGTAGCACTAGCAAGTAAAACTCAATGTCGAATCTCGAAGGAAAACTTAGCAGGGCAAATAATTAGGGTTAATTATCACTTATAGCCCAACCTTTGCAATTGTAGTTACTTTATGGCCCGAGCTTTTGAAAAATACAAATATGGTCTAAACTTTGTTCATTTTTTACACTTTTGGCCTGAGCTTTTAAAAAAATACCATAATGGCCTAAACTTTGTTCCTTTTCTACACTTATGGCCCGTGACATTTTTTTCAGGTAATTAAAGGTTGACTAGGCTCGCCGGAATCCTATGTATATGATATGCCTGTCACGTAATTTTTTTTTTAAAAAAAAAGACCTTGTTTATCTCGTCGAGCTTGTCTTGCTAAATTTTGCTTCTAAAAGACTAAGGTAACAAATAATAAACATCAATCAAGTAAAAAGGTGGATTTAAAACTCAAAATATTAATAATATGCAAATAGCAACTACAAAATATAAGTAAGAGAGAGAAGATTTTTATTTACTTTTTATGTCTTAAAGTTGATCATGAAATACAAAGTAGCAAGACAAAAACATGAACGCTATTTTATTTTATTTTATTTTTAATTTTGACATGACTATGATATTATTTACATAGGATTCCGTCGATTCTAGTCAACGTTCAATTATTTAGAAAATCTTTCTCGAGCCATAAGTTTAGAAAGAAACAAAGGTCATACCATATTTGTATTTTTTAAAAGGCCAGGTTATAAAGAAACTATAGTTGCATAGGTTAGGTCATAAGTGATAATTAACCTAAAAAGGAATAAATAGATTAATGTCATGGATCAAAGACAATGTAGTATGGTGTACGGAGGAGAGAAAAATTATTTAAATGGGAAGTTTTATTGAAATCCCTAAATTTATGGAGACTTAACTATATTTATTCAAAATTCCGTCATTAGCCTTTCATATTAAGAAAATAAGTAATAGAATAATAAATATTAAAATGCATGATAACCGTGGATTCGTAAAAATAAGCGGTTAGGATCGAATTCTAGTTACTATCTAAAGATAAGGATCTCATTGGGGGAGAGAGAGACGGAGAGAGAAAAGGAGAGAGGTTATGAAGAAGGAAAATAGAGAAAGAGAGGGTGCGTATGTAGAAGAGAGTGGGGAGAAAAGAGAAAAAGTTGAAAAAGTACTCATAACCTAAACAGTAAGGGCATTTCATCCACCGAACCAAAAAGTGAGTATTTTTTGTGTTTTTTAACTTTCAAAGATAATATTGATTTTGTAACTTAGAAGTAGGTAGAAACATATATATTCTCTAAACTTTATGCTAAAATATTAAAATTTAAATCGCAACATTATCTTAATCTCCACACTAATCAAATCCGATTATGTTGGCAACTTTCTTGTAGTTATGACAGTTAGGTTGCATGCAAATTTACACATTTATCCTTATGATTGAAAATAATTAACAGTTTCAAGTAACAATTAGTTAATCCAATTAAACCTTGAACGTCTATCTATATGAGATCAAAGGTATAGAATGGTTCCTAGTTACTACCTAAGGGACGGTTCCTATTGAAACCGTTATAAATCAAGATGGTAAGATTCAAGATACAATCTTACATCCTATTTGAGATAGTAAGATTCACGATACAATCTTACGTCCTTGTTGTTCCTGACTTTATGATTTATAGATTGTAAGATTCATGATATAATCTTACCTTCTGTTGTACATCAAGATGGTAAGATTCAAGATACAATCTTACATCCTGTTGTACTTGTTATTATGAATGAGTTTCTGCCTGTTGGAGATGGTAAGATTCACAATACAATCTTACCTTCCTTTATTCCTGATATCATGCATGACTTTAGTCCTGTTATAGATGGTAAGATTCATTATACAATCGTACCTTCTTTTTTACATTAACATGGTAAGATTCACTATACAATCTTACACCTTGTTGTACCTGTTATCATGCATGAGTTTCTGCCTATTGGAGATTTGTAAGATTCAAGATACAAGATACAATCTTACATCCTATTTGAGATAGTAAAATTCAGGATACAATCTTACGTCCTTGTTGTTCCTGACTTTATGATTGTTATAGATTGTAAGATTCATGATATAATCTTACCTTCTGTTGTACATCAAGATGATAAGATTCAAGATACAATCTTACATCCTGTTGTACTTGTTATTATGAATTAGTTTCTGCCTGTTAGAGATGGTAAGATTCACGATACAATCTTACCTTCTTTTATTCCTGATATCATGCATGACTTTAGTCCTGTTATAGATGGTAAGATTCATTATACAATCGTACCTTCTTTTTTACATTAACATGGTAAGATTCACTATACAATCTTACATCATGTTGTACCTGTTATCATGCATGAGTTTCTGCCTATTGGAGATTGTAAGATTCAAGATACAATCTTACATCCTGTTGTACATCAAGATGGTAAGATTCAAGACACAATCTTACTTAATGTTGTACCTGTTATCATGCATGAGTTTCTGCCTATTAGAGATGGTAAGATTCACGATACAACTCATTCTTGTTGTTGTTCCTGCTATCATGCATGACTTTATGCCTGTTGTAGATGATAAGATTCATCAAACAATCTTACCTTCTTTGTACATCAAGATGGTAAAACTTCCTCTTGAATCTTACCAACTACAATATACATAAAGTCATGCATGATATCATGTATGAGTTACAGCCTATTGGATATGGTATGATTCAAGATACAATCTTACAACATTCTTAACAATCTTACAACATCCTTGATAATGCCTGATTCTTCGAATGGAGACAAAATTAACTTGTTTAATATGAAAATAATCAGGTTACATATAACAATATAACAAAAAAAAAAGTAACCATACTAAAATGTAGTGGTTACACAAAAATGATGTGCGTACCAAAATATGTGACAAGCTTGTTCACATATTCTCCTTGCACATCCGTCAGAAAAATAACCATGTTCTAGGTAAGATTAAAAATAATTCTTACATACATTACTCAAACCTACGAGGATCTTGACATTTTCGACGAGTGTGCCCAAGAATACCACATATACCGCATTTCTTGGGATTGCGACGTCGCTTTACACTTGCCCCTTGTGGTAAGGGTTGCACTCCAGGTAACATCCTTTTTTCCCTCGGCCTTCCGGCTTGCTTTGGATTTTCAGGGGTACCTATAGACCTAGACTCAATTGGCTCAGGAATCTGCCAATCCTTAACATCGGGTAGAGGAATGATTATTCCTACATATATCTCACGCAACGTCTTTGTCGAATAATGGGCGTTCACATAACCAATGGGATTTTCATTTTTATACCTGTGAAATTAGAATGTATTAGGAGATTTGTAAAATCTTACAGTATAAGTGTACATTCTAACTATATTTCTTAACAGTATTCTTACCAACTAGGTTAGCAATGTTATAAATGTTACCTAATTGCTGCGGTAGCATGCGAGCATGGAAAAAGGTCCAGTTGAAATTTTTGGCACGAGCACTCTCTCTTGCCTAAATCCACGATATTCCTATCACAAGCAGAGATAATATTAAATATTAAATCAGATAAAGGTTGAACTCTCATCGAATTCCCTTTGACAATTGAAAATCCCAATCTTTCCTCGGCTTTTTCAGACAACTCGTTTACCCTCTCACCAGCTTTGATCCTACGCTGACAAAACCATTCTAATGTGAGATTACTTGCAAATTCCAATAAGGCAGTGATGGGGAGCTTCCTAGCCCATTTCAGACGCCCATTTAACGATTCAACAGAGTTTGATGTGCCAAATGCATACCGACGAACTGGACACTTGCACTTTGCCCATTTATTTGGACCGATGCCCATAAGCTTTGTGTAAGCACCTGGAAAGGACTCATTCAAATTATCCATAATCTCTTTGAAATCTTCTTCCTTGTATGCATTGGCAGCAGCTTGGAATATTTCAATGGCATCCACACCATAAGGTTTTAGATTACCCTGAATATGGTATGTGCACAAACCATGTGGGACACCTGCAGGTATGTAAAAACATTGATATTATATTTGGTAAGAATGTAATTATAATCTTACCTTATACAGTAAGAAATTAACTATTTCATGTGACATGATGTAAGAAGCAATTTCATAACTATATTTGGTAAGAATGTAATGTATGATCTTACCTGGGAACACAAATTCAACGGCGTTGTGTATACTAACATGTTAATCGGACACTATCAACAAGTCCTTCGGGGTTCCAAAACTCTTCCGTACATGATCGAGAAACCATATCCATGACTCGTCATTCTCCTTGTCGCCAACACCAAATGCCAACGGCACAATCTGTTCATTTGCATCCTTAGTAGATGCAACAAATAAAACACCCCTATATGTCCCCTTTAGATGTGTTGCATCAATAACAATTACTGGACGGCATGCATGAAAAGCCCTTATTGAGGCAGCTAACGCAAAGTAACAATACTGGAATGACGAATCTTCAAGTGTCTGTAAATCAATCACAGATCCGGGATTCATATGCTCAAGCATGTAAAGATGTTTGGCAACACCCTACAAAAGGACAAAAAATGATAAGAAAAAGACTAATTGGTAAATACTATTATATAAAAAAGGTTAGAACTGACTATTTCTTACTTGAAATGACTTCTTATGATCTCCATATATTTTTTTCAAAGCTCGGTTCTTGCCTTTTAAAGTTGTTGAATATTTCAATCGAACACCACACTCTCTTAAAAACTGACCCTGAATATCACGTGGCCTCAAAACGAAACCATCCTCTGTCATGGAAGGCGCAACGGAATCAGCTATAGCTCTTGAAGATACTTTAGGCTCGACCCCAAGAGAGTTCATACAAGTGTGAGCCACATGCTCATATTTTATTTTCCATATACGCCCAAATGACTTACTTCGCAATGAGAAAACACAACTTAATTCGTACTTACACTGCGCATGATATCTACGTAAATCTGAAACATTGGTACGAAACTCAACATGGTTTTTTAGATGGTAAGAATGTATTGCAGAAATCATGTTGTCTTTATTCCTGAAAAATGTCCCGGACTTGAGTTGGTCAGTGTCAATGTGATATGATCGAATAGGGATTGCAACATGATCTAACAAAGCTAGTTCCGGTGAACCAGCATTCTTGGCCTGACTGGATACACGTTTGGGATCAGATGAAGAAGCCAATGGGTCATAACCACGAACGTCTAAAGCAAGCAGATCATTTGAGGGAATAGGCATGGATGGAATGCATTTTGGAGAAGAATCGACATATAAAATTGGAATTTCGATCGTATCCAACAAGATAGACCACTCATAGTCGTCAGTCACTTTAAATCTCATAAATTCACCTTCGTCATCTTTAACTAATGCAACTATGTCGAATTGATACATTGATTGGTCCTTCATCAAACGATCTTCAATCTTCGACAGCAAATCTATATACCTTAATCCACTAACTGGCATGGGTATGTACTCTTTGGTACCGCCTTTGTAGATATTGTTGCACCAAAAACCACCATGAACAAAAATCACATGAGGGGGCATTTTTCTGCACGAATATTGCAGTAAGAATATGGGTTAGTAAAAGTTAGATGAAAAAACAAATAGACAATAAGAAACATATTTGGTAAGAATATGTTTACAAAGTTAATTATTATGAATATGGTTAGAATATGATTAAAAAATTTAGTACAAACCTTAGTTGGTAAGAATATGGTTACAATATTGTTTAGTATGAATATAGTTGGTAAGAAATTTAGTTAGTTTGGAAACTATTTTGTAAGAATATGAGTAGGCACCTACTGATTGGTATGAATATGGTTATAATCGGATTTAAAATGAATATGGTTAGTAATAATCTTATCTGTACAATTTTATAGACGTAAGAAAGTATAAATATTTTTCACAACCATCTTTAGCATTTATTACTTCACATTTAATACTAGCTTACGACAGTAAGTAAGAATATACGAAATGTACTGACATTTGTCAGTGAAACCTTAAAAATTAAAAAAAAAAAACAAAAAAGCTGAAAACCACCCCGCCCACCAACCAAAAAACGAGAAATTCAAAAATCAACATCAACAGTACATCATCGGAGTGAAGACCGTTGCCGGAGGGGAAACCCTACCTACGAGTGAAGACCGTCGCCGGAGGCGAAACCCTACCTACTAGTGAAGAAAGTCGCCGGAGACGAAACCCTAACTACGAGTGAAGACCGTCGCCGGAGGACCCTAAAATGCGGCTGCTGAAACAGTCGAGCAGCCGCGAGAAAAAGAGGAGGAAAGACAGAGCTAGCTTATTTCCGGCGACGAAACCCTAACTCCGGCGAGAAATACGGTACGCAAGGAGAAGAAGAAGAAGAGAAAAGGAAGAAGGTTAGAAACTAGGGTTCGGAACCCTACCTCCGCCGTCTACCTCCACCGTCTGGACATAGAAGAAAAAGAGAAAAGGAAGAAGAAAGAAAAGAGGTGTGAGAAATAATGAAGAGGAAGAAGAAAAGGAAGAGGAAAGAAGAGGAAGAAGAAAACTGGCGTTCAGTGTAAGAGGAAAGAAGAAGAAATTTGAATTGAGATATAACTAGAGGTATTTTGGGAAAGAAAAGCAAAATATGGGTATATTGGAGTTTTTTTTTATATTTTGCACAAAAGTGTTAAAACACTTAAGGGAATAGGTAAAACACTACATTTCCTCAAACATATATACAGGAAATATATTAGGTGAAAACTCTAAATCTAGTGAAATCTAAAAACCGCTAATATCAGTTGATTTCGTAAATCTAACGGTTTGGAGATTAGAGAGATCACAATATAGAAAATCAGATCCGAAATAGAGATAAGTGCTCAAGAATTCAAGTTTTCGTTTTTAGAGTTTCTATGTTTTGAAGTTGTAGGGTGCAATTCGTCAAAGATACGCCTATTTAATTATAGATTATATATTTTTAAATATATAACATTAGTCGGCCAGACGTAGTAATGAATTGTAGCAGACTACGAAATACGGGATGCTAGCCGATGCTAGGGAAGGAAACGCTAGAAGAACTTTCCCCATAGAAAGTAATATAAAACGAGAAAGCCTTGAAGAAGTCATAAATAAAAAGGATTGGTGTAGAGCACGAGTTAGAAAAGTTGTCAAGAAGAGTATAGAACGAGACCACCGTATGTTTCATACCTTTGAAAGAATCAAAGGATAAGTGCACTAAGATCGTACCCACTGAGACTAAACCACAAGTAAACTAAGAATGGTGAAATTTTTAACTATGTAACCACATAGACGTGATACCTTGAAGCACCGAAGTAGTATGAGGGATATTCATGTAATAAATATACACAACCATAAGTACTACTTTCAAGAGAATAATATAAGATTTGCAATTATTGCAAAGTCGGTGTAGTTCCCTTCTCGAGAAAGTGTACAAGATAGACAATAGAGTGAAGGAAACACGAGTGATGATAAGCATTAAATGAGACGCAAGTTTAAATGATATAGACATGGTTATGGGACACTTGAGGAAACACGAGCCTATAATAGAAGGGAGTGCACGTTGGAATCAAGTTGGGCGAGGACTAGTGAAAGAGTATACTAATCAATATAGAAATAACCCGATAGAATATATGAGGGACACATTTTATTTTTTTTTAAGAAAAGACAAGGTTGTCTAAGAAGTCGGTTAACTCAGATGTAAAATAGTTTGGGATGTGACTTTAATCATTAACCAACGAGCTATAAGGGACAATAAATTGAGACGAAACTATATTTATTCAGGGAAACTAGATCGCCTCGTAAGAGAAGATGTTGATAGAAGAGAAGTTTTAACTAAAATCCTCATGTTATAAAGGTCAAATGAAAGCCATCTAGAACGAATTCATAACCAAGAAGTAATGTGAGCATTCGACGTGCCAAATCACCCACTGTATATTGCAAGTTTGAGTAGATAATCAAAACCATAGTATTATCTTAGTAAGTTCCTTAAGTTAATAAGACCCCATATCTTAAGTGTCTCAAGAATAGAATTATTGGTATGTGAGGTACAAACACACGAAATCGTTAAAACATATAGAAGGAATGTTAATCGAGTAAATGAAGAAGTATTTTATTAGGTAGAAAACTATACGACTAAAACCTTTGGTTTCATTACAAAGAAGTAATTATTGCCCCGTCATCAAAGCTTACAAATTGAGACAGTGAGACTACCTAACTAGAGCTTCTAAATTCTCTAACAAATATTTAAGTTAGCCTCGAAAAGGATGGTAATAGAAATAAGAACTTTTGGTCCAAGGTAACACCAAAGTACATTAGTGCATACAATAGACGACTAAAGATAAACTACGAGTCACGTATATCATGAAACTCGATTATATGGTATGTTTCAACCCAAAATGTCCTGTTATAGGCGAGACACATGACATGTAGTGTATTTACAATAATGAGTAGAGACTCTATACGATTTATGAAGTCGACTCAGATAGTCATTTAAGCAGTATGAAGGGAGACAGACAAGCTAAAGCCCTAAAATGAAATCTTGAAAGCCTTGAGTAACACTTAAAAAGGGAGAAACTTGTTATTAATCGAAATACCTCTTTGCAACTTACGAAAGATAAGACGATACATTAAGAAGGGTAGACAATAGAACCCATGAGATCTCCCTAGAGACAGACACCCAGCATGATGCCTTAAAAGTCTTATAGTCATACGTGGATTATAACCTTCGTTGCCAAGATTAATTGATCAGTTAAGTATGACATCATCCGGACTTACGAGACACTACATCTAGATGCATTAGATTCATAAACGATTACAAAGGAAATAAGAACACTTGGTTTGACGTGACTCGAGCGACACCCAGAACCACCAATCAGTAGGGAGAACTACATAGGCTTAAGAATGCATACCACGAACTCTCGAGAGCGAAAACGACTAATATAGAAACCATATCCCTACAATAGGGAATATAGCTATAGTGATAACTCTACAGCGAATATCGAGATTTCTGATATAACACGAATGGCCAGTATAGGCACGGTACATATCTCTCCCTCACACAGACAACTGCGAATAAAGGTGCAAAGTACTACAAGTGATCCAGAGATGATTAACCTCCTCCAACGAGTTAAAGCATGAATAACTATTTGACAGTTGTTAATACCTCGATTTATAAAGCCAACTACAGTAAGGAAATAGATCATGGCTACACTAGTATAAAGACCAATGAGGAAATAAAACTGGTTCGGACATTTATTAGAAGACGATTAATATTCTGACCCTAGTATTATCAGTGACACATGATTACACTCGTGAATGGAGTAGATAGAAGGGTATATGGACTTAAGTATATGACTAGGGTATATTAAATTGGGAAAAATGCCTAACGATTGGATAAGTTCGTACGGAGAAGGTCTAGACGCTCGTAGACTAATGTTATCACCTAACAATTGGATAAGTTCATACGGACCACCGAAGCGCTAGTACTCTAATGCAAATAGCAACTTATGAAATTGTAGAATGCCTAGTACCGATACAGATTAGATCCGTGTATCACGAAGATATTCATCCCATAGACAATGAGGATCATGACGAACATGCGGTCTAAAGGTAACAAGGTTAACACGAACCGGCCAAGAAATATAGTTACTTGAAAAGGCCAGTACATAGGATCGATTGGAGACAGAATAAAAGAATCTTAAGATGAACATGAGTCACCTGCTAACACCGACAAGTTGAATTACGATTCGAACTAGGAGATAAGCCTTCCCAGAAGTTCCACATTCTTTGCAATAGCTATATTTAGTGCGAAAAGAAGACCAACAACAGTCTATTTGGACCATACGAGTGTCTAGAGAAGATAAGACTAGCATCGTGAAGGTTAACATATCAGTTCCGTCAAACCTCGAAGACATTTTTAAGGAAGTAGTACCCAGTGGAGGCGGAAACTGGAAAACGATATAACCCCTAATTCAATTACTTAAGACCCACCGTACACCATAGACCCAGTATCGTGCAATGCACCGCATAGAATAAAGTGTAGACCACCACTCTCTGGAGATGAGGTGGGAGATGAGAAAGAATTATGATCGGTGTATGATCAAAGAAATGGTTGAGAAATGCAACCAATTAGAGATACGATAAAAGAAGCTTATAGTAGACAGAAGTCTTACGATGACGATATAGATTCGAGTTACACCTCGAAGTAGAGGATAAGGCCTCCTTGAAAATTTCCCCACCAAGGGAATGACCAGATTCGGAATCAAAGGCTAATTGAAACCTCGTTCCATCAGACCTTACGAAGTTCTAGGGAAGGTAGGACTTGTGGCGTACAGGTCAGCGTTACCTCCAAACCTAGGAAGCGTTCACAGCGTATTTCATGTATCTCAACTAGGGAAATACGTGTTCAACCCCAAACACGTGATTCGACAGGAGGAAGCAGTTATAGAACCCGATTTGAGCTACGAGACGAAACCTGAAGCCATTGTAAATCGGAAAATTCAACAGCTTAGGAATAAGCAAAGTCCTCTAGCGAAGGTGAAGTGGGAGCACCACGGGCAGGAAGAAGCCACGTGGGAGTTGGAGGACAAAATGAAAGAGAAATACCCCGAATTGTTTTAGAAGGTAAGTAAATTTCGGGACAAAATTTTTCGTAAGGGGTGTAGAATGTAAAGACCGCAGTTTTTAGTAGTGATTAATAAAAACTTCGGCATTATTTTTAAATAAGAAAAAGGAACGTTGAAAGTAGTATTATCACTATTATGAGTAAAATAAAATTTTAAGTACTACTGTTAGTAGTGTTACGTTTAGTAACATTAGAACTTCCCAAAACGAGAACCGACCTAAATAACAAAGGCCGATTAAACGAATCGGTAAAAGAAAAATTCAGTATTTAATTTTTGGGCCGAGGCCCATTTGGTTTCGAGCCCACCCGAGTTCGAAGCCCATCTGATTTCGAGGCCCATTTGATAAGTACAAGGCCCACTTAGCAGTTACAAGGCCCAGTTAATTGTTCAAGGTTCAGTTAATTATCGAAGCCCACGTTCGTTCAATATTCAATGATATTTAAGAGGCCCAAGAATAATAGCTCTAAGCCCACAATAATATTCCATGTGGATATATTTATCCACATATACATGGCAAATAAATAAATAAATAAATAAATAAATAAAAAAAGGAAAAGAAAAGAAAAGAATGAAAACAGGGGATTCCGCCTAGAAAACAGGCGGCTTCAATTACACACACAAATGGATTTCAACTCTATTAATCCCTCCTAAGCACAATTAGAGAACTATTAACACTTCTATAATTACAATAGAAGGAGATTAATTTAACCCTAATCTCCCTCATCATTATTGTTACAAGTGGAGTTGTAGAACTCTCCCAAGCATACACGTATACTCTTCTTTGCCTCCACACCACTCTACACAAAACCAACAAAAGTTAGTCTTCAAATCATTCACAAACATTCACTCAAAATAGAGAACAAACAAAACACACAAGGGAGCAAGTAGAGAGAGAGAAGCTGCCGATTTCCAGCAAGAGAGTTGCCGGAAAAGCAGCTGCCGGCAGCCTCTTCGAACACCATCACACCTACGGTAAACCCCCTCTCACCCCTCCCTAAGACCTAGCATGTACATGCACTAACTCAAGAACCAAATCCCTATCTCTAGGAGTGAAGAAAGAAGGAAGGGGAAGGTATTCAAGCAAGGATTAGAAGAGGACAGCCCTCTTACCGGAAAATAGAGACTCGATTTCAGTTTCTAAAGGTGAGAAAGAACCCCCACTCTTCCCCTAGCATGAGTATCAAGACCCTAACACTTAGAAATCAAACATGCAAGTGTAGGCTTCAATTGCATCAATATAGAGAAGGAACAAGAGGAAGGAAGCAACAAGAGAAAGGGGACAGCCACCATTTTAGCTCAAGAACTCAGTTTTCAACCTCAAGGATTGCAAGTAAGACTCCCCTCATCACTCTCTCTAAGAACTACAAACCTTTTAGCATGTAATCCCCATTAAAACCACCAAAAATCACATAGTGACACCAAATTAGCACTCTATCAAACTCTCAAGCATGAAACCATAGTTAAAACCATAAAGATTGAAGCATGAGAAGTGTAACAATTACTTAGAAGCAATGCATGTTATTTTTGAAGGCTAAAAATCAGTTTTGGAGCATGTTTAAATCAAATAGAACCTCCTCTAACAAGCCTAAGGCCTTGCATGCATAACAATCCCTAATCTAACCATTCAACACAACAAAGACCCCAACTTGAAGACTACCAAAATCTGGAATTTATGCTTCTAACTAATGCATAAAACACTCAAGCAAAATCAGCCTTTGAATGCCTCCCAATCAAACCCCATAAGCCTCTAAATCAACTATTATGACTCATAATCAAATTGAAAGAGTAACGAGAGATTTCGGTGAGGATTCGAACCTGCCGAAGATGGAACAAAGGCATGAGGAGACAACGGTGGAGCACGGCCTTTCCCTCGGCAACGGAGACCGCGTCCCGAACAAATGGCAGCCTCGGTAGAGCCATCACGGCTCCGGAAATCGCCGTTGGGGCATCGGGATTCACCGGGAGGAAACCCTGCAAGAACAGAGAGATGATTAGACTATGGTGAGAGAAAAGGGAGTAGTAGCAGTCGACGGCGACGGCGTCACCACCACCGCCGGAAATCTGAGAAAGAGAGCAGTGGCGAGCAGTGGCGAGCAGGGGAGGAGACATGTCCCCTAGCCGGAGCGAGACTAGGGATTTTAGTGTCATGAGGGAATAACCCGGCCAGAAACGCCGAGCACCGCCGCAGGAGTTGCGTCGGGGACGAATGGCGGCGGCAAGGTAACGCAGAACAGTAGCAGCACCGGCAAAGGATCGCACGCAGAAGGCCGGCCGACGCCTTCTCACTGCGACGTCAATGGCATCGTGGCGACGGCGACGGAGTCGCCGGAGAACAGCGGAGGAAGCCCCAATTTCTGATTATGGCTTTTCCCCACCTTAAGCCAAAAATTGGGAAATTCGAGATGAAAAGTGTAGGAATCGAACGGGGCTCCTAGGGAAGGCTCGCCGCCGATGGACGGCGGCGGAAGCAAAAGCACCGGCGATGGCGACGGTGAATTACCGAGAGAGAAAGGGATTCGCGAGAAAGAGAGAGGGAAATCGCGTAGAGAGAGGAGGGAGGTGTTGCCAAGTATAGAAATGGGCCAAACTTGTTAAATGGGTAGGGCAGATTCAGACGGGCCGAGGAAATCCATTTGGGCCGAAACTATTAAATTCAAATGGGCTGAATTTATTTATCAGTTGAACTCAAATTCAGTTTGGCCGAAGCTCCAAAGTCATCGGGCCGGATTTATTTTTTTGAGCCGAAGCTTCAAGATCAGACGGGCCGAATTCTATTCATGGGCCGAGGATTATTTATTTAATGGGCCGATAAATATTTAAATGAGCAGATAATTAAATCAAGAAACAAAAGCCAACCATAACAACTTTTCGGGTTGAATTAATAATTCCCGAGCTTCAGTAATTGGGCTTAAACCCATAATAATTCTATTGGGCCTCTAATGACTATTAATGTTGATTTAATCAACCAAGTTCAAATACAACTTTATAAGTGTAGACCACTTATAACACGTAATAAAATCACGAAGGCCTATTAATGATTAAATCAAGTCGAGTTATGTTAATGTTATAAGTGTAGACCACTTATAACGTGCAATAAAATCACTAAGCCTCATTAATGGCTTAATCAAATATCCTGCGATTTCTGTTGAGGATGAAAAGACTATAAGACACAAGAATCAGTCGAAGTGATCGATTTCAAATGAGAATCGAGAAACTCTCGATTAAAAGAATACAGCGCTATCAGTAAAAGAGAACATAACCTCGATAAAAGACAACCTTCGCATAGATCGATAAGATTATCGATTTCATTCAGTCTCTCATTTTACGTTCCTTGAACGAGGTTAGGCGAAGGAAAAGGCCGAGACTAAGGCGGCACTCAGAGTTATATAAAATATAACCAGGAAGGGAAAGCTATCGAGGTGGCTTTCAGAAAAACTAAAATGTTTTCTTTATGCTATAATTCTTTTCTTAAAGCATTGTCAGACCATAAAATGTTTTGTTTTGTATGAAGTCTATCTGGGAAAGGCTTATGCCTCAGTTTATCAGAACAATTCGGCCTCATCGAGGTCAAGACCTCGGTGAGTTAGTGCACTCAGATACCGTTAGCTAACGCAAGTTGGCGCGGTTAGGTATCCGGGAGGGTGGCCAACCTCTCCGGATAAACCCTCAGCTCAGATATGATGGATTACACCAGAAAATAGCCTGCGCAGGCACTCTTTTATAAAGAAAATATTTTTGTGAACATAGGTCTTTTCCAAAAACCCCTATGATTCACTTGAATGGCTGACAATTAAAAATGTTTTGGCATGTGTCCACTGAGTGCTTTTGTACTCAGCCCTGTACATATTTCCCATGTGCAGGTTAAGCAGGATGAAGTGAAGTTGCCGGAAGGAGCTTTTGTCGAGTATGGAAAGTGTCGAAGCCTCTTGGTGGTGCATGTCTCCATACATGCATCTCACGTTCTTCCGCTGTGATCTTCATGTAGTTAGACTAAATTCTATTTTGTGTATTGTTGCAATGTATCAACCCCATCATAGACACTGCTTTCTTTTCATGAACAACGCTTCCGCTTATTTCATGTAAAACGCTTCCGTTGATGAACAGTACCTTCCTCCATTCATTCTCGATGAATGATGGAGAGTTCGAATGTAATCTAATGCTATGTTTTCACACCGTTCACCTCATGTCGTGCGTTTATTTTATTTCGTTTTCCCTTTTCTTGAGTCGCGACCTCGCTTGGCTAGTTAAGCGGAGCCGGGTCGTGACAATTCATCAGTCGAGTAGCGACCAGAATCAGACATTTCCTTCAAAGTGACATGGCAAGCGTGAATTATAGCTTGAGCTTGGCAAGCTTCCGACTCTTCCGGCGTGAAGGGGATGGAGGAACTTCGAGTGATGGCAGACTGGATGAGTCTCACTTCATTCCAGTGGGACTCAACTCGGCCTTCTATGACTTGAACTCGCTTGAGTTTAAGTCTTTTCTCCTTCTCGGCTTCATTCTTCCTTTCCTCCTCACTTCTCCTCCTCCTTTCATGGCGACTGGATTTTGAAGCGACTGCTTGTTTGATCTTTTGGCGCTTGGCCGCGGGATCATCATCTCTTGCTTCAGGTGTGGTGCGCTTCAAGTGAGTTTAGGTGCTGGAGGTGGTGGAGGCGGCATTTGCTTCTTCTCAGAAGAGATGATTGCTTGACTGGCTGAAGTGGGTGGAACAGTGGCTGAAGCGAGGGCCAATGTCGAAGCGGGGGCAGCAGCTGAAGCGGGCGCACCTGAAGCGCCTGCTTGGGAGATTTCAGTAAGCTCAAATTCTTGTTCCAAGGCACGAGCGAGAGCTTCATCCGCCGCAATTTGTTGTTCTTTTTGCTCTTTGGTTAATGTAGTAACAGCGGGATGAGCAGCAATCGAGGAAGTTAGCAACTTCCCGGCCATCCGCTTGAGGGCTCTTCAGTCACTTTGTCTTTGCCCTTCTTCCTTGCTAGCTCGGCCCGAGCTTCATCAACTTCCTCTTTCTGTCCTCCACTTCCTTCACCTACTCCGCTTCCCCCTTCAATCATCCTCTCCTCTCCAACTCTTTCTCCTTCTTCCCTCCTAACTTCAGTTGATGTTTCCCCTTTCTGCTGAATACTTTCTCCCTTTTTGGCAGCATCAAGACTGCCGGGGGTGGAGATAATCACCTTTCCGCTGATGGATTGGTGAAGTTCGGTAAATTTGTTGAAAACAACATGGAGTATCCTCTCAGCTCGCTCCACGAAGATAGGCTCTTGTGCCAGCACTAACTCTGTAGTTTTTGCGCTGATTTCATCGAGCAAGTACTCACACTGCTTCTCTCGTTCCTTCACTGATGCCATTAACTTCTCCAATGGCTCTACTGCCTTGAAGCGAGCATCCAGCTCCGCTTCAACTTCTGCCGTAATTCTTCTTCGCTCCTCTTGTAAGACAAGTCCGAAATGAGATTGGGCAGCTTCAAGTTCAGCTCTAGCAGTGGCAATGGCTCTCTCTTGCCTGTTCAGCTTCATCCTGACTTGTGCAGCTCCGGCCAATCTGACATCAAAGTCTCCTGCTACTTTCTGTGCTCGATCAATTTGGATGGCCAACTCTGCCTGTTTCAAGTCTACGGCCTGAGCATTCCTCCTCCTGCTCTCAAGCTCACCCTTCTCTTCTTCACGCTCAAGCTTAAGGATTTTCATTTCCTTTTCTTGCGTGTCAAGGGCCTTCTTGGTCCTAGTCAACTCGCTTCCAAGCTTGACCAGTTCCTCATCTTTCTTTTCCACCTCCTTCTTCTTCTTCTCAAGGTCCTTGGAGACCTTCTTCTTTTCTTCCTCCACATTCACAAGTTTGGAGTTGAGATTGATAGGGTGTATTTTTAGCATATTATCTAAGTGTTATATAATCGTTTTCTTGTCGTATTTTGATATTTTATCTTGTATTTTGTATTGTTTATGTTATTTCGAGCTAGATTACGCTTTTAGGTTGTTTTGAGTGTTTTTAGGGCTTTTGAGTCGAGAAAACTCAAGGCGAGACAAGAGTCGATGAAAGCAAGGAAGACGATGATGTATTGACCCCAAAGTTCTGACTTCTCACGATATTTTGTAAGAGTTATTCTGGAATTATGGAAGCATAGCATTGAAGAGGAGTTCGATAGGAGCATATAGGCGAAAACGGAGGTCAATTCGGAGTTCGGATGAGGAAGATACGATCGAAACAAGAAAGGTGCGCAAACTGCATGGATCCACTCGGACGACCACTCGGCCGAGTCAGTGGCCGAGTGAAGCTACTGTTGAACCTACTCGGCCGAGTCACCATCCGAATCGCCGGCCGAGTGAAGCACACGGAAATTCTTAAATTTCATATTTTTATTTCCTTAACCTAATCCTTGCCCACTTAGGTAACAATTATGAACCCCTACCTTATAAATACCCCAAAACTCATCATTGTATCCAAGTTTTTGATAAGTTTTTTAGTTTGGAGTCTTGGAATCTCTCACATATTTTAGATTAGTTTTTCTCTACACTTTTATACTTTAGATCTAGATTTATTTTATGTATGAAGACAATTGAAGATTGAAGATCTAATCAAGATTCAAGAGTTTTTCTATCCCTTTCTTTTTACTTTATGCTTTTAATTATGTTTATTCTTCCTTCTACCTTTCTTTTAATTATGTCTAGCTAATTTCGTTTAGTTGATTTTAGGGATTGAATGCCTAATTGAATTTATGTGAGTGTTTTCTTTGATTACAATTAGCCTTCCAATCTAGGTGCATGTTTTATGGTGCTTATTCTCATGCATGATTAACTGGCCATTGATTATGTATGCATAATTATGTGTTTATGCCGTGATAGGATAATTGCATAATAGATCTCATGAATACATGATATGATAGTTTGATTGTCTTGATCGAAGTTGAATTATCATATGTCTATATATAATCGATTTGAGTGTCGTGATTGAACTTAGTTGATTATATCATTGATACTTGTTCTATTTTGCACTTGATTTGATATCTATGAGTCCGGAAGGAGATTAGGATCTTATTAGGTGACGATCTATACTGCCTTAGCCGGAGTGTTAGGTTATTTTCGTGTATCACATCTAGATTGGATTAAATTGGTTAATTGTATTCATCAATTGCTTGCATATATTTGATTAGGTAGGCTTCCCTAGAATCAACACTTTTCCTTATTTGATTTTATCCTTATTTGTCTATTTGCCTTATTTGTTATTTGCTTTGCTTATTATTTGCTTTATTATTTGCTTATTTCCTTATTTGTTTATTTGAGTCTTTTATTTATTTGCCTAGTTATAAATACCGCAATCTCAATTTCTTATTTGCCTAGACATCAGTTTAATTCTAGAGTAGAGGTATTGTGTGTGGTTTCGATACATCAATCCCTGTGGACACGATACTCGTACTTCTTTATACTATACCTATTTTGTGTGGTAGAATATAGTGCGATCAAATTTTGGCGCCGTTGCCGGGGATTGATTAGATTTCACATAGATATTTTGAAATAGGATTAATAGGTGATTTAGGCGTTTATTTTTCTATTTTTGTGTATTGATTTAACCGTCTTCTTCCTTTGATTAGGAAAAAATTCTTATGGCGGATCAAGGAGTGAGAAGGACTTTGAACGACCGTTACAAGTCGGTCGTTGATCAATTCCAGCAAGGAGGATGGGGGACCACTGAAGCTAACTACTATGAGATCAAGGCGTCCCTCATCAACATGGTGCAAAACAACCAATATGGAGGCACACCGATGGAGGACCCGAACGCTCACTTGAAGCAGTTTCTGGATATTTGTGCTACATATAAAGCCAATGGAGTGTCTTCGGATTACCTCAAGCTTAGCCTCTTCGTGTGGTCTCTCAAGGACGATGCAAGAGAATGGTTAGATGGATTGGACAAGAAGGAGGTCACTACTTGGAGCGATATGTGCACGAAGTTTCTCAACAAATTCTTCCCACCTTCGAGGGCTCAAAAACTCATCAACGAGATTATCCAGTTTCAACAATACGAGGATGAGCACTTCTACGAGGCATGGGGGAGATTCAAGAAGCTACTACGAGCATGCCCGAATCATGGAATTAGCAAGGAGGATCAAATCACGAACTTCTATCGTGGTTTGAACAAGATGTGTAGGAAGGAGCTCGACTACGCTTCGAAAGGAGGATTTTTGAACAACGAGTACGACGTGGCCATGGAGATTATTGAGCTGACCGTGAATTCAAGTTATGAGGAGGCTACTGACCGTCGCATTGGAAGAAGGAGAGTTGCCAACATTGGAATCGATGCTTATGAAGACTTGATGGAGAAGTACACGAAAACAGCAAAGGAGTTGGATAACATCAAGAAAGGAGTGCTTCGGTGCGATGCTATAGTTGATGAACAAGCACCCCAACCCGAAGGAGAAGATACCAATTTCATGCAACAAGGTGGCAAGTGGCAACAAAATCAAGGAAACAACTGGCAAGGAGGACAAGGAGGTTCAAACTACTAAGGAGGTTACAAGAAGCCTTATGTTCCAAACAACCGAAACCATCCGAACTTCTCTTATGCCAACCCGAACAACGCCTTGCAGCCACCTCCCGGCTTCCATGTTGAGAACGGAGTCATCCAAGCGCCAAAGAAGGAGATGTCTACCGACGACTTGATTCGTCAATATATGGCTCAGTCGGAGAAGAGGATGACACAGTCGGAGATGAGGATGACACAACAAGATGCAAAGTTGAGGACATTGGAGCTTATTCAAAATACCTCGACTAACAACTTGGTGAGTAGCATCAATGCGTTGACCAAGCAAATGCAAATGTTGGAGACGCAAATGAGTCAAATAGCCAATGCTCAAGGAGGAGTCCACAAGCCCGGCCACTTCCCAAGCAACACCGAGCAAAACCCGAAGAACAACCATCAAGTTCACGCTATTGAGCTTAGGAGTGGCACTCGTTACACAAATCCATCTTTGGAGGACAAAGTTGAAGGAAGAGTCGAAGATTTGGGTGATGGAAGCAATTCGGAGGCGGAAACGGACGAGGCGAAAGACGAAAACCCGGAAGGAGACTCACTCGGCCGAGTCACCGGCCGAGTAGAAGGAGAAGAAAACCTGGGAGGTTCACTCGGCCGAGTAGCTCCACTGGAAGACTCACTCGGATCACCACTCGGCCGAGTCAGCCCACTCGGCCACTCACTCGGCCGAGTACCCGGCCGAGTGGAACCCAGCTCCGAACCCGTTCTTGCCCCGATGCACGAATCGACTCCCAAGGCTCCGTTTCCGCAACGATTGGCCAAGACGAAGCAAGACGAGAAGTACCAGAGGTTCTTGGAGATGCTTCAAAAGGTTAACATCAACATCCCGCTTCTAGATGCTCTCCGAGACATGCCAAACCACATGAAGTTTATCAAGGATGCGGTGGCGGGGAAGAAGAAGTGGGCTAAGTTCGAGACGATCAACCTCACGGAGGAGTGTAGCGCGGTCTTACAAAAGAAGCTTCCGTTGAAACAAAAGGATCCCGGGAGGTTTACACTATCATGCAAGATCGGTGATCAAGTATTCCAAAATGTCCTTTGTGATCTTGGAGCTAGCATCAATTTGATGCCTCTCTCGATTTTCAACCGGCTCAAGATCGGGAAGATGAAGCCAACTACCATCTCTCTACTTATGGCGGATCGTTCGGTTTCTTATCCACCTGGAATAGTCGAGGACGTTCTCGTTCAAGTTCACAACCTCGTCTTCCCGGCGGATTTCGTAGTCTTGGATATGCCCGAGGATGATAATCAACCATTGATCTTAGGACGGCCATTCCTAGCTACGGGGAGAGCTTTGATCGATATTCAAGATGGAGATTTGACATTTAGAGTCAACGGAGAAGAATTAAAGATTTCCATCTATGAAGCAATGAAGAGGCCCGATGATAATCGAGAAGATGTGTTTGTCGTCCAAGTCTTGGAACCTCCTATACCTCCGGCGCCGGATGAAGTTCTCGACAAGATCATCACCAACTTCTTGCACCATTATTTGGAGATGTCCGGAGTTTTCAAAGAGATCCTCGGGTGCTTAAATCAGTTGGAAGCCATTTCACCATTGAAGTTAGCCGAATTCAAGAGATCAATTGATGGAGCCATGAGGAAACTCAAAGATGGGGGAGAAAAGAACTTTCATTTTGATCCACCTTGATATGAGGTATCGTCGGGCTAAAGACGTAAAACATAGCACTTGTTGGGAGGTAACCCAACTCTATCTTTATTTTTGTTTTTCAGTTTTTCAATTTTTCGTTTTTGTTTTTCTTTGAGTCTTATCTTTTATTAAGCTTTTTATCCAAGAATTGTCAAAGCTTGTGAGTTGTAGGTTTTCTCGACAAGGTTTCGGCTAGAAGAGAAGATCGATAGTAAGCTAGCTTCGGTGAAAGGTACGCTCGTTAACTTAACCACTTCTTCTTCTTGAAACTTATTCCTTCATCATGATTCAAAATAAGTTTGGGGGAGGGGGAAGTGTGGCTTCGTTAACTCGTTCACATGAGTTCTTGGATTGTAGCTTAATTTTAGGATATTTCATTAGTAGTTTTTATTTTTATTTTCGAGTCTTAGGAGTTAATAGAGTCAAATAAGCATGTGATGATAGTGTTGTGGATTTGGCCGATGATAGAAAATTTTTGTTGATTTTTGGAAAAAAATTCATGATCTTTATTATGCATGGAACCTTGGCGAAGTGACGCATTTTATTTTATGAGTTTGAAGTATGCTATGATGTCGGGAACTAGTTAGTTTGAACCCGTGAGATTTGAGCTATTTGTGCATGTTTATGCCTATTCTTTGATTGAGTGATCATGCATTCTTCATTGTTTCTAGAACTTGCCTTGTTTCTCCATCAAGACCTTAGTATATTTACGAACTAGGAGATGATCTTAGGCCATTCTTTCTTAGCCACATGATTCCTATACACTAACCTTGTTCATAAACCTTTGTTTACCCCTTTTGAGCCTTTGTTAGCCGTTCTTTGTAAAACCGGATGATAGGAGGTTTGGATGGTTATGGGTATCTTTTGATAGTTGGTGATATGGAAGGAGTTGAATAGAAAAGTTTTGTTGTGGTGAAGAGGGAGAAGAAAGGAGTTTTAGATGCTTGATTTATGTAGTTAGCTATCCCTATGAGCTTAGAAAAAAAAAGAAAAAAAAAAGAAAAAAAAAAGATGAGAAAAAAAAATAGAGCTTTTGTTCGTCATTAGAAAGAACATTCTTAGTTGAGCTCTAGAGAAAAAAAAAAAGAAAAGAAAAAAAAAGAAAAGAAAAAGAGAGAGATATATGTAAGCATAAGGGGATAGTTAGCTTTGATTTGTATAGTTGATATTTTAGCATCTTTGAGTTTGTATTTGGTGTGTTGGATGGTAGAAGATGGAGTTGAAAATCCATACTTTGGTTGGAGTTGAAAAGAGGTTGATGATTTGGAGTATTTTGAGTCACTTAGCCTATACATTCCCTACCTTAACCAATGTCCCTACATTACAAGCTTATATAAAGACCTTTTTGATCCTAGTTTGTAAGTATTACATTAGGTGGAGATGTTGAGATTAAGGGCAAGCCTATGGTAAACATGTTGCATTGCATTGATGATGAGTGAGCCCTTTACGATGTGCATTATTATATACATATTTTCTTTGAGAGAGTTGAGTGTTCACTTTCATACACGTAATTTCACATGTTGGAGAGTGTTCTTAGATGGATTAGCATGTTTTGAGTTTGTTGAGTAGATTGTGTTGTTGGTGCTAATGTTGTGTGCATAGTTTTGATCATGATCATGAGAGATTATTTTTGAAAAGTTTTGAGGCCATAATAGTTCACAATGCTTGAGTCTATTGTTTATTTCGTTTTTGTTATTGTTCGGGACGAACAATGTTTAAGTTTGGGGGATTTTGATAGGGTGTATTTTTAGCATATTATCTAAGTGTTATATAATCGTTTTCTTGTCGTATTTTGATATTTTATCTTGTATTTTGTATTGTTTATGTTATTTAGAGCTAGATTACGCTTTTGGGTTGTTTTGAGTGTTTTTAGGGCTTTTGAGTCGAGAAAACTCAAGGCGAGACAAGAGTCGATGAAAGCAAGGAAGACGATGATGTATTGACCCCAAAGTTCTGACTTCTCACGATATTTTGTAAGAGTTATTCTGGAATTATGGAAGCATAGCATTGAAGAGGAGTTCGATAGGAGCATATAGGCGAAAACGGAGGTCAATTCGGAGTTCGGATGAGGAAGATACGATCGAAACAAGAAAGGTGCGCAAACTGCATGGATCCACTCGGACGACCACTCGGCCGAGTCAGTGGCCGAGTGAAGCTACTGTTGAACCTACTCGGCCGAGTCACCATCCGAGTCGCCGGCCGAGTGAAGCACACGGAAATTCTTAAATTTCATATTTTTATTTCCTTAACCTAATCCTTGCCCACTTAGGTAACAATTATGAACCTCTACCTTATAAATACCCCAAAACTCATCATTGTATCCAAGTTTTTGATAAGTTTTTTAGTTTGGAGTCTTGGAATCTCTCACATATTTTAGATTAGTTTTTCTCTACACTTTTATACTTTAGATCTAGATTTATTTTATGTATGAAGACAATTGAAGATTGAAGATCTAATCAAGATTCAAGAGTTTTTCTATCCCTTTCTTTTTACTTTATGCTTTTAATTATGTTTATTCTTCCTTCTACCTTTCTTTTAATTATGTCTAGCTAATTTCGTTTAGTTGATTTTAGGGATTGAATGCCTAATTGAATTTATGTGAGTGTTTTCTTTGATTACAATTAGCCTTCCAATCTAGGTGCATGTTTCATGGTGCTTATTCTCATGCATGATTAACTGGCCATTGATTATGTATGCATAATTATGTGTTTATGCCGTGATAGGATAATTGCATAATAGATCTCATGAATACATGGTATGATAGTTTGATTGTCTTGATCGAAGTTGAATTATCATATGTCTATATATAATCGATTTGAGTGTCGTGATTGAACTTAGTTGATTATATCCTTGATACTTGTTCTATTTTGCACTTGATTTGATATCTATGAGTCCGGAAGGAGATTAGGATCTTATTAGGTGACGATCTATACTGCCTTAGCCGGAGTGTTAGGTTATTTTCGTGTATCACATCTAGATTGGATTAAATTGGTTAATTGTATTCATCAATTGCTTGCATATATTTGATTAGGTAGGCTTCCCTAGAATCAACACTTTTCCTTATTTGATTTTATCATTATTTGTCTATTTGCCTTATTTGTTATTTGCTTTACTTATTATTTGCTTTATTATTTGCTTATTTCCTTATTTGTTTATTTGAGTCTTTTATTTATTTGCCTAGTTATAAATACCACAATCTCAATTTCTTATTTGCCTAGACATCAGTTTAATTCTAGAGTAGAGGTATTGTGTGTGGTTTCGATACATCAATCCCTGTGGACACGATACTCGTACTTCTTTATACTATACCTATTTTGTGTGGTAGAAAATAGTGCGATCAAGATCCCTCAACCGTCTCCTCTCAGCTTCAAGCGACTGCTTGAGCTCATTGATGTTCTTCTCCTGGTCTCCCACCAGCTTCACCTTCTCTTCCAACAACCTCCCCTTTTCATCCAGCAACCTCCCTTTCTCCTCTATCCTTCCTTCCAACTCAACCTTCTTTTTGTCAAAGTCTGCACGCAGATTTTTGACTTCCTCAGCCTTCTTCTCCAACTCCTCAGTCTTCCTAGTGATCTCACTCTGAAGAGTGGCAATCTCCTGCTCCTTCACTTCCACTTCCGCCAAGTGCTCCTTCATTAGCCTTTGCTCATGGATGGATGGCACCCGCTCTGGGACTGAAGCGTCTGGATATGTTCGCTTCACTTTCGCATCTAGCTTCTCCCAGTAGCTGGTCTCGTTGATGAAGACGTGGAATCCATCCACGCCGATGAAGTTGAGCAGCTCCGCCTCCCTCTTTTCAAGTACCTCCTCTGAGAAAGCCTTTCGGAGATTAAATATCTTGTAGTACTCCGTTCCTCTGTATGCGATGTACGTGAGGAAGTCGACGGCTTTGGTGAAGAAATCATCTGACATCTCCACGGAGGGGTAGCGATTGGTGATTGTCTCTGCAGCCTGCTCTCTGTCCCTCACGTACCGGGTCAGAGCCTTTTCTTCTGCAGATGGAGGGGGTTGGATTGGTGGTGGAATGATAGTGAGACCGGTGTCGGCTGTTTGGGCGGTATCAGCTGAAGTTGCCGATTCAGAAGGGGAGTTAGGTGTTGAGGCTTGGGTGGTTTCGACTTGGGTGGCTTGGAGTAGTGTTTGTTGTTGTGTTTGTTGTGATGGTTGGAAGAGGGTGAAAGCAGTAATAGGGTTTGTGCTGAGTATGGGGATTTTTGGTAGTTGGAAAGAAGAAGTGGATTCTTCTTCATGTGGAGAGTGGGGAGATTTTTGGGTTTGGGGTTGAGCTGTGGATGAGGCTTGGGGTTTCGGTGGTGGCTGGGTTTGGGTTTGGATTGGGGGTGTTTGAATTTTGATGGGTGAAGGCTGGGGTTGGGTCACTTCAATTTCTTCCTCGAGCGGCTGCTTCTCAGCCTCGCTCGCTTCAAATAGAGCAGCAATTTGTTTCACTTTCTTGGGTCGCTTCGACCCCGCTCGCTTCACGCCTCCTCGCTTCACTGGTGAAGCGGTTAGCTTGGCCTCTCTTGCCTCGCTTTGCCTTTCGGCAACTGGAGTGGCGGCCGGCACTATCACATCGATGATTCCAAGATCGATTGGAATCTTCTCTGTCTTCCAAGTGTCGAAGAATACAGTATTCTTCTTGTAGTTAGACGTGTCCGTCCATCGTTTGTCCTCGAACAATTTCTCCAAAGCATAGGAAATTCTGGAGAAGAACTTGAGCTTTCCTTTGCGAAGGATCTGATCATTGCTACCCTTCACAAATTTGAAGTCCTTGGCAACTTCATGGATCTGGTTGAAGAACCAACCATGCCAGTTGAACTTCGTTTCGGTCAGGCTGTCGACGATGACCGTGGTGGCGAACAGCTTGGTGTCGGAGAGTTGGCCCAAATTTCCGACGTAGCAGGCGATGGACTTGGAAAAGAGCTCGCAGATAGAGTTGAACGGAGGTTTCAGATCCGTTCTAATACTGCCGTGCTTCACGTCGAACACAGCTCCTTCGACAGCGAACGGTGCGAACTCAACTCCGACTGACAGCTCCAACTCCAACAGGGAGTTCGCTCCTTCCTCCGGCAAATCAAAAGCTCCGGCTATTGCGCTCAAATTAATTTCCACTGGCGTCCCCTTCTCCGGGTCTGTAAAGGTTGATAAGGTTTCTCCTTCCTTCAGATTCAACAAAATCTCGGCTACTGCTTTGCCCAGAATCTTCTGCGGCTTCGCCGTGACAAACTTCCACAAACCGGCTGTGGTCATGACCTTGCGGAAGAATCCGATTACGTCAACAACCATTGGGTCGAGATGAGGCTCGACGTTGATGTGATTATCGATTCTGGTCAAAAACTCCTCCATTATTTGAGATTTCAGCTTCTTTCCCATGGTAGAATATTTGTTGAGATTTGAGTGAAGATTTTA
Organism: Thymus mandschuricus; assembly: GCA_029379335.1. Taxonomy (NCBI): domain Eukaryota; kingdom Viridiplantae; phylum Streptophyta; class Magnoliopsida; order Lamiales; family Lamiaceae; genus Thymus; species Thymus mandschuricus. Next base: position 13,358,130 of record CM057071.1, read on the forward strand.
AAAAGGCTGGGGTTGAGACTTGTGAGTTGCAGAGATGCAGAAATCTTGCACGAGAATGGCAAATTTAGAGAGTGATGAAAGTTCTGCACTTCTGCTTCTACGTCTTTATATATACCTAGGGTTCGGCTGACGTGGCAGGGGCAAGAATATCGCCGTGGATTCTGTTTGTATACGGCGGCCAACGGCGAAGTGATTGACGTGTTCGGCATCATCACAGTAAAAAGTGAACCGTCAAGTTGACTTGGCATTCCACGTGGCCTGTTGTAATTCGTTTCTTCATACGGCGTTGATCCAACGGCTGGAAATCAGGAACTGTTGAGATTCGACGGCTGGATCTTGTGCGGAATTCCCGCTTTTAATTTGAATTGAAGTGCACGGGCCCGTTATTTCAGCTTGTACGTGAACATGCATTTAATGCAAAAGTAAAAGTAAAATTTGCACTCGAGTGCAGACAGCTCATACGCTCGCTTCGTACCCGCTCGCTTTGAGTGTAGCCGCTTGGCTTCTACTCGCTTGCGAAGTACTCGCTTGGCGTGACTGTTCCGCACTCGCTTGCGATGGCCCGCTTGAGTGAAGTAGCACTCGCTTGGCCATCTGAAGCGACTGGAATAAGAAATGTAATTTCTTTACATAATTTTAAAATGTTTATGACTTACATACTTCGAGGATAAACAAGAATGTTTTCCTCTTTGTATTTGTGTCAGATTCATTTCGTATTTTCCACATAGTAAATGAAGATTTCTAGCACGCTTTACATTACTTAGTGTACTTGAATTGAAATGCTTACCAATCAATCTCACATTGTAGGAGATTGATACCACTTATTGAAGTAACTTGTAGAGTCTGACCCCATTTGTTCACAACTTGTTGTATCTTTCTTCATGCTTGGTCTTCGTGGCATTCATCTCTTCCATCTTCCTCTACGAACAAGAGACTCCTCCGTCGAAGGAATGGGGGGGGGGGGGGGGGGGGGGGGGGGGGGGGGGGAGAGAATGAATAGAGTACACAAGCTTACTACAACCCTAAAGGGGAGCTTCACGTAAGTGTACTTATTCACGATGAATGGGAGATGAGTACAAGTCCTTATCTCAGGGCGGAATAGGACAGGATGACAATGAGAATGCTCTGTCAAGACAATCTCGTTTTTACGCAAAGACATGTCACCAGTCATGCAACCTTTTGAAGTAAAAGGTAACACTTCAGGCTTCCTCCTATGATCTACAGAATGAATTTGCATTCGACTCGCTTGACCCAAATTAGGGTTAATTAAAGCGATGCAAAATTCAAGATGGGGGAGGAATGGATAGACATTCGGCAGCTCAACTCAATGAATAGCGAGTAAGGAATGAACATTTATCCACGATGAAGGAGATGAGAAGACATGCTCCTCTTCGGCGGAAAGATGTGAAGGGGACGCAAGGTCTAGGTACCAGCCCTGCCTAAGCTTTCACCATTTTTACGTGGGAAGGCCCGATACAAGACCCCACAACCGTTACTAGAAATGGCACTTGCGAGTGTTTATACCCAATCGCTAGGAATCCTAGGCTAGGTAGCAGCTTTCCTTGCTCGCTTTGGAAGTAGCTTGCTCCGAGAGCAAACAATAGTTCCCCCTTAACTAATGGCTTAACAATTCCTGTAAGCGGGTAGGGAACATCTTCCAACACTCCACCTTTCTCCACCTTATTTCTCCTTCTTCAAGCGAGTGAATTTTGAAGTGACTCGCTGACGCTTGAAGACAAGCAACCACTCCTTCGTGCATCCTGGATCTAGCATTCTTCACCAGGGTCTAACAACCCTAATTCCATGCATAGCTGATTGAAACGAGACTCAGCTAGAGGCTTGGTGAGGATATCTGCTCGCTGGAGATCTGTATGGATTTTCTCGAGCTTGATATCTTTCTTCTCGACATGATCACGAATGAAGTGATGTCAGATCTCCACGTGCTTGCATCTGGTGTGAAGCACTTGATTCTGCGAGATACATATAGCATTATTGTTGTCGCAAAAGATTGGAATTTCATTCGCTTCAACTTTGTAGTCCTTCAACTGCTAACGAAGCCATAGAATTTGAGAACAGCAGCTTCCAGCGGCCATATATTCAGCTTCAGTCGTTGAAGTAGCTACACTGGTTTACTTCTTAGAGAACCACGAGATCAGCTTGCTTCCCAAGAACTGACAAGTGCCCGACGTTGATTTCCTATCAACACGACATCCTCCATAGTCAGCATCGGAATATCCAGTGAGCTCCAGATTATCTTCAGTTGGATACCACAGCCCCATGTTGACAGTGCCTTTGAGATAGCGAAGGATTCGCTTGGCAGCTTCAAGATGGCTGTGCTTGGGATTGCCTTGGAAGCGAGCACATACTCCAACTGCAAACGCTATATCCGGCCTGCTTGCAGTGAGATATAGAAGGGATCCGATCAAGGCTCGGTAGTCTGTAGCATCCACAGACTTCCCATCTAGGTCAGGCTCCATCTTCCAGTTGGTGTTCATAGGGATCTTTACAGCTTTAACATGCTGAACACCAAACTTGGCAAGCATATCTCGAGTGTACTTGGCTTGATTGATGAAGATTCCATCATCTTGTTGCTTCACTTGAAGACCTAGGAAGCAACTCATCAAACCAATCATAGACATTTCATATTTGGTCTTCATCAATTCTCCAAACTTCTTGCTAAGCGACTGGTTTGGTGATCCAAATATGATGTCATCCACGTAGATCTGGACCCATAGCATATCTTCTCCACGATTGATGGTGAAGAGAGTCCGATCTATCTTTCCTTTGTGGAATCCATTATCCACTAGGAACTGAGATAGGGTATCGTACCATGCTCTAGGCGCCTGCTTCAAACCATACAGGGCCTTCTTCAATCGATATACCTTATCTCCCTGCTCGAAACCCAGTGGCTGCTCCACATATACTTCTTCCTTCAGTTCGCCATTGAGAAACGTGCTCTTGACATCCATCTGATAGACCTTAAACTTCTTAGCCTCTACATAGGCAAGAAATAGTCTGATCGCTTCAAGCCGTGCCACTGGAGCGAAGGTCTCATCAAAATCGATTCCTTCCTCTTGGCAGTAGCCCTTAGCTACAAGTCGAGCCTTGTTTCTCACAACATTGTGGTCCTCGTCCGTCTTGTTCTTGAACACCCACTTGGTGCCAATAACATGCTGGAATTTAGGACGATCAACGAGGTACCATACATCATTTCTGGTGAACTGATTCAGCTCTTCTTGCATGGCAATCACCCAATTAGAATCTGCTAGGGCTTCCTCCACGCATGCTGGCTAAATATTTGAGAGAAAGCAACTGAACATGGCACTTTCTCCAAACACTTGGCTTCTGGTTACTACGCCTTGGGATGGATCTCCAATGATTTGGCTTGGTGAATGATTTTTGAGCCATGCACGCTTGGATCCACTAGCTTCATCTTCTTCTTCATGCTGGTCGCTTGCTTCTCCATCCGAAGCGACTGGATTGGGTGCTTGACTTGCACTCACTTCATGAGCTTTGGGGGCAGCTTCAACCTTTTCTTGGGCAATCTGCTCGATTGAATCCTTGATTTCGTCATCATCTTCAAGCATGTCCCAAGTTAGTGAATTGACAGGTTCCTCGCTTGATTTTTCTTCATTCATTTGAACCTGTTCCTGTGAAAGACTTAAAGAAGACTCATCAAATACAACATGGGGTGATTCCTCCACAATTAGGGTTTTACAATTGAACACCCAGTAGGCTTTGCTTGATGTCAAATATCCTAAGAATATTCCTTCATCAGCTTTGCTTTCAAAGGCTTTCAACTGTGACTTCCCATTATTATGGATGAAGACCCTACAACCAAATATATGGAAATAAGAGATGTTAGGAATTCTCCCTGTCCATATTTCATATGGTGTTTTGTCGAAGCGTTTGTTAAGAAGCGTTCGATTCCGTGTATAGCATGCTGTGTTGGCAGCTTCAGCCCAATACTTCATTGGAAGTTTTGAATCAGCTATCATAGTGCGAACGGCTTCTTTGATGATCCGATTTCTTCTTTCAGCAACTCCATTCTGCTGAGGTGTTCATGCTGAGGACGTCTGGTGTGCTATGCCATGCTCCGTGCAGTATGCTTCAATGGTTGAGTTCAGGAACTCAGTGCCTTTGTCGGAGCGGATGGTGGGAATCGCTTGATTCTTTTCCACAGCAAGTCGCTTGAGTAGTTGTGGTAGCTTGGACAGTGTCTCCTTCTTGCTACAGAGAAATACAACCCAAGTGTAGCGAGAGAAATCGTCAACTACAACGAGAGTGTATTTTCTTCCATTTACACTGACTGGAGTGACTGACCCAAACAGATCCATGTGTAGCAGCTCTAGCACTCGCTTGGATGAAGCTTCTTCAAGACTGGCAAAGTGCTTCTTCGTTTGCTTCCCTCGTTGGCATGGTGAGCGTGGATGGTCTTTGACAAAGACCTCATTAGGTATGCCTTGCACCAAGCCTTTCCGAGCTAAGCGATTGATCGTCTTGAAGTTGAGATGGTTCAAACGTCTGTGCCATAGCCATCCAATTTCAGTAGCACTCCTAGCGACCAAGCACGTCTCCTCCTTGTAGCTATCCCATTGTGCTATGTAGACATTCCTTTGTCTAATTCCAGTGAGCACAATCTGGAAAGTGAGCTTGTTCTTCACAATCCATTTGTTGGAGATAAATTCCACCTTGTATCCCTTATCACAGAATTGTGAGATGGATAACAAGTTGTGCTTTAGTCCTTCCACGTAGGAGACTTCTTCAATCTTGATCTTTCCAATCTTTAGTGCGTCGTAACCCTTAGTGCTTCCTCGAGAGTTGTCACCAAAGGTTACGTATGGACCCTTCTTCTCAGTATAATCTTGAAGTAGAGCTCTCATGCCAGTCATGTGTCTTGAACATCCACTGTCCAAGTACCAGATTTGTTGACCTTCACTTGGCATGGGGTCCATGGCACTCACCTGCAATTAGACAAGTTTTGGTACCCAAATTAGTTTGGGTCCTTGCAGGTTAGTTCCCTTAGGTACCCACACTTGCTTTACTTTCTTTTGAAAATTAGCTTGTGTCTTGGGCTTCTCGACCTTCTTAAATTGTGATTTCTGCTTAGAGGCAGCTTCACAAGTGCAGCAGTGTGTGCAAGAGGGGTAGCGGCTCGCTTGAGACACACCTATGCTCTTATCCTTTTGCTTGTATCCTGAAGTGACTCGCTTCAGATTAGCTACAGGCTTAGAGACTGATTTAGGGTTTACTGTTTCTCGAAGCGGCACGCTTGGTTTCCTTGAAGCGGTCAAACTAGGGTTTTGACCCTGACTCGCTTGAGGAACCTTTGAGTTTTGAAGCGACTTCCTTGGTGCTTCAAATACTTCCCCCTCAACCTGAGTACGGTTGGACCATCTCCAATCCGGCTCACGTGACACATAGACATTACTTCTCTTCTTAAAAGGAAGATCCTTTGTCTCTCGTATCTTGGTTTGAGACTTAGAAGCTTCAACAGTTTTCCCTTTACCCTTTGATTGGTAAGCTTTAGCATTGTGAGTGCTAGGGACTGTTGAACTTTGCTTACCCTTAGATTCTGCCCTTGAAGATATAGACATCTTCATTGGCTTCCTCTGTTGGGAACCCCCTGCAGTTTGATTTTGATGATGTTTATCGAAACCACACTTAGGCATATTTTACTTGTTTAGGGTCAAGGCCGATAGATCGACCTGCTACCTGTTAGTGCAGGTCGATGCCCTTTAATGTTTAGAATCAAGTTCGATCCACCCTGTAAGAGAAAGGTCGATGTATCGACCTGCCTCAATTGGATCGAGCTGGATCATCAGCCTGTCTATCGACCTCCCCTATCAAGCTTCCAGCTGGCATTGCCTTAGAAGATTTCAAGAGCTGGATTATCAATCAAGGTCGATGCTCCGCCTTCATGGAGCGTCACGACCTGATCCTTGCCACGTCGAGTGCCAGCAAGGACGAATATTCCCAACGGCTAGAAGTGAGTCAGCATCCAACGGCTAGTACCACGTCAGCCCGACTCCAACGGCTAGTTTTTCAAAACTGCCTATAAATACTTCAGCCATTTTCGGATTCAAGTACGGGAAAAACACAAGTTATCAACGCCATATCTCTGCCCAAATCTCTCTCAAAGTTCATATCCATTCAAGTGTTCGAAATCTGATTAGTTTCCCAAACACTTGACGAAGAGAGGTTTCCGATTCCGAAAAACACCACAACGACGAAGCGTTCACTGCTGCTTGTCGATTGTTCAAACAACTTCTTCTCCGACTTGTTCGAAGTTAGAAAGCTTGTTTTTATTTTCGCCATTATAGAGTTAGTCAAGCTCTGTAAAAGCGTAAGGTTGTTTGTACGTTTTAGTACGAAGGTTGTAAGGGTCACGACCCAAAACTCGTGTCTAGTTACTCTCAAGTTAGATTGTATCTAGAACTGATACTCAGTCAGTATAAATAAGAGAGAGGTGGATCCAAAAGAAAAGGGATTCTCAGGTCGAGTCGACCTGACGTGGACGTAGGAGGGTTTCTCCGAACCACGCTACATCGCGGTGTTTCTCTCTCTCTCTATTTATCGCACTTACATTTTATTATCTAACTGACGAGCATCAACCTGCATTACACGAATCAACCTGCTATCCATATTCAGCCTTAAGATTTTTCAAAGAGTAATCAACCTCCACCAACTTCCGCATTAACAACAGTTTGATAAATCAAGCTTGATACCATACGAGCTTGATAGATCAAACTGCCTCTGATAAGGTCGACCTTGACAATCGACCTGCAGATCGACCTGAATTTTAAAAAGTCAAAAACGGTTGGTTATTGGTGTATTCCCCCCCCCCCCCATACACCAATTACTCTTTCCCGGGACCAACAAGTGGTATCAGAGCGAGGTTCTTTTGACCGCTGCTTTGCATACTAAAAGTTCTTTATCAAACTTTTGGTCATTTTGAACCGATCCTTAGAAAAATCTTTTTCATTCATTCATATCATATTATTTTGCTATGGAGGCTTCTCTTCTCAGGGTATGTGAAGACTTCTCCGTTCAAGGCTATGAAGATTGGAGCTTTCGAATCAAGATGTGTCTCAAGGCACATCACGTCCTTATGTGGGACATCATCGAGAACGGACCCTCCCCCATTTATGCTGCGAAGATTATCGTGGATGGAACAGCCCCCGGGGAGGCTACATACGAGAAAGTCCTTAAGAATCCTCGCGATTACACAACCGAGGAAAGGAAGGAGGCCAGTCTCGATGATTACGCAAAGGGACTCATCTCCAGCACCGTGAAGGGCGTCTACCTGGCCAAGATCAGAAATCTTGAAATGGCCAAAGAAATGTGGGACACCCTCCGGTCCATCAGCCTTGGCTCAGAGGAAATGAAGGAGAACAAGCTGTCCATGGCGTGCAGCAAGTTCGATGACTTCAAGATGGCTTCGGGAGAAACCATTGAAGCGATGAAAATTCGCTTCACCGAGATTGTTCTTGAAGTGGCTGCCATCAACCCATACAAGTATACGCAGCGCGAGAAGAATCTCAAAGTGATACGTGCCCTCCCTGCAAATTGGCACGTATACGCCGCCATGCATCCAGCCCGATCGGATTTCAACTCCCTCACCACTGAAGATCTTTTCGACATTCTTGTCGGAAATGAGTATGAGATGATCCGCATCCATGGATCAACCCAGCCTTCCACCAGCAAGAAGGCTGAGGAAAAGAACAAGGAGGTAGCTTTCAAGGCCGACTCAGCCTCAGCTGCTACCCCAAGCCCGATTGACGAATCCATCGTCAAGAAGTTCGAGAAGATGACTCTCGACTATGCTCTAGCCGCTAGGAGAAATGAGAAGCTCCTAGGGAAGGTTGTCAAATACAAGAAATTCTACCGTGACAACAAACGAAACTTCTCAAACCGCAACCACGACCTCCCTGACAAAAAGGGAGAAGGTAAACCCTCAACCTTCAATTCTTCTAACACACCCGAGGGTGGTTGTTTCAACTGTGGCAGGCCAGGTCACTACAAGACCGACTGCCCGGATCTTACCAAGGCCGAGAGAGACGAGCTCCGTGCAAAGCGCGATAAGAAGCTCAAAGATCAACGAGCTGCGATGATTGCCGAAGAAACAAAGGAAGCTCACCTCTCGGATAGCTCGTCAAGTGATGACGAAGGATACATCGCTTTCGATGAAAGTGATGATGAAGAATGCTTCGTTGGAGAGCATCAACAAAACGAGGGTCTTCAAAGGTAGATCTTCAACCCATTTCACTTTCTTTTTCTGACGATGATTGTGCAGAAGAAGGTGATGAAGACCTATCCGAGGCTGTGTCTTGGGAAGAAATCAAGAAGCAGCTGGATGACTATGCCGATCTCGTGGATACTCTCAAGGAGGTCGTTGAAGACAATGTTGAGCTATTGGATAAAAATGAAAAATACAAGCTAGCATTAGAAGAAAGATTCTCTCCCTACGATGAAGAAAAGGAAAGGGAGATCGAAACCCTAAAGTCAAAGGTTGATGAATTGACTTTACGGGTTAAGGAGTTCGATACCAGGGTGCTCGAGAAGGACGAGACCCTCAAGACCAAAGATGCCGAAATACACAGCCTTACTTCAAAATTGGCTGACTTGGTAATTCAACACGAACTCCTAGTGAAAAAGGAAGAGAAACTTCAACTCACATTGAGTCAGTTGAAGAAAAGTGGAAAGAAGCTGGAAGAGGTCCAATCCATGCAACGCAATCCGCGCGATCACTCTGGGATTGGATTTAACGGAGATTCCAAGAAAAGCAAGAACAAAGACTGCGAGATCACGTTCGTGAAAGCGCAGCCTAAATCAAAGAATGTTCGGAAAGCTAATCAAGCTCTCCCTGATAAGATGGTCAAGCTGAAGAATCCAGCTCGACAGCCCCAGGCCATCCTCATAAAGCAACAAAAGAAAGAACAGCCCGCTCCTCAAAAGAAGGAGAGTCGACCTGCCAAGCAACGTCGACCTGCCCCCTACCATCAAAATCAGGCTGTTCGTCAAGGGCGATACGGAGGCCAGTTCTATCAAAGGCCGTATCACCCTGAGTTTTTCCACCCGGATTATCAAGGGTGCTACTGCCACTACTCTCAACAGTCAAATTTTCAAGACTGGCAGTATCAACCTGGGTTTTATGAAGAACAGTATTATCAGCCTCGTCGCCCTCGCTCGATGAAATCCAAGGCTCCTAAGCCCAAGACCGCTACTGCCTCGTCCTCAGCCTCGGATAGAAGCAGACCGGTGAAGCAAATATGGGTTCCAAAGGCCGTTCCCGCAACCGATGTAGCACCCAATCTCAAATGGGTTGCTAAGTTTAACTAATTGCAGGTTGGGAAGGCTCAAAGAAGGAGCCAAGCAGCTCATGGAGCTGTATGGATCATTGATAGTGGATGCTCCAAGCACATGACGTGTGACAAAACGCCACTTTCAAATTATCAAGAACGAGACGGGCCACTTGTAACCTTTGGAGGAAATTCGAAGGGATTTACGAGAGGCCAGGGCGATCTAAAAGTTGGTAAAACAACTATTTCTAACGTCTCATATGTTGAAGGTCTTAATCATAATCTATTCTCTGTGTCGCAATTCTGCTCGAGTGGTAAACGAGTAGAATTCACCGCTAACAAATGTCTCGTGAAAAATGAGGAAGGAGAAATTCTTCTTACCGGAATTTTGCAGGATAGACTCTATATTGTTCAATGGACATATTGGATAGAAACCTGCTTGGTCACAAAGGCTGATTCCGAGACAAGCTGGCTATGGCACAAGAGGTTGAGTCACTTAAACTTCAAGGCCATCAACAAGCTCGCACGCAACAAACTGGTGAACGACCTGCCAGACCAAGTCTTCGATCGTGATCACATCTGCAGAGCCTGTCAAGCCGGAAAGCAAACAAAATCATCCTTTCCAAGCGTGACGGCACAATCATCAAATCGAATTCTTGAGCTTCTCCATCTCGACCTCTTCGGTCCAGTCACCCCCTTGAGTATAAACGGTAGAAAATATGCTCTCGTTATTATAGATGATTATTCTAGATTTACGTGGGTTATTTTAATGTACAAAAAGAAGGAGACATTGGAGAAGCTACCTGCGTTGCTGAGCAAGCTGTGCAATCAAAAGGAGAAATCCATCATCTCCATTCGATCAGATCGAGGCACTGAATTTATCAATGCAATGATCGAAGAATATTGCACAAAGAGTGGGATTCATCATCAAACTTCAGCTGCACGCACACCTCAACAAAACGGCGTGGTGGAACGTCGTAACAGATCGCTGAAGGAAGCAGCTCGTACCATGTTGGATGAAACCAATCTTCCAAAGAAGTTTTGGGCAGAGGCCGTCAACACAGCCTGCTACACCCAAAACAGGTCGATCATCACGACCCGACATGGAAAGACTCCATACGAGCTGTGGAACAACAAGCTCCCCAGGTTAAAGTATTTTAAAGCTTTTGGCTGTTTGTGTTACATTCATAACAATGGGAAATCTCAATTGAAGACTTTTGATAGCAAGGCCGATCCAGGAGTATTTTTAGGATACTCAGAGGTTAACAAAGCTTATAGAGTCTTTAATAAGAAAACCCTAGTTGTGGAGGTAACACCTCATGTTGTGTTTGATGAATCTACTTGTCTGTACAGAGAATCAAGTACAGGTACAGAACAGCCCGCTGCTAACAGGCCGTCTAACTCCCCCATTGACGACCTGCTAGTATGCACTCCAAATGATTTGGAGGAAGAGGATCAATCTGATCCTAAGGTCACACAGCAAGGGGGAAGTGATGCAAATGATAATACGAGCTGTAATACATCAGCCGGACTTAACCAGGCTGATCCCCCTCCCTCAGTCCCCAAGACTGATGCTGTTCACGACCTTACATCACAAATCGAGCAGCTCGATAACACAATGGAGCAGCTCAACATCCAGGCCGAACAGCAGCCCGATCAACATTCCGAGCAACAGCGCGTATCCACTGATCAACCTTCAACTCACCCGGAGTTTGATGAACCCATTAATGAGCCCGAACCAATTATTTCAAATGAAGAGAGATCACGACGCAGACGATGGATCGATGATCATCCGAAAGAGCTCATTGTTGGGAACCCAAACCAAGGAGTGCGTACAAGGAGGACGATTGGTGAAAATGCGCTATTAAGTTGCTATCTCTCTCGCATAGAACCCAAAGATGCCATTGAAGCTCTTCAAGATGCTGATTGGATTGAAGCCATGCAAGAAGAACTCAATGAATTCAAAAGAAATGAAGTATGGTCTCTAGTTGATCGTCCTTATCATCAGGGCGTCATTGGAGTCAAATGGGTTTACAAGAACAAGAGAGATGAATCTGGAGAAGTTGTCAGAAATAAAGCCCGATTGGTTGCAAAGGGTTACTGTCAACAAGAAGGAATCGACTATGATGAGACTTTTGCCCCCGTTGCAAGATTAGAAGCTATAAGACTGTTTCTTGCTTATGCCGCTCATCAACGATTCAAAGTCTACCAGATGGACGTTAAAAGTGCGTTTCTCAATGGCGTTCTAGAAGAGGAAGTCTATGTGGAACAGCCTCCTGGATTCGAGGAGGGTGATTCAAGCAAAGTCTACAAACTGCACAAGGCCGTCTACGGACTTAAACAAGCTCCTCGAGCTTGGTATGAGACACTGTCATCCTTCCTCATCGAATCAGGATTCAAGCGTGGTTCAGTCGACAAGACGCTATTCACTATCAAAGTGAATGAACATATCCTTTTAGTACAAATTTATGTTGATGATATCATTTTTGGATCTAAATCTCCCATTTTGTGCGAAAAATTTGGTAACCTCATGACCGAAAAATACAAAATGTCTATGATGGGGGAAATGAATTTCTTTCTAGGGTTGCAGGTAAAGCAGTCCGATGAAGGAATCTTCATTAGCCAAACAAAGTACGCACACGAGCTGGTCGACAAGTTTGGTGTCAAAGACAGCAAGCCTGTCAAAATACCGATGCTCTCTGGTGGGAAGATCGACCCGGATCCCCAAGGAAAACCTGCCAACATAACACAGTACAGGGGTATAATTGGTTCATTACTTTATCTAACTGCTAGTCGACCTGACATCACTTTTGCAGTTGGAGTGTGTGCTCGATTTCAAGCTAATCCGAAGGAATCTCACTTGGAAGCAGCAAAGAAAATTCTTCGATACATCAAAGGAACCACAAATCTAGGTCTTTGGTATCCTTGTGATGATAATTTGCAGCTTACAGGCTATTCAGATTCTGATCATGCAGGGTGCAAGCTCGATAGGAAATCTACCTCGGGTACTTGCCACTTTCTCGGAAACAAGCTGATTTCGTGGTTTTCAAAGAAGCAAACTTCAGTAGCCACCTCCACCACAGAGGCCGAGTACATGGCCGCAGGAAGTTGTTGTGCACAAATCTTGTGGATCAAACAACAACTTAAGGATTATGAAGTTGAAGTCAGTGAAGTACCAATATTCTGCGACAGCTCGAGTGCCATCGCCATTACTCAAAACCCAGTTCTTCATTCAAGATGCAAGCACGTGGATATTCGACATCACTTTATTCGTGATCACGTGGAAAAGAAGAACGTGGTTATTGAGAAGATACACACTGACATTCAACGAGCTGATATTCTAACCAAACCCCTAGCCGAAGAAAGATTCAAAATGCTATGTGGAAAGCTGGGGTTATTAAATGTTGAATCATCAGGCCGATCGTAAGCCTACAGGCCGTTATCTCCTTATCAGCCTGCCACATCTTTCAAAAGCTTGTGTGGGACCAACAATCGGGACCAACAAGCAGGCCGTCTCTTTACAAGCAGGCAGATATCAAGGGGGAACAGGCCGTCAACTCTCAACAGGCCGTCACCATTTGAACAGGGAGTTACTATTTGAACAGGCCGTTTCCATCATCAGGCCGTCGACTATTCAATAGATCGACCTGTGTTCCTCAATTGAGGGGGAACACTTGGCCAAAGTGATCCATCATTTGAGGGGGAACAATGGCCAATGTCTGTCTCCAGGGCGTTTATTTCGCCAGGTCGACATCTTAAATCCAGGCAGTTCCAACTCGCCAGGCCGATGTCATATGTCCAGGCCGATATCACAAATACAGGCCGTTCATTTCGACAGGCCGTTCTCCGTCACAAGGCCGATATCATCAGGCCTATATCAACCTGAATGCAACTGCATTTATGAAGGAAGAATCAAAAGGGCAGTATCACCCTTTTGTCTTATAACTTCTTCAATACGCATTAATTCTTCATTTATTAATGTTATTTATTTCTCAATGTGTTTCATTATTTAAGGTTCTGATAATTTGCAGAAAATGAGGAAAAAGGGATAATGATTACCATTTTTGTAAAACATCCAGTCAAGTGTCAAGTTTTGACACATTGACCGAGAATGCATTTAATTCCCTGCCTTCTCTCTGCAAAAAGTGCAAGTTATCGCACGTTCTCATATCTCACGCGCGAATGTGTAACGTTTCACATTTCACGCGCACTCATCGTGTGGATGAGAATTAAAGAGATATTTTCACCTTTTCAAATTCGAACGATCTCAACCGTTCGAAAATTCTATAAATATGGCATGCAGTTTTCTCTCATTCTTACTTGCCTTCTTCATCTTCTTCGAAAAACCTAAATTTGTCTCTGCAAAAACTGCCGCCGTCGTGTTTATTTCTCACTGCTGGTTTTCATCTCTTTTCACTCAATCGCACAAAGATTTCACCGTGGTTTGTACTTTTTCTCTGCTTTTAATCTCTTTTGTAAGTATTTGTTACTTATCTATCTATATTGTTGCAGAAAACCAACAACCATGGCTCAAACCTCTACTTCCGGTCGAAAGGAGATGCAATGGTCGGAAATTGAGGAGTTATTGACGACTCACCTCAAATTTGAACCCTACATGGTGCGCAATAACTTTGGTTTTCGCGACCTCGACTCCATGTTCGCACTGGTGGAGAAGTGTTCTTCGTTCTATCAGATCATCTCCACCCGGCCAGCGAAAAGTCTTCCCAGACTTGTGAGTGCCTTCTATTATAATTGGAATGAAGGTGATTCCGTATCTACCCACACGGTCTCCCTTGGAACCACGAAGTCCCTGGTCACCATCAACGTTCTCGACGCGGTGAAGGCAGCCTTCGGCATTGAAGAGGAAGGTTCAATGCAAATCTCGGAGATTTCTCAAGACCAACTGCAGCAGGTTGCAGATCGGGTTTTGATTGAGCAGAGGCAGTTCGTTCCAGTGGCCTTCAAAAGGAGCGAGCTGCACCCCAAATACCGCCTTTTGATGGACTTCGTGCAGAAGTGTTTTCTTGGGCACATCGGAAATTACGACCAGGTCACCCCGTTCAAATTCCAAATCATGACGGCCGTAATTCTCGACCTGCCCATCTGCTGGGCCAAGCTAATGGTCTCGCTTCTCTGGGATGAAGCCAGGCTGATCATCACCGAGACAGAGGGAGAGGTCGTTGTGAAAGTGTCCCTTCACAACAACAAACCGCTTCGTCTTGGGACGAAGGTAACCTCCATCATCATCTTCCACTTCAAGCAGAGGACATGGTCCAAAGATCCGGCCTTTCCCCATCTGTTTATTCCAAAGGATCTCCACCAACTGGAGATGGCGATAGGTGTATCCGCGCAGATCTATTATAACTCTTCTGACGATGTCAGGGCGCACCTCGCCAAGGCCGGTCAATCCAAAATTGGCTGGAGGATTCCGGATCGACCTGCTCAAAAGAAGAGGAAGGCCGATGTCGATCTGGTTCCCTCACGCCCTGTCAAGAAGGCTCAGCCCGTGAAGAAGACTCCCCCTCGCAGGTCGCAGTCAGCCTCGGGTGAGCCACCCAGGCCGATGCACAAGGTTCTTCCCGTGCAGATCGAGGAACCTGCATCTCGCACGGAGTCTTCACCCGCCTCATCGCCCTCATCATCAGCCGAACGGACTCCCTCTCCAGTCCGTTCCGCCGCTGAGCCGTCCGCCTCGCAACAACGGACTGCATCTCCCCGCCCGGAGGCCGTTGTCATTTCATCTCTAGTGAGAACCGCCCCAGTCCATCGAGCTGGATCCGTCGAGATCCAGGATCTCACTGGGGAAGAATCTCTGTCTTCCCCCATTCGGGATGCGCCTGTGGAGGAGGACGTCGTGCTGGAGGTCCAACCGTTCGTTGAGCAGCCAATGTCTGCTGCTCACTCCCAGGTCGCTGCATTGAAGGCGGAGGCCAGGCTGAAGGTCATCGACCTGATGCCGGGGATAGCCCAACTCCCCAAGTCTCTCGACCTCGCCACTCGCCTCCAGTTCTACCTGGATTGTAAGTCGAGTTACTATTACGTATTCGAGGCGCTGCTGCAGGTCGTTACTCTCAACGACCTGAAGGTCGAGGAGCTGGCTCTTGAAGCGGAGTTCGGTTTCTACACCGTGGGGGATGCGGCCTCCAATTTCCGTCAGCTTGTGCTTCGCCGCATGAAGGTCGAAGCCAAAATTTTGGGCATCGACCTTCGCCCCCTCTATGCGCACTCTCGCGCTCTGTATAACTCCGCCGCAGAAGCCGGAGACGAGTTTGAACGGATTCAAACTCCGGAGCAATCATCACCCAGGATTGAGGGTGATGATCAGCCTCTTGTTGCTGCTGCTCCGTCTCCCAAAGTTGATGTGGAGGCTGTGCTGGATGACATTTCTGTCAAGCTTGAGTCCATCATCACCAGCCTCCCAGAGCAAATCAAGCAGGCCGTAGCAGAGGCCCGGGCTGATATAGTGAAAGATGCCAAAGCCCAGGCCGATGAAGCTGCCAGGGAGCGCGTCACGGACTTTGCCGTGAAGCTTTTGAAAGAATATACCGACAAGCTCCTGCCGGGCCAGCTTGATGAGCTCAACATGGCGTCCCGTGACCAGATCGCGGAAGTATTGGAGGACTTGGCCAAGGTCGATGAGCGCGTAACCGATTTGACCTCATCTGTCTCGACCTCGGCATCGACCTCCAATGAGCAGATCAACGCCATCCACGGCACCATCTCCTCCCTTCTCAGTGGGCAAATGGAGTTGAAGGATGCTGTGGTCAAGCTGCAGCAAGAGGATGCGACTCTTCTTTCCCTTATCAAGGCCCTGACTGATGATGTCGAAAAGGGGGAAGAAGAAAGAGCCGCCGCCGCGAAGAAGAAGAAGGCCCCAAAATCCGAAACCCCTTCAACTTCTGTGGCCCCTCCTCCTTCTCAAAAGAAGCCCTCCCAGGCCGTTGCACCCAAGGCCGTTGCTGCTCATGCCGATCCCATCTCTCAGCTCGGTGCGGAGCAGGCTGCTGCCGCCAAAGCTCGATTGGCTGCCGAGGCCGATCTTATTTCTGCCATGATACTGGCTGGTGCTACGCCGGAGCAGGCCGCAAATCAAGAAGAGCAGCAGCGTTTCAAGGCCGAACGCCGAGCTGCTGAAGCTAGGAGGAAAAGAGAGTTGGACTGGATCAGCCAGTCCGCTCTTGTTTTGAATGCTGGAGGACTGCAGCAGGTCGTTGATTGGCTTGATGAATCTCAAAACAACCTGCTGCGGGAGCTCAACTCTTGCTTCATCCTGCTGCACTACTGGATCAAGGACCCCTCTCTTCCTGCTGATGCCGATGAAGCGTATGCAGCCTATATGCTCAAGTTTCCGTACCAAAAATTCATTGGTGATCTTCGGAAAAAGGCTGCAGAGGCCGGTGTGACGATAAGGGCCCCAGCTCAACAATATTTTGAGCCCTTGCGTCTTGGTGCTTCGGAGTATTTGGATTACTCTCGAATTGACCAATACATCGCTCAAACTGCCATCGGTCTAGGCGTCAACGTGTCGAATTCCGATCCCGACTATCGTCGTATCAGGGATGGAATCTACGCAAGCATGCAGACGAAGTCAAGGGAGCAGGTCCAGGAAGAGCGCTTAGCAGCCCGTGCAAAGATCCAGGCAATGTAGATAGATGTTTTTGTTTAACTTTTGTATTCATTTATGTTCATAGCTCAGTTTGTAACTTCCAATGTAATGTACGCTATCGAGCTGAATGAAGCAAAAACATCTTTTCGACCTGACGACAATATCTCTTTGTCCAGGCATCTGCCTTTACTGCTTTATTTTAATTATGTCCTTATCTGCCTTACTTATATTTCCTTATCAATCTTCATGATTGAAAAATTTTCAAGCTCTGATACCATCTTTCAGTGTTTTATCTTAGGAATTATTTGTAAAGTGTTTGGTTTCGACATCATCAAAAAGGGGGAAATTGTTGGGAACCCCCTGCAGTTTGATTTTGATGATGTTTATCGAAACCACACTTAGGCATATTTTACTTGTTTAGGGTCAAGGCCGATAGATCGACCTGCTACCTGTTAGTGCAGGTCGATGCCCTTTAATGTTTAGAATCAAGTTCGATCCACCCTGTAAGAGAAAGGTCGATGTATCGACCTGCCTCAATTGGATCGAGCTGGATCATCAGCCTGTCTATCGACCTCCCCTATCAAGCTTCCAGCTGGCATTGCCTTAGAAGATTTCAAGAGCTGGATTATCAATCAAGGTCGATGCTCCGCCTTCATGGAGCGTCACGACCTGATCCTTGCCACGTCGAGTGCCAGCAAGGACGAATATTCCCAACGGCTAGAAGTGAGTCAGCATCCAACGGCTAGTACCACGTCAGCCCGACTCCAACGGCTAGTTTTTCAAAACTGCCTATAAATACTTCAGCCATTTTCGGATTCAAGTACGGGAAAAACACAAGTTATCAACGCCATATCTCTGCCCAAATCTCTCTCAAAGTTCATATCCATTCAAGTGTTCGAAATCCGATTAGTTTCCCAAACACTTGACGAAGAGAGGTTTCCGATTCCGAAAAACACCACAACGACGAAGCGTTCACTGCTGCTTGTCGATTGTTCAAACAACTTCTTCTCCGACTTGTTCGAAGTTAGAAAGCTTGTTTTTATTTTCGCCATTATAGAGTTAGTCAAGCTCTGTAAAAGCGTAAGGTTGTTTGTACGTTTTAGTACGAAGGTTGTAAGGGTCACGACCCAAAACTCGTGTCTAGTTACTCTCAAGTTAGATTGTATCTAGAACTGATACTCAGTCAGTATAAATAAGAGAGAGGTGGATCCAAAAGAAAAGGGATTCTCAGGTCGAGTCGACCTGACGTGGACATAGGAGGGTTTCTCCGAACCACGCTACATCGCGGTGTTTCTCTCTCTCTCTATTTATCGCACTTACATTTTATTATCTAACTGACGAGCATCAACCTGCATTACACGAATCAACCTGCTATCCATATTCAGCCTTAAGATTTTTCAAAGAGTAATCAACCTCCACCAACTTCCGCATTAACAACAGTTTGATAAATCAAGCTTGATACCATACGAGCTTGATAGATCAAACTGCCTCTGATAAGGTCGACCTTGACAATCGACCTGCAGATCGACCTGAATTTTAAAAAGTCAAAAACGGTTGGTTATTGGTGTATTCCCCCCCCCCCCCCCCCATACACCAATTACTCTTTCCCGGGACCAACATCCTCTTAGGGTTCTCAACCACTTTGCCTTTGTCCTTGTTGGTGGTCACTTTGGAGGCAGTGGGCACATCCAAAGAAACTGATGGTGTTGTGTTAGAAGCACCAACAAAGACTGTAGGCTTGGAAGGTCCACCCTCATATCCGAGTCCTTCCTTTCTACCAAAAGGTAGAAGCGAGCTCTCTAGTGCCTGCCTTGCATACGAGGCTTTGTTTAAATTGGCCACTAGATTGGATTGGGTTTCATACCTTCCTTCCAAGCTTTGATGTCTAGCAAAGAGATCCTCGAACTTACTAGTCATAGCCCTTAAGTTAAGTTTGACTAGGTCAAGCTCTGTGGCTAGCTTTCGGTTCTCCTTCTCGCTATTAGACATAGCTTGTTTCAACATTTCGTGGTTGCTTGACAATTTGTAGTGTTTGTCAAGTAACTCACTCCATGTCGAGGAATGAACTTCCTCTTCTTGAGTGTGTGCGAGTGTTATTGAACTAGGTGAGGGATAGAAAAATACCTCTCCAGTATCTTCATCGGTGAACTCCTTGAGTCCAAGATCCTCTCCCTCACTGGAGTTGGAATCTGTGAATGCGTCGGAGTCGCTTGAGACATCTTCAGTTGAAGCGACTGGCAGTTCACTTGCTACAACGCTCGCTGAGGAGCTTCTCTCTTGGCCTTCAGTTCTTCTCGCTCCTTTGCACTCAGTTTTGGGCAGTCAGATTTGTAATGGCCCATCTTGTGGCAGTGGTAGTAGCATTCCACTTCCATCATGTCCCGCGAGATCGGTTTGGTTGTCTCTTCTCTCTTCCCTTTTCCATCGCGAGCTTCAGTGCTTCTTCCCTTGTACTGCTTGTAGAATCTCTTATACTTGCCCACACGTGAGTTCATCTTGTTGAAATTCTTATATAAGAATGCAACATGCTCTTCCAGCTCTTCTCTAGACATCTTAGCGAGTGTCTGGTCGCTTGGCCCTTCTGCGGCTTTGAAAGAGACTCCTTTCGAAGGTGTATGAGCTTCATTTTCATCGTCAAAACTCATTCGATTAAGATCGAACTCGTGAGCCTTGAGCTTGGAGAACAGGATCTCCGGCGTGAGTTTTGACAAGTCCTTCATTGCCAGATACAGCTCCTTCATGGTCTGCCACTTTCGTGTGAGAGCTCGAACAATCTTGAGGTTCACCTCCTTGTCTGTGAGTTCCTTCCCAAGTGAGTTGAGAGTAGCAATGATGTTGGTGACTCTCAGCTCGAACTCTCCTGACTTCATTATAAGACCTTCAAACTCTCGCATCTGTACGGCGAGTTTGTTTTCCTTGATTTTGTCCGTTCCTTGAGAAATGAGGGCTAGGGTTTCCCACATTTCTTTTGCCGTTGCGCACTTCCTGATCCTTGGCAGATAGGCATCCGACACAGTGCTCTGCATCATGTGGCGTGCAATTTTATCAAGGTTGGCGATCTTGAAGTCGTTAGCATTGTAGTCGTCCTTGTCCTTCTCGACATACTCTTGTCTAACATGAGCTTCACGGCCTTCAGCGGCTGGAACGTTCACGGAGATGGCTTTCTTGATCTCGATTGGTCCATCCTCTATAACTTCCCACATTCGGTTGTAGATGGAACAGAGGAAGCTCTCGACTCGAAAGCTCCATGTCTCATATCCTTCGATAGAGAACTGCGGAAGATTCGATGCACTGTATGTAGACATAGCAAACTATCAGCAGTAATGCAGTATGCGTGAGTGAGGGTTTTATGCACTTAGAAAAAACTGGATCCGGTTCATTGAGACAACTGAAGCGAGAGGGGACTCGCTTCGGATATGCAAAGCAGTGGCTTGAAAGAACCGCTGCTCTGATACCACTTGTTGGTCCCGGTTTGTTAGAGGAAAAACACGTAGAGGGGGGGGGGGGGGGGGAGGGGGGAATACGTGTTTTGAAGTTTTTCTACTTCTTTTCCTCAAACTCAGAGTGACAAGTAAAGAGCTCGCTTAAATACTTAAGACCTAGCCATAAGCTAGATCTACAGTTTTTAGCTAAACTTCTTGACCTAAGTTTTCACTTGATCAAGAGTGAGTCTTTACTCGTAATGCAAAAATTCGGTGAGCTAATCTTTCCTATGTAATTGAAAATGCATTTTGAGTTTGTTAAGTATGCTTTGTGCAATGGATAATCAAACAGTAAGCAAATAAAGAGAGATTATAGTTAGAGATACGACACAGCAATTTATAGTGGTTCGGAGATAAACTCCTACGTCCACTTGTTGCACTAGGCAACTAGTTCTCTTCACTCAAGAACTTTGAAGATTACAGGTTCTTCAAAAACCCATGTCAAGATCGAGCTTCACTTGCTTGGATCTGACGAAGACTGGGTGATTACGGGTTCACAATACAAGACCTAAACTGGACTGGAAGCTTCACTCGCTTCAGTCCGACGACAGGGAGATTACGGGTTCTCCTTACAACCTAAGCTTCGATCGAGCTTTACACAATCGAGGAAAGTGTAAGATTGGATCTAGACTCTATGATCGAGGCTTCTACTATCGAGGAAAGTAGAGCCTTAGATCGGAAACAACCTTACTACGACAAACACAAAACCTAACTGAACTTTAGGGTTAGGGTTTTCTGTTTTGACAAACACACTAATGAAGAGCTCTTTACAGTAAGTGTAATGTAGGCTAGAGCTCTTCTCTAAGCTTGGATATGAAGTAAGCTTAGAATTCTTTGTGTGAAGGTTGCGAAGACAAGTTCCGATGGGACTGGAACTTGGAGAACACTTGAAACAAAGACTCGATGAATAAGTTGTAAGCTGGGAGTGTTTGTTTGCAGTAGGCGCTGAATGCTCAAGTAGTGTTCTACTTCTCTTCGTCTTCATCCTTCACTATTTATAGGTGGAGGTTTGGCTGAGATCCGTTGCTTGGTAGGTGGCCTTGTCCCTCCTTCTCTCGACAGTCCTTGCACAGGCTGGCTGCTTTTTAGACGCGCAGATTTGGCACTTTGCTGAAAATGGCTAAGTTATAAATGTAACTGTAACTGGAGCGAGCCAGTACTGTTGCGGCACCCTTGTCGGCCTGGCAGTCAACTCCGCTGCTCCTCTCCTCACTCGACACGTGGAGATCTAGCATTCAATGCGTCGATCTTCAGTTGACTCGAGTTAGAAACATAAGTATCCCTAACTAAGACAATCTACATGCAAGGACTAGTTGTCATGCATCTTGCCCAAGCAGCATTACCGATTTGTGGCAGACCCGAATAGCCACGGAAGCAGGCCTAACGTCGACCTACGACTACACTCCGTTGCTAGTTCATACTATATGGCGTGAGGAGCCATCCTACATGCTTTGCCCATGTACTATTTGTAATCATGCTTGACTCGATATGATACTGTCCGCTTACTCGACCAAGACGAACATGAATTGTAGAACAGAACCTAGCAAACTCAGGAACACATGAATGCATTACTAAGCCCAACATTCTGACCTCACGAGTATTACGTTACATTACGATTACGGCATCTTGCCCAAGACGGGTTTAAACAACTACTCTAGCATGCTAGAAAAGTAAATAACATAAATGTAAAAGAAATACATAATTAAACTAAACAGAAATAACATTAACATAACATCAAAATGTTTGCCCGTAGGGCTTGTTTCTTCCTTGGAACTCTTGAAGCTACATTATGAATTCTCTCCAAAACTATTTCTAAGTGTATGTATTGAAAATAACGATAAGAGAGATCGAAGAGAGATTTAGGTTGTTGTGGGCGATTAGACCTATATATAGCAGTGTAAATGGGCTGTGGGCCTTGGCCCAGCAGCTGACTCAACATCTAGGGTTGTTGTCTTGTTGGTAGAACTTTCCTTTCTTGTTCCTCAAGCTAGAATCCGCCCATATCTTCATTATCTTCCAGCAAGGAACGAATCCTCATGGTTAAAGAAAGAAATAATTCCTTCCTTGTCTGATTTCTCGGATAAGATTTGCCGCTTCTTGCCCAAGGTGCTTTCCTGTCTGCCCAAGGTGCTCGGTTGTTTTCTTCTCTTTGTTCTACCTTGCATAACTGAACTTGTAGAAGTATGTGAACCGTGGTCCAGGCCCATTTAGTGGCGGCTAGGGTTTCCTCGGCTTCAAGGTAGACTTGTCTTGTGCACATATTTGCTTCCATAATTGATCAAGCTGAATTAAGGAAAGAATCTCTAGGTAAATCTCTTTCTTTATTCGTTCCTTCTCACCCGATAGCCTCTTCCTCGCCCACGATGGTCGTCACTATGCCCACGATCACACCAGTGAATGCTTTCCGCCTTGCCCTGTTCCTACTTGTTCTCAGCGTCTTGCCCAAGCAGCCCAGAATTGACTGGTTTTGCACTACCTTGCCCTGTGCAACCTGAACCCCAAAACGTGCCCACCCAAGCACATAACTTGATACAAAATGACTCTAAACATGACTCAAATCATAACAAAAATAGAGCACAATATGGGCTCGTCAACGTCGTCGATATTTATGTTAAATTTGTACTAGGAATTGCGGTACGAAACAAGGAATTTGATGTTGACGTTTTCCTCACATAAAAAACACATGCAAAGATGAAAATAGAGAAAAGCAAGAAATTTTTCTGTTAGGATATTGTAAAATTATGCTCTGTGTCCTTAAGTACATGGTTCGAAAGTAATAAAAATTCAGCACCTTTAGATAAAGAAGAACTAAAACAAAGAAGTACGAAAAATAATAAAATCGTACCGAAAAATCAAGTAAGATTCTCATAATTCATTCGAATTCATTTGTGTGTGTGTGTGTGTGTGTGTGTGTGAGAGAGAGAGAGAGAGAGAGAGAGAGAGAGAGTAATTGGATGTTGAACTCGTGAAAATATATGCTGCTCCTCGCACCTACGATCCACCAGCACAAGAGATGAACCTGCAAAAAAAAAAAAAAAAAAAAAAAAAAAGGAATATAAACTATGGTTGTAGCTCCGACGAAGAGTATGAAGGTTGAGAGAGAAATATAACCTATGGTTATACACAAGATATACTTATCATGCTCTTTTGTACTAGAGATATTATTATCTTCTTTTTGATCTTTAAGTTACTAGACATCCATAGAAAATAAAAAGTAATATGACTTGATTTTCTTTAATGTATTATTTTGTTGATTAATACAATAACATTAATTTTCATTAATTTATTATTATTTTTTTTTATTAATACAATTGCATTGGTGTCTCAATTAAATTATTTGGTCAAACAACCTGGCCAAGATGCAACTGAGATATTACAACACTTTTATGTGTAGCAATAGACTATTGCGCAACCAACGACGGATGCATAAGCATCGTTATATAACGACGGAAACCCCTTTGTAAAACCCCTAAACCAAGCGTTGACTGGCAACAACAATTGCGACGGATAATCCGTCGTCGTAGACCGTCGTTTATAATGACGGAAAAAACCGTCGCAGTAGAAACTACGACGAGGCTTTTAGCTACGGCGTCATTCCGTCGCCATAGCAATTATACTACGGAATTTTCAATTTTCCGTCGCCATTTCCCGTCACCGGAGCTGCATTTTTCTTGTAATGGGGATCCGACCATGGTTGTAGCTCCGATGACGGCGGCTAGAGCTCTTGTTCCTCTACGGTTTGCAGCGGCTAGAGCTCTTGTTTCTGAAACGGAGGGGGAAAGAAACGCAGAGGAAAAGAAATAATGATGGAGGGCAGAGATATAGAGGGCCGACGACGACCGCCAACGCGTCGCCAACCTCAACAACGCTCCTCCGCCGAGAGCTTCTTCCGTCGAATATGGAAATCAGATGGAGGGGGGAGAGAGACAGAGAGAGAAAAAGAGAGAGGTTATTTAGAAGGAAAATAGAGAGAGAGAGAGAGAGAGAGAGAGAGAGAGAGAGGTTATGAAGAAAATTCCGTCATTAGCCTTTCATATTAAGAAAATAAGTAATAGAATAATAAATATCAAAATGCATGATAACCGTGGATTTGTAAAAATAAGCGGTTAGGATCGTATTCTAGTTACTATCTAAAGATAAGGATCTCATTGGGGGAGAGAGAGACAGAGAGAGAAAAAGAGAGAGGTTATGAAGAAGGAAAATAGAGAAAGAGAGGGTGTGTATGTAGAACAGAGTGGGGAGAAAATGAGAAAAGGTGGAAAAAGTACTCATAACCTAAAAAGTAAGGGCATTTCGTCCACTGAACCAAAAAGTGGGTATTTTTTTGTTTTTTAACTTCCAAAGCTAATATTGATTTTGTAACTTAGAAGTGGGTAGAAGCATATATATTCTCTTTATATAATAGCATAATAGATTCTGATCCTGCGTGGATCACATATGAATTTTGTTGGTCCCGGAATGACAAGTAGGAACACACGTGGGGGGGGGGGGGGGGGGGGGGGGGGGTTGAATACGTGTGTTAGAAGTTTTTCAACTTCTTTTTCAAACTTGCCTCAGAGTAAGCAAAGTGAGTCGCTTTTGAACTTAAGACCAAAGCGTAAGCTTGATCTACAGTTAAGCTTTCTAGAGACCTAAGCAAGAGCTTGATCTCCAGAGTTGCTCGCTTGCTAGAATGCAGAATTTTGTGAGCTAGTCTTTCTTAAGTAATTAAAATCTCGCGTTAGGTTTGTTTACGTGCGTATGCAAGAATGATAATCAAAGCGAGTAAGCAAATGTAAAGAGTAAGGAATAGAAATACGACACCGAGAGTTATAGTGGTTCGGAGACTGAAACTCCTACGTCCACTTTGTTCCACACCAGAACAGTTTCTTTTCACTCAAGAAACTTGGAGATTACGGGTTCTCCACAAACCTTCGACACATTTCAAGCTTCGCACAGTCGATGAAGGTGCAAGCTTGGATCTCTAAGCAACTGGGAGATTGCGGGTTCTCCACTAACATAAGACACAGATCGAGCTTCACGCAATCGATGAAGGCGCAAGCTTGGATCCTTACACCAACCTATGATCGAGGTTTTCACAATCGATGAAAGCGAAACCTTGGATCTTACAACAACCTTAACACAGACAACACTAACACGCTTGACACAACAAGGACAAGGGTTTTGGGTTGGGTTTGTGAAACACACACACTCTAAGTGAAGAATCCTTTACAGTTTAGAGTAAAGGCTAGGATTGTTCTTCCTAAGCTTTGGATATGTATGATGGCTTAGAAACTAGAGTGTAAGGAATGTTGCAGAATGCAAGCTTCGATGGAACTGAAGCTTGGAACACTTTTTCAAGGACTGGTGAGAAAGATAACTTTGAAAACTCGTGAGTACTTGCAAATTTGAGCACTGGAAATTTGTGGAAGTGTTGAAGTGTTCTTGATCTGCATTCCTCTATTTATAGTGTGAGGGACACGTTGAAGCCGTTTGAAAGTTGGTGGCTTTGTCTCTCTACTCACGACAATACTGGATTTGACCGGCAGCTTTTCAGAGGGCAACTTTGTATTCTTTCCCGAAATGGCTAAAAGCCAAGCGAAACAGTAACTAGCTTGGGCCAGTACTGTAGCGGCTGCTTGTCGGTCCTCCCAGTCAACTGTAGCATCCAATCCTTGCTTGCCACGTGGAGATCCGCATTAAATGGCGGCTGATCTTCACTTGACTCGAATTCAAACTTGAGTTCGAACAAGGTTGGTAGTTGAGCTATCGCTTTCAATCTTCGCATCGTACTCGCTGCTTCGCTTTATCAGAGTACTCGCTTTAGCTTTGTTGGGTAGACTCGCTTAGCTTTAAAACACACTCAGGCGAGTGGCCTTCTCGCTTCGCTTGAAAACTGCAGTCTAGACCTAAAGCGACTAAAGCAAAACAAGCTTTCCTAACATTATAAGCTTGAAAATTGGGAATAGAATTAATACAGAGGGTTTTGGGATGGAATCAAAATACATTGAATAATTTTATTAAGTGCCCTAATAGGTTCCCCTTAACATGTGAATCCTTAACAATTCCCAACAAATTTCTTGTTTTTTTCCCTAAATTCTCATAATTTTACAATATTATAATTAAAGTTATCCAATTAATTATATTATCACATACTAATATTAATTGAATAAAATATAATGTTACATGTATCTCTTATTGGATAAATCTTATTAAAAATTCATCCACTTGAAAGGATGCGTAATGATTGAAATTTATAAAAAACACTTAAACATATCTCCAATATATTAAATAATTTTATCCTTATATTACAATAATAGATCTAGATCCTACGTGGCATTACGTACGAAATTCTTAATATTTTTCCTAAATTATCACGTCTTTAGCATATAAATCAATAAGATAATTCAATTATAAATTAGATAGTACTAGTTGTTGTTAGCACATATTATTAATTTATATTTGAAACGTGATCGATAATAAAATAAAGTTTTGTGTTGTTGAATTTGACGTATAATTCTATAGTTAAATTTCGACCTGTTTATTTTTTATAGTAGTATTAATTATTCATTTTAACAAAATTTTATGCTATAAATAATCATTTTAATAAAACTTAGTAATTCTCATATTGAAAATAAATGCGTAAAAGAAAAGGGAGTGATGGTATATTAAGAATGATCAATTGGTACTAGGAGTGGGTGGGGAAGCCGTTACGCCGAAATACCGCTTATATCGTGCCGGAAAAAAAAAAATCAAAAAATATCGACAGAGATGGTATACCGATTTTTCGGTACGATACCATACCGTACCGATAAGTTTCGGTACAGCAACGGTATCCTACCGTGGTATACCGCAAAGAACTGTACCGTGGTATATACCGAACATTCGGCATATACCGAATGCTCGGTATATATCGAATTAACGCTGTGCACAATATATACCGAAGATACCGAATGTTCGGTACATACGAATTTATGGTATACATTGTATTTTACAGTATATACCGAATATATACTGAAATTTGTCATACAATTAAAGAGTTTATATAACAATATTCTTTATATTTTAGTACCAACAAAATATATGTATACTAGTTCATACAAGATAAAGTCTCGACTCTTGAATGTATTACTACTACAAGTTTTCAATATTGAAGATAAAACATATTCCTAGCTTATAATCATAGTTGAGGGCTACGATTTATAATGATAAATGAATACACTAACATATATAATATGTTAATCTTTACGTGTTAAAACTTTAAAAGTATGATCGTATGAAAGTGTATGAACATGATTGTATCAAGATTAAATTACATTTTAACTACGTAGCAAATTTAATCAAAACTTGCATTATTAGTTTATAGATTTTTAATTTTTTATTGACTTATTGTATGGGAAAAAACAATTAAATAAAATCATTTGAAATAACATAATATTTGATAATTGTATATTTTTTGATATACGGTATGATATATGGTATGATTTTTAATTGTTTTTCGATAATTGTACTGAAAATACGGTATGATAACAGTATGGATTTTTTCCATACCGAATTTCCAGTATACCGAACATTGGTATGTCGAAAGGTACGGTACAACAATGTATGAAAAATCTCATACCGCAACTAACTGTACGGTATACGGTATGGCGAAAAATTTACGGTATGCCATACCGAACAACCCCTAATTGGTATTACTATGTACTCCCTCCATCCCACTTTACTTGGCTTCCTTTCCTAATTAGGACGTCCCACTTCAATTGACATGTTTCCTAAAATGGAAATAATTAACCTTAATTTTAAATGTAGACCCCCTACTTTTCACTTTTAATATTGCGCAAAAAATCTCGTGTAAAAATGAAACAAGTCAAGTAAAGTGAGACATATGGAGTACTTATTTATGTTATATAGCTAATAAGTTATGGCTAGGGTGGGCTCAAAAAATTGACAAAAGTACGACTCACCGAATTAAACGAACACCAAACCGAAATGTAGTTAACCAAACCAGCGATGCTAGCTCCACTGGTGTCGTTGTTTGGCTCCGGCTCCCTTTTCTCAACCATGTTTCTATCTTTTAAAACATAATTAATATGTTGTTTACATTTATATTCCCTAAAAAATAAATCTAAATATACAAAATAATTAATTAAGTTAATAGAAGTATCAATTAATTAAATATATATTATTCACATTTTTTTCCTTAATTATTGTATTCAAAATAAATGCGTCAATTCGAAATGAGTCAATTCAAAATGAACAGGAAAAATATATATATATATATAGGTCATAGTGGAGTAAGAGGGTCTTACCCTATGAATCGTAAGAGAAATTCATTAGAATATAATTAAGAGTAAAAAAATCATTTGTTGGTCTCAATTTAGATAAGTAAGATACACGTAGGGGGGAATACGTGTGTAGAAGTTCTCAACTTCTTTTTCGAACTTATCACAAGTGAGAGTTGTGTAGAGCGAGTTAAGCAGAAGACCGAACCAAGAGCTTGATCTAGAGCTTAAGCTTTGTGAGATTTGGTCGCAAATTCCATTATAGATATATATTCTTGGAGGAATTATTATATCTTTAAGATATACTTGGTATGATATCTTTAGGATATCTTTTGGGATTTCTTGTTCCTCAAGAATTAGGGTTATATACAAACACTATATATATGGTGCTTTGTATTCGTTATTCGTGCGTAATTTTGGTGTGAGAGAGCAGCCGATATTGCATTTTGTTTTCTGAGGGATTTCTCGTTTCTAGTTACTTTTGGGTTGGGGAATAGAAGATAGGTTTTCTTCTTTGAGTGTTTGATCGCACTATTTTCTACCACACAAAAATAGGTATAGTATAAGAAAGTACGAGTATCGTATCCACATGGATTGACAAGTCGAAAACACACACAGTACCTTTACTCTAGAACTAAACTAATGTCTAGGCAATTAAAAGTTTAGAGAATGTGGTATTTATAAACTAGGCAAATAAATAATAGACTCAATTAATCAAATAAGGAAATAAATAAACAAGGCAATTAACTAGTCAAATAAAATAACTTAGCAAACAAGCAAATAAACAAATAAGGTAAAAACTCAATTAAGGAAAAGTGTTGATTCTAGGGAAGCCTACCTAATCAAATCTATGCAAGTAATTAATGAATACGATTGTTGGTCCCGGTTTGTAAGAGGAAAAACACGTAGGGGGGGGGGGGGGGGGTGAATACGTGTTTTGAAGTTTTTCAACTTCAAATTCCTCAAACTCAGAGTACTAAGTAAAGTGCTCGTTTGAACAACTAAGACCTAGCCGAGAGCTAGATCTAGAGTTTTCACGGTTCTCTTGACCTAAGCTTAGAGCTTGACCAAGAGTGAGACTTTACTCTATATGCGGAATTCGGTGAGCTAAATCTTTCCTAAGTAATTGAAATCTTAGTTTGTGTTTGTTAAATGCTTGTGCAATGGATAAACAAACTAAAAGCAAATAAAGAGATTAGGGTTAGAGATACGACACAGAGATTTATAGTGGTTCGGAGATGAAACTCCTACGTCCACTTTGTTGCACTAGGCAACCCGTTCTCTTCACTCAAGAACTTGAAGATTACGGGCTCTTCAAAAGCCTGTGACAAGATCGAGCTTCACTTGCTTGGATCTGTCGGACGCTGGGTGATTCCGGGTTCACACCAAAAACCTAAAACTGGACTGGAAGCTTCACTTGCTTCAGTCCGACAACAGGGAGATTACGGGTTCTCCTTACAACCTAGTTTCGATCGAGCTTCACTTAATGAAAGTGTAAGCTTGGATCTAGACTCTATGATCGAGGCTTCTACAATCGATGAAGGTAGAGCCTTGGATCGAACACAACCTAACGACGAACACAGAACCTAAAACTTAGGGTTAGGGTTTTCTGCTTCGACAGAGACACACTATTGAAGAGTTCTTTACAATGAATGCAAAGATGGCTAGAACTCTTCTTCTAAGCTGAGATTTTGAAGTAGGCTTAGAATTCTAGGGGTGAAGGTTGCGAAGACGAGTTCCGATGGGGCTGGAACTCAGAGAACACTTGGAAACAAAGACTCGATGAATGCTTGAAAGCTGGGAGTGTTTGTTTGCAGTAGGCGCTCAATGCTCAAGTAGTGTTCTCACTTCTCTTCGTCTTCATCCTTCACTATTTATAGGCGGAGGGATGCCGAGACCCGTTGCTTGGTAGGTGGCCTTGTCCCTCCTCCTCTCGACAGTACTTTGCGCAGGCAGTTGCTTTTGCAGGTGCGCAGTTTGTCTCTTTGCCGAAAATGGCTAAGTTACAAACTTAACAGTCACTGGAGCGAGCCAGTACTGTAGCGGCGCCCTGTCGGCCTGGCAGTCAACTCCGCTGCTCCTCTCCGCATTTGACACGTGGAGATCTCGCAATTAATGCGACGATCTTCAGTTGACTGGAGTTCAAAAATAAGAGCGGGAATTGAGCTGTCGCTTTCTGGTAGGTAGTGGCTCGCTTCGCTTTAGTCTCGTAGCGTCCGCTTCAAATCAAGTCGCTTCGAGGTCATACTGTAGCGGGTAATTGGGAAGTGAGTTCTCCAAGTGACTGCTTTAGAAAGTGTTGACCCGTGTTGACTCGCTTTGGCTTTTTACTGTAGCGCTCGCTTCGCTTCGCTTTGGCAGACTCACTTTGAATCCACTGTAGCGCTCGCTTCGCTTCGCTATTCTTCGGCACACTTCACTTCGGCTGGGTAGACTCGCTTCGATTGAAAACACACACTCAAGCGAGTGGCCTTCACTTGAATTTTCTGCAGTCTAAAACCTAAGTGACTAAAGAAAAATAAAGCCATCCTAACAGTATAGGCTTAGAAAATTTTCTAACCTATTTTCTACATCAAATTGGGTCGCTGGGAATAGAACACTTGGGGTTTTGGGATCAAATCAAAACAAGTACTTCACTCACTTCGAAGTGTCCCAAATGAGTTCCCCCTTAACATGTTGTTCTTAACAATTCCCAACAATTTCCCCCTTTTTGATGATGCCAAAACCCAATGACTTTAGGCTAAAAGAATTAGCTTGCCTAACCGTGGAAGGAACTTCAAGCGACTACTTCCTTTGCATGTTCGTTTGAAAATTTTCTTTTAAGTTCCTTTCCCCTTTTTTTTTGGTTAAACTTTTTAGTTTTGTAGCATAAGGATAAATCATTCACAAAGCTTGTAAATGACACAAGCTTAGACAGAAAATAAAATTGGGATATATGAACACAGCAGTTCACAACATATGGAATTTTAAGTTTATGGATCAACTGTTGCGGGCTTGTTCTTCTCCTCCTCCTCTTTCTCTTTCTCCTCCTCTTTCTCCTTCTTCTCCTCTGTCTCCTCTTCGATGTAATAGGCAGACAGGACATTCACTTCCATCGACCTGATGTTGTACTGACTCTCTCTCCACCTGCCCTCCAATCTCAAATTTTCATCAACTTCTTCATCAATGATTTTTCGGTTCGGAACCGAAGATTTGGGTTGAAACGGCATGGGAAACTCCTTCACTGCGGGCACTTTGATGATGAGAGGTAAAGGCTCAGCTTTCTCCGCAAGTGTAAAGATCTTCCGCCGCAACCGTTCATTGTATTGGCACAAGAAGTTGTTGAGAGCATCCATTCTTGAGCACATATCCTGATAAGGCACTACTTGCCAGTAGTAGTAGGCCTTGATAAATTTGTCCTTTAGGATGAGCCATGTCTCAAGAAGATCTCTAGGGATGAAGTCTTCGATTTTGCGTGAATCGGGATGGTGATTCCTTCGCGTGGTCAGCTCCTTCTCCGTCCTGCTCGTCAATTCCTTCATGACTGAATTGAATTTAGCACTGGAGTCAGTGTTCCACTTTGGAAGCTTCTCATTGACTCGCTTGTGGATATAGTCATGTTCTTCGGGCGGGTAGCAGCCGGAATCGATCATCTCCGTCGTTGTGACTCGGCAGGTGTCCATCCAAACTTGATACTGAACAGCTTCAGACTCATCAGGAGTGTGAGGAATGTAGGCGCTACGTGCGATAGCGGACTGAGTGAGTCTCACTTCATTCCAGTGCGACTCGATCCGCTCATCTATCTTCTTCAGCCTCTTCCTCTTCACCTCCTCGTCCTTATCCTTCCTTCTCTTCTTCTCTTCTGCATTTTTCTATCTCCTCTCGAAGCGGCTAGATTTTTCAGTGATAGCCTGCTGCATCTTCTGGCGCTTGGCCGCAGGGTCCTCTTCCCTGGACTCAAGTGCACTCCGCTTCAAGGGCTGTTTTTGAGTAGGAGGTGGCGGGGGCGGCATTTGCTTAGATTGTTGAGGCACAATGGCCTGGCTTGCAGAAGCAGCGCCAACGTCCGTTGGAGCATGAGCAACAGCAGCTGTAGCGGGCGCACCTGAAGCGCCTGCCTGGAAGCTTCCAATTAAAGCTTTCTGCGGAATTTCAAACTCCTTCTCCAAGGCACGGGCCAAGGCTTCATCCTCCGCAACCTGCCGTTCTCTTTGCTCTTTGGTCAATGGAGCAACTGGGGGATGAGTGGCTATGGAAGAACCAAGTAGCTTCCCGGCAGATGGCCTTCGGGGTTCTTCAAGGACCTTGTCCTTTCCTTTCTTCCTCGCCAGCTCTGCCCGAGCTTCATCCATCTCTTCCTCCACTGCTCCACTTCCTTCTCCTCCGACTCCGCTTCCCCCTGCGATCAAGCCACTGGCTTCGATCCTTCCAACACTTCCTCCTTCGATCAACCTCTCCTCTCCAACTCCACTTCCTCCTTCTCCACCTGTTCTTGTTGTTTCAGTTGGTTTCACATTCATTTCCCCCCTTTTGGCATCATCAAGACTGCCGGGGGTGGGAATAGTCACCTTTCCGCTGATGTTTGGTGTAGATCATTAACTTTGCTGAGGATGGCATGAAGCATTCCCTCGGCACGCTCTGCAAAGACATGCTCCTTTGCTAGCACGAGTTCCGCCGTTTTAGATGATATCTCTTCCAGAAGGTACTTGCACTGATTTTCCCTTTCCTTCACAGATATCATCAACCTTTCCAGAGGCTCAACTTCCTTGAAGCGAGCGTCCAGCTCCGCTTCCACATCTCTTGTTATCTTCTTCCTTTCTTCTTGCAAGGAGAAGTCGAAGTGGGCTTGAGATGCTTCAAGCTCAGCTTTAGTGGTGGCCAGGTATCGCTCTCGTTGGTTCAAGGAAACGTTGAGTTGAGAAACTGCAGCCATTTTAACGGCATAGTCTCCCGCTACCTTCTTCACTTTGTCAAGCAAGATGCTCAACTCAGCTTGCTTCAAGTCCAGGGCTTGAGCACTCCTCCGCC
This sequence comes from Thymus mandschuricus, assembly GCA_029379335.1. NCBI lineage: Eukaryota > Viridiplantae > Streptophyta > Magnoliopsida > Lamiales > Lamiaceae > Thymus > Thymus mandschuricus. Next base: position 13,391,788 of record CM057071.1, read on the forward strand.
GGCTCTCAAGTTCAGCATTTGCTTCATCAAGCTTGCTGTTAAGGATCTGAACCTCCAGTTCAAGCGAATGAATCCTCAGGTTTGCTCAGTTCAGATCGCCTTCTAACTGGATCATCTTCTCCTCATTTATGGAGATTTGATTTTCCATCTTCTCAACGTTTGCAGTGGCCTTATTGATGTTCTCCCTGTAATTATTCCTCATTGTCCTCTTTTCTCCTTTTCGGCTTTTACTTCGCTCTCCAAAGCCACAAGCTTGGCATTCACCTCCTTCAACCTGCTCCTCTCAGCCTCAAGAGACTGTTTGAGCTCTTGATCATTCTTTTCTAACTCCTCTACTAGCTTCGTTCTCTCCTCCAGCAGACTCTCTTTCTCATCCACCAGCTTAGATTTCTCCTCAATCTTCTCCTCCAGTTCACCCTTCTTCTTGTCAAAATCTGCACGCAGATTATTGACTTCCAACACCTTCTTTGTCAGCTCCTCATCCTTCTTAATGATCTCACTTTGAAGATTGGAGATCTCCACATCCTTCGCCTCCACTTCGACCTGGTGCTCCTTTATCAATCTTAGGTCATGTTTTGACGGCACACGTTCTGGGATGGACGCATCTGGATATTCACGCAATACCATGGCGTCGAGCATCTCCCAGTAATTGGCCTCGTTGATGAATACGTGAAAGCCATCAGCTCCGATGAAATTGAGCACTTCCACTTCCTTCGCTTCGATCACCTCCTCCTTCAAAGCTTTCAAAAGATTAAAGATCTTGTAGTATTCTGTTCCTCTGTATGTAATATACGTGAGGAAATCGACGGCTCTGGTGAAGAACTCATTAGTCATCTCCACGGAGGGGTATCGTCTATGGATTAACTCTGCAGCTTGCTCCCGGTCCTTGACGTACCGTTCCAGAGCTTTCTGTTCTGCAGATGGAGGTGGTGGTGTTGGTGGGATTGTGGTGATGTTGGTTTCGGCTGTTTGGGCGGTTTCATCAGATTCAGCTGATGAGGATGGAGAGTTGGAGGTGGAAGCTTGGGTGGTTTCTGGTAGGTTGGATTTGTTGAGCGGTTGGGGTAAAGAGGGTGTACATCCCTTCAATATCTGTGGAGAGGAAGGGTGTATCTGGCAGTTTGAAAGAAGATGTGGATTCTTCTTCATGTGTGGAGTAGGGAGATTTCTGGGGTTGGGGTTGTGCAGTTGTGGAAGTTTGAGGTTCGGGTGGTGGTTGGGTTTGAGTTTGTATTTGAGCTGAGGGAGTTTGGGGTGTTTGGTCTTTGGGTGGTGATGGCTGGGGTGGGAGTTCTTGAGCTGGGGAAGGCTGGGGTTGTTCCTCTTCCACTTCCTTTTCCTTCTAGAGCGGCTGCATCTCAGCCTCGCTTTCTTCAATTATGGCGACTACACGCCTCACTTTTTGTGGTCGCTTTGACCGTGCTTTCCTCAGAGCAGCTCGCTTCGATGGTGAAGGAGCCTGCTTTCCTTCTTCCGCCTCGCTACAAGTTTCAGCGACTGGAGCGGGAGAGGGAACTGTCACATTGATGAATCTCCGGTCGATCGGGATTTTCTCCGACTTCCATGAATCAAAGTAGATGGTGTTCTTCTTGTACTCGGCTGTGTCGTTCGCGCCACTCCACCTCATGTTCTCGAACAGATTCTCCAGGGCGTATGAGATTCTGGAGAAAATTTTGAGTTTTCCTTTGCGAAGGATTTTGTCGTCACTTCTCTCCTCGAACTTGAAATCCATCGCAACTTCATGAATCTGGTTAATGAACCAGCGGTGCCAGTTGAAGCTTGTCCCTGTCAAGCTATCAACTATGACAGAGGTGGCGAAGATCTTGGTGTCAGACAGTTGGCTCAGTGAACCAACACCGCAAAGCACTGACTTTGTGTATAACTCACAAATATAGTTGAACGGAGTCAATAGATCATTCCTGATGTTGCTCTGCTTCGGATTTTCAAACTTCTCGCCTTTCCTCTTGGCAAATCGTGCATACTCCACTTGAACAGACATTTCAAGTTCTGTCAAGGAGTCCGGTCCGATCTTCGGTAGGTCGAATACATCGGCAATTCTGCTCAACTCGATCTCCACAAGCTTCCCTTCCTGTGGATCGGTGAAAGTTGACGTTTCTTCTCCCTCCTTGAGATTCAGTAGAATCTCGGCGATGGCCTTGGCCAGAATCTGCTGTGGCTTTGCCGTCACAAACTTCCACAGGCCGGCCGTGGTCACGGCCCTGCGGAAGAATCCGTTCTCTTCCACCACAACCTCATCAAGATGAGGTTCGACGTTGATATTGGCATCAATGGAGGCCAGGAATTGCTCCATCGTTTGTGTCTTCTCCTTCTTTCCCATGGTATGAGTATTTAGAGAGAGATTTGAGAAAGATTTAAGATTTTGGGGGGTTTGAGACTCGTGAGTTGCAGAGACGCAGATCTTGCACGAGAATGGCAATTTCAGAGAGTTGTGAAAATTTCTGCAGATCTCTGTCGATGCATATATATAGGACTAGGGTTCGGCTGACGTGGCAGGGGCAAGACAGTAATATCCTCGAGAATCCTGGGCGTAGGCGGCGGACCCTCGGTGATGGATCTGATGTGTCCGGCGGCATCACAGTAAAAGTGAACCGCCATCTTGACTTGGCGCTCCACGTGGCCTTCTATGATTCGTCTTTCCAATCGGCGTTGATCCAACGGTTCGGATTTTGGAACTGTTCAGATTCGACGGCTGGATCAAGGGCGGTTTTCCCGCTTCTCTTTTAATTGAGACACACGCGCCTGTCTTTTCTCTGTCTACGCGCCACTGCATTAAATGCTAAAGTAAAAAGTGAAATTTTGCACTAGAGTGCTGACAGCTCATACGCTTCGCTTCGTACTCGGTCGCTTCGAGTGTAGCCGCTTGGCTTCTACTCGCTTGCGAAGTACTCGCTTGGCATGACTGCTCCGCACTCGCTTGCGATGACTTGCTTGAGTGACGTGGCACTCGCTTCGTCATTTGTAGCGACTGGAATAAGAAATAAAATTTCTTTGACATTATTTAAAATGTTTCTGACTTACATACTTCGAGGATAAACGAGAATGTTTTCCTCTTTGTATTGTGTCAGATTCATTTCATATTTTCCACATAGTAAATGAAGGTTTCTAGCACGCTTCACAGTACTTAGTGTACTTGAATTGAAACACTTACCAGTCAATCTCACTTCGTACGAGATTGATACCACTTATTGAAGTCACTTGCTGAAGTTACTTGGCACCACTTGATAAATCCTTTAGAAGGATCTGTCTTCAAGCTTCGACTTCATGGCATTCATCTCTTCCATCTTCCTCTACGAACTAGAGACTCCTCCATCGAGTGAATGAGGGGGAGAATGAATAATGTACACAAGCTTACTACAACCCAGAGGGGAGCTTCACGTAAGTGTACTTATTTACGATGAAGGGGAGATGAGTACAAGTCCTTATCTCAGGACGGAATAGGACAGGATGACAATGAGAATGCTCTGACAAGACAATCTCGTATTTTACACAAAGACATGTCACCAGTCATGCAACCTTTTCAAGTAAAAGGTAACTCTTCAAGCTTCCTCCTACGAGCTACAACATGAATTTGCAATCGACTCGCTTGACCAAAACTAGGGTTAATTGAAGCGATGCAAAATCTAGAGTGGGGGAGGAATGGATAGACATTCGGCAGCTCGACTCAATGAAGAGTGAGTAAGGAATGGACATTTATCCACGATGAAGAAGATGAGAGGACTTGCTCCTCTTCGGCGGAAAGATGGGAAGAGGACGCAAGGTCTAGGTGCCAGCCCTGCCTAAGCTTTCACCATTTTTACGTGGGAAGGCCCGATACAAGACCCCACAACCGTTACTAGAAACGGCACTTGCGAGTGTTTATACCCACTCGCTACGAATCCTAGGCTAGGTAGCAGCTTTCCTTGCTCGCTTTGGAAGTAGCTTGCTCCGAGAGCAAACGATAGTTCCCCCTTAACCAATAGCTTAACAATTCCTGTAAGCGGGTAGGGAACATCTTCCAACACTCCACCTTTCTCCACCTTGTTTCTCCTTTTTCAAGCGAGTGGAATTTTGAAGTGACTCACTTGAGTTGGTGAAGATCCGAAGTGAGTGACGCTTAAGGATAAGCGACCACTCCTTCGTGCATCCTGGATCTAGCACTCTTCACCAGGGTCTAGTAACCCTAATTCCATGCATAGCTGATTGAAACGAGACTCAGCTAGAGGCTTGGTGAGGATATCTGCTCGCTGGAGATCAGTATGAATTTTCTCGAGCTTGATATCCCTCTTCTCGACATGATCACGAATGAAGTGATGTCAGATTTTCACGTGCTTGCATCTGGTGTGAAGCACTGGATTCTGCGAGATGCAAATAGCGTTGTTGTTGTCGCAGAAGATTGGAATCTCATTAGCTTTAACTCTGTAGTCCTTCAACTGCTGACGAAGCCATAGAATTTGAGAACAGCAGCTTCCAGCGGCCATGTATTCAGCTTCAGTCGTTGAGGTAGCTACACTGGTTTGCTTCTTTGAGAACCATGAGATCAGCTTGCTTCCCAAGAACTGACAAGTGCCCGACGTTGATTTCCTATCAACACGGCATCCTCCATAGTCAGCATCGGAATATCCAGTGAGCTCCAAATTATCTTCAGCTGGATACCACAGCCCCATGTTGATGGTGCCCTTGAGATAGCGAAGGATTCGCTTGGCAGCTTCAAGATGGTTGTGCTTGGGATTGCTTTGGAAGCGAGCACATACTCCTACTGCAAAAGCTATATCTGGCCTGCTTGCAGTGAGATATAGAAGGGATCCGATCAAAGCTCGGTAGTCTGTAGCATCCACAGACTTACCATCTAGGTCTGGCTCCATCTTCCAGTTGGTGTTCATTGGGATCTTCACAGCTTTGGCATGCTGAACACCGAACTTGGCAAGCATATCTCGAGTGTACTTGCCTTGATTGATGAAGATTCCATCATCCTGTTGCTTCACTTGAAGACCTAGGAAGCAACTCATCAAACCAATCATGGACATCTCATATTTGGTCTTCATTAGTTCTCCAAACTTCTCGCTAAGCGACTGGTTTGGTGACCCAAATATGATGTCATCTACATAGATCTGGACCCACAGCATGTCTTCTCCATGATTGATGGTGAAGAGAGTCCGATCTATCTTCCCTTTGTGGAATCCATTATCCACTAGAAATTGAGAGAGGGTATCGTACCATGCCCTAGGCGCCTGCTTCAATCCATACAGGGCCTTCTTCAATCGATACACCTTATCTCCTTGCTCGAAACCCGGAGGCTGCTCCACATACACTTCTTCCTTCAATTCACCATTGAGAAACGCGCTCTTGACATCCATTTGATAGACTTTGAACTTCTTAGCCGCTGCATAGGCAAGAAATAATCTGATCGCTTCAAGCCGTGCCACTGGAGCGAAGGTCTCATCAAAATCGATTCCTTCCTCTTGGTAGTAGCCCTTAGCGACGAGTCACACCTTATTCCTCACAACGTTGTGGTCCTCGTCCGTCTTGTTCTTGAACACCCATTTGGTGCCAATAACATGCTGGAATTTGGGACGTTCCACGAGGTACCATACGTCGTTCCTGGTAAACTGATTCAACTCTTCTTGCATGGCGATCACCCAATTAGAATCCGCTAGGGCTTCCTCCACGCTTGATGGCTCAATGTTTCAGAGAAAGCAACTGAACATGGCACTTTCTCCAAACACTTGACTTCTGGTCACTACACCCTTGGATGGATCTCCGATGATTTAACTTGGTGAGTGATCCTTGAGCCACGCACGCTTGGATCCACCAGCTTCGTCTTCATCTTCTTCCTGGTCGCTTGCTTCTCCTTCTGAAGCGACTGTATTGGGTGCTTGGCATGTACTCGCTTCAGGAGTCTTGGGGGCAGCTTCAACCTTCCCTTGGACAATCTGCTCGCTTGAATCCTTGACTTCTTCATCATCTTCAAGCATGTCCCAAGTTAATGAGTTGATGGGTTCCTCGCTTGCCTTTCCTTCCTTTGACTGAACCTGTTCCTGTGGAAGACTCAAGGAAGATTCATCAAATACAACATGGGGTGATTCCTCCACAATTAGGGTTTTACAATTGAATACCCTGTAAGCTTTGCTTGATGTAGAATATCCTAAGAATATTCCTTCATCAGTTTTGCTTTCAAAAGCTTTCAATTGTGACTTCTCATTATCATGGATGAAGACCCTACAACCAAAGATATGGAAATAAGATATGTTAGGAATTCTCCATGTCCATATTTCATATGGTGTTTTGTCGTGCCGTTTATTGAGAAGCGTCCGGTTCTGCGTGTAGCATGCTGTATTGGCAGCTTCAGCCCAATACTTCATTGGAAGCTTCGAGTCAGCAATCATGGTTCGAACGGCTTCTTTGATGATTCTGTTCCTTCTTTCTGCAACTCCGTTTTGTTGAGGTGTGCATGCTGAGGAAGTCTGGTGTGCTATGCCATGCTCCGTGCAGTATGCTTCAATGGTTGAGTTTAGAAACTCAGTGCCTTTGTCGGAGCGGATGGTGGCAATTGCTTGATTCTTCTCCATAGCTAGTCGCTTGAGCAGTTGTGGTAGCTTGGCCAGTGTCTCCTTTTTGCTAAAGAGAAATACAACCCAAGTGTAGCGAGAGAAGTCGTCGACTACAACTAGAGTGTATTTTCTTCCATTTACACTAACTGGAGTGACTGGACCAAACAGATCCATATGAAGCAGCTCGAGCACTCGCTTGGATGAAGCTTCTTCAAGACCGGCGAAGTGCTTCTTCGTCTGCTTCCCTCGTTGGCATGGTGAGCATGGATGGTCTTTGACAAAGAATTCATTTGGTATGCCTTGCACCAAGCCTTTTCGAGCTATGCGATTGATTGTCTTGAAATTGAGATGGTTCAAGCGTCGGTGCCATAGCCATCCCATTTCTGTAGCACTCCTTGCGACTAAGCACGTATCCTCTTTGCAGCTTTCCCATTGTGCTATGTAGACGTTCCTTTGTCTAATTCCAGTGAGCACAATCTGGGAAGTGAGCTTGTTCTTCACAATGCACTTGTTGGAGATAAACTCCACCTTGTATCCCTTATCACAGAATTGTGAGATGGATAGCAAGTTGTGCTTCAATCCTTCCACGTAGGAGACTTCTTCAATCTTGATCTTCCCGATTTTCAGTGCGCCGTATCCTTTAGTGCTTCCTCGAGAGTTGTCACCAAAGGTTACATGTGGACCCTTCTTCTCAACATAGTCTTGAAGTAGAGCCCTCATGCCAGTCATATGTCTTGAATATCCACTGTCCAAGTACCAGATTTGTTGACCTTCACTTGGCATGGGGTCCATGGCGCTCACCTGCATTTAGACAGATCTTGGTACCCAAATCAGTTTGGGTCCTTGCAGGTTAGTCCCTTTTGGTACCCACACTTGCTTCACTTTCTTTTGAGAGTGAGCTTGTGTTTTGGGCTCCTCGGCCTTTCTAAATTGTGACTTCTACTTAAAGGCAGCTTCACAAGTGCAGCAGTGTGTGCAAGAGGGGTAGCGACTCACTTGAGCCATACCTATGCTCTTACCCTTTTTCTTGTATCCTGAAGCGACTCGCTTCGGATTAGCTACAGGCTTAGAGACTGACTTAGGGTTTACAGTCTTTCGAAGCGGCACGCTTGGTTTCCTCGAAGCGGTCAGACTAGGGTTTTGACCCCGACTCGCTTGAGTAACCTTGGAAGTTTGAAGCGACCTCCTTGGTGCCTCGAATTCTTCCCCCTCAACATGAGTGCGGTTGGACCATCTCCAATCCGGCTCACGTGACACATAGACATTACTCCTTTTCTTAAAAGGGAGATCCTTTGTCTCTCGTGTCTTGGTCTGAGACTTAGAAGCTTCAACAGGATTCCCTTTACCTTTGGATTGGTAATTTTTAGCATTGTGAGTGCTAGGGACTGTTGAACTTTGCTTGCCCTTAGATTCTGCCCTTAAAGATATAGATATCTTCATTGGATTCTTCTTAGGGTTCTCAGCCACTTTGCCTTTGTCCTTGTTAGTGGTTACTTTGGAGGCAGTGGGCACATCCAAAGAAACTGATGGTGTTGTGTTTGAAGCACCAACAAAGACAGTAGGCTTGGAAGGTCCACCCTCATATCCGAGTCCTCCCTTTCTACCAAAGGGTAGAAGTGAGCTTTCTAGTGCCTGCCTTGCATACGAGGCTTTGTTTAGGTTGGCCACTAGATTGGATTGGGTTTCATACCTTCTTTCCAAGCTTTGATGTCTAGCGAAGAGATTCTCGAACTTACTAGTCATAGCTCTTAAGTTAAGTTTGACTTGGTCAAGCTCAGTGGCTAGCTTTCGGTTCTCCTTCTCGCTTTGAGACAAAGCTCGTTACAACACTTTGTGGTCGCTTGACAGTTTGAGGTGTTTATCAAGCAACTCACTCCATGTCGAGGAATTATCTTCCTCTTTATGAGTGTGTGTGAGTGTAATTGAACTTGATGAGGGGTAGATAAATACCTCTCCAGTCTCCTGGTCGGTGAGCGCCATCAATCCCAGATCTTCTCCTTCACTGGAGTTGGGATCAGTGAATGCATCCTAGTCGCTTGAGACATCTTCAGTTGAAGCGACTGGCTGCTCGCTTGCTACTAGCGCTCGCCTTGAAGCATCTCTCTTGGCCTTCAGTTCCTCTCGCTCTTTTGCACTCAACTTTGGGCAGTCAGATTTGTAATGGCCCATCTTGTGGCAGTGGTAGCATTCTACTTCCATCATGTCCCTTGAGATCGGTTTGGTCGTCTCTTCTCTCTTTCCTTTGCTTTCACGAGCATCAGTGCTCCTTCCCTTGTACTGCTTGTAGAATCTTTTGTACTTGCCCACACGTGAGTTCATCTTGTTGAAGTTCTTGGATAAGAACGCAACATGCTCTTCCAGCTCTTCTCTTGACATGTTAGCGAGTGTCTGGTCGCTTGGTCCTTCAGCAGCTTTGAAGGCGACCCCTTTCGATGTCGTGGGAGCTTCATTCTCATCGTCAAGGCTCATTCGATTCAGATCGAATTCATGGGCTTTGAGCTCGGAGAACAGGGCTTTGACAGATCCTTGGAAGCTAGGTACAGCTCCTTCATTGTCTGCCACTTCCTCGTGAGAGCTCGAACAATCTTCAGATTCACCTCCTTGTCTGTGAGTTCCTTCCCAAGTGAGTTGAGAGTAACAATGATGTTGGTGACTCTCAGCTCGAAGGCGTCTATGGACCCTCCTGACTTCATTATCAAGCTTTCAAACTCCCGCATTTGTACGGCAAGCTTGTTTTCTTTGATCTAGTCCGTTCCTTGAGAAATGAGGGCTAGGGTTTCCCACTTTTCTTTCGCCGTCGCACACTTCCTAATCCTTGGTAGATAGGCATCCGACACAGTGCTCTGCATCGTGTGGCGTGCGATTTTATCAAGGTTCACGATCTTGAAGTCGTTAGGATTATACTCGTCCTTGTCCTTCTCGACATATGTCTGCCTGACGTGAGCAGGACGGCCTTTTGCAGCTGGAACATCAACAGACACAGCTTTCTTAATCTCAATTGGTCCTTCCTCTATCACTTCCCACATTCGGTCGTGGATGGAGCAGAGGAAGCTCTCTACTCGAAAGCTCCATGTCTCATATACTTCGATAGAGAACTGTGGAAGATTCGATGCACTGTATGTAGACATAGCAAACTATCAGTAGTAATGCAGTATGCGTGGGTGAGGGTTTTATGCACTTAGGAAAAAGGATCTGGTTCAGTGAGACAACGTGAAGTGAGTGGGGACTCACTTCGGATATGCAAAGCAGAGGCTCGAAAGAACCGCTGCTCTGATACCACTTGTTGGACCCGGTTTGTAAGAGGAAAAACACGTAGAGGGGGGGGGGGGGGGGGGGGTGAATACGTGTTTTGAAGATTTTCAACTTCAAATTCCTCAAACTCAGAGTACTAAGTAAAGTGCTCGTTTGAACAACTAAGACCTAGCCGAGAGCTAGATCTAGAGTTTTCACGGTTCTCTTGACCTAAGCTTAGAGCTTGACCAAGAGTGAGACTTTACTCTATATGCGGAATTCGGTGAGCTAAATCTTTCCTAAGTAATTAAAATCTCAGTTTGTGTTTATTAAATGCTTGTGCAATGGATAAAAAAACTAAAAGCAAATAAAGAGATTAGGGTTAGAGATACGACACAAAGATTTATAGTGGTTCGGAGATGAAACTCCTACGTCCACTTTGTTGCACTAGGCAACTCGTTCTCTTCACTCAAGAACTTGAAGATTACGGGCTCTTCAAAAGCCTGTGACAAGATCGAGCTTCACTTGCTTGGATCTATCGGACGCTGGGTGATTCCGGGTTCACACCAAAAACCTAAAACTGGACTGGAAGCTTCACTTGCTTCAGTCCGACAACAGGGAGATTACGGGTTCTCCTTACAACCTAGTTTCGATCGAGCTTCACTTAATGAAAGTGTAAGCTTGGATCTAGACTCTATGATCGAGGCTTCTACAATCGATGAAGGTAGAGCCTTGGATCGAACACAACCTAACGACGAACACAGAACCTAAAACTTAGGGTTAGGGTTTTTTGCTTCGACAGAGACACACTATTGAATAGTTCTTTACAATGAATGCAAAGATGGCTAGAACTCTTCTTCTAAGCTGGGATTTTGAAGTAGGCTTAGAATTCTAGGTGTGAAGGTTGCGAAGACGAGTTCCGATGGGGCTGGAACTCGGAGAACACTTGGAAACAAAGACTCGATGAATGCTTGAAAGCTGGGAGTGTTTGTTTGCAGTAGGCGCTCAATGCTCAAGTAGTGTTCTCACTTCTCTTCGTCTTCATCCTTCACTATTTATAGGCGGAGGGATGCCGAGACCCATTGCTTGGTAGGTGGCCTTGTCCCTCCTCCTCTCGACAGTACTTTGCGCAGGCAGTTGCTTTTGCAGGTGCGCAGTTTGTCTCTTTGCCGAAAATGGCTAATTTACAAAATTAACAGTCACTGGAGCGAGCCAGTACTGTAGCAGCGCCCTGTCGGCCTGGCAGTCAACTCCGCTGCTCCTCTCCACATTCGACACGTGGAGATCTCGCAATTAATGCGACGATCTTCAGTTGACTGGAGTTCAAAAATAAGAGCGGGAATTGAGCTGTCGCTTTCTGGTAGGTAGTGGCTCGCTTTCCTTTAGTCTCGTAGCGTCCGCTTCAAATCGAGTCGCTTCGAGGTCATACTGTAGCGGGTACTTGGGAAGTGAGTTCTACAAGTGACTGCTTTAGAAAGTGTTGACCCGTGTTGACTCCCTTTGGCTTTTTACTGTAGCGCTCGCTTTGCTTCGCTTTGGCAGACTCGCTTTGAATCCACTGTAGCGCTCGCTTCGCTTCGCTATTCTTTGGCACGTTTCACTTCGGCAGGGTAAACTCGCTTCGATTGAAAAACACACTCAAGCGAGTGGCCTTCACTTGAATTTTCTGCAGTCTAAAACCTAAGTGACTAAAGCAAAATAAAGCCATCCTAACAGTATAGGCTTAGAAAAATTTCTAACCTATTTTCTACATCAAATTGGGTCGCTTGGGAATAGAACACTTGGGGTTTTGGGATCAAATCAAAACAAGTACTTCACTCACTTCGAAGTGTCCCATATGAGTTCCCCCTTAACATGTTGTTCTTAACAATTCCCAACAACAATTAACCAATTTAATCCAATCTAGATGTGATACACGAAAATAACATAACACTCAGGCTAAGGCAGTATAGATCGTCACCTAATAAGATCCTAATCTCCTCTCGGACTCATAGAAATCAAATCAAGTGCAAAATATAACAAGTATCAATAATATAATCAACTAGGTTCAGCTACAACACCTATATCGACTATATGCAAACATATGATAATCTAACTTCGGCTAAGACAATTAAATCATCATACCATGTATTCATGAGATCTATTATGCAATTATCCGACTAAGGCATAAAAAAACATAACTATGCACACATAATCAGTGGCCAATTAATCATGCATGAGAATAAGCATCATGAAACATGCACCTAGATTAGAAGGCTAATTGTAAACAAAAATATTCACATAAACTCAATTAGGCATTCAATCCCTAAAATCAACTAAGGAATTTAGCTAGACATGATTAAAGTAAACATGAACACAATATATTGAAAGAACATAATTAAAAAGTAGAGTAAGAAAAACTTGGAATTGAATCTTGAACACGCGAAGAACTTCGAAACTTGAATCTTGAATAACTTGAATAAACTCCAATGTTGAACAAATATAAAAACTAAAGTGTACTAATGAGAATTCTAGGGTTCACAATGCTAAGCCTAAGGTATTTATAGAGTAGAAATTTACAAGGATTCATAAGTGTACAAGGAATCAAAATAGGTCGAAAAATCCCGCGAACTAAACATGGCCCGTGTCCCGACTCGGACAACTCCCTCGGCCACCGACTTGGACAGTGACTCCGCCGAGTGAGTGAGGGAAAGGCTGACTCGGCCGAGTGGGTTATCCAGTAGCTTCACTCGGCCTATGACTCGGCCGAGTGGTTGGCCGAGTTACCTTCTCGAGCTCCTTTCTTCCGCTCTTCGACTCTCCGTTTCTTGGCTTTCTCGATCCTCATTTCAACTTGGGTTATTTCCACACGAAAAGTACCTAAAAACACGACAAAATACCCAAAAGCGTAATATAGTTCGAAAGGATATAAAACGATATAAAACACGAACTAAATCACGAAACGAGACCCAAAAACGACTCCTAAACACTTATAAAAACAAGTAAATTTCTAGTCTATCAAAATCCCCCAAACTTAAACATTGTTCGTCCCGAACAATAAAGAAAATCGAAACAAAGCAATCAACATAAGCATTGTGAACTATATAGCCTTATAGATTTTCAAAAATAAATCCTAAGTCCAAATTTATGCAAACAACCTCAAAACTTCACAACACAAATCATACAACAAATACTAAGCCATGAATGTCAATGGGGAAATCCTCTCAAACATGTGAAGATAGAATATAGGTGATCTCTCAACACTCTCAAAGAACAAGATGTGAAGTATAATGCACATCAAAGGATCACTCAATCATCAATGCAATGCAATGAACTTACCATAAGCTTGCCCCTTATCTCACATCTCCACCTAATGTAATGCATATTCACCAAGATCAATTAGGACTTTATTAAAGCTTGTAATGTAGGGACATTGGTTAAGGTAGGGAAATTATAGGCTAAGTGACTCAAAAATAACTTCAAATCATTCACCCCTTTCTAACTCCAACCAAAGTATGAATTTTTTCAATCCATCTTCTACCATACTCAACACCAACTACATATAACAAACAAGATGTCAAATACACAACTCAATACACTATCAACTATCCCCTTATACTTTTATTTTCTCTCTTTTTTTTTTTTCCTAGAGCTCAATAACAAATAAACTTTCCAATGAATAACAAAAGGTTCTAAATTTTTTCTTTTCTTTTCTTTTTTTATTTTTTTTTCTTTTTAAGCTTATAGGGATAGTTAATAACTAAATAAAGCATCTAATTTTTTCTTTTCTCATCTCCAACCACATCAAAAATATATCTTTTCAACTCCTCCTACATCACCAACAATAAATACTAGGGATACCCTTAACCATCCAAACCTCCTATCATCCAAGCTCAAGAAAGAAAGGCTCATAAAAGGCTCAAAGGGGGTAAACAAAGGTTATGATCAAGGTTAGTGTATAGGAATTACGTGGCTATGAAAGATGGCCTAAAATCCTTTCTAAGATCATATACATTCTAAGGTCTCAATGGAGAACAAAGGCAAGTTCTAGAAATTCAAAGCATGCATGATCACTCAACAAACAAATTGACATCAATATGTCCAAAGGCTCAAATACTCACCAAGGTAACAATATGACTCCCCAATATCCAAACATAACATAGAATCCATCACATAAATACGTCGCTTCGCCAAGGTTCCATGCATAAATCCAATCAAATTTTCATAATCAAAAATCCATACTATCATTAGCAAACCCACAATACTCATATATCATGCTTGACTCAATCAACTAACTCCTAAGACTCAAAGCAATAAAAGACTCAACATACCCCAAAATAAAACAACTACTAAAGCAATTAAAAATACACCCAAGAGATTGTTAACTTTAGTTACTCTTCCCCCTCCCCCAAACTTATTTCGAAATCAAAGATTAAGGAATAAGTTTGCAAAAAGAAGAAGGAACTAAGTTAACAAACTTACCTCATTGATATGGTGGAGGGAAGGGAGGGTTGTTGGGGTTGTTGGGGTCGAACCGTTGATGTTGAGACGGGTAGTGAGGATAGAAGTAGTGCATCTCATGCACCATTCTATTGTAGTTCTCCATATAAGCTCTCTCATCCTCTCGTCTCTTCGCCTCATCCTCTCGAAATTTCCTCTCATTCTCAAAGTAGGTGTTGAGAGTATCGAAACGGCCTCCTATGTATGTACGAAGATCGCCCACCTCGGTCCTCAAAGTTTGAACTTCTTCTCGAACTCCTCGCACTTGAGATTCAACGAACTCTCTACCGTCCCAATGGTAGTTGTCCATCGCCTCCATCGTCTCCGTATGCCAATCTTGCATGGTGGAAAACTCCGGAGCTCTCATGTGAAAGCCGGGCTGTTGAACATCTTCATACCCTTGTTGCTCGTCTCCCCCTTGTTCATAGGCTTGCTCCTCTTGTTCATCCTCCTCTTCCTCAACTCGTGGTGGTCTTCGGCCCGGCTCTGTTATCATCCTGGAGTGCTCCCCCGAGCTCAAATTCCAATTCCCCCGTCCTTTATCCCCCTCCGCAAGCACACTCCTCAAATGTGGGTAAGGAAGATGAAGGAGCATGGTTGCATTCCTCTCGTGGAGCTTCCAAACATAACCCTCCTCATGTGATAACATCTCTTTTTTTTTAAGCGCCTCTCGGTCTAGGAGGATATCTCGGGAAACCGGCTCCTTGGGCAAAGAAACTCGAAACTTGTGGCACATGGGTGTAATCCACGCTCCACACCCGATCCTTTGGCTCCCATGGAGAAGGGCTTGACTCTCAAAGTGCTCGGATAAACAAAGGGCAGCGTCTTGTTTGACTTCATGGATGCACGACCAAAATAGATGCATATCAATGGTACCGAATGATCCGGGGTCTCCTCTCCCAACAATTGTGCTCGCAATGAGTCGGTGTAGGTACCGAAACGCCGGATTTCGAACCGACGATGCCTTCGATCTAGCTGGTTCATAGTATGGCCTCCTCTCCTTCTCCAAGTGCAGTATCTCCTTCCAAAGGTTATCCGCGTCGGGTGTATGACTCCCGCTGAAATACCCATCATTGTCCCCTCCAATCAACTCATTAAGCTCCTCCATGGTGAGAACTCTTTGGACGTTCCCCAACTGAAAACGGAGCACCGAAGGGGTTTTGTCGGACCTCAACAACTCCACGGTCGAAAGGAACTCCACCGTCGGAATATGATACGTCAAGAAGTTGGCTTGGAACACCTTCATAAATCCTCCATTCTCCATGAGAGTCACCACATCATCAGCTATTCCCATTCCGTTAATCGCCTCGTGGTCTAGGAACCTACAATGCTGGTGCTTCAATCCCACCAAATGCGACCATCTCTGTTTGGCCTCCGGTGTCTAAGAGTAATTCCATATGCCTTCGGATCTTGGTTCATCAATAAGGCTTGTGGGGGTGGGGCTCGACTCGATGTTGTCTCCTTTTGCTTCCCCTTACTTTTGGTGGAAGTAGAAGACGAGGCGACACTCTTACCCTTGTCACGACCCATAGTAGTACCTATAAAACAAGATACTATAACAAATCAATTCAAGCCATCATCAATTTCTCTCCCCCCAAACTTAAGCGAATCCATACTCCCCCATTATACACCCACATTCATGCTTTAACAACACCACTTGTATACACACTATCAATCCTCAAGCAACTCAACTTCTCATAAAACCCATCAATGTAACATAAGCTCATATCCAAATTTATACTCAAATCAATTAAATTCAAGAACAAATAAGCATAAGAAACTTCAATTCATGCTCCATTCATGCAATTCTATCAAAATTCATCAAAAATCTCAATAGCCCATACAAAATTGAACATGAATTTCATCAAAGGAATCATCATAGAACATATTTATCAACATAAATCCAATAAAACAAGCTTTCTATGAAAATTCACAAATTTCTCCTCTCAATCCTAACATACAATTGAACCATGGAAATCCGAAATTAATCGGTCAATTTACTCCCAATTGGATAGAGAATGAAGAATTATGAGAATTGGAGGAAGAAAAATCATACCTTGGATGGAATTGAAGAGAGAATCGAGAGAGGATTTGTGTTCTTGAAGAGTTGTGTGTGCTAGTGTGTGTTCTTGTGTGTGTATTGGTGTTAAAATAGGAGAACATACCTCAAAGAAGGAAAAAAAAATCGGATGGGCTAGAGGTGACTCGGCCGGTCCATGAGGTGACTCGGCCGAGTGGGTGTCCGAGTGAGGGTACTGACCTGGAAACGCGATTTCACTCGGCCGACGACTCGGCCGAGTGGGTGTCCAAGTGACGCTGGGAAACTTCGCACGAGTCTGACTCGGCCGACGACTCGGCCGAGTGAGCCTACCGACCTGAAGTGTGATTTGACTCGGCCGAGTGCTCGGCCGAGTGAGCGTCCGAGTAGAGCCTCCTTTTCTCCGTTTTGCTTCGACCTCGTGCTTGACCAAATCGGTCGAGCCGAGGGTCGAGTTGGCCTATTTTTTTCGCTAAAAAACACACAACATATTAGCATTACTCACCTATAAAACTCGAACCTCAAATATGCAATTGTTTTATTAAGGGGTACAACTAAAAATAAAAAATGAAAGAAAAACTAAACTAAGACACTAAATAAAATTAAATTAAATCGAAAAACGAGATACGAATATTGGGTTACCCTCCCAACAAGTGCTACGTTTAACGTCTTTAGCCCGACGATACCTCTTTTCTAACTCGGGTCATCAAGGTAAGTGGCCGCTTTCTTGGGGTAGAGAGGCAACGGCTTGAAGTAGTGTTTGAGTCGATGTCCATTCACGACGAATTTTTCACCGTCGTTCTTCAACACTTCGAATGCACCATTCTTCAAGTCCTTGTAAATAACGTACGGCCCGGACCACTTGCTTTGCAATTTTCCTGGGAACAAACGAAGTCGAGAATTAAATACGAGAACATCATCACCAATTTCAAACTTACGCTTTTTGATGCTCAAGTCATGAAATCTTGCGGCTCGTTCTTTGTAAATCCTCGAATTCTCAAATGCCTCGTTCCTCCATTCATCAAGCTCCAACAAATCGTCGCACCTTTGACCCATGACTTCCTTGAACTCGAAATTTATCCTTCTCGTCGCCCAATAAGCTTTGTGCTCCAACTCCATTGGTAAATGGCAAGATTTGCCAAATAGTAATTGATATGGGGACCTTCCAATTGGCGTCTTGAAAGCCGTCCTATAAGCCCAAAGTGCGTCGTCCAAGTACTTCGCCCACTCCTTTTTGTTGGTGACGGTCTTCTCCAAGATTTGCTTGATCTCTCGATTAGCTAGCTCGGCTTGACCGTTGGCTTGAGGGTGATAGGGCGATGTAACCTTGTGCTTGACTCCATATTTCGGAAGAAGCGATCCTAACCAACGATTGTTGAAGTGGCTCCCCCCATCGCTAAGCAAAGCTCTCGGAGTTCCATACCGAGTCAAAATATTTCGTTGGAGGAATTTGATCACCACCTTCGAATCGTTGGTCGTCGTGGGAATGGCCTCGACCCACTTAGAAACATACTCCATCGCAAGTAGAATGTAAGAGAACCCGTGAGACTTGGGGAATGGACCCATGAAGTCGATCCCCCAAACATCGAAGAGCTCCACCTCCATGATAGTGCATTGCGGCATCTCGTCCCTCTTCGTGATGTTCCCCATCCTTTGGCATCGATCACATGTCTTGATGTACTCGTGACAATCCTTGTAAATCGATGGCCAATAAAAACCACTATGAAATATCTTGAAGGCGGTGCGATTTGCAGCGAAGTGTCCCCCATTCGGAGCGCTATGGCAATCCTCGATGATCTTTGTCCACTCCGATTGTCGAACATATCGCCTAATGACTCCGTCGGCACACCTCCGGTACAAGTAAGGATCATCCCAATAGTAGAACTTACAATCGTGGAGGAATTTCTTCTTTTGATGAGACGATAGATCCTTGGGCACATGATGAATCACCAAGTAGTTGACGATGTCGGCGAACCAAGGTGTCAAATCGTCTAACTCGAAAATCTGCTCATTGGGGAAACTCTCTTTGATAACGACTCGTGAATCTTTCCCTTCCACCGGTTGCTCCAATCTCGAGAGATGATCGGCCACGACATTCTCGCATCCTTTCCTATCCTTGATCTCCATATCAAACTTTTGAAGAAATAAGATCCATCGAACTAACCTCGGCTTCGAGTCCTTCTTGTTGAATAGATAGCGAATGGCGGCATGGTCGGTGTGCACAATCATGTGAGATCCCACCAAATAAGGCCTAAACTTGTCGAAAGCATAGACCACAGCGAGTAACTCCTTCTCCGTGGTGGTGTAGTTCCTTTGAGCCGAGTCCAACGTCTTGCTAGCATAGTAGATCACTCAAAAAAGCTTCTCCCTTTTCTGCCCCAAAACAGCTCCTATCGCCCAATCGCTTGCATCGCACATGAGCTCGAATGGGGCACTCCAATCCGGTGACACCAAGACGGGAGTAGAGACAAGCGCCTTCTTCAATGTTTCGAAAGCTTCCAATCAATCCTCATCAAATACGAACTTGACATCCTTCTCGAGCAATCAACACAACGGCTTCGTGATCTTTGAAAAATCCTTGATGAATCTCCTATAGAAGCTGGCATGTCCTAGGAAACTTCTCACCGATTTGACATTGGTTGGTGGTGGCAACTTCTCGATGGCTACAACTTTGGCTCGATCCACCTCCAATCCATGTGAAGACACCTTATGGCCAAGTACGACTCCTTCTTGCACCATGAAGTGGCACTTCTCCCAATTGAGAACGAGGTTCGTCTCTTCACACCTTTGAAGCACCGTGGCAAGATTCTCCAAGCATTGATCAAAAGAAGAACCAAAAACTGAAAAGTCATCCATGAATACCTCCATTATGTTCTCGATCAATCCATGGAAGATGGCCATCATGCACCATTGAAAAGTAGTCGGTGCGTTGCATAACCCAAACGGCATCCTCCGATAAGCGAAGACTCCATATGGACAAGTGAACGCCGTCTTGTGTTGGTCCTCCGGAGCGATGGTGATTTGGTTGTAGCCGGAGTATCCATCGAGGAAGCAATAGTACTCGTGTCCGGCCAAACGATCGAGCATTTGATCTATGAACGGGAGGGGGAAGTGATCCTTCCTAGTTGCTGCGTTGAGAAGACGATAGTCGATGCAAACTCGCCATCCCGTGACAAGCCTTGTCGCTATTAGCTCCCCCTTCTCGTCGTTGATGACCGTCATGCCTCTCTTCTTCGACA
Organism: Thymus mandschuricus; assembly: GCA_029379335.1. Taxonomy (NCBI): domain Eukaryota; kingdom Viridiplantae; phylum Streptophyta; class Magnoliopsida; order Lamiales; family Lamiaceae; genus Thymus; species Thymus mandschuricus. The sequence continues at coordinate 13,411,323 of CM057071.1, forward strand.
CCACTTGAGTAGGACTCACCCATTCACTATCCGAAATAGCATAGATCATGCCGGCATCGAGCAACTTCAACACCTCCTTCCTCACAACTTCTTGCATAGCCGGATTCAATCGCCTTTGAGGTTGGACTCGTGGGCGATGACCTTCTTCGAGCAATATCCTATGCATGCAAATCGCAGGACTAATACCTTTGATGTCGGCAATCGTCCACCCAATCGCAGATTTGTGCTTCCTTAGGACCCTCAATAACTTGTCTGAATTCGCCTCCGTGAGATGAGAGGACACGATCACCGGGTACGTCTCTTCTTCTCCTAGGAACTTGTACTTGAGGTGCTCGGGTAGTGGCTTCAATTCCACCTTAGGTGCTGCATCCTTCTTCTCTTCCTCTTTGAGAAATCCATCATCCACCTTCTTGTTGATGTCGAGGTATGAAACTTCCTTGTGGTGACGTGGTGGTATATTTGCCTCTAATTGATTGAGATACTCGAGAATCTCATCGCAAGCTTCATCCAACTCCTCGTAGGCATAAAGAGAATTTGAGATGCAATGGTTAAGTGCCTCCTCCGAAGTAGGTGGTATCAATGTCTCGATGGAGAAGATATTCTCACTTTGATCGTCGGGTCTCTTCATGGCTTCATAGATAGAAATTTTCAGCTCTTCCCCATTGACTCGAAATGTGAGGTCTCCATCTTGAACATCAATCAATGCTCTCCCCGTGGCTAAGAATGGCCGTCCTAAGATCAAAGGTTGATTTGTATCCTCGGGCATATCCAAAACTACAAAATCCGCCGGGAAGACAAGGTTGTGCACTTGAACGAGAACGTCCTCGACTATTCCTCTTGGATAAGAAACCGAACGGTCCGCCATGAGTAGAGAGATGGTGGTTGGCTTTATCCTCCCGATCTTGAGCCAGTTGAAAATAGAGAAAGGCATCAAATTGATGCTAGCACCGAGATCGCAAAGGACGTTTTGGAATACTTGATCACCTATCTTGCATGCTATGTGAACCTCCCGGGATCCTTTTGCTTCAAAGGTAGCTTCTTTTGGATCACCGCGCTACACTCCTCCGTGAGGTTGATCATCTCGAACTTCCCCCACTTCTTCTTCCCCGACACCGCATCCTTGATGAACTTCATGTGGTTTGGCATGTCTCGGAGAGCATCGAGAAGCGGGATGTTAATGTTGACCTTTTGAAGTATCTCGAAGAACCTCTGATACTTCTTGTCTTGCTTGGTATTCGCCAATCGTTGTGGGAACGGAGCCTTGGGAGTCGATTCGTGCGTCGGGGTAAGAACAGGGTCGGAGCGGTGTTCGACTCGGCCGGGTGCTCGGCCGAGTGAGTGGTCGAGTGGGTTGACTCGGCCGAGTGGTGGTCCGAGTGGACCTACTGGTTGAGTGACTCGGCCGAGTGCTTGGCCGAGTGTCCCCTGGGCAGTTTTTTCTCCTTCGACTCGGCCGGTGACTCGGCCGAGTGCCTCTCCTTCCGGGCCGTCGTCCTTCGTCTCATCCGTTTCCGCCTCCGAATTGCTTCCGTCTCCCAAATCTTCGACTCTACCTTCAACTTCGTCCTCCAAAGATGGATTCGTGTAACGATTGCCACTCCTAAGCTCAATAGCGTGAACTTGATGGTTATTCTTTGGGTTTTGCTCGGTGTTAATTGGGAAGTGGCCTGGCTTGCGGACTCCTCCTTGAGCGTTGGCTATTTGACTCATTTGCGTCTCCAACATTTGCATTTACTTGGTCAACGCATTGATGCTACTCGCCAAGTTGGTGTTTGAAGTGTTTTGAGTAAGCTCCAATGTCCTCAACTTTGCATCTTGCTGAGTCATCCTCATCTTCGATTGAGCCATATATTGACGAATCAAGTCGTCGGTAGACATCTCCTTCTTTGGCTCTTGGATGACTCCGTTCTCAACATGGAAGCCGGGAGGTGGTTGCAAGGCGTTGTTCGGGTTGGCATAAGAGAAGTTCGGATGGTTGCGGTTGTTTGGAACGTAAGGCTTCTTGTAACCTCCTTGGTAGTTCGAACCTCCTTGACCTCCTTGTCCTCCTTGCCACTTGTTTCCTTGATTTGGTTGCCACTTGCCACCTTGTTGCACAAAATTGGCATCTTCCTCTTCGGTTGGGTTTGCTTGTTCGTCAGTGATAGCATCGCACCGAAGTACTCCTTTCTTGATAGAATCCAACTCATTCGCTGTTTTTGAGTACTTCTCCATCAAGTCTTCATAAGCATCGATTCCAATGTTGGCAACTCTCCTTCTTCCAACGCGTTGGTCAGTAGCCTCTTCATAACTCGAATTCACGGTCAACTCAATAATCTCCATGGCCACGTCGTACTCGTTGTTCAAAAATCCTCCTTTGGAAGCGTAGTCGAGCTCCTTCCTACATAACTTGTTCAAACCGCGATAGAAGCACGTGATTTGATCCTCCTTGCTAATTCCATGGTTCGGGCATGCTCGTAGTAGCTTCTTGAATCTTCCCCATGCCTCGTAGAAGTGCTCATCCTCGTATTGTTGGAATTGGTTGATCTCGTTGATGAGTTTTTGAGCCCTCGAAGGTGGGAAGAACTTATTCAAAAATCTAGTGCACATCTCGGCCCATGTCCTAATCTCGGTCTTGTCCTATTCATCGAGCCACTCCCTCGCATCGTCCTTGAGAGACCACACGAACAAACTTAGCTTGAGGTAGTCCGATGAAACTCCATTGGCCTTGTATGTTGCACAAATATCCAGAAATTGCTTCAAGTGAGCATTTGGATCCTCCATAGGTGTGCCTCCATATTGGTTGGATTGCACCATGTTTATGAGGGACCTCTTGATCTCATAATTGTTAGCGTCCGTGGTCCCCCATCCTCCTTGCTGAAATTGATCCACGACCGGCTTGAAACGGTCGTTCAAAGTCCTCCTCGCCGCTTGATTCCCCATTGAATCAAAACTCCTTGGTGAATCGGGTGGTGAAGAGGGTGGTGTATCGATCTTGCTCACCTTCTTCTCTCGTCTCAATGCCCTTAGTGAGCGCTCCAACTCCAAGTCTATCGGAATAAGATTTATCCCTTTAGACCTTGTGGTCATGCACTACCTAAAACCAAAGAGAAGAAAAGAAAATGTTAGATCAATAAGCCGAAAAACAGAAAAATAAAGCGCCTAAATCACCTATTAATTCTATTTCAAAATATGCGTATGAAATCTAATCAATCCCCGGCAACGGCGCCAAAATTTGATCGCACTATTTTCTACCACACAAAAATAGGTATAGTATAAGAAAGTACGAATATCGTATCCACAGGGATTGACAAGTCGAAAACACACACAGTACCTTTACTCTAGAACTAAACTAATGTCTAGGCAATTAAAAGTTTAGAGAATGTGGTATTTATAAACTATAGGCAAATAAATAAAAGACTCAATTAATCAAATAAGGAAATAAATAAGCAAGGCAATTAACTAGTCAAATAAAATAACTTAGCAAACAAGCAAATAAACAAATAAGGTAAAAACTCAATTAAGGAAAAGTGTTGATTCTAGGGAAGCCTACCTAATCAAATCTATGCAAGTAATTAATGAATACAATTAACCAATTTAATCCAATCAGGATGTGATACACGAAAATAACCTAACACTCCGGCTAAGGCAGTATAGATCGTCACCTAATAAGATCCTAATCTCCTCTCGAACTCATAGAAATCAAATCAAGTGCAAAATAGAACAAGTATCAATAATATAATCAACTAGGTTCAGCTACGACACCTATATCGACTATATGCAAACATATGATAATCTAACTTCGGCTAAGACAATTAAATCATCATACCATGTATTCATGAGATCTATTATGCAATTATCCGACTAAGGCATAAAAAACATAACTATGCACACATAATTAGTGGCCAATTAATCATGCATGAGAATAAGCATCATGAAACATGCACCTAGATTGGAAGGCTAATTGTAAACAAAAATATTCACATAAACTCAATTAGGCATTCAATCCCTAAAATCAACTAAGGAATTTAGCTAGACATGATTAAAGTAAACATGAACACAATATATTGAAAGAACATAATTAAAAAGTAGAGTAAGAAAAACTTGGAATTGAATCTTGAACACGCGAAGAACTTCGAAACTTGAATCTTGAATAACTTGAATAAACTCCAATGTTGAACAAATATAAAAACTAAAGAGTACTAATGAGAATTCTAGGGTTCACAATGCTAAGCCTAAGGTATTTATAGAGTAGAAATTTACAAGGAATCATAAGTGTACAAGGAATCAAAATAGGTCGAAAAAACCCACGAACTAAACACGGCCCGTGTCCCGACTCGGACAGCTCACTCGGCCAGCGACTCGGACAGTGACTCGGCCGAGTGAGTGAGGGAAAGGCTGACTCGGCCGAGTGGGTTATCCAGTAGCTTCACTCGGCCTATGACTCGGCCGAGTGGTTGGCCGAGTCACCTTCTCGAGCTCCTTTCTTCCGCTCTTCGACTCTCCGCTTCTTGGCTTTCTCGATCCTCGTTTCGACTTGGGTTATTTCCACACGAAAAGTACCTAAAAACACGACAAAATACCCAAAAGCGTAATATAGTTCGAAAGGATATAAAACGATATAAAAAATGAACTAAATCACGAAACGAGACCCAAAACGACTCCTAAACACTTATAAAAACAAGTAAATTTCTAGTCTATCAGTGTTTCTCCGTTGTAACTTTGTAATCTCTCTCGTATAGTAGATCATATTCAGTTGACCCTCCGAGGACGTAGGCATATTGCCGAACCACGTAAAACTCGTGTTCTTGATTTACTATTTTCGTACTGCTCTCATATCATCCTCATAGATATTGTTATCTCAGGCATTACTAGTATTGTTCTGTGTATTGTTCTACCTTCGGTACTGAACACAGAATCTTGTTAGAATCCTAACAATTGGCGTCGTCTGTGGGAATCGGATCTACGATGTCTACCACGAAGTTTGACGCAGAGAAGTTCACAGGGGTGAACGATTTTGGTCTATGGAGGATTAAGATGAAAGCTTTGTTGACACAACAAGGTTTGGTGGATGCTATCAAACCTGAAGCTGATTTCGTGAAGGCCGTTAAAGAAGAGAAGAGGGACGAGATCAAGGAGAAGGCGCACAGTGCCATCATTCTGTGCTTGTCAGATAAGATTTTGAGAGAGGTCGCCAAAGAGGAGTCTGCTGCTGATATTTGGCAAAAATTGGAGAGTCTTTATTTGACTAAATCTTTTGCCAATCGTTTGTACTTGAAGCAGAGGTTGTATTCCTTCAAGATTGTGGAGGACAAACCCATCTTGGATCAAATAGATGAGTTTAATAAGGTTCTTGATGATATGGAGAACATAGACATCAAGATTGATGATGAGGACAAGGCCATCATCTTGTTGAATTCTCTCCCGAAGTCCTACGAACACCTGAAGGATGCTATGATGTATGGTAGAGAAAAAACCATTACATTGAGTGAAGTTCAGTCTGCACTGAAGGGCAAGGAGTTGCAGAAATCGAACGAGGGCAAGCATCAAGATCAGGCTGCTGAAAGTCTGAACGTCAAGAAGAATTTTTCGAAAGGAAAGTTCAAGAAGCCTTTTCATGACAACAAGAAACCTGCCAATGAAAAGGAAAAGGGATCGAAGGAGAGAGAGACCAGGAGCTGCAAGTATTGCAAGAAGCCTGGACATATCGTAAAAGATTGTTATGCCCTGAAGAGGAAGGAAGCCCTCAAGAATCAGAAACCTAATAATGTCAAGGTTATTGAGATGGTCGAGAATTCCGAGATGCTGAATGTGTTAGACTCTAACATATGTGATGAGTGGATTCTTGATTCTGGATGCAGTTTCCATATGAGTCCACACAAGGAATGGTTCGAAGATCTCAAGTACGGGAATTTTGGATCTGTGTTGCTCGGCAATGACCAAATATGTGACGTAAAGGGAGTAAGGAATATTACTCTCAGAATGCATGATGGCTCTCTCAAGATAATGTCGAGGTTATTGAGTAAGGAATATTACTCTTAGAATGCATGATGGCATGTTAGAAGCGAAGGGGTATGTTTTTCAGTCTAGCAATGGTGTACTTCATGTTATGAAGGATTCGAAGGTTATCATGAAAGGCAAAAGGAACCGGAGTTTGTATTATCTTGACGCAAAGCTGGTGATCGGAGAATCTGAAGATAATACAGTTGATGATTCTATGTTGTGGCACATGCGGCTAGGCCACATTGGAGAGAAGGGTTTGAATGAATTGTTGAAGCAGAACTTGCTACAACATTCTGGCTCATTCAAGGTTGAGTCTTTTGAATGTTGTATCTTGGGCAAAAGCAAGAAGTTGCCTTATAATACTGGAAAGCACACCTCAGCTGCACCTTTGGAGTATGTCCATTCGGACTTATGGGGTCCATCTAGGACCGAAACCCAAGGAGGAGGCAGATACTTCATGGCTGTCATCGATGATTTCTCAAGGAAGCTATGGGTTTATGTTCTGAAGAATATGTCTGAAGCCTTTACAAGGTTCAGAGAATGGTGCAGCGAGGTTGAAACTGAGAAAGGAGTTTCGGTCAAGTGCTTGAGGACAGACAATGGAATAGAGTTTATGTCCGATGAGTTTTAAGAGTTTTGCACGAAGAAAGGGATTAAGAGGCACAAGACTGTTCCTGGGAATCCACAACAGAACGGTGTGGTGGAGAGAATGAATAGAACATTTGTTCGAAAGAGTGAGATGTATGTTGCTGAGTTTCGGACTACCGAGGAAGTTCTGGGGAGAAGCAATTAACACGGCGTGCCATTTGATAAATTTGTGCCCTTCTTCTACAATTGATTTCAAGGTTCCGAATGAGGTGTGGTATGGTGTTACCCCAAGTTACAAGTACTTGAGGATTTTCGGTTGCAGAGCCTCTGCCCACTTTAAGCAAGACAAGTTGGAACCTAGAGCGTTAAAGTGTATACTCATAGGCTATCCCAAAGGCGTGAAGGGATACAAGCTATGGTGTACATAACCTGGAAATCAGAAGGTCATCAACAGTAGAGACGTGGTGTTTAAGGAGGATGTCATGCCTTATTTGGAGGAGAAAGACAAGCCACGAGAAGTTGTTAATGATGACATTGGCGCTCTGAAATTTCAGGTGGAGCCTGAAGAACAATCTGCTCACAATGGGGGTCACACTAGGGAGAACATTAACCCTGCTGACATTGACGAGGACATTGATGCGGCAGATTTGAGAAGTTACATGCTTGCGAGAGATAGGACCAGAAGGAACATTACTCCACCTTCCAGGTTCGGACATGCCGACATGATTTTCTATGCTTTGAATGTTGCTGAAAATGTGGAACATCAAGAGGAACCTCGAAACTATAAAGAGGCAGTGAGTTCCGAGGAGAACAAGCAGTGGATGCTAGCTATGAGGGAAGAATTGGAATCAATGGAGAGGAATGGAACATGGGTACTTGTCGATAAGCCCAAATCTCAGAAATTGGTGAGCTGTAAGTGGATCTTCAAGAAGAAGTTTGAGGTTGTCGGAACCGAGAAGGTCCGGTACAAGGCAAGGCTCGTAGCTCGCGGTTTCACACAGAGAGAAGGAATTGATTTCAATGATGTTTTTTCGCTTGTGGTCAAGCACTGCTTGATTAGAATCTTGTTGACGATGGTGGCTCAATATGACATAAGGCTACATCAGTTGGATGTCAAAACAACGTTCCTCCATGGAGATCTAAAGGAGACCATCTATATGACTCAGCCTAAAGGGTCTGTTCTGCCCGGAGATGAGGACAAAGTTTGTCTATTGAAGAAGTCCTTATATGGCCTGAAACAAAGTTCAAGGCATTGGAACATGAAGTTTGACAGTTGTATCTACATCAAGAAGTGAGAGAACGTTGCTGCAACTTATCTACTATTATATGTAGATGATATGTTGGTCGCAAGCAAGGATTTGGCTGAGGTGGAGCAACTGAAATCTGATTTGAAGTCCAAGTTCGAGATGAAGGACTTGGGATGTGCGAAGAGGATTTTGGGAATTGATATTTCCAGAAATCGAGATAAAGGCGAGTTGTGGCTTACACAACATGATTACGTGCAGAAGATATTGAAGAGATTCAATATGCATGAATCTAGGGAAGTGACGGTTCCCTTGGCTAAACACTTCAAGATGTCTGAACAACAGAAACCCGGTACATCAGAAGAAACAAAGGAAATGAGTCAGGTACCATATACGAATGTTGTTGGGAGTGTCATGTACACGATGATTTGCACGAGGCCGGATCTTGCTCATTCCATAAGTGTTATAAGTAGATACATGGCTAATCCAGGAAGGTACCATTGGGAAGGACTCAAGTGGATGTTCAGATATCTTAAAGGAAGTTCGAGGATTGGTATTTTGTACAAGCGCCAATCTGATGTGAATGGAGATCCATTAGTTGGATATGTTGATTCAGATTTTGCAGCAAATATGGATACGAGGAAGTCACAATCAGGTTACATTTTTAACTTGTTTGGTACTGTTATTAGTTGGAGTTCTTCTCTTTAGTCTATGGTTTTGTCCACAACCGAAGCCGAATACATGGCGATGACTGAGGCCGTGAAGGAGGCTGTTTGGCTTAGAGGGATCATTGGAGAATTTGGTGTTGATCAAGGCACAGTTTCCATCAACTGTGATAGCCAAAGTGCTTTGCATCTTGCCAAACATCAAGTGTTTCATCAAAGGTCTAAGTATATTGATATTAAGTATCATTTTGTGAGGGATATGGTGAACAAGAAGGCGGTGAAGATGCAGAAGATTTCGACTGAAGAGAATGCTGCTGATATGCTAACCAAAGCATTACCAACTGCGAAGTTCAGGTACTGCTTGGAGTTGGTTAGTGTGCTCTCGAGATGAGAGACTTGTGTACTGCCCTGTGGTGGGGCATCGTTTGAGGGAAAACTGAATTCGATGGAGATCTACTGTCATTTGCGTTAAAGGTGGAGAATTGTGAGATTTGATCGCAAATTCCATTATAGATATATATATATATATGGAATATATATTCTTGGAGGAATTATTATATCTTTAAGATATACTTGGTACGATATCTTTAGGATATCTTTTGGGATTTCTTGTTCCTCAAAAATTAGGGTTATATACAAACACTATATATATGGTGCTTTGTATTCGTTATTTGTGCGTAATTTTGGTGTGAGAGAGCAGCCGATATTGCATTTTGTTTTCTGAGAGATTTCTCGTTTCTAGTTACTTTTGGGTTGGGGAATAGAAGATAGGTTTTCTTCTTTGAGTGTTTCTCCGTTGTAACTTTGTAATCTCTGTCGTATAGTAGATCATATTCAGTTGACCCTCCGTGGACGTAGGCATATTGCCGAACCACGTAAAACTCGTGTTCTTGATTTACTATTTTCGTACTGCTCTCATATCATCCTCATAGTCCTCATAGATATTGTTATCTCTGGCGTTACTAGTATTGTTCTGTGTATTGCTCTACCTTCGGTACTGAACACAGAATCTTGTTAGAATCCTAACAAGCTTATACAACAAACCTAAGCACAAGCTTGATCTCTAGTGTGTTCGCTTCACAGTTATGCAGAAATTCGGTGAGCTAGTGATTTTCTTATTTAGTAAAACTTCTATATTAGATTATTTAAATGTTGGTGAGAATGCAATAAATAAAGCGCTTAAATAAAAGAAAAGCGCAAGGAAAGAGATACGACAGAACGAGATTTATAGTGGTTCGGAGTAAAACTCTCCTACATCCACTTTGTTCCACGCTTGGAACGAATCCTCTTCACTCAAAAATTCTGCAGGGATTACAACGGGTTCCTGGAGACGTGAACATTGTCGAGCTTCACACAATCGAGGAAAGTGCAAGCTTGGATCAAACACACAATTACAACCTAGATCGAGCCTTTCACTATCGATGAAAGTGAAGACTTGGATCTTTACAACTCAACTACACTAACACTAACACAATAAAACACGTTCTAGGGTTTTGGGGGTAGGGTTTGTGTTTAAACTTCAACTTTGAAGAATCCTTTACAATGAGAACAGTAAAGGGGTTTAGGATTCTTCTTCAAACTAGGCTATGATTTTTAAGTGAGCCTAGGACTTAGAGTGGAGCTGGGGTTGCAGAAGAAACACAAGCTTTAATAGTGTTAAAAGCTTGGAACACTTTGTAAGAACTCGAGAAAAGAATGCTTTGAAAATTGTGAGAACTTGCAGTTTATGCTCTGAAATTTCAAGAGAAATGTTAATTGTTCTTGTTTCTGCATTGCCCTTTTTATAGATGAAGAGTGGAGATATGTCCGTTGGTGGTTGGTGATCTTGTCTCTTCAAACTCCAACAATACGGCCTTAGACAGGCAGCTAGCGGGTTTGTCTTCTTTCTGAAAATGGCTAACTTCCAAGCTTAACAGTAACCGCGCTCCTGTGAAAGTAATTGTTGTCTGTCGTTGGCTTAAGTCAACTTTCTTCATCCAACCTTTGAGTGCCACGTGGAGAACATCATTTTTTGTCTGCAGATCTTCACTTGACTCAATTCAAACCTGAGTTTGAACTTGAATGGTAGTTGAGATGTCGCTATCTCGCTCGGTGAAATGGATGCTTGCTAGTATAGAAGTTAAAGTGAGTGCACCAAACTTCAAAATTTACTAAGTGTAAACTGGATGCTTGAGATTTCTCTAAGCGAGTAAGGTGGCCATGTTGAGCATCACGTTCTGCGAGTGGACTTCAAGCTTCAGTCTTCATCCTACAAGTTAAAAACCTAGGCGACTAAAAATCTTAGAGCTTTCCTAACATTTTTAAGCTCGAAAAATCTAACCTATCTATTCATCAAGTAGGGGACAGTTGGGAAGGATTTACAAGGAGAGTTTTAGGATCGAATCAAAATAATAATAAAAAATTTTATTTAAGACTCCCAAAGTGGTTTCCCCTGAATATATATCCTTAACAATTTACCAACATCATTTTTGAGTGAATTCTTCCATTTTTAATCACACTAATATAGGATAAACATTTCCAATGGAATTTACGCAAATATTGAGGACGGAGAGATTATTATTCAGATTACTACCTTTCTCCATTTTATCGTAATACTTTTGTTTAATAAAATAAATACAAATTGATTAATAAAGTGTAATAATAAAATAAATAGAAGGAGTATATGCAGTGGCGGAGCCAGAATAATTTTGGTAGGGGGCCCGATTTTACACAAAATTTAACAAGTCTCGAGTAATTATTTTACATGAAATTTTAATTAAAAAAAAAGGTAAGTATATGCATTATATTATTACAATTAATATTGTATCAAAATTTTCAAAAATAAGTACTAAATAATTAACTTATGACATTTATAAGTATATTTTTACTTTTTTTTAAACGTTACATAATACTCTCTTTGTATCGCTTTATTAATTAGTACTCTCTATGTCCTATTTCACTTAGCTTATTTTCTAAATTGGATAGAATTAACCCTTACTTTTCAATGTGAACCATTTACTTTTCATTTTTAACACTGCGTCTAAAATCTCATACCAAATAGAAACAAACCAATTGAAGTGAGTTGGAGGGAGTATCATTTTCCTTATTGTCATATCTCATTTATTAGTCTTATTAATTGAAAAGAAAAAAAAAATTAACACATAATAAGACATTGGTTATTGTCCCTATGTGAAACATAAAATTTTGTAGTTTCATCAAAACTATCAAGTAAAATTCACCCACCAAAAACTAATACTATTATACTAATAGTATATTTTATTATAATAAAAAACAAAAATATACATACACATAATAGATAGAGTTAATGTATAAAAGTAATCACTTTCATTTAACAAACATAAAATCTACCCACCTTCTTTAAAACATATAAAAGTTACCCACTTTTGACTTAAATGTACAATATTACCCTTACTTTTAAATTTAAGGGACAAACATATCCCACATGTTATCATTTTTTTTTTATCTCCTCTCTCCTCTCTACGTACTTTTCATTTTTCCCTCTCTCTCTTCAATTGAATCTCTCTCTCTCTCTCTCTCTCTCTCTCTCTCTCTCTCTCTCTCTCTCTCCCCCCTCCATTTTTTGGCTTGAGAAAGTATGAAATATTAATACATTTCGTACACACCTTATTTTCTATTTTGGTACGTAGTTCAAATTTCGTACCGGGTACAAAAGCGTAGCCAATTTTAAATCATGGTATGAATGATACCAAAATGATGAGTAAAGATTTAAACACCATATCAAGTGTATACTATACATACGAATAAATGACGCTTTATTTTGTATTCGTTTGAGTTATCAATTTTTATTCTATTTTGGTACGTAGCTTATATTTCGTACATGATTAAACCACAATGAATAAATAAACATGATATGAATTACATGAAAGACTCAATTCGTACCAAACAACATACAACACTTTTGATAATTATAATTTATATTTTTCACGAAATATTTTCAACTTACAAGTAATGGTACGATTTAACTAATTTCGTACTTGATGAACTACAACTATGGTACGAAATCATCAATTCGTACCGAACAACCCTGATAATTTACAAGTATATGGTGCCCACCAAACATTGTCGTCCTAACGGAATTGTGCCAAAATCGAAGATCTGCAGCTGAAAATATGTGTCCTAAGAAGCTGTCGGAATCGCGTATGAAAGCCTACAATAGAATCATGATAACAATTACATGAAATAATCATCTTTATCGAACAAGCGAAAAACTCTTGCAATTTCCTTTCCATATTGTTCACACTATACTGTAAGTTATAAGAAATATGATACGATTTTACTCATTTCGTACCAGATCGACCAACGACTGGTACATTTTTTTGCTAGTTTCGTACATAAAACATACCACAACTGAAACACAAACTATAAATGTTTGAACACCATAAATCAAGCAGAAATTTGTATCAAAATCAGCCTAAACACCCTTCAAACATGAAACCTAAATAAGACCACAAATCATTAATGCTTACACAAACAAACACCATTTGCAATTTTCGTATCCATATTTCTATAAGAAAAATGGTACGATTTAAATAAATTCATACCGAATCAACCAACAAATAGTACAATTTTACTAATAGTATATGTTGAGTCACAACCTCCCTAAGTAAAAAAGAAGTATTTGATACGATTTTACTAATCTCGTACCAAAACAAGGCACAAAGTCATAGCCTAAAATCGATCCTAAACCAATTCAAACCAACTCATAAGTGAAAATATGATACAAAATGAATTAATTCATACTAAAACAATACACAATTCAAAGCTTAAAATCAACTCTAAACAAATTCAAACCAACTAGTACCAAAACAACAAACAAGCCTAAATTCGGTACCACAATGCAGAAACAGTAAATTCGTACCAGTACTAATTCAACAAATGACAAATTTAAAGTCTAAATCAACCATTAAAGCAACAAACAAGCAACAAATAACAAATTTGAAGCCTAAATCAATCATTAAAGCAACAAACCACAAAAAATCGCAGATTCAAGCATTATTACTCATAAATTACACAAAAATCACCTTTAAAAATCACAAAATTGTAGAAAACGAAGCCTACCTCTAAATCGGTAAAAGAATCTCCGATTGGTATGCGTTCTTCTTCTTCTTCTTCTTCTTCTTCTTCTTCTTCTTCTTCTTCACCTCTCTCCGGTGAGGTTTCCGTCCTGTGGGTTCGTCGTCCTCTTCGTTGCCTCTTTCCGGTACGGCATTCGCTGGGGCTGTGGCAGTGGTAGAATGTGTTTCTATTCGGTGCCTCTTGTTAGCACCCCTCGCCATGGATTCGTGCGACTCGGAAGGAGCTCTCGGGGCCCCTTGGTACGTCGGAAGGGGAAGGCGGGAGGAACTGCGGCGGTGCGGGAGGAACTGCAGCGGCGGAAGGTTTCTGAATCGCTTTTAGAGAGAGAGAGAGGAGAAAAAAAAAAGTAAGAGGGTGCATGGGGAAGGTTCTCGTTTTTTTTTTTTTTTTTTTTTTTGGGGGGGGGGGGGGGGGGGGATTAGAGGAGGGGCATTATGAATTAGAGGAGAGGCATTTTTGTCTCACTATTAAATTAATGGGTAGTTTTTGTGCATTTTAAAAGTAGTGGGTAAGTTTTATGTTTACTATCTCATTTTGGATAATATATTTTTTACCTCTAATAGATACATACATATATAGGTATAGTTGAGGGGCCCAAAAGTGGGGGGCCCAGGCCCCAACGTGGCTCCGCCATTGAGTATATGACATTAAATTAAGAAAGGAAATTTAAATATGGCCCACAGTTATGGGGGGAATGGGGGTCACGGATCGCACTACGGATGACTCGAACTCAGGATCTTTGGCCCCATAACATAACGCTCACCATTTGGCTAATATAACATATGCACACATAACTACATTACTATTTACTGTACAATAGAGGTATGGAGTTTTGAAAAAAATTATAAAGTAAAAATACGATGCTTCTCACTTGATTTAATGAGATACCCCCTTCGTCCCCTAATAAGTGTTTCGAGCCGTCAAAATGCAATAACCAAGAAAGTGTATAATTTATCATATTAACCCCTAATCATTACATAGAATATTGAAAAAGTAAAAAAAATGTAATGATAGCAGGGGTAAAATTGGTAGTTTAACAGGAAGACATTTTTTATTGTCTCTAGGATCGAATCTCATCGATTTAATTGCCACACTACCCGTCCAATTTTCGATTCGGTGCGGGGGATAGTCCCGTTTCTCGGTTTTCTATGCTTGTCCTACCCTATCACTATACAAATCACAGTACAATTATTAAAAGTAATGTAGGCGGTAGGCCCTCATTGATTGAATAGTTTAATATCTATTCAATATAAAGGTTTTGTTCTTGCTATGCTCTGAAATTATACTACCACTTATTATTAACCAATAGCATAACAATAAAAATCTTTCTTCTCTTAACAACAAAACCTGCTGCAAATCTAGAATCCATGCACTTCTTTTTTTAATTTCTTACAAAAACACCTAATTCGCTCCCAATCAATGTCCCCAATTTTCCTTTCCTTCTCAGCAGCCGACATTTTGAGATCTCTCTCTAGGTCCTAATCAAGATCCGCAGTGAGGCGAATCTTGAAAGAGATTTCACATTGAATAGGAAAGATGGCGGCGTTATCAGTGCCGGGCATCTTGAAAGAGAGGAAATTCCCCTTCGTATTCGCCTTCTTCCTCTTGCTCATGCTCGTCACTTTTTTCCTCATCTCAAACTCTCAGTCCCCCATCCCCATCCCCACCTCCACCAATCTCTCCGACCAAGCTCCGACCAACGCCGCCGTCCCATCTTCTGCATTTCCTCCTCAAATCACCAGAGCTTCGGCGCCGGCCAACGGCTCTTCATCAGCCGATGCGGCCGGGAGCCCGCCTCCAGCTGCCGCTGGGGCGGCGGCCGACCGTGTTGAGAATCAGGGTTTGGATGCAGTAGAGTGGGGGCTGTGCAAGGGAGAAAGTGTGGATTTCATACCCTGTTTGGATAATTGGAAGGCGATCAAGGCGTTGCAGTCGCGGCGGCATAAGGAGCACCGCGAGCGGCATTGCCCAGTGCCGGCGCCGAGGTGCTTGATTCCTCTCCCCGAAGGTTATAGAGTTCCGGTTCCTTGGCCCAAGAGCAGGGATATGGTGAGATCATTCATTCTTTGGTGGTAAGCTTTATTTTCTTGTATATTTGTATTTGTGGGACACACTCTCTCTCTTTCTCTCTCAAGATGATTTGATAAATTGTTTCTGCTATAGCTTTTCTTGGAAAGTTGATGCAAACTAAGTTGCAAACTTAATGTGGTACTTCATTGATTAAGTTGCTAGTTTTACTAAATTGTTCGATCACCAATTGCAACAACTTTCCAAGAAAGTTGAAACAGAATGCGAGATGCTGTTTTGGTACAATATACCAAGACGGAAACTTAATGATTTATAATGCGGTACATCAATTTGTTGCACTTTGTAAAGTACACTAATGAGTGAATGCAAGATATTGAAGTTTAAATCATGTTTTGAATCTTTTGATTTATATGGTTTTGTTGTTTCTTGGATGGTAAATTGAATATTCCTTGAGGTGGTATCAATGTAATTCTTGAGCGGACTGTAGCAAGTGCTAATTGGACAAAACAGGATTGGATTATTTTCACAGTTTGAATATAACATGTATATATACTTTGAAAGCGTATTTTCCTGCAATAGGGGCATATGGTGAACTGCTGGTGATTTGAGCTGTACCTGAAAAGTTTGTTTTAAAAAATTTCGGCTATGCTAGTACTTAAGTGTGGAAATAAATGTATAACAATATGTTGCTTGATTAATTTGTTCCTAGGTGTGGTACAACAATGTTCCCCATCCCAAACTTGTTGAATACAAGAAGGACCAACGTTGGGTGGTGAAATCGGGGAACTATTTTGTTTTTCCTGGTGGTGGTACGCAATTCAAGAACGGTGTCGAGCATTACATTACATCTATTGAGAAGGTAATGAACTTTCTCTCCGTGCTACATAACTCTAGATACTGAGTGATAGATATACGCAAGGATAGTAGCGTGTAAGCATAGGCCATTCCTGTTCACAGTGTCGGGTACGTTCCATTTGGTGTTCACCCCTTCTGTTTATTGCTACTTATATCAACGCATCAGTTAGCCTTCAAGTAAGTGTGAGGGAGATCAAGCACAGGGTGTGAACAATTACTGGAGATATTGTTGTATATATGTATCTAGAGAGGAGTTTTTTACCGCTTTCTCAATTAGCATTGACAGTACGTTGTTTATGTTAATTAAATGCAGAACTGCTATTTAAACCTTTTTCATTTTATTACATGTTCTTGAAAGTTGAATCCATGTACTAATTCTTTCTTTCTTTGTTATGGTAGATGCTACCAGCAATTGAATTTGGGAAGAAGACAAGGATAGTTTTGGACGTTGGATGTGGTGTAGCTAGCTTTGGTGGTGCTTTGCTGGACAGAGGTGTGATGACTATGTCATTTGCCCCAAAGGACGAGCACGAGGCTCAGATTCAGTTTGCTCTTGAACGTGGCATTCCTGCTATACTTTCGGTCATCGGGACACAGAAGCTGACATTTCCAGATAATTCTTATGATGTAGTACACTGTGCAAGGTGCCGGGTTCACTGGGATGGGGACGGTAGCACTTTGCTTTGAATTTTTATTTTCTTTTATATATATATATATATATATATATATATATATATATATATAAATTTTTTTTTTTCCTTTTCTCTGGTTTGATAGCTTTAGTTCTCTATAATTTCCTGCTAGTTTATCCTAAGAGTGATATTTGGAAATTGCAGGTGGAAGGCCATTACTGGAACTGAACAGAATTCTGAGGCCTGGAGGGTATTTTATATGGTCTGCTACACCAGTCTATAAAAAAGACGATAGACACAAGAGTATCTGGAAATGTTAGTTATTTTTGTCTCCAATTCTTTCTCTTAGAAATAATCTACAGGAGAACTCCAATTAGATTCTCAAGTTTGATGCCTAATCGTTACTAGCTATTAGATGGATTAAGTATTTGTCTCTTGATTTCACGACATTGAGTAAGCTGTATTTTGCTCTTAATTGATATTTCGTGGATATTATATCCATCTTTCTTGTAGCAATGGTAAACCTGACAAAGTCAATATGCTGGAAGGAAGTGGCAAAGGTTTCTGCCAATGCTAATGATGTTGGAATTGTTATTTACCAAAAGACCACTGCATCATCATGCTACAAGAGCCGGAAAGAGAGTAACCCGCCTCTTTGTGATCCGAGTAGGACCAACAATTCATGGTATATGTATATATAATCTGATGATTTCCATCTTTCCACTGAAGCAGCTTCTTAATATTCACTTATATCATATATTCCTACAATAGGTATGCACCTCTAGACAGTTGCCTAGTTCCAGTTCCAGCTGAATCCTACCCGTGGCCTTCACCATGGCCACAAAGGCTCAAAGATAAACCCCGAAGCCTCACGGAGCCTGATACTGAAGAACGCTATAGAGGGGACACTACTCACTGGTCTGCACTTTTCTCAGAGGTATATCTTGAAGGTGTTGGTATAAATTGGTCGAATTTGAGGAATGTCATGGATATGAATGCACGCCATGGAGGGTGAGATATTTACTTTTGCCAAGAAATCTCTTCGCTTTTATTTAGTTGGGAAAAGATCAATTTTATATCGCAATAAGTAAACTTTTTCATAATTGTACCTTAACTAATGTGAAATGAAAATGTAATGGCTATACTGTTAAGTTTATTATGAATTATACCCTATGATCCGGTTAGTGGCATTTGAGTGCCAACTCAGCACACTGGAACTATGTTATTTTCTCTTAACAAAAACAAGAGATCTTCCACTGGCTTGCTCAGTTAGCACTCAGCCTCTGAAAATTGCATTGTAGGTTATAACTGATACAAACTGGTACTCTACGAATCAAATTGTATCTTCCATACTTTGGGTACAATTGTGAAAAGGTGTACAGTGTGGTTATGAAATGGTATTTTCGCTTCCCTGGAATGTTGTACGTTAAAACTTAACTTTGTCTTCTATGTTGTTTCAAGGTTTGCTGCTGCGTTCGTTAATCTACCGATATGGGTAATGAATGTTGTGCCCGTACACGAAGCAGATACTTTACCAGTCATCTATGATCGAGGGCTGCTTGGAGTTTACCATGACTGGTGTGAATCATTTAATACATACCCTCGAACATATGATCTTTTGCACTCAAGTTTCCTCTTGGGAAATATAAGCAAGAGGTACTACATATGCCACAATGCTGTCTACGCTTCACTTCTATTCTTATATAGCCTGTCTACATATTATTCTGCATAAAAAACGACTAAGCAGTAGTAACTCCAGTCTCTAAGTTAATATAGCTCTCAAACTTCAGGTGCGATATTATTGAAGTAGCTGCAGAGGTGGATCGGATATTGAGACCCGGTGGATACCTGTTGGTCCAAGACACTGTGGAAATGCTTAACCAGATTAACCCCATCCTAAGATCTCTTCATTGGACAGTAAATTTACATCAAGATCAATTTCTTGTTGGTAAGAAGGGTTTTTGGAGGCCTGGTACGTAAGCTTGACCATAGACTTTATACTATATATAATAGTTGTTTCAGATAAAAATGTTATTTTACATTGCTTACGAAATTTAATAGGTATTTTTATAGTATACTGTATTGGATGCTACACACATAAAAATTCTCATGTATGTTATATTGTAAACATAATCTTTAGAGAAATAAGCTCATTTTCTTAATTTTGTGCTTTCATTTCATGCTAATGTTACTAAGAAGAATGTGTTTGTGAGTAGTGATGCGGTGATTATACATTTTAGGAAAGAGTTAATGTATAAAAGTAGTCATTTTCACTTAACAAACATAAAATCTACCCACCTTCTTTAAAACATATAAAAGTTGCCCATTTTTGACTATTTTGACCTAAATATACAATATTACTCTTACTTTTAATTTAAGGGACAAACATATCCCACATGTTAACATTTTTTTTTTTTTTTATCTCATCTCTTCTCTCTACGTACTTTTCATTTTTTTTTCACTCTCTCTCTCTCTCTCTCTCTCTCTCTCCCCTCCATTTTTTGGCTTGAGAAAGTATGAAATATTAATACATTTCGTACACACTTTATTTTCTATTTTGGTACGTAGTTCAAATTTCGTATCGGGTACAAAAGCGTAGCTAATTTTAAATCATGGTATGAATGATACCAAAACGATGAGTAAAGATTTAAACACCATATCAAGTGTATACTATACATACGAATAAATGACGCTTTTTTTTCGTATCCGGTTGAGTTATCAATTTTTATTCTATTTTTGGTACGTAGCTTGTATTTCGTACATGATAAAACCACAATGAATAAATAAACATGATATGAATTACATGAAAGACTCAATTTCGTACCAAGCAACATACAACACTTTTGATAATTTTAATTTATATTTTTCACGCAATATTTTCTGCTTACAAGTAATGGTACGATTTAACTAATTTCGTACTTGATGAACTACAACTATGGTACGAAATCATCAATTCGTACCGAACAACCCTGACAATTTACAAGTATATGGTGCCCACCAAACATTGTCGTCCTAACGGAATTGTGCCAAAATCGAAGATCTGCAACCGAAAATTTGTGTCCTAAGAAGTTGTCGGAATCGCGTATGAAAGCATACAATAGAATCATGATAACAATTACATGAAATAATCAATCTTTATCGAACAAGCGAAAAACTCTTGCAATTTTCTTTCCATATTGCTCACACTATACAGTAATTTATAAGAACTATGATACGATTTTACTCATTTCGTACCAGATCGACCATCGACTGATACGATTTTTGCTAGTTTCGTACATAAAACATACCATAACTGAAACACAAACTATAAATGTTTGAACATCATAAATCAAGCAGAAATTTGTATCAAAATCAACCTAAACACCCTTCAAACATGAAACCTAAATAAGACCACAAACCATTAATGCTTACACAAGCAAACACCATTTGCAATTTTCGTATCCATATTTTTATAAGACAAATGGTACGATTTAATTAAATTCATACCGAATCAACCAACAAATAGTACAATTTTTACAAATTTCGTATATGTTGTCACCCCCCCCCCCCCCCCCCCCCCCCCCAAGTAAAAAAGAAGTATTTGATACGATTTTACTAATCTCGTACCAAAATAAGGCACAAAGTCATAGCCTAAAATCGATCATAAACCAATTCAACCAACTCTTAAGTGAAAATATGATACGAATGAATCAATTTGTACCAAATCAACACACAATTTAAAGCTTAAAATCAACTCTAAAAAAATTCAAACCAACTTGTTAAAAACAACAAACAAGCCTAAATCATTCGGTACCACATTGCAGATTCAATAAATTCGTACTACCAATAATTTAACAAATGACAAATTTGAAGTCTAAATCAACCCTCAAAGCAATAAACAAGCAACAAATAAAAAATTTGAAGTCTAAATCAATCATTAACCACAAAAAATCAAGCATTATTACTCATAAGTTGCACAAATCACCTTTAAAAATCACAAAATTACAGAAAATGAAGCCTACATCGAAATCGGTAAAAGAAATAATCTTCTTCTTCTTCTTCTTCTTCTTCTTCTTCTTCTTCTTCTTCAGCGAGGTTTTTGTCGCGTTCCCTACGACGACGGTATGAAGTTTATTACAAGTGAGGAAGCACTACAACAAAAAACGCCTTTAACAACGGTTTTTTACCCGTTGTTAAACTAGATACACGACTGTGGTTGTATCCAGTGTTGTTATAAGTTCTCGCTCATAGACAACGGTTATTTACCGTTGTTGTTTACCCTTACAACAACGGTTTTCTCTCATAGACAACGGTTATTGACCGTTGTTGTATATCTGAACAACAACGGTTTTCGCTCATAGACAACGGTTATTGACCGTTGTTGTATATCTAAACAACAACGGTTTTCGCTCATAGACAACGGTTATTGACCGTTGTTGTATATTTGAACAACAACGGTTTTCACTCATAGACAACGGTTATTGACCGTTGTTGTATATCTGAACAACAACGTTTTTTTTCTGATAGACAACGGTTTATACCCCTTGTTGTATATATGAACAACAACAGTATTAGCAACATATGTTAAAACCGTTGTCTATTTGTATTATTCGAATTTATATTCATTTTTTTAATAATATGCATTTTTATATTTATTTTCCGACCTGTTTAGTTAGTAGTAACGTACAATATATATTGTGGACAACAAATGCTATAAAACAAAACAAATCTTAAAACCAATATCATTTAGAAAATTATCACATTCTAAAGGTAAATATAAGTATTATGTTGTAGCTAAAGTGAATAGTGTGCTTATAAAATCATACATGCTATTGCTAGAGTTACCAACAAAAATCTCCAACTTCATGAAATGATTCTCCTGCCAAAATTTGCGAAACAACGACCTGTGTGACATAAGTAACGAAGAATATTAAAATAATTTCGAATTGTACATAACATTAATTTTTAAATAACTATTACATACCTTTTACTCTCCAATATATTCTTGTACAAATGTAGCCCACTCATGTCGAACCTCATCAATGTCATGAACCGAATACTCTTTATTTTTAAACTACAAACATAGAAAATTTAAAATTTAAAATAACGCTTTTAACTAAACGCTGATATAGAAACCGTTATTTATACGAATTTAAAACATGAAGATCGCTTACCCATTGCTTCAGTGAAGAGATCGTCGATATAGAGTCTGATTCAATTATATCCTTCATATATGTCATGACATAAAATCCACATTGTTCGTAGTCCGGTTGCTTCGGAGCCTACATTGAAGTTCAACAAAAGCTCATGAATAATATAAGCATTCTAAAAATTATAGACAAGATAATATAACACTTATACAACAAATAAATTATGTTACATAAAAATTAAAGCTTATCCTTACAGTGATTGATGGCCAATATGAGTTCTTTCCAACCTTGCTTGGTGCGTCCCCAAGTGTAGAACGAAATGTTTGCAAAGCTCTTATAATAGATATCAACAAAATAAATTAATTACTCATTTTGATGTATAGCTTTTAAATGTAAATTACTTCATATTCAAACCTATAGTTAAAAAACTTACGTTTCAACAATTCGTTGTCAATCACCATTTGGTTTTTCCATTTGCAAAGGGTCCATAAGTCCTACCTCTAACTTGTGAGGGTCAATGACGGTAAGAATCCAATGGTACCTACACAAATATTAAACAAATGTAGATGAATTTAATGGATTTTTCATACAAAACAATTAGTCTCTCTATTATTCCCAGTATGAAGAAGTAAGTAACTGTTAGTTTTTCCCCTTCTTTATCTTGTACCTCTTTCAATTTCTTTTCTGAATTTCATAAATGAAAAAAAAAAAAAAAAATGGTAAGCAGAGAAGGCATGCATGTGAAGAGAGGGAAACGAATGAAAGCAGATTCAGAAATTTACCTGAATTAACCGTACTCATCATCCAGTAATTAAGGTAATTAATTTCTACTCTGTTCATTTCATTTTATTTAAATAAAATACTACTGTTCATAATAGTATAAGTATATGTGCATGGTGCAGCAGCAGCTGTTAATGTTTGTGAGTTAGTTGCCATTGTTAGGCATCGTCACCTTTAATATATTTCAAGAACCTATAATAAGAGTAGTGTGATTTTTCTCTCAAGAAAAGTACTCCCTACTACTATACTCCAATCCAATGTAGAAAGAAAGCAAGAAGAAGGGAGTATAATAAGAATAGTCACTAGAAATGAAATTTCAAAGAATATAGTACTGTATATGATGATTAAAACAAAACATAAATAATGAGGAAATTATATTTAGAGGCTACAGCTGTACGTAGTAGTGTAATTTTATTCTGTATATTTAGAGGAAATTATATTAATACAGTAGTAGTAATAGTACTAGTGTAATTTTATTCTATATATTTAGAGGCTACAACTGTAGTGGTGTAATTTTATTCTACATATTTAGAGGAAATTATATTAATATAGTAGTAGTAATAGTAGTAGTGTAATTTTATTCTATATATTTAGAGGAAATTATATTAATACAGTAGTAGTAGTAATAGTAGTAATTTAAATTTATCAGCAAGTAGAATTCCACAGTACGTATCACTATGTAGGAGTATATGAGGATAATTAATTAAATTACATAATAGCTAGCTCTATTAATTAATTTATCAACTCATCGATCACAAAGAAATACTAACACTAACTAATACTCCATATTATTAGTGTGATGAATTAATAGTAATAGTAATTAAAGCTGAGCAGCAGCAGCTAGTGGAGTAGCTCCTATCTATGTATAATGCTTAAAAATTCACATATAAAACTACAGGCCATATATAAACTCCATTAAAACGAGCTGTCCTAAACCTCTAATTTCAGCTTATACAAACTCCATTAATTTTTGTGGATGGTAAGCTCCACAAGGAAAGTGTAAATGTGTAGGCCAACATTGCTGGATAAACCATCTTTCCCCTATTTTTAACATCCACGTAGGGTTCAAGAAAAAATTTAGAGACAGTAACAAGCTAACCTTCAAATGGCCCATAGAAAATGCTCTGCTCGTTGTAGGCTGGATGAATCGCAACCAAAGCAGGCACCTTATCAAAATCATACAACGACATGACATCCTCTGAAAAGTCCTTGGCTACAGAAAACCAGGCTTTCTTTTTGTACTTGACAGCCATATCTGATACTGTGGACTCATCCAAGCCAAAGCCCATAAATATGGGAAAGTTTGTGCCCGCTGCCTCAGTAAAGTCTCTAATAGCAACATCAGAACTAAGAAGAGCAACATCAGGAGCAACATATTTCTTCAAAAATTGAACAAGCAAATCAGCTTTACGTGGTCCAAAATACTCTGTAGGAACTCCATGTATAAAAATCTTTAGAGTTGGGTATCCACTGC
Organism: Thymus mandschuricus; assembly: GCA_029379335.1. Classification (NCBI taxonomy): domain Eukaryota; kingdom Viridiplantae; phylum Streptophyta; class Magnoliopsida; order Lamiales; family Lamiaceae; genus Thymus; species Thymus mandschuricus. The sequence goes on from CM057071.1 coordinate 13,435,797, forward strand.
ATTAAATCAAAGAACTAGTTTAGTGCTTACTAACTATGCAGGTCATATATATCTCATCTATAAGAAACAATGAAGCAGGTCCAGACAGCTTAAAAACACCACTATTTTAGGAGAATGAGAGAACATACTCAACATCATGCTTAGCACCAAGCTTTCTGTACTTGTCAGCATCTACCTTTGCTACAACTATGGGCGGCTTCAATCCAGCAAGAATGGGGGCGGCTTTATCTAACTGCAATGCAACATTCACATTCATCGGTCCGCTCTATAAACATAATATGGGGCTGAGTCCAAAAGGAGATGGTAAATTAGGCTCACAATTACAAGAACTTTTAACTCCTACTTGATGGTATATTTGAGCGGTTAAACCTCTTTACTCCTACTTGATGGTGTTCAAGTGAAAGTTGTGAAACAAAACTATTCGAGAAACTATAGAAGTTCCACCCGACATCATCGAGAAACTATAGAAGTTCCATCTGACAACGAAAATTACAAGATCTGTATTTTGCAACTAATTAAAAGAAAATTAAAACCAAACAAACACAGCAACAACAAACAAAGAAGCTAGAATATACGTGTACCACGAAGAGAAAACGACAAGAATTGGAGGAGTGAATTACCTCTGCGACAGCAAGTAGTGAAGTTCCGAAAAATAGAGAGGCAGCGAAGAGAGGCAGAGAGCTGCGGTGGGAGAGGGCGACGGTGCTGCGGTGGGAAACGGCGACGTCGACGGCACTAGGAAATCGCGAATACTGTCAAATCAATCAACAACACTTGAAACGTCTCTTAAGATATTTTCTAATAACTACAACTTGTCATATGAAAGATAAGCTCTTAAAAACAGATATTCTCTACACATCTAGATTCAGAAAACCAACTCACTCACGAAAGATAAGCAACGAAGAAGCTAAAATCAACATGTATCGCGAAGAAAAATCGACAAAAATTGGGAGAGTGAATTACCTCTGCTGACTACGAGGAGTGAATTTCGGGAAATACACCGAATGAAGCCGAACCTTCCCAGGAGAAGCGAGCTGATCAAAGTAGGACAATGTTTTCCAAAACCGGCCTACATCCCAACCTTGCTTTTCAGCTCCCGAGATAATGCGCCCTCTGTTCGTTCTCAATGAATCTATCTTCTCCTATTCTGGTGAACAATAGGGTGAAATTTACGGTGGAGGAAGGAATTCAGAAGCGAGGAAGGGAGCAGCAGCGAATGCGGAAAGGATTTAGGTAAACGACAGCCAATTATCGAAGCACCCTGCGCGATTCAACAAAAAATAAATCGATGAGACCCGGTGCTGGAATGCTTCAAACAAAATAAGTAGGCTCAGAACCACGGTGGAGGAAGGAATTCGGAAGCAAGGAAGGGAGCATCAACGAAGTCGAACATGATTTAGGTAAACTACAGCCGGAGAAAACAAGAAAAGAACTTACCGGCGACGACGAGACCCTGCGACGACGAGACCGGCGACGAAGAGACCAGCGACGAAGAGACCGGCGACGACGAGAACCGGCAACGGCGATGGTGGTGGTGACCAGAATGTCGCCAGCATCCCCTTCAGCGCAGCCCGTTAAGTTCAAATTTGGGGATTTTTTTTTTTAATTGGGGTTTTTTAAATTATTAGTTTAATAGTTTAATTGTGGTTTTTTAAAATTATTAGTTTAATAGATAATGTCATTTACTTAACAACTCCAATTAAAATCGACTAGACTAAATCGTAATTTGATATTCTGGGAAACGCTCATTCAAATTGTAAACAAATTCCTTTAATTTAATTAATTTTAATACCTTTAAAATTTAATTTCTAAGTTAGAAAATCAGCAACATAAAAAACGAAAACGGTATCAAATAACGATGTCTATATTACATTCAATAACCCAGAAAAGATTACAGATAGAATATCAACAACGGTATAGAAGACTGTTGTCTAAAATCAATAAAACAACGTACATTTAACAACGGTATAAAAGACCGTTGTCTAAACAAAATAAAACAACGTACATTTAACAACGGTATCGAAGACCGTTGTCTAAAATCAATAAAACAATGTACATTAACAACGGTATAGCAGACCGTTGTCTAAAATAAATAAAACAACGCACATTTAACAACGGTATAGAAAACCGTTGTCTAAAATCAATAAAACAACGTACTTTTAACAACGGTACTTAAAAACCGTTGTCTATGAGCGCATGTTTTCGCACAAAGACAACGCTATAAGAAACAACAACGGTTTTTTGCGAAATAACAACGGTTTTCTTTAAAACCGTTGTTGTATGTGTGTTGTTAAATCCAAATTTTGTTGTAGTGAAGGTGGAAGGAGAAGAAGGGGGAGGAAGGTTTCGGTGGGAAACGGGCGACGTGAGGAGGTTTAGGCGACTAGGAGTAGGTGGCGAGTCTCAAATCCTGGAAGGACGGCGGCGCGAGGAGGTTTGCCATCGAGAGAGAGAGAGAGAGAGAGAGTTGGGGGGGGGGGGGGGGGGGGGGGGGGGGGGGTTGACGGCTACTGTGGGTTTTGGGGTGATGAGTGAGGAAATAACATTTTAATTTAAGGGAAAACCTAAAATAGGCTAGAGGGATATTTTTGTCCAACTTGTAAAATAATGGGTCGTTTTTATGTGTTTTAAATATAGTGGATAAGTTTTATGTTTACTATCTCATTTTGGGTAATATATTTTTTGCCTCTTTAGGAAATTTTGTTATACATATATTCTCTGAAATTAACCTTGATAAAAAAAATTATATCCTACTTAAACCGAAATAAATAAAGGGAGTTGAATTTAGGGATAGAGTGTACTTAATATATGCATTTAGGCCCGTTTGGCTAAGCTTATTTCAAAATGCTTATAAGCTCTAAGTGCTTATAAGATGTTAAAGAGCTTATAAGATATATGGGGGTAAGAGCTTATAAGTTGTTGAAGTGTTTGGATAAAAGAGCTTATAAGCTTGAAGAGATAATAAAAAAATAAAATCTGAAAATTAAAAAAATTAAATTTAAACAAAAATATTTTTTTTTTTGAAAATTATAATGTTGTAACTTCAAATGGAAGTGTATATAATATAAATATAAAAATAAAATAGAATTATAGTGGTAGATAAGCAAAATTTTAAAAAAATAAGTTGGGGTGGAGGAGCTTATTTTTTGGAGTGCTTATGTTTGCATCTTATAAGCTCTTAAAGAGTTTATTTTGTCAAACACATTTAAAGTGCTTATAAGTAGTCAAACAACTTATAAGCAGTCAAACATCTTATAAGCTAGCTTATAAGCTTAGCCAAACACCCTCTTAGTCGTATTTGTATATTGAAATAAATGAAGTATTTGTATATTGAAATAAACTAGCATTGTACCCCCGCGATGCAGGGATTTAATCGATAAATAATAGTGCATGACAAATGTTAGTTATAAAATATTTAAATTATTCATAATTTCACTTCGTTTCACAATGAAAAACTTTTTTTTTTTAAACATAGAGTAGTACACTCTAGTAAAATATGCTTGTGTAGCCCTATGTACATTTTATATACATATATGCGAGTTGGTTTGCATGTCTCATTTTTATAGATTATTTAACTATAAACATTCATATATGCATGAATTTGTATAGAATTTATAACATTATCAATTGAGTTTACCAATGCTTTATCAATTGTAGAAAAATGAACATGCAAAGAAAGAATATTAATGTATACAATAACACATTGAATTTTATTACTCAAGGGAATAAATAAAATCAATAATAAAATATTATAAAGTAGGAAATCAATTATATTGAAGCTTGAATTTCAATTTATATGTTAAAATTTTAATGAATTAAAAAACGTTTTCATAATATTAAAAAAAAAAAAAAAAAAAAAAAAAAAAAAAAGAAGAAGAAGAAGAAGAAGAAGAAGAAGAAGGTTTTCATGAAATAAATGCATTAAGTGTTTGTATAGGAAATAACAAAATGTCTAATTTAATTAGAGAAAACTAATAACCTTATTAAATAAAAAAATAAAGTTCAATTACCAAGAAAATTGGAGGGAAATGTATTTTACTTTAGTATATATATATAGATGAAGCAGATTATTTTTATTATTATTACTTCTTTTGTTTGTAATTAATTAAATTAATTATTGTATTTAGTTTCATTTCCATTTTTAAAATTTTATTAGTTTTGTGTTTGTAATGTTATTTTTGGTGATTAAATGATTTTTAAAGTAATTGTAATTAGAAAAGTTAATTGTAATAAGGGAAAAACTAATTGTACCATTAGTATGTTAATTATTTCCCAAAATAGGAAAGGTGTTAGAAATCATGAGACGACCGTGTCAGAATTCATGAGCTGGAGGGAGTACTAAATTATCTCTCCTCCCTCCCTCTCCTCTTTCTTCACCCTGCTGAATTCCAGTGCCGACCATGCGAATGGCGACACTGCCTTAGCGTCGCCGCCGCTTGGATACAACCACCCCCCTCCTTTTGCCCAAAATTGCTAAACCAAAACCATGATTCTCAGTAATCCCGACCTTTTTTATTCTATTGAATTTATGTACCATTGGTACTCTTGGAATTATTTTACATAATTTTCTAAATCGATACGACTTTACATCAAATGGCCGAGAAAACATGACTCAATTGTAACAAAATTATTAAATTGTTCCAATGGTTTCAACTAAAATACTAAATTGTTCCAATTTAGTTAGAACTATTCAACGATTTTGTACCTCTTTAGTATTTTAGTTGGAACGATTAGCACGGTTTTAGTACATTAGTTGGAACTATTGGAATGATTTAATATTTTTGTTCCAATAGAGTCAAGTCTAAGCGCGCTCATGCCAACACCACAAGCAATGATAAAATTCAAGCTACACGCTGAGAAAACTACATCTCGAAAAATTATTGTATTAGAATAGAAAGACGATGAAATCCCGAACATACACACCAGATTGGGGCGGCACCAAGAAGAAAAACAATTCAGAGATAAGCAAGGGCTAAAAATGTTGGCTAAGGAAGCAACGAAAGGGGAAAAAATCGTCTTCAATTCTCTTACAGCAACAGCAACAAAAAACAGGTAAGAGGATTCAAGACAAATAGAAGCAGCAAGCCGAGAGATCTAATCAATGTATCATCAACACGCAGCAAGTCAAGAGACCAAATCCATCGTACTAGTAGCTATAAGAAGACGTTTCCCGCCACGTTGGATACACACACACAAACAAACAAAAAAACAAGCTTAAAAAATAGTCCATGTTAAAGCTTTGCTTTGAGCCCCCACATATCCCTCATGTTTTTCTTTCACCCTTGGTGTCATTCGAAATGTATTCTTGGTGATAATATCGTACGTGCCCATAAACTCCACTGATCAGCTACTTTATTTTACGATTACTTTATTTTCCGATTACTTACTTGAGCGTCGGAAGTCCTTTGGCTGACACTTCCACCGGTGTCCATCGAAGGGCTCTTACGTTTGTTCTGATTGACAGGTTGCTAGTACCTCCTCTTCAGTCAAATCTGATCAATCGGATCGTACCAGTCGGATCCAACTCAATTGTAGATTTACCCTCTACATTGTTCTATGCTATACATTTTGAACAACCTTGTCAATCTCTAACTCTAGAAAATAATAAGTAAAGTCTAAGTGTGGTTTTGAAAAACATCATCAAAATTATCAGTAGAGGGTTCCCAACAACAAGTCTCCTCTTGCATGCGCCTAACAACTGCCTGAAGTTGTTGCGCACGTCCTCCATATTATAGAATGAAGCGTGGCTAAGTGATCCAACCCACATCGGGCCGAGTGCTCAGGTGGTTTGGCCAATAGTGGGCCAAAAAATATTAAATGGTGATGTGGGCGGGGGTTTCCGAGGAATACAAATAACCTCTGGTTTTTTCAGATTTGGTGAGCATCTGGAATAACTAGTGAATTACAACTCTATTGTACCGCAATCGGACTCGGCTGCCAACTCGAGCTCTTCAATCTTCACTTCTACAAGAGAGAAGACCTGCAAGAATGATTCATATACATAATAATAACTCAACTTACAATCTAGGTTAAACTGGAGGGGAATGGCCAGGTTAATCAACTTGGGGAATACTATTGGGCATTAGGTCAATCACTTTCAAGTGAGCATTGATCTTCATGGCTTCGACACGAGCTGCGGCAGGGGAAAGCATGGCCTCTGCATGGGGAGGGGAAAGTATGAGTCTATCGTCCTCGTCGCCTTGTGTGACATCGGTCTCCACGAGAGTTGGAGATTGCACGCGAGAGTTAGTGACGAATTCAAGATTCGCTGCTCGGTAAAAGTAAAGGTGCGTGTATGAGGTTTGTGTACGAAAAAGTAGAGAACACAAGAATTACGTGGTTCGATCGTAAGATCTACGTCCACGGATAATCGAGAGAGGGGGAGTTTGTATTCAAAGTAGCATGAGTGTGTACAGTACAATCAATTCTCCTATTTATAGCTAAGTTCATGCCGCTGGTGAGAGTGGGGTTGTGGAGATTGTGGGTGGTTTCCGCCTTTCTCTCCATCACTCCACGTTTGGGTGGAATTGGGCCTAGGGAGATGGGCCATTTCCTATCACATCCCCCCCCCCCCCCCCTCCCCCAAAAGACGTGGGGTGATGGATGTGATGGTTGGGATCTGTCGGCACTTGTATGACGAGGTGAGCATACATGAGGTCGGTTGTCGTACCCCCCTCAAAAGGTACTGTCGGCATACTTGCTGGAGTCATGTTGCCAAGTTGCGTATGCGAGGTGAGCTTTGCCGAACTCGTACCCCCCTCGAAGATCGGACTTCGGTAATTAGCTTGCATGCCGATGTGCGAAGTAGTTTGGTCACCGAAGACGCGTAATGCGTGTCAGGTGCATTAAATGCGGATGTTTGGTGTCCCGATAAAGTAGGGATGTGATGGGCCGTTACCCGAAACGTCGTCGTATTAAAGAAGCGTATTGAATACGCTTCAATTCCCTCCCTTAACTTTGAACGATTTGGAAGGACACAAACATTCTTCTCATTTATTTGAACTGCAAAAACCCTAGATTTCCATTTGCTCCGCACTGTTCATCACCGTCTTCAACTCTTTCCTCTGCAAAATCGTTCAAAACTCAAGTTAACAAGTAAGTAATGGCCTCTATTTTATCTACTTCGCGTGCATCTTCCTCTTCTGCGACTGCCTCTTCGTCTTCCGCAAATGCATCATCTTCTGCAATTGCATCTTCCTCTATGAAATCTACTTTCTTTCCCGATAATACGCGTCCATGCGTACGATCTGACTGTTCTACCCCCTACCCCCAAGACGTAGAATTTCCTGCAACACCTGGGGTTACCGGCTATAACTTTCTACTTCTTCCCTTTATAATTTAAGTGTAGAATATAACTTTCCCTCTTATGCTCTTCTTCTTCAACCCCGAGAGGGCGATAAGGCTTGTTTCCCCCCTTGGGGTTTTGTAACTATATACTCCTACCATCTCAAGGCTGGTCTCCATGTTCTGTTTCCGGCTATTTATGCCGAGATTTTGAACACCTTTGGTGTCTTCCCTTCCCAACTTTTTCCAAACGGTATTTTACAAATAACCGGGCTGGGCATCGCTTGTTCTTGGCTGAATATTCCATTCTCGGCCGAGACATTTGGGGCAATGTTTACTTTCAAGGATAAAAAGGAGGGTTGGTATTTTATATCATCCCTCAGCAAGTTTGCCGTGAAGGCCCCCTCAAAGGTACCGGACTGGTACAAGCGGTTTTTCTTCTGCCGCTTCGAGGGGGCCACCGAGGTGGTATGGCAGAGGGGTGCCATAAAACCCTCTAAGAGAGAGACTTATTTTGCCGAACTAGCAAGTCTTTTCAACAGCCTCGGCAAAATGCCGATGTTGTTGTCCGAGATCGAGTCGGCAGTACCGATCCCCAATGATCCTTCCACCGCGGTGGAGCCGGGGAGGGGTGAGGTCACGTTCCCTTACGTGTTTTCCTTTTTTTTTTTTTTTTTTTAAAAATTAAGTCTCTTCTCACTTCTCGGTGCTTAACATTTCTTTGTTGCAGTGAATATGGTGAGGAAGAAAGCCCCTGGCCAAAAGAAAAGGAAGGGTGACGAATCCGGCTCTAGCACCGGTACGAAGAGACAAGCCACTGGGTCGTCCGGGAGGACCCATTCCGAGATCCCCATCCCCCGAACTCCCATCTCTCCTCCAGTTGTGGAGAAGATTGATGTTACGGGGACCCGCAAACTTACAGCCACGTCGACATCATCGGAGCCCGACGTGGCTGTCATTGGTCCCGGCATCCGCCTCCAGTTTTTCCCGCGGTGCGTGCCTTTATTCGTGATACATTATTTCAGTTCCGCTCGACGCATGACTTGAATTTTTATTTTTATTTTTAGGGCGTGGAGTCCGCCATTGAGGATTACAATCACGTCTCGGCGTGATTCTAAAATTGTTGCAGGGCTCGGTATCCAAGTATAACCGGGCCACCGGGAATGTGCGGGATTTGGCCAAGGACAATGCCAAACTGTCCAAAGAGTTGTCCTCGGCCGCGGTCCGAGAGTAAGAGCTGAAGAAGCAGCTCACCGCTGTCACTGCCGAACTCTTCGCCACCAAGGAAAAAGTGGCGGAGACCGAGGAGAAGTTTACGGCGGCTTGCTCCCGCGAAGAGGAGGCTGCCGCCACGCAGGGCGGAGTTTTCCGCGCTCTTGCTGCGAGGATGTTCCTCAGCAAGAGGTTCAGCGCGTTGGTCGCCGCGCTGACTGAACCGGCGAGCACCCGGACTGTCGCCGAGGTGCTGGATCACATTGCTGCCGACTTCCCCAACCTTGACAAGGGGAAGTACGGTTACAAGGTGATTGACGATGAAGAGATGCTCCGCATCTACTTCCGGCAGTTGACGAAGAAAACTTCCTCCTTCCCCGTCGTGGAACATTTGGCCGAGAAGCGGACTCTGTGGTCGGCTGAGGAAGTGCGGGATTGCCAAGTCGACCGCGACACCGAGTTCGAGGCCCTTCTCAGCTCTTTTCGGGAGGAATTGAAGACCCATCATCTGTCTCCCGATGTGTCCGATGAGGAGGGTGAGGACGAGGGCGAGGAGAAGGAGAGGGGGGAGATGGAGACTGCCACTCCCGGAGAGAAGGATGCCGAGGTGGAGGTGGAGAAGACCACCGAGGTCCAACAGCCGAGTTCCGCTGTGAACGAGGCCGATCCTTCTGGCGGGGTCAGTTAATCCCCCCCCCCCCCCCCGCGTATATTTTTGCTTTTGTTTCAAGTGTAATCTTCATGTACCCACTTGTTTGTCAATGAAATGGATTTCTTTTTTCCTTTCTTGCAACTCTGAGTATTCCCTTTATTTTATGCCCTGTAGAACAAACCCGAAGTCGATGTAACTCCTTATCTTCACAAGATTAAACAACTAGAAATCCTCCTCGATGCTAAGGATGCTGAAATTGCACGGCTTGACAAACGTGCTGAACATCTCCGTAATGAGTTCGATGCCAAATATAATGCCTTGCAAATTAAATCGGACGCCAATGAAGCTCGATACCTCCAACTGAAGGAAGATTATGCCGATGCCGAGGTGATTGAGGCCGAACACACCGAATACGAAAGAGTCATACATGAGCTCGGTGGCAAGACCATCTCCGAGGTGGAGTCCGAGGCAATCGAGGTTGTCCGGGGTGCGATACGCGAACGAAAACACCGTGGTCCGGACTCGTGGGAGATTGTCGAACACGTGTCCGAATTGCGGCATCTGACCAATCTGTTCCCCTTAATCCTTTCTCGGCATTCGGCAATGAAAAAGTGGCTAGATGCGTACCTGCAGGTGCAGCCTGCAAGACAAAACGCTTCTCGATTTCGGGCATTGAGCCCTACCGTGCCGTCCCGCTTAATTCAAGACCGGCTTGACATGTTTTTGCCTGTTCAAAATCGTCGGCCGCCCATTCCGAATCGCGGAGATGGAAACTACACCGCCCCTCGAACAATTTCGCGAGGCCGAACTGCCAGCACCCGAGGTGGAGGAGGCGGTCGCAGTGGGGGCTGAAGTGCAAAGAAGAAGGAGGGTAATGTAAACATAGATGATCTGCTTAATCCTCCGACTAGCGGATTAGCTAGTTACTTCTATTGTAGTAAAAGGACTGACGGGAGTGGTCCCTCCGGCTGACTTGTAATTTGTTTAGCCTGCACAAAATAATGAATACTTTTCTGTTTCTTGTAAGCTTGTTTATATTTGCTTTTGTTTTCGGCTTAAGAGCTTTTCACTAGTGTTATATTTGCGGCACATGGCCTATTTTCCTAACTGGCACTTGGGCCTATGTTCGGCTTCCGATATGGCTCTTGGGCCGATCATCAGGTTCCGAAGTGGCACGAGGGTCTATCCTCGGCTTCCGAAGTGACACTTGGGTCTACATCGGGTTCCTGTTTTGCCGACTCGGTCGGGAGGGGTGGTCCCCTAGTCGTACAAATTTATTTTTATTATTTAACACTTGTCCTCGTCAGGATAGTGTGAAAAATTAGAGGTTATGCGCATATAAGTGGAGTAATGCAAGATAATGCGAGCACATAAAGATAAAAGAACTGCGAATTTTCATTGAACTTTGGAAATCGTTTGGAAAACAGACCCGAACTGACTAACACGAACAAACTTAAAGGAAGTAAATAAAAGACTGAACTTGACTCGATTCTATATGATACTCCACTTTTATGCGTAATACCTCTTCAAATGGATAACATTCAATGGTCGCTGGATGGGCTCCCCGGACAAGCTAGAGAGTCTATAGGCACCTTTACCGAGGACCTCGTCAACTCGGTAAGGACCTTCCCATGTGGGTTCCAGCTTGCCGAGCTTGCAAGCCTTGTGATTGGTGTCTAGATGTTAGGTTTTTAGTTGTCTTTTTGTGTCCGTTTTCCCTTAGTTTTCGTGTGTTTTCGTTGTTTGTGGCTATGATTTGGTTGTTTTGGAGTCTTTGGTATTGTAGGATGAAAAGGGCGGAAACAAGAAGAAAACAAGAAGAAAGAAGCATTATATCGAAGAGGGGTTCGATAGGAGCACGTAGGCAAAAACGGAGGTCAATTTGGAGTTCGGACGAGGAAGATACGGCCGAAAGAAGAAAGACGCGCGCAGTCGTCCAGAATGAAGAGTTAGTCCAACTCCGGCGGCCAGCTTTCCTTTCCTTCTATAACTAGGTTTTCATACCTAGTATAAATACTACCTCTTGTACACGAATTCTGCAACCTTTTACCTTAGTTTTAGCTCTAGTTTTCAGCACATTACATTTTAGTTTAGTTTTCCTTTGTTCGATCCGGATCGCTACTTCGTTCTTCAATTAATTCAAGTTTTTACTTAGTTCTTTATTCTTCGTTTAATCTCGTAAGTTCTTTATTGCTTTCTTTATTGTTGGATCTGCAGCTCGTCACACCAATCTCTAAAGACCTTGTCTGTGAACTGTGTTCCGTTATCAGAGACTAGAACATGAGGTATTCCGAAACGGCACACCACGTTTTTCCTTACGAAGTTACGAGCATTTTTACTGGTGATCATGGCTAGGGGTTCCGCCTCCATCCACTTCGTAAAATAGTCTATTGCGACTATAAGATGCCGCAATTGACCAGGTGCCTTTTCGAATGGACCTACGATGTCTATTCCCCACTGCGCAAATGGCCAAGGGCTTTGCATCATTGCTAATTCACTTTGGAGCAGCCTTGTTACATTTGCATGTAACTGGCATTTCTCGCACTTCTGCACAAGCTCGGTGCAATCTTTAAGCATCGTGGGCCAGTAATAACCCCATCTCATGATCTTCTTGGCTAGGGCCCGAGGTCCGATATGGCTTCCACAAGACCCTTTATGCACCTCGCGCATGACATAATCTGCCGAGGTGGGGCCGACGCATTTGAGCAGGGGTTGGAGGTACGATTTCTTGTAAAGGATGTTGTCCACAACGGTGTATCGTAATGACTTCAAAAATATCCTCCGTGCCTCTGTTTTGTCCTCGGGCAATTTTCCCCACACCAAGCAGTCCAGCAGAGGTGTCATCCATGTGGGATGTTGCTCTTCGTCTAAGTCGTTGATCTCGGCTTCTTCTATACTCCTATGTTGGACATCTTCCATAGGTGAAGAGCTGGGTACCGCCGCCAATTTGCTGAGAATGTCAGCTCGGGAATTCTGAGTTCGGGGTATGCACTCGAGCTGGAAGTATGAGAAGGCTTCCTGCATACCCCGTGCCTTAGCCAAATATCTCTTCATCCTGTCTGCCTTTGCTTCGTACTTCCCCATCATATGATTTACAATTACTTGCGAATCACTGTGTACTTTGATGGCGGTGACCTTCAGATTTGTAGCTATCCGGATCATATGATTTACAATTACTTGCGAATCACTGTGTACTTTGATGGCGGTGACCTTCAAATTTGTGGCTATCCGGAGCCCTGCCAGTAGCGCTCTCCACCTCATTGTTAGTCGTTGCGAACAGGAAACGAAGTGCATATGTAAGTTCCTTCTTTTCTGGACTGACAAGGAGGATTCTGACTCTGCTCCCAGTTTTTCCCGAAGCTCCATCAACAAACATGTGCCAATAGTCGGGAGGTTCCACTGCGGTTGAGTGAGCTGGGGTTGTTGCCGGTACCGATGTGGAGGTCGGGACATCGGGTATGGAGGTTTCAACCAAAAAGTCCGCTAGGGCTTGCCCTTTTATGGCTTGACGAGGGGCGTAGGTAACGTCATGCTCCCCCAACTCGATGGCCCACTTCGCTATTCGGCCCGATGCTTCGGGTTTTGTCAGTACTTGCCGAAGTGGGGAATCTGTTCGGACCTGGATGGGGTGTGCATGAAAGTACGGGCGCAAGCGCCTGGCGGCATTGACTAACGCCAAGGTGAGCTTCTCGAGTGGCTGATATCGCACCTCGGGTCCCTTAAGGGATCTGCTTATGAAATACACGGGGAGTTGTTGCCCTGCTTCTTCCCGTACAAGTACCGCACTGATGGCCTCCTGATGTGTCTTGTTAATATTGTATTTATGTGGTTATTTGTATAGTTTTATTAGGTATGTTTTGCAATTTATGTGTGCTTTTTGTGTAGGAATGTGGAAGTGTTGAAGAAGGATGAGCTTGGAGAGAAGTCTTGGATTACTTGGGGATAATTTTGCAAATACGAGAAGAATCGAGGAGTCGAGAATCAAGCATGGCATTATTTATATTAGGATTAATATAATTAGTATTATTATTATTATTAGTAATTAGTTTTCTTATTTTCCTGAGCGGTAAAAACAATTTTAAAAACTCAAAAACCGCACAGGAGTTAGTCAGTTTTTTGGACAGGAGTTTTCTTCCTCTTTTGTTTTGCTGTTGCGTTCGAACAACGGGTAGAGGGGAGGAAGAGAGCTGAGTTGTTGTGCTGGATATTTTGGAAGTGCTAATTTAATTTCTTGTTGCTTTACGGTAAATTGAAGGAGAAGTCAATTGCTATTTTAATTCCTTTACTTGAAGTTCTTTAAGTTGGTGTTTGTGGATACAATTTTCGTAATCATTACTGCTTGTTGAATTATATCTTCTTCTTGTTTAATTCTGCAAGTATGAGTAGCTAGATTTTATTCGGCAGGAATAACGAATTGCTATGCTAAAGCTGTGTGAGACCGAATCGTTTTATAATTGATTTATGTGGGTTCCGAGTTATTCCTTGTTCGTAGTGTTTATTTCCGATTTGTTTAAGCCTGATCAACTTAGATTTAATCGGGATACAGTCAATTAGTTCCCCAAATCCGTAATTGTTGGAATAGGGCTAATTAGTGGCAAAACTATCGTATGAGTAGTAGGAATAATTTGGCAGATGAGTTGCTACTTGCGTTCTTGGGTAATTTGTCTGATTTCGGGTTCCTTCTTGTTTAATGCTATCGAAACACTAAATCTAGAACTGGCGTTACCAACTAGGTTGTGTTTTGATAAGAGAAATAGCTAGTTCAGCGTCTCTTGCTAGCTATCGAAGAAGTACATAGGAATTGGGGTACGTCCATTGCGTTCACGGTATCCTATAACCGATTGATCCATATGAGTTGATTTATCTTTGCGTCAATGATCAGAGCTGTTGGACTAGTGAGAAGTTATTCTATGCCGAGTTGTTTTTATATTGATTTATACTTCTCTGTGCTTTATTTAATTTTGTGCTTTCGTAGCTGTTAATTCCAAACTCACACTTTAAAGCGTGGTGGCTACACAAAATCGATCTTTAGGAAAATTAAGTTGATTACTCCGTTCTCTGTGGTTCGACCCTGCTTATTGCTTTACTGATTGTAGTTCTTAGCAGGTTGCAGGAATTATTTGGTGAAAACGACGTTCACCAAAATGGCGCCATGGCAGGAATTGAATATTTTAGCCTCACTTATATCAGGTTTGAGCCTTAGAGTAGATCACTCTCTACTATTGTTCGTTCTGAGAGTTCTTTCATCTTCACAAAGTTGCAATATCACGTGAGCCATTAGTAACGAATGATAGAAGGCACTAGGATAAACCAATTTTTGGCCTGAATTTCATAGCCCTAACCTCTACGTTTATCCCCAGTGAGCCACTTTGAAGCCTTGACCATTTTCTTTGATTTGAGCTACTAAATATTAAGCCAAGGCCTATTTTGACTTTCTCTTGACCCTATTATGCAAGTTGTTAATTCGAAAATTCATCTATAGTTTTGTTTTTGCTGGAGGAAAGGCATCATCGTCTATATGCTCAGTTTGCCCAGATTGGATGTATATATTGTCAGATTCATGTTTGTCCAGTTTGGTTAGACAGATGGAAGTACTGTAACTCCTGCTCTATTCTGCTATTTGCTTATTATTGAGATACAGGATACAGTTTAAATTCAGAACAATTTATTTGTTCTAGTTTGTAAAAAAAAAAAAAAAAAAGGAAAATGTAAAAAAAAAAAAAGCGAAAAAGAAAGAAAAAAGAAAAAGAAAAAAATTGCACCTTAGTTGAATGGAGTTGAGTTGTGCAGAAGGCTTGTCTTATGATGATTATGTTGTGTAGCCTGCACATGATGGTTTATTTGAGATGCCTAGTAGTGTTCGCGGATGATGATCGAGTTTTAACTTGCATAATGTTTTGTTTTCATTTCTAAGCCTAGGAACCCTTTAGATCCCACCAAATATTTACTAGTCCCTAGCCCCATTGCAACCAAAAGAGAAAGTCCTTCTTGAGTTACTTATTGGCCACTGCATATTGAGATTGCGTGAAGTTTGATTATGAGTGAATAACCTGACTGGAATGATGAAAGTGAGTGTATGAGTGAACCTTTGAGAGGTGTTTGATTCTTGCTGATTTTGATCAAGTTGACAATAAGGAGCCTTTATTCGATAATCTCAATTTGTCAATTGAAGGATGATATTCACTTTGTAAGTCTCTTGATCATAACATGAAAGGGAAAGGTTGTGGATAGATGCAGTTGGTATTACTTGGTTGTTTGGTGTCGAGTCAGTTCGTGTCTCATTTCTTTATCTCCCCACATTCTTCTTTTCAATTTTATTGAGTCTGTTTGTTATTCTTCACTTCATACTTGAGGGCAAGTATGATTCAAGTGTGAGGATGTTTGATGTGTCTTGTTAATATTGTATTTATGTGGTTATTTGTATAGTTTTATTAGGTATGTTTTGCAATTTATGTGTGCTTTTTGTGTAGGAATGTGGAAGTGTTGAAGAAGGATGAGCTTGGAGAGAAGTCTTGGATTACTTGGGGATAATTTTACAAATACGAGAAGAATCGAGGAGTCGAGAATCAAGCATGGCATTATTTATATTAGGATTAATATAATTAGTATTATTAGTATTATTATTATTAGTAATTAGTTTTCTTATTTTCCTGAGCGGTATTTTTAAAAACTCAAAAACCGCACAGGAGTTAGTCAGGTTTTTGGACAGGAGTTTTCTTCCTCTTTTGTTTTGCTGCTGCGTTCGAACAATGGGTAGAGGGGAGGAAGAGAGCCGAGTTGTTGTGTTGGATATTTTGGAAGTGCTAATTTAATTTCTTGTTGCTTTACGGTAAATTGAAGGAGAAGTCAATTGCTATTTTAATTCCTTTACTTGAAGTTCTTTAAGTTGGTGTTTGTGGATACAATTTTCGTAATCATTACTGCTTGTTGAATTATATCTTCTTCTTGTTTAATTCTGCAAGTATGAGTAGCTAGATTTTATTCGGCAGGAATAACGAATCGCTATGCTAAAGCTGTGTGAGACCGAATCGTTTTATAATTGATTTATGTGGGTTCCGAGTTATTCCTTGTTCGTAGTGTTTATTTCCGATTTGTTTAAGCCTGATCAACTTAGATTTAATCGGGATACAGTCAATTAGTTCCCCCAATCCGTAATTGTTGGAATAGGGCTAATTAGTGGCAAAACTATCGTATGAGTAGTAGGAATAATTTGGCAGATGAGTTGCTACTTGCGTTCTTGGGTAATTTGTCTGATTTCGGGTTCCTTCTTGTTTAATGCTATCGAAACACTAAATCTAGAACTGGCGTTACCAACTAGGTTGCGTTTTGATAAGAGAAATAGCTAGTTCAGCGTCTCTTGCTAGCTATCGAAGAAGTACGTAGGAATTGGGGTACGTCCGTTGCGTTCACGGTATCCTATAACCGATTGATCCATATGAGTTGATTTATCTTTGCGTCGATGATCAGAGCTGTTAGACTAGTGAGAAGTTATTCTATGCCGAGTTGTTTTTATATTGATTTATACTTCTCTGTGCTTTATTTAATTTTGTGCTTTCGTAGCTGTTAATTCCAAACTCACACTTTAAGGCGTGGTGGCTACACCGAATCGATCTTTAGGAAAATTAAGTTGATTACTCCGTTCTCTGTGGTTCGACCCTGCTTATTGCTTTACTGGTTGTAGTTCTTAGCAGGTTGCAGGAATTATTTGGTGAAAACGACGTTCACCACCTCCTCTGAGGTGGCTAGGTATAAAAATAGTTCCTCCCCCTCCTTTGGCACCGACAAGGTGGGCAGGTTGTTAAGATACTCTTTCAGCTGGTTGAGTGCGAGATGGTGTTCCGAACTCCAGCTGAACTAGGGTGCCTTCTTCAAAATTTTGAAGAAGGGTAGCTGTTTCTCTGTAGCTTTGGAGAGAAACCTGCTCAGTGCGGCAAGACATCCAGTGAGCTTATGTACATCATTAATTGACTTCGGGACCTTCATTTCCAACACAGCTTTAACTTTTGATGGATTTGCCTTTAACCCTTCTTGGGAGATCCAACAACCTAGAAACTTCCCCGAGGTCACAACAAAGGTGCACTTTTGGGGGTTAAGTTTTAGGTTGACTTCGCGGAGTAGGGAGAGCACAGTTCGGAGATCGGCAACACTGGTGCTCTCTTCCTTGCTTTTGACTAATATGTCATCCACATAGACCTCGACTTCCTTCCCAATGTGTTCTTTGAATATCTTATCTACCATCCTCTGGTAGGTAGCTTCTGCATTTTTTAGCCCGAATGGCATCTTGCAGTAGGCGAAGATGCCGAAGTCCGTGATGAACGCAGTCTTGGTTGCGTCCTCGGTGTTCATCAGTACTTGGTGATATCCTTTGTACAAGTTGAGGAAGCTGAATATCTTGTGTCCGACTAGAGAATCCACCTTCTTATCGATGTCGGGGAGGGGATAACAATCCTTTGGGCAATGCTTGTTGAGATCTGTGTAATCAATACACATTCGCCATCCCCCCTGGCTTTCTTGACCATCACTGGATTCGCTATCCAGGTCGGATATGTAACTTCGAACAGGATACCGGCGTTCAATAATTGTGTCACCTCGGATTTTATAACTTGATTTCGCTCCGCAGCGAAGGAGCGCTATTTATGTTTAATGAGTCTGACTTCGGGATCGATGTTGAGCCGATGTGTGATCAACCGGGGTGACACTCCTGTCATGTCCAGTGGGGACCATGCAAAGACGTCTCTATACTCCTTCAAGAACCGAATGACCTGCTCACGAAGATGTGGGAGCTCGGTGAAGCCCACTTTGACGACCTTAGCGGGGTCGTCTTCGTACAACACTACTTCTTTCACCGAGCTGTCTTCGGCAGACGACATCTTCTTCGGCTCCTCGGAGTTCTGTAATTGCTATGCTTGGGGCAGTTGGGGTGGAGCCCCCTGCCCTTTGAGCGCCACGTGCAAGCACTCTTTTGCTGTCTTCTGATCTCCTCGGATCAGGGCTATCCCCCCCTTGGTTGGGATTTTCAGAGCGAGGTGGTAGGTGAAGCAGATTGCTTTGACCGCATTCAGCCAAGTCCGTCCCAGGATGATACTGTAGGGGGACTTGGCATCTACCACGATGAATTCCACTACCTCGGTAGTACTCCTCGACCCCTTTCCCACAGTTATCGGGAGTTCCACTGCTCCCACTGGTTGTGTCTCCTCTTGGGCGAAGCTACGTATAGGCCGAGATGTCGGCGTAACTTTTAATTTGTCGATCCCCATCTGGTCAAAGCAGTGTTTGAACATGATGTTCACGGATGCCCCAGTGTCAATGTGGATCTTCCTGGTGAGCTTGTTGGCTACGACAACTTCAATGACGATGGCATCGGAGTGGGGGATCAAAGGAGGCACTGGGTCCTCGGCAGAGAACGTTATTGTTTCATATTTTTTGAGCCTCTTGCTTACTGGCTCTCTACTCGGGAGAGTCCGCGCACCATTCTTAAGAGAAGATTTCGTCTGTCCTTTGGCAAGTGCAGAGACGGTAGCAATGACTTCGTCATACTGGTAATCCCCGTCCTCGTCAGCATCGTCATCGTACTTGGCTTTCTTCTCGGCTTCCGTGTTGCAACTGGCACCTCGGTATTGCCTTTTCTTCTTCTGACTTCGGGAGGCGTCTAGCTGGACTCCCGCTCCTCGGTCCTGGTACTTCTTCAAGGGCCACTACGGACTAAGTTGTTGATATCGTACGCCAGATTCCTGCAATTCTCGATCTCGTGCCCGTAGTCCTCGTGGAACTGGCAGAATTTGTTCTTCGACCTCGGGTTACCATCCTCTCTCATTGGCCGAGGTCGCTCGAACAGGTTAGCGTGGAGCTCTAGGATTTCAGTCCTCGGCTTCGTCAGTGGAGTGAATTGTGGTGCAGGCCGTTGAGCCGATTGAGGTGCGGGCTGACCCCGCTGGGGTTGCGCCGGATTTTGCCGAG
The DNA here is from genome assembly GCA_029379335.1 of Thymus mandschuricus. Lineage (NCBI taxonomy): Eukaryota > Viridiplantae > Streptophyta > Magnoliopsida > Lamiales > Lamiaceae > Thymus > Thymus mandschuricus. Next base: position 13,454,902 of record CM057071.1, read on the forward strand.
GTCCGAGCCGCGCTGAATGCGCTCCATCACATTTTTTCGGGATGTGTCTTCCTTCTTTTTCGAGGTCACTCCTCGGTCTACTTCTCTTTGACGTTTGGTTGCCTCGTCAATCTTGGCGAACTTATCCGCGATCACCCATAACTCGGTAGTGGTTTGCGGCTCTTTTGCTAGGATCTCCTTGTAGAGGAGGTCCGAAGTGATGGCGTTTTGAAACGCCGATATGATGAGCAGATCATTGGTGCAACGACTTTGCAGGCACTCCCTGTCAAACCGGGTCATGAAGTCTTGGAGGGATTCACCTCGGTTCTGCTTCACGGTGAGTAGGTGTGCCGGAGTGTGCCTCACCTCGACTCGCTGGGAGAAGCTCTGTGAAAAGGCATTCATCAGGTCTACATATGAATGACCCGACTGGTAAACTGTCGAACCACTCCCTCGCGGTGTCAATCAGCAGTTCGGGAAATAGTTTGCACATGTGCACACTTCCTAAATTTCGGTTCAACATGTTGTACTTGAACTGACTTAGGAAGTTGCTGGGATTTCCTATCCCATTGTAAGGCATAATGTTCGGCACTTTGTACCCATAGGGCATTGGCGCGTTGAGGATGTCCTCGGAGAGAGGGCTGACGATCCTGCCGAACGCATGGAAAATTTGTGTGCGCCCCCAGCTAGGTGTCCCTGGGGCGGAGCGCCATGGGGCGGCGGAGGTGCAGCCACGTAGTGTGGTGGGGGGATTCCTTGGGGCTGACCTCAGATTTGTTGGAGGTGGTGTCGCAAGTCCTGTCCTCCGGGCATTCCATATGGTCCAGTTCGGATCTCGAGGCCGAGATGGGGTGCTCTTTGCTCCTCTCCGTATTGGCTAAGAAACTCTCTTCCCTGAGCAGTGGTGAGGTATTTCCTCAGCAGCTCTTTAATTCCCGGAAGTGGAGGAGGTGGTGGAGCCGCTGGGTTCGGTCGGATGACCGGAGACGGACGTCGGGCTACTCCTGGCTCAAATAGCTCACGTTCACGGTCCGAGGTGAGGTCCTCGACATGGCCCTCTGGTGTTGGTTGATGAACCCGAGGTCCTAGGCGCGAGCTTACGGGACCTCGGCGTGGCTGGGCTTGTTGCGCTTGCGTGGAAGGCGGTGGTGGTGTGCCGCAGTGCCTTCTCCAGGGTCCTGCTCGCCGGGGTGAGGGATCTCCGGGATATCTCCAATTCTAGCCTGGTTGTCGACAGGAACATCAAGGTGCGGCTGTTCTTCGTGAGTCGCCGCAACAACTGGTTCTTCATGTTGCCTCCGATGACTCCGCCGGCGTCGTGGTACACTGCCTGAACTCCGGGAGGGAGTCCCTTGCAACAATCGTCTTCCGGGAGCCATGAATGGTAGGTGCGAGCAACGGAAGTAGGAGTCGAATCACAAAATTTTCGGTTCCCACAGACGGCGCCAGTGATGAATCCAAGATTCGCTGCTTGGTAAAAGTAAAGGTGCGTGTATGAGGTTTGTGTACGAAAAAGTAGAGAACACAAGAATTACGTGGTTCGATCGTAAGATCTACGTCCACGGAGAATCGAGAGATGGGGAGTTTGTATTCAAAGTGGCATGAGTGTGTATAGTACAATCAATTATCCTATTTATAGCTAAGTTCATGTCGCTGGTGAGAGTGGGGTTGTGGAGATCGTGGGTGGTTTCCGCCTTTCTCTCCATCACTCCACGTTTGGTTGGTTAGGGCTCAACTCCCTGGGCCTGTCTTCAAGCTGGGTTGGGCCGAGCTGTCTTGGTAGGGCCCGTGCCGAAGTAGGGTAATTGGGCCTAGGGAGATGGGCCATTTCCTATCAGTTAGCTTGTTTTGGAGAAGGTTAAGTGGGGTGAGTGGCGAGAAAATAGGAGAGTGCACTGGGGAATCACTCTCATTGAGCTCTACAGTTGGCTTGCGTAGAGACTAGAGACGACCTGGAGGTAGCAGCGACCTTGGCCTTTTTCTTATTGCATTGGTCGAACAAGAAACGAATAAATTATGATAATTATAGATTTTCAAATCATATTGAAGGCATGTAAAGAGTTAAATGTTAGTAAATCTTTCCAATAAAGGAAACTCCCCAAGTAATTTGGGACGTCCCAATAAGGAATACGCCCCAAGTGACTTGCGACGGAGGTAGTACATAATATTATAGTATATGAGTGTGCGTGTGTTGACCAATAGGTAGGGGTTAAGTTTTGAAACCATAAGTTCCGAGTTCGAATCTTTTGTGACTCGGCTAAAATTTACGTGTTTAATACTTAAAAAATATCAAATATATTAGACACTTATATAATACTATGAAATAAAAATATTATAAGGGGATAGACAAGCTCAAAATGAGACACTTATATAAGACAATGAAGTAAGCATATCAAACCATTTTTATTATTTTTAATATTGAACAATTCATAAAGTATTTCATATAGTCAAAATCCTCGTATGTGAACCTATCAGTAGTCTTAACTTTGTTCAAATAATGGCATTTTAATTTGTCGTCATTGCTATGGTATAGCAATTTTAACCCGGTGACGATATCATCAAAATTAGCTGAGTAATTTACAATTTTCCACAAATAATCAGCTGAGTAGTTTATTAGCACTAAATGTATTCAAATTTAGGTGAGACAGTAGATTTAATAGCTAGCTTCCAATTTGTAGTGTTTTTTTTATTTGTCTAGAAAAATAGCCCACCTACAAAACTAGTGTTGCTTTAGTTTGATTTAGTGTACTCACCAATTTTATTTTATTTTTATGTAACACGAAAAGAGAATATTAGATGAATTTGCAAAACCAATCCTTTATAAGAGCCGTCAGTATACTTTTCGTATAGCAAGAGCCGTCAGTATACTTTATAAGAGGCGATCGGATTGGCCGAATGGCCGTCGGTATACTTTTTGTATAGCAAGCGCCGATCTCGTAATATCTGCTATTGATGCTTTTAATCGAGATTGCAGGGGCGCGGTTTTGGTAAAATAACCATATGTATGTCTCAGCTTTAAAATCATCTATACAAACCAGGTGACTTAGCGCATCTGGTCACCGAGCTCTTCTCTTTAATGGGTGGCCTGGGTTCTATTTTTTACTACAATCATTCCTTTATACTACAAACCGTGAGCACATTCAAACCGTGAGCACATATTGATTTTTATACTACAATCATTCCTTTATAAAACATGAATATAAAACCAGGAATATTTTTTGTAGGAATGATTGTATATAAAAATGATTGTAGTATAAAGGAATGATATGTCGCACCCCAAACCGTGAGCACAATCATAGGCATCTATTGTCGTTTGTTCCTTTTAGCATCATTTTGTTCGATTTTTGCATTACTTTATATACTAGTAGTACTATATTAAACATGAATATTGAAATCATAAATTTACAAAACATATAAAAATCAAGACCTTGATTTGTGTTTTATTGATTTTTTTTAAGTTAGATGGCGAAAAACACAAATCAACTCTCGATTTTTATATATTTCGCAAACTTAATGTTTTTCACTATTAATTTTTTAAGTATTAGAATATAAAACAATCGAAAAAATCGAACAAAAATGTTAAAGTGAGCAAACGACGATCCGTGCCCATAAAGGTGCTCACGGAGAGGGGAACGACATATAATTTCTTTGTACATATATATGGTATATATAATACTCCCTCCGTCCCACCTCACTTGGTTTTCCATTCCTATTCGGGACGTTCCACTTCAATTGGCATGTTTCCTAAATTGGAAAGAATTAACCCTTACTTTTCACTTTTAACACTACGCATAAATTCCTCTACTGTAATGAAACAAGTCAATTGAACTGGGACATAGGGAGTAGATAATATCATCGATCACATTCACACATCTATATTTATTCTTTATCCTTCAAGTTTTAAAAGAATTGATAGAAATCCTATCAAGACATGATTTTTATGGAAATTGTGAATGTACTCGATTTCTAGTAGTAGAATGATGATCAATGAAAAGAAATCATGATAAAATTGCGCCATGGAAGGTGCACACGAAGACACGAAGATTACTAGCATATAATTTCATAGTTTAGTGACTAAAAATATATATGTAGTGATGGATTAATAATTTTAATTTGGGGGAATCATCTCACCTATGAAATCGTAACAACTTATGTAAGGTAAAACACTTCATTGGTGATGAATTATGAATTATGAAAGCATAACAATTTATATATTTGACGGTAGGAGGTTAAGTATCAAGGTCAAAAGTTTCGAGGTTCAGTCCCCCTTAACGGGGCTTTTAAATTTATGTTATTAAGGTTTTAAAAAAAACTAAAAATAAAAAGCGTTTGACGAAATAAGCTCCCTAAAGCTTATAAACTCCAACAATGCCTAACCTATTCAAAGCATAAGTTTATTTACCCAAATTTATCTTTTTAAAATATATTTTTTCCCTGCATAACTCTATTTTATTTTTATACTAGCAAAGGTAACGTGTATCCGCACGTAGACAAAATGATTGTTACATTACATTTGCTTAGTATGATTTGTATTTCATTTATATTTTCTTATATTTTTTATCTTAACTAAATGTAATTTCTTAAAATTATATTTGTGATTCTAAATAAGGTTAGAAATAAATAATAGTCAAAATATTTTATGGTAAAGAAGATTCAACCTTTACATTTTAGTACTATTTTTATTTAAGGAATTATTAAAAAAGTTAAATAAAAATTGAATTTGTTATTATTTATATAATTAAGTTATACTATAAGATAAGTTAATGTAATTTCATACAATATTTCAATAATTCGAGGAAAAAAAGATTATTTTATATTATTCTCTTTCTGGTATGTTTAGTAAAAAACGATAGATTTTTTTTATTGTGTAAAAAAATTACAAAAAAAATAATGTTCAGGATGAGGCGGCCGTTGTCATCACACCACGCACAATAAATTTAGTATGGAAGACAAACACTCAAACTAATAGAAATCAAGAAGACGGAATTTAATGTGGTTCGACAATATGCCTGCTTTCAGGGGAGAAACGACTGAAACAATTTTACTAAACCAACGACGACGATTATAAGACTGGGCAAGAACTCACTCTCTCTAATTCTAAGAAACGAGTCGATGATCTCTATCTCCCTCTCTTTCGATTTTATGCTCTCATCCGTCTCACCGTCTCGCTGAACCAATTACAAGATTCACATATTTATAGCCCTTACCAAATCCTAATCGTACAAGGATTTTACTTCCATATAGATTATCATGGTAACAAGATAAACATGGAAACAAATCACTCAACAAATCCCTAACTCTAGTTAATCTCCACATTTCGAGCTGTTAAATAAGCCCAAGATCAAAATGTTCTTCTCAATGCTGCAACAACATCTGGTTCAACACCGTCAACAAAATAATTTAAGAATTCACACACCTCATAGAAAAAGACACTTTTACATATGTCTCATCACTTTAACACACAAATTTATCATTACTTAATTATCGTATTGAAAAAGAATCATATCATCTTACGAGGAATAACTTGATATGCATATGGTTGAGAAATTATAATTAAACAAGAATATTCATATAAATAAACGATTAATGTGTTTTCAATATAATGCCCCAAATAAACATACATTATTTTTCTAAAACCCCATTTTGAAATAAAATATGGGTCACAGTTAAAGGTGTATTACTATGTACTTCATCCGTCCTCTGTCTTTAGACTTGATTGGTCTATTGGAACCCATGTTCTCTTTTGGGTATTCTATATGCTACCCCATTTGTAAAGTCTCCCCTCTCACATGGAATATGATAAAATAAGTATTATTTTATTTTATGTGAGAAGGTGAGACAATGTCTCATCCTTTTAATTCTTTTCTTCTCTAGTTGCAGGCCTCGTAATACACTTTAACACTTTATCATTTCAATATTTTACACCTTAAAACTTTATCAATTTAATACAATTAAAAATTCATATGGGTACACCATTATTCAATTTTGACTCGTTAATTTATTACCACATCATCAAAACACGTTAAACTCTGTACCCAAAAGTTACGGTTCAAAGATCATTGACAGAAGGAGTATCAAAATGGAGTATGTGTTTTCACTTATAGTGTAATGTATAGTGCGATCTTGTGAAAAATAATATGTACATATATCTTAGTATGGTAGCTAGAGAGAACAAGTTGTTATAATATATTCCATTAGTCCATTATTTTTGTGCTTTTAGTTACATTTTTGGTCGTCCACCATCTTTGTGTTTCGTCCATTTATAGACGTGGACTGCATATACTTTATTTCATTCACACCTCAAAAGTTAACTGAAACATACTCCCGTTCAAAATCTTTAGGGTCTTTTTCTTATCTCGTTTGTTGACAATATTTAGGGTCTTCTAATTTTAGGCTGTTGGCCACACATAAAAAATTACAACTATACTCTTTAAACATCACTTTAACACGTCACCACCACACACATTAAACTCCATGCCAACTCCTTTGAACCCTAAAGATCACGGAGGGGGAGGAGTTAAATATTCAATTTATTTTAATACTCACTCATATTAAGTGGGATCCAAAAAATCGTTTTAACATCCTATCATTATAAAAATTAAAATCTTGTACTCCCTCCATCCTAGAAATAGGTATTCTTTGGCACAAAAGTTAAAACGTGAATAAAAGTAGTGGATTAAAGTGATGTGTATGATTTTGATTGATGATTTTTTTTAAAAAAAATATATATCATGAAAGGAACTGTTTTTTTTTTTTAATACATATTTTGTAGGATGTTAAAATTTACTCTATTCGTCTCACTTCACTCGGTTTCCTTTTGGGACATCCCACTTAAATTGGCATGTTTTCTAAAATGGAAAGAATTAACCCCTACTTTTTCAATATGGACCCCTTATCTTTCACTTTTAACATTGTACATAAAATTCTATACCGAAATGAAATAAGCCAAGTGAAGTGGGATGGATAGAGCATATTATAGTTCGGTATCATTATAGTACTATCTTCAACATATTTTTTTTGATCAATTAATCAAAATTCTTATAAAAAAATGATAAATATAATACTATACAAAGAGTCTACAAACAATTGCATGCAAAAAAATTAATTAATTATATATCATATAGAATTATTTAAAAAATATTCGATATTAAATAAAATTGCTAAATTAAAATTTTAGATATGATGTGTCGTGTATACAAATTTCATTATGATTAAGTAACTATTTGATCAAATGATTATATATATTATCCATAAATAATTAAACTAAATTAATATATTATAACGTAAAATTTATATTTAATGAAATTACTTTATAAATATAGTATATTACATTATTACATTAAAAGAAATATATAGTGAAGACATAATAGGCAAAACATACTTTGTAAAATAAGACTCATTTTATATAAGTATATCTTTGTTTAAAAGTTTAGGTAAGCTTTTGATGCTTGATGGATTCAATTATATTAATATTGTCAAATTATTTATTTAGATTTTCGTATTGTTTCAATGCTGAGTTTTGAGATCATACAATTACCTTATTTATTATTATACCAAATCATAAAAGGACTATTTATGTTATTATTTGAACTACTATATTAAGTTTAATCTAAATTTAATAAAAAAGTGTATAATAGGAAGTCTACATTTTATAAAACAAGGCTCTTTTTATATAAGTATAGATTTATAGTTTATACCCTTTCATTTTAATAAAATTATGAATGAATTTCTAATTTTTTGATTTTTAGATTTTTTTTTTTTAGCTTTGTAGATATTTTTTAATCTCTCTGAACTTATGAGTTTTCACCATACATTTTGACAATAAACTCTTACCACCATACCTAGTATAAACTTTTGGAAACATCTTATAAAATATTTGGTGCATATAAGCTCCTTAAAAATAAACTTAGCTAAACACCCCTAACAAATGCATATGATTTAGTTAAGTAAGTTCATAAATAATGCATGAATTATTGAATTATAATTATATAGACTTGATAACCCACCTTGACTATTTAATTTAGCAGTTGGAGTAGTACTCAATCATGTCTCTAGTGTAGCACCATTGATCAATGGTGCTACACTAAATTTATGATTTTTCTATATATATAGAAATTATTTTTTTGACTTCATTAAACTAAATTTATTTATAAGAGTCGAGTGTGAGAGCACCATCTTTAACATTATATAAATTGCTCCTCCATTTCAACGAATATAAATCATTTTTTTAAATATATTAAAGATGTTAAATTATAAAATGATTGAACTTTTGGGAGTGAAAGGAGTATTATATATACGAGATCATGAACTTTTTGCCTTTTTGTAATAGCTACGGGATTTTTAATTTTTGTCCTGACTTAAATTTTATAAAAGTCGTATGAATTATTTTAGTTTGTGTGATCACAATATTATCAAACCATCGACTAATTATTGACATTTGAATTTAATTCAAATATGCCAAATTAAAATATATATATATATATATATATATATATATATATATATATATATATATATATATATATATATATACTAACTCAAATCGGATATAATAAGCGTTTACAACGTAAGGACCATAACAAAAATATTAAAATTTAACAACCTAAGCTATTTATACAATTTCCATATGGTCACTCGAATTCAATAAAGTAACAAGTTTAGAAACCAAACTACACCAACTACCCAAACTAGAAACCTACCCCACTGGCACTGCCTACAATTACAACCAATATATCTGTAGATGAGTAAACAATACGGTAGAGTAAATCTTTTCTACTAATAAAAATGTAAATGAAAATAAAAGAAAAGAAAGGAGAGAGAGAGAGACAAAGAGGGTCATGATGAAGATTCAATCTCGAACATGTGCATCCTCATCAGCAGTCATACACGTGTTATAACTACAATGATCTATAGTCAAGGATACTTTGTTGCCCTGCGACTAATTTTAAAATTTAATTTTCTATTCATGACGTAGGCATCTCCTACTTTGTTTAATATACGTACGTCTGATAATGAGGTAAATATATCTGGGTTATACTTATATATTTCTCTTAGCCGAGAGAGAAGGAGAGTGGAATGCTTGTTTAGCAATTATGGCGATCGCTTAAGAAAGGCGCTTCGTTTGTTGTTTGGTGTCACCTTTCGCTTCACTTTCAAAACCAATTTCATGATTTTAAAATTTTACCCACCACTAAGATATTGGTGATCTACATATTCACAAGAAGTTGAAATCTTATAAAATAATACTAGTATTCTATTCATTCGGCTACTTTTTTCTTACATGATGTTGTGGGTACGTGTAATTATGTGTATTAAACCGTATGTCATTGTAAACTTAATTATTTAATTATACATGGCAAAATTTCCTAAATTCTCCTAAATTTCCTAGAAAATTTCACCATTAAAGAACACTACCGAGCTTGAAGTGTTTACTGTTGATTTAAGTATCTTTTGTACTTAGTTAAGCTATTGAAGAACACCACCGAGCTTGATAGTTGAGCCAGTTGTTAGGCTATTGTTGTACTTTAGCCAATTTGTATGATTGTATGAAATTGATACTCATACAGTATATATATATAAGAGAAAAGTAGAATCCGAAAGTTAAAAGGGATTCGTAGATCAGACTAAATCTACCGTGGATGTAGGAGAATTATCTCTGAACCACGTAAAACGGTGGTGTCACTCTCTCTCCCTCTCTCTTTTCTTGCTCTCAATCACATACTCTACACCGTAGCTGCCTGACTAACAAGCTCATACATTCATTTCATGCAAACAAACTTGCCTTCGTAGGTACAAAAGATTTTAAAAAGAGTTTAGCTCAACCTCCCTCCCACCATATTTCGCACTTCACAGTTTGATAAATAAAGTTTGTTCAACAACAAACTTGATAGATCGACCTGTCTCTCTGTAGAACGACCTTGACCAATCTGTTCGAGACAGTTTATTTTAAAATCGAAAATGGTTGACTGTTGGTGTATTCCCCATACACTAATTATATATATTTTGGGACCAACAAGAAGCATTGCCTTTAAAATAATTAAAAAGACGTTGTTAGGGTTAATTATGAACTTGGATCCATACGTGAGGACTGTCCATAGAAGAATTAATTCTCACATGAAACATAAGTAATTGATTCTTTTCCAAATAAAAAAAAAAAAAATCATTATACTTTCAATAAAACATAGAAACGAGCTCAAATGGGATCGTAGCTAGGTGAACCAAAATTACAATAGTAGCTAATTAGTGAAAACACTCAAACAAGTTGACACCATCTTATATTAAATTTGAAAAAATCATTATTTTGGTTAATAAAAAGGAGGATTAATGATGATTTCTCATTTTCATTCTGTTTCGTGACTCAAACATTCGACTTCATTGATGAAAGGGGAGCGTCTTACCAATTAAGTTGTATTTTGTTATTAAGAGTAATGGTAACCTATTGCATGAACGCCCATCAAGGGTCCCATATCATCACCCTTTGAATGTCTCCTGCCAAAACTCAACAAATATCGAATATACCTTTTTGTCACGCACTAAATAGGGACGGAGCCAAGCCCTAAGCAGCCGTGCGCTTATAAAAATAAATGTTCTGAGTTACTAGTATTTAGGTAAGATTTTGAGTTTTATTATGCTTTTAAAATAACTCTGCCCTTATAAACATGTACACTTGATAGTTACTCCATTTATGTGAAAAACATTTCGTTCGGAAAATAATGCATGGATTCAGATCCTATACTTTGAACCAGTTTGATTGATTCGTTAATTATGTATACAAAATTATATTCGAAATGCGTGTCGACCTGACTTTTTTAATTTACAATAATACTACATGACACTTCTTCTGTCTAACATCTCTTGAGCATGATTGACTTTTTAGTTGATTTTGAAGTTTTATACTACTAATAAAAGATTTTAAAATATAATTTTTAAATATAGTTATTTATACAAGGTACTATGATACACATACTACTGTGTAGGAAAAAGTTGTACTCCAAAAATTTATTTTAAAACCAATTATTATAATATTCAAAATTAACTAAAAAGTCAATAAGACCAAGATACAGCGAATCGAGGGAGTATGATCGTATTTGCATGACAAAAATGAATTCTTTATGTATGATTTTGTATGATACCGATACTTTTTATAATTTCAACTTTTTTGTCTCTTTTCTTTTTTTTAGGGAACACTTCTTAATATAAATAACCTTTTGAACTTCAATTGGTGGACCAATGAAATACTCCAAATATGTTTACAATATACTCCCTCCGTCTCCTAATAAGTGTTTTAAGAGACTAAAAATTTTGTTTCCTAATAAGTGTCTTATTACATATTTCAATATAAAAACTTGGTTATATTATCAATTTTATCCCTATTATCATTACACTTTTTTTACTTTTACAATTTTATATGTAATGATTAGGGGTTAATATGGTAAAATTATACACTTTCTTGGTTATTGAATTTTGATAGCTCAGAACACTTATTAAGGGACGAATGGAGTAAACGAAAACTGAAAATATATCCCTAAAATCGAAAATCAACGTAACCGCTTTGCATTGATCATTTCAGATTTAAATTTAAAACCTAATTTTTGAAAAATAATCTCCAAGGCGGGCCCCGCCGCTTAGTTGTCTGTTCCTCCGTGGATCTTTGCATTTTGTAATTTCAGTCAACTATTTAGATTATTTCATTTATTTTCTCCCTACGTTTATACTATTATTATCAATACAATCAGCATCAAAATCCTACCTCATGCAAAAATCCAAATTCAATTTTATACTATACAGTACCATAATTTCATTGGCTTACTGTTTTTCAAAATAGCCGTACTTTTTCACTTGGTGCTAAGAGATGAAAAGTCACCAGCTGAGGAAAAATCATCCAAGAGTTTGATTTCAGCATCCAACTTTCTTTTTTTTTTTCCTTAATCCATGCAATTAACCACTGTCTCTACCATTCTTGGAATAGTCATTTTCTGGGTTTTTTTTTTTTTTTTTTTTGGTAAAGATTCATTTTTGGAGGTTCTTGAAGTCAAAAGAAAAGGTTATCAGTTGTTTTCTTTCTTTCTTTCTTTACGGTTATCATATGTCATCACGCGCTCCCAAGAATGAGTCTTGCAGTTTACCATTTTCCCTGTAATTCGTAACTTTTGTTTTATTATTACTATTTTTTTTGGATTCTTTGAATTTTAAATTTCTGGGATTTTTCTTCCGGGTGTAGGGTGGGTTGAGTCAACTCGGTCCGTGATGGGATGTTTCTTGCTCTGCTTCTCTTCTCTTGTGTGATTAGCCTCCGTTGAAGAAAAACCGGTGTTAGTTTCTTTATGAAAAAATGGAACAGTTTTTCGGAAGTAAAAGACTACTGTGGGAGGCATCACTCATATGCTGCCTTCATTTGCTCAGTCTAAATTACTGCTTCTCTCTCAATGATGAAGGTAGTATGTAGGCATACTTATGGATTTAACTCTCTCTCTCTCTCTCATATATTGGCTGATGAAACTATGAAGATCATGATGCCAAATTTAGTATTGAGCTTGTGAGTTTGAGTGGATTGTTTTAATTTGGATGTGCTTCAACGTTTAGGTTTGGCTTTGCTGAGGCTTAAGGAGAGAGTGACAAGCGATCCAAATGGTGTTTTGTCGAATTGGAGTGATGAAAATGGAGTCGAAACCGCATGTTTTTGGTATGGAGTCGAGTGTTCCGAAGGACGAGTTCTAGCCTTGTAAGTATAAGGATTTGTCCACTTAGGATTTGTCTACCTGTGTTTCAGAGCTAATCAGCTTGTTCCTACACTAGACAAACACTTTCTTGATCGATATATGTTTGTATCGTTAGCCTGTGATCAATGGCGAAGCTCATTTCTGAGATTCATTTACTCCCTCTGTCGTGCTAATTGGGAGGTGCAGGGGTGTAAGAGTGGATTTGAATGTTCATATCTTTGAAGATTTGAGTTTCTACTGTTCAAAGAAGTCCTGTACAACATATCTTGATTGATATATGTTCCATATCCTTTGCCTGTGATCAATGAGAAAGCTCATTTTATAGATTCGTTTACACCCTTTTTTGCTAATTGGGAGAGCCGGGGGGGGGGGTGTAAGAGTAGATTTTGCATGTTGATACCTTTGAAGATTTGAGGTTCTACTGTTTAAAAGAAGTCATGTACTACATTTCTCGATCTATAGTGGGTAGTGACCATTAATATGGGATTAAGATTGTATAGTTTAATCTAGTAATTCTAGGATATGTAACATTCCGTCTTTTTTTTTGTTTTTTTTGGAGTAAATCATCTTCCACACGAGAAACAGATTAATGAACCTAAGATATTCGATAAACTGCAACCTGCACATGCGTGTTTTGGTTCTTCTCTGAGAAAAGAATTCCATTTTACAAGTTGAATTTGAAATTCCACTGCATATCAGACATGATTTTTCTGTAATCTACATAAATCCTACTTGATAGACTTTGTCGTTACCTTTCCCAGATTCTGACTGAAGAATGTAAAGTTTCTATCCTTTTTCTGATTGGGGAATTTCATGATCTAGAAAATTTCACTGTTTCTTACCTGTTTGTTGTAAGAGTAGTCAAAATTGATTTTCAATCCAAAATTATGACGACTTTCCTTTTGTCAATTGTGTAATGTGATGCATTTGAATCATAGGGTGGATATTAATAGCTATAATCTGCAGGAACCTGAAAGATATGTGTCTCGGAGGTACTCTGGCTCCAGCGATTGGAAGTCTCGTTAATGCTAAATATATGTGAGACTAGCTAAACTGATTGCTATTTTATCATCCTCAGTCGTGTGTACTGCTACTTAGGCCACTTTTTTCCTTTTATTTTTTCCTAATGTTGACAGAACTCTGCGCAACAATTCTTTTTCCGGAGAAATCCCTAAGGAGATTGCAAATTTGAAACAAATGCAAGTATTAGACCTTGGATATAACAACTTCAGTGGACAGGTTCCAGTTCAGCTTTACAAGCAATTCTCAGCTGCTGTAGTGTAAGTTTCATAATGAATTTTGCTTTATGCTCAGATCTCAAAAAGGGAAAATGATCTTGATCGTTATGTACTGTCCTTGTAATGCAGCTTATTTGACAACAATGACCTGCTTCGCAGTAGCCTTCAAGAAACGTATGAACTGAAAAAACTATCGGAAGTAGTAATCTCTCGGTGAGTCTTCTTCATTCTGGTGTTCATTTAGACAATGAAGGCACTCCCACAAGGATTTGGTGAATCATTGAGAACTAAATTCCTAAAAATTATGTAGTTAAAATTTTCAATGTTATACTATTCTGAAATTCAGGCAGAAGATCGTTCAATAGATTACTGCAAAAAATTGAATTGTCTGCCTTCTTTTTGGATCATCTGAAGCTTCCATCCCCGGGAAATTTGTTTCATAGTTAGAATGACTTGAACTTTAACCCCGTCTTGTTTCGAGAAACTTCTAGTTTTTGGATGACTTTGTCACCTATCTGCCTCAGATTAGAAGACAGACTAGACAGTGTCACCTTATTTTAGTCCCTTACAACAAATCAAACAGTCTAAACAGACATCATTTCATTGCTGATTAGTTATTAATTTAAAAATATTTAAGTTACGATACATATTTCTCATCGTGGGGTGTGACGGAACCAAACTGAGCCGAGTATAACCTGCTCAATATTGACTCGCCTCAATAGTAATTCAACTCATGTATACCCTAACCTCATGAGATAATTAATGTACATAAGATTTTAGGAGATGTTTTGAGAAGCACAAACTGGAAAAGAACTTTGGTTCTCCTCCTTCTTAAAGGTTTTTCATTTTGTTAGTTCATGACTATACTTATCTTAGCAGGAACTCAGATGAAACTGGTGATGCCACACACCGGAAATTATCACAAGATTCTCCGGTTGTGGCAAGTGAAAACTTGTTCTGGTTTATTCCTCCAAGCCCAGAATCCACATCATTTCCCCCACCTGATCCACTACCACCTCCAGAGGCGAATCCGGCTCCAGCTCCAGCTCCAGCTCCAGCTCCAGCTCCGTCTCAATTACCTTGGCCTCCAGTATCAGATCCTTCACCTCTACCTTCACCTTCACCTTCACATTCTCCTTCTCCGGTTTCATCTATTCCTCCGCCTTTTCCTCCTGCCCCAGCTTCAGCACCTAGCACACCAGCTGCATCTTCTAGAAGGCATCATAGTCGAGTTCTGATAGTTTCTGCTGCAGCTGGAGGTCCTTTCTTACTTCTGTTGATAATCGGTATCTACGTTTGGAGAAGTGGGAAGGTTTCTACTGTCAAGCCCTGGGCTACAGGATTGAGTGGACAACTACAAAGAGCATTTACAACCGGTAATTCTGACCACTTCGCTTCTGCATTTCCCCTTTCATATTGGCTCGGACTATGTAGTCAAGCGTGAACCATCACTGGTTATAGATTTCTTATATATCTTTCCTGTCAAATACTGTATGTGTGTCTCTGTGAGTACGTTTCTTGAAAAAGTTGGGTTAATTTCAGTCAAATTCTTCCGAACTAAAGATCAGTACAGGTGGAATTAGAAAAACCAAATTACTTTTCTTTTCGTCTTCTGTTCACGAGGCGATCTGCAATCAATTAGCACATAGTTGGGGGTCAAGAAGTAGCTTGAGAGGTTATTTTTGATTCTTTGAAAATATAATATGGGAGGGTGCTAAGTAAGGAAATATGTGAGGTGCGTGCATAATAAAGCAATGAACTGCATTACCCATTCCTTAGACATAGTCTGCCATATATATCGGTTGTATGCTTTAATTCAATTATTATTCACATCTCAGGGGTACCGAGGCTTCAGAGATCTGAACTTGAGGCTGCATGCGAAGATTTTAGTAATGTGATTGGCTCAGCGTCTTTATGTACTTTATACAAGGGTACTTTGTCAAGTGGAGTTGAGATAGCAGTCTCTTCTATTGCAGTGGCTTCGTCAAAGCACTGGTCCAACAATATGGAAGCCCAGTTCAGAAAGAAGGTAACAAGATTATATAATTAATAGTACATTCTAATTCTTATATAAAATTTTCTGCCTTTTAAAGATCTGTGTTATGATAAATGAAGATCTTAAAGTATTTGAACACATTAACGAACACATGAAAGTTTCTCATCAGTCTCATTTCCAACTCAAACCAGCAGGCCATATTTTGCTCGTTTATGCAGAGTGTATTTTCCCTCTCTTTTTAAGTTAACTTTGATACATTCATGGTTTCAGATTGACACATTATCAAAAGTGAGTCACAAGAATTTTGCCAGCCTACTAGGATTCTGTGTGGAAGAGCTGCCTTTCACTAGGATGATGGTTTTCGAATACGCTCCAAATGGAACACTTTTCGAGCATCTGCACAGTCAGTATTTTCTACTTCTTCCAAAATCTATACCACCTTTTTTTGGATGAAATCACCTTTTTAGACTCACCCGACCCATCATTGGCACGTTGATTGATGTGACTGTACCACATACTGAGAAATCTACCGTAAATATATACCTAAATACTAAACCCTCCTATAAAAAATCTATTGCGGCACTGTTACATCAGTAGTGGTAGGAGAGCATTACTAGTCACTTTAGTCCTCCTCTAATCTTCATGAGGGTTGCTTTGAATAAGAAGCTATTAGAATCGAAGAACAATCTTGTTTTACGAGTTTCGTATGAACTTAAGCGAGAATGTAACTAAGTTCTAAAGTCCCAACTGACTAATGTTTATATACTAGTAAAACCCCAACTGTAGATAACAATGAGAGTGATGTTTGTTTCCCCGCCTCTGTTTGCTAGAGTTGCGATGCCCCCCCCCCCCTAAAAAAATAGCCGAGTTTCAGCATAAGCTTCTACATTCGTTTCATCCCAAGATATGGGGGATGTGATTCTAGTCATTATGAGATGCCGTACATATGTTAGTGTGATTGTATCTGCCAACATTGCATCAATATCTGTATTCATACACAGTTGAAATGCACAATAGGTGCAATGAAGAGATGTTCTTGAATCTTTGATCCCACAACATTGTATCACTTGATGATGAATATTGTTCTTATGAACTCTACAGTAAGAGAAGCCGAACACTTGGAGTGGCCAACACGAATCAGAATAGCCATGGGGATGGCCTACTGCCTCGACCACATGCACCAAATGGTTCCACCTTTCATCCACAGAGACTTCAAGTCCTCATCCGTCTATTTAACTGAAGACTACGCAGCAAAAGTTTCAGATTTCGGCTTCTCAGATGAAAAGCCATCTGCACCCGAGAGTAATGTGTACAGCTTCGGGGTCGTGCTATATGAAATGATAACTGGTAAACTTCCATACACGGCAGGTAGTGATTCTTCTGAAGACTGGGCCTCGGATTATCTAACTGGGATACAAAACCTAAGAGAAATGGTAGACCCCACTTTGGAAACATATAGTAGAGATCAACTTCAACACATTAGTACTTTGATAAGATCATGTACTAATCGAGACTCGAAGCAGAGGCCTAGTATGAAAGAAGTTTGTGTGCAGTTGAGGGAGATAACCGGAATAGAACCGGAGATGGCTGTGCCGAAGCTGTCGCCTCTGTGGTGGGCGGAACTTGAGATTCTTTCGACTGAAGCCAGCTGAATGTGAATATCTGAGCCTTCTTTTTTGCTATCATTGTACATTTTCTTGGAACGTGGAAGGAAATTTTCCTGCTAGCTATTCAATGAGATGGGAAGGTTGTATATAGATATAGGAAAATATTTTTGTGGAATTTTTTTCATGATTATACTCTATACAATGGTGTCTGAATTAAGACATTGAAGCATATGATGATCCTATTTTCCACATAAAGATTGATTGTTAAGGAGAACATGAGATAACTTTGTAAATTGCCTAGTGTATAGAAGTGATACTTTACTTGTGAATTGTTAGCCTAATATATTTATAATAATAGATTAAAATCATTGTGAGAAGTGGTGGTGGTACAGCCAATATGCTCCCTCAGTATCATTTGAAGTGGGTTCTAATCCATTCTTGATTGACAATATAAAACGCCTAGTCCAAAAATGAAACTAACACTATAGCATTAATTACTTTAAATCAGTACATGATACTTGTGGAATTTGACGTGTTTAATATGCTTTTATTCTCTGATTTTAGTGAAACTTCATACGCAACTCCTATAGTTTACAGTAAAATTTTCTTATATTTGAAAGATATGACGCTTGTTTTTTTTTTTTTTTTTTTTTTTGTGAAATAGTAGGAATAATGCATGGAAAAGTGCAAATTATGGAATATCGGGTATGAAAAACGGTCACAAGCGAGATAAAAAGAGGAAATGACCCGAAAATGATCAAAAAACGTCTCAAGACTCCCTTCAGAAGGCACCCCCATATGTTTATGAACCATGCCCCTTGGCGCGTTTGCACCCTATGGAAATGTGCATCTTTGTTGTTTTGGCCTGTTGTCTCAAGTCTTGCGCCAAACCATGATTTTTTTTAGGTCAAATTCGATTATTAGGATGTACTTTTTTGGCTTAAGGTGCATCTTTATTTTTTTGACCTGTAAAAGGAATTTTCAGGTCAAATTCAATAATTATGATGTACTTTTTTGGCCTTGTGTCTCAAGTCTTGCAAATCATGAATTTTTTCTGGTCAAATTTGATTATTCGGATGTATTTTTTTTGGACTCGTGTATCAAGTCTTGCACCAAACCATGAATTCCTTCATATATTCGTGTTTTTATCATTAGCTTATTTGATTATGTGTCACAATTGTACTTAGTTAAAGATAGCTAAGCTAGGGAAACTATAACTAAGAGGGAATTTAGAACAATGAATAAACAGGGCTGAACTCATGTAATTACTATAGTAAAATTCTCGAGAGAAGGGAATTGATCTCAGTTGAGGTATATAAGATGTAGACCGGTTGATCAAACTAGTATAAATCACTACATGTTTAATATATATTTACATTTTGTGCTTATACAAGCTACAAACTGACAAACACATGTTTTATAGAATGTTTTGGAGGACTTGAGTCACCAATTCATATATCTACGTGAAGTACAAGTATGCTCATAATACTCGCTAAAATTTCGAAAAATATTCTTTAAATAAACAATGAATATAATAGGGCTTACACACTTTCGAACCACGAGGAGCACTAGTTCATATCATTAACATGAGGAAAAAAGATGAACTAATAGCAATTCGTCACTCACAGCCAATATTACTTGACATATCTGACCTCATTGGATGATATTGACTATTCACCCAAGAAATCGAAAAAATAGTACTCCCTCTATCCATGATTTTTAAGGCCTCAAGGGCTCGCAACAAAGTTTAATGTATTGTGGTGATGTGTTAAAATGTGTGATGACGATGCATTCAAGTGATGTTTAAATTGTATAATTGTGATTTTTTGTATGGGGATCCACTGCCTATAATGGAAATTCCCTAAAAATAGTGGACAAACAAGAAAGAAACAGATCCTAAAAATTATGGACAGAGAAAGTATCAATTAATACATGCATATTCACCTATTCTCTGTACGTGCTCATTCATTTTGGGATCAATACAGTATCATGTTTATATTTTAATAATAAATTTTTGTTATTATTTTCATGCATCTCACAGTCCTACTGTATATAAATTTAAAGTGTTTGTATTAATTTTTAGATGTTTTTTTTATTAAAAAAAAAAAACTCCTTTGTCCACAAAATACATGTTGCAACCCCTTCGTCTTTGTCGATTTCGACGCATGGTCAGGCACAAGTGGCTACTGACACCTTCCTCCTCATCTTTGGTATCAGGGAAAACACAGTAAATGTAAGGGTATTTACGAAATCGGGGTCATTGGTGGTCAAACTCCACCATAAGCAAGCTAGAATTGAAGAATCATAGTTCATCAAAACTACAGTTTTCAGATTCCAAGATCAAGGTGTTGAATATAGGGCATGAATCCGTGAATAGATTAAAAACTCATTCTATAACAAGAGGCGAGAGGTGATGGGATGGTGGTAGATGGGTCGCGCCAACAATTACAGAGATTGCTATAGGTAGAGCTCCAATGACAATGTTAAAAAGAGAAAAAATGTTGGTCCCGAAAAAGAGCGCAGCTAGACGTGCTGCCGGTTCATGGCCCGCCGGTTTCCAGGCCCGGCCCGCCGGTTCACGGTTTCAAATTTCTTGAACCGTAACCGGCCCTTCAACAGGGCTGCCGGTTACAGGCCGGTTAATTTAATCGGCGGGCCCCGGCCGGTTCAAAACCGCCGGTTTCAGCCGGTTTTCTCAAAAAAAAATATTTTTTTTAACTAGCCTGCGACGGGGAAGACGACATTTGGGGGTTTAGCGATGATGCATCACCCACGACGGTGTTGAGCCAGCAATCTCACCGGAAATTTATAAAAGAAGTGAAGAAGAAGAACTCGATTGAAGAAGCAGCAATCTCACCGGAAATTTATAGAAGAAGAAGTGAAGAAGAAGAACTCGATTGGAGAAGCGGTGCTCGATTGGAGAAGCAACAACGGAGAGGTGATAAGAGAAGAGGAAGAGAAAGAGAAGAGGCGGAATTGCGGTGAGAGGAAAAGAGAACAGGCGGCTAGATAAGAGGAAGAGAAAGGCAGAGCGCGGCGGGGGAGAGAGAGCCGGCGACTTTTGATTTGGCTTCTAGGGGTTTTAATTAATTTTACTAGTTTTTTGGTATTTATATACATAAGTAATTATTATATATGGATTTAATTAACATTTTTAAAATGTTGTGAGTTGGGCCTAACTTAAATACCCATTTATATACACTATATGGCCCAAACACAACATATAAAGGCGGTTTGACCGGCAGTTTTCCGGTTAACCGCCGGTTTTCTTGCTAAATCTTAGCCTGACGGTTTATGTGGAGGCCCGCCGGTTCGGGCCCAATGGTTAACCGGCGGTTCACTGGCCATCGTCTTCATGAACCGTAACCGGCCTGCTGTCAGCCGGTTCCGGGCCGGTTTTCGACCCGTTGACCGACGGGCCGGTTAAAAACCATTGACCGGCGGGCCGGTTCTGGGCCATGCCCGCCGGTTCACTTAGAATGGGCAGGTCTAAGCGCAACTAAGTTAATTTGGGGAGGGGGGGGGGAGGGGGGGGGGGGGGGGGGGTTAGAAAAACTTGATCTAAGGTCGAATGGTCAAGGTTGATGATCAGAGTTAGTCTCACATATCAAGCTTTGTAGCACAAGCTTCATCCATCAGATTGAGCTTAATGCAGAAGTTGGTGGTTTGTTGGACTTCACTCTTGAAAAATTCTTTTTGAAGGGATATGGTAATTGAAACCTATCCAGACTACCAATGATCTAAATTAGTTGTGAATAGATAAATACATACACTCAATTAATGTTAAAAAACAAGAATTATACACTTGTGGAAGGGCCCTTCGTAAAAAATCAACAGGTCTAGATTTCTGGAGTGGTGTCCCTTTTCTATGACTTTATCAAACGTGCGATCTTCGAGAGTCAAGCCGGGATCCAGATCACCACAACTGTAACTTGCGAGATTCTTCTTTGAAGGAATTCTCGCCGCAACCCTCACATTCTCTCTCACTATCAATTAGGTTTTACGTATGTGTAAATTGTCTTCCTTTTATCACCACAAAATACACGCACTATACCAAAGAAAAATTCTATAGGTATACCTCCTACGAGTCGTCCGACAGAAAAGACTTTTTGAATGGAGTAAAAGAACTTGGGATCGTCGATTTCTTCCTTAAATATTGTGATGAGACCAGATTTCTGTAGGGGTTATGTTTACCGACGGATCCCAACGGAAAATTACCGTAGTTAAATCACACGTCGTAAAAAATTGCTTACGAATATGAGTCCGTCGTTAACATTTACTGACAAAATTAGCAAGTGTTTGAAAATTGTTGGGATATAATGTTAAGGAAACCACTTTGGGAGTCATAAATAAAGTTGATATATTTTGATTCGATCCCAAAACCCTTCCTATAGATCTTTCCCAGCCCACTCATTTTGATGATTATAATAGATAGAATTTTAGAGCTTAATTGTTAGGAAATTCTGTTTTTAGTCGACATAGGATCTTGGTTCATGGATGCACAAGACTGAAGTTTGAAGATAATCTTTAGCAAGAAGTTAATAATTCTTAGTTGAATAGAAAAATAAAAGCGTTCTCGTTTAAACTCTTTCGATGTTCAACGGTCTGCTTCTCCAAGCGAGATAGCGACATTTCAACTACCATCCAATTTCAAACCCAAGTTTGAAATGAGTCAAACTGGAGTTCTTCAGTAAAGTATCAAACATTAAATGACATATGCCATGTGGCGAACTTGCATTGGATGAAGACGGTTGACTTAAACCAACGAGAAGCGCCAATCGCTATCTCTGAAGCGCAGGAGCTGTTGGCATTGGAAGCAAGTCATTTCGGAAAAGAAGACAAAACTACTTTTCCAGAAGGCTGGAGGTCAAAGCCGTAATGTTGGAGCGTGAGAGACATGATCATCCTTCTCTTTAACGGACGAATTGATCATCTCTCACTATAAATTGGCTCATGGAGAAATTAAAATACATAACACTTCATCTAAAACTTTCTAGCGTATAAAGCAAGTACTCACGATCTCAATCTACATTATTTTCTCGAGTTCTTAAAAGTGTACCTCAAACTTAGCTCCATCAAGTTTGAGTGTTTCTGCAACCTCAGCCACTCTAGATCTAAGCTTCTTATAAAGTCTCAGCCTAGTGTTTGAAGAATCCTAAACCCTTTCATTGTAAAGGATTCTTCTAGTGTTGGTCCCGGATTGATAAGTAGGGGGGGGGGGGGGGGGGGGGGGGGGGTTGAATACGTGTAACAGAAGTTTTTCGACTTCTTTTCAAACTTATCTCAGAGTGAGCTAGTAAGCTGCTTGAGACTTAAGACCAAAGCGTACGCTTGATCTACAGTTAAGCTTTCTAAGGACCTAAGCGGATGTTTGATCCCTAGAGTGGCTCGCTTGCTGGAATGCGGAATTTAGTGAGCTAATATTTCCTAAGTAATTAGAAACTCGTTTTGTGTTTGTTTAAATGCTTGTGCAAGAATGATAATCAAAGCAAGTTAAGTATTGAAAAGAGTAGGGACAAGAAATACGACACCAGGGTTTATAGTAGTTCGGTGATAAGACACCTACGTCCACTTTGTTCCACGCAGGAACTGTTTCTCTTCACTTAAGAACCATGAGGATTACGGGTTCCCCAAAAACCTAAACAAAGATACGGGTTCTCCACAAAAACCTAAGACAAGAATCGAGCTTTGCACAGTCGATGAACGTGCAAGATTGGATCCTCTCTACTTGATTGAGGTTTTCACTATCGATGAAAGTGAAACCTTAGATCTTACTACAACCTTACAATCAACACAAACACTAACACTCTTGACTGGACAAGAACAATTGTTTTGGTTTGGTTTGTAAACACACACTCTAAGTGAAGAAATCTTTACAGTAGATGCAAAGGTGACCACCCTATTTCTAGAGTGAAACAATAATATCGAACTATGGAAGTCTGAGTATCGAACTCGAGGAGTGAGTGTGTCGAAAGAGGTGTCAAGTAGCTATCCGTTATGAATGGTATTGCTATGAATCAAGGTGTTGTGGAGAAAGGGGGAGCAATGGTGGATGTGAACGAATTGGGAGTGAAGAATGGTGGTTCTGTCGTTGGTGAGAAGAAGAAGTCAAAGGCTGTTGGATTTGAGTCAAAGTGAGAACTGGGCTTGGGCCATTGGGCTGGAATTTATTAGAAGTGGTTTAATTATGTTGCTATTTTATTATTAAGTTGTGTTAGACATTTCAGCGTTTTTGATGTCTTTTCTTTCAAGAAAGTTAGGTATATAAGGGACATTAGGTTATCATTTGGAGGTTAAGGAATGAAAATTCTATTCTCGCTCTTTCTACTCTTCTCTACTACTTTCTCTCTCTAATTCCTATCTACTGTTACATTGCTTCAATACCCCAAATCACACAAATTACACATCTGGTAGTGCGAATCACTACAATTGGTATCTCGGAGTCCAGGTTCGATAATGGCGGAGGTTACTCGCTTCAAAGATCTGCAGGATTCACAAAAGAAATTGGAACAGAAGCTGGATCAGATTGTTCAAACTGAGGCAATGAAGCGAACAACTACTAAGCAGAAGATTCATGATCAAATTGTAGGTATGGACAAGAAATTTGATCACCTTACTACTACTTTAGCTGAAATGCAACTGCAAATGCTTAATATGTCTAAGGATGGTGATGATTCCTTGTTGGGTAGCTATGGTAGAGGGAAATTTGGATATACTGGTAATTTTGCTCACAGTCCTTTACCTCGTTTGGATTTTCCGAGATTTGATGGTTCTAACCCTAGATCTTGGATTCTGAAATGTATTAGCCCCACACCATACTTTAGGGTCTTATTTGGATACCCCTAATTCTGAAGTGGCTGATTTTTGGGAAGAAAAAGATAGGTTTTTATGCAGAATCTGAGGGATAATTTTCATCATGCTCATAATTGGATGAAATTCTTTGCAGATAGGAAAAGGGAAGAGAGGGAATTTCAGGTTGGGGAGATGGTTTACCTAAAACTGCAGCCTATTCGGCAAAATTTGGTTTCGTTGAGGAAAAATCTCAAGCTTTCTTCTCGATTCTATGGCCCGTATAAGATATTGGAGAGAACTGGGACAGTGGATTATAAGTTGGAACTACCGGAGGAAGCTAGGGTTCATCCCGTATTTCATGTGTCCTTGCTTAAAAAATGTATTGGAAAGAAGCACGTACCTGCGCCTGATTTGCCAATCGTTGATGGTAGCGGCAATTACACGATTGAACCATTGTTTGTGCTGGATTCACGCCAAGTGACTCGGAATGGTGAATCTATGTCTCAGGTGCTCGTACAGTGGGTGAATGTTGGTCCGCAGTTGACGACTTGGGAAGACTCCAAGCATATGTTGCGCAAATTTCCGTCTTTTGATCCTTGGGGACAAGGATAGACTGATCCCGAGGGTATTGTTATGAATGGCATTGCTGTGAATCGAGGTGTTGTGGAGAAAGGGGAAGCAATGGTGGATGTGAACGAATTGGGAGTGAAGAATGGTGGTTCTGTCGTTGGTGAGAAGAAGAAGTCAAAGGCTGTTGGATTTGAGTCAAAGTGAGAATTAGGCTTGGGCCATTGGGCTGGAATTTATTAGAAGTGGTTTAATTATGTTGCTATATTGTTATTAAGTTGTGTTAGACATTTCAGTGTTTTTTATGTCTTTTCTTTCAAGAAAGTTAGGGATATAAGGGACATTAGGTTATCAATTGGAGGTTAAGCAATGAAAATTCAATTCTCGCTCTTTCTACTCTTCTCTGCTACTTTCTCTCTCTAATTCCTATCTACTGTTACATTGCTTCAATACCCCAAATCACACAAATTACACATCTGGGTAGTGTGAATCACTACACTATCTAAGGTCCATTATGCTATCTAAGTACTCATACATCATATTTTGTGGTTTTCTCAATCAAACAAGTAATATAGACTCAAATTCAAGAACAAGTAAACAATGCAAGAAAAAGTAAGTAAATAAAGAACAAATAGTGAAAATTCAATTAAAACAAAGCAAGGATTCAAACGATTTCCGGTGTGATTAGGCTAAGGACTAGACAAGTGATGTATCATACCATTTTAATTCCTTTGAGTGGCATTCTTACATAAATCAAGCTATCTTATCCTCCTAAGACTTGATAACTAGTGGATTGAATAACATATTTACCATTCTAAACAAATTACAAACTCCTAAAAGCACAATACCTATTAATCTAACAATCATTCACATAATTTTTACTATGTAAAATCAATGTTAGCTAATATGGGCAAGGATTCATGTCAAGTGCTATGAATGGAAGCTTCCTAGGCATTCCATCAAACACCTTGTATGCACAAATGGTTGTCAATCATTCATGCAATTAAATTCAATCAAATCCAAGGGCAACTCAAAGGAAAGGTAGATCCACATCAAAAACCATCACATCCTAGCCTAATTCACACCATCCATCATTTGAAACCTCTAAGAGATCTAGCTACTAATAGATCTAACAATCAATCCAACAAAAATAAGAGAAAACATAATGAAAATGACAAGGAAATAAAATGGAATGTAAATCTTCAATTGATCTTCAAAGATCAAGCATAATTCTCTTGGGAGATTAAAAAATTCATAAATGGAAAGAGGGAAAGTGACTAGGGTTCTAATGGAAATGGTAGGTGTGAATTACAATGTGCCTCATGATGCCCAAAAAGGAAAATAAACAAGTATTTATAGTCTTCCTACAAGTTGGGGCCAAATTGCAATAAGTAGAAAATGGTGTAGAGAAGGTGGGGTAAAAACTGTAATTTCCGGAATTTAAGCTCAGGTGTTTTTGTGTGTTTTTCGGCCTCCTTAGTCTCTCTGCGCACTCGTACGGTTTTGGCTCGTTCTCTCTCGTTCGACCTCAGAAAAATAATCCGTGAAGTGCTACAGCTTCCTCTTTCGATCCTGTTCGATATAGAATGATTCGCACATACACAGAAGATTGCTACAGCACCTGAAAATCATACCGAAACCGAGAGAAAAACGATAGAATATAGAAAACGCATAAGTTGTAAAACCTATCATTTTCTATCCATTTAAACATATAATACAACCAAAACACGCATCGAGATGCACTCTAAAGTATGCTAAATATGTGGTTATCAAACTCCCCCAAACTTAAGCCATTGCTCGTCCCGACAATGGAACAAACAATCAAAGAACATAAGCACATATGGGCATGCAAATCAAGATCATCGATGTCTCAAAGCTCACTCATAAATCATTTTCCCATGAAATTCTCAAGGTACATTGAACACTTCATAATCACACAACACATTCAACTAGCAAATCAATCATTCAAACACTAAACCTCTCTAGGTATAAGTGTATCGCTCTTTCACTCAAGTGTATGGAAGGAGATTTACACTCATCGAACTCATGCATGCATCATTCTTATCAAAAGCTTGCCTTAGATCTTAAGATCTACATCGCTTAATTGTGCACTAGAAATCAATTAGGTCTTTTATTTAGGCTTGTAATGTGGGGACGTTGGTTTAGGTAGGGACTTTTAGGCTAAGTGACTAAGAAATCTCCTAGGTGTACTTTCACCATCTCTTTTCCACTTTAAGTGTGAATTTCTCCACCTTCTACCTTCACGGCCATTTCACCTCTTTTCACTCTTAAGTACATAAGCTTTGATTGAAGTTTCTCAAATATTCATAAATAACTCATTTATGCTCTCATTAACAACTATCTTTATTCAAACTCTTTCTTTTCTTTTCCTGTTCATTTTTTTTCCTTTTTTTTTCATCTCTTGTGAAAATTCTATTCTCATTTTTTCTTTTCTCTCTCTCTTTTTTTCTTTTTAATTTTTTTTTTTATGTAAGAGCTTATAGGAGTATTCTCATCATAAAATGACCTCTTCAATCAAACTTCTCAAACCTCGTTTCCTTACTACTTCACAACCTCTCAATAGATTTCCTTAACCAACCTTCACCCCCTTTCATCCGGTTAGCAACAAGGGCTTCAAAGGCTTAAGGTGGACCACAAAGGTAACATTTTATTTGGTTAGTGTTTAGGGAATAATGAGGCTAACAAATGAGGGCCTAAAATCCTTTCTAAATTCTAGTAGCAACGTATAGCAACCCTGATCGAGATTAAAGGCAAGTTCTATAAGATACAATGCAATACATGGCAGACTCTCAAGAAGGGAAAAGAACGTTATCAACTCAACGTTTTGGCCCAAACCTTACAAGCTTTTGTTTAGAATTCATGTGTCCAAAATTTCTCATCACTCGTCAATTGTGTCATGCAACCATTTCATGCTCATCATACACTTGAGAGATTTCAAAAATACGGTATCATTTTTCGCTCAAATCATCATCGACATCTCTCTTGAAAGCAAAAGAATTGACAACCACACTATGAAAGCAAAGACTTCAAGTGATTTATTCGAAAGAAATTTTAAAAATTTTGCAAAATTTGCAAGTAAGCACACGTTTACACACATATGAATCACTTGAATCACATTCCAACTTATTCACTCTCATCACATACCAAACTCACTCAAACAAATTCATCTCTTTCAAGCATCCAAATCAAGCACAATCAACTCTATCAAGCAAATACAAGCTTATAAATCACTAAGCACACAACTTAATGTGAAACCGAAGAGAGAAAAGTAGTTTAAAGACCTTATCCTACCCCTCCCCCAAAATTATTTTAGAAACAAAGTCTAAAATGAGTTTGGAGGGAAGAATAATAAGGAATTTAAACTACACTCACAAAGGTCCAATCTTATGATGGATATCACGTTCAATGCTACCCATTCCGGTACTTGCTCGATTGAGTTGAATCCTTTCCTTCGTCATGATTTGCTCCTCTTGACTTTTCATATTCAAGAATGTGTTCATCTATTTCAAGAGAAAGAAATGAATAGGTAAGAGTGATGAGGTATAAAAGAGGTAGAAGACAAGAAATAACATAAAAAAGAAAATAGAAAACAAATTGGAAAATAGGGGGGAAGGGGAGAGTGCGGTCAACGCCTGAGGAAGGGCCATTGACCGCAGGAAAATGCACTAAAAAGTGCCGGCAGACTGCGGGCAAATTCCAGCCGCCGGCGGGCTGGACTGCAGGTGGGCCTCCGGTCGCAGTTTCAGCCGCAGTTGACTCTGTTCCCGGGCTCAGTTCGGGTCCTTCCGGGACGGGAAACGGTGCTCCCCCCTACTCTCGAGTCTTACGAACGCAATGCAATTGACGGAATTGAATTTCGATGATTTTTACTATTTCTTTTTTATTTTACTGCCGGACTGCGCAGAGCTGGAATTTAGACTCCGAAATTTTTTCTAAGTGTTGGAGCTTAAAAACTTGAAAAATATCAAAATTTTTCTAAGGTATGGAAATGAACCCAACACTTAAAAAATTCTTTCCTAGGCATCAAAAATCACTCTAAACCTTTATTTAACCCCAAACAACTCGACTAAACATTTATTCAAAACGATAGAAACGATAAAAAAAAACGATAAAAACTGATAAAAGGATACGTGTTGGGGTGCCTCCCAACAAGCGCTTGTTTAACATCGTTAGCTCGACGATACCTCAGAAGGTGAATCAAGGGACATCAATTGAACTCTTGCCCAAACCTCCAACTCTTGAGAAACTTTCAAAACTTTCAACCTCCTTCGTGAAACGGATCTCCAATCTCTTTTCGAAACTTGACTCCCCCAAACTTGGTAAAACCTCCACTTCGAGATGGATAATTCACCTTCTCCTTGAGCTTCATTCCTTGCTTCTTCAAGCCACGCCCTTGAGACACTTGATCTAGCTTTGATGGTGAGATGACCTCGAGCTTGTAGCAAGATGCTTTCCTTGGCTCCTTCATTGAGTCATAGATGGAAATGACCATCTTCTCATCATCCACTCGAAATATGAGATCTCCACTCTCGATGTCCGTAGAAGCTCTTCCGGTGGTGAGGAATGGGCAACCAACAATGAGAGGAGTGTCTTGATCCTCCGACATGTCGAGTACAACAAAATCGGCCGGAAACACAAACTCTCCAACTTTTACGAGCACGTCTTCCACCATCCCTTGAGGCCTAGTGATGGACTTTTCGGCCATTTGAAGCTCTATCAAGGTAGGCTTGAACTTTCTAATCTTCAACCTTCTAAAAATCGAGAGAGGCATCAAATTGATACTAACTCCAAGATCACACAAGGCTCTCTCAAATCTTTGGCCTTCGATCTCACAAGGAATCGAGAAGCTTCCGAGGTCTTTCCGTTTTAAGGGCAAATTCCTTTGCACAATGGCACGACACTCTTCGTAAAGCTCCATGGTTTCACAAGCTTCTAGCTTCTTCTTCTTGGCAACTAATTCCCTCAAGATCTTTGCATACCCCGGCATGTCCTTCAAAGCATCAAGGAGAGGGATGTTGACATTCACTTTCTCAAACATCTCAACAAACCTATTCATCTTAGTGTCCACCCTGGGCTTGGCCAATCTAAAAGGGAAAGGGGCTTTAGAAATCACATCTTTGGTTGGAGTTGGAAATTCCAACCATTCATGAGGTGGTGCATCTTTTTCATAATCAAACAATTTTCTCTTGGAAACATTCTCCTTTGGCATAGGTGCTCTTGGAGACTCAATTTCCTCATCATCAACGTCCTCCAATAGGACTTCTTCCTTCTCCTTTTCATCTTTTTCTTCACCAAGCCTCATTGGCTTCTCAATAGATCTTCTACTTCTCAACTTAATAGCATCCACACTATCAAGAGACTCACTCAAACTCACTATTTCCAAGGGGGTTGTAGGATAGATACCTTGGAACTCTTCATAACTCCTTTTCTCCTTGATAACCTTTCCAAGCTCATGGATGTAGTAAGCCTTCTCCATCCTCTTAAAATCCATCTCCCTTGCATAAATCACCCCATTGTTAACTCTCATTCTTTGATAGTAAGAGAACATCTTCTCTTTCTCTTGAGCTTCACGTGGAAGGTTCTCATAAGGTGGACAATGGTCCGACTTTGTGAATAAATAAATCTCATCTCCAAGGGTCATTGGAGTCTTCTTCTTTTCATAGCTATCATGGTCATGGGAAGGGTCCCATGGAGAAACTCTTTGTTGCTTTGGATTGACCTCCGTGTTACTTGGGAACTTCCCTTGTTGATGTTGAGAGGAAGCTTGGTTGGCCATTTGGCCTATTTGCCCCTCTAGCATCTTAATATGTTTTCCCATGGTAGCCACGGTATTCTCTAAGTTTGTAACATTTTGACCCGTGTGAGTAATGAAGGTTCCTTGTTGAGTAGCTAACTCCTTTTGTTGAGTAGACATGGTAGCTTGACCATCAACTAATTGCTTCAACATAACCTCCGTTTGACTCAGAGGTTTCTTCTCTTCAACAACTTGTGGTATCACTCCAAAACCCGGGGTGATTGAGATTGAGGGGCTTATAAAGCGTTATTTGGATTTCCATAAGACAAATTCGGATGATTGTTAAAAGAAGGGTAGGCGCCTTGATCCCAATTCCTTTGAAAACCTCCTCGTTGGTTAATATACAAAACTTCCTCTTTGCTCATTATTTCACCGTTTTCAAACTTCTTCAAGGCTTGCATCTCCATCAAAGCCTCTCTGTCCTTCTCATGCTCCTTCTTTAAAAGTGTATATATGCTTGCCAAATCGTCAAAATTCTTATCAAGGATAGAAGATACCCTCTTCGGAGTACGTTCCATTGGCCATTGATAATAATTTGAAGTCATTTCTTCAAGAACTCTCACGACTTCCTTAACATCTCTATTGAGTAAGTATCCTCCACTTGTGGCATCCACTATGTTTCTTGTGTGAGGAGTCAAACCACCATAGAATGTGGTTACTTGTGTACTCTCATCCAAGCCATGTTGAGGACACTTTCTAAACAAATCTCTAAAACGCTCTCAAGCATCAAACAACGATTCATCACCATGTTGAGCGAAATGAGAGATTTCGGATATCAACCTTTGAGCTTTCGAAGGTGGAAAGTACTTGGCAAGGAAGGCTTTGCATAAATCATTCCAAGATAGGATAGTTACCTTGTCAAGTGACTTGTACCAATCCTTCGCCTTATCTCTCAAAGAAAATCCGAAAAGCATCATCCGAATGGTGTCACTAGGAACGCCATTTTATTTGATTGTATCACAAATATCAAGGAACATTTGGAGATGAGCATTAGGATCTTCGGTTACTCCTCCTCCATATTGTTCCGCTTGCACCACGTGAATGAGAGCCGGCTCCAACTTAAAGTTATTGGCATTGATTGGCCCCCATTCTCCACCTTGGAATTGCTCCGTTGGAGAGGCAAACATGTGATTAAGAGGAGTCCTTCTATCCTCTAGTGCTCTTCTCTCTTCTTGCCCTTGCTTCCATAGTCAAAAATCTTCCATTTCCTTCATCAAAGATTCCATGTTAGGAGGAGGATTTGCCATATCTTCCTCCTCACTTGAAGATCTTCTTATATGCCTCCTTTGGTACTCTAAGAACAAAGGTTCAACAAGTCTCCCTTTGGATCTTAGGTGCATGTAGCTATCAAACAAACAAATAGAAAAAATCAAAACCAAAACTTAAACTAGCAATAAGAACTTGAACAACTAATGACTCTCTATCTACTCACTCCCCGACAACAGCGCCAAAAAATTTACCACCCTATTTCTAGAGTGAAACAATAATATCGAACAATGGAAGTCCGAGTATCGAACTCGAGGAGTGAGTGTGTCGAAAGAGGTGTCAAGTAGCTATCTAAGGTCCATTATGCTATCTAAGTACTCATACATCATATTTTGTGGGTTTCTCAATCAAACAAGTAATATAGACCCAAATTCAAGTAAACAATGCAAGAAAAAGTAAGTAAATAAAGAACAAATAGTGAAAATTCAATTAAAACAAAGCAATGATTCAAACGATTTCCGGTGTGATTAGGCTAAGGACTAGACAAGTGATGTATCAAATCATTTTAATTCCTTTGAGTGACATTCTTACATAAATCAAGCTATCTCATCCCCAAGACTTGATAACTAGTGGATTGAATAACATGTTTACCATTCTAAACGAATTACAAACTCCTAAAAGCACAATACCTATTAATCTAACAATCATTCACATAATTTTTACTAGGAACAATGTAAAATCAATGTTAGCTAATATGGGCAAGGATTCATGCCAAGTGCTATGAATGGAAGCTTCCTAGGCATTCCATCAAACACCTTGTATGCACAAATGGTTGTCAATCATTCATGCAATTAAATTTAATCAAATCCAAGGGCAGCTCAAAGAAAAGGTAGATCCACATCAAAAACCATCACATCCTAGCCTATTTCATACCATCCATCATTTGAAACCTCTAAGAGATCTAGCTACTAATAGATCTAACAATCAATCCAACAAAAATAAGAGAAAACATAATGCAAATGACAAGGAAATAAAATGGAATGTAAATCTTAAACTGATCTTCAAAGATCAAGCATAATCCTCTTGGGAGATTCAAAAATTTATAAATGGAAAGAGGGAAAGTGACTAGGGTTCTAATGGAAATGCTAGGTGTGAATTACAATGTGTCTCATGATGCCAAAAAAGGAATAAACAAGTATTTATAGTCTTCCCACAAGTTAGAGCCAAATTGCAATAAGTAGAAAATGGTGTAGAGAAGGTGGGGTAAAAACTGTAATTTCCGGAATTTAAGCTCAAGGGTTTTTGTGTGTTTTTCGGCCTCCTTCGTCTCTCTGCGCACTCGTACGGTTTTGGCTCGTTCTCTCTCGTCCGACCTCGGAAAAATAATCTGTGAAGTGCTACGGCTTCCTCTTTCGATCCTCTTTGACATAGGATGATTTGCACATACACAGGAAATTGCTACAGCACCTGAAAATCATACGGAAACTGAGAGAAAAACTATAGAATATAGAACGCATAAGTTGTAAAACCTATCATTTTCTATCCATTTAAGCACATAATACAACCAAAACACGCATTGAGATGCACTCTAAAACATGCTAAATATATGGTTATCAAAAGGCTAGGGTTCTTCTTCTAAGCTTGGATATGTTTAGTGGCTTAGAATCTATGGGGTGAGGTTGCAGAGAACAAGCTTCGGTGTGATTGAAGCTTGGGAACACTTAGACAAGAACTCGAGAGAATGTATGCTGGAAAACTCGTGAGTGCTTGTTTGCTTTGAGCGCTAGAAAATTTCGTAAGTGTTCTATGTTCTCTTCTCTGCATGCCTCTATTTATAGTGTGAGGGATGGGGAGAAGCCATTTGAAAGTTGGTGGCTTTGTCCCGCCATACTCGACAGTACTTGGCTTTGACCTGCAGCTTTTCAGATGCTCGCTTGTCTTCTTTCCCAATTTGGCAAAATGTCAAGTGCAACGGTAACTGGGCTCCTGCGGTACTGTAGCGGCTGCTTGTCGGTCTGGCCAGTCAACTCTATCATCCAATCTACATGAGCCACGTGGAGATCTTCAATAAATGCTGTTGATATTCACTTGACTACGTTCATACTCAAGTTTGAACTGGAGCTGGTAGTTGAGCTGTCGTTTTCACGTTTTGTAACATGCTCGCTTCGCTTAAGTCTGGGTGCTCGCTTTAGCGTAGTCGGGTTGACTCGTGATTGGTGTTTAGTTGTTAGGTTTTTCGTTGCGTTTTCGTGTTCGTTTTCATTATGTTTTTGTGTCTTTTAGTGTGTCTTTTGGCTATGATTGTTTGTTTGGAGCTTTGGTTATCGTAGGAGCAAAAGGTGAGAAATTGGAAGAAAACGGGACGAAAAGTGCACGAAGAGAAGGAAAAGCCGTGAGAGACCAGAACCTGATCTGGCCGATCGGCCAGATTTCCTTAGGAATCTGGACGATCGGCCAAATGCTTATGCAAGGGCTCAGCAGTCCCGGATCTGGCCTATCGGCCAGAATTCCTTCACAATCTGGACGATCGGCCAAACACATGCGAAGAGGTTATCCAGTTCCTGATCTGGCCGACCGGCCAGAATTCCTTCAGCATTTGGCCGATCGGCCAAAAGTCGGCGGCCAACTATCCTTTCCTTATTTATCTAGGTTTTTACCTAGTATATATATATATCATCCTTGTACACGAATTGATATCATCTTTTAGCATATTTTAGCTTTAGTTTTCAGCATTCAAACACTTTTATTAGCTTTCTATTGTTCGGATCCGGATTCGTTGTTCCTTGCAATTTAATTCAAGGCTTTTCGTTTAATTTAAGTTCTTCATTCTTCGTTTAAATCGCGTAAGTTATTTATTGCTTTCGTTTACTTGCTTTTAATTGCTTGCTTTAGTTTTAGATTCGTTCTCTTAATTGCTTCGTTTAAATTCCTTAAGTTTAATTTCGTTCTTTCGATTTCAAGTTCTAGTTTAGATTCGTTTTCCTTCGATTTCAATTCTTTCGTTTTTCAAAGCTTTTTAAGTTAGATTTACTTGCCTTTAATTTCCAGATTTCAATTCATCATGTCTAGATTTATTTATGCTTCTTTCTTTGCTTTCGTTTTCTTTGTTGCTTCTTTTATTGCTTTCTTTTTGATTCTTGCCTAGGTAGATTTATTGCTTTCTTCAAGTTTAATTCTAGATTTATTTACTCGTTTTTAGATTAGTTATTTAATTGCTTTTATTTATTGCTTTGATTTATTTTATTTGCCTAGGATTTAAAACCAAAACCCCAAATTCTTCTTTACTTGCTTTCCTAGATTTAGGCTAGTTTAGGATTTACTACATAATTAATTGCCCTGCAAAGTTTTCCTTCGAGATTCGACATTGGGTTTTACTTGCTAGTGCTACGATAGGATTTCGTTCTATTGCGAACACTTTTTAGTGAAACAAATTTTGGCGCCGTTGCCGGGGAAAACTTTAGGCGATTTATTGTGTAGTATTTTTATTTGTTTTATTTTTATTTGTGTTTATTTTGATTTCTTATCTCTCCCACTCGGTGCGTTTAACCCGTTTGTTAAGTGTTGTTTATGCATGGTCGCCGAAGTCTTCAAAGGAATTTAGCGCCCTACGTCGACAACATCCATCAAAGGAAAGCGATCTTAGCCGCGAAGGAGAAGGAGGAGATCGATTCTCAGGACTTTGGTTTAGTCTTGTTATTTGCAGAGCCCGAAGCAATGGCAGCTAGAGTCGTCATGGGCGATTTTGCTCGCCCCACATTCACAGCCACCACTTCGGCGATTGTCCTGACGGAAGCGGTCAGGAATCATGAGCTTAAACCTCACCACATGGCGTTGCTCCCATCCTATCACGCGCTGCCCAACGAGGATGCCTTGACGTTCATCCGAGAGTTTTGCACGGTGGTTCAGACTTTCCCACTTTCGGGACTCACGGAGGACAATCTGAAGATGAAGTGCTTCCCGTACACCTTGAAGGATCGAGTAAAGTCGTGGTATTTGGCGCTCCCGGCCAACTCTCTCGCCACATGGAATGCGGTATGCGAGAAGTTCATGCTCAAGTACTACCCGAACTGCAAGACTCAAGAGGTGCGGTCAAAGATTATGAATTTCTCCCAAGACAACGATGAGCCGTTTCACGAAGCATGGGAGAGGTTCCAAGAGCTACTTCAACAATGCCCTCATCATCAAATGGCACCGGAGTTGCTTTGGCAATATTTCTACGACGCCCTCAACCAGACTTGTCAGTTCATGATGTTCGGCCGGAGGCAACATTGCGGTCAAGACAGCTGAAGAGTTGAAGGATATTTTCGAGACGCTTGCTGCGAGTTCTCAACAAAAATCAGCTAGACCGAGGAAAGTGGAGGCGAGTGCAATTTCGATGAGCCCCGACTTGAAGAAGCAAATTGCCGACATGTATAGGGATCTCGAGAATTTGAAGATTAAGCAAAGTGCACCGGCCCCGAAGGAGGAAGAGAGGAAGCCCGATCAATGCAAAATTTGTGGAGAGCTTGGGCACATCAAGGAGGTGTGCCACAACATGGGAGAGTTCCCATACGAAGGAGGAGCCGAGGTGTACGCCGCTCAAGGATACCCCCCTCAAGTGCCCCCACCTCAAGGATATCAAGGAGGATACAATGGTCGCTATCAAAATCCAAGGCCGACACAAGGGCAAGGTAATCCTCCTACCTATCCTAATAGACGCCCTCCACCATATAATAGCCCTTATCCTCCACCAAATCCCTACTACTCTCAACCTCCACCATATTACCCACCTCCACAATATCCTCCCAATCCATATTACCCACCACCTCCATATTACCCCCCTCAACCTATTCCTACTCCACCACCACCATACCCAAATTCTCGTCCTCAAAGACCTCCACAAAAGCCTCCCGTTGATGAGGATCGACTCCACGCACTTGATGCAAACATGAAGCGGCTCGAGACGGCCATTGGTCAAATTTCGGGATCTATGCACTTGATGCAACAACCGGGGCGGATTCCGAGCCAAGGGATTCAACCACAACAAGCTAACGAGGTGCAATATCCCCTATATGTTCCTCCTTTCCCACCGCATCAAGCCCAAGCTGTCTCGGTGTTACGGAGCGGGAGGCACGTGGATAATGGAGTGACAATGCCACCTCAAGGACGCATGGGAGATAGATGGGGCCCGAGCCCCCGTTGGAATGGACCGAAAAGGCCAACAGGCCAGCAGCTGATCTGGCCGGTCGGCCAGAATCTGGCCGCTCGGCCAAACCCCCAGTTTCGCGCGAGCACCCAGCAGCTGATCTGGCCGATCGGCCAGAATCTGGCCGACCGGCCAAAACCGTGGTGCGCGACACTTCAGCACCCAATCTGGACGATCGGCCAAATCAGGCGAGCAGCACACGGAGTCCGAAGAGCCCGAGAAGGAGTCCCCACCTCTATACAAGACGTCCAATCCTTATGTTCCTCCCATTCCTTATCCAAGTCGTGTGAAGAACAAGAAGCGCGATCAACAATTCGCCGATCTTTACAAGCTTCTTTCAAAGGTGGAGGTGAACTTGCCTCTCCTTGATGTTATTCGCAACGTGCCGCCGTTCGTGAGGTTCGTGAAGGAGTTGACATCGAGGAAGAAGCCGTTCGATGAGATGGAGACGATTGCGGTATCGGAGGTGCGACATCAATTATGCAACACCCTCTTCCACCTAAGCAACGAGATCCAGGTTCTTTCGTTATCACTATCTCTTTAGGTAATGGTAAGGAAGCATGTGGTATGCTAGATTTGGGTGCCGGTATTAATCTCATGCCTTATTCTATCTTTAAGCAATTAGAGTTAGGAGAACTTAAACCCACTCGCATGAGCCTTCAATTGGCGGATAGGTCTATTAGGTACCCTAGAGGTATTATGAGGATATTCTTGTTCGCGTAGGGGGTTTGATAGTTCCCGTTGATTTCGTGGTTTTAGAGATAGGAGAGGTGCAAGAGAATGGTATTGAGCACACACTTTTGCTAGGTCGTCCTTTCATGGCTACTACTAATACCTTGATTGATGTGAAGAGTGGTGTGATTAAGATGTCCGTTTTAGGAGAGGATGTTTCGTTTTCTGTGCATAAGAGTCGGCCTATGTCATCGGTTAATTTAATTGACAATTGTTCTTTCATCGATAAGGTTGATGCCTTGGCCGAGTGCTCTTTTGTGCAGGATTTCGATACCGAGGAAGTATGTTGGGGATCCGGAGATCAAATGGAGTGGGAGCAAATGGAGAGAGACATCGGGATCAAACTCCCATTTCCCCCTCAAGACCCCGAGCCCGGCTCAAAGATTCCGGAGCCATTGGAGTTGAAAGAGCTGCCATCGCATTTGAAGTATATATTTTTGGAGGGAGGCAATCAAAAACCCGTAATCATCTCTTCTTCTTTGTCTCTTGCAGAGGAAGGAGCTTTGGTGGGCATACTCAAGGAGAACAAGCTCTCTTTTGGATGGAGCTTGGCGGATATCCGAGGAATTAGCCCGGCCACGTGCATGCATCGCATCAATCTCGAAGAAGGCGCTCGCCCCAAACGAGATGGACAAAGGAGGCTCAACCCAATGCTCATGGAGGTCGTGCGCAAGGAGATCTACAAGCTATTGGCGGAGGGTATTATCTATGCCATCGCCGATAGTGAGTGGGTTAGCCCGGTGCACGTCGTTCCAAAGAAGGCAGGAATCACGGTGTCGAAGAACGAGAAGGACGAGTTGGTCGCCTCGCGCCCGGTTACCGGTTGGAGGATGTGCATCGATTATCGGAAGCTTAATGCTTCCACCAAAAAGGACCACTTTCCTCTCCCTTTTATTGATCAAATGCTTGATAAGTTAGCCGGGCAAGAATTTTATTGTTTTCTAGATGGCTTGTCAGGTAACTACCAAATAGCGATAGCTCCGGAGGATCAAGCAAAGACGGCCTTCACAAGCCCTTTCGGGACCTACGCTTATAGGAGGATGCCATTTGGTCTCTGCAATGCACCGGGTACGTTCCAAAGATGCATGATGTCTATTTTTTCGGAATTTATAGGTGATTTTGTAGAGATTTTTATGGACGATTTTTTCTGTTTTTGGGTCGTCTTTCCATGATTGCTTGATGAAAATAGAGAGAGTCCTTAAGAGATGCATTGAGAGTGGCCTTACTTTGAGTTGGGAAAAGAGTCATTTTATGGTTAGAAGTGGAACTGTCCTAGGCCATGTAGTTTCGAGTAAGGGCATAGAGGTCGACAAAGCGAAAGTGGAGGTGATTGAAAAATTGCCACCACCTAGTGATGTCAAAGGTATTAGGAGTTTCCTTGGTCATGCGGGCTTTTATAGACGATTTATTAAGGATTTTTCTAAAATTAGCCACCTCTTTGTCGATTGCTTGCTCAAGATGTGCCTTTCCACTTTGATGAGTCTTGTATGAATGCTTTTCTCACCTTAAAAGAAAAACTCATCTCTGCTCCCGTT
This sequence comes from Thymus mandschuricus, assembly GCA_029379335.1. Lineage (NCBI taxonomy): Eukaryota > Viridiplantae > Streptophyta > Magnoliopsida > Lamiales > Lamiaceae > Thymus > Thymus mandschuricus. The sequence goes on from CM057071.1 coordinate 13,494,273, forward strand.
GTAGTTGGTCCCGATTGGTCATTGCCTTTTGAGATTATGTGTGATGCGTCGAATAATGCCGTAGGGGCTGTTTTGGGTCAAAGAGTCGATAAGATGCTTCGTGTGATTTACTATGCTAGTTTAACTCTTAATCCTGCTCAAGTGAATTACACCACCACCGAACAAGAGATGCTTGCTGTTGTTTTTGCCTTAGATAAATTTAGATCATACATCATAGGGTCTAAGGTGATTATTTATAGTGATCATGGTGCTCTTAAACATCTTTTGACTAAAGCCCAAGTGTTTCACTAAAAAGTGTTCGCAATAGACGAAATCTATCGTAGCACAAGCAAGTAAAACCTAAGTATCGAATCTCAAGGAAAACTTAACAGGGCAATTAATCATGTAGTAAAACCTAATCTAACCTAAAACTAAGAAAGCAAGTAAAGAATATTTTGGGGGTTTTGATTTTAAATCCTAGGCAAATAAAATAAATCAAAGCAATAAAGAAAAGCAAATAAATAACTAATCTAAGAACAAGCAAATAAATCTAAGATTTAAACTAAGAAAACGATTAAACTACCTAGGCAAGAATCGAAAGGAAAGCAATAAAGAAAGCAACAAAGAAAGCAATAACTAATCTAGACATGATGAATGAAATCTGGAAATTTAAAAGAAAATAAATCTAACTTTGAAAGCTTTGAAAAACTAGAGAATCGAAACTAGAAAAACGAATCTAAACTTATAACTTGAAATCGAAAGAACGAAATTAAACTAAGGAAATTAAAAGAAGCAATTAAGAAAACGAATCTAAAACTAAGTAAAGCAATTAAAGCAAGTAAACGAAAGCAATAAATAACTTACGAGAATTAAACGAAGAACGCGAAGTAAAAGAAAAGACTTGAATTGAATTGCAACGAACTAAGAATCCGGATCCGAACAAAGTAAAACTAATCTAAAGTGTTTAAGTGTTGAAAACTAAAGCTAAAATGTGCTAAAAGATGATAAAAGATGATCCCAATTCGTCCCAAAGTACTAGTATATATATAAGGAGGAAAACCTAATTATATAAGGAAACTAACAGCTGCACGCGGACATCTGGCCGATCGGCCAGATTTGTGAAGGACTTGGCCGATCGGCCAAATCAGGCGCTGGACGATTGCGCGCGATTCTCTTGTTTCGGCCGTATCTTCCTCATCCGAACTCCAAATTGACCTCCGTTTTCGCCTATGTGCTCCTATCGAACCCCTCTTCAATATAATGCTTTCATTACATCCAAAATGAATCTTCAATAAAATCATGAGAGGTTAGAACTCGAGGTCAATGATTGCTCAACAACCTTTCTTCTCGTTTTCTTCTCGTTTCCGCCCTATTCATCCTACAAGTACCAAAAACTTCAAACAAACGAATCATAGCCAAAAGACACACTAAAAGACACGAAACACAATGAAAATGAACACGAAAACACAACGAAAAACCTAACAACTAAACACCAATCACCAAGCAAAACCTAGGTTAATTAGATGGGTCTTATTATTACAAGAATTTGATATTGAAATTCGTGATATGAAAGGTAGTGACAATCTTGTGGCCGACCATCTCTCTCGTCTCGATTCACCTCCCCCTTATGCTTCTCTTGATGATATTTGTGATTCCTTTCCCTTTGAGAATGTTAATGAAGTGAATGCTACTCCTTGGTTTGCCGATATTGCTAATTACTTGGCCGATAAGGACACTAAACTCGTCCTTAACGCTCAAGAAGAGAAAAGGTTTCTTCGTTTGTGTAGGCAATACTATTGGGAGGATCCTCACTTGTTCAAGCTTGGGAAGGACGAGGTGATTCGAAGGTGCGTTCCCGACCACGAGCAAACCGAGGTGTTGCGACATTGTCACGAGGAGCCGAGTGGAGGACATTTTGGAGGCCAAAAGACTGCTCATAAGGTGCTACAACGTGGATTATATTGGCCTACCTTGTTCAAGGATGCTCAAGCCTTCTACCTTGCATGCGATCGTTGCCAACGCACAGGTTCTATAGGTCGCCGTAATGAGATGCCCCTTAATCCTATTTTAGTGGTTGAGATTTTTGATGTGTGGGGCATCGACTTTATGGGACCCTTTCCTAAATCCCATGGTTTTGAATACATTTTACTTGCGGTTGATTATGTGTCCAAGTGGGTTGAAGCCATCCCCACAAGGACGTGCGATTCTCACGTTGTCTTGAAGTTTGTGCAGGAAAATATTTTGTGTAGGTTTGGTTTCCCTCGTGTGATCATTAGTGATGGGGGAAAGCATTTTTGCAACAAATTGTTCGCCAAGCTCATGAAGAAGAACGCCATCACCCACAAGGTGGCGACTCCTTATCATCCACAAACCTCGGGACAAGCGGAGACGAGCAATCGACAAATCAAAGGGATTTTAGAGAAGACGGTCAAGCCATCGAGGAAGGATTGGGCCGACAAGTTGAACGACGCTCTTTGGGCATATCGCACGGCTTACAAAGGCGTGCTTGGGATGAGTCCCTATAGGCTCGTCTATGGTAAGTCGTGTCACTTGCCCGTAGAGATTGAGTTCAAGGCATATTGGGCCCTCAAGCGCATCAACTTCAACCTCGACGATGCTCATGATCGGAGGATTTTGCAAATGGAGGAGCTTGACGAGCTAAGGAATGAAGCCTACGACAATGCCAAGATCTACAAGGACAAGGTGAAACGTCTACATGATAGACGCATAGCCTACAAGGAGTTCAAACCCGGAATGAAGGTACTTCTCTCGATTATTTCCGGGTAAGCTTAAGTCTAGGTGGGGAGGTCCATACACGGTGGTACAAGTCTTTCCTCATGGCGCGGTAGAGATCAAGAACGAGGATTCGGGATACATCTTCTCGGTCAAAGGGCAACGATTGAAGCCGTACATCGAAGGGACGACACTTCCTCACACGGTGGAGACGATTCTCATCTCCGACCCCCCACTCTCCTATTGAGTATTTGGTACGTCAAGCTAATGACGATAAACGAGCGCTTGGTGGGAGGCAACCCACGTAAAAAAATATATATATATATATATATATTTTATTTAGTAGTTTTCACAGTATTTCTTGTTAATCTTCGATTTTCGTGTTAGTTAGTGTGTTTTTGCAGGAATAGGTGTCAATTGTCCAGCAGCTGATCTGGCCGATCGGCCAGATTCCCTAAGGATTCTGGACGATCGGCCAGAACTGAGCAAATCAGATCGTGGCCAGTAGCTGATCTGGCCGACCGGCCAGATTCTTTATGAATTTTGGCCGATCGGCCAAAACTTGTGGGCCCTTCTCCTTGCCGATTTTTGGCCCATTCAATTGTGACTTAACCTATTCTTTTCCCTCTTATCTCCTTCCTTCTCCTTTCCATCTTTTCTCCCACAAGACCAGCCGCACCTCAGCCTTCCTCGCCGCCTACCGCCCGCCGCCGTTCAGAGCCGCCGCCGCCGTCGTCAGCATCTTCGCCGCCGTCAGCCCGCCATCGTCAGCACGCCGCCGGCAGCCACCCGCATCACCGCCGTTAGCCACCGCCGTTCACCCATCGCCGCCAGCCTCGCCGACGTCGTTCGAACAGCCCTCAGCCACCGCCGTTCAGCCTCGCCGCCGCAGCACCGCGCTCAGCCAGCTTTCCGCGACCGGCCAGAAGACAATTTGGCCGACCGGCCAGAATCCAGAAGAATTTGGCCGACCGGCCAGATTGGAGGCTGCCCGTTTTTCATCTCCGTCGTTCGTGCTCCGTTTGTGTGCCATCCTTCGTCAACCGCTTCTCACCATCACCTTGAATCGTACTCCCTTTATTGTGAGTCTCGATCGCCACTCACCGGGTGACAATGAGCAAGAGTACGGGCGTCGCCAACGGGTTCCTTTTGAAACCGATAGGTACGCCACTACCAATCTCTACCTCCATTTGAAAAGTCTTGATATACGTCCTCCTAGGCATTACAATATGGATTTTTTGAGGCGTTTGTCTATTTTTCCGACTATTCGCGAATATGCTCTTCGATTAGGATTAATGCAATGTATGTCTAGACAATGGGAGGCGCATGATAGTTTGTGTCTAGAGATGTGTAGTAGTTTTCGATTATCTAGACGTGGTAATGAGGTTGTGATGGAATGCACTTTTCATGGTGTCTTGTGGGAAGTTTCTAAGGAAACGATGAAAATGGTATTTGGTTTTCGTGCTCATCCTAATATCTCTGATTGTGTGCCTGCGGATTTTAATATTAATGAGGCTTGGATAGAATTGACGGGTGTTAATAATTTTAAAACTTCGGGTGTGTCTAGTGCCTTTTTACGCGACGATGCTTTGATCATACTCCATCGCTTCATATCTAACATGGTCTCCGGTAAAAAGGAGGCTAGTAAGGTAACGGGCATGGAGGTTTACTTGTTGTGGTGTGCTAGGTTCAATCGGAAGGTGTGCTTGGCTCCATTCATATGGATGCAGCTCTCGAACGTGCAGTCGAAGAAAGGCGCCCATCCCACACTTGGATACGTCGCGACGGCTCTAGCTCGTCACTTTGGAGTGGATATTTCGGAGGCCGAAGGGTTGGTGCAGAGTGTGGAGATGTCATCCACCGAGTTGATCAATGCCCACTTGATGAGGAGTCCAACCGAGTTTACTCGGGTTGAGGACCGAGCCTCTGTTCGTGCCTACTATGCTGACCCGCGTCGTATTCAAAGAGCCGGGCAAGAAGCCGAGCACCAAGAGGAGGAAGACGCTGACCAACAAGAAGAGTCACAAGAAGAGGAAGAAGAAGAGGAAGAGGAAGAGGAAGGACGACGGGAACGGAGACGAGGACGAGCAGCAGCATGTCCCGGACGATGATGAGCAAATTGTTCACTACTACACTAGGAGGGATCACGTCCGGGCTCGTCAGAATATGGAGGCCGAAGTCCCGTCCTATTGGGCCGACTTTCGGGCTTATTTTACACACTTTCAACAAGGTGTGTTTGATCGGTTCGATTCTTTGTCGACCCAAGTGACGGGCTTGGATAGGCGGGTGTCGAACATCGAGAGCCATTTGATGCGGAACACCGACTTCTCCATTGGATCCACCTCCGCTCCACCAAACCCGAATGATCCCCGTTATTGGTCTCCGCACGATCCCCGATGGAATGAACCACGGTTCGGAGGTCCATTCAATTGATCATAGCCTTGTTTTGTGTTTTGTTTTGAGTCTTTTATTTTGATTTCTTTATTTTGTTTGATTTTACGCTTTGGTATTTGTGTTTTGTGTTTGTTTTGTAGGTGATACTTGGAGTCTCTCGAGATTTTGGGTATTTGTGTTCATCATATTGCGATAAGTTCTCTTTATCCCTTTCCTTTTTATTTTCTCGCAATGGGGACATTGCTTGATTTTAAGGGGGGGGGGGGGGTCTTTGAACTTTTGGCATGTAGTTTTTAATTTTGTTGAGTCTTAGGTGTTAATTGAGTCAAATGAGCATGTGATGATAGTATTGTGGACTTGGCCAATGATAGAGAATTGTTGATTTTTGAAAAAAATTCATGATCTTTATTATACATGGAACCTTGGCGAAGCGACGCATTTTATTTGATGAATTTGATGTATGCTATGATGTCGGGAACTAGTTAGTTTGAACCCGTGAGAGTTGAGCTATTTGTGCATATTTATGCCTATTATTTGATTGAGTGATCATGCATGCTTCGTTGTTTCTAGAACTTGTCTTGTTTCTCCATCAAGACCTTAGTATATTTACGAACTAGGAAATGATCTTAGGCCATCTTTCTTTAGCCAGATGATTCCTATACACTAACCTTGTTCATAATCCTTTGTTTACCCCTTTTGAGCCTTTATTAGCCGTTCTTTGTGAAACCGGATGATAGGAGGTTTGGATGATTATGGGTATCCTTAGTTGTAGTTGGTGATATGGAAGGAGATAATTGAAAAATATTTGTTGTGGTGTAGAAGGAGAGAAAGAGAAGAAATTTTAGATGCTTGTTTAAGTGTAGTTAGCTATCCCTATGAGCTTAGAAAAAAAAAAAGAGAAAAAAAAAAAGTGATAAGAAAAAAAAGAGAGCCTTTGTTCAACATTAGAAAGAACATGTATTAGTTGAGCTCTAGAAAAAAAAAAAAAAAGAAAAGAAAAAGAAAAAGAAAAAAATAAGTATAAGGGGATAGTTAGCTTTGATTTGTATAGTTTAGCATATTTGAGTTTGTATTTGGTGTGTTGGAGGGTAGAAGATGGAGATTAAAATCCATACTTTGGTTGGAGTTGAAAAAGAGGTTGATGATTTAGAGCATTTTGAGTCACTTAGCCTATATATTCCCTACCTTAACCAATGTCCCTACATTACAAGCTTATATAAAGACCTTTTTGATCTTAGTTTGTAAGTATTACATTAGGTGGAGATGTTGAGATTAAAGGCAAGCCTATGGTAAGCATGTTGCATTGCATTAATGTTGAGTGAACCCTCTTGATGTGCATTATATTACATCTTTTCTTTGAGAGAGTTGAGTGTTCACTTTCATATACAAACTTTCACATGTTGGAGAGTGTTCTTTGATGGATTAGCATACTTTGAATTAGTTGAGTAGATTGTGTTGATTGATGCTAAGGTTGTGTGCATAGTTTTGATCATGAACATGAGAGTTTGTTTTTGAAAAGTTTTGAGGCCTATATAGTTCACAATACTTGAGTCTATTGTTTGTTTTGTTTTGCTTGAGGACAAGCAAAGGTCTAAGTGTGGGGGAGTTTGATTGGTGTTTAGTTGTTAGGTTTTTCGTTGCGTTTTCGTGTTCGTTTTCATTATGTTTTTGTGTCTTTTAGTGTGTCTTTTGGCTATGATTGTTTGTTTGGAGCTTTGGTTATCGTAGGAGCAAAAGGTGAGAAATTGGAAGAAAACGGGACGAAAAGTGCACGAAGAGAAGGAAAAGCCGTGAGAGACCAGAACCTGATCTGGCCGATCGGCCAGATTTCCTTAGGAATCTGGACGATCGGCCAAATGCTTATGCAAGGGCTCAGCAGTCCCGGATCTGGCCGATCGGCCAGAATTCCTTCACAATCTGGACGATCGGCCAAACACATGCGAAGAGGTTATCCAGTTCCTGATCTGGCCGACCGGCCAGAATTCCTTCAGCATCTGGCCGATCGGCCAAAAGTCGGCGGCCAACTATCCTTTCCTTATTTATCTAGGTTTTTACCTAGTATATATATATATATATATATATATATATATATATATATATATCATCCTTGTACACGAATTGATATCATCTTTTAGCATATTTTAGCTTTAGTTTTCAGCATTCAAACACTTTTATTAGCTTTCTATTGTTCGGATCCGGATTCGTTGTTCGTTGCAATTTAATTCAAGGCTTTTCGTTTAATTTAAGTTCTTCGTTCTTCGTTTAAATCGCGTAAGTTATTTATTGCTTTCGTTTACTTGCTTTTAATTGCTTGCTTTAGTTTTAGATTCGTTCTCTTAGTTGCTTCGTTTAAATTCCTTAAGTTTAATTTCGTTCTTTCGATTTCAAGTTCTAGTTTAGATTTGTTTTCCTTCGATTTCAATTCTTTCGTTTTTCAAAGCTTTTTAAGTTAGATTTACTTGCCTTTAATTTCCAGATTTCAATTCATCATGTCTAGATTTATTTATGCTTCTTTCTTTGCTTTCGTTTTCTTTGTTGCTTCTTTTATTGCTTTCTTTTTGATTCTTGCCTAGGTAGATTTATTGCTTTCTCTAGTTTAATTCTAGATTTATTTACTCGTTTTTAGATTATTTATTTAATTGCTTTTATTTATTGCTTTGATTTATTTTATTTGCCTAGGATTTAAAACCAAAACCCCAAATTCTTCTTTACTTGCTTTCCTAGATTTAGGCTAGTTTAGGATTTACTACATAATTAATTGCCCTGCAAAGTTTTCCTTCGAGATTCGACATTGGGTTTTACTTGCTAGTGCTACGATAGGATTTCGTTCTATTGCGAACACTTTTTAGTGAAACAACTCGCTTTGACTTTATCGGGAGCACTCTCTTCGCTTCAAAACACACTCAAGCGAGTGGTCTTCTCGCTTCGCTTGAAACCTGCAGTCTATACCTAAAGCGACTAAAAACAAAAACAAGTTTTCCTAACATTAAAAGCTTAAAAAATTCTATCATATCTAATCAAAATAGGGTCGCTTGGGAATAGGATTAACATAGAGGGTTTTGGGATCTAGTCAAAATACATAATAAAATTTAATTCAAGCGTCCCAATAGGTTCCCCCTTAACAAGTGAATCCTTAACAATTCCCAACATCTAGTTAGAACCCCTCCTAAACCCAAGTCTCGGTCGAGTGAAGACTAGAGCGTACGTGTTTAGCTAGAGTTTGTTAGTGTTGTTGAGTTGTTAAGATCCAAGTCTCCACTTTCATCAATTGTGGAAGGCTTAGGCCACTCAAGAGCTCATCATAATCCCTTGAGGGATTCTTAATTAAAAGAATTCGTTCCCATTGGAACAAGTGAACGTAAGAGTTGTTGCTCTAAAACCACTATAACTCGTTGTGCAGTATCTCTTCCCTTACGTCTTATTATTTATTTGCTTACTACGTTTTATTATTTATTTGCTTACTGCTTTTGATTTTTCATTTTGCACGTGCATCTAAAGAACCAAACGAGTATTTTCTAAGCAATATAAAAGCTCATTAAATTATGCACGCTTGTAAAGTAAGTCGCTACAAATCAAGCTCTTGCTTTGGTCTGAAGCTCACGCTTTAAAGCTTATATATATATTAACTCTGAGACAAGCTGAAAAAGAAGTCAAAAACTTCTACAAACATATTCACCCCCCCCCCCCCCCCCCCCCCCCCCCCCCCCCACGTGTGTTCAACCTATCACCTATCATGTGGGACCAACAAGAGTGGTGATCGCACTATTTCTACCACACAAAAAATAGGTATAGTAAAGAGAAGCACTAGTATCGTATCCACAGGGATTGACAAATCGAAATCACACAAAGTACCTCTACTCTATAACTAAACTGATGTCTAGGCAATTAAGAATTAAAAATGTGGTTTTATAATCCTAGGCAAATAAAATAGACAAATAAGAAAAACACAAATAAGGAAACAAATAAATAAGCAACTAAGGAAACAAATAACTCAAATAAGAAACAAGGTTGATTCTAGGGAAGTCTATCTAATCAAATCTATACAAGTAACAATTAACCACATTAATCAATTTAATCCAATCTAAATCCGATACACGAAAGTAACCTAACACTCCGGCTAAGGCAGTATAGATTGTCACTCGATGAAATCCTAATCTCCTCACGGTCTCATAGAAATTAAATCAAGTGCAAAACAGATCAAATATTGATAGATATAATCAACAAGGTTCATCTACGACACCTATATCAACTATATGCAAAACCTATGATAATCTAACTTCGGCTAAGACAATTAAATCATCATACCATGTATTCATGAGATCCATTATGCAATTATCCGGCTAAGGCATAAAAATATAACTAAGCATACACAACTAATGGCCGGTTAATCATGCATGAAAATAACCATGAAACATACATCTAGATTGGCAGGCTAATTGTAATTAAAAGAACTCACATAGATTCATTAGACACACAAACCCTAAAATCAACTAAAAGAAATTAGCTAGACATAATTAAAAGAAATGTAGAAAGAAGAATAAACATAATGAAAAGCATAAATAAAAGAGAAAGAGATAGAAAAACTCTTGAATCTTGAATAAAGCTTCAATCTTCAATGGTCTTCATACATGAATGGAAAAACTAATCAAAAATCTAGATCTAAAAGATAAAAGCGTAGAGAAAATAACGAAAACTAATCTAAGATAGGTTGGAGACTAGAGAGATATCCCCCTTACAATGATAAGTTTAGAGGTATTTATAGGGAAGAAGTTTACATCTAAAACCTAAGTGTACTAGGAATCGATAAAAAGTCGAAAAGCCCACGAAATTGCAAATCCCGCATTTTGGCTCGACCGGGTTGACTCGACCACTGACTCGGTCGAGCAACCGGTCGAGCACCTTGTTCTTGAACTCGGTAGAGCATGTGCATGCAGTGTTGGTGACACGACCAGTGACTCGGTCGAGCACTGGGTCGAGTCAGTTTGCAAGTTTGCGCGTCTTTCTTGTTTCGTCCGTATTTCTCATCCGAACTCCGAATTGACCTCTGTTTCGCCTACATACTCCTATCGAACCCCCCTTCAATGCTATACTTTCATTATTCCAGAATAAGTCTTCAATAACATCGTGAGAGGTCAGAACTTGGGATTAATACTTCATCATCTCCCTTGGTTTCGTCGTCTATCATCTGTCTTGGGTTTTTTCGACTCAAAAAGCCCTAAAAACACTCAAAACAACCCAAAAGCGTAATCTAGCTCAAAATAACGTAAACAATACAAAACATGAGCTAAACTATCAAAATAAGAAAAGAAAACGATTATTAAACACTTAGATAATATGGTGAAAATACACCCTATCAGTGGTCTCAGAGCCAAGTTCTAACGAGCCACTGCTTTGCATACTAGTAACTTCGCAAGAAGTTGCAGTTGGGTCAGTTGAACTGATCCATTTTCATTAATCTTGCATCAAAATCTCACTCACATGCATTCTGCATTTTGCTAACATCTAAATTAGTCTTTGAGTCTCAACGCTGCTCAACTTCTTAAGTTCTCAGTTGAAGGGTATGCAACATGCAAGTTCAAGGTCGAGTCCTATCTATACTCTCTCCATGACCAGATGTGGGAAGTTATAGAAGAAGGACTAATCGAGATCAAGAAAGTCATTGCCAGATATCAAGGAGCAACCAAACCTCAATAAGAAATATTTGTAGTTGTATTTGAGGAACATGATCGCTACGAGCTCAAATCAAAAGATGAGTACACTGATCATGATCACCGACTGGCGAATCTCGATCGTGTAGCTCGAAACATCATACAAACTACATTCTCGAATGGTGACCTTGCACGAATCATGAAGTGCAAGATAACTACGGAGATGTGGGAAATCACTTGCTTTAATTTCTCAAGGGACTGTGAAATAAAAGAAAACAAGCTCTCTGTCCTAATGCAGGAGTTTGAGAGTCTCTCATACGAGCCTCCATGCTACCCAATATATAAGGAATTGAGGAACTCTTAGCCCATACTGAGTAAGTCAAAGCCATAGTAAAGGACTTGTATATATCTAATAACTTATTAGGATTAAGATCCGGCTACTAAGAATTGAGATCTATAACTCTTTGCCTCTACAGAGGTTCAGTCTAGAAGAGTATATTATCTAATGTGATCCTATTAATACGTTCTACCGTATCAGCATAACTAGTCATTGGGAGCCATTACTACTGTAGATGTTGCGGTCTAAACCGATAGCTTATGCCCTAAGCTATCTTGACTGTGATATACACACACACACCACACACACACACACACACACACACACACACACACACACACACACACACACACACATATATATATATATATATATAGAGAGAGAGAGAGAGAGAGAGAGAGAGAGAGAGAGAGAGAGAGAGAGTAGAGATCATATAAAAAATAGCATTTGAGTAAGAAATAAGAAACAATCTACACTGTCCAAATTACATGATCTACGGTTTGCATTTACTTTAAGGTTTTAAATATAAGTTTACCTTTTAAATGCAATGGAGGGTTAATATTGTCCATTATATTAACAATGGACGAGTTATACCTCATTTAAAGGGATTGACTTGACTGCCGATTTTTTATGATACTATATCTCTCACCAACTCTCTTTCTTCTATTGTGTAAATTTATAATTTCTCAAATTCAAAGTCTTGGATTGGCGAGTGTTGTAGTAATTTGTTTTTTCTTGCAAAGTGCATTATAGCTTTACTCATTTATGAATTATCATAACTAACTAATAATGTGTTACTAAGTTTAATCATTTCTTTGTTCATTTTCATTTTTTTAATATTTATTTTATTTAATTCATAGTATCAATTCCATTTTTTAAATATTTATTTTATGCTATTTTTTCAATGCATAATAATAAAATAATGCATTATACATGTCATAATGCATTATAAATCTCTAATGCATTGTCGTATAATATACAATATAATGCAGCAGTTGAAAAACAATGCGATCTTTATAGAATTAAATTGGATGCATTATGACATGTATATTGCATTATTTTATTCTTATGCATTGTAAAAATAGCATAAAATAAGTCATTATACATGTCATAATGCATCCAATTTATTTCTATAAAGATCGCATTGTTCTCCAACTGATGCATTATATTGTATATTGTACGACAATGCATTAGAGATTTATAATGTCGAACTTTATGCATTATAATGTAGAACTAAATACATTGTGAATATGATTTTTTTATTTATAACAAATTAAACTTCGATAAAGCCTATGAAATAATGGTGCATAATACATCATATTGTAATGCACACAATTATATTTTATCAATATGTCATTGTTCTTTAAGTTATGCATTATGGATAGTGTGATAATGCATTATAATGCAAACCAATGCATCGTTAAAAATATTCGCTATTTTTTTTCCCTTCTTTTCATATGGGATAAACTTGCAGCTTTATTCAGTTGATTATTCTTGTATTATTTAAAAAATAAGTCCTTTAAATTTCAATATATGATTTTGTGATTATCCTTTCCTAAATTCCGGTAACTTCCATATTTGTTGTGGTAGTGGGAATGATATAAAAAAAATTATTTTCTCTAATTTACCCTTGAAATGGATAGAAAGTAATGCATAGTTATTAAAATAATCTATGTGTCTTGTCTAAGGATTGATCTCGATCGTGCACTTTGCATTGATGAAGGGATGTGATCATTTCTTATTTCCTACTCTAACATTATTTTGTACGTGATCTCATCCCTATATATATATATATATATATATATATATATATATATATATATATATATATATATATATGGTTGTGATATGGTGAAAACCTTACTTTTGGTGAAAACGTGAAAACCATGCATTTTTGTGCATAACATGATGCACTTTCATGCATAACATGTTGCATAAAAAATATATTAGGATTATATGCATTTTTTTTAATAAAATAATATTTTTTTATGCAACATGTTATGCATAAAAGTGCATCATGCTATGCACAAAAATGCATGGTTTTCACGATTTCACCAAAAATAAGGTTTTTCATTTGATCCATCCCCAATATATATATATATAGGTAGTGGATCATATGAAAACTAAATTTTTCGTGCAAACTGCAAACCATGCATTTTTATGCATAGCATGTTACATAAAAAAAAAATATTTTTTTTATTAATAAAAATTGATTAATTTTTTTTTTTTTTTTTTTTTTTTTTTTTTTTTTTTTTTTTTTTGCAACATGTTATGCATAAAAAAGCATCAATGATGTGCAACATGATTTTTAGTTTGCACTAAATATTTAGTTTGCACGAAATATTTAGGGGTGAGATCCTGTACAAAATAGGATTATCGTAAAAAATAAAAATGATGCATTTTATGCATATAATTATAATGCATGATGCACATAATTATAATGCACAATGCATTAACTATACAATCATAATGCATTTTAGTAAAATCATAATGCACCAGTTAATCTACACCGTTGATCACACAGATCAATGGTCCAGATCATTTCTCATTTCTTACAGAACCTGTCTTTTGTATGTGATCTCTCCGCTATATATATATATATATATATATATATATATATATATATATATATATATATATATATATATATATATATATATATATATGACGATTCTTGTGGGAACCAATCTTACCGTGAGAACCCTCTTATTTATATTTGTATTCATGTTTATTTACATATGCAATAATGTTTTTTATTTTTTATTTATTTTATATCATGCTTTTTTAGATATGAAATCATGTTTTTTAGAAATCATGCTTATTTAGGATTATAATTATTCTTTCTATCATGACAACCGTTGATTTTTACAAAATCAACGATCTAGATTGAATCTTAGTTCTCACCAATATAGTGGTTCTCGAACTACGTGATCCCCTCTTAACTCGACTGACACGAATGTAAAACATGAGATAAGGTGCTTATTTAATCTCAACTATGTACTTTCAGACAAGTGATTGTTAACAATGGAACACAGTACATACCCTAAAATAGTAGTTTTGCTTTGGGTATACATAATCCCGACTTACTTAGCGTGATAGATTTAGTAAGGCATATTGATATAATATGCAGGTTGAATGATTGTAAATCAGAGAGAGAGAGAGAGAGGAAGAGAGAGAGAGAGAGAGGGAGAGAGAGTATATGTACTTTCAGACAAGTGATTATTAATAGTGGAACAACACAGTACATACCCTAAAATAGTAGTTTTGCTTTAGGTATAAATAATCCTGACTTACTTAGCGTGATAGATTTAGTAAGGCATATTGATATAATATGCAGGTTGAATGATTGTCAATCAGAGAGAGAGAGAGAGAGAGAGAGAGAGAGAGAGTTTAGCGTGGCTTGAAGATAACCCTCTTATGTCCATGTTAGGTTGAGCTTGATCCGAGAATCCCTTACCTTTGAACTCACACTTACTATATCTAGACATGAGTTATGGGTCATCCCCTTACAACCTTTGTTACAACCTTACTAAAAACAAAACAACCTTACACCTAATATTACTGAGCTCGGCAACTCAGTAATGGTTAAGGCAGAACAAACAAAATTTCAACTCTATTCTAAGGAATGGGGAAGGGTTTCTGTGGTCGGCTTGAAGCAGCAGTGAACGCTTTGGAGTTGGAGTAAATCCAGCTGAGAAATCTCGATTCTTCAACACTTGGGAAACGTCGTGGATGTTAGAGCATTGAAGATGAGATTATGCTTGAGTTGAGATTCTGCAGAAATTTGGCTTGAGTGCTTGAGTTTCCCGTACCTTGCAACTGGAATGGGTAAAAGTATTTATAGGCATAGTTTTGAAAACTAGCCATTAGAGTAGTAGTGTTGACTGGACTGTTGACTCACTTCTAGCTATAAGGGATAATTCGAGCTGTTATCCTACGTGGTAGTCGATTGGCAAGGTCGATCCATTTTGGTAGATCGACTGGCATATAAGATGTTCTCCAACAGCTTGATATCTTCATTGTTGAACAACTGGATCACACTTGAGCAAGTTGAAGATAGACTATACTAGATATATCGATCTCTATAGGTGAGGTCGATAAGAATGACATTAACCTTTACAAAGCATATCGATCTATTCTACAACTTAAGCACGTTCACATGGTCAAGTCAAGTCTATCAACCTTATTCATAAAAATATAAAATATGTTTAAATGTGATTTTGAAAAAAAATATCATCAAAATAGTGTAACAGAAGACTTTCACTTTTAGTAAATAACATATAAATAAACATTTTTCTTTTTGATACATTCTATTTAAATAAAAATATTTCGAAAACTGTAATCAATAAAATTAATACATGTAATACCCCGTCTTTTGCCATAAGATTTTCTATAATTTAAGATATTTACTTAATCGTTCTTAGTATAAGATGTTTTTATAAGTATGCTTATTTATTTAAAATCCATTTTAATAATTATTTATAAGCATGAGATTACTTGAGTAGAATATTGAGTTGTTTGTTCATTTAGGATGTAACTATAATAAATGAAAACACTTAGTTCTAAATACTTTAGTAGTATAAATTATATTATTGAAATACATATCGTTTTTGTTTGGCCTAAACGGTGACAGTTGGTACGGCTTGTACGTAGGTATAACTTAGTATAAGTATTACTTAATATATATTGAAATAATATATGTAGGCATATATTAGACAAAGTGTATGTATATATGTGTGCAGAGTCATGTGTTTAATTGCATTGAAATTTAGTAGATGTACAAAGAAAAAGAAATATTTATTTATTGAATGATATATCTATTTAAAAGGACGCCATCAAATGATTAAATATTATATTATAAATAAATGAAGACACACACCATAGCTACTCTCTAAAAGAGGATCGGCCATTTCCCCTATTAAAAAAAAAAGAAAAAAAAAAGGGAAAAGGTAGAGAAAATCGGATATGTCTAGTAAAAGAAAGTGAGATATTTTTCTTCCATGACTAGAGTACTACACTATAAATAGGTGACATATAATTCTATAATAGTAAAAATTATGGTTTTGATTTTATCCACTTCACCCCAACCTTTTACCACACAAATAATTGGATAGAAATAAACCCAAACCACTCTCCCCCCATTTCCATACGGCCAGTGTAAGTAAGTAAGAGAGAGAGAGTTTTAAGAAAATCATGAGGAAATAGTGAGAAAATCGGGGAAGAAGAAGAGGAACGAAGAAGGTGTAGAAGAAATCAAGCCAAACAACTCACCACTAGAAGAAGAAGGAGAATACCTAAGGTGTAGAAAATGTATCCTCTTTCCTTTCCTTGTGTTAAAATCGGTAATGGTAGATGTTAGAGGAGGGATCATTGTGATTTAAGGATTAAAGTATCTTGAGCCCTATTTGAAAGTTCTATTTGAGCAATTAGGCCTCTATTAGCATGCTTATATGAGAATAATTGTTGAAACTTCTAATGATAGTTGTTGATACATGTGAGATTTAATTACTAGAATACTCAAACATTAGGAAGATATATTAGTGAGTAAACTCGATTTCCTGCATCAGTGGCTTACTAAGCTCATTGTTTTATATGATTAAATATGCTTTAGGGATAGTTTACTCTTGAAGCTTTGCTACTGCCCTTGAAAGAAAAAGAGACTCATGTGGTGTGCAAATTTTACCTTTACTCATGATAAGAGTAAACTTCTTTTATTTAGTAAAATATATGTATATAAAATGTAGTGGTAAATTGTTTAGTAGATATGATGAATTGTGAGTAATGGTAAATTGTTTAGGTTCTAAAGAATTATGTTGTTGGATTCTCTATGGTTATAATCTAATTAATTGGATTACTTTAGGATTTAAAACAGCTTTTAGTCAAAGATTAAATACAAGTATAACTACAGATGCCTAAACAACATTCACACTCTTTGAATATAGTTATTGTGGAGTAGAGTGAGTAATATGAACAAATTTAAATCTGGCATTTAAATATGTATATGAGAAACTAGTAGTCTGAATTATATTAGAAGATTATAATTTATATTGCGTATAGATTGATATTATAGAAATATGGTTTTTAAGTTTAGTAATAATGCTACTATGTTTATGAAATGAAATGATCTTTTAAAAAAATAAATTCTCCAGCATGTTTTACGTGAGCAATTTATAAATATGTGAAGATAGTCGAAAGGAAAGATTTATAGATATAATAGGGAGTGATGGTAATGTTGGTGATAAATAGAGAAAATGGCATTTTACTTAATTAGTTACCAAAACTCGGGCATAGAGAATCTAGAACTTAGCCATTCCTTAAACCTTTGATTTGTCTTGTGAAGTAATCAAGCGTAGGCCTTATCTTGTAGGACCTTTTGAGGAAGAGAAGTAACTGGATCAAGTTCGTTAATATCCACGGAATAATTCCATCAAGGTGGGCTATTTACTTTCCAAACATATTTTGAGTTATGTTATGCTCTGATATTTACAAAATGAGAAAACTGTTTATCCATAAAATGTTTTTGTGCGCTCTACATGTTTAATGCTCTGAAGTTAATCGATTGAGGTTCTTAGTTCAGTCTAAAACGCTAACTTTGAACTGTGTATACACCCCGATAGTATATCGATTGGTTGATCTCTCTCGTATACTATCTTCGACTGGGATTCTCTGAGTTTCGACCCGAAATCCAAAAATGAATGTTAATGGATCCGACAGTGGCTAGAGGTCCGGGATCACAGTAAGAGTAACTGTAGAGTGTGACAAGTGCGCGCAAAGGAAAATGATAATGTTTTGGCATACTTAGATGCATTTCTTTTACAAAACTTCTAAGTTATGTCTTATGATAATGGATAAACTGTATTTTGTTTTATGTATGTATATCGAATGTTAGCCCACTAAGTACATTAGTACTTAGCCCAAATGTTTTTCAAATGTTTTCAGGTTAAGTGACGGTGCTGATGGGGCAGAGCTGAGGCTAGGGTTCTCCTATTGTATTAGCTTCCGCTAGTTTCTTGTCATTTATGTTGAACTGTAGATTATATTTATTGAACTTATTATGTCTCTTGCTAGTAGACTCTTTAGCTTCTTTCTATGTATAGAGTCTATCCTTAATAACTATGTCGGAGCCATTTGAACTTGAATCGATCCTTATGATATAATGAATGTATACGTTGGACATCTCTTGTCAAATTTTATTTAGGTTAGCTCCTATATCAAAAGTGTTGCTGCCAAAATCTTTCGGATATTGTTGGTTTATTAATAACTTATTTATTTAAGATAAGACAAGTTAGTTTCCCCCGTTCTTTCCCCGTTTCTTTTCTCCAACCTCAGTCACGCCTCACTCGTGTCTCTTCCTTAGAAAAGTTGGGGCGTGACAATACATGTCACTTTAACTAAATAATTACTTAAAATTGTATGCGAAAAGATGTCCTAGTTAGCACGATGGAAGGTATACTCGCGTTATTGTTCTTTCAAAGACAGAGTGAGTGAGTATACTTGCGTTATTGTTCTTTCTATTTATTCGTAAAACTGCTTCAAAATTACTTGCGTCTAATAAAATGTCGAAGCTTCGCAGTTACAACAACACTGTGAAAGTAATTCCTCGGCCCGAAGTCACCTAAAATCTAACCACGTCGTCGCCGGTTTCCAGAATCCAAACAGCAAGTAGTCGCTATTCTCCGATGGAAGCTCCTCCGCCCAACCCCGACGATCTCGAAGAATTTGAAGATGATTTCGACGAGGATGACTACGAAGAGGAAGATGGAGAGGAGTCGTTACCCACGACTCCGATGCCAAGGGATGGCGCTAAGATAGAGTCTCTGGTTCGGCGGCTTTCGGCGGAGGAGAGGGTGGTAATCCGGGTGAATGACGTTATCATCAAGGGCAATACCAGGACCTGTTACTCCTTGGTCGCGGCTGAGGTTGAGCCGATCTTCAGGGAGGCCACTAGCTTCCGACAGCTGCTGGTCGCCGCCGCAGCGGCCAATGCGCGGCTGCAGCAACTCGGTCTTTTTGATTCGGTTACTATTACTCTTGACGCTGGCCCGTCGGAGCTTCCGGGGACCGTTAACGTTGTCGTTGAGGTATCTGAGGCGAAGAACCGGCTCACTGGGAATTTGGGGATTTATTTTGAACCCGAGGTAGGATAATCGAATTCGCTTATTTATGTATGTATGTATTCCCATGGTTAATTCCTTTATAGATATGC
Organism: Thymus mandschuricus; assembly: GCA_029379335.1. Classification (NCBI taxonomy): domain Eukaryota; kingdom Viridiplantae; phylum Streptophyta; class Magnoliopsida; order Lamiales; family Lamiaceae; genus Thymus; species Thymus mandschuricus. The sequence continues at coordinate 13,513,570 of CM057071.1, forward strand.
CGCTTCGTCGACTGCTATTAGGAATCCGGGAATGATGTTAAGATGTGGATATGTTGAAGAATTTTCTGGGGTTTCGGATTTTATTGATTCAGTACAATTGCAGTATAGACCTATAACTAAAAGGAAACATGGGATGTTTGGATTTGGCTGTAGGAAATAAACGTTTGGATGTATCAATATAGTTATCCGGTCGTATTTTGAAATAAGGATCTCTAGTTTTCCTTGGTTTCAAAGCTGTAAGAAATCTCATCTTGATTAGAATTTCTAGATATGGTATTCATTTCAAGTTGATGGAAACATAGATTTATGTCTAGTTAAGATTGGAAATAGAAAGCCATAGTTGTGATTGCACCAAGATCCAGGAAGAAGATAAGAATCGAAGTAAGTATATGGCTCAAATAGACTTTGCGTAGAATTTGCATGTGTGATGTTTCATATGTATATGAGTCTATGTTTGCCTTTGCAAAATAAGGCCATCACTTTACCCCGTTTCTTTTCTTAAGATTATACTTTATTTAAGATATTCATATCTTTTGCTGCTATTGTAGGCTAGATCGAATTCTGTAGAAGGGTCATTGAAACTGAAAAACTTGTTTGGTTTTGGAGATATATGGGATGCTTCAGCTGCTTATGGCTGGGGTCAGGAACCAGAGATTAGTATGGGGCTGTCTCTACCCAAATTTACAGGGCTAGCTGCACCCTTGTCAGCTAGAATATCCATGCTTTCCCTAGATGGGTTGAAGTTCTCATCTCATCGACAACAAGTGCTAGGTCTCTCACTTGGTCTATTATCGACTGGGAATCATGATGTAGCTTATAATCTCTCTTGGCGAAGTTTAACTGATCCATCACAAACGTCTTCTGAGACCTTGGCCAGGCAGCTTGGACGTAGTTTATTCTCGGCATTGAAGTATGCTTATAAAATTGACCGAAGAGATTCAGTCATGAGGCCAACTCGAGGGTATGCTTTTGTTTCCACTACTCAAATTGGCGGTCTTTTCCCTGATGTTCAGAGCTTACGTCTTATTCGTCAGGTTTTAACATCTATCATTGTTTCTGTTATGCATTTATCAATCTTTATGCCCTCATTGTTTTCCATAGTATATGATTTGTAAGTTATTGTCTTTCTTGAAAGGTGTTTGCTAAGCTCCCTTTAATCTATCTACTTTCTACTTTCTATAAGATCTTATATACCCCAGATTTCAAGCTTCATTGAGAGAATTTCGTACCCTGTTACATCATGGCTTACCATGTAGATATCCCTATTGGCTGGAGAAAAGAATAAAAAATAGAAGAAACAGTCCTGCTATGATCTCACTAAGGGCCTTATCTAATGTGTCAGATTAAATGTTTAGACAGGCTTTTCAGTGAATGCTGAATCATAAGCAATCCTGGTGATTTTTTTCACACTAACATTTTATGATGTTTATCAATATATATTATTTGTCTTTTAAAGAAAATTTTCCTCCCCTCTTCTTTTCTCCTGTACAGGAATTCGATCTTCGCTGCGCTATACCCTTAGGAATCTATCGAGCTGCATTCAATTTTGGAATTTCAGGAGGCATCATATTTCCATGGGGGAGTCGATCCTTGAATGCACCCTCCTATTCGCTTGAGAGGTTCTACATGGTTGATAATTATTCTCCACTTTGCTCGTTCAGAGGCCCAACATCCATTTTAGGTTTCGAGGCTAGAGGGCTTGGCCTTGCTCGGCATAGAAGGCTAGTCAGAGATAATTCTAGTGGTGGAAATTCTGAAATTTCTGAAATAGATCATTTAGGTGGGGACCTTGCTGTGACTGCTTTTGCTGACTTGTCATTTGATCTACCTTCAAGAGTTCTCCAGGAAGCAGGTGTCCATGGACATATATTCGCTTGCACTGGTAGCCTGAATAAGTTTGCTGAGAATGCATACAAAGAGTTCTCTTTCCGGAAATTGCGAGACTCTTTCCAAAGTTGGGCAGGAATTGGAATTGTCATACCTACCAAGCTATTTCGTACGGAGGTTAGCTATTTTTCTCTTACAATAAAATTCCTCTTGCAATCATGCTTTTTGAAAGAAAGAACTACTAACATTGGATGTTGCTCAGTTTCATATAATGTTCTATCATTTGTGGTGGGCATATTCTTTGACCGCATATTTGAATGTTTGTCACATACTCACAAATAGAGATGACTTGTCCTGGTTGTGAGATGCTGATATTAGATATCTGGTCTTGTTTGAAATTTTTTGATGAGATATCAAATAGATCATTCTATAAGATGTGATTCAAATTTATGTTACTCCGTATTGCATAATTGTATTGAGATGGCTAAAGAGTTGCTCTCGTGACTAATAACATGTACAGAATCCATGCATTAGGACCATATTGACTGTAGATACAAAAGTGTTCGTCCTCTGTTATTTCTCGTGAATTGCTAAGATAGGTGGGTACTTGAACAATTTTTATGCATGGATGCCGGCAATAGTGTTATGTCTGTTTTTTGTGATTTTTTGAACTATAATTTCTCTGTTAACATTCCTTCCTAAGTTGTTTGAAGATGCTTTCTGTTGAATGTTTTTGCTGACTGTTGTACATTTTTATCAGGTTAACTACTGTCACATTTTGAAACAACGTGATCATGAGCACTCAAAGACGGGATTACAGTTTAGCTTTTCACGTCTGCAATAATTCAACACCCATGGTAATGTCTGTTCACCTCTTACTGTATGACAGTGTTTTATTGACCTCCAAGGATGTTTATCTGAAACGCAACGTGAGATCTAAACAAGTTTCGTTTGAGAGTGAGAGAGAGAGGCCTTGCATTTGTTTTTGATATTGCTAACTTGATGACATAAATTTCATACACGGAAACACGATCAGCTGTATGTTCTCTTTTCTGTAATTTTCGTGGCAGACATGTTAAATCGTGTTCTTTGCCATGTTAATATAATAATATGTTCTTCATTCTTTTTCCTCCAAAACTAAAGGCTCTCTATTGTCCATTTCTGGTTTCCGCGATCTTCCTCGGTTGATCACTATGATTAGGGCTGTCAATTCGTGCGTGTCGGGTTGTTATCGTGTCGACCTGATAACAACCCGACCTGTTAAGGCCAAATCCGAACTCAACCCGTTAAGAATTCTCCAAACCTGAACACGAACCCGACCTGTTAAAGGTTCAAACCTGAACCCGACTCGAACCCGACACGAACACGATTAAATTCGTGTCGACACGAACACGATAGCGACACGTTAAGAACTCGATTTACCATAACACGAAATAACATGCTAAATTATAAAATTAAATCCATAAAATCCCACTTTAACTTCCAGCTTACATAAAATCCATAAAATTAACATCCATAAAATCCAAAAAATTAAATCCAAAAAATTCCCAATTTCAAATCTTAACAAAACATAAGTTATTTCGGAAAATCTTTGGCAATCCAACAAAACATTTAAAATTAAACTTCTATCTTCAAATCTTAATGTTCCAAACTTCTAACTTTCAAACTTGTGCATGTGAGAAACCTGTTAAATTGCCAAAAGAAAAGAAAAAGAAAATGTTAGTTTACCAATTTAGAGACAACTAGTATAACAATATAAAAATCAAATTTCAACAAATAAATTATCTACCTCTCAAGTTTCATACATCAGCCATGGTAGATGTAGATGCTCTAGAACACTCAGCCATCGTCAAATACTCAAATAATCTAAGAAACTGAAAACATGATGAAGGGAAGGGGTTAGGGGCGCTAGAGCGGGCGGCGGGTGGGATGGAATAACCCTAAATGACTAAATCCCTAATTACTAATTAGAATTTAGAAATTTAGAATTTAACAAAAATACAAAATATTATAATATATTAATAAAATAATAAATTAATTAATATATAAATTAACAGGTTACACGAACCCGACACAAAATTTTCGGGTTCTTATTGGGTCAACCCGTTAACGACACGAACCCAATAAGCCTCAACCCAAACCCGTTAATTTCGTGCGTGTTCGTGTCAGGTTGAAAATTGACAACCCTAACTATAATGAGTCTGTGGCTTGTTCAGAAGCTGAGTGCTTTGCTAGAATATGCATATTGTTGCAGAACGAGATGCTCTTCCATGATTTTGAAACTTGCATCACTTCCTTGCTATATCAGTTAAACATAGTATATTATTTGATTATACTATTTTGATTATTTGAAAAACTATACCAGTTAAACATAGTATAGTATTTGATCATACAACCCTCATCCACCAGAGTTCTAGGGACGAGTTCAATGTGTTTTGGTGGAAAAAAACTTCTAATAATATTTGAATAGAATACTAATATACCCCTGTTTTTGTTCGACCTCAATGGGGCCAAATCAATGTTTTAAAAACCGAACCGGAGGTCGAACCGGTGAGGCTTCCGGGTCATGGTTCAATTGGTTGAACCGGTTAAACCATGGTTGAACCGTTATGCAATTAAATTAATTATTAAATAATATTAATTATAAAAACTACATGAAATACATAAAAATATAAATAAATTTATAAGTTATATAACAAAAAATACATTAAAGTTATAACAAATAAATTTATTCTCAATATAAATTTAGATATCATGTTTTAAATATATTTTTACAATGAAAACTTATTGGTTATATTTAATTTTGTATTTCTAACAACTATATAAAGATTAAAAATATGTACAATTATTTTTATTATCATAAAACATTATGGTAGGTCATTTCGGAGAAAATTAAGTGAAAAATTATTGAAATTAGAAAGATAGAGTTAAAATAGGCATTCATATAAAAATAATACTTTATTATGTCAATTGCAATTAATAGATTTACTTATCTTATTAAGTATAATTGATCATTGTAGCTTAGTTGGTAAAATTGATGGTCTTTTACCCAATAGGTCATAGGTTCGAATCTCTTTAAACACAAAATATTTTTTTTTTTTGGGTAAGGGAGTTGAACCGCCCGGTTTGCCAAAAACCGCCCGGTTCGCCGGTTCTCACCGGTTCTGGCCGGTTCTCACCGGTTCGAGCGGTTCAACTCCGGTTCGATCAGACCTCCGGTTTTATGGTCCAAACCGGACCGGTATCAGGCCAGTTCCCGGTCGAACCGGCCGGTCCGGTCCGGTTTTTAAAACATTGGGCCAAATGACCCCATTACCCCCGGCTTCCTCTCTGATTCATACTACCTTCATCTCACTAAATAAGCCACATTTGAAATTTGCACAAGAATTAAGAAAGAAAGAATGTGTGGCTATAATTAATTCTGAGGAGAGAGAGTTAATTGCAACCAAGTATTTTTTACCATTTTAGGAAATGTGTCTAATAAATGAGATAGACCAAAATGGTAAATGTGGCTAATTTAATGAGATGAAGTTAGTATTAACTTTCGAGTCAGTTCATAATTATGTGCCGAAATCTTCAATCACATACCTACAAAAATCATTTAGCATTCAGGATTCAGCTTATAAGTACTCATGTTACTGGTAAGTTGGACCACCATATGCTAGATACCCCTTCCCCTTCCGTCCTCTAATATGTTTTCCAATGGATTAAAATTTTTGTCTCCTAATAAGTGTCTTATCACATATTTTAATGTAAAATTTTAGTTAAGTTACCAATTTTACCCCTGTTATCATTACATTTTTTTTTTTTTTTTACTTTTTTAATTTTCTATGTAATGATTAGGGGTTAATATGGTAAAATTATACACTTTTTTGGTTATTGCATTTTAACGGTCTAGGACACTTACTAGGGGACGGAGGGAGTAGTTGTCATATCACCAACCCAACATTTTTGAGTTGGTGTGAAATCTGTGGCATAACACATATTTAGGTCCTCGTACATTTATTTGTTTCATTAGATCCTTATACTCCCTCCGTTTCTTCTGAAACGGTCTATTTCTTTTCGGCACTCATATTAATAAAAGTGAGATGTGTTGTATAATAGTGGTGGTCCACATACTTAAAATGAGAATTTAGTGTATAAATGTGATATATTAAGGGGTTAATTGGGGTACACATGAGATTGTCGGACTAAAATAGGAAACAATTCATTTCGCACGAAACGCCTTTATTAGGAAAACAGACCGTTTCAGAAGAAACGGAGGGAATACATTTTTTTTATATTTTAATAAGTCATTGTACTTCTAATTTTGATTAGAATAGGTCCTTATTTAACGAAAGATTAACTATTCCGTTATTTCAATCATATATTATTATTTATTATTAATCAATAGTAAGAATTTTACATTATAAAATGAGATAATATATGTTTTTACCCTTTTAACTTTGTTAAAACAATATTAGGTATGGAAGATAGTTTACAATAAAAACACCCAATTTTTAATTTGGATGGACAAAAATACCCCTGCACATACTAAAATCTTATCTCGACCTTATTTTTCGTCTTTGCAAAAAAACGATGGTTTCTTCTCTTCTCTCCCTTGCTTTCTCTCACATACTCTCTTCCTCCCTCTCACCGGCTACATACTCTCTTCCTCCCTCTCACCGGCGAACGGCGGCCTCCGGTAGCGATGAGAACGCCGCTCGCTTCCGGTAGCGATGATGTGTTTGTGGCGATGAAGGAGGCGAAGAAGTGGTTGGGATCGAGTATCGGCGGCGGGATGCTAGAGAGAGAAATTGGGCCTAAATTAGGGATTTCGATTTCGGCGGATTTTGCGTTCTGGCGGCGGTGGAGGTGGGAGAGGGAGGTCATGAGGTAGAAGAATCGAGTAGAGGTGATGATGAGAGTGTAGATCGGGAGGGAGAGGGCGGCGGCGAGGTGGCCGAGGACGGGGAGGTCGGCGACGTGTGGTCTCACGCACACCACACGCACAGATACGTCTTCTCTCTCTCTAGAACTCTGCTTTTTGAGCGCCGATTCCGTGAATACTGTTGGAGATTTTTTCACTTTAGTTTTCGAATTCGTGGTACTGATTGGGAACTTATCTGGAATCTTCATCAATTTGCGCTACAACTTTTCATTTCTCAATTTCGCCGAGCTGAAGAAGAAGAAGAAGGAGCGCGGAATTCGAATTCACGATCGATTGCAGCTCCGTCGAATTCTCCCCGGCGGGTGTAAGTAAGTAGTTGACTTGGATTTGTTCCATTCTCCTTTGATGTCTTACATTCCTGAGCAAGAAATAAAACATAAAACTTTTAAGATTGTAACAGATATGCATGATTCTCATAACTGTGCACGTCAATTAGCAACCTTATCTGATGCAGAAATCGTGAAGGATGAGAGGGGAGAACTATAGGATGACTTTCCAATAAAACTCTTCCCTGAAGACAAGACAAATCGGCTACAATAATCATCAATTTAGAATGCAATGTGATACAACAAACAACATTGTTTGTTTACTTCCAAGGTGGTATTAATTGTTGCATTTTGTTAATTTGGAGTAGAACTTATACTTTTATTATAGATGATGATGCCAACTGTGTGTGAGAGAGATTGCATTTCACAAGGTTATCTTAAATTAGCTGCCGTGATTTATTCTGTTTCACACTTTCACGTTGGTTCGAGCAATCATAGCTACTGCTTGTACTGGAACTTATGATTTTGCTCTGTTTTATGTCATCTGGGTTTTATGTGGGGTTTTTCGTTTGTTCTATTCTCTGTTCGTGTGTATGTTTCATTCAATCTGCTGCTTGAGGGTGCCGTTTGCGATTTTTTTCTCAATTGAACCCAGCTTGTATTTGAAGTGCAGAGTTAGTGAGTAAATCTTTTTTGCTGTACTCTCGAAGATGGTGAAGTATTACTCGATTTTTCATGTTCCATTTGCCGTTTTATTTGTCTGTTATTGTTGTTTCATGAATGAGAATCTTGCTGGGGTTACTGAAGGTAGGCCATATATTATGGACCACTTTGGATTGGATATAACTTTTGTCTCTATTCAATTATCAGTTTATTTTTGTAAGATTACAAGTTAGCGTGTTTGATTTTGTTAATATTCGGAGCTGGTTTCTTTGTTTATTCTTTCTGGTAATCTCGAGTTGTTTACTTCGTTTTGTAGGTGATTACAGTTAACGAGAAATTCCCGGGCTCTGTTCTCAACGTTACGACGAATTACAATGTTGTGGTGAATGTCAAGAACAAGCTGGATGAGAATATCCTTATCACATGGTATAGTATACTTTGTTGGATTAAAAAATTTGTATCCATTTCCAACATATTTGAAGCAATGCATTGTCCTTTTGAGCTTGTTTAAGAAATGGAAGTACTCTGTTTTTTTTATAGGTCTGGGATCCAGATGCGTCGTGCATCTTGGCTGCGTCATCCAAATCGACGACACCGGTAATTGGAAACAACCAGATTTTTTTAGAATGATTTAATCTATTTTCGCACTATTATTGGCTAGCTAGATTTTTTCTAGTTGTGATTGATGTTGTTTAACTGAGAAATTGTGAAGCGCTATTGGAATTCGAGCTGCTTTTAGCTTGCTCGGGTTTTATTGTTATAGAAGCTGCGTTTTGCATCCATTGCTCTATGTTTACTGCTTACTCTAGGTTATTATACTGCAGCTAAGCTGTTGGTCCGTTTTAGTTCACGTTGTAATCAAGTTATGCTGAAATTGGCATTTTAGAGATTTCTGAAAAAGTTTATTATTGATTTTACGAGTCAGGTACGAAGCTCAGGTACCGGCCGGGTACTCTGATTGGTGGCAGGCATTTGGAACACGATTGTGGGACGAGTCGGTCCATTGGCTATTTCTTAGAGCCGTTGATTGTTTTGGGTTTGTTTACGAAGAAGCCACTCACTATTAGGCTTAAAGGTATTTTCCCTTTTTGCTGTGTATTTGTTTGTTCTTTGCTAGCTATTGTGTTTCTTTAGGATGAAAAATGCTAGATAGAGCTAATTCAGCCTTGGAACAATGGAAATTACTTATTTCTGATGATGAATTGATGCTTTTACTGTGCAATTCAACTTCTTTCGTTAGGTTTCCTTCAAGTAATTAGAGTTAGAGGAAGTCTGTATCTGTATTTTCACCTCCTTGTTGAATAATGAGTAATGCCGGGAGATATAGCCTACTAATTAGAGTTAGAGGAAGCCTGTACCTATATTACTTGTAAGTTGTCAACAAATATAATTACATTCCAGTTTGCTGTGCACATTCTCAACACTTTGGTATTGTTGGAGTTTGGGTAGAACTAAGATTAGTTACTCCCTTGCTACTCTTATGTTTGCATCCAACGTGGTATGCTGGAAAACAGTTCGATTTCTGTTCGGGTTTGTTTTTGTTGATTATGCTGGTATTGTTGGAGTTTGTGTAGAACTAAGATTAGTTACCTGTCTTGCAGATGAGTTGACAAAGCCTAGTAACACCGTGGTACTCCGAAATGCGAAAATAAACATGTTCGAGGGGTCAATGAGGCTAGCCATGGGTAATTGGGGCTGCATGAAGAGCTTGTTGAACCAAAAAGTTTGTGGCCAAAGAGGACAACAATTTAATTTTGTATAATTCGTATGTTACCAAATTTGTACATAGTTACAATTTGATATTATTCGTTTACTACTTCCAGTAAACAGTACTATAAGAAGTATTATTTGGTTTACCATGTACTGGTACACAGTACCAAAAACACCTAAATTTACTGTGTACTATAAGAAGTATTATTTGGTTTACCATGTACCGGTACACAGTACCAAAAAAACCTAAATTTACTGTGTACTTGTACTTATCGAAATATACAAAAAAACGGTAGAAAATTGAAAAAATTGAAAATTAAAAAAAAAAAAAAAAAAAAAACTGAAATTTTCTTGAAAAAAACAAAAAAAATATTATAAATAAATAATTTAATAAATAATAAATAAATAGATAAAACAGAAAAAGAAAAAAGAAAAAAAAAAAAGAAAAAAAAAAAAGAAATGAGAAAACACGTGTAGGGAGAAGAAAAGGGAGGGAGGAGTGGCCATGTACTAAAAGTAAGGGTATTATTGTCCACCATACCAAAATATGGGTATTTTTATTGTAAACTATATTCCATACCTAAAATTGATTTTACAAAGCCAAAATGGGTATTTTCTTTTTTGCCTCTTATAAAATTGTGATTTCTTTTTTAATGACTACACAATCTAGGGGTGTTCATAGTTTGGTTTAAACCGTAAATCAAACCGGATCAAACCGTGTTTTGCGGTTTGGTTTGGTTTATGGTTTGAAAAAATATGGTTTGGTTTTTGAAAATATATAAACCAAACCAAACCGTAAACCGTAAAACTGTAATTTAATTATAATAAATATAATAGAAATGAATAATTTTGACATAAATTACTTTAATTTTAATACATCGCCATTGAGTTTTGAAAAATAATAATAAAAGATAATTAGTTAACACGGAGTACAGTTACATATAATTCTTTCTATATAAAATATTATATCCAACTACAAAAAGATTCTTTTTTACACTACCAACTATATTTCTTACTCAATATTTATTGAAATTTTAAATTGTTTATTTTGGGATGTATCTCATATTTTTCGTTATCTTATGAATTTCTTTTTCATAAACGATCTAGATTTTATAAAAGATTATTTTTACTATTTTTACTTAAATACGAACATATAGTACGACTAAAATCGTAAACCGAACCGCACCAAACCGTATTGGTGTGGTTTGGTTTAGTTTTAAAATTTTAACAAACCATATTTTATGGTTTGGTTTGATTTTTACGTTAAATCGCACCAAACCAAACCGTGTACACCCCTAGATAATTGGAAGTAATATTTTGTATAAAATAAAATAGATTAGATTTTATTATTTATTTATCTACAATTATTAATATTTCAGCTTCCATCCTCAATATTACATGAAAATGTAAATTATTTATGTCAAATTTAATAATTAGTATAATGATATTTATTTAAAATTAAATTATAGTTATACTGTTTATGGTTTGGTTTGGTTTGATTTATATAATTTTAGATCAAACCTAAACTATAAACCGTTGTGACCAGATCATATTTTTCGAACTATAAATTAAACTACACCGAAATGTACAGTTTAATTTGGGTTGATTTACAGTTTAAATCGAACTACCTCTTAGGGGTGACCTAGTGATTGAGGGGCTGCTTGTGAACCGATAGGTCATGAATTCAAGCCCACCCCCAACAACCCTAAATAACTCTCGACTCAATCGCAAGCAAATCAACTCCCTTTTTAAATGGTACTCAAAATTGACTCAGACCCATTCATGCCCCTTAATCAAATACTTGTAACAATTATCCAGTCCAATTACTATAGAAAAATCTAGTCATTCCCAGTGTAGAAAGAATCAGTACTGGTTTACTTGCTATATAAATTAGGTTGAAGCAACTAATTAATGAAGAAATTTGACCCATTCCATCAATGACATTATACAGTTTTTGAGAGGCCATCTTTAACTTTTTGTCTGTTTCTTTAGATCAAACATCTCGCCAAGCTCATGATACCAAGTCAAACCATTCAATCACGACTTACCAATTCGTCTTGCTCATTTTTGCAACCCCAGGTTCAGATTCACTTCAATTTTCGGATTAGTTCTGTTGCAATGGATCTACACCATTCGTACTTGTTATTAGTCATATTTGGTTCAGGCACAAAATCAAGGAAGGAGGGGGATATATGATTAATCAAATTCTAAAAGGAGAGTGTTGATTGTAGCCATATGCTCTTGGTCATTTTAGAAAATGAGACTTAAATTAAAAGTAGGACATACAAAAATGACAAATATAACTAATAATAGGTATATAGGTAATATTAGTTAGCAAGGTTCTTAGCACAAACACTGATGTAGAATGCAAATAAAATTGTAACAAAATTTTAAAATACATCGAAAGTAACATGTTGAAAAAACTCCCATTCAGTTATAACGGTTACCATCGAATTTTTCTCTTCAAATATACATAGTAAAATTTTCAATTTGTCATAACGTTTCATATTTTTAGGAACACATAAGTATCATGAAGGCATTAATTTTTTACTGTTCAACCACACACTCATACAATTCACAAAAATGAAAATCTACAAGGAAAAAAGAAATGGAGTAAAAGGGTGGGAAGAGGAATTACACAACTCACACGAATGAAATGAACACCAAGGAACATACATTCCGTTTGTTAAATTCAAAACAAAGAAAACAAAGTATCACATCAATTTCAAACCAACTGCCCCAAGTTGGCTTTTCATTTTTATTTTATGAAAAGGTGAAGGAGACCCTCATAAGATTTGGGCACTTCAGTACATATAACAAAAGTCCAAAGTGGGCAGTCAGTGTTCTAAAATTCAGACTTTATTCATTAAACTATACAACAAACATCAGAACGGCACATTTTGCATATATATATACCATTACTCCCTTCGTCCCGTTTCATGGTTGCTATTTTGGGTCATCTCATTTCACTAGTTATGTTTTCTAAAATAGAAAGAATTAATCCTTCATTTTCAATTTGAAACCCTTACTTTTCACTTTTAATACTTGTACATAAAATCCGTATCGAAAAGAAACATGACTACTAAAATGGGACGGAGGGAGTATATACTAATACTCCTTCCGTCTCATCTCACTTGACTTCCTTTCCTAATCGGGAAGTCCCATTGCAATTGGCTTGTACCCTGATATGGAAAGAATTAACCCTGATTTCCGATGTGGAACCCATACTTTTTCACTTTTAACACTACACATCAAATCTCGTATAGGAATAAAACAAATCAATTGAAGTGAGACGGATGGAGTATTATATAATATGTGTTGAGAATAATTAGAGTAAGATTAAACCTGCAGGCCGGTATGCCTTCCAAATGGCGGAATTCCAAGATTTGGGACGTCCCTCTCCCGTCACCATCTTTTGTCATCTACACTGACTACAAACAGAAAATTCAGTAGTCTCCCTTAATATTGTATTCCATTCGGCTAAATAGAAAAGAATTATCAGTTATACAGTAATACAATAATCTCCCATCAAAGAAAGTCATGCAAAAGCACATCATGAGGAATTAAATCGATAAACAGAACAGCCATCCATGGAAGGCGTTGCACCTCCTCTGATGGTCTCCTCCGGTTTTCTTCCAGCATCAACGCTGCTTGAATCATTAATCCTCGTTTCCAATGAAGTTGCATCAGTCGAAAAGACTCCTTTCCTGCAGAGGAAGAACATTTCAACGATGATGAGAAGAATAAGGTTGCTCACCTCATTGTTTGAGGAGATACAAGAACAAGTACAGAAGCCATTCCCACCATCTTCAATGCTGTGCCTCACGGAGCTCTACTCAGTTATTCGAAGAGTGAAGATTCTGATTGAGAGCTCCATTGAAGGCAGCCTTATGTGGAATCTCATGCAAACCGAGAGTATATCAAATCAGTTTTATACATTGGTTAAAGAGATGGGGAGGGCGCTTGATATTCTGCCTCTGAGCTTGCTCGACTTGACTGCGGATACTAAAGAGCAAGTTGAGCTCCTTCATAGACAAGCAAGAAGAGCTCAACTATATGTGGATTTCAAGGAGGCACAAAAAAGGGATGAGGTCATTCAAGCTGCTATTGTAAACAATGAAAAGAATCGAAAGAACAAAGGCGACTTCATTGATCTCGTAAGAGTTGGAGATATTGTGAGCAGCATTGGTCTGAATAGCCCAAGAGATGTTGACGAAGAAATCTTGAAACTTGAGAGAGAAGCAGAGAAGCAAGCAGGCACAGGTGGGCTTGTAGTGGTTTCTAATATCAACAGTCTCATATCCTTGATCTCATCAATATCAAAATCAACAGTTTATACCATGGAAGAGAGTTTGAGAGCTCAAGAAGATCTGAAGAAACGTAAGGTGCCAACAAACAACCGCCAAGATCAGTCATTTTCGAGTTCTTTGGTGACGAATGTACCTGATGAATTCCGGTGCCCGATTTCACTAGACTTGATGAATGATCCCGTGATCATAGCATCTGGGCATACTTATGATCGAAGTTCAATAGCACAGTGGATAAACTCTGGACACCACACGTGCCCGAAGAGTGGGCAAAGGCTGATACACATGGCACTCATACCAAACTACGCATTGAGAAGCTTGATCCATCAATGGTGCCAAGACAACATGATCACAACAACGGAACAGTCAGCGTCTTCTTCAGAGATGGAAAGAAGTTGTAGCAAGAGAAGGTCTTGCGAGAGTAGTATTGATCATATCTCTGTAACTAAAGCTGCTGTAGATGCTGTGAAGATGACAGCTGAGTTTCTAGTTGGGAAACTAGCAACGGGATCAAGAGATATTCAAAGGCAGGCAGCTTATGAGCTTCGTTTACTTGCTAAAACTGGAATGGACAACCGCAGATTGATTGCAGATGCAGGAGCTATTCCGTTTCTTGTCACTCTTTTAGCTTCACCTGATTCAAGAATCCAAGAAAATGCAGTAACTGCGCTGCTCAACCTTTCTATACATGAGAACAACAAAATGCTCATCATGGCAGCTGGAGCAATAGACAGCATAGTAGAAGTTCTGCAATCAGGGAAAACAATGGAGGCAAAAGAAAATGCAGCAGCAACAGTTTTCAGCCTATCAATAATAGGCGAGAATAAAGCAATAATCGGAGCTCACCCACGAGCTATTCCAGCATTGGTGAGGCTTTTAGGAGAAGGAACTACAGCAGGAAAAAGGGATGCTGCTACAGCACTATTCAACCTTGCACTTCTTAATGTTAATAGAGGTAAGGTAATACTTTCAGGAGCAGTTCCTTTGCTTATTGATCTTCTCACGGATGATAAGGCAGGAATCACTGATGATGCTTTAGCAGTGCTTGCACTTCTCTTGGGATGCGCTCAAGGATTGGAAGAGATAAGGAGGAGTCGTGATTTAGTACCTCTTCTTGTTGATCTTTTGAGATTCGGGTCTTCTAAAGGAAAGGAGAATGCAATCACCCTTCTCCTTGGACTCTGCAAAGATGGAGGAGAGGAAGTTGCACCTAGATTGTTGATGAATCCCTTCAGTATTCCTTCTCTTCAGAGATTGACAGCTGACGGCTCATTGAAAGCTCGAAGGAAAGCTGATGCTCTGCTTAGAATACTCAACAGATGCTGCTGTCAAATCCCAATTCCCTTTGGATGTTAAAAGCATAAATTTATTCTTCAACTTGTCCCATCCATTATGCCATACTGATCAACATCTTCTTTCAATGTGTACACAGCACCAACATACGTAAAATTTATGTATATTACATACAAAGCGTTACCTTGTTTTGTTATTTGCATTCAATATCTGGAACAAATGTGTTAAAGAAGATGATATTTTTAGTGCAATAGATGCGATGCAAACCAGCACACGGGTACCTGTCATTGTCAGGTTTAAGCCCAAGTCATCTGCATATTACCAAAACAAATACCCAAATTAGATTACTGTTCACAAAGTAAAGACTTCAGCAAAGAACTTGATAACTTGAAAAGATTACCTCAGGGGAAGACACTCTAGTTGCTGCTGGGAAGACAATAATAAAACAAAATCCAAATTAGGACAAACCAGTAAAATTTGGAGCAAGAGACATAAGTAAATCACATTTGAATGGCCTTCTTGTTTCTCCAAGTAAGCAAACAGTAAATTTGACCGAGTTTCTGGTTTATGGTTAAAGAAGATTAGCAATGAGAAGGTGATGCTCACTTCTCCTCAGTACTTGTATGTTTTACAAAATTGATGACAATGAAACAGTAAATATGTTAAGTATGGATTTAACATGGAAAAACCTAAGATGGGAAAAGTCCAGACAGAGTAGAAACTTCACTGCTTTGAAAAATTAGGTTATAGTGAGAGTATTTATAAAAAGCCAAATAGGCACGGGCTATTCACCCAATCCCTCAATGTATAGCAAACACATGACTGCATATAATACCTGTGCAATCCAACAATAACTTCCTAACAATTCCTTCCTGAAGAGTAATAGAAGATTCTAGGATAGATTTATGCTGAGGGAGATCTGACAGTAACACGAATAATTATATTAGTTAAAACATTGTTTCTTTACAAGAATTTACACATAAATTACATCAGGAGCTGCCTCCCTAATAGGCGTACAAATGCTCTTTCAATATATTATTAACAAATGACATGATTCTCAAACAGGCTCAACTTGTGTTCAACCGAAGCGAGGTGGACCAGCTACACGAAACCATTGCAGTCTTTTATCAGTGAACAATTATTCACATGATGCAAGATGTGAAGGCTTTGGCTCATGACTCTGTTAGTTCTAATTCAATGTGTCTCCCCCTTGTTTTGTAGTTCCAAAACCAGGTTCCACTATCCATGAACTCCGCCTTAATAGGCTTCAACTGAACATCTAAACCTGAATTGAGATTTAAATTAAAATATTAATATTAGTAGTTTGTTTAACAAGCAAAATTCAGTAGATAGGTAGACTGAAGCATGTTAAGCATACATACACATCTATATAAGTCCAGACACTCAATATACCACAAATTGCGTTTATAGATATACACACTTTGAAAGAATTCTCTTTAGAATACAGTTTACTTTATTCTAAATTTATTTAGTATATCAAGCCTCACCATTTCAGCCTCGATTCATGTAATATCATTTTTGAAGAACTATCATAGTACCGTAGGTTTCAAGGCATGCATTCCATGCCAGATTTATGTCCAAACTTAAGAACCTAAAATCAAACCTGATAAAGATATGTGACAAAGCCTGAGTAACACTGGAGAAAGAATTTGATGGACAAATGCACATAAATATACTTTGCATTGAAGTATGAACATTTGGCATGAATGGTTATTCTCTCTACTGAGACATAGTATCATACTCCCTCCATCCCATTGATATAGGGATAATTTTTTTCCAATTTCCAATACTGGAATTAGGACGAGAGTGATAGTAGTGGATAAAGTAGTGTGAATGTCCATGGGTTTTAGTGGGTTAAAATTTTGTCATTTTAGGTAATATCCCTATTTTAGTGGAATGAATGGAAATGAACCTTATCCCCATATCAATGGGACAGAGGAAGTACTATATTCATTTAAGCTGATATTTTAATTACTAGTGATGGTATCAACGGTAGTACATATGCAAAATTGAAAGTACTCCCTCCGTCCTTTTCAAGTTGAGTCATTTCTTTTTGTAATTTCTGGCACGCTTTTCCACGCTTCTAGATGATGAATTTTAAAACGGATTTTTGAAGAATTTTTTCCTTTACGGGATACTACCACTTGTAGTATCCCGTAAAAGAATTTTTTTTTTTTTTTAAATATATTTTAAAATTCATCATCTAGAGGCGTGAAAAAGCTTGCCGAAAATCACAAAAAGAAACTTGATAAGGACAGAGGGAGTACTAGATATCATGAATCCAACTAGGAATAAACCAACTGCAACAACAGTGAGTACTGCTGCTGTGCTGCAAAATGTCTTCTAGACAAGAATCATCAGTTAGTATATGTACATGGCAAACATGACCCTGTGATGCATCCATATCACTGCCAGAGAGTATTTAAACAAATGGAACAATAAACCGTTGATTCACGAGGCTTGGGAAAATGGAACAAAGTATATATAACCGACCTGAAATTCCTGGGGTAATTTGCATTCTGTGGCCATCTGGGACATCAAAAGTATAATTGCCCTGCATATTAGATATGAAAAGTTGAGATTATATGGATCTATGAATGCTAAGCATTTTCTGGAGGAAAATGTACAAAACTTCGTCACTGTAATATGTCCAAAAACCCTGCCTTACCTGATCTTGTTCAGAATCAGAAGTGAAAAGCATTTTCAATTACAAAACGATAACTGGTACGCCAATGATTTGGAAGGAAAAAAAAAATTAACATTTTGTACTGACAAGAACACTAAGATGAAAATTACATTTGAAAGGAACTCAAGAAGCTGTTCACCCCTAGGTCCAATGCTCTAATTACAACAAGTGCATTTCAGATTCCCGTGTTCCCCCAAAAAATATTTGATGTTCCAATAAGAGAAATCATGTCAGTCAATTTGACATTTAAATCTTGCTGCTCACCTGAGTGTCAACATCCACCAACTACAAAGCCTTAATAATCCAGTACATTGTCCTTGCTCAGAATAAATACTACATGTTTGTTCTGATCTAGTACTTGAGCTACCAAACAGGAAATGGAAAACATTCTCTAGCAATGATATAGTCCCCAGAGGCCCGGACTCCAAATAGGTAGTTCTAGGTCCTAGAATATCAAATTCATTTGTGCAGTGCATATAAAATTGCTTCTAACGCAAGGATATAAGGTACCTGTGCCAAAATTAGAAATGGAACTGCGAAACCCACCTGTATTACAACATCCCTTGCTTCAAATTCAGCATTTCCATGCAGTATTACTTTTAAGGCCTCAAACCGCTGCAAGTCATGCTTCCAGTACAAGTTATCTTTCGAATTCCAATTAATTCCATCATTCAGAACTTGTACATTGTCTAGCTTGCACCTAGCACACCTGCAATCATGAATCTTCAGTAGAGTATACCTTTACTCAAGAAGCACATGGTCTATGGTGTTCATCTCCATAGTTTGTTACAACTGGGGATAACATTACCTCCTTCCATACTGTAATAGAGCTTCACCTATTTCATTGGTTTTAGTTGAGCCCACTATATTTTCAGCCAAAATGACCAAACTTCCATCAAGCTGCATCAAGTGAAAGAAATCAGGAGAAAGGTAAACTATTGAAGCAACTGATACATGTTAAAAGGCATACTACCTGAACATTTCTCCATAGAAACTCAGAAACCTCGATTTGCAACTCAGAACCCTTGGCTATGGAACCACCGGCAAACTGGCAAAAAGAAGGTAGACAGAACATAATCAATAGATGTGTTTCGAATAGGTAGTGCAATTTAATAATTCCAAATGCAAAAGACACGGAAATAAAAAGTAAGTACATGAATTAATAATACCATAGTTATATAACAAAAGGAGGGCCATAGGAAAACAGAAAAAGGCTCTATTCAGGGCATGGCATCCATCTAGAAGCTATCAAGTCCTAATAGAATAACAGAATTGCTGGCCTGAATCGAGTACCTTTTGCCTGGTGACTTCCCAAAGAGGACCAAGAGCAGGATGCAAAAGGATGAGATATGGCGGTCCTGAATTAACATACATTTTATTATCCTCAACCTGCAATACAGGTAACAGATTATATATATAACAAAGCTTCAGCAAATACCCTTATTAAAATTGTTGAGCACACAACATAATGTGAGATGAGGTGGAGGAAGTAAGATAAATGAAAAAAGTTCTTGATAAATGCTGAAAGAGATGTCAAATTTACCTCTGGAATTGTTATTCCACACTGAGAAAGTAACTCATAAGCATTGCGCATCACGTCCAACAGTGAACCATCTGGAGTCTGATACAGTAAGTAATATAAGAGTCACGTTTACGCAAAAACTCAACACAATTTACTCACTACGCAAAAGTTTGTGCAAGATGAGCTCATTGCCCATTTCAATATATTCTATATTTGGCAAAGACATATATGCAAAAATAAGAGTGTCCTGTTCAAAGAACAGAAAAACAATGCATTTCCTTATGTATATCAATACATTAGAGAAGGTAACATAGTAAGACAGAAGCATAAAATAAGCCTTTGCTAGTAATTACATAAGCAAGCACCACAAAATTTGGGGATAAAAGGAAAGTTTAGAGTAGAATGATGCTCTATGCTATTCTGCAAAAATATAAATATGATAATTCATCAACTTGGACCTGGTGAAGAGACTCATCAGCATGTCGCCTTTTCTTCTTAGCAGAAGAAGTGACCTTTCGTCTTTCATTGTACACAATAAATGTATCTAGATCAACTGAAAACAGTAATTTCCATGGTCAGCTCAAAAATATATACCAAACATCCTTCAGAACTTGCAAAGCGTTGTACATATTCCAGACCTTCAACACCTTTATAACATCGAGAAGAATATGTGCTGGTGAAGTTATCAGCAATATTCTGCATTGTACATTCCAGACGGCCTCCAGGAACACTGATATCAAAAAATGAAATAACACTTTGGATATCTATCAAAATAAATATTAAAATATAGTGCTGAAACAAAAGAAAACATATATAGAGCCATAACAACACCCGGAATAACTTATTGACAGTTCAAATTGTTCAAACCATACTAGTCGTACAAGTGAGTTTGACATGTATCACAGACACCATCGAGTTTTACTTAACAAAAGATACATGGCAAAAACAATTAATATTGAAAAACCTATAGTTGATCGCTTATCTTGCAAGATTTATTAAATGTATATACTGTATACATCTTCAAGTAGCCTTTTAGCCTGAAGTTGACCATAATGCTTCAGAAATCTTTTCTATGCATCTATGACAATGGTATTTCTCAGATGGATGTCATATTTCATTTACCTTTCATGTACTCCCCCCGTCCATGAAAAACTTGGACATTTTGACATTTTCGACAATCCACAAAAAACGTCATTTCCATTTTTAGCTATGGATCCCATATCAAAAATCCTTTTCACACTCAAAAGTCAACTAAAATACATTCATTATACTTACTTTTCTCTACTCTGTCAAATCGCATGAACTACTGTGCCAAAGCACTCAGTCCATGTTTTTGGTGGACGGAGGGAGTATAAAATAGCAAACAGAAATGAATGTTTCTTTCCACCGGCTTCACATGTTCAGTTTTTCCCTTATAACACGGAACTAACAACTTTTTACTAGGAGAGTTTACTTAACCATCTCAGAGACCAAATGATAGAAACTGAAGGGTAGAAAGTAAATATTCAAGGAACAAATCACTTCACCCAATTCATATTAAGAATTTCATTTAAAATATTTCCTATTACTCCTAACCCAGAGAATGGTATATTGAGAAAATATTCTTTAAATAATTGTTAGATTGGTAGCCGTGTCAAGATAAAATATAAAGCATAAGTACTGCCTACTGAAGCTAAGATTCCCAGGACATAAGCTTTACCTGTGTTTGATTCCAAATTGGTCCAGATATGTGATTGGTTTTTTAGTATTAAGCACCATCCCCGGCAAACTGGTTGCATTTGAACTTGATCCGATAAGCTCTGCAGAAGCTAAATCCATATAAAGGATATTTGTGTTGGCAGGGAACTCTGCCTGTAAACTTCACATAATGAAGACAATGCAAGTTAGAAGTACTTAAGAGGTTCTGTTCAAATAAACATGGAAAGCATGGCATTTATACATAAACATGAGATGCCATTCCCGTGACTCATGAGTGGGAATATTTAGTCGATTCATTACTGCAAAGATGAGTTTTTGACACGAAGTGTATAAATTACTAACGTGATAAAGGAAAAGAAAGTTGCTGAAGAATAGGATTGCAAGAGAAGACTTTTGCCACACAAAATCTAATGCAGGAGAGCCTTTTGAAGGTCAGCATGCTTTTGAAACAATCTAACTCATAAGTTACATCCCAAGGAATTAGCCGTAATTCATGACAGAAGCATTATAGGGTAATGGATGTGAATGGTCTTTTATCCTACACATGTGGTGCATTACCAAGTTCCCAACATTCTCTTACACGACAGAAAAAGGAAGCTCAGCGGAAATATCTAATAGTTTGTAACCAGATGATCCCTATATATAATGATGCCAAAGATCAGCTATATGCAAAAATGAACTTAAATGTATATGCGTACATGGATATCTATCTCTGTATACAGAGAAAGAAAGCAGAGAGTATTTCATCCCTTATGGCTGTATCTAAATGAAAATTATGCCTCATCTATACAAGTGAGAACTTAAAATCATAGAATTTGCAATTTGGTAGAAAATATTCTGGATACAGTTACGGCCCGTAACAGCCCTGGTTTATAAGGTGTAACATACTAAGATCTGCTTTAACTGTCATCCTTCTCAATTTGCAGCAGTATAAATACATGTCAAGCATTCATCAATAACATCAATGTATAACTTGATTGGTGTTATTGAAATAAGAGAGAGAATGCTATTGCAACTGATTATGAACTGATCGATCAGAGACCTTAAAGTCATACAAATTACCTCCAGAGGGAAAATTGGAGGGGGAAAAAAACCGTTCTAAATATTTATCATAAGAAAAGATGACGTGATTGAATAGAAGTGTATTAAAGAATTGGCTTGAACAAGAAGAGAAAATACCTGCTCGGAGAATTGTGATCTACACTGATTCCAAAATTTTCGAACTCAGTGTATTCAATACATGACAAACCATATGCCCATTTGCCATCTGAATTCTTCTTCTCAAGTAGAACATTGATGCCTTCTGTTGCCCCCGGATTTCGTTTACATGAGGCAAATCCTAGTTTCTGAAATAATAGAATTTCATTTTGAAGCTGAGCTGTGTAAGATATGCAGCTTCTTCCTATTCTATTGATAAATTTGACCACATGCACACATAGAGAGATATCAAAGCAGTATGCAGTGTATGCTGCCAAAGAAAATCCAACGCTAGAAGTGCATCCCCTTATTCAGTGGTGGAAGATCACAAAGCAACATCTGTGTTTCAGACTATATGAATATGAGCGATAGGCAAAAATCTAAATAAATAAAAATCTTGCAACAACATCAGCAGCATCTAACAGTAAAAGAAAGCACTCATCATATAGCTAGCGAGCATTGGTGATTTGCATCCACCCCTAAAAGTATGAAAGACAAATAGAATCCATAGAACAATCATTCAGAGAATCATTTTTGTTTTTCTTTCATGAATTTAGAGTAATTAGATGAGCATAATCCATAAGTTGAGAGGTATATTTTATTATTTCTTTGTCTGTATAGAAGGAATCAAAATTCCTTTAAGTTTCAGTCTTTTATAAAACCCATTATGCAAAACATACTGTCACGTTTAGAGCTACATTTAAGAGACTCATGTGTAAAGAACAGTTAGAAATTAGTCTTGCCTTGCCAGTGCGCAGACCAATTCCAGCCAAAGCCAGTAGAGTTATATCTGTGGCAGCTACCACATTACTATAAAGTCACAATATTAGTACATTATCCAATTCCAAAATAAAAGAAAATTTACAACAATGAAATTGACCTGATTTGTCTGACAGTAGCTCCTTTCCTTCCATGATTCCGAAACCATTTAAAAACCCCTTTATCATGAGCCAGTTTCCATATCACACCATGACCTCCAGGTTTACACACGGGCTCGAGAGGTCTTTTGACAATCCAATGGCCATCTTCAGCAGCAATAGATGGAACAAGTGGCTACAATTGAAAATAATAAGAAAACACTGTATACTAATAAATAAATAAATTTGATGAGTATGAATACGGAAAATATGTTTAGTACCAAATTTAAACCTGTTCAAAGAGTTGAAAATTTGATCTTCCCCGTCCAAACCACCCAAGCCTTTCACAAAGACGAGTAATGTGCTCGTGGTTGTTTTTTGCAGAGCTTGTCATTATTGCAACAGGAGTGATGCATTGTTCCTTATACAACTTGAAGTACAAGAACTCTCTAGCCTTGCAGAATAGAAATAAACAAGAACTGTTATAATTATGATCCCTCGGGACCACTGTGTTTCACAATTATAATTTTTTTCAACAGCACAAAAATAATTTCTCTGCTCCAAAATTTTATTGACATACCTGAAGATCTCTTATAAGACCTTCCAACAAAGTTCTCCCACAGTAAGGAAGCATTGCAGCAGGAAGGCATTCACCTGTTTCAGGGTCTACCAAGCCAAGCCTGTCAGCTGACCCTCCTAGGGGATAAATTTCTCCCAAGTCAGGCAAACCCTGAAAATGGGTTAACGTTGTAACACCAAGATAATAAATCCACAAAACAAATCAGGAAAAAACATGACAATGAACTGACCTCAATCCCCCAAAACGCAGCGTGCGATCCATACTCGGTGTCTTTGGAAAGATCAAGAACAGAGGGAGGATGAATTTCCAAAAACTGACGTCTCAATGACTTAGCTGTCTGGCCGTTCCAATGAGTGGTGTTCCCTTCCTGAGTAGATTGAGCAAGCAGCTCCAACACTGAAATCTGATATCTAAAGTTGGAACATGTGTTTAGGAGTACATCTACATGAGCGCATTATATATAGGATATTTTATATCATTAATCCTCAAATCTTAAAAGTTGAAGTCACAAACTGGGATCATTATTTCTTATAGACCCTTAGGATGTAATGGCCACTAATAAGTAATGAAACAGTAGAAAATCAAAAATATTGAATTATATTCCTGTTCGTATCCTTACAATTTAGCATTTCTTACATAAAAATCCATGAAGCGCGAACAACATATAATATCCAAACTTCGACGTTATTATTAGCAAAGATTAAAATATTTCCCATTGAACTAGAGCAGAAAATACTGAAGAGTTCCTTCTCACAAGAGAGCGATAAGAGCAGTTTGCTGCTGTCGTAAAATAAAATGAAACAAAAAGCATCAAAACAACCTTCATAGAAGAGTGCAAAGTACAACAATGTTTTGTTGTTACAGAACAACCAATGCATTTAAACAAGCAAAACCACTAGTTCAACTAGCAACGAGAACTAAGTGAAAAACCGCAAGCCCAATGAAATGAAAAGGACATGGTCCTATTCATAACCTCAGACATTTGTATAATATGAGTAATCATTTTCCTGCTATTACATTATTATTCCTGAAGTGCTGACAATAGTAATAATAAAACCTTGAAGGAAACTAGTATTGAAGCTCTCTCACTAAACTTTAATTAGAAAATACTGAAAAGTAACCTTCCTACAAGAGAGTGGCAAAAGCAGCTGCAGTGCTGCAGCATATGAAAATTAAAAATTAAAAAAAAAAAAAAAAAAAAAAGTTCGACTAGAACAAGATTTTGCTGTTCATACAAGCTATAAGTAAACATAAGCAATGTGAAATTAGTGAAAACTGCAAGTCCAGTGACAAAAAGAAACTGTTAACTAGTACAACAAGTATGGGTTAAACTCCAACAACTGATGACAACTTTTATTTAGCAGCATACTAATATACTTTCTAAAATTTCTGTTCAGTATAGCTTAAATATTGATAAGGATCGAAACAACACATTTAAAGGGCAACAGGCCTCAAGACAGGAAGCCTACTTCAACAGTGCTAGTTCTAAATTCCTAAATTTAAAATCACAGCTCTCTTATTTATGGTCAGCAGCGCAATAAGACAATTAAGGGCGATTCCATATTAGAGAGCCCCTATTATCAATGTATAGAATTCTGAAAAAGCAGGCCGATAATCATATTGTCAATATTGGCATGTAAAAAGTCATGGAAAAGATTTATTTTCTTGATATACATGGTAAGCCTCTCGCTGAGCGGCCATTTTTAACCTAATTTGATCATCCAGTCTCAGTGAGAGAGTGCAATGTTTCCAGAACATAGATATCAGAAAATTACTACCCAGAGAGCGTATAAAAAGTTGCATTTTCAGAATAGCAACGCAAGCATAATAATGATCACAAATACTAACCCGATTATGCCACCAATACAGTCGTAAAACTGCTCAACTTCTCTAAGCATCTTCAACAGAGACCCCAACGCCGTTCTCTCTTCTTCGTCAACACGTTTGCCTCCAGCTCCTCCATTCTCATCCCAATTCTCAATCATCTCTGCCAACGCATAAAGCGCATTTTTGAGAGAACCCAACCCCATGTCGAGCTCTCCATTCCCCAGCTCTTTACCGAACTCACCCAAAACGTGCTCTTGCCCCGCCGCCACAACACATTTTAGCAAAAACTCTTCATAATCACTCAAACTCACCCCTTCAAACTCATTCCTCCGCGATTTGAGAAACGATTTTACCCTAGAATCCAAGTCGATAGCCCTCAACTTCTCCGCCAAAGTCCGGCAACCAGATAAGGCCGCCCTAAGCCCCTTCAGCCTGGCAATTTCCTTCTGAAAACTAAGTTCCGGCGGAGGCGGCGGCGCGTACTCCACCGGCGCGATGGATACCCGTGTGATAGGAAAACATGAGTTTGGAGACTGCGAGAGTGAATGCAACTGATTCTGCGAATAAAACACTGAAGACGATAGAGAATAGTTGGAGTTCTGGCAAGAGTACTTGGAGTTGGAGAAGAACAGTGAAGCAGCTGGCCTTGAATTCAAGGTGAAGAGAGGATTATTGGTTCGCGCCATTGGAGAGAGAGAGGGAGGGGGAGGGGGAGAGGGAGAGAGAATTTCTTTAGACTGTGTGTGTGTCTGTGTGCCTTTGTAGGAACAACCGAACAGCGATGTGGAAATGTTTAAGCGCGGATAAGACGAAGATGCGGGGAGCATCGGAAGCATATACTCAGCTTCAAAAATACTTTTAATTTCAGAAAGAGTAATATACTATGCGGTTCGTACATTTAGGTGCAATTTTAACTGATTTTTGCCTCAACAAACTTGACCGACCACTGCCCTGCGAAACTCACACTGCACGAACTGTAGAGGGGGAACTGTAACATCTACAGTTGTGCATTGCAAGAAATCCTGATCGCATGTTCTTGATTTTGATTGGTTGGCCGAATTTTCACCGTCCTTTTGTATTGTTTATTTGTACTCCTAAATTCCCTTCTAATAATTTTTTTTGAAAAAAAAAAATTCTATTTTTCTACTCCCTCCATCTTTCTTTAATTGTCACATTAATTGTCATGTTTCTTTTTTTTAATATGATACCTTAGGCTAGTGGTGCCCAAATGAACCGGAACCGTCGGTTCTAACCGGATTTTTAACCGGAACCATCGGTTTTTTAACCGTAACCGTAACCGGCGGTTCGGAACCTGTGGAGGAACCGTTGGAACCGGCAGTTCGGTTTCGGTTCCCATCCCTAGGAACCGTTAACCGGCGGTTCTCCGGTTCCAAACCGCGGAACCGTCCCAATTATAGGTAAATGGAAAATATATATATATATATATATGTATAGGAGATATATCATATAGAAACTAATGTTAAGTTGGAACTTAGAAACCGTCCACAACCGTTGATCTTGAAGATCTAATGGATCAGATTTGATTTCAAATAAACAATTAAATATTATTTTTCGATTTTTTTAATGCATTTTTGGTATTATTTAGGGTTATAAGTGTAATTTTAATTATAAAAAACTGAATCTTCCTAATTTATTGGGACATGCATTAATTATTTCTCCTTATCAATTATGTATTATTTATATTAATGATTTTATAGAACAGTAACGCCGCCGGTGCCTCTGTATCCCCAGATTTGCAGACTCGCCGCAAAAACTAAAAAAAACAATCCCGGAAGCAAAACACGATGGATGAAGCTGAAACATGGTGAAGAGGGTCGCCTTGATGTGGGGTGATAGCAGAAAAAGATTGGCGGCCAGCGGCCGACCAGAATCGCCGAAAAACAGAGGGCAGCGTCGTACACCCAGAACGCCGCCGCCGGAGATCCGACCGTCGGATTGCCGTGAAACTTGCACCGAACCTTGCAGGGAGCCGTACGACCCCGCCCATCAAGTTTGGGGGCAATCGCACGGCCCGATTCGCCGGAAAAGGGGGTGGCGGCGCCGGAACCCTAAATCCCCTTGTCGTTAGATTCGGATGAAATTACACCAGTTTGTGCGCCTCTTCGAGGTGAACCAGATTATGTAGTTTATGTGGTGATTGTGGCCGGAAAAACTCGCCGGAAAGTGAAGAAAGGTGACTGGAGAGATAACCGTTATCGGCGTGAACTAGAAAACCCGAGAGAGAATTTCTAGTGAGAGAAAGTCTCGCACGCTTACTCTTCAGTACCCATAATGCGTGTATATTATTATGGTGCATATTATGTCAATTTTGTTGCATTTTAGATTTCAGTCTGATGCATTTTCATTTTATTTTTATACTAGTGTGTTTAGTGTCAATAATATGCATATTATGTTAATTTTGTTGCATTTCCGATTCGTTTTGATGCATTTTACTATTATTTCATTTGGTATATATAATAAGTTATAAATTGCATATTCTTGTAATTATGATGCATTTTCCTTTCATTTTCAAGGCCTGCATACGTAAATATTTTGGTAGATTATTGTGCATATAACTTTGATGCATATTCGGTTCGATTTTTCATATTAGGGTTTAACTTTCCCAACAAGTTAGGGTTTAATATTTCGTATATGATAGGGTTTAGCTTCCCCTACAAGTTAGGGTTTAGCTTTCCCTATTAGGGTTTACTTTTCTCTACAAGTTAGGGTAGGGTTTACTTTTCTCTACAAGTTAGGGTTTAGTTTTTCCTAATAGGATTAGTTCGAAAATATATGCAACAATAATACATATTTTATGCAACAAAAAAACGTATGTTGATCCATAAATAAAATTTTATAAATGAAAAGAAGATCTATTAATATTCAACAACTCGTGACCTAAATATATGCTCCAAAACTATTTGGATGTGCAACAATTGTTGAGTAATCACAAACAACTCATTGTAACTCAAATTGAATATCAATGCATATTCTAGTCATTTTGATGCATTTTTCGACTGTTATGAAATTTATCAAATTTTGAACTCAAATCTCATTCAAATCGGATGGGACTACCCAGAAACATGTTCTACACTTCAAGACGTTTCCAACGGTAGGTCGCCCATCTAAATCCGATCGACGATGAGGCCGGAATTGCGTCTGGAAGTTTACATCGCCGTTGAAGTCGCGATTTCCATACTGTTCCGACTTCTTCAACGAATATCTCATTCGTTTCTCCACCAAAACGAGCGATCCACCCATGAATCTCTTCGTCTTTTCGAGTAGAATAAAACCCGATTGTCCGTTTTACGATTATCATTAAGATCTGGCCGAAAATTGCATTGTTGCAAGAGAAGTGGAGTAGTGTAGGTTGGTTATGGAAAATTCCTATTATTATGGAATTATATTTTATTTCCTTTTTTTAATTAAAATTCTGGACGAATTTGTCCTTAATGACACAATATTTTTTTTTTTAATGCATTATTTCATTTAATCTCATCCATTGGATCCTTAAGATCAACGGATATGGTCGGTTTCTAAGTTTCAACTTAAGGTTAGTTTCCACCAGAATGCTACCCTGTATATATATATATATATATATATATATATATTTTTCCATTTACCTATATACATATTTATATTAGACTAATTATTTTAATACATTGATAAATATAACTAAATTTATAATTCTATAAGATTAAGTTATATTTACAAAAATTCATTTAGGAGGTTTTAACAAGCTTCGGCCTTTGAAATCAACTTGTGATATTCAAGGGTTTAAGTTTAATTAATAAAAAAAATAGTTAAATAATCTCACATATATATATATATAGAGAGAGATATTCTTACATTTTCTTTTTACAATTTATCAATCGAATTGTTTTACATGAAATTGAATTAAAAATCAATGAATTAGGAATAATCAAAAGAAAATTAATAAAATGACGGTTTTGTTACGATTCGAACCGGAATCGTAACCGGAACCGGCGGTTCCGGAACCGAAATCGGAACCGTGTGTTGGTGGTTCGGTTTCGGTTCCTCCCCCGACGGAACCGTAACCGGCGGTTCGGTTCCGGTTAGAACCGGAACCAGAACCGTGGGCACCTCTACCTTAGGCACCATGTCAAAAGTTAAAAGTAAGAAGTTTATTTTAAAATTCTCAAGTTTATTGATAGGATATGGCCCAACCACTAAGCCCAAGGCATTGGGCCAATATAAATGGGCCCAACATTAAGCTCGGCCTAGTGAGTTCGACCCAAGAAGGTTCAGAGCCCACAAAGACTCTTTCATTGAATACAACTTAAGTTCTAAGAGACGTAAAAGACTCGGATGCCTATCACAAAGGAGGAGATAAAATCAAAAGAATCCTGAAAGAGTTTGTGCTCTAACAACGGTAACCACAATGACTAGCACTGTGATAACCAATGTTGTACACACTGACGCAGCGGAATAAAAGAATGCTAAAGACACAATAACTCAAGAGATGGTTTTTAGCAAGATATTTTTCAATATCTTGCCGTGCCTCAAGGCCAAAAACAATTCACTAATAGTGAACAAACGATTTACAAGTCGAGGTTAAAGGCAAATCAAAATGTCTAACCTAAGCTAGTGGAACTCGACTAAACAACCTTTTGGAAAGGATAAAACAAGTGAATTTAATCTAAATCTATCACTAAAGACTCGGTAGAAGAAGATGCATTCTACTCGAGTTGGACTCTTCTTTATTTATAGATCTCCAAATCTTGATGTGCAAGTATAACTCCACGATCTTCTCAACTAACTTCTTCACGTCTTCTTCACGCAATTCTCCCCCTTTCTTCTCACCGGACGAACTGTTCTTCAACTGAATATTCGTACTCCTCAAGAATCGCTAACTAACCACGACTTGGTCAAATGTGCTTCCCATTGTAACCTGCACTGTGGAGACAGAAGAAAGACAAAATAAAATATGGAATTTACACGTGGAATATAAATTCCAACAAGCTCCCCCTTTTTGTCTTTCTTCACAAAAAACAATCCGTCCCTGTTTAAGACAGAAAAACACTCCATGCAATATATAGCACAAAAGAACTACATACTTCATGAATTCAATCAAGGAAATATTCATCATAAAAAGTTCAAGATAGCATCAACAGAAACCTTCAAAAGCATCCAACTGAAACCATCAAGAACAGATGAAAATAATATCCAAACATCCACAGCAGAAATTTAAATTGTTTGTTCCCATCCATCCACGGAAAAGTTAAATGTTTTTGACCCTGCACACATAGAAATACAATTAAGCAGCATCACTGGATGTCACACCCCGATTTTCCTAACCCTAAAAATAATTAATTTAAATATAAATAATTAAATCGGGATGCAACGAAGGGTAAAATAAAAAGGGAGAAATCATAAATCATTTGATTTTAATTAGTTTTAATTAAAATTCGTTTTAGTTTAGCCCGGAAATTTGGGCAGCATCTCCCCTATACCAGGATCAAGTCGTAGTAAATACCAAAGACTATTCATCAGCTAACCAAGTACATAAACCGTAACGATGAGGTCGGACCAGACCGCGCCATCATCGGATCCAATATATTTAACAAAATGCAACTACCGAGGCAGACCAAACCGCTCTACAGTAGGATCCAAAGTATATAAGAAATT
The DNA here is from genome assembly GCA_029379335.1 of Thymus mandschuricus. Lineage (NCBI taxonomy): Eukaryota > Viridiplantae > Streptophyta > Magnoliopsida > Lamiales > Lamiaceae > Thymus > Thymus mandschuricus. The sequence goes on from CM057071.1 coordinate 13,544,603, forward strand.
ATAACAATCGTGGCGGACCAGACCGCACTTCAGTTGGATCCAGAATACATATCGAAAGCATAACAACCGTGGCGGACCAGACCGCACTACAGTTGGGTCCAGAAAATATAATTACATCAAAGTTACATTTAAATAGCGGAAGTGAAATAAATAAACATTCATTTATCAACCGTTATAAATTCGTTTAAGTTTTCGTTATATGAATTCATATTTTCAAAACGTGAGTTTTAAACTAATCAAGAGAATAACGAATATTAACTTTCTAAGTTAACTAAACCATAACTTCCATTTCAATTATTTAAAGTAATGATAACTCGGTTATCTAAGTGACGAAAGGGAAATTGTTTTACGAACCCAAACATAAGTAAATTGTTTATAACCAAATTGAAACTTAAGAGACGGGAAAAGGTCTAACGGTTTAAATTTTATTATCCTCGTCTCTTGTTTATTCCTCCTTTCCTTCTCTCTCTCCTCGCTCCGTCACTATGCCTCCGGCTCCCAATCTGCAAAACAAAGAAAGTTCTACAGGGCTGAGTACAACTAGCACTCAGTGGGATCATTGCCAACAAAGGAAAACAAAAGCAGGGCTTTCAGGATTTCAAAAGAGAGAAGAGAATGAATAAAGTTTGATCCCATACGACCAAACAATTTAGGCGCCCATTTAGGTATTCCCGAGGTTACTCGTAATCGAATCCCGGTTAAACCACCTGTCGGATTATAAGAACATTTGCAGGGTGACATACATAAAGTGTATATAAACCCATCAGCTGTGCTAGACGGCATAAATAAATTATATGCAAGTCTATCGGCTAGGGATCGAGATTTCCGTGGTAAACCCCACTCCCGATCCCGGTGTACACCAGTTGCTCGTTGGTGTGTTAGACCTAACGATGTCAACCCGATATCGTAAAAGATTAGAGCATTAAACCTGGGAAACCTGTGATTCACAATTTAATCCTGAAACAAAGCCTGCACTTGAAGAATATAGAGCTTACTAGCTCAAGAGTTATCAAGAAATAAGAATCCCCAAGGATTTTAACAAGTTCGAATAAATAGATCCCCACCTTTACCGGTTACTCGATTCTTTGGTTCGAATCTTAGTTAAGCTTCTTCGGAGATTCTTCCTACAAATATTTTCTGAGGTCAAGTTACGTTCGTAGTTTCATTCTTAGAACTTTTCTAATATAACTTCCTTTTAAATATAACTAACTTATTAACCTTCAATAATTATTTTCTTATGTTTTCGTCGTTTGCATGGCTTAGACTTCAACACAAAAGTTGTTCAACTAATCATTAGGAATATTTTGGTGCAAAAATATTAGACATGCAAAAGGGGTAAGGGTCATTCGAATCAAAATGAACACAGTTACATTTTTAGAAAATTAATAATGATTCCGATCGTTACCAAAATTTATAGGATGCTAGATAATCTCATTTCGAAGCCTTATTAATATTTTCAAAACATTTGGACAGAGTCTCGACATGCAGGGAAACATTATCCATGAAAAAGAGGGGTAACCCTACAACAGTTCATTTTCACAAATTCATTCCGATTAAGTGGTTAATTATTAGGTTACGAACAACTTTAATTCGGGATATGGATGCAAAAAGAAACGCCGGCAGCCACCAAAGAAAGGGCAACTGCAACGGCGATGGAGAAGAAGAGAAGATGATGCATGTCAAATCTCGGAAGCTCGTGGCGACGATCAGCCACTACTCCTAGAATCGAAATCTCCCTACGAGTGCATAGGAACGAACGGCATACCTTTTCGATGATCGGAGAGAAAGATATGCACGAAAGACGATCGGTGATGATCGGGGGCTGCTCGCGGTTCCTCGGCTTGAAAGGAAGAGAGATGGCAGCAGAGGAGCTGAAGAAGATGAAGGCAGTGGCTGCTGCAGCTGCTCGGAGGAGATGGCCGGCGGCGGCGTCGGAGATGAGCGAGAGAGATGAAGCTGCTGCTCCTTGCGGCTTCTTGGAGAGGAAAGGCGAGGATGGTGATGAAGGTGATGATCGGTGAAGGTGGAAGGGAGGGGGCTGATTGATGGAGGGTGGATGATGGAGATGATGATGATCGGTGGTGGGGGAGAGGCGGAGGTGGTGCTGCCGGCAAGGGGGCTGCCGACGAAGGGGTGAGGGAGAGAGAGATGATCGGTATAGAGAGAGAGAAGAGAGTTGGTGGAGTTTCTTCCAATTGAAGAATGGATAAGGGATATGTTCCAATGAGGCGGTGATGGCCTCTTTTTATAGGGGCCATCTCGTCTCCGGTTCGACGCCTCGTTCCCCGACAAAAAGATATTTTTCCGGCAACGAGTTCCGATTTTAGATTTCAAAGGGTTTATGAAATCCACAAAAAATATCGAACACAACGATATAGGTTAAAGAATTTTCGGAAGGAATTTGATAGCTCGAAGATTTTTAAAGAAACGAAAAGGATCGAAAATAGACAAACGGCGACTCGGGTTTTCTTAATCGTTTATCCGAAAAATACCTAGCTTCTTTCATAATTCTTTTAATGTCAAAACTAGGTTAAAAATACTAACATTACATTTTTGGAAATTATATTAAGTTAGATATAATATTTTAGTTAACTATCTTTAATTAAGTTAAATATTCTAAAATTCTTTTATTAAGAAATTTATTCAACTAATAATATTAAAAGTTTTCAAGTTAAAATTCTTTTATCATTTTACTATATAATTACGAAAAGCTTATTTTATTAAAGGAAACTATTTATTTTTCTATTTTCTAGTATTTAAAAATACGAGTTATTACACTGGAGCCAGCTTCATCTTCATCTGCCTCTTCCTCTTCCTCCTCCATGTCTTCATCTCCCCCTTCATCTGCATTCTCCCCTTCTTCTTGACCGTAGCAGAAGCGATGACTAGGCTCAGCACCATCTCCCCCTTTTTGTGAAGAGAAGACAGAAAAGATAACCTTTCTGTTTGCCTTGGCTTTTTGAAGCTAATCCTCGAGAGATGCAATTAGTGTATCCATGTACACCAACTGTGATCCTGAATGCTCCAGCATGCTACCTGCAAATTGACACACAGGAGAAGAGTCTGTGTCTTGGTCAGAGGAAGAACCAATAGGATAAATTCCATTCCAGGGAAGGTCTTCAAAGTGATCCTTGCTGAGCAGACTAGCATGAAGACTCCACAGAGGCTTTTTAGGAGTGAAGGAGTCAGTCTCTGAGAGCTTGAGATTCTGCTTCTTGAGCATCTCAAAGATCAAGGAGGGATACAGCAGGTAGGTCTTCGACTTCCTCTTAGCATGGCTGGCAATCTCATCAAAGATAATTTTTCCCAGATCAAACTGGATACCCATACCAATTTTGTACAACACCTCCATTTGTTGAATTGAGACACCAGTGTTGTTGGAGGTAGGGAGCCAGTTGAATGTCATGATCTTGTGCAGCACAGCAAAGAGAGAAGTGAGATGAACAGCCCTGCAGTCATGATGTTGACTCACACCAGACCCTTTCCACTCCTTTTCCTTATCCCTCGTCAACAACCTCGCCATGACTGGAACATTAACACTCACCACAGTGTCCACACAGTCCTTCCTCCCAAAGAACTTGTTAATTTTGTGGGGAGTGATGTGAAACATCTTTCCCCGCACATACACTTTTCCATAGTTCTTGGACGAGACATCAGAGAAGGACTTGGTGAGATTGGCATAGAACTGCTTCACTACATCACTTATAAACGGACCAGCATACACACAAGCATTAAGCAAACCAGCACGATCAAGAAACTTCCCAAGATTATACACCTCTAGATTATCCAAATCAACACTCCGATCTAATGCAAAACACCTATCCTTAAACCAACCCCACCTCCTCAAAGTAGATTCAGTAAAAAAACTCAGTACATACACCCTTGGACTGATCAGACTCCCCCTCACTATTCTCATAATCACCCCCCGACGAAGTTCTATCTGAAGAAGTACTTACAGTGAGTTTTGGAGGCTTCCGAGAGGTACGAGCAGCAGAGTCCATCTTCCTCTTCTGTACAGATAGAGGATGAGGGGGCGGCTTTGACGCCATGTGAGTAGCTGCTTCCTGTGGTGGAGAGAGAGCAGTATCATCAGCATCCGAAGACTCGAGATTGATGGTCACTGGAGGTCCACCATCTCCCTTCCCAAACTTAGAACGGAGACGAATTGAACGGCGATTCGGTGGAGACTGGATTTTGCGGGCAACCTGCTTCCACCGCATCTTTCTCTCTTTCACAGGCTCCTCCTTGATTTTCTCTTCACTTGTGTTCCCCTCTGACTGAAAGAGAACGTTGAAGGACAGATCCGTCCCCGATTCTGAGCCGTCCAAACTAGGGTTTGGAAATTGGGGCACTTGAACAGTAGCACTCACATCAACGGCCTGTGGCATTTGAACCTCCTGTGAAACAGGAGCTGTTGAAACCACCGTCGTTGCGACATTCAGATCCATGGGAGCTGTACTGACCGGCACCTCTGACGAGACAGAGATTCCCGAGTTTGGAGAGGTGTCCATTGGCGTGGCTTCACTGATGCGAGACGACTGAGGACCTGGGGAAAAGACCTGGGTAATCGGCTAGGGAGAGTAAAAGAGGGTGGTCGGAATGGGAGTAGTGAGAGAAATAGTAGGGTTTGGTTGTGGCGGCGGTAGAGTATTTGGGAGAGGAGGAGTGATTGTCGGCGCCGGATCGGTGTCGAACTCCGCGAGCAACTGAGCGAGAAGCTCTGGTTGATCGTGGAACATCGTTTCCAACCGGCGGCGGGCATTTTCGGTGAGCATGGTTATCTGCAGTGGAGAGAAAATGGCGAGAATGGCGATGGAGAGGGGGAAATCTGGAAAACAACTAAGTGAAGATGAGTGATTGGGCAACTGAAAAGACTGAAGAAGGTGAAGGGACGCAAGGGAAATTAATAGTTGTCAGCTTTCAACAGAAAAGAGAAAAAATAGGCCAATCCGAGATATGATGAAATAGCATGCAGATTACGTGAATCTCGGATTTGAATATTTTAAGCTATATCCCCACAGAATACGAGATATATATATAAAAAAAAAAAAGAGAGAGATTAGTTGGACGGCTCCGTATCATACAGTACGAAAACTATATCTAGCAACTTTTTTTTTTTTAAAGAAGAGACTGCTTATCCCTAGACACTTATAGAGAATCTTTGAAACTCGTTGTGCTCATGGTTATACAGCTCTTTTATTCTTTGCCAGATATAAATCGTTGGTGGCAAAAATCCGGATACAGAGCCAGCAACAAAGACCACAACATCAGAGTGAGCACATACCGAGAGAGCTTCTCAGTTTGGAAAATCTCTCGTAATCAAGGGGTTTTGTTAAAACATCAGCAATCTGAGACTCAGTATTCACATACGTTACCTCCAAAATTTTACCTTCCACTAAATCTCGGATGAAATGGTAGTGGGTATCAATGTGTTTAGTTCTTCCGAACTGGACAGGGTTCTTTGTGATGTTGATGGCACTTTTGTTATCACATAGGACAGAGATGCCCTCCCCCTCAAGACCATAGTCATCAAGCATCCGCTTCAGCCACAACAATTGGGGACAACAGCTCCCAGCCGCAACATACTCCGCCTCTGAGCTTGATAATGTGCACAGTTTGCTTCCTACTGTGCCATGAGATGAGATTGTTTCCAAGATAGCAACATCCACCACTGGTACTACGTCTCCCATCGACATCGCCTCCCCAATCCGAGTCTGTAAAGCCTACAAGTTTCAGACTTGTATCTTTCGAGAACCAAAGTCCCAACTCCACTGTGCCTGCCACATATCGGATAATTCGCTTTACAGCTTTCATGTGAGACTCTCGTGGGCTTGATTGATACCTAGCACACAAACAGACACTAACCATTGTGTCAGGACGACTTGCTGCAAGATATAATAAACTCCCTATCATGGATCTATAAAGTGTAGGTTCCACTTCTACTCCAGCCTCATCCTTAGACAGCTTGTCTGATGATCCCATTGGCGTCCTCATGGGTTTCACTCCTTCTAGTCCAAACTTCTTGATGAGACTCTTTGCATATTTGGACTGTGAGATGAACATCCCATCCTTCATTTGCTTGATCTGGAGTCCAAGAAAGTAGTTCAATTCCCCCACCATGCTCATTTGAAATGAGCTGGACATGTCTTTGATAAATGAGGCCAGCATTGTGTCACAGGTGGAGCCAAACACAATATCGTCCACATAAATCTGGGCAATCATCAGCTGGCGTCCCTCTTGTTTGACAAATAGCGTCTTATCAGCCTGACTCCTGCAAAATTTGTGCTGAAGCAAGAAATCAATAAGACAACTATACCAAGCTCTAGGAGCTTATTTTAAACCATACAAAGTTTTATGCAGTTTATAAACATGGTTAGGTAGAGAGGGATCAGAAAATCCTTTTGGCTGTTCTACAAAGGCTTCCTCTTCTAAAACACCATTAAGGAAGGCCGCTTTCACGTCCATCTGATGTAGCTTGATCCCCAAAAGACATGCAATGCTGATGAGGAGTCTTATGGACTCAATCCTTGCTATAGGGGCAAACGTTTCGTCGTAGTCAATTCCTTCGACCTGCGTATACCCTTGAGCCACGAGCCTTGCCTTGTTCCGGATGATGTTCTCGTACTCATCGGTCTTGTTTTTGAAGATCCATTTTGTCCCAATTACATTGATCTTTGGTGGCCGTGGTACAAGTGTCCAGACTTTGTTCCTCTCGAACTCAGCAAGTTCCTCTTGCATCGCTTGGACCCAAAATTCGTCCTTCAGTGCTTCTTGCACATTCTTGGGCTCTATTTTTGATAGAAAGAACACAACACCTACACATATAGAAGACATACAAACCATGTTAAGCATATCACGATAGTTGGATATAGTCTTTGCACGTGTAGTGACTCCTTCTTCAACATTCCCAATAACTTCAGTAAGAGGATGTCCTTTTGAGATGTGACTAGGTGGATCCCTCTTCTTTCCGTCATTTAGAACTGTGTTTTGAGGTGTCTCAGGTTCTGGTGTAACTTCCTCAGTAGGCACCTCTGTTCCATCCTCTGTGCGGTCAACATCGTCGTTCGTGGGACTGGCTTATGCTCCTTCTTTTTCCAGTTGACTAGGGACTTCTTGCTTTGGGTTCTCCGGCACATGCACTTGTTCTGGGTTTTCAGGCACATGAACATAGCCCTCAACATTGTCTTCTTCAAGTTTTCCTGCAATGTTGGTTAAATCATCGAAAACAACATTCACACTTTCTTGGATGGTCTTAGTCCGAAGATTAAACACCCTGAAAGCATAACTGTTCACTGAGTAACCTACAAACACAACTTTGTCACTTCGAGAGTCAAACTTAGTAAGATATTCCCAGTCATTCAATACATGACAAATGCAACCAAAGACATGGAAATACTTAACATTAGGCTTCCTATTGTGCAAAAGTTCATAGGATGTGCTAGTAGTTCCAACTCTAAGATTAACCCTATTAGAAATGTGACAAGCAGAGTTTAAGGCTTCGGCCCAGAAACTTTTGGCTAATCTACTTGAACATAACATCACTCTAGCTGCATCCTGAAGTATTCTATTTTTCCGTTCAGCTATCCCATTTTGCTATGGTGTCTTAGGTGCAGAAAACTCTTGTATGATCCCTTTTTCAGCACAGAAGTTAGAAAAACTTTGATTCTCAAATTCCTTACCATGATCAGATCTAATACGAGCAATTGTAGAATTAAAAGAATGTTCAATACTAGTGCATAGATCTTTAAAGAACACAAAAGTTTCTGACTTGTCCTTAGGGAACCTTACCCATGTATACCTTGAGAAGTCGTCAACAATGACAAAGGTATACCTTTTACCTCCAAGACTGGCCACTTCAACAGGACCCATCAAATCCATATGAAGCAACTCCAATGGCCTAGTCGTTGTGAAGGGTCTTTCTACTGTGGTCACTACTGGGTGTGAAACTCTCGTCTGTTTGCCCTTTTGACAGCCACCACACACCACATTCGGATCAACCAAGAACTTAGGTAGTCCTCGAACAACATCCAACTTCTGCAATCGTAAGAGATTCTGAAAGTTTGTATGTCCCAGCTTCTGGTGCCACAGTACAGTCTCATCCACTGCACTGAGAAGGCAGTTGTTTCCACTGATGAGATAGCAATTGTTGGGTGACCTCTTTCCAGACATTATAAGGGCACCATCAGCTGAGAAGACTTCACAAGTGTCCTTGTTGAACTTGACATGAAGATTCTCATCATAGAGCTGGCTGATGCTCACCAAGTTAGCCACCAAACCTGAAACAAAACTCACATTCTTTAGTTTTGGAAACCCAGAAACATTTAGCGTCCCGATACCTGAGATTTTCCCTTTTGCACCACTTCCATAGGTGACAGTTCCTCCATCTATAGGTTTAAAGTCCTCAAGGTACTTGCGCTGTCCTGTCATGTGAAGGGAACATGCACTATCAAAGTACCATGCTCCCCCTGCATGTGAGCCTGATGCAGCAAAGACAATGTTGCACACTGTCTTGGGAACATACACCATCTTCCCTTTACCTCCTGTTTTAATTCCATCTTGTGCCTCTGTCTTGGTCAGCTCTTGACTCTTTGCCTTCCACTCAGCACAGTATGGTCGGATGTGACCTGGTTTGAGGCAGTAGTGGCACTTGTACGTCCTCTTCTTTGGCTTTTGTTTCTCCTTCTTTGCGTTACCCTGAGAAGCAGATTTTGATCTAACAAAGGGTTTCCCGTTTGTTGACACAATGTTAGAATGCGACTTCTTTTTATCATACCCCAAGCCAGATGTACCCGTATATGGTTTAGAAAGAATTTCATCTAATTTGGAAGAGCCAGTGTTTAACTTACGAAATGTATCTTCTGCAAGATCAACCTTGTTGGACTGTTTCGCCAATTCATCCTCGTTCCCTTTCTTGGAGCATTGCCTGCATAATTCCTGCCACTGCCTTGGAGTCTGTTCTGATTGAAGTTCTTCAGCAGATTGTTAACCTTCCTCACTACGAGCGCAATTTCCTCATCTTCATTTTCAGGGGAGTCTTCTTCCGATGGAAAAGCCTTCGGTGGGGTGTACTCACTGTTGGATGGAGCAGTGAATGCAATGCTTTTCTTGTCTGAGAAATGCTCAGATTCCGCCATATCCATCTCATACATCTTGAGATCATTCATGACAGCAGAAAACTCCAAGACACCCACGTCCTTCATGGTAGTGATCGCCGTCACTTTCTGGTGGAACTTTGACGTGAGAGTGCGGAGTACCTTCGAGACCAGTCTTTTGTTGGGAATGGCTTCGCCCAGATCCTGACATTCGTTAGAAATGTCCAGGATTTTGTTGCAGTAGTCTCCAACTGACTCGTCAGCTCTCATGCGCAAATTCTCAAACTTGGTTGTGAGAATCCGCACCCTTGTATCCTTCACAGCAGTGTCTCCTTGGCAGTGTAGCTCCAGAATGTCCCACGCCTCCTTAGCAGACTCGCAGTTTTTGATGAGCTTGAACATTGCTACATCAACAGAGGAGAAGATTGCGTTGAGCGCTTTGTCGTTGAATGTGGCTGCCTCATTCTCCTCCTTTGTCCATTCGGCTGCAGGTTTCTGAACGGCATCCCCTTCAGTATCCTTGGATTTTGGGTGAGACCAACCATTTAGGACATAGGCCCAGGCCCTAGCATCAATTGATTTGATGTAGTGCCGGATCCTAACTTTCCAAAAAGAGTAATTCAGACCAACTAGAACAGGAGGTTTATTTAGGACGTGATTAGTAAGATCCATTGTGTCTAGCACTCAAGGATCAACACTTAGTATATCAAGTGTCTGCTCTTGATGCCAATTGAAAGAGTTTGTGCTCTAACAACGGTAACCACAATGACTAGCACTGTGATAACCAATGTTGTACACACTGACGCAGCGGAATAAAAGAATGCTAAAGACACAATAACTCAAGAGATGGTTTTTAGCAAGATATTTTTCAATATCTTGCCGTGCCTCAAGGCCAAAAACAATTCACTAATAGTGAACAAACGATTTACAAGTCGAGGTTAAAGGCAAATCAAAATGTCTAACCTAAGCTAGTGGAACTCGACTAAACAACCTTTTGGAAAGGATAAAACAAGTGAATCGAATCTAAATCTATCACTAAACACTCGGTAGAAGAAGTTGCATTCTACTCGAGTTGGACTCTTCTCTATTTATAGATCTCCAAATCTTGATGTGCAAGTATAACTCCACGATCTTCTCAATTAACTTCTTGTTGGGAATTGTTAAGAACAAAAATGTTAAGGGGGAACTACATGGGACACTTTAAAAAAATGTAGTGTTTTGATTTGATCCCAAAACCCCAAAGCGTTCTGTTCCCAAGCGACCCATTTTTGATGTAGATGATAGGTTAGAATTTTTCTAAGCCTATACTGTTAGGTTGGCTTTGTTTATCTTAGCTTTAGACTGCAGGAATTCCAAGTGAAGGGTCACTCGCTTGAGTGTGTTTTTCGAAGCGAAGCAAGTCTAGCAAGCTGGAGTGAAGCGTACCGAAGAATAGCGAAGCGAAGCGAGCGCTACAGTGGAATCAAGTGAACCCACTAAAGCGAAGCGAAGCGTGCACTACAAAGAAAAGCCGAAGCGAGTCAACGCGAGTCAACACTTAATTAAGTAGTGTCTCGGGAAATTTATTTCTCAAGTGACTCACTACAAATATGACCGTGAAGCGACTCACTTCAGAGCGGCCGCTACAACTTCAAAGCGAAGCAAGCCACTACCTACCAGAAAGCGACAGCGCGACTCCCGCCCATATTTTGAACTCCAGTCAACAGGAGATCGTAGCATTAATTACAAGATCTCCACGTGTCGAAAGCGGAGTGGAGAAGAGGAGTTGACTGCCAGGCCGACAGGGCGCCGCTACAGTACTGGCTCGCTCCAGTTACTGTTGAAGTTGGAGTTTAGCCAGATTTGGCAAACGGACAAACTGCGCATCTGAAAAAGCATACTGGCTGCACAAAGTACTGTCGAGTGGAGGAGAGACAAGGCCACCAACCAAGCAACGGATCTCGGCCATCTCTCCGCCTATAAATAGTGAAGGATCACAACGTGAAGAAGAAGAACACTACCTACGCATACGAACCTACTGCAAACAAACACTCCCAAGCTTTTGAGCAATCTTCGAGTCTTTGTTCAAGTGTTCTCCGAGTTTCCAGTTCATCGAAACTCGACTTCACAACCTTCACACATAGAGTCTAAGCCCACTTTAAATATCCAAGCTTAGAAGAAGAGCTCTAGCCTACTTTGCATCTACTGTAAAGAGCTCTTCATAGTGTGTTCGTCAACCAAAAATCCTAAACTCTGTCTGTTAGGTTTTTGAGTGTTGTCGTTAGGTTGTCCAGATCCAAGGCTCTTCTTTCATCGATTGAAGAAGCCTCGATCATAGAGTTTAGATCCAAGCTTGCACCTACATCGTTTGTGTGAAGCTCGATCAAAGCTAGGCTGTAAGGAGAGCCCGTAATCTCCCTGTCTGTGTTTTGACTAAAGCAAGTGAAGCTTCAAGTCTTTGTTAGATTTGTGTAGTGAACCCGCAATCACTACGTCAGTCGTTTGATCCAGGCGAGTGAAGCCCGATCTCGACCAGGTTTTTGAAGGACCCGTAACCTTCAAATTCTTGAGTGAAGAGAACAGTTGCCGTCGTGCAATAAGTGGACGTAGGAGCTTTATCTCCGAACCACTATAAATCTTCGTGTCGTATCTCTCTAACCCTTATCTCTTTACTATATTCGATTATTCATTGCACGTGCATTTAAACAAACAAACTTGATTCTTTAATTACTTAGGAAAGATTTAGCTCACCAAATTCCGCACACGAGTAAAGACTCCCTCTTGATCAAGTACTCACTTCGGTCAAGCAGGCAAGCTACATACTGTAGATCTAGCTTCAGCTAGGTCTTAAGTTTCAAGTGAGCTCTTTACTTGTCACTCTGAGTTAAGGGATTTGAAGTTGAAAAACTTCAAAATACGTATTCACCCCCCCCCCCCTCTACGTATTTTTCCTATTAACAAACCGGGACCAACAAGTGGTATCAGAGCAGCGGTTCTTTCGAGCCTCTGCTTTGCATATCCGGAGCGAGTCCCCACTCGCTTCACGTTGTCTCACTGAACCGGATCCTATTTTCCTAAGTGCATCAAAACCTCACCCACGCATACTGCATATACTACTAACTGTTTGCCATGTCTACATACAGTGCTTCTAGTCTTCCACAGTTTTCAATTGAAGGCTATGAGATCTGGAGTTTCCGAGTCGAGAGCTTCCTATGCTCCATCCACGACCGGATGTGGGAAGTCATTGAGGACGGACCAATCGAAATCAAGAAAGCCATATCTGTGGATGTTCCAGCCGCTGAAGGTCGTCCAGCCCACGTTCGTCAACAATACGTGGAGAAGGATAAGGATGAATATACTCCAAATGACTTCATAGTTGCCAACCTCGACAAGATTGCACGCCACACGATGCAGAGCACCGTGTCGGACGCCTATCTACCACGAATAAGGAAATGTGCAACGGCAAAGGAAATGTGGGAAACCCTAGCCCTCATTTCTCAAGGCACAGACAAAATCAAGGAGAACAAGCTCGCCGTTCAGATGCGGGAGTTTGAAAGTCTGATAATGAAGCCAGGAGAATCCATTGACGCCTTCGAGCTAAGGGTTACAAACATCACTGCAACTCTCAACTCGCTTGGGAAGGAACTCACAGATAAGGAAGTCAACCTGAAGATTGTCCGAGCTCTCACCAGGAAATGGCAGACTATGAAGGAGTTGTACCTAGCTACCAAGGATCTATCAAAGCTCACACCGGAGATTCTGTTCTCGAAACTCAAAGCTCATGAATTCGATCTAAATCGAATGAACCTCGACGAAGAGGATGAAGCGCCCACTACGTCAAAAGGAGTAGCATTCAAAGCTGCTGAAGGGCCAAGCGAGCAGTAGCTAGCCAAGATGACGAGGGAAGAGTTGGAAGAACACATTGCGTTCTTATCCAAGAACTTCAACAAGATGAACTCTCGAGTGGGAAAATACAAAAGATTCTACAAACAATACAAAGGGAGAAGCACTGATGCTCGAGAAGGAAAAGGAAAGAGAGAAGAGACGACCAAGACGATCCCGCGCGACATGATGGAAGTGGAGTGTTACCACTGCCACAAGATGGGCCACTACAAATCCGACTGCCCAAAGCTAAGTGCCAAAGAGCGCGAAGAATTGAAGGCCAAGAGGGATGCTCCAAGGCGAGCGCTCGTAGCGAGTGAAGTGCCGGTCGCTACAACTGAAGATCCACCAAGCGACTCAGATGCATTCACAGATCCAAACTTCAGTGATGGTGAGGATCTTGGATTTATGGCGCTCACCGACGAAGAAACAGGAGAGGTATTCTTCTATCCTTCAATCTCTTCAATTACACTAGCACACACTGTCAATGAGGAAGAACAATCCTCTTCATGGAGTGAGTTGTTTGACAAGCACCAGAAATTGTCAAGCAACCACGAAGTGGTAAAACAAGCTCTGTCTCAAAGCGAGAAGGAGAACCGAAAGCTAGCCCGTAAGCTTGACGAAGTCAAACTTAATTTAAGGGCTATGACTAGTAAGTTCGAGGATCTCTTCGCTAGACATCAAAGCTTGGAGGGAAGGTATGAAACCCAGTCCACTCTAGTTGCCAACTTGAATAAAGCATCATATGCTAGGCAGGCACTAGAGGGCTCGCTTCTGCCTTTTGGTAGGAAAGCTGGCCTTGGATATGAGGGTGGACCTCCCAAGCCGACTGTCTTTGTTGGTGCATCACACACTACACCATCAGTCACTTTGGAATTGCCCACTGCATCCAAAGCGACCACTAACAAAGATAAAGCGAAATGGCTGAGAACCCTAAAAGGAAGCCTATGAAGATGTCTATATCTTTAAGGGCAGATCCTAAGGGCAAGCAAAGTTCAACAGTCCCTAACATTCAACATGCTAAGTCTTACCAATCCAAGGGTAAAGGGAGAATTGTTGAAGCTTCTAAGACTCAAGCCAAGACACGAGAGACAAAGGATCAACCTCCTAAAAAGAGGAGTAATGTCCATGTGTCACGTTATCCGGACTGGAGATGGTCCAACCGGACTAACATTGAGGGGGAAGATTTTGAAGCTTCCACTGGGTCGCTTCAAATTCCCAAGGTTCCTCAAGCGAGTCGGAGTCAAAACCCTAGTTGGACCGCTTCGAGGAAACCAAGCGAGCCGCTTCGACAGACTAGAAACCCTAAGTCAGTCTCTAAACCCAGAGCTAATCCGAAGCGAGTCGCTTCAGGATATAAGCAAAATGGGAAGAGCATAGGTAGGTCTAAAGCGAGCCGCTACCCCTCTTGCACACACTGTTGCACGTGTGAAACTGCTTTAAGGCAGAAGTCACAGTTTTCTAAGGTCGAGAAGCCCAAGACACAAGCTTCATCTCAAAAGAGAGTGAAGCAAGTGTGGGTACCTAAGGGAACTAACCTGCAAGGACCCAAACTGATTTGGGTACCAAAATCTGTCTAATTGCAGGTGAGCGCCGTGGATCCCATGCCAAGTGAGGGTCAACAAGTATGGTACTTGGACAGTGGATGTTCAAGACACATGACCGGCATGAAAGCTCTACTTCACAGCTACATAGAGAAGAAGGGTCCACACGTAACCTTTGGTGACAACTCTCGAGGAAGCACCAGGGGATACGGCGCACTGAAAGTTGGAAAGCTCACAATTGAAGAAGTCTCCTATGTGGAAGGACTCAAGCACAACCTGTTGTCCATTTCACAGTTTTGTGATAAAGGGTACAGGGTGGAGTTCATCTCCAACAAGTGCATTGTGAAGAGCAAACTCACGTCTCAGATTGTGCTCACTGGAATTAGGCAAAGGAACGTCTACATAGCACAATGGGACAGCTGCAAAGAGGAAACTTGCCTAGTTGCAAGAAGTGCTACAGAAATTGGATGGCTATGGCACAGACGCTTGAATCATCTCAACTTCAAAGCCATCAATCGCTTAGCTCGAAAGGGTTTGGTGCAAGGCATACCAAATGAAGTCTTCATCAAAGACCATCCATGCTCACCATGCCAACGAAGCACTTCGCCAGTCTCGAAGAAGCCTCATCAAAGCGAGTGCTCGAACTGCTTCACATGGATCTGTTTGGTCCAGTTACTCCAGTTAGCGTAAATGGAAGGAAGTACACTCTAGTTGTAGTTGACGACTTCTCTCGCTACACTTGGGTTGTATTCCTTTTCAGCAAGAAGGAGACACTGACCAAACTGCCACAACTACTCAAGCGATTGGCGGTGGAAAAGAATCAAGCTATTGTGACCATTCGCTCCGACAAAGGCACAGAGTTCTTGAACTCTACAATTGAAGCGCACTGCACGGAGCATGGTATAGCACATCAAACTTCTTCAGCACGGACTCCTCAGCAGAATGGAGTTGCTGAAAGAAGAAATCGAATCATCAAAGAAGCCGTTCGCACCATGATTGCAGACTCGAAGCTTCCGATGAAGTATTGGGCTGAAGCTGCCAACACGGCGTGCTACACACAGAATCGGACGCTTCTCAACAAACGGCACGACAAAACTCCATATGAAATATGGACAGGGAGAATTCCTAACATATCTTATTTCCATATTTTTGGTTGTAGGGTCTTCATTCACAACAATGGGAAGTCGCAGTTGAAAGCCTTTGAAAGCAAAGCTGATGAAGGAGTATTCTTAGGATACTCTACATCTAGCAAAGCCTACAGAGTGTTCAACTGTAAAACCCTAATTATGGAGGAATCACCCCATGTCGTATTTGATGAATCTTCTTTAAGTCTTCCACAGGAACAGGCTCAAGCGAATGAAAAGGATCAAGGCAAGGAACCCTCAAATCAACTCACTTGGGACGTGCTCGATGAAGATGATGAGATCAAGGACTCAAGCGAGCAGAATCCCAAAGGAGAAGTCGAAGCTGCCCCCAAGATTCCTGAAGCTAGTGCAGGCCAAGCACCCAATCCAGTCACTTCAGTCGATGAAGCGAGCGACAAGGAAGAAGATGAAGATGAAGCTGGCGGATCAAAGCGAGCGTGGCTCAAAGATCACTCACCAAGTCAAATCATTGGAGATCCATCCAAGGGTGTAGTGACCAGAAGTCAAGTGTTTGGAGAAAGTGCCATGTTCAGTTGCTTCCTCTCAAACATTGAGCCATCAAGCGTGGAGGAAGCCCTAGCCAACTCTAACTGGGTGATCGCAATGCAAGAGGAGCTGAATCAATTCACTAGAAATGACGTTTGGTACCTAGTGGATCGTCCCAAATTTCAGCATGTTATTGGCACCAAGTGGGTGTTCAAGAACAAGACCGACGAGGACCACAACGTAGTGAGGAACAAGGCGCGACTCGTTGCCAAAGGCTACTGCCAAGAGGAAGGAATCGACTTTGACGAGACCTTCGCTCCAGTGGCACGGCTTGAAGCTATCAGATTGTTTCTAGCCTATGCAGCAGCCAAGAAGTTCAAGGTCTATCAAATGGATGTGAAGAGCGCATTCCTCAACGGTGAACTCAAGGAAGAAGTATATGTGGAGCAGCCACCGGGTTTCGAGCAGGGAGATAAAGTGTATCGCTTGAAGAAAGCCCTGTATGGGTTGAAGCAAGCTCCCAGAGCTTGGTACGATACACTATCTCAATTCCTAGTAGAGAATGGCTTCCACAAAGGGAAGATAGATCGAACTCTATTCACTATCAATCATGGAGATGATATGTTATGGGTTCAGATCTACGTAGACGACATCATATTTGGGTCACCAAACCAGTCGCTTAGCGAGAAGTTTGGAGAGCTGATGAAGACCAAATATGAAATGTCAATGATTGGGTTGATGAGCTGCTTTCTAGGTCTTCAAGTGAAGCAGCAGGATAATGGAATTTTCATCAACCAAGCGAAGTATACAAGAGATATGCTTGCCAAGTTTGGTGTTCAACATGCTAAAGCTGTGAAGATCCCTATGAACACCAACTGGAAGATGGAGCCAGACGAAGGAGGAAAATTTGTAGATCCTACAGATTATCGTGCCCTAATTGGATCACTACTCTATCTCACTGCAAGCAGGCCAGATATTGCTTTTGCAGTCGGAGTCTGCGCTCGCTTCCAAAGCAATCCCAAACACAGCCATCTTGAAGCTGCCAAAATGATTCTTCGATATTTGAAAGGCACTGTCAACATGGGTCTGTGGTATCCAGCGGAGGACAATTTGGAGCTCACTGGATATTCCGATGCTGACTATGGAGGATGCCGAGTCGATAGGAAGTCAACTTCGGGCACATGTCAGTTCTTGGGAAGCAAGCTGATCTCGTGGTTCTCAAAGAAGCAAACAAGCGTAGCCACTTCAACAACTGAAGCTGAGTACATGGCCGCTGGAAGCTGCTGTTCTCAAATCCTATGGCTTCGTCAACAATTGAAGGACTACAAAGTTGAAGCGAATGAAATTCCGATCTTCTGCGACAACAACAGTGCCATATGTATCTCGCAGAATCCAGTGCTTCACACCAGGTGCAAGCATGTGGAAATTCGACATCATTTCATTCGTGATCATGTCGAGAAGAAGGATATCAAGCTCGAGAAAATCCATACCGATCTCCAGCGAGCAGATATCCTCACCAAGCCTCTAGCTGAGTCTCGATTCAACCAGCTATGCATGGAATTAGGGTTGTTAGACCCTGGTGAAGAATGCTAGTTCCAGGATGCACGAAGAAGTGACCACTTATTCTCTTGTGTGTCACTTGCTTCGGATCTTCACCAACTCAAGCGAGTCACCTCATTCTCACTCGCTTGAAGAAAATGAAGTTAGGTGGAGGAAGGTGGAGTATTGGAAGAAGTTCCCTACCAACTTATTGAAATTGTTAAGTATGTGGTTAAGGGGGAACTAATGCTTACTCTCGGAGCAAGCTGCTTCCAAAGCGAGCAAGATTGCTGCTATCTTGAATTCTGCATCGCTTCAATTTGCCCTAGCTTGGGCTAAAGCGAGTCAACTGTAGATTCATTCTCTAGATCGTAGGAAAGCTTGAAGGTTTACCTTTTTATACAAAAGGTTTGCAGGGCTGGTGACATGCTTCTGCGTAAAATACGAGATTGTCTTGTCAGAGCATTCTCATTGTCATCCTGTCCATTTCTGCTCTGAGATAAGGACTTGTACTCATCCCCCATTCGTCGTGAATAAGTACACTTACGTGATGCTCCCTTCGGGTTGTAGTAAGCTTGTGTACTATATTCATTTTCTCCCCCATTCACTTCGATGGAGGACTCTCTAATTCGTAGAGGAAGATGAATGCCATGAAGACGAATGCCAAGAAGATGGAATACACAACATGTGGTATTAACAAGCTTCAAAGCTAACAAGTCTCAAACTGAAGTCCAAACCTATTGAAGTCTTCAATTTGTGGTATCAATCTCCTACGATGTGAGATTGACTGGTAAGCATTTCGTTTTTAAGTACACTAAGTGAGCCGAAGCGTGCTAGAAACCTTCACTCACTATGTGGAAAATATGAAATGAATCTGACACAAATACAAAGAGGAAAACACTCTTGTTTATCCTCGAAGTATGTAAGTCAGAAACATTTTAAAATTAAGCAAAGAAATTCAATTTCTTATTCCAGTCGCTTTAGATGGCCAAGCGAGTGCTACATCACTCAAAGCTAGCCATCGCAAGCGAGTGCGAAACAGTCACTCAAAGCGAGTACTCCGCAAGCGAGTAAAAGCCAAAGCAGCCCAACTCGAAGCGAGCGGGTACGAAGCGAGCGGGTATGAGCTGTCTGCACTCGAGTGCAATTTTCACTTTCTGCCAAGTATTTAATGCAGAATCAGGAATGGCGAAAATAACGGGCGCGTGGCTCTCACTTCAAATTTGAAGCGGGAAACGGCGGAGAAGATCCAGCCATCGAATCTCAACAGCCCCCAATCTGTAGCCGTTGGATTAGCGCCGTATAAGACAACCCAATCGCAGCAGGCCACGTGGAGACGCCGAGCAAGTGGCGGTTCACTTTTACTGTGGTGACGCCGGACACATCAGATCCATCACCGCACGTCCGCCGCCTACCTACAGGACTTACGGCAATATTACCGTCCTACCCCTGCCACGTCAGCCAAGACCTAACTCTATATATATGGGACGAGGCAGAACTGCAAAACCTTTCACAGCCTTCAAAATTTGCCATTCTCGTGCTTAGATCAGCGATTTCTGCAACTCACGAGTCTCAACCCTTTCTTTTTAAACTCTGTTCAAATTTCTCTAAAATCACTATGGGAAAGAAGAAGAACACCGAGACGATGGAGGAGTTTCTCGCGGAGGTCAACAAAAATATCAATATCGAGCCTCATCTCGATCCAACCATCATCGAGAGAAATGGTTTTCTCCGTAGGGCCGTGACCAAGGCCGGACTATGGAAGTTTGTGACGGCGGTCCCGTCAAAAATTCTGGCCAAAGCCGTCGGCGAGCTCCTGCTAAACTTGAGGAAGGAGCAAAACATATCCTCTTTTATCGATCCACAGACGAGGAAGCCAGTGGAGGTGGACATGAGCGAGCTAATCGGCACGTTCAACTTGCCAAGAGAAGGAGGAGACTCTCTGCTGGATTTGGGTCTCTCGGCCGGAGTACAATATGGCCGTTTTGCAGCCGACGGAGCAGATCCAAATTTTAAGGAGGCCAGTATCTGTTCGAGTTTGAAGGCCCCCTTCAACCATATTTGCGAGCTCTTCTCGAAGAGTGTCGCGTGCTACGTCGGAACCCTGGATACTCTTTCCGAGGCGAAGCTGATCGCCACAGCAGTTATCGTCGACAGCCTCACCGGAACCAGCTTCAACTGGCATGGCTGGTTTCTCAAACAAATTCATGAAGCTGCCAGTGACTTTGCGTTTATGAGAGGAAGCACAGATCAGATCATTCGCAAAGGAAAACTCAAATTTTTCTCGAGGCTATCTGCTGCCTTGGAGGAAAAATACCCCGGCAAAGTCTGGTCGGAGTCCGACGTCGGCATCTACAACAAACAGTCCATCTATTACGACAAATGGAGGAAAACTAAAACCTTGATGGACTTGGGACTTCTCGATGTGGAAGTGCCCGTAGCGAGACCGGTTGCCTAAAGGCAAGCCGAAGTGAGCCAAGTGAGGCCGGTCGCTTCACCCGGGAAGCGAGCCGCGCCGAAGCGAGGCAAGAAAATGAAGCGAGTCGCTTCAATCGTTCAAGAAAGCGAGGCGGTGGAGAAGCCGCTTGAGAACGTTGAAGTAACTCAACCCCAGCCTACTCAAATCCAAATCCAATCTCCCCAACTACAAATCCAAACCCAAACCACCCAAATATCCTCAACTGCCCAACACCAAACACAAAAATCCCCACGTGAAGAAGATACAGGTTCTTCACTTCAAATTCCTGATATCCCTCTACTCCACGTCGACCCAGTCAAAGCCTACACAACCTTCAAACCATTCCAATCCCAGCAAACACAACCACCACCCACTGAAGCCTACAAATCTCTGAAACCCAAGAAACCTCATCACCTTCCCAATCCCCCTCGACATCGGCAGCTACAGCCGATACCGCCCAAACAACCGGTGAACTTCCCATCATTCCACAATTCATACCCCCTGCCCTCACCATTCACAAGCGGGCTCTCGAACGCTATGTCCTAGATAGAGAGCAAGCCGCAGAAACGATCAATCTTCGCTACTCCAATGTTCCTTGGACGGACGTGTTCTACACCAATGTCGTCGACTTTCTGACGTACATAACATATCGTGGAACGGAGTATTACAAAATCTTCAGGCTCCTCAAAGCGTTCACAGAGGAAGAACTGATCCAGATGGAAGCCAAGTTACTGAACTTCATTGGCGAAAATGGCTTCCATGCCTTCCTTGAAGGGACCAGCTTCTGGGAAAAGCTGGATGCCAAAGTGAAGGAAGCTTATCCACTCGCCATTGTTCCGAAGCGAGTGCCCTCTTCCCATGAGAGGAAGCTAATCAGGGAGCATAAGGAGGAGGTAGAACTGAAGGATGCGGAGATCGCTAGCCTTCAAAGCGAGATAACAAAGAAGAGTGAGGAAATGGAGAGGAAGGCGGGGGAGGTCATTAGTCTCAAAGAAGACTTCGACAAGAAGAAGAAGGATTTGGAGGGAAAGGTGGAGGAGAAGGAGAGGTTATTGGAGGAGAAAGAGAAGGCGCTGGAGGCGTAGATGAAGTTGGTGGAAGAACAATCAACAACAATCATCAACCTCAAGGGCTCGCTTGATGCGGAAAGGAGCCGCTTGAGGGAGGTAAATGCCAAGCTTGTCTCAGTTGGCAAGGAAAAGAAGGATTTAGAGAAGGAGGTAAGGAAGTTGAAGGAGGTGCTGGAGAATAGAGAAGGAGAGTTGGTGATGAAGGGAAGTGAGCTGCTGAGCACGAAAAAGACTCTGGACTCTCTCAGAAATGAGATGAAGCTGCTCAAGCAAGAAAGTGAGCTCGATAAAAAGGAGCTGGAGAGTCGGAGGAGAAGTTCCCAGGCTATTGATCTTCAAAAAGCTGAACTGACTCTACTACTGGAAAAGGTCAAGGAGCTAGGCGAAGCGTACACAGAAAAGATGGCTGCAAGTGCCGAATTCCATCTCTCTCTAAACCAGAGAGAGAGGAGCCTTGAGACGATGCAAGCAGAACTTCTAGCGGCTCAGGAATTCTGGTACTTCAACTTGCAGGAGGAGAAGGCGGATATAAGGAGGGAAATTGAAGCGGAGCTGGAGGCTCGCTTCAGAGAAGTAGAACCTTTAGAGAGGATGATGGCATCAGTTGTGGAGAGAGAAAAGCACTGCGAGTATCTACTCGAAGAAATCTCAATCAAAACTGCTGATCTGGTGGCTCCAACTGTGGGAAAAGCCGAAAAGATGTTGGAGGCCATTTTCAACACTGTCAACTCACTTCACCAAACCCTTTCCGGAAAATCAATGATCCTAACCCCTGGCAGTGATGATGCCAAAAAGGGGGAAGGACAAGTGAAGCTAGGAGGAACTGGAGGATCAGGGGGAAGCAGAGTTGGTGTGGAGCTGATGCTGGAGGGAGGCAGTGGTGCCGGTGAAAATGAGGATGTAGTAGATGAAGCGAGGGCTCTGGGCAAGACAAAGCTCACGAAGGAGGAGTTAATGAAAAAGCCCGAAGAGCCTAGCAGGCCGCTTCATGAAAAAGTGCTGAGTGCCTCAATTGCACGGCATCCTCCGGTGACCGTGATTACGAAGGAGGAGAGGCGGATGCAGGTGGAGAAGGATGCTGCCTTGGCGTGGGAGATGGAGCAGCTGTTTAATCTAACCAAAAATTCTATTGCTGCAGGTGCTTCATCTAGTTCCCAAGCGGCCGCTTTACCCAAAGCGCCCGCTTCAGCCATCACGCCAGCTTCGTCAGCCGCACTCACTTCGGCTACTGCTGCACTCACTTCATCAGCAGTCGTCCCCTCAAGTGCTGCTACGAAGAAGGATATGCCGCCCCCCCCCCCCCCCCCCTCTACCAAAACTTCCATTGAAGCGAACTGCACAGGAGATAAAAGGTGATGACCCCGCGGCTAAGCGCCAAAAGGTCAAGCAAGCAGTTGCTTCAAAAGCTGGAAGGGAGGAGAGAAAGAAGAAGGAAAGAGCAGAAGGGAGAGGCGAAGGCGAGAGGAAGAGAAGGGCAGATGCAAGGCGACTCCAGGTGATTGACGTACGGATCGAGGAGCATTTCAGTGAAGTATTGCTTATTCAGTCCTCGTTGGTTCGAAGTGCGTTCATTCCCCTCATGCCAGATGAGTCCGAAGCATGCGAAGGTCAAGCCATATCTGATGCATGCGACGTGACTACAAAGGAGATGGTTGAGTCGGGTCGCTACCCCAAAAAGGAAGAACAGAACTACATTCGGAAGCGTCTCAATGAAAAGCGTCCTTTGTGGAGCAGCGACTCAGGAAAGAAGTTCACCGATATCATGACTGAACTGTCGAAGAGATCTGAGGAGGAGTTGGTCAAAAGAAGAAATGAACATCCCGATGCTAGGGAAATAGAGGACTTCATTCCAAGAGATCTGCGCGAGCAGTGGCTGTACTACAAGGATTTATTCATCAAAGCCTATTACTACTGGGAGGTAGTGCCGCTGCAGGATCGCTGCTCTCGGATAAGTGCCCTCAACAACTTTCTGGCCACCTATGACGACAAGTTGCGCCGAAAAATCTTTACTATGGCTGAACAAGCAGAGCCCAAGCCAATTGTTGTCAAAGTACCAGCTGTGAAGGATTTCCCCATGCCTTATCATCCAGGCACGGATGTCCCTAACAGAGGAATCATTGATAAGGAGGTGGATGAAGCCTTCAATCTGGAGAGTGCATGGAGAAGGCCGAGCATTCACACAGTAGGCAGCATGGAATCGAGAGTGCTATCAGCTTATGTGGATATTGCTGATGAGAGAGAGCTGAAGAAAGTAGAGGAGAGGAAGAAGAAGGAGGAAGAGGATGAAGCTGCAGGAAATCTGTGAATTTCAAGCTTCTTATCTTGTGAACTGTTGTTCATTTATCTCACCTTTATTTCTGTCTCTTCTGTGTCATTTACTCGCTTTGTGAATGACTTTACCTTTTTGCTACAAGCTCAAATAATTTAACCGAAAAAAAAGGAACTTAAAAAAAAAAAAATTTACAAACGAAACTGCAAAGGAAGCAGTCGCTTGGAGTTCCCTTCACGGTTAGATAGGCTAGATTTCTATTATCTAAGTCTTTTGGGTTTTGGCATCATCAAAAAGGGGGAAATTGTTGGGAATTGTTAAGAACGAAAATGTTAAGGGGGAACTACATGGGACACTTTAAAAAAATGTAGTGTTTTGATTTGATCCCAAAACCCCAAAGCGTTCTGTTCCCAAGCGACCCATTTTTGATGTAGATGATAGGTTAGAATTTTTCTAAGCCTATACTGTTAGGTTGGCTTTGTTTAGCTTAGCTTTAGACTGCAGGAATTCCAAGTGAAGGGTCACTCGCTTGAGTGTGTTTTTCGAAGCGAAGCAAGTCTAGCAAGCTTGAGTGAAGCGTACCGAAGAATAGCGAAGCGAAGCGAGCGCTACAGTGGAATCAAGTGAACCCACTAAAGCGAAGCGAAGCGTGCGCTACAAACAAAAGCCGAAGCGAGTCAACGCGAGTCAACACTTAATTAAGTAGTGTCTCGGGAAATTTATTTCTCAAGTGACTCACTACAAATATGACCGTGAAGCGACTCACTTCAGAGCGGCCGCTACAACTTCAAAGCGAAGCGAGCCACTACCTACCAGAAAGCGACAGCGCGACTCCCGCCCATATTTTGAAATCCAGTCAACAGGAGATCGTAGCATTAATTACAAGATCTCCACGTGTCGAAAGAGGAGTGGAGAAGAGGAGTTGACTGCCAGGCCGACAGGGCGCCGCTACAGTACTGGCTCGCTCCAGTTACTGTTGAAGTTGGAGTTTAGCCAGATTTGGCAAACGGACAAACTGCGCATCTGCAAAAGCATACTGGCTGCACAAAGTACTGTCGAGTGGAGGAGAGACAAGGCCACCAACCAAGCAACGGATCTCGGCCATCTCTCCGCCTATAAATAGTGAAGGATCACAACGTGAAGAAGAAGAACACTACCTACGCATACGAACCTACTGCAAACAAACACTCCCAAGATTTTGAGCAATCTTCGAGTCTTTGTTCAAGTGTTCTCCGAGTTTCCAGTTCATCGGAACTCGACTTCACAACCTTCACACATAGAGTCTAAGCCCACTTTAAATATCCAAGCTTAGAAGAAGAGCTCTAGCCTACTTTGCATCTACTGTAAAGAGCTCTTCATAGTGTGTTCGTCAACCCAAAATCCTAAACTCTGTCTGTTAGGTTTTTGAGTGTTGTCGTTAGGTTGTCCAAATCCAAGGCTCTTCTTTCATCGATTGAAGAAGCCTCGATCATAGAGTTTAGATCCAAGCTTGCACCTACATCGTTTGTGTGAAGCTCGATCAAAGCTAGGCTGTAAGGAGAGCCCGTAATCTCCCTTTCTGTGTTTTGACTGAAGCAAGTGAAGCTTCCAGTCTTTGTTAGGTTTGTGTAGTGAACCCGCAATCACTACGTCAGTCGTTTGATCCAGGCGAGTGAAGCCCGATCTCGACCAGGTTTTTGAAGGACCCGTAACCTTCAAATTCTTGAGTGAAGAGAACAGTTGCCGTCGTGCAATAAGTGGACGTAGGAGCTTTATCTCCGAACCACTATAAATCTTCGTGTCGTATCTCTCTAACCCTTATCTCTTTACTATATTCGATTATTCATTGCACGTGCATTTAAACAAACAAACTTGATTCTTTAATTACTTAGGAAAGATTTAGCTCACCAAATTCCGCACACGAGTAAAGACTCCCTCTTGATCAAGTACTCACTTCGGTCAAGCAGGCAAGCTACATACTGTAGATCTAGCTTCAGCTAGGTCTTAAGTTTCAAGTGAGCTCTTTACTTGTCACTCTGAGTTAAGGGATTTGAAGTTGAAAAACTTCAAAATACGTATTCACCCCCCCCCCCCCCCCCCCCCCTCTACGTATTTTTCCTATTAACAAACCGGGACCAACATTTCTTCACGTCTTCTTCACGCAATTCTCCCCCTTTCTTCTCACCGGATGAACTGTTCTTCAACTAAATATTCGTACTCCTCAAGAATCGCTAACTAACCACGACTTGGTCAAATGTGCTTCCCATTGTAACCTGCACTGTGGAGACAGAAGAAAGACAAAATAAAATATGGAATTTACACGTGGAATATAAATTCCAACAAATCCTTATAGGAGAAAACTTTGTTTAGGGTAAAACTTTACATAATTGTATATAAATAGGGGCTAGATTAGAGTTAGAGGTTCATTCACACTTTTGTACTCATCACACGCATATACTCAATAAAGATGCTCCCTCTTGTTTAGTGTACGTTGTAGGCACACAAAATTTAAAGAAATAATTAAATATTTTATTATATATTCTATTAATATTTTGGGATTAAATTAAATATAATTTTAAAATTAAATAGATATATATTTTGTATTTAAATATATGGAATAAATCTGTGCAATAAAGGAATAAATCTGAAGGAGCCAATCAAATCATGCCACGTCAGCCCTAGGCCCTTTATTTACGGGCTCAAGCCTGAAAGCCCAACCCTAAGCTGCCTAAATTGAAATTCTCTACACCTATAAATAAGGGTGCTTGAGCATTCATAAATCACTACAAGAATTAGTTAGAGAGCTCTAAAGAGAAAAATACAAATTCTCTACGATTTCTCTACAATATTCAAAGTGGTCGGTCGACATCCATCATCACGTTCTTCGTGGATTCTTCGCGTTCTTCGTCAAAGTCTACTCAAATCTACGCTAGATTCGGACGTCCTCCGAAGCTTCGCGTTCATCGCCAAAGTCTACTAAAATCTACGCTAGATCCGAACGTCATCCGAAGCTCCGCGTTGCTCGCCAAAGTCTGCTTAAATCTACGCTAGATCTGGACATCCTCCAAAGCTCCGCGTTCCTCGCCAAAGTCTGCTAAAATCTACACTAGATCCGGACGTCCTCTGAATCTTCGCGTTCTTCGCCAAAGTCTGCTCAAATCTACGCTAGATCCAGACGTCGTTCGAATCTCTGCATTCTTCGCCAAATTATCACAAATCAGCAATTAATCCAGAAACAAGTCAAAAGACCTTCGGATCATTGCTAAATCCACACATCAAAATTGAGGAGATCAAGAAGAGCGAAATTATTCAAACATCTCGTCAAGCCGCTCAAGTCCCTCATCAAATTAGAGAGAGAATCAGAGGAATCATAGAGGTAGCAACCCGCAAATTACTCAAGTTTTCAAAATTTTATTTGTACACATCTTTTGTACTTATTTTACCAAATAAATAAAATTTGTGTTTACATACGTAGATCTATTCCGGTAGATCGAACCACATAAATTCGTATGTGTGTTTTTTATTCATTGTCGTTATATTTATTGCCTCACGAAAACTAGATCGATCACTAGCGTCGTATGTGGGAAATACAAATTATTTGTTTATGATCAACGTTTTTCTACACAATCAATTGTCATGACGAAGAACACGCGAAGCGCTGCATCCAGGGCTGTTTCCGGCACCAATAACGCCGACAAAGCACGCCAAACGCAACCCTGGAAAACCCCGAGAGGAGATGCGACTCCCGAAGGACACGCTCATACCCTAGACGAGCAGGGCAACCCTATTCTTCACGAAGAAGAAGAAGATCGTCAGAGAGAAGAAGATCGCCACAACGAAGGAGATTGCAATAGCAAGAGAGAGGAACCCCAAGCTGCACCACTGAACCTCGGCGAAGCAGTAAAGGAGTTCGTCGAGGCAAACGAGGGCTCTTCCTCCAATTCCTCAACCGAAGGCAAGGTCGACATCGACAGGGTGAGGAAGAAGTCAAAATCTCATCCAAGCGCAGAGCAGCGCGATAGCCTGGATCTTCCAGCCTTCAGGTACTGGATGCGCAAATCGAGAATAATGCACGAGTTGCCCCCCTACCCGATCGAGTTAGGAATAACAGTTGTGGAACCGGCCATCGCGATCCTCGCGAGGTCGGCACCCCCGATCACCACGAATTCAACAAACGACCTCGACAAAGCTCTCCTCCCAGAGACGGATTCAGTGGATATGGGAAGATCATTACCCCATTCACCAACGACATACTTAACACCTCTGTAACGACCCGGACCCGGGGCTATGCAACATTTACGAATTAATTAAGAGTTTAGGGACGCTACTCAACAATAACATAGATAATCATTAGAATAGGACCTTGGACACACTGAGTACCCGCGTTTCCAATGTATGAGGACATTGGGACGCCTATCATAAGCTTAAAATTTACTAAGAAGGAAACATGATAGGGGTCGATAATATAAGAAATGATTATTCAACATAAAAGGAGAAAGTCGGTGGCGAAATAAACATGAAATGGTTTAAGAGTTTAAGCGGAAGTAGATTCGGGTAATAAGGGGTTATTCTTATTACAAAACATCAAATGGTTCATTGAGGAAAGAATCTACGAGCTTGACCACCCCTCCTGCAAACTCGTCCACACCTCCGTTGTTTAACCTGAAAACATTTTGAAAGAATTTTGGGCTGAGTACTAGTGTACTCAGTGGGTCTCACTTGCCCCTTTTGTCAGTGAAAAACATAAAGCCTAACTTGATTATGCATATCCATCATATACGTAGGAGTTTAAAAACGAAAGCCTCACCCTACGCATACGTAAAACATTTTATTACCATAACATGTTACATCATTGCGCGCGTCTCGCTCATACGCCATTCAGCCATAATAGGGGACCCGGCCGAGTACACCCAATATGGACTTAAGTGCACTAACCTTGGTCTAATCTAGCCCAAGGCCCAATTGTTAACAACATTACGTCGCCTCGTATGAGCAGAAGACAAAAGAAAACCTTTGACATGCATAATCATACTTTCATACATATATACCTTTGGATCTCATTAGCTCGAAAATACCGTACTGAAAATAGAAACCCACCTCGTCAGGTGATCACATCTTAGAGAGAATTCAACTCGATCGTTGGTTCACAACCCTCCTTTAATGGCCCTACAATAGTAATCTAGGCCTAAGCTTTCATATAAACATTTATGTGACATCTATATATGTCCCTTAGATCCTATATTTCCTTACTCCCCCGTCACATAAGACAAACATAGTCTCACGAATAACTCATATGGTGTACACATAACTAGATAATATGCATATAAGTAACACAACTTGGGTATGTGAAAAACTCTCACTTGATCTCATGCATTCAATACATAATATGTTTGCAAGTATCCAATTAAATATAACATGATTCTCATAAGTTTCTAATTTCTTACATTTGGTAGTAACACACGCTAGTTCACAAAGTCATGCTTCTATAACAACTAATTAGCCATGTATATCAAAATTCCTTTACAAGGATCTCATATTCACACAAACATATTCAAACTTCCTTCAAATGAAAATAACATAATTAACACCATCTCAACTAAGGAGTTGTATTTTCTTAGTACATACTTTTATTATCAACACCCAAAAAGTTGTGCAAATAAACGAGTAAGAATAGAATAATACAATGACTAAGAAAGGTATACTACTGCCCAAAAACACTTGGTTCTTCAAGAAAATATTTTTAAATAAATCGAATAAAATTTTTAAAGGAAGAAATTCTAGTTTCAACAAAAGCTGAAAACAGTGGCAGATTCACTTCTAAGGTTCGGTAAAATAGTTATATTAATTGAAATTTTCTGAAATTTAACAGAGAGGTTCTAGACATGTAAAATGACTATTCTGTACAGTTTTAGAATTTTTGGAAAAATATTTCTACTCAAAACATATTTTTCAAACCGGTGCAGGTGTGCTGTTCCGAGAAAATATTTACTGCACAAGTAAGTTTAAAACATTATTGTGAACAAACGGTTCATGTAAAGTGTCCCAAAATTTTATAAAACATATATTATCAATGTAGTTGATTTATAAACAAATAATTTTTGAAAAACGTTGAGTATAAAAATAACCAAAAATCATAGAAGATCATATACAGATTCTATGACAGATTGACACATCGTAAAGAGAGGTCATGTTCACCAACAAAAACTCATCCAAAAATCACGAATTATATCACACATAATCCCAACATCACGTAGTTACTGTCATATAAAGGGTTTTCAAAAATAGTGAACGGAGGTTCTCAAATAAATTTCGAAGTGCTCATGACTTGCAGATTTACACAGATTTACATATATATATATATATATATATATATATATATATATATATATATATATATATATATACCAAAAATCAAGTTATATCTCAATGATTCATCCACACACTCCATGCACGAATTTTACACACATATACTAACATTTAGATCATGATATATGTTAAAAACAAGGATATTCAAGAAGGGAGAACCATACAAGAAACCCTTGCCCCAAAACTATCAAGGAGAGAGGTTTAATCGGGCTACCTTGAAGAGGTCGAAGTTAAAACGGAACAAACTCCTTGGATTCGTCCTAGATGAATAAGTGGCTGAAAAAATCTTCAAAAATCAGTCTAAGAAACAAGGGTTAAAGTGCAAGAAAGATGGGAGGAAGGGGGGAAAAAAAGAAAAAGAAGGGAGTATCCATGGATTTTCCCATCACCTTTCAACCATGGCCTTGCTTGCTTGGAGAAGATGGTGACTTGTTCTCTCTAAATGAAGATGGCGTGAATGGTGAGTGAGAAGGGGGAATGAATTTTATCTAGGGAAGTGAAGGGGTGCCTTGATGGAGTGGTTATTAGGGTTTAATAGCCTTCATGGGAAATTGGAGGAATATTATGGAGAAGGGTGTCCCTCCAATTCATGTTTGCCACTTGGCAAGTTTGTCTACAAGAATTCTACAAGAATCCCTGCAACAAATATTACTCTCAATCTCTTCTCAATCTCTAGACTACCCAATTTGATTTGTGATTATAAACCTAGGCTAGTTATATTACTCTCAATCTCTTCTCAATCTCTAGACTACCCAATTTGATTTGTTAGTATAAACCTAGGCTAGTTAGTTAGGATTTTATTTCTCATGTCCCACAAGAACACAATGCCACTTGGCACACATGCACACATTCACCACATAATTCATAGAAATAAATATATCCTTTAAAATAAATATTGTTTGCTTCATATTGTCATGCATGCATGCACAAATAATATATATGTATATACTCATTTGTGGAAGATAATTAAATAATTTATGCAATCAACAAGTAATAGTTACACCAAATAAATTATGCATTAGCAACACTCATGCTCCCAATAATTATTTTAAAATAGATTTTGGGAAGTTGGTCTATATCGTTCTAGATTATTATCTCTTAAATACTAATAGCGGAAATTTCGGGTTTCTACAACCTCTCTCCCGAAAAATTATAAGGTACCGAATATTGCGCCCTATGATGGATTGAGAGACCCACAAAATTTCCCTTCGAGTTCCAATACAACAATATTAACCAACGCCTCGATACCATTCACATGTGCAAATTGTTCCCAGAGTTGCTGATAGACAACGCTCGTCGGTGGTTCGATAGCTTACAACCAGGAAGTATTGGATCCTACAAGGACTTGATGGAAGCCTTTCATCGAAGGTTTTTCCAAAAGGCCGAGTCGAAAACCACTCGGCTCACCTTCTGGCCGTGAGGCAAGGCCGAGGTGAGTCCATCAACGACTTTATGACTAGGTTCAACAAGGAGAGCCTAAAAGTCGAGGATGTAAACGACTTCCTCATTCTCGGTCTTCCAAACGGCATTGGCGCTTTGTATAAGGAGATCGTCAAGTACGAGCCCCGTACTGCGATGGAACTATGGCATACAACAAATCGGTTCGCTAAGGCGGACGAAGCAGATAAGTGAAAGCGTGAGGCTGACAAGGGAAAGACCCCAGACAAGAAGAATAAAGAGGATCATCAAGGGGACCAAGGCCGAAGTCAGAGAGGTGCCCTCGATAGGATACAACGTGGACCTCTAGAATTAAGACTAGGACCACGTCGCGATCATGAGCCACCTCATCCTCAGTATACACCATTGACAAAGACGAGGACATAGATTTATGAACTCCATGCTGACATGTTCTAGAGACCTTGCCCCATGACAGGAGGTTTGACACGTCGGTCTAAAGACAAGTATTGTTCTCTCCATGAAGATCATGGGCACGACACAGAGGAGTGCAGAAATGTCATGCGGACATCGAAGAGTTAGTGCGGATGGAACTCTTAAGAAGTACCAAGATCCCGGTGGACGAGTTAGTCAGTATGAAGCCCCCTACCGAAGTCAGCGTAAGCGAAAGTAAAGCAAAGGAAGAGAGAACTATGGCTCTTACGCTAACAAGAAAGCAAAGCAAAATGTCGACGAAGAGGGTGATGACGAACCTCAGTTCGATTGGGTTATATCCGCAATTACAGGGATCATTCATGGTGCGACGAAGTCATCTCTCAAAGTCAAGGCCCGAAGTCCCCAAACAAGTGAGCCTGCAAACAAGAGGCTTAAGAAGGACGAGGCCATCGTCTTCTCTAACAAACACACAGTACCAGCTATAATACCCCACCAGGATGCGATCATTATCCAGGCAGTGGACGCGATCATGATGAAGGAATAAGTTTTAGGAAGAAGAAGTGGCTAAGTTAACAAGCGTACCTTATTTGGTTCCTCTCGCCCTAGCTCTCAGCCGAGAGGCTAGGGTCGAGTCCCCTCTTTAGCTCAATTAAGAGTCCTTAGTCAGTAGGGTCCTCTCGAGCCACCTCTCATCCGAGAGGACCTTCTTCACACTCTAACTCGGGCGCTTCTTCTCGTCTTTCCTCGTTCCATCGTCTCTCGTCTCGCCTTGGGTTTTCTCAACTTGAAAAGTCCCAAAAACACTCAAAGCAACCCAAAAGCGTAATCTAGCTATAAATAACGTAAGCGATACAAATCATGAACTAAACTATCGAAATATGATGAGAAAACGACTCTTTTATAATTAAATGATAGGGTAAAAATAGACCATATCATGC
Organism: Thymus mandschuricus; assembly: GCA_029379335.1. Lineage (NCBI taxonomy): Eukaryota > Viridiplantae > Streptophyta > Magnoliopsida > Lamiales > Lamiaceae > Thymus > Thymus mandschuricus. The sequence continues at coordinate 13,577,180 of CM057071.1, forward strand.
ACCAAATAAGAAACATCTTCACCTAACACCGACTTCTTACTAATTCCAATTTTAACATCAGTCAAACTTTTAGTAGTAGCTATGAATGGTCGAACTAATAAGAGTGTGTGCTCTGTATGTGCCATTCTTGTGAACCTCTCATATTTCTAAAACAACAAAATCAATAGGAACAATTAACTCCTCCCCTCCCCCCCCCCCCCCCCCCCCCCCACACACACACACACACCCCACACATACACACACAAACAATAATGTCCTCAATAATACGTCCAGGGTACCTAATTTACCTATCCGCCAATTGAAGACTCATGCGAGTGGATTTAAGTTCTCCTAATTCCAATTTTTAAAAATAGAATAAGGCATGAGATTAATACTGACTCCTAGATCTTACATTCTGCGTGCTTCCTTACCATTTCCAAGAGAGATGTTAATAACAAAACTACTTAGATGGTGTTGCTTTTGTGGTAAAGGTTTTTGCATAATCGAGCTAGACACCTTTGTAACTATGACTGTCTAGAGAACCTCACATATGTCAGCATATTGTGAATCACGTCAAACAAGGGAAAATTTGCTTCCACTTTGGATTACATCTTGTAGAAGTCCACGAATAATTAGTCTTGCTTCTTGTTCTTCACTTGGCTTGGGTAAGGGATCAAAGGAACGTAAGGATTGGTCGTCTTTTGGAGCTCAGCTCGGGGCTGGGCTTCCTCTTCTTTGTCTTTGGCGTTGGGGACTTCAAGGGCAAGCGGGCGCCAAGGTGATGGCTTCATGATCGCGTTGTGAGGCGCTGAGGGTGATGTTGCACCCATATTTTGTGAAGGGGTACACCGATCGTTCGGACCCAAGTGGGCACTTACGGGGCCATTTTGCCGAATTTTGGGGATGACAACTCCGTTGTCCGCGTGCTTCATGTTCCTCAACACCCACACGACTTGAGCTTGATGAGGTGGAAATTGAGGTGAGAATGGCAATTATCGCAGTTGAACCTCTTGAGCTTGTTGGGGTTGAAGTCCTTGGCTAGGAATCCTCCCTGTTGATGACTTTGTTGAATGAGATTCATTGTGCCAGAAATTCGCCCCATAACAGTTTTGAGCCTTTTGACAGTTGCGTCTTGAGCTTCACGGGCCGATTTGCTCTAATGAAGGTGGGCCGCATGGTTATCATCGAGATGAAGCTTTTGTGGTGGGCCTTGGGGACTAGAATTTGTTTGTGAATGTGGAGGATATGATGATGTTGGAGGGTAATGAGGAGGTTGTGGTGGGTAGTATGTTTGAGGCGGGGGAGGATAATATGGATTTTTTGAAGGGTATGGGTGATTAAAAGGTGGTGGATGATGGTTAGGGTAATTTGAGGTCGTACCTTGTCCTTGAAGTGGTCTCCATCTCAAACTGTGGTTCCTCCCTTGATAACCTTGTTGGGAAGGACCTTGAGGTGGATAGCCTTGAGCCACAAAGACATCGGCTCCTCCTTCATAGGTCATTACCCCCATGTAGGGGCATGCTTTCGCTCCAGGGCCAAGAACTCCACACACATCGCACAATTCCGCCTCCTTCTCCTCGATTAGGGGCGTTGTGGCTATTTGCTTCATCTTAAGATCTTGAAGCTCCCTCATCATGTCGGCAATTTGCTTCTTCATGTCGGAGCTCATGAAGACCGCACTAGCCTCCACTTTCCTAGGCTGAGATGATTTTTGTTGGGAACTAGATGCAAGAGTCTCGAAGATCGTCCTCATCTCGTCGACCGTCTTAACTCCAATGTTTCCTCCGGTCGAGCTATCCACCATAAATTGGCATGTTTGGTTGAGAGCATCATAGATATATTGGCAGTGCAATTCTGATGTCATTTGGTGGTGAAGACATTGTTGTAGTAGCTCCTGGAACCTCTCCCAAGCCTCGTGGACAGGCTCCTCGTTCTCTTGAGAAAAATTCATGATCTTGGACCGCACCTCTTGAGTCTTGCAGTTGGGGTAGTATGTCATCATGAACTTCTCGCACACCGCATTCCAAGGGGAGAGGGAGCTGGTTGGGAGCGACAAATACCATGACTTTGCCCGATCATTCAAAGTGTAAGGAAAACACTTTATCTTTAAGTTGTCCTTAATCCCCCCCCCCCCCCCCCCCCAATGGAAAGGATTGCACCACCGTGCAATATTCACGGATGAACGTGAGGCATCTTCGTTGGGCAGCCTGTAATAGGATGAGAGCCAAGTCATGTGGTGAGATTTAAGATCATAATTCCTAACCGCATCGGTTCGGACAATTGTCGAAGTGGTGGTTGTGAAGGTAGGGCGAGCAAAATCTCCCATAACATGCGTCATTGCTTCGGGCTCTCGAAAAAGCAAGACTAGATCGTAGTCTTGGAACTCGGCTTCTTCTTCCTTCTTCGTGGCTAAAATCACTTTCCTTCGATTGATGTTGTCGATATGGGGGGCCAATTTCTCTGATGACTTTGGCGACCGTTCACACACAACACTCAATAAACAGATTAAACGTATCTTTCGAAAGAAGAAAAATCGAGCAGAAAATAAAAATTAACAAAAATAAATAAAATCACAAAATCAAATAGCTTAAAGCCTTCCCCGACAACGACACCAGAATTTGTTTCACATAAAAGTGCTCCCAATAGAACGAAATCTATCATAGCCTCATAAAATAAACTGAATGTCGAATCTCAATGAAGACTTAACAACACACTTGATTATGTTGTAAAAAGAAAAGAAATGAAAACTTAATCTAGAAAGCAAGTAAAAGAATTTTTGTTGTTTAAATCCTAGGCAATGAAAATAAATATACAAGTAAATAAAGAGTTTAAACACTAAGAACAAAGAAATTAAATCTAACCTAAGGACAAAGAATTAAACTAACTAAAAACAAGTACTCCATCCATCCATGATTTAGTGACACTCTACTTTGGGCACAATTTTTTTTGCATTTTGATTGTATAGTAATAAATTAATGTGTTAAAGTGTTAAAGTGGAATGATTGTGGGCTCATTTGAATTTTTTAATAGTATTAAAATGTTAAAGTAATAAAAAGTAGATGGATAAAGTGTTAAAGTGATTGTGGGGTCTACGTCCTAAAACGGAAAGTGTCAGTAAATGGTGGACGTTCCGATATAGTAATAGTATCAGTAAATGGTGGACAGAGGGAGTAGATAATTTAAAAGAAAACAATTAAACTATGTTATGCATGAAATCGTAAAGAACGCAATAAAGAAGACAAGAGAAAACAAATCTAAACATGCTTGAGAAATTAAATTTAAGAACTTGGAAAGAAATTTTAATTAAAACATTGAAAATAAAGAAATTGGTATTGTAAAATTAATCTAACTAATGAAAGTAAGAATCGGAAAATTAACTAAGTAAATAAAGAACAACGAATTCAAGAATTAAACAAGATTAAAAGCAATAAATAAACTTACGAATTGAAAAACGAGAAATTGAAGAACTTGAATCAAACTTGCGTCTTGGATCCAAAGCAATAAACAAATCTAAAGTTAAAGTGTTGTGCTAAAAAAACTAAGTAAAATGATGCTCAAATTCGTGTCCAAAAGGCTACATATATAAAGTCAAAAATAAACCTAATTCAAAAAGGAAACAAATTTGAAAACTCACCAAGCCCAGCGGCTCTGAATCTAGCGAGTGCTAGCATCATGTTGCGCTAGGTGCTGGCGCACAAGGCTGAGCGCCTGTTGGCTAGCGAGCGCTCGCTCGTTAGGCCAGGCGCTGGCCAAGCATCCACTTCTCATTTTTACTCTGTTTTCTCCTTGTTTCTCCCTGTTTCCCTTCATCTCTTCATAACTTTAATCCCCTTGACATCTAACTCACACAAAACTCACAACACCTAACCCGAGCTGACATCCAACATGACAACTTGTTGGCGAGGTCGACCCGTTTAGGTAGATCAACTTAGCCTATAAGGTGGATCTCCAGCAAACATGATTTCTTCAATGATGAACAACAGGATTCCACTAGAGCAAGTTGATGGCAAACTAAACTAGACAGATATGTCTCTATAGGTTAGGTCATTAAGAATGACCTCAATCTTTACAAGGTCGATCGATCTTTACTATCAGATTAAGCTCATTGACATGTGATATACAAGGCCAGGTCAACCTTAGCTCTAGAAATGTAAAATATGTCCAAGTGTGATTCTGAAAAACATCACCAAAATAATAACTGGAAAGGGTTCCGAACAACTCCTTTCGAGGCAGTTTATGGTCAGAAACGACCAACTATTGCTCTAATTCTACCTGGGGAAGTTTGGGTGCAATTGGTGGAAAAAGCTCTATAGTCTCGAGATAAATTTTTGGCTCAGTTAAAAAGTGTCACCTGGAGCAGGCTTAGCACCGCATGGTGCATGAAGAAAACAAACATCTGGGCCTTTTGGAATTTCAATTGGGCGACATGGTTCATTTGAAGTTTCGAGCCTATCGACAATCGTCGCTTTTCAAGAAAGGATTTTGTAAGCTTATTCCAAGATATTTCAGACCATTTTTAGTTGTGGCTAGAGTGGGTGAGGCTTATCAGCTAAAGTTACCTTCCACTTCGAAAATACATCCAATCTTTAATGTGTTTTTGTTGAAGAAAATAATTGGAGAGGTGCAACTTGAGACTGAATTGCCTGAGGACCTCAGATCACCCATATTCTCTGGAAAATGTTTTCCAACACCATAATGTACATCGTGGAGGGCAGTTAGTGGAACAAGTTCTGTTATTGTGGAATGGAGGATATAGAGGAAGCTACTTGGATGGATGTGGCAGATGTGAAGGGGCAATTTCAATACGCCAGTCTTGTAAGTTGTAACAATGCTATGTTTCAACCGGACAGAGATATTGATAGCATATGTCCTCCCTATCGTGTTTATGCTCATGGGAATCAAGCTACTGTGCATTATTAGTTTAGTTATTTTATTAGTTTGTTATTACTTCTATTCAGTCTCAGTTATTTATTATTTTGGTTATCCATTTTATAAATGGGCTTAGGTTGGTTGCTTTATTAACAAGTACAGTTGTTATTAGGTTTGCGAGACGATCATTATTTTATGTAGTAACAGTAGCTCGTCGCAAGGCATCAATTTTAGGAGAAATCAATCTATCGATACTATTTTGCTGGGAATCCTTTAAAGTTAATTTTGATAATGTTTCTCAAAATCACACTTAAACTTATTTTATTTTATTAAAGTTAAGGTTGATAAGACTTGGACTAACCGTGTGTAGCACAATCCAATGTTGTTAAAATTTAATAGAGGTTGTTCTATTTTCTAACGGTTAAGGCTTTTCTCAAACAATCTTACCTATAAAGAACAGATTGATTGTCATCGACCTGCTCTTCGATCATCCAGTTCGTTCTCAGTTCAAGACATCAAGCTGTTGGGAGATCTACCTCAGGCTGTTGATCTACCTCGATTGATCTAATTGCCACCTAAGTTGTCACGTCAGTTGCCAGCTAGGACAAATCCCAACAGAAAGAGATGAGTCAGCACCAACGGCTCTTTTGCCACGTTAGCAAGAAACGGCTAATTTTTTCAAACTAGGCCTGTATATATCCTTTTCACTTCAATGGAACAGTATGAGAAATCAAAATTCAAGAGCTAATAAAGTGCTGTAGAAATTCTCTCTCTACTCCATATCCATTCGACACTCGAAACCCAAGTAAGTTCCCAAGTGCCGAAGGTTGAGAATTTCTCCATTAAAGAACAGTACCAGCTTGAAGCGTTTATTGTTGCTTCAAGCTCTCTCATCAACTCGCTCACTCAAACAGTCTGTTAGATTGATAGGTTATTTTTTTTCTGCAAGATCGTTGTCAATGTTGTAAGGGTCACGACCTAGAACTCGTGACGACTAAGTACACTCTAGTTTGAGTGTGTTTAGAACTGATTCTTAGTCAGTATAAAGAAGAGAGAAGTATAATCCAAAAGTTAAAGGGATTCAAAGATCAAACTAGATCTGTCGTGGACATGGGAAGGTTATCTCCGAAGCACGTTAAATCGATGGTGTCTCTCTCTCTCTCTCTCTCTCTCTCTCTCTCTCTCTCTCTCTCTCTCTCTCTCTCTCTCTCTCTCTCTATTTAAATTTCATATTATCTCCCTAACTAACAACCTCATATTCCCTCCGTACCACTGGGATAGAGACCATTTTTTTCGACACGGGAATTAAGACGAGAGTGATGATAGTGTGTTAAAGTAAAAGGTAGTGGGTTTAAGTGACGTGTCTAGATTTTATTGGGTTAGAATTTTCTATTTTGAGAAAGGTCCCTAATCAGTGGGACGTCCCGAAAAGGAAAAGTTCTATTTATCAGTGGGACAGAGGGAGTATATATCTGCATATCCTACAAACGACCTTACATTAATCGACCAGGCTAAACTAAAGATTTTCTTAAGAGCTAACAATTTCCCCACCATATTCTGCATTCGTCCAGTTTGATTAATCAATCTTGTTCTGACAACGAGCTTGATCGATCAATTTGTCTTTGTAAGACGATCTTAACCAGTCACTCTAAGACAATTTAAACGGTTGGCTATTAGTGTTTTTTTCCCAATATATTTTCAATTTCTGATCACCCATACTCTATCACTTGCATTTCATTATATACTAATATTGGTGCAGATCATTTGTTTATCTTTTGAGAAGATACAATATTTTTAAAGGACCCGGTAAGATTTGGCATGTGCGAAATGTGCTATATATTTCTTTTGACAGTCGTCACAACTTTAATCATTTCAAATCTAACATGCTTAAATTTATTACTCCCTCTGTCTACCATTTAGTGACTCTCGCCTCTGGACACATGTTTTTTTGCATTTTGATGATATAGTAGTAATAAATTAAGGGCCAACTTTAAAAATACCCACTTTTATAAGAAGTGATACTTTTATAGCCACATTATAAGAAGTATAACTTATATACCCATTTTGCTTTGAAATGTCTTAAATTCCATTACTATTGGGTCTCACTTGTCTAATAAAACAAAAAATCTAATAAATATGTAAATCAAACATGGGGCCCACCCGAAAATTCAATTCAATTTTGTTGTACACGATCTCACTCTCTCTCAATTCACGATTGAACTTTCGTGGATTGAAAATTTTCAATAAATATCTGACGTGGAAATTTAAAAAAAAAAAATCAGAAACTAAAATTAAAATTGAAGCTCACGAAAAACACATGCACGACACAAACAATTGTAGGGATGGCAACGGGGCGGGGGCGGGGCGGGTATTCCTTTCCCCACCCCCATACCCGTTTAGAAAATTTTCCCCCGAACCCGCCCCCAAACCCGTTTAATTCGGGGTCGGGGCGGGGGCGGGGATTACCCGTCGGGATGAGTATACCCGTCGGGTACCCGCTAACTTTATTTTTTTTTTTCCCAAAAAACATTGTTTAAAATTATCGTTTACAATATATATTTTTTGAATATGACTACGACTACGTATAAATTTCACAAGCATATAAAACTAATTTAAGAGACATTGAACAAATTTGCAGCAAAAAATAGGGTTTTTTTGTTTTGTTTTTGAATGATATTGAAGAGCAGAAGAGCCGCCAAAGAGGGGGAGGGTCGGATACGATTGATTAATAATTTAATATGATTAATTGTTAATTAATGGAAAAGGAACATGGAAGGTTTCGAAAA